>CM070070.1:23858223-25317390 GCA_036320875.1 Cotoneaster glaucophyllus | reverse complement strand
GACGACGAGGGAGCGGACGACGACGAGGACGATGTGGGAAGAACGCAGAAACTCTCTCGCTTTCTCTGGCTTACGAATCCGCACGAAAATGGGATGCTTCGTTAAGAACGGCTAAGACGCCCGTTAGTCCCAGCGAATCCTACCTAAGCTCATTAAATCTAATCCCGGTACACACCAAACACTGGACTATAGTCTAGTCCAGTCCAAGCCCTCTTAATCCTGTCAAACAAACGTGCCCTAATAGTATTATCAAATCAAAGTAACTGACATGGGAAGTGAGGCCCAAATCAAAATAGAAATGCATTTGGCTCTTCAATGGATGAGAAGGAATTCCTTCTCAATTTATTATGTGGCTAATTCACGAAATGTTATTTTTATGATTAAAATTGTTTATATTATAAATTACCTTGTAAATATCAGATCTGTAAAAAAAAAGTCACTTAAATATGAGATCATTTAACAATCGGAATGTATAAAAATAAATGGATGGATTCAGTAAATAAATCGTTTATTTATTTGTTACAATTAATTGACTAAACAACCTAAGTCTTGATTGATTTTTTTGTACGGATAACCTTTACGTAATGATTTATATATAATATAATCAATTTCTATCATAAGCACGAAAATTTATGAATCAGTTACTTAAAATTTGAGGAAAAGCTCAATCTAAATTGGGCCATGTCTTTCTCGTTAAAATATATAATTATTAATTAAACAAACAAATCTGAGTTTGATTACATGGATAAAAAAATAATATAAACTCAAAAGGTAGCTTTTGCTTGCTGGTAATACATGTACCTCTCGTATGGGTTTTTACAGCGAGATGTTAGTATGTTAAAAAAATAAATAATTTTTTAGAAATCTTTATTTGTATCAGTCAACACTCTCTGTTTTGCGCTCCTCCAAAATTTAGTAGGATTTGGAGCTCTGGACGTCGAGGCATGGTAGCATAATCTTCTCTCATCCATGTAGTGATTAGTCTTAGTATTTTTATAATTAATATCTTCAGACGTGTTACGTTGTACACTTTCTTTGTAGATATTGAGATGCTATGATTTTTATTTAATAAGTTTATTTAAAGTTCATAACTTTTACTGCACAACTTTACTCTTGTTTTATTTTCAATTTTTTTTCGTACTTTTTACACATCACTTTTATGCTATACTTTCATCACTTTTCAGGTGTTGCACAACAATGCTGCGATCGTGATGTTCACATGAATATCTAAGTCAGGGTGTATTATTGTTGTCTCTACCAGGTATTATCGGAGACAATTGACTCTTGCGGTCATATATGTTCATTATAATTCCCTACAATATGAAGCAAATAGAGAAACAACCTCAAACATTTGTGTACTTAATTCTCTATTATAGAACGATTAAAATAAAATTACGTGAGCGCATATGATCGATGGGGAACTTACCTCATAAGTTTTATTGTTACTAACTTAACGAACTTCCGATCAATGGTGGTAGCGGCCACGGAAAGAGACCATGGTGCGAAGTTTGAAACATTTTTCAGTTGTGGACCCTTGTTACAAGCGCCAATGGAAGTCAATATTGTTGCGAGTTATATATTAGTAAAACTGTAAATAGTAGTCTGTTGTCCCACATTGACAAAGTGCATATGTAATACCAATTGTAACTCTTATATATACTCCACTTTGGAGATTAATGAATATATAAGAAATTGTCAAATATTGTCATATATATTTTTGGTATTTACCATGTTTAGTTTGACATGGCATCAGAGCAGTTTGCTCTTGGTGACCTGTGTGCCTTTATTTTGTGCCCACCTTTGTCGTGATTTCTTTCGTTAAAAAGATAAGTGAATAGTGCCGTGATACAGTACATCAAACAACGCCTTGCTACAGTGTTTTGGTAATTACTAGTGCAAATGGAGCACCTTCCCCTGTGAAGGGTGAAGGCACTATCTCTCTTACTCCGACCTTATCAATGGTCCGTGTTTTACTTGTTCCTAATGTTAAGTGCAATCTTTTGTCGGTAGGAAAACTACTTGATACCTTATATTGTTCTACTCACTTTTACCCTACGTATTGTTATTTTCAAGACATTCAACTTGGAAGATAATTGGTTGTGGTAAAAGAATAGGGGGTTTGTACATCTTGACTATGGAGGATACTGTTGTTTCCGGTTCAAATAATCATCAAGTTTTAAGTGCTAAAGTTGATGACAGACATCAAATTTGGTTGTGGCATCGACGATTGGGACATCCATCAAGTTATATGAAGCATCTATTTCCTTCTTTGTTTCACACTTGTAGTGATTCAGAGTTCAAGTGTGAAACATGTGTCATGGCTAAGAGTCATCGTGCTTCATTTCCTATAAGTGATTCTAAAGCTATTTTACCATTTGATTTAATACATTCTGATGTGTGGGGTCCCGCGAAGGTTACTTTTAATGGATTCCATTGGTTTGTTACTTTTATTGATGATGGTACTCGATTAACTTGGGTGTTCTTGATGAATAATAAGAGTGATGTTCCTTTGCTTCTTTAAGAATTTTGTGCAATGGTGTTTACTCAGTTTCAGACCAAAGTTAAGGTCTTCAAGTCAGATAACGGAGGAGAATATGTGAATCACACTTTGGCAAGCTTTTTCCGTGATCAGGGTATTATTCACTAAATGACTACTCCGTTTACACCCCAACAAAATTATATGTCTGAGCGGAAGAATCGTCAAATAATGGAAGTTACTCGCTCATTGATGTTGGATGAATGTGTTCATAATCATTTGTGGGGTCATGCTATTTTGGCTGCTGTGTATTTGATAAATCATGTTCCAAGTAGGGTTCTTGAGTTTCAAACACCGCTTGATGTGCTACAAAAAACATGTTTCTCTTGTTTTTTTATCAAAACTACCTCTGAATGTGTTTGGGTGTATTGCGTATGTGCATGTCTACTATTGCGGAGTAAACTTGATGCATGTGCTCTATGATGTGTATTTATAGGTATGCTAACAATCAGAAAGGCTACAAGTGTTTTCATCCTCTGACTCAGAAAACTTATATTACCATGGATGTCACATTCCACGAGGAAGTTTCGTATTTTGTGAAGCCCTCTTCCGACTCTCCACTTCAGGGGGAGAATGAGAGTGAAGTGCCGATTCGAAGAGATGGTATAGATGATGTGTTATAGGCAGAGTTGGGGACATAATCTATTATGTTGCGTGATACTGGTCAGTCGACTATAGATAGTGATCGGTCAACTGTGATTCCTGAAACTATTTCTACTAACGACAGATCAGATGTGTCCAACTAGTTGCCTGTTAGTGTGTCTGACAAATTACTTTCTGATGATCGGTTGCCTGCTGCTGGTATGTTTAACGAGTTGCCTGATGATAGTTCATCCACTGATGATTCTTCTAACAGTTTGGTACAAGATGGTGACGTACATGAGGTAAATTATGATGATTCTTCTACTTATCAATTGCCTTCACGAGCTAATCGTGGAAAACCTAAAGTACAATATGAGCCTAATATGCCTGCCAAAGCCAAATATCCTATCAACAATTATGTGTCTACTCATCATTTGTCCAAACTATATGCATTTTACATATGTTAGCTATCTAGTGTATCAATTCCAACAAAAAATGCACAATGCTTTGTCTGACCTTAAGTGGGTTAATGCCATGAGAGTTGAGATGGAAGCTTTGGAAAAGAATTCCACTTGGGATTTGGTTCCTTTACCAAACGGGAATAAAGCTGTTAGATGTAGATGAGTGTTCACTATTAAGCACAAAGCAGATGGTTCTATCGACCGATATAAAGCCATATTAGTTGCTAAGGGTTATACTCAAACCTATGGGGTGGACTATCAGGAGACTTTTGCTCCTGTTGCCAAACTTAATACTATGCGTGTTCTTATGTCCTTAGTAGCAAACCAGGTTAGCCTCTGTTACAGTTTGATGTTAAGAATGCTTTCCTTCATGATGATCTCAGGGAGGAAGTTTATATGGATCTTCCACTGGTATCGGAACATCTCCTGGAAAATGTGTTGTATGCATATTGCGAAAGGCTTTGTATGGTTTGAAAAAATCTCCTAGAGTGTGGTTTGGAAGGTTTACAAGTTTAATGAAGAAGTTTGGGTATGTCTAGAGTCATTCAGATCATACTTTGTTTTTAAAGGGACAAAATGGTAAGCTAACTACATTGATTATTTATGTTGATGACATGATAGTGACTGGTGATGATCAGAAAGAGATACAACGCCTTCAAAAGTACGTAGCTACTGAATCTGAGATGAAAGAATTTGATGAATTGAAGTATTTTCTTGGAATCGAGGTTGCACAATCCAAGCATGGTATTTTTCTGTCTCAACGGAAGTATGTTCTTGATTTGTTAGCTGAAACAGGTATGTTAGATTACAAACCTGTTGATACTCCGATCGAGCAGAATCATCGTCTGGGGGAATGGTATCGGAGGCTTGTGGGGAGATTAATTTATTTGTCTTACACTCGTCCTGACATTGCTTATGCAGTTAGTGTGGTAAGTCAGTTTATGCATTTACCTAGTGAAGCTCATATGGATGCAGTAATTCGTATTTTGAGGTACTTGAAGATGGCTCATGGCAAAGGCTTGGTTTTCTCCAAGAATGGTCAGTTGAATGTCGAAGGGTATACAAATGCTGATTGGGCAGGTTCTATCACTGATCGGCGATCTACATTTGGATACTTTACGCTTGTGGGTGGTAATCTTGTTACTTGGAGAAGCAAGAAACAAAAAGTGGTGGCTAGGTCAAGTGCTAAAGCTGAGTTTCGTGGTATGTCTCATGGTGTATGTGAGTTGTTGTGGTTGAAAAAAATTGTTGAGAGATCTTGGATTTAAATTCAAGGGTGCTATGAAACTCCATTGTGATAATAAGGCTGCTATTGAGATTGCTCATAATCCAGTGCAACATGATCGAACAAAACATGTGGAGATTGATCGACATTTCATCAAGGAAAAATTGGATGCTGGAATCATTATGTTTCCATTTGTGGGATCTGAAGATCACTCGCTGATGTACTTACTAAGACTGTTATTAATAGAGTGTTTTCCAATTCGCTTGACAAGTTAGGCATGCGTGACATCATTGTTCCAACTTGAGGGGGAGTGTTGTGAGTTATATATTAGTTAAAGTGTAAATAGTAGTCTGTTGTCCCACATTGACAAAGTGCATATGTAATACCAAATGTAACTCCTATATATACTCCACTTTGGAGATTAATGAATATATAAGAAATTCTCAAATATTGTCATATATATATACATATATATATATATATATATTTAGTATTTACCATGGTTAGTTTGACAAATATCCCTTTTAATGCTTAAAAAGATCTAATGGCGATTGAATCCCCACCATCCAACACCAGCAACCAACCCCCTCACCTTCCCACGCCACCTACAGTCCATGGTCCACCCCTTTCCTACCACTTGGAGGCCCCTTCCCCACCTCTGTCTCTTTCACTCATCTCCCACTACCCCACCGTCAGGCTTCATAGTAGTTACACAAATTGATTAAGAGTGTAAAGACAAAGTTCAAAATTTTTAAATGCTTATTGTTGTAAATTAATCTGAAAATATGAGTACACTCATTGGAATTCAATTTTCTTTAACTAAAACCCATCATGGTAAATTTCTCTAACAAAAACCCAATGACTAGGCTCCAATTAAGCAATATCTATAATTAAGTTGGACTTGGCAAAATTTGTATTTTTGGATGTCTAAGTTACCCCTAACAGCACTTACTTTGGGTCTCTCACTTATTATCTACATTTATTTTAGATTATTTCATTCAATTAAATGTCTTCAAATACCTTATGGGGATTTGGAAAAAAATTTAAATGTTAAGATTCCTATGCATTTAATAACAAAAATTTACATGAGGAACCGGATCCCCTCTTGAGCTTAGGAGGCTTAGCCTCTTGAGCAAATCACACGAGCCGTTGAAATTTGTTCCAACGACTGCAATTATTATAACTTTTAGAGAGCCCCCCTGTTTGTAGCATTTGGATCAAATTTTGACGGTCTCGATCCTTTGCTCAGGAGGCTTAGCCTCCTAAGCTCAGAAGGGGATTCGGTTCCTTTACATGATAACAATGTTCCTTATACAGTTGATACACCCCGACCGGACTGTCCACCTGGACACCCGAATCGCGATATGCTGGCCGACACCTGGAAGGTGACGAAGTTATAAAGTGTAGTGATGTGGAAAATGTGAATAAATTAAAACATAAAAGTGACTAACTTAGAGTGCGCAAGTGAGCAAGATTGAACCCATATCACACAAGTGATGTCAGAGCATAGATAAATTGCAGTAAAAGAAGAGTAAGGACATTTATACTGAAAGAAGAAGTCTCCTACGTAATAGCTTTTACTAACAATCCTCATCATCATGAAACATCTGCCACTAAAATCCCGGAGGGGCGAAAAAACAAGGGTGAGTGGGCCTGAAAATAAAGTTTTGTAAAACCTTTTCGAAAAGTGTAACCCCTCCCTGTAAAACAAGTATATGGTTTCCTAAAAATATTATAATAATAGTATGTAATAGGTATCTTGCATCACAAGTGAGCTAAAGGATGTAGACACATCAACAAGGTATCTCAACATCAAATCTCAAATCGTTACTATAAGAAATCAATGCTCATTAATTTATGTAGGCACACAAGTCCACTGCAGAGATATTCAAACAATGGAACAAGCTGGATGTAGGTTTTACATTCTAATACTGCATCATCTGAGATGCGCTAGTCGCATCACATATGAGTCCAAAACATCACACAAAAGGATAGGCTGACACCTAATTCTGGATCCAAAGCGAATGTAAACAGTGCATGTGAACTACATGTAAAGCTAGTCCTTGGCCCAGGATAGTACAAATAACTAAGTGACACCGTGCAAACATGTAATAATGAGCAGATAAAACGCAAAGATGTCATGCCACAAGTTTATGCTCACAAATAATATTACAAACATAAATGTACGAAAAGTCTATTTGTAAAGCTAAACATGGCATGTCACATCATAATATATAAAAGCAGTTGTGGGAAAAATCATATATATATACACTTAAAAATCTTATAGTTGAGGTATAAGTAGAACCGCTTATAAGTAGTAAGAGCTTGTAACTCAATTGTCATCTAACCCCACACATTAACCAAAAAAAAAAAGAAAACTGTAATTTGGTAACGAATGTGTGTCTCACACAGAAAACCTAACAATACCAAGGATTTGTTGGATAATCATTGTAGTTTTTAAAAAAGAAAGTGGAACCAAAACCTAAGTCAAATTTTAAAAACTCAAGAAATAGCTTTCAGCTCTGAAAACAATTGTTGAACAAGTTTTCAGCTTTTAGAAAAATGAAACTGAAAACGAAATGATTATCAAATGATAATCTTAAATAAATAATAAGCATATACCGTTGATGGGACTGGTGGGAAAAGAGAGCCAAATAATCGGGAGGAGGATGATGAAGAAGAAGATGAAGAGGAGTCCTTGGGACCAAAGAGATGGTCCAGATTCCTGTTGACTTTTGTATTTTAGGTAGGATCCCTAATTGATATGTAATCTCGTGTATTCTCATGTAATCACTTGTAATTAGTTCTCTTTCCATTTATGTTAGGGTTATACACCTATAAGTACCTCTTATTGAGAAGAATATATTACAATTCAAAGCATTCTCTTATTGGCACCAGAGCCAGGTTAAGAAAAAAAATTATTATCGCAATTTGTCCAGAGAACCCCAGCACCAGAAATCATCGTGTAGCCAGTTGTGCCGCACCGTGAAACCAGCGAGCGACATCGTGTTTGCTTATCCGAGTCCACCGAAGACCACCGCGCATCCAGTTGTGTAGCGTGTCTGTCCGACCAGCGAGCGACGCCATCGTTGCTGACCGGAGTTCACCGAACCGATCCCTACATCCACTTGCCACAACCCACTACTGCATCACGTAATCAAGTAGCCACGAATTGAGAACCAACCCAAATTTTTTACCCATAGTTGTTGAGCTGCTCCGGCTGAAATCATTCTCAGCAACACAAGTTTTGCGATAATCGTCGATCCTTGTAGCCCGGAATCTCGTAGTCCCCGTCTGCCAAAAGACCCAATTTCGTTGAACTGGTTGAAGCCTATCTTCAAGGATTATTTGCTTGTTCCTTGTCGCTACTATTGCGGCTGCATAATTGCTATCTTTTCTGCAATGCAACCCTGCACCTTGTTTTTATTATTAAAAAAAAAACAAAAAAAAAAAACAAAACAAAAAAAGAAAAGGAAAGAAAAGAAAACAAGAAAAGAAAAGAAAAATAAGAAGGTCGTTGGTTGTTTTTTGGCTTATATTCTTTTTTAGCCCATGTTACATATTTTGTTGGCCTTGAAATTTGGGCCATATCTCTTCCCACTCAAATTACTGGAAGCCGTGGCATTTTGGGCTCATACCACTATGCATCGATCTGATCAAACCGAACAGGAGAGTAGGACCAATCGTGACCGGTTCAAGTCGCATGCATTGGTTGCCAAAGCTAAGGTAGATTCTGACCATACAAGTAATGATGGTAAGGCTTTAAAAGTATATGCATCTGTTATGAATAGTACATGGATAATTGATTCTGGTGCTACTTAACAAATGACTTGTGATTTTAGACATGTACAAACCCTAAAACCATCCACCAATAATATAGTTAGTGTTGCCAATGGTAATGTTGTCCCCATTATTGGGGAAGGCAATGTCTCCTCTCTAATACCCTGAATCTTAACTTCGTACTTGTTGTTCCTTCCCTTGACTATAATTTATTATCTGTTGCTCAAATAACTGTCGCCCTACATTGCCTTGTTTGTTTTTGGCCTTCCTTTTGTGTTTTTAAGGACATTCGGACTCGTAAGACGATTGGTTATGGTATTCGGATGGGAAAGCTCTACTACTTAGAATAGTTCTCGCAATTTGACTCAAGCTCTTGCTGTGAAAGGATCTCATGGGGAGAGGGATAAAGCTTCAGAGGTTTGGTTGTGGCATCGTCGACTTGGACATGCTTCTTTCGGCTATTTACGAAGGTTGTTTCCTAGCCTATTTGTTAAGCATGACGTTTCTAGCTTTAAATGTGGTGTTTGTGAAACGGCTAAAAGTCATCGTACTTCATTTTCGTCCAGTATGAATAAAAGTTCAGTTCCATTTATGATAATTCATTTTTATGTTTGGGGGCGATCTAAAACTGCTATGTTTGGTGGTGCTCATTGGTTCATTACTTTTATTGATAACTGCACACGTATGACTTAGGTATGTTTGATGAAGTCCAAAAGTGAAGTTCCTTCTTTGTTTCAGCATTTTTATAAAATAGTACGAGTACAATATAAGTCTCACATACAGGTTCTCAGGAGTGATAATGGCGGTGAATATGTTAACTCTGACCTTCGTGCCTTTCTTGATCATCGTGGCATTGTTCATCAAACCACGTGCCCATATACTCCCCAACAAAATGGGGTTGCAGAACGCAAGAATGGTCAGCTTTTGGAGGTTGTTCGTGTTTCTTTGCTTGAGGCTCATCTTCCATTATCATATTAGGGAGAAGCCCTCACCTCATCTGCGTATCTCATTAATTATGTTCCATCCTGAACCGTTGATTTTCAAACACCACTTTAGGCTCTCTCCTCACACGTTGATGCTCATGCGGTCCTCAATCTTCCACCTCATGTGTTTGGCTGTGTGGCCTTCGTTCATCTCCATAAACAGTAGAGGAGTAAGCTTGAACCTCGGGCCTTACGGTGTATGTTTGTGGCATATGCCTTAAATCAGAAAGGATATCGTTGTTATCACCCTCCGACGAAAAAGTTGTTTGTTACTATGGATGTTGCCTATCATGAGAATAATATGTACTTTGCCAATGCCGAGTCTTCACTTCAGGGGGAGAATCAAACAGAAGTTCAAACTCTTGACTATACTATTCCAGAGACAGATAATATGAATGATTTGGATTTAAGTGGTGATGTCTTGGAAATAAGTGGTGATCATTCACAAGAAAATAATAATGTGAATGAATTGGAGGTAAGTGGTAATGTCTTGGAGACAAGTGGTGATTATTCACATGGAAACAATGTTGAAAACATTGAAAGTAACGAGTTGACTGCACCAGATAACTCACAGCTTTCATCTCCGCCTGATAGCTCACTGCTAGTTTCCTCACAGCGGACAACCCTGTGTCGCTAACTACCTCACATTCGATCTCGCCGCCCTTGAGCCCCAATAACCATAATCAATCGCCTTCGATCCCGGGTGCACCACCGCCACGTCGCCTCCCTGACCATGTAAACCGAGGTATTCCTAAACCTACATATGAAGCTGGCCCTAAATGTAAAACTAGGTATCCAATGAATAAGCCCAACCCTGAATCTAATGTGTTATACCCATTAACTAATTATGTGTCTACCAGTCACCTGTCAGAATTAAATAAGTCATTTGTGTATCAATTATCTATTGTATCTTATCCTAACAGCTGATCCACGTTGGCAAGCAGCAATGAATGAAGAGTTAAAGTCTTTATACTGTGAAGATCACAAACTTGGGAGATCACAAACTTGCTAGCTGATAAGAAACCTGTGGGATGTAAATGGGTTTATACTGTGAAGTATAAAGCCGATGGGACGGTGGATCGCTTCAAGGCAAGACTGGTAGCAAAAGGATACACTCAAAAATATGGAATTGACTATACAGATACATTTGCTTATGTGGCCAAGATCAACACAGTTTGTGTTTTGTTGTCCTTGACTGCAAATCTTGATTGGCCTTTACAGCAGTTCGATATGAAGAATGCCTTCTTGCATGGAGATTTGACAGAAGAGACTTATATGGATCTTCCACCTGGATGTAATGCTCCAGATAAATACAAAAAAAAGGTGTGCAGGTTGAAGAAATCCTTGTATGGCTTGAAGCAGTCCCCTCGAGCATGGTTTGGAAGATTCACAAAATCTATGAGAGCATTTGGTTATAGACAAAGTAACTTTGATCATACTTTGCTCCTGAAAAGACAGAATGGGAAGCTTACTGCACTTATTGTGTATGTAGACGATATGGTGGTAATAGGTAATGATCCGGAAGAACATGCGGTCTTGCAAAGATATATGTCTATAGAATTTGAAACGAAGGACCTTGGATCCTTGAAATATTTTTTAGGGATTGAGGTGTCGAGAAGTAGTTCTGGAATTTTCTTGTCTCAAAGGAAGTATATTATTGATTTGTTGCACGAAACTGGCATGCCAGCTTGTCAGCTAGTAGCTACACCATTAGAAGAAGAATCGAGGCTTAATGTTGATCTTAATCAAGTACCAGTTGACAAAGGAAGATACCAAAGGTTAGTAGGCCGTTTGATATATCTGGCACACACAAGACCGAACCTTGCTTATGCCTTGAGTGTAGTGAGTCAATACATGCATGATCCTGGAGAACAACATATGAATGCCGTGATGAGAATATTGCGATATTTGAAAAGAAGTCCGGGCAAAGGAATTTTGTTTAAAAGGAATAATCACTTTGGTGTTGAAGGTTATACTAATGTAAACTGGGCAGGTTCGATTGGCGATAGGCGCTCAACATCAGGTTACTTTACTTTTGTTGGGGGTAACTTGGTTACATGGAGAAGTAAGAAACAGAATGTGGCTGCCCGTTCTAGTGCAGAACCCGAATACAGAGGTATAACTTTGGGGATTTGTGAAATTTTGTGGCTTAAGCTTCTATTAAGCGATTTGGGTATACAACATGATTAGCCCATGAAATTATTTTGTGGTAACAAAGTTGCCCGTGACATTGCACATAATCCGGTACAACATGATAGAACAAAGCATGTTGAAGTTGACCGGTTCTTCATCAAAGAAAAATTGGAAGGGAAAATAATTGAAGTACCGGTGATAAGAACATAACATCAGTTGGCAGATATCCTCACAAAAGCTGTTTCAAGTCACAAGTTTTCAAGTTTCTTACACAAGTTAGGCATGAGCGACATATATGCACCAACTTGAGGGGAGTGTTGACTTTTGTATTTTAGGTAGGATCCCTAATTGATATGTAATCCCGTGTATTCTCATGTAATCACTTGTAATTAGTTCTCTTTCCATTTATACTAGGGTTGTACACCTATAAGTACCTCTTGTTGAGAAGAATATATTACAATTCAAAGCATTCTCTTCTATTCCTTGATGATGGAGAAGAAGAGCCATGGCTTGCACCACTTCCCACTTTCTTGTTGTTCTCCATACTAGTGATGAATTAGAAAACTGAAGCTAAAGTTGGTATGTTGCAAAAAGCTGCTTTCAGCTTTGTAAACCAACGAACAGATTATAACTACCGCTTTTTGATAGTTGTTGATAGTTATCTCTTAACGGTCAAAGGCTTGGAAGCAGAAATTGGATAAGGTTCCTAGAATACCGATCAGAATTCAGAAACCAACTTCAGAGATAAAATTGGAGGGAGGGCAGATAGGAAGCAAGAAAGGGCACGTGAAGATTTGCAGATATGGAGAGACTGAAGGTTTCACTCGCTATTTATAAACCCAAAAGGAGAGAAAAAATAAACTAGAGTTAGCTCTAAGGTTGGACTGTATTCAGTTTTTTGTATTCATAACACATTCATAATATAATGTGTATCTAGCCATTTTAATTTACATTATAAGTGCATGAAATATTAAGTATGTAATATATCTTTTTTAATATGTGAATTAATAACGCTATATATTGGTGGAATGCTTTTCAATGGTTTACATGCATCATTAAGCTTAGGGTTGGAAAAAAATACCAAAAATCCCAAACCGAACCGAAAAATTCCCAAAACCAAACCAAAAAAAGACCAAACCGAAAATCTCGAAAATTTCGATACCCAATACCGAACCGATCCTGAAATTTCGGTACGGGAATCGGTCTCAAATTTTTGGGATGGTAATCCCGAACCGAACCGAAAAAAAAAATTATATTATTTAATTTTTAAATATATATTCGGAATTGTAATAGCCATCGAATTCGGTTGAGATTTAATCTCAACCGTTGAGTACTACCAAGCCTACGCAGAACAGAAGAACATAACTCACTCACTCACACAGTCACAACTCACACTCACTCTCTCTCACCTCTGACTCAAACCTCCCTCACCGTCACCACCCTCCTCACCAATTTCTCTCTTCGTTTTCGAATCCGTCACCACCCTCCTCACCATTCGGCTGCTCAGGAATCCCAATTCTTCATCGTCAAGGTTTGTTTCACTTTTATCTTTATTATTTTTATTCATCTTTTAAATTGCTCAACTTTAACAACCTAGTTGCTGCTCAGATTTCAGGGTTTTAATTCAATTTAATTCAATTTAATTGTTGTAGGCGGTGTAAAGATTTGAGCTCTTGGAACTTACCCAATAATTAATTTCCCTAATTGTTCGACATTGTGGTTTATCAAATATGTTTGAGATGGTTATGAATATTTGATGTGTCTGTAATTCCACAGCTTAAAAAATTCAGCTTTAGTGCTACCTTCGCAGTTCATTTGTCGTGGTTGCTTTGAAAATCTATGCCGATTGATTTGGGAACACTGCCCTACACTACATAATAAAATCTAATTATATATATGGTAAGTGGAACAAAGAAGAGAAAACACATGCATTTAATCTAGTTTTAGTTTACCTATTCATCTTTGAGTTAAGGTTGCATGTTGTTCAAGCGCAAGCAGTGTTTGGAGCTTTGGATCAAAACATTCTTAACGTCCTTTATTTATTGGTTCATAGATATATTTCTTCAAGACTTGGTATCAATCAACTAGGTCTTGTTTGGTATCCTTCTTGGATCAAATTTTTAGTTTTTCTTTAAGCTAATGAGTGTTGACTGTTAAGTAATTTAGTTACATTCAGCATTTTTAAAAACAAAACATTGGATTTGAGAAGGATGCCAAACAAACTCTTAACTTCCTGCTTAATTCCACCATTTTAATGCAAGGCTATGAATATTGTAGAACAATCTAATTATATATTGTAGAACAATCAAATCCCACCATCAAGTTCAAGGTGCATATATACATTTTTATGATTATTTTTCCCTAGCCTTGAGGCATATGTGAATATATTGTTTGTATCTCTCCTTGCTCATCTGTTATTCTTGTTGGGACATTACTGTGAGATGTTGTGACACACCTCGACCTAGGAAGGTCGAAGCATGCTGGCCATCACCGTGAGGTGACGTAACCATAAGGGTAAGTGATGTGAAAAACTGAATAAATTTAAAACTAAATGGAACTAATTATACTAAACAATGAAAGAGTGCGTAATCGTGGGAATAATCCACTACAATTATTCAGACCTTAAAAGACAGTACGACTACCATAGAGTAGTCAAAGCAGCTAAAGTACACTTATTACTTCCCAGTGGGTCACCCATCCTGGGAATGCTCTAGCCCATTCTCGCTTAACTTTGGAGTTCCCAGAACAAAAACCGTGAGGGCGTAGTCGGGGCCCAAAATGGACAATATCGTGCTACGGTGAAGTCGAGCCAGGGATGTGGTGGAGCCTGGGTCGGGATGTGACATATTGTATCTGTTATTCTTGTTGGGGCATTATTGAAGAAATGATTGGAATCTGATTCTCTGTTTTATGTGCCAGATTGTGTACTTTAGTGGTGCCTGTAAGAGAGCGTCCCCTTCCTTGGTGTGGTTGTGGACTTGGGGTGGTGCCTGTAAGTTTTACTGCTTTAAATTTTAAATAGCTTTGCATAAGTTGATCGATATTACCTTTATGCATTGTTCTGTAATTAACAAAAAAAGATAGTGTTTTAGTTGAGAATTCTCCTCAATTGTTTCCTTAGTACTCTATCCAAATAGATATGATTTAAAATTTAATGTTTTGCTTACTTTGCACATATTGAATATGTGATTGCATTTGAATTGGATATGTAATTTATTGCATTTGAATTGGATATGTGATTTATTTATTGAATTGTATTAGAATTTGTTGCATGCATGTGTAGAGTGTAGTAGAATAGGCAGATTGGCAGATTGGCTATTGTGCATAGGCAAGGATTGGCAGATTGGCAGATTGATTATGTTAATTGGAGATGGGCTATTGTGCACAGGCAATTGGGCTGATATTTTCAATATAAAAGGTTGAATTTTAGCCCAAAAGCCCAATATGTCAAATTTTAGTCCAATAGCCCAAAAGCCCAAAACTATTTCGGGATTCCTGATTTGTCCTGAAATCCCAAAACTATTTCAGGATTCCCAAAAATTTGGTTTGGGATCGGTATTGAAATTGGAATTCTCGAAAACTTCGGTTTGGGAATCGGGATAAGGGTTTCGATTTGGTATCACATACCGAACCAGCTATTCTTACCATCTACTTATACAATCTCTTTAATAGAGATGAGGTCCGTATGTTTTGGTGGATCTTATCTTTATTAGAGAGATGATACAAATAAATGATAAGTGTAGCATTATTCATCAATGATTCAATGCTAAACCTATCACTTGTCTCTGGTCCCCATGTGCCCTTCATTGTATACACCTCTCCTCTGTTTTTTGACACATGGGTGCATCATTTCGACGGTAGAACGTCGATCCCAAGTGCACATCTTGCCAAATCTAAGCCCGTGGACATCTTTCTTTTGGTTCAACTGGGGCTTTCAAAGGAGGATATGCCCGTTTACCTACAATAGTTTACTCCTTAAAAGTTTAGAACAAGTCTAGATTACACAATATTGCATGTATGCCTGTCTTCGCTGAAATCTTTCAAGGGAATCGGTACCAAATGCAATAAGATATAAGAACTTTGGAACCATTATTTTTCTTGGTTGTAAGATTAGTTATAATTGACATGTGTTGATAAAAAACACTACTAAACTTTTTATGTGCAAAAGTTCAATGTTTTGCTCAAGTTAGAACAAAATGAAGTATTGGTGAGCCTAGTAGGATAATAAACATGGGTCAAGAATAAGATGCTTATCCTTTCTTATAAACAAAATGTCCCTAGTACCGTCAAGATTCCTTAAGAAAACAAGTAAATACAAATAACTTGTACATTTAAGGAAACTTGACCACTTTCTTTAAGACTACAGATATCATTACTTCAAGTTATTCTTAGGTGTGCTAAAGGTGATTAAATTTTATTTTTAAATATACTTGGGATCAAGAGAATAACTCGTGATCAACATGGCAACTAGCAAAAGATATTCTACATGGTCAATCGGTGTAGCGTTGTTATGAAAAATATCAACCTAAGGATTCCTCAGGCTTCTCATTTGTTCTTACAAACATATGCTAATTACTTCGTTTAGTTAATTAATTGGATAAAGATGGCATCAAGTTACGTACTGAATAATCCCTTCCTTTCAGCACTGCCGACCAGATACATTTTTTTTTTGGGTCAAAACTGCCGACCAGATACTTTAATTGGATGATTATAATTAACCAATGAAGGGATTAAAAGTATGATGTTTAGGACGTGTAAGTAATGTTAGGATACAATATTTGAATCACATTATCTTGAACACACGGTGGTTGGAGAGAGAGAGAGAATTTGAGCAATTGTCCCTAAATTTTGGTCCAATTGGAGTTGGGCAAAAAAACCCTAAATTTTGGTCCAATTGGAGTTGGGCAAAAAAAGACTATTGCTTCATCTTATAACAAGTTATGGAACCAATACTCACGGATTTTTAGTTCAAGAACCAAAACTCCAATTAAGCTAATATTTATAAACCATTGCTCCAATTACCTCTTAAAAGAATTTCAATCTTTGAAGTTTGATATCATCATGCCTTTAGGTTCCTTTTGGATAGCTTAGGATAAGCACTACATCTTCCGTTACATGCACTACATCTTCCGTTACATGCATTAGTATTCTTCCCTGGAAAAGTTGATCACATGTTTCTAAATACAGAGAAAAGTTTTTCCATATCCTGCCATATCTATGCACTGCATCCTTTTCCCTTCATTTTCTAGGGAAAGTTGACCTGAAGAAGAAAATACAGATTTCCCCTCTCCTAAGTGACCCTTTGCAATTACCAAAAAAAAAAAAAGTGACCCTTTGCACAGTTGGCATATTGCTAATTTATAACATGTCGGTAGTAGTTGTTTGTCAGTTTTGATCTAGTGGGTTTTGGTTGGACTTGTGAAGTTCCAATCCAACCCAATCATTTAATTAGAAAGGTTGGCTTGGGCCAGAATT
Organism: Cotoneaster glaucophyllus; assembly: GCA_036320875.1. Lineage (NCBI taxonomy): Eukaryota > Viridiplantae > Streptophyta > Magnoliopsida > Rosales > Rosaceae > Cotoneaster > Cotoneaster glaucophyllus. The sequence goes on along the minus strand of CM070070.1, from coordinate 25,300,215 downwards.
GATGTCCAACCAATATTTCAAGGACAAAGAATAAGGAGTTTCTCATTTGAGGTCAATGTTGTTTAACTTAGAGTTGAATTAGGTCACCTAGTATTATGATCTAGTAGTATTTTTTTTCACTTGTAAGTGATAGGTCTTAGATTTATTCTTGCCAAAGGCAAATTTGAACCACATTACTGCCAGTCCATTGTGAGGCTAAGCACACCCCTTCCCCCTTTAGTGTAGATAATATTGTTTGTTAAAAAAAAAAACCAAGAGTTCAATCAGTTGGCATTTTGTGTGTTTGGCGATCCAAAATGGTTTCAGCTGAGTTTGTTCTTATAACATTATAACATTGTATTTATAGTGGTATGATGAGTTTAATAGTTGTGAGTCACTATTTTATAGTAATCAGTTCATGAGGTGTCAACAATTCAACTCATTACTACTTACTCAGCCCACTGTAAAAATCGTACGTATAAATAGGTGAATGGATGTTGGAATTGTCGATGCCTTATAATTAGTGCTCGGTTAGATGAAAAATTGGGTGTAAGTAGTAAGAGCTTGTAACTCAATTGGCTAAGAGCATTCACCATTTTTGTAGTTGAGGTCATGAGTTCAATTCTCCCTCACTTAGTATCGCTTGTATAAGAAAAAAAAAACCTCGAATAAAATATCCACCATAGACCTAGGTTTAAAGTTTTTTTTGATACAGGTGTCTACACTAATTATACTAAACTGCGGGAAGGGGGAATTCAACTCGAGTGCAAATTGGTGAGCACACTGCATGAGTGAATCACCTTATTCACGCACTTGCATTAAGGTATTTTATCGTACAAATTTCATAATTGAAACCCTTTATGTTTTTAATCATCATTTGATATTATCTATGCTAAAAAAATAAATAATCAACTTAAAAATTGTTTAGTCATCCATATATATATATATATATATATATCAAATCGATAATTTGGACAACAACTAATATCCTCATAACAAACTCTCCATTCAGATATGATACTTATAGATGTACTGAATGATCTCCAAGTGCATTGATCTTGCACATATAATCTTAAATTATGATTTAAAAAATAAGCCGTTCTAGTTATAAAATTATAAAATTTGTACTATAAGGCAGCCGGTAGCTCTACAAGCCAATAACCGCCAGCAACCTTTTCTTAGTGCATAACATGTGCAATAGCCTTCATCGATGGTAATCCCGGCCCGATGGTTATCGTCCTAAATCATATCTGCTCAAAGAAGAAAATGATCCGACCCAGCTTACGTACTTCGGCCATATGACAATTAAAAAACTAGAGAGCAAGTAGCGAGTTGAAGAAATGTTGCGAAATAAGGTAATTTTTACTTCATGCAATTTTTGGTTGTAGGGAATGACAATACAAAAGCATATTAATTGTGGTATCAATTCCATGTCTAACATTTCCAAGAGATACTGCTTTTAAAAAGAAGAAAAACCTCCTGACCTACAAGAGATTTTTCAGTGTAATCGGAATACGGGATGATACAACACTTGTCATTATATAATTGGTGTGATATATGCGTTAAAAAGTTAATAACTTAAAAAATAAAATTTCTCACTACTTATATAAAAACACGTGGTGTAAAAAAATTTCTTAACCCACATCACATGCCATGCATCCATATTGACCTTTGGATATATCCACAAGTCAAGAAACAAGCATCTTTAGTCGGTATGCTCAAACAAGTGAGAGTGGGAAGTGAGAAAATGCAGCTTGCTAATATTCCTAGCCCTCCCGCCACTGGTCACTCGATCGATTGTTGTTCTTGGCATAATTTGCATGGTAGGGCATGCATTGTCCATACGTATATCGATCGATGCATGATCATGTGCCAACATCTAGAACAAGTGGGTGCGTAAAGATTTTTATGCCACCGATACATGATGCTATTATGATATTTTTCATGTTTATACGTAGTTGTTTGCAAATGTCCCCACCAAAGTTTTTCGGTCTTTTGTTTTTAATCAGGAAGGTTCCGACTAAAGTCTCGTTGATAACTTGATCTAGTGATAGCTACAACCTGTATAAACGGGCAACGAGGGATGGGGCCTTCAATCAAGTAATCAACATAGGAGAATTTCCCATGCAGACCAAAAATGAACAATCAAATATACAATTAGATTGCACAGAGAACTACAAAGTATCCTTAAATGGGTACATGTCAAATTTCGATGTACTGCATCATATTAAAAGTTCGTAATAATAATTTAATTTTCATTTAAAAACATATCATCGTGATCAGTACGTTGCACTTTTGTTTCATTGGAGCCTATGTAGCTTCATGCAATTGCTTATTCATGCATCATACGTTATTACAAATACCTTGTTGTCAAAACACAAAATACACAACAATAGGGCTCCTCACTTGGAAATTACCATCATCCCACACCAGAGAACCAGAGACTATGGTTTTTTTAATCAACCCTTTCACCGTGACTTGAAACGATAGCTTCTGTCCGAGAGATGTGAACTTTAGAACGCTTGGATTAACTTTGATTTCAAGTCCTGGTGGTGCACTCACTTTAGCTTTATATGTGGACTTTGGTGATCCAACATTTGTGACGGTCCTATTGAAAATGCCATTGACGGATTTAGGGTTCGAGGTGGAAAGTGCAACAGAAGGATAGTTTAGATGATCACTGAGTGTTCCATGACTAGATTGTGATGATGAGCAGCTATCCCCGGTAAGAGCGTTCAATAATCTGGTACTATAGCCATGTGCACACAAAAAATTTACGTAATCGATTTCAGCAGCATCGTATAGCAAACCAGGTTACGGAGCCCTACTAGGATTTATTAGGCCAGCACCATATGCGAATTCGGCTTCAGGGTTAAGATTTGCACTCAACGGTTTCGCTGCAAAATTGTTACAAATTAATCAAACATATAAATCTTAGGTAATACAATGTACATCATGGACAAAGTCTAATTATATTTAGAGTATCTCTCACAAGACTTGGTCACATGATCTCTGACAATAATTGGTCACACGACTCATCAAATATGTGAGAGAACGGTTGTATTTAGGGGTGGACTGACTAAGGGGCAAGGGTGGTCAGCTGACCCTTCGAACTTAGGTAAATTTTCATGGATGACTTAGGTATTGCCCTTTTGAAGGTTGGAGTTGCCCTTCATATATGGTCTCCAACTGTTTGATAAAATGCGTTAGAGAGATGCTACCCCTTTACGGTCTAGACTTAATATAATTTATCTTTGGCTTATTCGTTGGTTGTGATTACAATTATAGGAAGAAAAAAAAAAGAAAAAAAAAAGAATCCCAAGTAAAAGAGTATCCAAAAATGCAAAGTAAATGAAATGGTAATCTCAAAGAATGAACAAATTAAGCATCATCATTGTTGGACAAACAAATTAGCGGGATGTAATGATATCAATCAATTTGTTAGTGTGTTCAAGATAAGTGTGTTCTTTTGTTACGGATTCATATGGGAGCATCCTTAGAACATGTTAGTTACCCATGCAAATGAGGCATTAACAGGTGTGCAATATGCCTTTTCAAATTACTTCAGGCTTCCCAAGACTCGATGAAATGACGATATGCATGCTATTTTTGTTTAAAATTTTTTGCGCGTTGCGCACATTATTGTTATTGACCCACCTAATAATATTTCTTGGATCCAGCACTAGTTGTATTGTAATGGGTACAATTTATGAAAAATGCATCATACCAGTAGTCATAAGAGCTGACCGGATAGCAGCAGGTGACCAATTAGGGTGAAATGATTTAACGTATGCAGCCACGCCCGCAGCATGTGGGCATGCCATTGATGTCCCCGAGATTATATTGTACGAAGCTACTCTGTCATCACCTTCAACACCTGAAACTGGGGCAATTGGAGGCCATGCTGCTAGAATGGAAACTCCAGGAGAAGCGATATCTGGCTGCAACATAGAGGAGAAAACAAGGAGGAAAATTAAGACCCTCAATATTCATGATTCCGTTTGTTCATTTTTTAAGTCAGCATTCACACACCTACGGGGCCTTGAAGTTACCTTGAGAATGTTAGGAGTGTTTGGATTTGGACCCCTTGATGAGAATGAAGGTACATATGGGGCCAGTGCATCCCTACCCTCAGTACTTTTCCAAATTGTTGCTGTTGGGTTCCTACGAACCATTACAGGGATTCAGGATTTATTAGCAATAACATAATAAGGGGTCTTTTGATTTATGTTAGTTTCGCACATTAGCAATATTTTAAATCAATCATGCACTGTCATTCTCAAATATTGATACCTCGTTGAGTTTATGTAATGGGTAATTTCGTTACCAACATGGAACCAAACGGAAGCTGCTGGTACTGGAACAGGATCGATTACATCTGCTGCTACTCGGCTTGTCAAAACATAACCAAATGCGCCTGCAACTAAAGCCCCATTCCCAGTAGTCCCATCGCAAAGAACAATTTTACCCTCCACCAATTTTTTGTCTAACGTACATATATATATATATCCATGTTATTAGCACCTGGTTAGACTTATGCTAGACTACCGTGGTTCTTCAATATAAATGGTATATATACTCTCAAAATGCGTACACATACCTGGATGTTTCCCCATCGTAACCTGCTGCCATATCTGGAACGTCTGCAGCATATACTATGGGGTAGAATTTACCCTTAAGTTCAAATGTGTTTGTTACAATTCCCTACCAAGGAAGCAAAAACAAATCATAATCAACTTTCATGTTTTAATCACTTCTCTAGTATTTTGGTGCATCTTCGGTATATATATATATTTGTTGATTCTCAAAAAGTGTATATATTGCCCAACCAGAATCACTACCAAACAAAGCCCTAAATGAGCAAAGGTTAGAATCTGTATCAGTTACCTCATAAATTTTGTGGTTTCCCAATTGAACCTTGGTATCAAAGTGGCGATCTATGGTGCTAGCAGCCACAGCAAGAGACCATGGTGCAAAGTTTGTAATTGTTTTCAGATTTGGACCTTCATTACCAGCAGCCGCAGAAGTGAATATTCCTTTTCTTAAAGCGTGAAAAGCTCCAATGTCAATGGAATTTCTGAAATAATCTAACGGTTTAAGCCCCCCAAGGGAGACAGAGAGTATGTCAACACCGTCAGCTATGGCATCATCGAATGCCGCTAGAATATCAGCATCCGGGCACCCATCTGACCAACAAACTTTGTACACCGCAATGCGTGCTGATGGAACCCCTCCTCTTGCTGTCCCCAACCCTAAACCATACAGACTTGCCTTGCTAACTAAGTTCCCTGCTGCTGTTGATGCACAGTGGGTTCCATGGCCTTCCGTGTCTCTCGGAGACATGATATCACTGCTATTTTTGGGGAAGGGTTGACTACGGTAATACCGTGCTCCGATAATTTTACTGTCCAAGTGTAACAACAATATGTCATAATATTTAAGTCAAAGTTACAATTTGACAACATATCATATAAATTATGATCAAGTTCGCACTTTTTGTTTCTGTCCAAGTGTAATTAACAACACGTGATTTTTTTTTTTTTTTTTTTGCAAATGTGCTGTGGATGGTTGAAATAAACTGGTTTGCTTTACTTGTTGCAAGTAAAATTGCCTTTGCCCTTGCATGCGCCTTTCCACCTTTTGGGGGGTGGATCAAACCCGGCGTCACTGAAGCTGGCAGATTCAGGCCAAATTCCAGAGTCAATCACCCCGACAATGATATCAGTTTCAATGGCGCTTCTCTTCACCATTTCAGGAAACCCAATGAAGTCCCATGACCTTGTTGTTTGGAGCTTCTTAGTTTCACTAGGGAAAACAGACACCACACCATCCATTCCTGCATATATTTTTCTCATCATACAATGGTCACTATTAATGCTTATGCAAGTTGAAAAATAAATTAAAGTTGGGTTCATAAGAGAACCAGCCAACTTCTGTGCTTCTTCCTCTGTTAGCTTGGCAGCAAAGCCATTGAAGCTTCTCTTGTAGCTGTGCAGAAGCAGAGATTCGTGCGCAGTATTGCTGGATAAATAAACATCCAAAATCAAAATCGTCAAAGATTCGAGACTTTCAAACTCTGCCGTAATTAAGCTCGAAAAACAAAGAGAAGATGCGTATGTACAAGAGATGACTGAATTAAATGGTACAGTTGTGACGGAAAATGTTAATAAGTATATATAATTAAGCTCACTATCGTATGTGATAATTAATTAAACCTGTCGTCGACCACGTTTTGTAGCATGTTTACATGAAGAGCTGATGTGGTAGTGGTGGAAACCTCAGGCTTTGGCTTGTCACCCATATACACAATATAATCCTGCAGTTAATATATCCAAGATCAGAAGATTAAATTAATTAATGAACATATTTTGAGCAAAGAAACGGAATTGTTCAAAATGCATATTTTTATGTATGCCTTCCGGTTATCCTGGTGAGCAGCAGATAGAGTGACATCAACTAGCAGAGTAGATATGAGGCTGATGAGAAGTAGAAACCTTGGAGTTAAAGCCATTGTGGCGAAGTTCTAGAAAGCATGTAAAAGATGGACAATCTCATCCAAGAACACCATCATGTATTTATACTAAAAATGAAAAGCCATGCATTTCACGTGTTGCCTCTTTATTCTTAGGGGTATGGTTTGTGTTCCCATGATTATTTTACGTATTTTAGGAGCGTATTGATATAAACGCTTCTTTTTTTTTCAATTTCGTTGATTAAACATTAGTTACTTTTAAGAATTTGATTAAACATTTTTCCTACAGTTTTGGTGACTAATTTCATTTTATTAAAAGTTCAATTTTAGACGTTCCTTTTCTTTACCTTTTTTTTTCATGAAATTGTTTGCTAGCCACCCTAAAAAATTTCACATTACATCTTTACTTTCGTTTTCCTTTTTTCCCTATCATTCCTTACCTATGAACTTGTTATAGTTATATGCATAATCATAGTAAAGGTACGTTTGATTGTATTGGTACATTTGATTACCTATAATATGAGTAATTTTGGTTTTATGGTACATTTATATATTTGTACATTTAAAATCTAAACGTACTAAAAGTCGGTATGTTTATTTTCAAACGTACCATAAGTTTTAAATACATTTATATAACTATATGTAAAATTTTACCAAATTAATGAAGCTTTCTTATGAAAGTATTAATAACTTTTTTTAATGTAGCAGTTAAATATAATAACAGAAATAAAAAATTCTCTCTTTTTTTAATGACAATAAGGAAATTTTTTTTGGTCAAACAATAGATTTTATTAAATTAGATATTAGATTAGTCACCGACGAGGTTTGAACCCATACCGTCATGCAAAGACTCAACACCTTTCTATCACTGTAGTAAAATGCCACTTGCAATGACAATAAGGAATTAGTTAAAGTAATATTTTTAATTAATAAAGCCACGAATTTAAAATCCTTACACTGTAGGAAATAGTTATTAGCTTGCTTATATGATGTATATTAAATAAATACAAAATTGTTGAGTTGACAATTGATTAAACCATCTTAATTAAAAAAAAATTTGAAATTACGACTCTATAATTTAAACAAGATGAAAAAAAATGGTTAGGAACTCAATAAAACTCCTCTTCGTACGGTTGAGGTTTTCATCTTTTAATTTTTTTATTTCAAATGTATTTCACATATTGCAATTTATGTGTTCCAATTTTTTTTTGTTTCCCCATACTAAAAATCCACCACTCTTCTGCTCAAGCACTTTTGAATTGTGATGTGCGGTGATAATTAACAAACAACAAACACAATAAAACCGAGTAGAGGATCCGAATCCGCATGATTACTAAACTCTTATTCATAGCAATACCCCATTCACTTTACACTATGCCCCTACAATTATCACACTTTTTTAAAGTTGGATGCCCATTTGAAAGACTATATTTTAGTCCAATTAACGCTTTTCGCAAGAATTGTAGTCTTACTTTATCCTTTATTTTTGGAGTATTTGACTATTTCTGATAGTGCTTTCACCGAAAAAATGATTTCCACATTTTATTCTTCTCGTGCATTTATGTTTTTATTGAATTTTAATCGTTGGATAAAAAAAATTAAAATAAATATGTAAAAATCATTTTCAAATTTTTACTAATGCTAGCCTAAAAATTAAAAACACTCGTTGCTTGCTAGTGCTCTCACACTTACAAAAGAAAAAAGAGAAAAGCACTTTTAGACACAAGCTCTCGTATATATCCTTTCCATACAGTAGTGGAAGCATCTTTGGTCCACACCACTTTTCTCTTTTCTTTTTTTTTCTGTTTGTTTTTTTTTCTGGGGGGGGGGGGAAAGGGGGGAACAAGTCCACACCACTTTCCCATAGTAGAGATAAAGGTAAAATTTACATGTGATCTAATATTTTAGTGGACATGTAATTTAACATCTTAGTAGATAGAGTGTTACAATTTTACTTATGGGTTAGGTTCAAAACTCTCACCTCCCCTTAATTAATTAGTTTCCAATTTTTACCCCAATTCTGTAATAATAATAAAATTAAAATATAAAAAAAAAAGACAAGTAAATTTCGAGTTTCCCATATTACTCTTAAGTTGGGAAAAGAGTAAGGTTGCATTAGCATTGCAGTCTGGGTTCTCGTGTCTAGTGACGCTTTGCCTAATTCTTAGGGGAAGAGATCCTCTCTGGATCTCTCTCACCAAAACCACCAAATCCATTAATCTGAACATTTAAAATTTGATTTAACGGCTAAAATTATTATAACTTTTAAAGGGGTCCCCTATTTGTAGCCGTTTGATCAAATTTCAAAGACACATATTAATAGATTGAGTGGCTTTAGTGGGAGAGATCCGGAGAGGATCTCTTCCCATTCTTTATGACGTGAGTTGACTTTTTAACCCTCTTGGTGCAAGAGTAAATTGTAGCAATTGTTCTTCAATTTTAATTTAATTAGAGCAATGGTCATTTAACTAAAAATTCATAACCATTAGTCCATCAACTCATCAAAACATATACCAATGGTCCTTTTCATTAACTCCATTAGAACTTTTGTTAAAATAAGTCACGTGCTATGCATGTGAGGCTAAATCAAGGGATAAATATGAAAGATCAAGAAAGAAAAATTGTAAACTTTAATTCAACTGTAGAAATGGTTTCTCAACTTTAGCTCAATTTTAGCAATGATCATTCCAGCATAACTCATTTTGACAGAATTCTAACGGAGTCGATGAAAATGACTATAGCTATACATTTTGATGAGTTGAGAGACCAATGGTTATGAATTTTTTAGTTAAGGGACCATTGCTCTAATTTGATTAAAATTGAGAGACTATTGCTACAATTTACTCTGGTTATAATCCTTTACTTTATCAATATAATTTATCAAAATAAAAACAGTAAAATAATTATAAAAATATACACCTATGTTCTTCAGTGCCTTTATATAAGTAGTAAATGTTTGTTTCAAGGATTAATTTCAACACCTTACTTTGAAGTTTTTAGTTTTCAACATTTGGTACTGTTGACCCTAAAAACTACCAAGCCTACGTGGAGTGTAGGCCGAGTAACTAATAAGCTAACTACGTCCTTTGATTATGTGCGGGGCATGCCAACTCGTCGGCCAAAATCGGCAGGGGAGTAGAATGTGTTGATGTCGCGTTGGACGCGCTGCTGACTTCTCGATCTTGCGATTGGGGCCGAGAACGGAACGCGTCTCGGCCTTTGGGTTCTAGAGCCTGAAGGTAAGGCTGTTAGTTCTGCAAAGTTCACAAATCGTCGGCGCCGGGTTCAGTCATAGTGATTATATTCATGAGAGTATAAGCATGCTGAATTGGTACCAAACTATATAGACACAAGTACTCAAAAAAGATATACGTATTGATAGTAACTGTGGTTGGGCTGTCGGAATGCCGAACTCTAAAAGATACTTGTTAATATCCAATTATAAAACAAAAATCGGCTTTCAATGTGCCGAGCCTAGTAACCTGTAACACCTCATTTCGCTGAGAAGACTAATGAGATAACCTCTACCAACAAGGATTCAGAAATCCTTGTCAACCGAGTCTTGGATAAATAACCAATCTGCCTCGAAGCAGTGATATCTATCCAAACTAAAGGTGCTCCTCGATCGGCTGGTTCTACGGCTCCAGTGCTGTTTATCCAAACTGAAGATGTCGCCGGTTGCCTTCACATTGTTGTTTATCTAAACTGAAGATGTGTTGGCAGAAAGAAAGAGAGAGAGGAGAAAATCTCAGAGTTGTTGAGAAGTTTTGCGAAGGGCAATTTGTGTATTAAATTGGATGGGCTTTAAATGATGCACTCCCTTCTCTATTTATAGTAGCGAATCCCCTCATGGCCGATTTAGAAATGGAGTAGGATTAGAACTCAACAACCTAATCCAATCAGGTTTCGCCAATCCTAATTCCTATAGGACTTTGAACTAAGCTTCTTAACAAACCAAATTCATCCCCTAATTATCAGCGTCCTTAGCCTTAAGAATCTTTGTTGCACTAGGATTCGACCAACTCACCCTTATCCAAACCTCTTCGTGATAAGATTTGACCGGCCTTAACTGGACGACCTATAACAAGATTCTAGATGAATGCCATTGGGCCGAGAACGACTCTAAGCTCGGCCCAAAATAATATTTTGGGCCCAAACAGGTATATTAAATTTCTTTTCATCTCAGAGTGGAGTACAGATCCTCTCCAAATCTAAACAATCGAAGCCCAAGGATCAAAAGATTTGGATCTTTAAAATTTGATCCAACGGTCAAAAACTATTGTGGCTTTTAAAAGCTTATCTTCTTTTAGTCGTTGGATCAAATTTTAAAAGTCTGGATCATTTGATCCTTAAGGCTCCGACTGTTTAGATTCGGAGATCATCTGTTTTCCTCAGAGTGGTAGCTGAAGTAATTTTATGACACTTTCATACATACGTTAAGATTGCTGTTAAATTAGCCGTTAACTAATGACGTGGCTCCCACGTGAACAATGATTGAATGGCCACGTGTCACCTTTCCCACCATTTTCTACTCAACTCTCATCTGTCCTCTGATCTCTCCATACATGACCCACTTCTCCCTCACCACCATACCCTAACTCGATCCATTTCTAGATTTGACAACGGCCATCCTTGGTGATGACTTGAGGAAAGAGAATTTGAAGGTGTTGGGGTCTACTGGAATGTGAAGGAAAATATTGAAATTGGGACAATTCTAGAGCGAGGATGGACGGCCCCGTGAGCCCAAACCTCCGGGTCATACCTACCAGATTTGATGGCGGTGGAGAGCCAAACTCAGCGGCCGGAGAAGCCGGAGAAGACGGTGGTGGAGAGTCACACCTACCAAATTTCACTGCGATGGATAGCCAAACCCAGCAGCCGAAGAAGACAGTGGTTGAAGCCAAACCCGGATTTTTTTAATAATGATATATCCCTACTTAGCAAAGGTTGCAATGATATGGCTTTGGCTGCAAGCTTATAAGATTTCAGTGCTCCCGCATCAGTCATTGGAACATCAGATGGACTTACTGGCTCCAAATCTATAACTAAGCCAACATCAACTCGATGTAGAATTGCATAAAAAAGCTTACTAGAGGTTCTGCAATGCACCAAATCCTTAAGTCCCCAAAACCCCCACCATCTTCCAACACCACCCCACCCCCTCGAAGAATCAATTCCTTTTGGACCTCTATTTTTACTTTTCTTTCCAGGCCTCTGCTTATTCCTTTTTCTTTCTTCTTTTGCACCTATTCAAATCATCAATTCCATCAGTTCTTGGTTCGTTGCTTTCAAAGTAATAATTAATTTTTTATTTTTTAATATTCGGTGGAACTGCTCTTAAGAGGGTTAGAACAAATTAATATAGCTGGTAACATATTTAACTTAGATAATGTAGATCCACAAGATTGGGAAAGAACGATTGAAAGATGAGAAAATGTTGCGTACATGCGGCACTAATGATAGATTTTAGTAATTCACAAAATATGTTAGATTACTTTGAGCATACATTAGATGGATTAGTTTTTTATTATTTTTAGTCATGGAAAGTTCAAAATCCAGAACAGCATCAGGCAGCTAAAACACATTTTAATTTTGATGGTTTTGTTACTTTGATTAAACAAGAATTTTTAGATCATAATAGGTTAGATGGTAGAAGCGAACAAGAACAAATAAGAGTAATAAGAAATTTAAAACAATTACAAATTTGTGATTTACAATATATAGTTGAGTATACTACAGATTTCTTTAAATATTTTGGAAGAACATGTAGAATTAGCGACATTAATTTATTAGATACTTATATGACAAAAATAAAAGGACCAATAGGAGAAAAGATTTGGAATGAATGGCAAAAGCATCCAAAGAAAAATGATATTGCAATAGGACCTAGAATTCAACATGTATATGATACACTTAGACAAAAGTGTAGCCAAATAATAGCTAAAAGACAGATTAGGAAACAATTTTACATAAGTTTAAAAATATAGATTTACCACAACAGTATGGTTGTCATAAGAAAAAAAAGCATAAGAAAATATACAAAAAGAAATATAAGTTATACAAACCCTATAAACAACATGAGAATTACAGCATAAGACCTTCAAGAACATATAGGAAGAGAAAATATATTCCAAAACAATTTAGGAAAAGAAGTGGCAGACCTTGGATTAGAAAATATAAAGCACCAAAGGATAAGAGTAGTTATAAATGTTATTCATATGGAGAGGCTGGACATATTAGACCTAAATGTCCAACATTAGGAAAGCAGCCGAGAGAAAAAGTACATTTGATGGAGTTGTTTAAGTTAGAAGAAGATGAAGATATACAATTAATATATAGTTTAGATGATTTAAGTAATAATGAGAGTATTTATAGTATAGAAAGTATTAACATGATAGATTCAGATGCGGAAGATTCAAGTAGCACAAATAGTGATCTAGAAGAGTATATGTGTGCATTCATAGAAGAACAACATGAAGAAGAATATAGATACATTAATTTAGGCTGGCAAAAAAAATGTCATAAATGTAGTAAATTAGTTACAAATAAATACTATAATACATATTCAATATTGTGCGAAAAGTGTTATAATAATAAGTTATTAGAAATTAATTCAGTAGAATCACAAAAAAATACTGAAATATTAGGAAATACTGTTTATAGCATAGAAAAGCCAAAAAAAATAGTTCTTTAATTACCATAAATTGTGAAATATAATTAACAAAAGAACATAAGATACAGACAATGGTCATGATAGACACAGGGAGTACAAAGAGTGTCATAAGAGAAGAGTTAGTACTAGAAAAATATAAACAAAAATTAGCAAAACCAGTAAGAATAACACAGTTTGATGAAAAACCAGTTTATTTAACACATTGTAGAAATAATGAGTCTATTAATATAGAAAAACAACAATTTAATTTACCACTAACATTTGTTTCACCAGTAGGATCGTACCCATTCACTTTAGGTTTAAACTTTTTGAAAAGTTTGCAAGGTTTTTTATTTATGAATCCTAACATAAGATTTTTGAAGAGATGAATTACAATAACTGATCAAAGTAATAATGTAGAAGCATACAAAAGCAGAAGTATAGAAGAATCTAGTTGTCAAGATAGTTATTATTTTGAAAACTCAAAAGAAAATGATGAGCATAATAATATAGAAGAGTTTGATGAAGAAATATTTGAACATGAATATCCGATTTTAGAAAAAGGAACCCATATAGAAATATTACAGTTAGACAGACTAAAGAGTTTAGAAGATTTATTACAATTAGCAGAACAAACTATAATCATAGGAGAAGACCCACAGTTACATTGGAGTAAAAATAAAATACTAGCAAAATTAGATATAATTAATCCAGATTTAACCATAAAGACAGCTGACATGCCTTGTAGTTTAATAGATAAGTAAGAGTTTGAGCAGCAAATAAAAGAATTGTTAAATTTAAAAGTAATTAGACCATCTAAGTCTAGACATAGATCAGCAGCATTTATTGTGAGAAAACATTCAGAACTAAAGAGAGGTAAGGCTAGAATAGTTTATAATTACAAGAGATTAAATGATAATACATATGAAGATAGTTATAAGTTACCGAATAATGATGAGCTTATAAATAAAATTCAAGAGAGTAAATACTTTCATAAATTTGATTGTAAATCAAGATTTTGGCAAATACGATTAGCAGAAGAATCAATTGAGTGGACAACTTTTACTTGTGCAGAAGGACATTTTGAGTGGCTTGTTATGCCATTTGGATTTAAAAATGCCCCATCGATCTTTCAAAGAAAGATGGATCAAATTTTCAAGAAATATGATAAATTTTGTAGTGTTTATATAGACGATATTTTAGTGCATAGTAAAAATAGAAATGAACATAGGAATCATTTAGAGATAGTTTTACAAGAATTTATCAATAATGGAATTGTGATTAGCAAAAATAAAATAGCATTAGAAAAGCAAGATATAGAATTTTTAGGAATGTATATCAAGTCGGGTACAATACAATTACAAGATCATATAGCTAAAAAGGTCTTAGAATTTCCAAATAAGTTAGAAGACTAAAAACAGTTACAAGCATTTTTAGGAATGTTACATTATGCAAGAAATTTTATCCCTGATTTAGGAAGAAAAATAGCAGTATTACATAGCAAAACTAGCAAAACAGGACAAAAATATTTTAATAGTGAAGATATTAAATTAGTTCAAAAAATAAAAGAAGAAATTACTAAACTTAAGTCATTAACATTTCCATTAGATGATAGTTATAAAATAGTTGAAACAGATGTTTCATCATTAGGATTGACATGTATATTATACTAGAAAAAGCATAGGGAGTCACCAAAGTCTGACGAACAAGTTTGTAGATATTCTTCAGGAAAATTTAGTGATGTACAGTCAAGATTACCATCAACAGATTTAGAAATTTTATGAATAATTAACTCACTTGAAGCATTCTCTTTATTTTTACATAATGAAGTATTTACAATTAGAATAGATTGTCCAAATATAGTTTCTCATTATAATAAGATACATACTAATAAACAGGCAGCCTAAAGATGGGTTAATTTTGTTGATTCAATTACAGGAAATGGTTTCAAACCAATTTTTTAACATATAAAAGGTGATGACAATACATTAGCTGATATCTTATCAAGATTAATTTGTTGAACATGAATGGAATATCGTGGACCATAATCCTCAAATGGCACAAGACCACAAGGCAGAAGAGCACCTTTCAATAGCATAATGATGCACCATGGACCTCCACCATTCAATGGATTCCAAAATAGCATAAGCAGACCAACATCACCACCAGTACCAAATTTCAACTTTAATGGCAATATTATTGAAGGAATCAGAAATCCAACTTTAAGATATAGGCCAAGAGTACCAGGGCTCTCTGATAGGCAACAGGTTCTCTTAGATAAAATCTGGAATATCCAAATCAAATACCCAAGTATGAGGCTAGGTCATGAAAAACTAATTAGAGTCTTAGAACAAGAGTTTGATAGCTTTAATTTTAGTATCCATCAAAGCCAGCATCATATTCATTCTCTTGAGCACAACCTTCAAGTCATTTATAGAGACCATGAGTCATTACTTAATAAGTTTACCAAAATGAACCAAGAACTCCAAGCTTTTAGAATGCAGTAGAAGGCAAGTGACACCCTAAAAAGAGAATTGAAAATAGGTTTGGAAACTGATCAGCATAAGAATAAAGAAAAAGAGGTTATTTAACCCATAGAACAAGAGGCTAATGAGCCCATAGAAGAGATTAAGATTGAGCTCTTAGAAGAAGACATTGAAATGGAGCAGCATCAAAATAATGAGCAGCATCAGCATTTGAGTGACAGAGAAAAACAAGAAAAATATAAAAGTTTTCTTAGGAATTTACCTTTAGACTTAATATTAGACGATATTTTATTGGAAGAAATTTCAAAAGAAAAATTAGGAATAATGCCACCAAATATGCAAAATGAGATCTTGAGCAAAGCATCACAGTCCATGAAAGAATTACAATTACAATTAAAATGTGCTTTGTATCAGTCCATCTTTTGATCCAAAACCAGGGATGAATATTATTACAGAGATGTATTCACCATGTCTTTGTGATAGTACATAGAATTGTATTTGTAAGCCAGAAGCTAGCATAGTTGTGGCCAGGATTAACATGAGAGATTTTAGACCATGACATTTTAGTTATGAGCATCAGAAAAAGTATAATGTAGTAGAGGTTACCCCAGTCTTACTATTAGAGTTTGGCTATCTTGATAAAATATTCATTAACCATATTTCCCAGCTAGAATCTTTTTCTGAAAAACTTATAAAATTAGCAGAAGATTATCTAGAAAAGTGGAAAGAAATTTGCATAAGTTTTATTAGTAGCCCTCCAGATTGGTATGTACATATGCATAAGGAGAAAGCTAGTTATATAGTCATGATTAATGAAGAGTCTTTTAGACCAGTCCCTATCTCTCCCCACAGGTGGACTCATTCATACAAAAATATATTAAAATTTCGAGGGATCCAAATGTTTGCCTTAGATGAGTTTGAAGATTTTAGGTATGATATGATATTAGTAGCAGAAGAAGAAGAAATGCATATATATAGCAAGTTAAAAGCCCATCATCAACCATATTGGAAGCCTCAAAATTTCAAAGAAGAAACAGCAGAAATGTACTACAAAGTCAAAGAAGATAGTGAATGAGATGCAGAGCTAGTAGAAGGTGATGAACAGTATTGAAACAATTTGACAGAAGAAGAGCTGTATAACATCGACAACATGATGGAAGCATGAAGAATTGACAGCAAATTAGTATAAGTTGAATAGCATCATGCAAAATAATGTATTTCCAGACAGAAATGTCAACATCATTATGGACCCCGCTACAATAATAAAAATGGCACAAGAGTAAATAAAAAAAAGAACTTGATCCATTATGGACTTTTCATACACAAAATGTCATTTTGATTAATAATGAATAGTATCAGGCCCTTTTCGTTAAAACTCCTTAAAATAAATTCTAAGCATAAATACAGTGACCACTAAAAATTTCCACCGACGGAGATGGAAATTACATCAACACCATCAGCAATAGCATCATCAAATGACGCAAGAATATCATCATCCGCAGAGTCATCTGCTGCCAAAGGCCCAAACGGACATTGTACACCGCACTACGTGCTGATGGCACTTCTCCGCTTGCTGTACCCAACCTAAATCCATCACGACTAGCACTTCTACCAAAGTTCCTGCTACCGTTGACGCGGTGTGAATACCATGGCCGTCGGTGTCTCGTGGGGACCATGGACGTCTGTGTCTAGTGGGGACTGGGCATCAGTTGGGCTGAATCCAGCAGCACGCCCGGCTCCAATTATTTTACTGTTCAAACATATAGGCATGCTATGATATATCATAATTCAAACATGAGCTAGTTGAGAGCTATAGGCTTTTCCTATTTCCTAATGTTTTCAAAAGTCATCATTGGAGTAGCAGACAACAAACTGTTGGCTGATTAAGGTCTAAAATGTAATTTCTTTTATTTTGTAACTCCGTTAAATTTCAAATAATGAGCTGTTAGTGATCAAGAGCTGAGATTAGATCAAATTGTATTAGGCTCATAGGCTCTCATAGATTCTCTCCCTCTCTAACGGTTATGTAATTGATGGCATGATAAAATGAGCACACGCAAAAGAACATTCTAGCTCTCTCTGAGATTTTGTGCACTCTCTCTCTATCTCTTCATTTTTCCCTCTCCAAAATTCTTCCTCTTTGTGTCAAATTGCTGCAAATATACTACTAAATTTTTACCGGTTCTAACATGGTATCGAGAGCCTAGGTTCGATTTCAAACTGGGAGTCGATTTCTGTGAAGTTGTTCGAGAGAATCCAACGAGAAAACTCTCGATTTCATTCTGATTCAAGCTACAATGGTTGGGTCTGGAAGCAGCGATTTTCGAGCTCCCATCTTTGATGGAACGGAGTTCGAATTCTGGAAAGTGAGAATGGTCATCATTTTCAAATCGTGTGGGATTTGGAAACTGGTAGACAAATGAATTTTTTCTCCAGAGTCGAAGAAGAAGAAAGAAAAAGAAAAAACAAAGAAGGAGAAAGGCGAGGAAGACTCATCCTCATCGGAAGATGATGAAAGAGATGACGATGCGTTTATCGCCCACATGCAGGATCAATTCATGAAAGATGATAAAGCACTTGGAATTATTCAAAGTGCAGTTTCTAAGTAGATCTTCCCTCGGATCGTGAATAAAGAGACATCCAAGGGTGCCTGGGATCTACTCCAAGAGGAATTTCGTGGCGATGAATAGGCCAGGTCTGTCAAACTTCAAAGTTTGCGTCGTGAATTTGAATATACGAGGATGAAGGAAAATGAATCACTATCTGCCTATCTTACTAGATTGTTTGAACTAATTAATCAAATGAAATCTTATGGTGAGATCCTCACTCACCAAAGAGAGGTTCAAAAAGTCTTGATTACCTTGTCTAGTAAATATGATCCAATCTGTGTTGTGATTGAAAGAACTGCTGATTTGAATACTGTGACTGTGCAAGAGGTGGCCAGGTCTCTTAAGAGTTATGAACTTAGGTTGAGTAGACATGAGGATGATGCTGCAAGTGCAGAGCATGCTTTCTCTAGTATGAGTCTTGTGTCAAAATCACAGAATAGGCCATTTGCGCAAGGAAATCACAGTAAGGGAAATAAGAATTGGATGTCTAAGTCTAAAAGGTGGGAAAACAAAACTCACCAGCTTGAGAGACAAGGTGAGCTCACTGAGGGTATCAAACAAAAGTGTAAAATCTGTGATAAGGCTCACTATGAAGAATGTTGGTTTAAGGGAAAACCTAAATGCCATAACTGCAACAGATTTGGACATGTAGTGAAGGATAGCAATCAACCCAAGAAAACTCATGTTCTAAACTATTTGAACCATGTTCAGGACAATGCAATGATGTTCTATGCTTGTCATAAGGCCTCTATGCAAGAAAACAGTGGTGTTTGGTATCTAGACAGTGGTTGCAGTAACCACATGACTAGTACTGAATTACTACTTATTAACAATGATAGGAGTATAAGGTGGGAGGTGAAAATGGGCACAACATATCTAGTTGATTCAATTGGCAAAGAAACTCTGGTAGTGGAGACTAAGAGAGGAACAAGGTTCATACCATAAGTTATGATTGTACCTGGTTTAGATGAGAATCTACTCAGTATGGGTCAAATGGTTGAACATGGGTATTGGCTTGTATTTGGTGATTTTATGGCTTGCATATTTGGTGACAGATAACTGCAAGACCATGTTGCTATTGTGCAAATGAAGGGGAATAGATGCTTCCCTCTAACATTTGAATCTGTTGATCACATTATGGCAAATAGGGCATCTACTAAAGACAGTTCATGGAAATGACATAGAAGATTTGGGCATTTGAAATATGACAGCTTGAGAATGCTGCAAGAAAAGTGCATGGTGTTTGGCTTGCCTTACCTCAAGGACCACAATCAAGTGTGTGAAGGCTGTGCAATTGGAAAGGCTCACAGAGAAGCTTTTGACAAGGAACAGAAATGGAGAGCCTCATTTCCACTTGAACTTGTACATTCAGATGTAAGTGGACCAATGTGTGAGACACTTGGTGGCAGCAAGTATTTCATATCTTTTATTGATGATAAGACTAGAATGTGTTGGGTTTATTTCTTGAAGTGCAAGTCTGGGGTATTCAGAATTTTCCAAATGTTCAAGGCCATGGTTGAACTTCAATCTGGATACAAGTTGAAGAATCTCATAAGTGATAGGGGATGAGAGTACACATCACTGGAATTTGAGAAATTTTGTGAAGATGTTGGTATTGAAAAGCAATTAATTGTTACTTATTCTCCCCGGAAAAATGGCAGCTGAGATAAAGGATCATACTATAGTAGAGATGGCAAGAATCATGCTCTATGAAAAGAAGCTACCACTCAAATTCTGGGGTGAAGCAGTTCACACTACTGTCTATTTACTTAATAAATGTCATACCAAGGTGCTGAAGATCAAAACTCCATTTGAAGAGTTCAGTGGTAGAAAACCAAGGGTAAAACACTTGAGAATTTTGGTTCTGTGTGCTACACTCATGTTCCTACTTACTTTAGATAGAAACTTGATGAAAATGGACATAAATGTGTGTTTGTTGGATATGGCACAAGAGAAAAGGGCTATAGGGTATATGATCTGAAAAGCAACAAGATTATTGTCTCCATAAGTGTTATTTTTGATGAAAATGTTGTGCTGAATTGGGAAAATATGGAGACTGTGCACACCTCTCTACCCTACTCAAATGCAAATGAATGTGTGAGTATAACTGAGATTAAGAATGGTGCCTGTGAAAGTTCTAACATCTCTGCCTCTGGATCTAAATCTCCAAGCTCATGTGTTGATAATGCCTCTAAAGTACATAGTACTGATTCTAAGACTGTAAATGGAGAGTGTGAAATTCAACTCACTGAGACATATGACAATACACCAAAGAAGTGGAAGAACTTGAATGAGGTGTTTGCTCAGTGTAAACTTAGTGTCATTGACCCTGAAAACTATAATGAAGCTTCTCAAGATCAAGCTTGGAAGAAAGAAATGGAGGATGAGATCTCCATGATGAGAAGAATGGTACTTGAGAATTGGTTGATAAACCAAGTGATAAACCCATTGTTTGAGTAAAGTGGATTTTTAAGACCAAGCTAAATCTTGATGGCACTATACAGAAACACAAGGCAAGACTAGTTGCCAAAGGGTACACTCAAAAGCCTAGAATCGATTTCAATGAAACTTCTGCACCATGGCTAGATTGGACACTATAAGGACACTCATTACTTTGGCAGCACAGAATGGCACAGAAAGGTTGTAGATTGTTTCACCTAGATGTGAAGTCTGCTTTTCTGAATGAGATCCTTGAAGAAGAAGTGTACATAGACCAACCAGATGGGTATATTGTCAAGGGGGAAGAACACAATGTGTACAAGTTGAAGAAGGCCTCGTATGGTCTAAAGCAAGCTCCCATAACTTGGTACAACAACATTGACACTTATTTGCTGCAGTGTGGATTTGAAAAGAGTCCAAGTGAGACTGCCTTATATGTGAAGCATAAGGAAGGACAGGGAACACTAATTGTCTCCATATATGTGGATGACATTGTTTACATTGGAAGTTGTTCACATATGATCGAAGATTTCAAATGTGATATGATGAGCAAGTATGAGATGACTGATTTAGGTCTGTTACATTACTTTCTTGGAATTGGAGTCATTTAACAAGAAGGGAGCATCTTCATTCACCAGAAGAAGTATGCATTGAGTTTACTAGACAAATTTGGATTAAAAAACTGCAAATCTGTCTCAATTTCCTTACCTCCCACTGATAAGTTAAGGAAAGATGATGGAATTGGACCTGCAGATGAAGAATTATATAGAAGCATTGTTGGCAGTCTTTTGTATTTGACTGCAACAAGACCTGACATCATGTACTCAGCTTGTGTACTTGCCAGATACATGCACTGTCCTTCCACTAAGCATCTTGGCACTTTCAAGAGGATCCTGAGATATGTGCAAGGAACTGTGGATTATGGAATCAAGTATAAGAAGGGAAAATGCAGCTTTACTCATAGGTTTCCGTGATAGTGACTGGAATGGGGATGAAGATGACATGAAATCCGCATCAAGCTATGCTTTTAGCTTTGGCAGTGGTGTATTCTGTTGGGCCTCTGTGAAGCAACAAAGTGTTGCACTCTCAACTGCAGAAGCCGAGTATATGAGTGCTTTTGAAGCTACTACTCCAACCATATGGCTGAGATTTGTTCTGCATGACTTTGGTGAAGAACAGATTGAACCAACTCCCTTGATGTGTGACAACACATCTGCAATCGCTATCTCAAAGAATCAAGTGTTTCATCTAAACACATCAAAAGAAAGTTTCATTTCATCAGGGATGCAATCTAAGCAAGAATAATTGATATGCAATTCTGCAAGAGTGAGGAGCAACTAGTAGAAATCTACACCAAGGCTAAAGACAAGTTCTGTGTTTTGAGAAACAAGCTTGGAGTAATTTCAATTAAGACCTTAGAAGGGAGTGTTGGTTGATTAAGGTCTAAACTGTAATTTCCTTTATTTTGTAACTCTATTAGATTTCAAATAATGAGCTGTTAGTGATCAAAGGCTGAGATTAGATCAAATTGTATTAGGCTTAAATGTGAGCAAGTGGCAAGATCTCATAGGGTCTTGTAATGAATGGTTGGATGAGCTCATAGGCTTTCTTAGATTTTCTCCCTTTCTAACGGTCATGTAATTGCTAGTGTGATGAAATGAGCACACACAGAAGAGCATTCTAGCTCTCTCTGAGATTTTGAGCACTCTCTATATCTCTTCATTTTCCTCTCTCTAAAATTCTTCCTCTCTGTGTCAAATTGCTGCAAATATACTACCAAATTTTTACAGATTCTAACACAAACTAGTTTGCCTTACTAAAAGTAAATTGTAGGAATAGTCCCTTAACCTTAATCCAATTGAAGCATTTGTCCATGAAGTAAAAATTCATTACCATTGGTCGCTCAACTCATCAAAACGTGCAGCTATGGTCATTTTTGTCAACTTCGTTAGAACTTCCGTCAAAATGAGTTACGTGTCATACATGTGAGGCTAAATCAAGTGGCAAATATGGAAAATCAAATGAGAAAAATTGTATCAATGATCCCTCAATTTTAATTAAATGAAAAAATGGTTCCTCAACTTTAACCCAATTGGAGCAATGGTCCTTCAATTTTAACCCAATTATAGCAATGGTCCTTCCAACATAACTCATTTTGACAGACTTTTGACGGAGTTGACGAAAATGACTATAGCTACACGTTTTGATGAGTTGAGAAACTAATGGTAATGACTTTTAGTTGAAAAACCATTGCTCTAATTTAGTTAAAATTGAAGGATCACTACTACAATTTACTCGCCTTACTAATTACAAGTTGGTTGAGGATAGTCATGTGCCTTTCCATTTTGAGGTCAGTGGCAGTGGACACATCCGGTGTCATCAAAGCTGTCAGATTCCAGCCAAATTCTAGTATAAACCACCCCAATGATATTGCTTTCGTGAAGATTATTGCTACTCGACTCTCTTTCCGAAACCCAATAAAGTCCCATGACCTTGTTGTGACGAGTTCTTCTTTTCAGTGAGGAAAACAGACACCACACCATCCATACCTATACATACATTCATGCAAAGAACCTAAGTGATCAGTACTAAGCATAAATGGTTAAACCCTTTATCCAACATTTTTTGTACACCGCAATTCGTGCTGATGGCACCGATCCAAGTTAGTTCTGCAGCAGTGTTAGCTAAGGACCTATATTCAGCTTCTGTGGAGGATCGGGCCACTGTGGGTTGCTTTTTAGCACTCCAACTGATAATCGAGCTGCCCAGAAAAACACAAAACCCACCAGTGGATTTTCTATCAATAGAACATCCTGCCCAATCAGCATCGGAATAGGCAGTGATACATGGGGGTAAAGAACTTTTAGAGAACCAGAGACCACATTCAATGGAACCTTTAAGGTACCTGAGGATCCTTTTAACTGCTTAAAGATGAGAGACCCGAGGACAATGCATAAACTGACAAACGAGGTTCACTGCAAATGAGAGATCTGGCCTAGTCCATGTGAGATATTGAAGTGCACCAACAAGAGATCTATATTCAGTGGGATCATCCAAGAGAGGAGAGGAGTGATCAAGTTTGGATGTGCTCAGTGGGGTAACACAGGATTTAGCACCATCCATTTTGGCTTTGTGCAACAGATCCAAAATATACTTGGTTTGACAAATAAAAATGCCCTTGGAGGATCTCTTGACTTCGATTCCAAGAAAATAATGCAGTGGACCAAGGTCTTTAATAGGAAAGAGAGCACTGAGTTCACTGATAACAGACTTGCAGGTTTGAGAAGAATGATCTGTGACCAAAATGTCATCGACATAGATGAGGATAAGTACCAGGTGAAGATCCCTCTTGACAAACAGAGAGTGGTCAGATTGTGATCCAACAAATCCCAAGGAGAGTAGTGCACCATGTAGTTTTTCATACCAAGCTCGAGGAGCTTGTTTGAGACCATACAATGATTTATGGAGTCTACAAACAGAAGTAGGTTGTGTAGAGTCCTGAAAACCTGGAGGTTGTTGCATAAAGACAGATTCTGTAAGAGTACCATGCAGAAAAGCGTTGCTAACATCTAGTTGGTTGAGAAACCAATCAAATTGAGCAGCCAAGGTGAGGAAGATTCGAATTGTGACAGGTTTGGCAACAGGACTGAAGGTCTCAGTGTAGTCTAACCCTTCTTGTTGATGAAATCCCTTTGCAACAAGGCGTGCCTTGTAGCGATCTATAGAACCATCAGGCTTGCGTTTAATACGAAATACCCATTTGCAGCCTACTAGGTTCTGTGAAGGAGAAGGGGGAACCAAGGACCATGTACCATTATTTTGAAGAGCATTGAACTCTTCCTGCATTGCTTGCCTCCAGTGAGGATATTTGAAGGCCTGAAGAGCAGTGGTAGGAACAAAATCAACACTGAGATGAGATGGGAGAGAATGTTTGGTGGTAAGGAAGGCTTTAGGTTTGAAAATGCCAGCTTTAGAACGAGTTTGCATTGGGTGAATATTTGTAGGTGAGGATGGCAGGGATGTATGTAGAGAGGGACATGTATTCGTTGAAGGAGATATATGTGGAGAGTGAGATAGGTGTGGTGAAATAGAGGTATTTAGGGAAAGAGAGGTATTTGGTGAAGTAGGTGTAATGGTTGATGATGGCTGAGAAGGATGGACTGAAGTAAATGTGAGGGTAGATGGAATTGTATGTAATGGTGAGGAAGATAGAACCTGTGAGGATGATGTAGATGATTGAAATGAATGATGAAAAGGGAAATTGTGCTCATCAAAGACAACATGCCGAGAAATGTAGATTCTGTGGGAGAGATGATCCAGACATTTATACCCTTTGTGATTTAAACTGTACCCCAAGAAAACACAGTGTTTGCTCTTTGGTTCTAACTTGGAAGTAGTGTAAGGCTTCAACCAAGGGAAGCAACTGCAACCAAAAACTTTGAGAAAAGTATACTCTGAAGCTTTCTTGAATAAGAATTCCCAAGGAGACACAGTTGTTGCAGTAGGCATTCTGTTAATGAGGTAGATAGCTGTGGAGAATGCATGAACCCAATATGTATGTGGAAACTTGGAAACTGTTAATAGAGTGCGAGCAGTTTCAACAAGGTGTATGTGCTTGCGCTCGGCACACCCGTTTTGCTCTGGAGTATGAAGGCAGCTGAGTTGATGTGTAATACCATGAGCAGTTAAAAAATGAGAGAACTTGGAACTCAAGAATTCACCACCAAAGTCTGATCGAATAGAGATAACTTTGGTACCCAACTTGTTTTCAATAATAGGATGAAATTGCACAAATGTAGAGAAAACATCAGACTTAGACTGCAGAGGATAAAACTAGGCCTGGCAATTCTTGACACGACCCGATAACCCGACACGACACGACACGAAATTAACAGGTGTTCGGGTCGACACGATAACGAATCAGGTCGTTATCGGGTAACCCGATAAGCACCTGTTAAGATAATGGGTTGGTTCAGGTATACACGTGGGTAACACGAAACACGATAAGCAGAATATTAATTTTATAATTTTATAACCCTAAAAAAATACTATAAAAATTATATATATTAATTTTACAATTTTATACCCCTAAAAACTATAATATATATATATATATATATATATATTAAATTAACTATAATAATATATATATATATATATATATATATTAAATTAACTATAATAATTATATATACTTGAATAATTATACCCCCAAAATATTAACTATAATAATTATATATATATATATATATATGTATTAGATTTTAAATTAAATTTTATACTCCTAAAAAATATAATAATTACGTACAAAATAAATAGATTTTTCCTTGGTGGATCATCATCATCGTCGCATTCACCATCTTAATGGACACCAACCTTCGAACCCAGATCCCAGAGGAACCATGTTTGCACACATATCCATTGGGTTAGGAAGAAAGAAGGCCCGTAAGTATACTAAACACACACACACTAGGAAGAAAGAAGGCCCGTAAGTATACTAAATACACACACACACACACACACACACACACACACACACACATACCATTCAACTTTATGGGATATGAATTATACGAAACTAATTTCAATAATCCAACCGTCAAACTTGTTTGTATATGCTTCGAGATTGCATCAGCAAAAAATTGCAAAAAACAAACATTCAGAGATCAAGTAACGGGACAAAACTTTTCGACGGTTATAAACGAAAAATCACGATTTAACGGTTATTTTAACTCCGATTTTGATGATATTTTACAGGTACACTCCTTGACCCTATATGAATACAATAAATGAATTCGATCTTCAATTTAAAATATTTACACTAGTGGATACCACAAAATCTTATGTTATACTTAATGAAAGTATGAATAAACTCTTAAGTGTTAGTGAATCTATTGTTTTGATGAGATACAAATTCTACGAAACTAGTTTCAACGATCCAACAGTCAAACTTGTTTGTATATGCTTCGAGATCGTATACACCAAAAATTGCAAAAAACAAACATCCAGAGATCAAGTAACGGGACAAAACTTTTCGACGGTTATAAACGAAAAATCACGATCTAACGGTTCTTTTAACTCCGATTTTGATGATTTTTTACAGCTACACTCCTTGACCCTATATGAATACAATGAATAAATTCGATCTTCAATTTAAAATATTTACATTAGTGGATACCACAAAATCTTATGTTATACTTAATGAAAGTATGAATAAACTCTTAAGTGTTAATGAATCTATTGTTTTGATGAGATACGCATTCTACGAAATTATTTTCAACGATCCAACCGTCAAACTTGTTTGTATATGCTTCGAGATCGCATACGCCAAAAATTGAAAAAAACAAACATTCATAGATCAAGTAACGGGACAAAACTTTTTGACGGTTATAAAACGAAAAATCACGATTTAACGGTTATTTTAACTCCGATTTTGATGATTTTTTACAGCTACACTCCTTGACCCTATATGAATACAATGAACGAATTCAATCTTCAATTTAAAATATTTACACTAGTGGATACCACAAAATCTTATGTTATACTTAATGAAAGTATGAATAAACTCTTAAGTGTTAGTGAATCTATTGTTTTGATGAGATACGCATTCTACAAAACTAGTTTCAACGATCCAACCGTCAAACTTGTTTGTATATGCTTCGAGATCACATACGCCAAAAATTGCAAAAAACAAACATTCAGAGATCAAGTAACGGGACAAAACTTTTCGACGGTTATAAACGGAAAATCATGATTCAACGGTTATTTTAACTCCGATTTTGATGATTTTTTACAGCTACACTCCTTGACCCTATATGAATACAATGAATGAATTCGATCTTCAATTTAAAATATTTACATTAGTGGATACCACAAAATCTTATGTTATACTTAATGAAAGTATGAATAAACTCTCAAGTGTTAGTGAATCTATTGTTTTGATGAGATACGCATTCTACAAAACTAGTTTCAACGATCCAACTGTCAAACTTGTTTGTATATGCTTCGAGATCGCATACGCCAAAAATTGCAAAAAACAAACATTCAGAGATCAAGTAACAAGACACAATTTTTCGACGGTTATAAACAAAAAATCACGATTGAACGGTTATTTTAACTCCGATTTTGATGATTTTTTACAGCTACACTCCTTGACCCTATATGAATACAATGAATGAATTCGATCTTCAATTTAATATATTTACACATAGTGGATGGATACCACAAAATCTTATGTTATACTTAATAAAAGTATGAATAAACTCTCAAGTGTTAGTGAATCTATTGTTTTGATGAGATACGCATTCTACAAAACTAGTTTCAACGATCCAACTGTTAAACTTGTTTGTATATGCTTCGAGATCGCATACGCCAAAAATTGCAAAAAACAAACATTCAGAGATCAAGTAACAGGACAAAATTTTTCGACGGTTATAAACAAAAAATCATGATTTAACGGTTATTTTAACTCCGATTTTGATGATTTTTTACAGCTACACTCCTTGACCCTATATGAATACAATGAATGAATTCGATCTTCAATTTAATATATTTACACATAGTGGATGGATACCACAAAATCTTATGTTATACTTAATAAAAGTATAAATAAACTATAATAATTATATATATATTAATTTAACAATTTTATTAAACTCTTATTTTCGAGTGTAGATGTAGTACTTAAACGATAAATGTGTTTTAATGTTTTGAAGTTATATTTATGTGACAATGTGTGGTATGTGCAAATTTAAAAAAAATATATATTTTTCTTAACGGGTCATAACGGGTCGGGTCACTTTACCCGTTGGGTAAAGTGACCCGACCTGTTAAGGACCCGTTAAGATAACGGGTGCGACACGACACGACCCGTTAAGATAACAGGTGTTACACGAAAACGACACGAACACGACTGACACGACACGATTGCCAGGCCTAGATAAAACCAAGAATACTTTGTATAGTCATCAACAATTATCAGATAGTATCTGAAACCATGTACAGAGGAAATAGGAGCTGGTCCCCAGACATCCATGTGAAGAAGCTCTAATGGCTTGCTTGTAGTACAAGAAACAGAAGCAAATGAAAGCTTAGAGCTCTTGCTTATAGCACAATCTGAACAGAGAGTATTATTCCTAGTAGGAGACACAGAAATACACGAATTGGAAACCATTTTATTTAAAATTTTGGTAGAGGGATGGCCAAGTCTCTTGTGCCAGAGATCCCGAGAAGCCTTTGTAGTAGCTGCAAATAATTGTTGAGTACCAGCAACAGAAGATGATGCATGAAATGGGTAGAAGCCATCACGAACTGGTCCACTAAAAAGCATCTTCCCCGAAGAAATATCCTTCACAGTGAAGTGAAAGGGATAAAGATGCATGGAACACCAGTTGTCAAGAAGAAATTGATTTGCAGATAATAGATTTTGCTTTAAATCAGGCACATGAAGAATATTTTTCAATTGAAAAGAATGAGTATTAGTATGTAAAGTAGATGAACCAGAGTGATGAATGGGCAAACCTTTGCCATCACCAATGTAGACTTGTTCAGGACCATGATAAGTCTCAGGATTTTGCAGAGTAGTGTAGTTATTAGTCATATGTGAACTTGCGCCCGAATTAACAAGCCAAGTGGGAGCAGGAGAAACAGAACCAGTTTGAGCAACCATGGCAGATTGAGAGGAAGTGCCAGTATAACTTGGATTCATTCGTTGTGGACAGTTGTAAGCTTCATGCTCATAGTAATGGCAGATTTGACAAGGATGTCGTTTGCCAGAGAAATGACGACCACCACGACGAAAACGTTGATTGTTCTGCCGATAGCAGTTGCGTTGAGAATTGCCTCTGAAATTACTCCTGCCTTGAAAATTTCTAGGGTTTGAAGAATTGCCACGATTGTGAGAGGAATGAGTAGAACGGCCTTGAGAGAAATTATGAGAGAAAGTAGTCTGATCACTGTACGCTTGAGAGGGTATAGATGGGATGGGAAGAATGCCCGTAGAGGAATTGAACGCCTGAAAGGGGGCAGTGGAAGGCGATTTCTTGCGATTATTCAACTGAATTTCTTTGCTCAGAAGAAGGCCATGCAATTCATCAATCGTAGTTGATCCGATGCGAAATTGAACAGCGTCAACAAAGGAATCATACTCAGGAGGCAGTCCATGAAGTGTGACAGAAATGAGCTCAGAATCATCCACCGGAGCACCAGCACTCGCAAGAGCATCTACGATTTCCTCAATTTGTTGGAGAAACTGAGCTGCTGTAGATTCGCCTTTGGTAAGGTTACGCAGGCGAGATCTGAGATCATGAATGTGAGATTGAGAAGCAGCAGCCAAACGGGATTCCAATTTCGCCCAAAGGTCGCGAGAGGAATTAACTCCAACAGTGTAAGGAATTAGGGTTTCAGACAGTGTGGAATTGAGCCAGATGAGGATGTTTTGATCATTCTCATACCAAGAAACATACTCAGGATTGATGCGCGAGGTGCGATTGCCAAGATCATCCTGGAGAAATTGAGGCGGCATAGGTGTGGAGCCATCAACGATGCCGGTGAGATTGTAGCGACGAAAAATTGGGGCGAATAGAGCACTCCAGGTGAGGTAATTGGTAGTGGTGAGCTTAATCGGCACCATTGATCCAATATTCTGAATAGTAATGGAGGAGGTCGCCGGAGGAGTGAGTATGACAGAAGAAGTCACCGGAGGAGGTTGATGAACATGACCAGTAGAATCAGAGGAGGAAGAAACAGGAGCCGCCATGGATGCGCGAGGTTAGGGTTTTGGAGAACACGATCGCGATTGCGATCGCAAGTAGGAAGAGGGAAAAAAAATTGCAGAGAATCGCAGGCGGTGGAGGTGTTTGGATCAAGTCGTGAGACAGAAGGCTCTGGATACCATATTGAGAAATAATCTTTTCATTGATTTGGAAATAATATTACACTGTCTATATATACAAGTATTACAACCAATGAGAAAATAGCACCACTACATTCTAACTAACAGAACAAAAGTATCCAATATCTAAGTAGGATCTTTTACATCTGCATTTACATTTATACCCTTAATACAAAGAACCTAAGTGATCAGTACTAAGCATAAATGGTTAAACCCTTTATCCAACATTTTTTGTACACCGCAATTCGTGCTGATGGCACCGCTACTCTTGATGTCCCCATCCCCAAACCATCTAGACTTGCATTGTTGACCAAGTTCCCTGCTGCTATTGATGCAGCGAGTCTCATGGCCATGGGTGTCTCTTGGAGATTTGGGTATCACCTACGTCAAATCCATTAGCACGGTAATAAAGTGCCCCAATAATTTTACTGTTCAGATATCGTATAAATTAGGTTCAAGATAAATGGGAATAATAATAGGATAATCTAGTATAGCTTACTTGTAGAAAGTAAAACTACCAGAGCTTGGTAATGTGCCTTTCCAGCTGTGGGTGGTGGACCAAATCCAGTGTCATTGAAGCTGTCAGATTCCGGCCAAGTTCCAGAGTCAAGCACTCCTATGATGATCATATCACCTTTGTTAACATAGTTGCGTTTCGACACTGTTTCCGGAAACCCAATGAAGTCCCACGACCTTGTTGTGTGGAGCTGCTGCCTCTTTTAACTTGGAAAAAAATGCACCACACCATCCATTCCTATACATGCATACATTCAATTAAACATTTTTTTGTTATTTATAAAATATGTGTGTGTCGGTGTGTGTACTAATTAAAACGAAAAGGGACAGGCTGAACAAATATTAACGTGCCATTTTTGTGCTTCTTCGTCTGTTAGCTTGGCAGCAAAGCCACTGAAGCTGCTATTGTAGGTATGCAGTAGCAGACATTCTTGTGCCATATCATTAATTATAAAATTGCTGGCAACTACTATTTGTAGCATGTTTACGTGAACATGCAATATCACTATTACAAAATCATTTATTAGTGTCGCTATGATAACCGACAAGAAATGTATATTACTGTCGGATATTAAGCAAAATCCGACAGAAAATGGATGCAGTGGCGGATATAATAAGCGACAGAATTGACAGTGTCAGGAAATGAATTTTCTATCGGCTAAGGCTCTAAAACCGACAAAACTTGTGTCGGATATATGCGACAATAAATACTTAACGATTGTCGGATATTATCAATTAATGTCGTTCGTAACCGTCAGAAAATTAAAATTATCGTCGGTTATAACCAATAGAAATGTGGAGCCAAAAATAATCAAGATAGAATTTACGGCTTAATTTTCCTGTATTCCATAACTCTCAATAAATAGTACATACAAACCTTGTTACAAAAGGCAAAAAAAATAAAGGACATGATATCCTTCCTAAAACATAACTCTAATAATTACAATATTTACATTCATTTTTTCCCTAAATATTGACTTATTCCAATACTCCCCCTCAAGTTGGAGCATAGATATTACTCATGCCCAACTTGACAAGTGAATCACCAAATCTTCTACTACACACGGCATGGGTAAGGATATCTGCAAGTTGTTCTTCTGAGTTCACAAACGGTATTGACACAATCTTCATCTCCAGCTTTTCTTTGATAAAATGTCTATCAACCTCCACATGCTTAGTTCTGTCATGCTGTACTGGATTCTCAGCTATTTCTCGAGCGGACTTATTATCACAATACAACTTCATTGCCTCTTCCTGTTTAAAACCAAGACTCCAAAGCAACTTTCGTAGCCAAAGAATCTCACACACACCATGTGCCATACCTCTATACTCGGCTTCGGCAGAAGACCGTGATACCACATTCTGCTTCTTGCTTCGCCACGTAACCAAATTACCTCCAACAAAAGTAAAATACCCAGATGTAGACCGTCTATCAGTCACATCACCTGCCCAATCAGCATCAGTAAATCCCTCAATCCTCATATGTCCATGACATTTATACAAAATTCCTTTACCAGGGGCAGACTTCAAATATGCCAAGATTCTCATTACTGCAGCCATATGATCCACACTTGGTGAC
This sequence comes from Cotoneaster glaucophyllus, assembly GCA_036320875.1. Classification (NCBI taxonomy): domain Eukaryota; kingdom Viridiplantae; phylum Streptophyta; class Magnoliopsida; order Rosales; family Rosaceae; genus Cotoneaster; species Cotoneaster glaucophyllus. The sequence goes on along the minus strand of CM070070.1, from coordinate 25,267,591 downwards.
TGCATAAACTGACTAACCACACTTACTGCATAGGCAATATCTGGACGAGTGTGAGAAAGATAAATCAGCCTCCCCACTAGTCTTTGATATCTACCTCTATCAACTGGTTCCTGATCTGGATAAATCCCCAAATAATGTTTCTCTACGATAGGAGTGTCCACAAGCTTACATCCCAGCATTCCTGTTTCCTTTAATAAATCCAGAACATATTTACGTTGAGACAAGAAAATACCTCTAGATGACCGAGCAACTTCCACGCCAAGAAAATATTTCAAATCACCCAAATTCTTCATCTCGAACTCGGCGGCAAGGTTTTGTTCTAGCTTCATCATTTCTTCCGAATCATCACCTGTTATTATCATGTCATCCACATAAATAATTAAGGCCGTCACTTTACCATTTTCCCATTTCACAAATAATGTATGATCCGAGTGACTTTGATAATACCCAATCCGCCTCATAACTTGGGTAAATCTACCAAACCACGCACGAGGTGATTGCTTAAGTCCGTAGAGTGATTTTCGCAACCTACATACTCCGGGTTTTCCTCCAGCATTGTACCCCGGAGGAAAATCCATATATACCTCCTCTTCCAAATGCCCATGAAGAAAAGCATTTTTCACATCAAACTGTTTTAGTGGCCAATTCAAATTTGCAGCTAAAGAAATCAGAACTCGTACTGTATTCATCTTCGCTACTGGAGAAAAAGTCTCCTGATAATCAACACCATAAGTTTGAGTATAGCCTTTTGCTACTAACCTTGCTTTATACCTGTCTACTGATCCGTCTGCCTTGTATTTGATCGTAAAGACCCATCTACACCCAACTGGTTTCTTTCCCTTAGGTAGCTCTGTTACCTCCCATGTATCATTCTTATGTAGTGCCATCATTTCCTCATCCATCGCAGTAGCCCATTTTGGATGCTTCAAGGCCTCCTCAACTCGGGTTGGTGCTTGGATTGCTTCCACATTGTTTACCCAGGCTTGACGTTCTGGTGCAAGGTTTGAGCATGACACATAATTAGCTATTGGATACTTCACTTTTCCTTCAGGAGAGAACCTGTTAGGAGGAACACCACGATTTTGCCTTGGCGGCAAGTTATATGTACTCATAACATTATCTGGATTAGTTACATGAGCATCAGTAGTACTTACCTCAGGAATATTCAGAGAAGACATATTGGGTGGCACTATTGAGCTTGAGAGAGAGGGGGTTGCAGGTTCGGTAGCTAATGGTTGAATGATACTCACATTCTCGGCAGTGTCTTGCTGAGAGTCACTGTCTTGCCGAGAGCTTTCACGAGTATTTTTTTCAATAAATACTCCCCCTGAGCTACATATTTCCAACCACCTAAGATCACCACTCATATTCTCCCCCAGGTGATCGGAAGGTGATGGAGTCGAAGCATAAAAGAACTCGGATTCGGAAAAGGTAACATCCATAGTTACATACATATGACGAGTTTCAGGGTGGTAGCACTTATACCCTTTCTGTTGAGGAGCAAATCCCAGAAAAACACACCGGTGAGCACATGGATCGAGCTTACTACGATGAATCTTGTGAATATGAACATAGGCTACACACCCAAATATACGAGGAGAAAGAGTATTGGTTAACACTATTGGAACAAATTCTGTCAATACTTGGAGAGGTGTACGAAAATCCACAACCCGGGATGGCATACGGTTAATCACATACACAGCATAGGTGACAGCTTCAGGCCAGAACCGTTTAGGTACAGATGCACCAATGAGCAAGGCACGGGCAGTTTCCAGGATATGACGGTTCTTTCTTTCAGCAACTCCATTTTGTTGTGGGGTATGAGGACAAGTAGTCTCATGTAGAATTCCTTGATCCCGAAGAAAGCCAGACAACTCGGAACCAATATACTCACCTCCATTATCAGAGCGGAGAACCTTAACAACAGAGGAATATTGTGTTGCAACCATTTGAGAGAATGATCGAAACACCATACCCACATCACTTTTATTCTTCATCACATAAATCCAAGTCATACGAGTGCAATCATCAACGAAGGTAACAAACCATTTAATTCCAGACAAAGTACTAACAGGAGAGGGACCCCAAACATCAGAGTGCACAAGTTCAAAAGGAAACAATCTTCTATTCATACTAGGAGGAAACGAAACGCGATGACTCTTCGCGAGAATACATACCTCACAATGTAAGTCTGATTCTTTTATTTCATGAAATAAACTAGGCAACATACGCCTCAAATAACCAAACGAAGCATGTCCTAATCGACGATGCAATAACCAAACTTTCTGTAAATTATTGGTACGGGATGCTCGAACTGCATTAGCTCTTCCAGGAACGACGTCATCCACATAATATAACCCCTCTCTCTTAGTGCCCCGCCCAATTATCTCCTTGGTCTGAATATCCTGAAGCAAACAAAACAATGGATACATAAGTACAACACAATCTAATTGCTCAGTAACTTGAGGAATAGATAACAAATTATGAGACAACGAGGGAACAAATAGGCAGTCATGAAGGGGAAGGGCCGGCGTGAGGTTCACAGTGCCAGCCCCCAAAACCGATGCTGTCGTTCCGTTAGCAGTTGCAATACACTTCCGTGAACTGGTTGTCATACTAGTAAATAATTTTTTATCAAAAGTCATATGATCGGTTGCACCCGAGTCTAGAATCCAACCTGTATGATGTTCCATATCAGAGGCTAAAAGAACACGCCCCATACTACCTGGAGTGGCTGAAGCATCACGTTGGATAACTACTGGATTGACGACTGACCCAAGGGTGGAGCCAGACGCCACACCCTCCAACTTCAAACCAATCTCTCCTTGGTTACCTGCCATCGACAATACACACACACACACGGCAAGTAGTCTGTTTGCTGCACAGATGCAGCAGCACAACACTGGAAAAAAAAAAGGCTACAGTGAATTTGTTCCCCTTCAACAGCAACTATACGGCACACACTAGCACACTGCACAGCGCACAGATTTCTGCCTGCTGCGCACGCAGCAATACCACACACACACTGCACTGATTGCCGCGGAAGATTTGCAGAACAAAGAAGAAAGTCAAACCACTGCACTGATTGCATGCACAGCACAGCAGAGCAGAGCAGAGCACAGTCCACGCACAACAGCAGGACAAATCCACACGGCAAGGTAAATCCCACGGCAGCAAAAAACGTGCTGCACTAGTACGCACGGTATGACCAACCTCTGCAACAAACTGTGCAGAAACAGTCAGCCAAGAATCACAGCGGAATGTACAATTTTTTTTTATTTTTTTTCTAGGGTTACGGTAGTAGTTTGGCTCTGATACCAAATAGAATTTACGGCTTAATTTTCCTGTATTCCATAACTCTCAATAAATAGTACATACAAACCTTGTTACAAAAGGCAAAAAAAATAAAGGACATGATATCCTTCCTAAAACATAACTCTAATAATTACAATATTTACATTCATTTTTTCCCTAAATATTGACTTATTCCAATAGAGGCGACACGTTGATTTTTGAGTGAAAATGACAAAATTACCCTCGAGGACAATCATCCCTCAATCAAGTCAAAAATGCCTAAATAGGTATTTATTTATAATCTATTTCATCCATCCCTCATCATATCTTCTCCGCAAGGTAACCACTAAATCATTCTTTTTTTACTATATTAATTAGCCAATTAATTGATTAATTATTCAATTAATTGGCTAATTAAACATAAATCATGAACCTAACCCACAAATTCATCCATGTGGCCGGTTCTTCCTCTCTCAAAGGGGCCAGCCACACCCCTATATAAACCCCCTCATTCTCTTCAAAACTCAATTCCAATTCTCTTGCTAAATTCTCCAAACATTTTTCCCTCAAAATTCTAAGTTTGGCATCGAAGGTTCTTCAGCCAAAGCCCCCCATTCATCGTGGGCGTGTGAGGCTCTTGGCCTTGACGTAAGGTGTTATTTATTTTGTAGGTGCAATTTTGTCAAATAACAAGGAGGAAGAAATTTGCATCCACAAATCGGTGCTTTCATTGAGAGTTGAGTCACACGCTCGTAGAAGACTCTTGCATCTAAAGTTTCTTGTTTCTTTGCCTATTTGTAGATTTTTCATACGTTCTTATTATAGGAATTTTTATTTCTAAAAATCCTTTGCTAAAACGTAAAAGAAAAGTACAATGGCAAGAGATTCGAAAACCTCGACGAACGGAAATTCCAACGTTAAAGGATTAGGACCGCGGCGATCTACAAGGCTCAACATAGCAGTGCGTGGCACGGCATCCCCACGAGGCACCATGGTGGCCACCCATGGCAAAGCTCATCGCACCAAAGCCATGGCCTAAGCCGTGACACTTCAACCTTCAAGGGCCCAAGTCCTAACTGAGCCGACCCGCACCGCCCAAATCCAACGCGAGTCCAATGTGTTGCCAAGCCTAGTCCAAGCCTCGCACCCGCGTGCGCCACGCTCCAAGTAGCCCACTCTTGTGGTCCAGCCTGCTCCCATGGCTGCCTAAGCAGCCCAAGTCAGCCTAAGAGTAGTTCAACCATCCCGGCTTCAAATTTCAGGACCTACGATCGAGCTGGGGGCATTTTCACCACACTTCTCCATGGATTTGACATTTGCCAACTCAAATCTCGCGCTCAGAGTCTACCACCCTTCCACTACTCAAGGAGGTGCATTCCCTCCAAGCTCTTCCAATCCGAATGGTGAACAACACTTGTCTCGACAAGTCATAGTGTTGACAAGCGCCCTTGCACCACAAACGACCTTGGTGAATCAGATCTTGCAGCGCATCGAGATCCAACGTATCCCAGACGAGGTGTCCCGAAGTAGGACAAGGGCAGACGAGGAACCTCTCCAGCAATGTATCGGAAAACAACCATAAGACCAGCCCCGAACCGAGCGTTTGGGTAGCATACACTCCCTGATTGGGCCCCCGAGATAGCGTATACTCCCGTCTTAGCGCGCGGAGGAGCGTACACTCTCGACTAGGCCCACGAATGAGTATACACTCACGGTTAGGACCACACTTTGATGATCAACATGAGCAGCTTTCCAGGCCAAGCGTTCATTCGCAGCTAGCCGGCAATGAGCATCCTCCACATCTCATTGTAGTAGGCAGGACGATGGACGGAGAGAAACAGTCATTCCATCCGGCTCAAGTTCAACCAGCAGCCTGCGAAGAAATCCCTCTCCTGCTAGGAGTTTACCTCATGTACCTCAGCCACGGCATAGACGAGGCGAGCATGTAGAAGAACAGCCTAGACCAACAAGTCATGATCGGAGGTAATCGAGGGCTCCACTACCCCCCAACAAAGGCAAATTCAAGAAGAGGTAGAGAGACTCCTCAACGAACGATTACGTGATTTCCAACACAACGAAGTGGCCGATGAAGCACTACGACGGGATATGACCAACATGAGCAAGTCACCCTTCACGGATGAAATCGAGCAGGCAGAGCCTCCATGCAAGTTTAGCATGCCACATTTCACATCTTTCAAAAGAGATAGAGATCCGGAGAGGCAGTTCAAGCACTATTGAAGCACAATTGTCCTTTATCAGAACAACGATGCCCTTATGTGCAAAATATTCGCCACCATTTTACAAGGCGAGGTGCAAGATTGGTTTCACACCTTGCCACCACGATCCATCCGGAGTTGTGATGATCTTTCCTTGGTTTTCACCAAAGAATACTCGTCCTACCACTCGATCAAGAAAAAGTCCGACCACTTGTTCAACGTGAAGAAAAACCCAAAGGAGTCGCTCCGCGACTACGTGAAGAGGTTCAAATCAGATAAGGAAAAGATCGTCTGATGCAATGACTCCATAGCAAGTGTGGCCTTCCAAAAAGGACTCCCAGCAGATCAACCACTATTCGAAGAACTGGTCATGAAAGAAGATCTAACTCTAGCAGACTCATTTGCTCTGGTAGAGAAGCATGCACTTTGGGACGAGGCTTGACGAGCAGACAAGGCACCCGAGCAGCCTTGAAAAGAGTCAGCAGTGGCTCAAAATAAGGAGGATGGGAAGCAGTCCAACAAAAGCAGGCATGAGGCCAAACATAGGGACCGACCCACGACCAAAGAAGGCTTGACGACCAAGAACTATTCAAAGTTCTCAATCCCGATCCACCAAATCCTCGCGACATCAAGAACGAGCCATAGTTCAGGCTGCTGAAACAATCAGAAGGAGATACTTCCAAGTTCGATCACACCAAATACTGCGAGTTCAATCGAGTTCCTGGTCATACAACCGACGGCTGCTACACTTGGAAGAACTACCCATAGAAGCTCGTGAAATAAGGCAAGGTCGATAGATACTTGGACAAGCCAGTTGTGCAGCCTAAAAAGAACGTAGACGACGACGAGGATCCGCAGACCATGACGATTCGAATCAATGGCATTTTCGCCAATTTCGAGCACTTGGGGGCCACAAACAACTCCAAAAAGAGGAAGATCAAGCAAGCTCTACTAGTCTCATAAGTCCAAGCAGTCGACACTCAACCCGGATCCATCATTGGCTTCACCGAGCAGGATGCGAAGACGTAGATTTTTCACACGCGGCGTATTAGTAGTGTATGTCCAACTGGCCCACGCCATAGTTGACAGAATGATGGTTGACAATGAAGGTACAGTCAACCTACTTCAACTCTCAATCATTTAGAAGATGGGCCTAGAAAGCACAATCATATGCCAAGCAGAGGTACTCACCAGATTCAACGGTCACACCTCAACTGTCTTCGGCCACATCACACTTGAAGAGAAAACACCACCAGTTGTCTCAAAGCAGACATTCATGATCGTAAACGACCTATCTCCCTACAATGGGATTCTTGAGAGACCTTGGTTGATCAAGCTGGACGCCGTCACTTTCGTCAAGTATAAAAAAATCTTATTCCGCATCCCGAGATGAGGAGTCGGAGAGATCAAGTCTGACCAGGCCACATCTCGACGATGCACTATGCAAGTATTGAAGGAGTCAAAGAAGAGAACCTTTACCCCCGTAGAGGCTACCGAGGTCCAAAGAGACGAAGAAGCTACCAAATAGCAATTACAGCAAGCGGATCGAAAAGATTGCGCCTAAGCAAACAAGATAGGATGGAAACCCAAAGAGGACGCCAAAGACATCACTCTTGATCCCCAATAGCCAAAAAGACGGCTAGAATTAGCTCACGTCTGAGCCCAGCTGAGAAGGAAGAACTCACGGCTTTCCTTAGGCTTTCCTTAGGGAAAACGGAGACGTCTTTATATGGTCACCTTTCGACATGCCCGTCATCGATCCCGAGATAGCTTGCCACAAGCTGCACATCGACCCCGCTGCCAAACCAGTGATCCAAAAGAGAAGACATTTCGCACCCGAACGAGTAGCGATCATCAAAGCAGAAATTGACAATCTACTGGAAACCGGATTCATAAAAGAGGTAGCACACTCAGCATAGCTTGCCAAAATTTTGCTAGTGACGAAAAAAGAGAAGGACAAATGAAGGGCTTGCGTAGACTACACCGACCTCAACAAAGCGTGCCCAAAAGATCCTTACCCGGGAACCAGCTGCTCAGTTTCTTGGATGCATACTTCGGCTACAACCAAATAGCCATATACGAGCCCGACAAGGAGAAAACCGCATTCGTAATTAAGCAAGGCACCTACTGCTACAAGGTCATACCTTTTGGCCTCAAGAAAGCGGGAGCCTCTTACCAAAGGTTAGTAAACATGATGTTCAAGAAGCAAATTAGGGTAACCATGGAGGTCTATGTCGACGACATCATAGTGAAGGGCAAGTAGCAGTCAGACCATATCCACAACCTAGCGGAAACTTTCAACATCCTCAGAAGGTACAAGATGAAGCTTAACCCTACCAAATGCACATTTGGAGTATTTTCAGGCCGATTCTTAGGGTACTTAGTAACCCAACGAGGAATTGAAGCACATCCCAAGCAAATCCGAGCAATCCTAGAGATGAAGTCTGCAACTACCTTGAAGGAGATCCAAAGCTTGACCGGATGAGCAACTGCCCTCAACCGTTTTCTCTCGTGGTCCACCGATCGATTCAAGCCGTTTTTCAAGGCAATCAGGAGAGCACAACGAGACAAATGGGATGAATAGTGTGAAAGAGCTTTCCAAGACGTGAATAAGTATCTTACATCACCTCCCTTACTATCCAAGTCGAAAGCAACGAATGACTTATACATCTACCTGGCAATCTCTGAAGTAGCAGTGAGCTCTGCCCTCATACGAGAAGAGCTAGGGGCCTAACTACCAGTATTCTACACTTCTAAAGCTCTTCTCGATGCGAAAACAAGATATCTGAAGATCAAAAAATTAATTTTGGCGCTAGTTGTTGCGACTTAGAAGCTTAGACCATACTTTCAAGCTCATACAGTCATCGTCATAACTCAGTATCCTCTACGATCAATCCTACATGGTCCAGACGTTTCTCAACAAGTAATAAAGTGGGCATTGGAACTTGGCCAATACGATTTAGTTTTTCGACCCCGCACGGCTATAAAGGCCCAAGCCTTAGCGAAATTCACACCTAGCCTAGGCGACGCAACAGAGCGCCCAACGACACCCCAAAAGTAGCCCAACACACCTTAGCCGCGCTTGCTCCATCCGATTGAGACTTCTGGCATTTGCATGTCAACGATCCATCCAACTACAAAGGCTAGGGAGCAGGCATGGTTCTGGTCACCCCAGACGGTTCAATGCTCGAGCAGGCGATCACTCTTGGCTTCAAAGCATCCAACAACGAAGCAAAGTACGAGGCCCTACTAGCAGGCCTCCAAATGGAAAAAGACTTGGCGATGAAGAAGCTTACAATTCATTCTGATTCCCAACTAATCATCAGCCAGACTACTGGAGAGTAAATGGCAAAACACCCAAGAATGGCACAATACCTAGAGAAGGTGCGTAAGCAACTTGAGGCATTGCAGATTTACACTCTCACTCAAGTTCTGCGAGCAGACAACGCCCACGCGAATGCGCTAGCAGGCTTAGGCTCCGCCCTAGACCACCAACTTAAACGCTCGATTCTGGTGGAGTATCTAGACATGTCAAGCATAGAGACGGAGTCAGCAATAGTGTCACAGGTTAGTATAACTCCCAACTGGCAAAGTTCTATTATAGACTACCTGGTCAACGACATACTCCTCACGGAAAGGTTAGAATCTAGAAAGCTCCAAATAAAGACAGCACGCTACTACATGTGGAACGGCATTTTCATCCGAAGATTCTACACCGGACCACATCTCCATAGCCTAGCGCCTCCCGATAACTTGAAGGTTCTAAACTCAATTCACGAAGGCGTTTGTGGAAACCACTCCGGAGGTCGATCCTTAGCACAGAAGGCTCTTAACATAGGCTACTATTGGCCTACCATGCACCAAGATGCTAAGGATTTATGTCACGCCCCGAACCTGGGGTCAGTAGAAAAATCTCGAACCCAAATCCGGCGCACAAGGTAAAAATGAAATTAAATAAAGGGAAAGTGAAACCGGGTTGAAAAATATGAAATTCCTCTTATAACAAGAAATCAATAATTCTTTACAAGACTAAAATAAATAAATACAAAATTCTATCCTCACACTTAATTCGATCTCATCCAGTCGACCCTTTTTGACTGTTTAGTTCTTAAACCTACATAACAATAGAGGGGTGAGCTTCAACATCTCAGTAGGGACATAACCTTATCACAGTAAAATTGACAATACTAAATTACGTGTTATAAAATCATGTAATCAAGTACCACATCATTATCAATAACAATGCATGAGTGCAATGCAATACTCTTCATCTCTACCCATTAATTTATATAATAAAACACGCGGACCTGCACGTCCCATACCGTGCATTTTACCTCTGCATCGGTGGTTCATCATTTACAAAATTAATCAAGAGAGTTCATAGTCATGTTTAAAATAATTATTAGAACTCAGAACCAATTTGAAAGTTCAAAGGATAAATAAAAAGAATGCCCCAAATCCAAGGGGCATTGCTAACTGTTTAAAGGATTAAAATGATTCATAAACAATTTGAAAGTCATAAGATAAGTCGGATTGAGCCCCTAAATTCAAAGGGCAGTTGCTAGCATTTTTCTTTTTATTTTTCACGTGTGATATTATCAAAGTGCATTAGTATACTATACACGGTATCTTTTCATTTCTTTTTGTTCATCAAACATACACGCTTTCTTGATACTTGTAATAATATTAACCTGTTTCAGGATCCAGTTTCAAAATTCAAACATGATAAGCTTAGCAAAAATAAATGAGTAATCTGACAACAATAACAAGACGGGACATGGCAAAATTCAGGATTAGGGTGTTGACTTTATGCCTAAATATGGCAAAATGCAAATAGTGATTCACAAAATCAAAGACGGGTACAATACAACGTGTGAAAATTAATGCATTTTAAATGTTTTCCAAGAAAAAAATAGCATGGCAATTGGCAAATGTAAATTACTGGTTTACAAACTCAGTATAAAACTTGTTGGCTGAGAAGATAGATTCTGTTCATCTTTTTCTTTTTCTTGCTCAACTTCTAGGCTTCCACGAAACCCTAATGGCTCAAGTTCAATGGTTTCTCAGGCTTTTCAGCCTCACCTGCACTTTGATTGTTGATGTTACTCGTTCAGCTCCTCACGACGATGCCCGAAAGGCATGCGAATTTTTTTTTTCTTCATTTCTTTTTCTATAATTGGCTTTTTAGTCTTGACTATTAGTTATGATGTTGATATTCGACAAATGTTGCAGGTTTTATATTGTGTACATGGGCGACAAGCCAAAGCGCGAGATTTCCCCTACCACATTGCATGTTCACGTAAACATGCTACAAATCGTAGTTGGCAGCAATTTTATAATTAATGATAGGCAAATTTTATTTAAACCCATCTAATCTCTTTCCAGACCAACTTAAATTTTAAATGTTAATTGTCTATTTAACCCTCTTGCATAATTACTATTAAGTACAAAATGAAATTAATAATAAAAATCAAATTTATCAAGGCATTTTATATTAGCACCCCACAAAATGTTGAATGCACCCCACATTAAAATTTAATATCAAATAACTTATTTATCCTACTATGCAATGACAATTTTGACCTTACGAGGTTAAAAAATATTAAAAAATTATATATACACCCCTAAATCACTTTTAATGTATTATTTATCTTCTTCAACTATCAAAGCCCCTCCGACCCTCCATTGTTGAACAAAACCCTAACCAATGAAACTACAAACATGTTGATTGAGAAAAATTATTTTTGACGAATGAAACACGAAATTGATGTTTCGGAAGCTTCACATGAGGTAAGATTTATTGTTTTAGTGATTTTGACGACATCGATAATTATATCTTGCTTTTGATGCATTATTCAAGCTTCTATGTTCATATTCATCTTTTAGGGATCACATGGATTACATGAAATTACCACCAAATATTAAAAACAAACGACATGGGTTTTAATGGTGGAATTGAAAACAACCCACATATGCTTTAAATTCTAGGCGGCATTTTTTGTCAAAATTTTAGTCGGCAATATTTGTCCAAATTAAAAGCTTTATAAGATTTGAGAAATGTGAGGTGTATAGAAAATATGGGGTGTATATAGAAAATGTAAGCTGTATATTAAGAATGTGGGGTGTGAGAGTATTATGGGGAAGTATGTGGGGTGTATTAAGATAACTTTTAATTGAAAAAGCAAATGTGGGGTGTATTATGTATGTGGGGTTTATTCAACAATCTGTGGGGTGTTAATATAATAAGCCATTTATCAATAGACCCACATACTATAATTAAACCCTAGCATCAACCTTTGTTTATCCTACGTTCATTCTGACTAAAACCCTAATAGCTATGATAGAGAAAAATAAGTCTTTCTATTGATGGATGGTGGTTTTGAAGTTTTTAATCCTCCAACTAAGGTATGACTTGATTTATGGATATTTTGTTTGTTTGCTTCTTCTTTGGATTAAATTTCATACTTTTTATATTATATTATATTGTATTTGTTTTTCTTTGCCGTCTGTACCCCAAAACACCAATGCAAGGACTTTTGATTAGTACTGCAAAGACATAAAACTTGATTCTTGGTGCAAATAAAGATTGCGCAACCTTAACCACGAACTAGCGGGTGGCATGTCTTGCACATTTTTTTATTCAAAATAGCTCCAATTTGTTTATTTGTTTATTAACATAGCAGCAAAACACCCAGTCCTATATCACTTCAAAATTTCTTAAAATGTACATGAAAATGCTTGATTTAAAAAGGACTGAACTGGAGCTTGCATAACATTTTCTCGGCAAATTCAAGTCCATGGATGGGTTTTGGTAGCAAAAATAAAAAAAGTAGCCATGGAAATGCTTAAATGCTAGTCCTATACGGCATATGCAATTATAGAGGGGCAAAGGATGCCTCTTTGAAAACAAAAAAATATTCAATTAGAGATGTTATTTTATAAAGAGAATGGGTGTAAATATAATTTTACATTTTGAATTGGGTTTGAGATAGTAGTTTAGGTAATAAATTTGGGTTTAAAGATATATTAATTCTTTAATAAAAAAACAAGGGTTAATCTCAGTTTACTACCCTGAAGTTTCGTGGTTTTCAACATTTGGTACATGAAGTTTTTTTCATCCCAGAGTCATACCTCAATTCTTAATTTTGAGACAGACTCGTTAAGTTGGCTGTTAAGTCAGCTGTTAACTGGTGACGTGGCGCCCAAATGGACAATGACTAGGCGTCACATGTCAATATGGGCCCACGTGATATTAAAAAAATTAAAATTAAAATAATTAAAGAAAATAAATTAAAATTAAAGAAAAAACAAATAAAAATGCTATAGGGATACGTGCATCTCCTTGGGTTTTTGCAGAACCTTTCTTCACCTTCTCTAGCATTCATCGTGGAAATTCAGACAACGGAGAGGAGTAGCAATTGGGCTGAGTTGAGAATGGAAGAGGCGTGGCCGCGGTGATCTATTCTTCGAAGCTCAAACGGAAGTGAGTCGGCAGAAATCGTGATCTCAATTTACTATCCTGAAGTTTCGTGATTTTCAACATTTGGTACATGAAGTTTTTTTCATCCCAGGGTCATACCTCAAGTCTTAATTTTGGGACAGTTTCATACATCCGTTAAGTTGACTATTAAGTCAGCAGTTAACTGATGACGTGGTTTCCACGTGGACAATGACTGGGTGTCACATGTCAATATGGGCCCACATAAATATTTAAAAAAAATTAAAGATTAAAAAACTAAACAAATAAAAAAAGGCCTAGGGATGCGGGCCTTCCTTTTCCTCCACCCCATCACCAATCCTTTTTCTTCCTCATCGCTGCTGATTGCAACATCTTCCCCAACCCATTCCTCCTATTGCACTCCCTTGCTCCTCCTACAGCACAAACCCAGAAACAACTGATTTCTTTTCGTATCTTTTCGGCCCGAGAACAAAGATGATTCTCATAACCTAGCATTCGATAACTTTGATCCAGATTTTGGGAAAACAATATACAGGAGAATACATTATCTTCATAAGTAACAAGCAGATTGGAACAATGGAATTAGCAAAAAACAAAAAAGCCCTAGCTCAAAACCCAAATTTTTTTTAAATCTCAACCTAGAAAGCGCAGATTCCAAACAAACCCAAATCGAAATGAACCCTAGAAACTGAAATTCCGAATTGAAAATTAAAATTGGGGGAGCTCTGAGATTTTACCTAAATAGCAGCTCGGATGGGAAAAAGTTGACAACTTTGTACTGCTGCAGCTGGGTTCGAGTGGGTGAGATTTATAAATAAAAAATTGAAAAAAATATTAAAGGAAAAATCAAGGGAGGGGCCGTGCCAGGGAGTATTTGTATATGACTCTCTCCGAGAGGAAGAGGAGATTGAAAGTCTGATGTTATGAAACTCAGAGGGGAGAAAGAGAGAAAGTGAGAGAAGGGTTGGTAGCCGCACGATTTCTGCTGACTCACTTCCGCTCGAGCTCCGAAGAATAGACCACCGCGGCTACGCCTCTTCCATTCTCAACTCAGCCCAGTTGCTACTCCTCTCCATTGTCTGAATCACCACGATGAATGCTAGGGAAGGTGAAGAAAGGTTCTGCAAAAACCCAAGGAGAAGCACGCATCCCTATAACATTTTTATTTGTTTTTTCTTTAATTTTTATTTATTTATTTTAATTTTTAATTTTAATTTTTTTAATATCACTTGAGCCCATATTGACATGTGGCGCCTAGTCATTGTTCATTTGAGCGCCACGTCACCAGTTAACAGCTGACTTAACAACCAACTTAACGAATGTATGAGACTGTCCCAAAATTAAGACTTGAGGTATGACTCTGGGATGAAAAAAACTTCATGTACCAAATGTTGAAAACCACAAAACTTCAGGGTAGTAAACTGAGATTAACCATTGTTTTTTTTATTAAAGAATTAATATCTCTTTAAACCCAAATTTATTACCTAAACTACTATCTCAAACCCAATTCAAAATGTAAAATTATATTTACACCCATTCTCTTTATAAAATAACATCTCTAATTGAATATTTTTTTGTTTTCAAAGAGGCATCTTTTACCCCTCTATAATTACATATGCCGTATAGGACTAGCATTTAAGCATTTCCATGGCTACTTTTTTAATTTTTGCTACCAAAACCCATCCATGGACTTGGGATCCAAGAGATCATTCCATAGACTTGAATTGGCCGAGAAAATGTTATGCAAGCTCCAGTTCAGTCCTTTTTAAATCAAGCATTTTCATGTACGTTTTAAGAAATTTTGAAGTGATACAGGGCTGGATGTTTTGCTGCTATGTTAATAAACAAATAAACAAATTGGAGATATTTCGAATAAAAAAGGTGCAAGACATGCCAACCGCTAGTTCGTGGTTAAGGTTGAGCAATCTTTATTTGCACCAAGAATCAAGTTTTATGTCTTTGCAGTACTAATCAAAAGTCATTGCACTGGTGTTTTGGGGCGCATACAGACGGCAAAGAAAAACAAATACAATATAATATAATATAAACAGTATGAAATTTAATCCAAAGAAGAAGCAAACAAACAAAATATCCATAAATCAAATTATACCTTAATTGGAGGATTAAAAACTTCAAAACGACCATCCATCAATAGAAAGACTTATTTTTCTCTATCAGAGCTATTAGGGTTTTAGTCAGAATGAACGTAGGATAAACAAAGGGTGATGCTAGGGTTTAATTATAGTATGTGGGTCTATTGATAGATGGCTTATTATATTAACACCCCACAGATTGTTGAATAAACTCCACATACTTAATACACCCCACATTTACTTTTTCAATTAAAAATTATCTTAATACACCCCACATACTTCCCCATAATACTCTCACACCCCACATTTTTAATATACACCTTACATTTTCTATATACACCCCATATTTTATATACACCCCACATTTCTCGAATCTTATAAAGTTTTTAATTTGGATAAATAATACCGACTAAAATTTTGACAAAAGATGCCGCCTAGAATTTAAAGCATATGTGGGTTGTTTTCAATTCCACCATTAAAACCCATGTCATCTGTTTTTAATATTTGGTGGTAATTTTAGGTGTTTAATTCTTCATGTAATCCATGTAATCCCTAAAAGGTGAATATGAACATAGAAGCTTGAATAACGAATCAAAAGTAAGATTAAATAATTATCGATATCGTCAAAATCACTAAAACAATAAATCTTACCTCATGTGAAGCTTCCGAAACATCGATTTCGTGTTTCATTCGTCAAAAATAATTTTTCTCAATCAACATGTTTGTAGTTTCATTTGTCAGGGTTTTGTTCAACAATGGAGGGTCGAAGGGGCTTTGATAGTTGAAGAAGATAAATAATATGTTAAAAGTGATTTGGGATGTATATATAATTTTTTATTATTTTTTAATCTCGTAAGGTCAAAATTGTCATTGCATAGTAGGATAAATAAGTTATTTAATATTAAATTTTAATGTGGGGTGCTAATATGTTTGTAGTTTCATTGGTTAGGGTTTTGTTCAACAATGGAGGGTTGACGGGGTTTTGATAGTTGAAGAAGATAAATAATACGTTAAAAGTGATTTGGGGTGTATATAGAATTTTTTTTTTTTTATTTAACCTAATAAGGTCAAATTGTCATTGCATAGTAAAGTAAATAAGTTATTTAATATTAAATTTTAATGTGGGGTGCATTCAACATTTTATGGGGTACTAATATAAAAAGCCCTTGATAAATTTGATTTTTATTATTAATTTCATTTTGTACTTAATAATAATTATGCAAGAGGGTAAAATAGACAATTAACATTTAAAATTTAAGTTGGTGTGGAAAGAGATTAGATGGGTTTAAATAAAATTTGCCTATCATTAATTATAAAATTGCCGCCAACTCCGATTTGTAGCATGTTTACGTGAACATGCAATGTGTAGGGGAAATCTCGCGCTTTGGCTTGTCGCCCATGTACACAATATAAAACCTGCAACATTTGTCGAATATCAACATCATAACTAACAGTCAAGACTAAATTAGAAAAAGAAATGAAGAAAAAAAAAAAATTTCGCATGCCTTTCGGGCATCGTCGTGAGGAGCTGAACGAGTAACATCAACAATCAAAGTGCAGGTGAGGCTGAGAAGCATGAGAACCATTGAACTAGAGCCATTAGGGTTTCGTGGAAGCCTAGAAGTTGAGCAAGAAAAAGAAGAAGATGAACAGAATCTATCTTCTCAGCCAACAACTTCATCAGCTATTTATAGTTTTATACTGAGTTTGTAAACCAGTAATTTACATTTGCCAATTGCCATGCTATTTTTTTCTCTTGGAAAACATTTAAAATGCATTAATTTTCACACGTTGTATTGTACCCGTCTTTGATTTTGTGAATCAATATTTACATTTTGCCATATTTAGGCATAAAGTCAACACCCTAATCCTGAATTTTGCCATGTCCCGTCTTGTTATTGTTGTCAGATTACTCATTTATTTTTGCTAAGCTTATCATGTTTGAATTTTGAAACTGGATCCTGAAACAGGTTAATATTATTACAAGTATCAAGAAAGCGTGTATGTTTGATGAACAAAAAAAAAGAAAACAAAAGATAAGATACCGTGTATAGTATACTAATGCACTTTGATAATATCACGCGTGAAAAATAAAAAGGAAAATGCTAGCAACTGCCCTTTGAATTTAGGGGCTCAATCCGACTTATCTTTTGACTTTCAATTTGTTTATGAATCATTTTAATCCTTTAAACAGTTAGCAATGCCCCTTGAATTTGGGGCATTCTTTTGATTTATCCTTTGAACTTTCAAATTGGTTCTGAGTTCTAATAATTATTTTAAACATGACTATTAACTTTCTTGATTAATTTTGTAAATGCTTTTAACTGACAGAAAACGTGATAACTAAAGATGATAAAGGTAATTTAGAACATTAATAATAATGGGCGCTTGTAAATTCGTAACAAAAATTGAAAAAAATATTACGAGTTCATGAAACATCGCTAAATTTCTTCAAAAGAAATGATAACTGGCATTCCTTTCTTCTTTCTACCGATTAGATAAAACTAATAGTCAACTGATATGATTAAACATGACTACATAAGCAATGTCGGATCCAAGATTCTAATATCAGATGATCCTAACCAAGATACATAGGTGCTAGTCGGCTGGTGAGCTGAGACCTAGCACCTATTCGTCTAGACGGGACCTATGGGAATTTAAGTAAATTTATTATATATCATATAAATAAGTGCCTATTTACACTTAAAAAAATATATATATACTTGTATTGAGAGTTTGGTATGAGATGAAAGTTCAAGTGCTTACTATTTTGTAGTATTTTACGAAATATTTTCAGACATCGTTTGAATTTATATTGAGTTTAAAAAAAAATAACGTTGTCAAACTTATGATATGAAAAGTATTGGATGAGTAATACACCATCTCTTTAATATTTGATTGAATTTAATGGTATGAGATGAAAGTTCAAGTGCTTACGAGTTCCTAGTACTTTATGAAATATTTTCAGAGATCGTTTGAAATTATAGTGAGTTTAAAAAATAAACAACGGTGTCAAATTTATGATATGAAAAGTATTGGATGAGTAATACACCATCTCTTTATTAATTAAATGCTAGGCACAGCCTGATTAGACAACAATTAAAAAATTGAAGCGAGAAGGTCTTTCTTTTTCGTCGGAACCAATGTGCAAGAACAGCAGAGCCATGGTGGTCTTCTCTATGTTGCTCTCCCTATGAAATTAGATATTTCTTCTTGGTTCAAAACTTTTGTTTCACAACATTTACATGCCCAGACAGTTGAGTGGTCCTTGGAGGTGATGCACTTGTTCAAGCTTTCGAGTGTTCATGGGACCACCCGAGTTCACGACTAGTCCACCCATGTACATGAGTGTGTAGAGAGAGAATAGTGTGGGTGATAGGAAACCTTGATGGAGCATTTCTATGGGCTACAAACATATGCCCTCAGACCATTTCCAATTGAGAGATCTAAAGGGCCAAAATTTGGCCTGAATTGCACAAAATTCATCTCCAATTGAAAGCTCGGCTAAAATTTAATAGAGCCCATCAGGTTAAAATATGGCCGAAGAGCTATCGGGCTAGCCGAGCTTTGCCTGATGCCCAGCCCGTTTGCTGGGGCCCAGCTGCAGATCCAATGGTTGGGCTCGAAAGAATCTGACCTTCTCCTTCTTCTCCCCTGCCTTCCCAGCAACCCAAGAATCTCTCTCCTCTTTCTTCTCCAAACGGTAAAATTTGAGCGGCAAATTATCACAGTACCAAAAAGGGAGAAAGAAAACAGTAGATTCAGTACCAAGATTAAGAACCCAGGTGAATAGGGGCAGCTAATTCCTGGTCTTTACGGTGGTTTGCGACGGAGCTTTTCTGGGTTTCAGGCAAAGTCCTAATTCTTGACCTAGTTTCGTCGATTTGCTGTGGTTTGTAGCGGAGCTTTCTTTGTTTCTTGACAGCTGAGTGGACGAAAGAGTGCATGCACCTCAAAAACCCACGAGGGAAATCATGCTTTCTGTTTAGACAAAAACATGGCCTGATTTGATCATATTTTACTTAATTAGAAAACATTATTTGGAGTCGGATTTAGCTTTGATTACTTAATCAAAAAAAAGTTCAAGATACAGACCGCATATTATAGGTATTTTAATTGAAAAAGATGCGCAGCTCTTAGAAATAAATTATGTTTGTAGACTGTAAATCAGGACCCCGTTTTTAAAAACATGATTCTACTTAATTTTTACTATCTTGGCTTATTTTAATTCATTTCCTCACATTCTATTTACCTTAAAAAAAATCATGTTCAGAGAACTTTATTTTCATATGATTTAAGCAGTGCTTAATAAATTTAAAGAGTAAACTTAAAACCAATAAATGATTAAGAGACGATACATAGCCTCTAGTCGGAGATGACTTAAGTTCACATTGAGAATGGGCTTAAATTTTAAGGTTTTTGTCACAAATGGTCCAGGAGATTGATCAAACTCATCATTTTAGTCTCTCACCTTAAAAAACAATCAATGTCGTCCTTGACATTCACTACCGCACATCAATTTGGTCATTCCGTTAAGATTTCGTCAATTATTCTGTTAGTTTATATGTGGAACCCATAAATCCAATGAAATGGTGAAACGTGGATAACACAAAATAAGAATTTTTATCGCAAATTGTCTATGACATTGATCCAACTCCTCATTTTGATCTCTGAGTTTCAAAAATCGATAAATTTGGTTCCTGACTTTCAATACCGCATGTTAATTTAATCTTTTCATTAAAGTATCGTCATTATTTTTTGTCCCACTAATCCAAGCATATGACATCACATTGATTAGCTACAAGAAATTATTTTTTTAAGATTTAAAACTAAAAGTAAAATAAAAAACTAATAACCAAAACTAAAAGAAAAAAAAGTCATCGTCGTCTTCATCAGGGTATGCTTAAAAAAAAAAGGAAGGCAACATGATATCACTAAAATACTTGGCCTCCTGAATTCATTCCTCATTCTTTCTAGCTGGAGTAAATTGTAGCAATGATCCCTCAACTTTAATCAAATTGGAGCAATGGTCCCTCAACTAAAAACTCATCTCTCAACTCATTCAAAAATGTAGCTATCACTAGTACATAACAACATATTTACAACATCAATTCCATCACGGGCATCAACAGCTCGTAGTAAAAACTATTCAATTACCACGGTTCAATATAGCTCGTGGTAGATAACTTTAATTCACCACGGTCAGATTCTGGCCCGTTGTTAAAAGTGAATAATCTACAACGGTTTTCAATCCCGTGATGGAATATTCAAACCATCATGCAATATGCTCGTTGTGGTTACTTCAAACGACCACACCGCCTTTTGAAAATTCACCACACCATCGGCCCGTGGTGGATATTTTTATTTTTATTTTATTTTTATAAATATTTTGTAGGATATTAAAATCTAAAATCCCAATCATTTCACCTCGCGTGAAACTGGACGAAAACCCTAAAAAGAAAACGTCAATCCTTTGTTTCTCCATCTCTTCCGTCTTCGGCCGGTCTTGGTTTGGTCGTCTCTCCGGTCATTTCTCCCTCAATCAGTGGCAACCTCTCTACATCACTCAGGTTTCTTTTATCCTATATCTTTTGATTTCGTTTTCTTGTTCTGAATAAGCATTTAAATTATCATTGATCATCGAACTTGGAGATGTGTATGCATTCTTATGGCTTACAGCACTCAAATTTCTCCTCCAGCGTTTTTCTTTCTTACACATCCATCCAAAGGCACACACTTTTCACATCATCATCGTAAATATAAAATTTTGAGTTGAGAAGTATGTTTTTACTGTTTTGTTCTTCCAATTCAATAAAAAGTTTGAATGTTGCATCTACTATTGTATATACATATATATACAGCACGAACCAGTTATATATAAGGAAAAACACAAGGGCAATTTTGTCAGAAAATAAAATATTTAAAAAACACATTTAGAAATTTAAAATTGTTTGAAAAAAAACTCAAAAAAAAAAAAAAATTAACGTGGGTTTAGGATCACCACGTTCAATTCAGTTTTGCAACTGCTATCAACATGTTGTCGTGCGGTTTTAAGATTCCAACGTGGGATAAAACGAGTTGAACCTACGTATGATCACCAAGACTCGACCTCTCCAAGTACGTCTTCCCGATTCATCGATTCTTCTTTATTCAATTGTTTCGATTTTTTGCTTTGTCATTTGTTGATGGAGGTGTGCGATTAGGGATGGGCAACGGTTATGGCGGGCGGGTAACCGCGGTTATTTATCCATAACCGTTTATTCTCATACCCGCATAACCGTTTACCCGTTGGGTAATTGCCTAAACGGTTATACCCATACCCATAACCGTTTATAAACGGTTAACCATACTCATAACCGCGTACCCATTTAACCGTAACCGTTTAATACCCGTTTACCCGTTTATCTTTTTTTAACCCGTTTATCTTTATCTTTTTTTACCATTTACTCCTTTTTCACCCGTCTACGTGTTTTTTAACAACGTGAAAATTAAAAAAGAAAAATTTGTCATAATTTTCTTTTTCTAACAATTAAACATTGTTATAGGTACATTCATCATACATTTCCGCATTTTAATTTTTTAAGTCCTTATGCCATTCCAATAATTGAAATAATAGTTTATAGACGATATTTTTAACTGTTAACAATGAAGGTAATATAAAATTGGCTAGGTATTCTTGCGTTACGAAAACCGTTAAAAGACAGTATTCTTTGGTTATTTACACACTTATGCCCAATTCAAGCACAAGAGATAGATTGCTAGAGAAATAGAATCAACAAATCCTGAGGCAAAAGTTCGTCACATGGTGCTTGGTCCTGATTACTGGAAAGTTTGGGTAACTGTTGTCAAAGTGGAGAATATATCTTTGTACCGCCCTACAAGTGAATTGCGTGTCCTGGAGGATGCTATATCTAGTACAATTGCCTGGCCATCAAAGTACGTCCGAGTTGGAGAGTAATTTTAATTCATACTTAGACTAGAAAATGGTACTTTGGCGCTACATGGATAGTACTTTATGACTTCCGTTGTTTATGTATTCATTAGGCACCACATGGATAGTATTTTATGACTTCCGTTGTTTATGTATTCGTTTGGAAACTCAACTATTTTCAAATTATGTTATAATATTATCAAGTATTTTTTATGTAGTTATTATATTGTAGTAAATATGCAATTTTGTTGGTTATTTTGTACTAAAATATATAAATATATATATATATATATATATTTGTTAAATAATTTTTTTTTAATTTTGGAAAATAATTTATAACGGGCATTAGCTGTGGTCAATTAGTAATCGACAACGGTCATAGCACGTGATGTTAGATCTCAATCTACCACGGGTGCAATCCGTGGTTATATTGCATTTGACAACGGGCATAGCCCGTGGTAGAAACTTAGACTTTTTATCACATCCAGAATACTAACGGGCACAGTATTCGTTGTGGATTGCAATTTATCACGGGCATTCACCATGATAAATGAGCTTTTTTCTTCTAGTGTATGGTCATTTTTGTCAACTTCATCATAATTTTGTCAAAATAGGTTATGTTGGAATGACCATGGCTACAATTGGGGTCCATCGACTCATCAAAACGTGTAGCTATAGTCGTTTTCGTCAACTTCGTCAGAATTTTGTCAAAATGAGTTATGTTGGAATGACCATTGCTACAATTGAGTTAAAGTTGAGGGACCATTACTCCAATTGGATTAAAACTAAGAGATCATTTCTCCAGTTGGATTAAAGTTGTGGGACCAATGGTAATGGATTTTTAATTGAATGATCATAGCTGTACGTTTTGATGAGTTGAGGGACCAATGGTAATGAATTTTTAGTTGAGGGACCCTTGCTCCAATTGAGATAAAGTTAAAGGACTATTGCTACAATTTACTCTTCTAGTTGGTTATGATCTTATCAAATTTTGAATTGAAATTGGATTTGGTTTTATTGAATTTAGGTTGATTTTTTTTTTCAATTGGGGTTGTGGGATGGGAGAAAAATGTCAAGCCAAATACTCTTCCGTTGGTTCACTCTTTAAAAAAAAATGGTAGTTTATTATAGTTAATCCGCGTGGAGCCATATAATTAGATTAGTGGGTCCACATTAGCACAAAAAAAAATATTGATGAAATTTTAACGGAATGACTAAATTGTTGTGCGATAGTGAAAGTTAGAGACCAAATTTATTGATTTTTGAAATTCAATGATCAAAATGAAGAGTTGAATCAATGTCAGGGATCATTTGCGATAAAACCCTTATTTTGTGTAGTCCATGTGTCACTATTTCAGTGGTTTCATGGGTCCCGCATACAAACTAACAGAATCGTTGACGGAATCTTAACGGAATGACCAAATTGATATGCGATAGTGAATGTCATGGACGACATTAATTGATTTTGAAAGAAAATGACCAAAATGATGAGTTTGATCAATCTCACATATCATTTGTCTTAAAAACTCTAAATTTTATGCGCATGTCTTGTGAAGGGTCGTTTACTTTACACATCCGAATGCCGCGCGTCCTTTCCCTCATGAAAAGCCGTTTTAAGTGCATTTTCATCCGTTGTTCTGTTTCTAACTTTCTACAGCGCCATCTTTTTCTTCTCCTCCTTCTCTTCTCCTCTCCTCTGTTTCCACAAACTTCAATGCAAAAACAACAAAACCAAACGTTCAAAAAATCCTTTATTTTGTTAGTCACCATTCTTTTCGCCATTGTTTTATGATTACCCACTTTCTGTTTGTTTCTCTGGAAGATCACATTGGAAAGAAAACGTAGGTAAAAGAAAATGCTATCTGATCAGCAGTTTTCTTATCCCTTCTGTCAAAACAAGAGAACTGGTTAATTTTTGTTTGGTTTTATGACTGCTAATGGCTTTTGTTTGGTGGATTTTGGATCTCGGCAGGTGTGGGGTGCCGTGTGTGTGTGTGAGGAGTAGAACGTATGGCGTACAAGGTGGATCACGAATACGATTACCTCTTCAAGATTGTATTGATTGGAGATTCGGGTGTCGGAAAATCGAACATTCTTTCGAGGTTTACGAGGAATGAGTTTTCTTTGGAGTCTAAGTCCACCATTGGAGTTGAATTTGCAACTAGGACATTGCAGGTTCGTTTTGTTTGGAAAATATTGATCATTTGCAATTTTCCTGCTTCTAGCTTTTCTGTTTTTTAATTTTTGTATGAATTGAGACAATGGTGAAAGAATACATTATTTATCGAATTGTAGATCTGATAACCATTTCGGTTTTTATTAATTTGTTTTTGTGGTTCTTCTTACCAAACAATGGATTGAGTTTTAGTTACCCTTGGTGCATATCAACTTTAACTATATGTTTATAGCTTGTGATACTGTTTAGGGTATAGTACCAGTGTTGCCCTGCGTTATCATTCAGTTTACGCCCGTGCCATGGATAATCTAGGTAGAACACTGCCATTCTGCAGAATATTGTTTGGTGACATTTGGATCTAAAATCTACCCAACCTTACCGTGTTACAATACCAACTTAGCCGATTTCAAGATATAATTGAGTTGTTGGTGGCAGAGCTCTGCGCAAGGCTTTTCTTGTTGTGCATAGTAGAGAACTTCAGAAGGGATTGTCATTTTTATAGGCTAGCTACAACCTATATAACTTGATTTTGATCTTACTTTGTCCCTGTAAATCAAAAGTCGTCACTTTATTCCATGAAACTCAAAATTCGCTCTACTTTAGTGGGTTTTCGTTTCTTCTGTCAAATAACCTTCAAAATACTAACGTGGATTAAAAAAAGCATATGTGGAGTCCGTGTGGCAAGAAGGAGATGGATATTTTGGTACAATGGAGATGAAGGATTGCAGGTTGGAGAAATTTGGGAAGCAGAGGCTTAAGCCCGATGGAGGATAGGAGCGATCGATTATATAATTGATTAGGTTGTGGGGGGAATGGGTTGTAAATGAAGAACTGGTTTTTTCTCTGGTTATTAGAGATGATTATGGAATTTTTGGATGGATGTTCAATCTCAACAAACCCTAATTATTTCCATAATGACCAATTAGAATCGATGATTACAATTTTAACCTTACAGGTCAGCATTTTTTACGGTTACAGAATAAACGAAAACATGTTAAAGTTGAGCGAATTTTGAGTTTTAGGAGTAAAGTGGCGATTTTTGAGTTACATAGAGCAAAGTGAGAACAAAATCGAGTTTTAGAAAAGTAGTTAAAGATAAGTCCTTTTTATACTAAAAAAACCCTTCTCAATCTCATGTGTTTAAACGGCGCGTCTTTTACTGACAAACAACTGTTGAAATCGAAGCAATTCATCACTTGCTTTTGCTTGTTTAGTTATTAAAGTTTCAGGAATAGTTGCTTGCTTCTCCATCAAGGTATAACCTTTTATTCTGCTGCAGATAGAGGGGAAGACAGTGAAAGCACAAATATGGGACACGGCAGGTCAAGAGAGGTACCGAGCCATAACGAGTGCTTACTACAGAGGGGCTGTTGGTGCCTTAATGGTGTATGACATAACCAAGAGGCAAACATTTGACAACGTGCAGAGGTGGCTCCGCGAACTAAGAGACCATGCAGATTCTAACATTGTTATAATGATGGCCGGGAACAAATCTGACTTGAATCACTTGAGAGCAGTTCCAGCAGATGATGCTCAGACCTTGGCTGAGAAGGAAGGCCTCTCGTTCCTCGAAACTTCAGCATTGGAGGCCTTCAATGTCGAGAATGCGTTTCAGACCATTTTGTTGGACATTTATCACATAATAAGCAAGAAGGCACTAGCAGCACAGGAGGCAGTTTCAACTGGACTCCCTCAAGGAACTACCATCAATGTTGCAAATATTTCAGGTGACATGAACAAGAGAACTTGTTGCTCTAACTAAGAAAGTATCGACTGTTGATCTATAAGACGGAAAGTAGGAATGCGTGTACAATTTTGGTTTTTGTCTACAGAAAAATGGGCTAAGCTTTTGGCGTCTTGTCATGTAATTTAACCTCTAGACGTGAAAGCAAAAAAAGCAGGGTTTTACTGAATCTTAGTTGAAGATGAACGTGATGCTTTTGCTCTTTCTATTCATTTTTGGACTGGTACCGAAGGCAACCGGGGTCTTGGTATAGGCAAGGATTAGATTTAAAGAACATTGCATATGTTCATATTATTGTTTTCTTGATCTTGTTCTTCAAAAATTCTCACTGATCTTGTGAATGTTTGTACTTAATGCTGCAATAAATCTTTCCATGTATTTTTTTATGTTATTACTTTTTGAAAAATGACCATGTGTATATATTGGAGAGAGCTTAGAAATAGTTGCTTGATTTCGGAAAAATACATGCATTGAGTCGAAGTTTTGTAGAGTCTCACTTCTCTGGATGAGACTTGTAAGACACAATATGTTGAAATTTTGTCGAATTTATTAAGTTCAGTTTCAACACTTACGAGTTCGGCAAACACAACTATAACAGTAATTTAATTTAATTCAAATAGTTCAGTTCAGATCGAATAACCAACGCCAATTAAAGTCTAGTGCTCTCTTTGGCTAAAATAGTAAAATTAAAATGGTAATGTTACTTACACACTCTTTTTTATCTTTCACATACTCGTATTAACTTTTTTTTTCATTGATCTTCTTCAATTTATTCAATTCGATTGTCGGAAAAGAGAGATGTGAGAAATAAAAAAGGATGTATGGATAGCATCACCCAATTAAAAATGAAAAGCTTTTTCTTGGGATTCCAAGGCATATATCACACAACCAAAGATAGGCTGAGGTTTTCTGATGATTAAGTAAGTTAGAGAGTGTAATCTAACGTTGAAAAGGCATAATTTGAGTAAATAAAGGTGGATAATGTCATAGTACTGAATTTATCTAATTACTGGAGCAGTTAATTTAACGATAAAGAATTAGAGTCGACAGCAGAGTATATTGTTGAGCACTCCAATTGCAGATGCCAAGCATTTTTTGGTTCTTTCACGATCTACTTTTGACCCACTTTGAATATATGCGACTCAAACAAAAGCTTTGAAGTCTTGGAGCTAATCAATGAGCTCGTTTGATAGTGTTTTTTAAAATGATTGAAAGAGTTCTTTATAAAAGTGTTTTTGAAATTAATCCTTAATGAAAATATAATAAATCCTGAAAATGTACTTAAATTGCTTCCTGCAAGAAATACATAATTGATGTTTTTTGCAGGAAACACTTCAAGTGCTTTCGAACTCAAAACACTTTAACCAAAAGTGTTTTTAAACATTTCAAAAACACTTTCAAATGAGCACAATTTATTCTAATAGTAAAATTTGACCACAATATTTGAGTTGAGCTAAACCAATTTAGGCTTCTGGAGCACACAACCGGTTGTTCAAGCTGCACACCATCTTTACATGGTTGGTGATAACGAGTTTGATGTTCTATTATAGTTTATTGTGACTTGTGAGAGTTAAAACAGCCTAGTGTAAAGTATTTTTGTAATGTCCTATCATTTGTCAAAAGAAAATCTAAGATTTTAGAAATCTCTTTACTTTTAACCTCCTCTTTATCTTAATATTGATTGAGGAAAAAAATAAGAAAGAACAAAGATAGTTGGGTACAATTTTCAATTTTCTAAGGTCGAATATAAGAATCTATAGACTCACTTGGATATAAAGCTTCTCTACGGCTGGAGATGAGTTAACAACTCCACAGTTTGTACATCTAATCAGTGAAATCCTTGTTTTAAGTGTTCTAAATTCGTCATTTAAATTCCATGAAATTCTTTAGAATTTTCCGAGAAAAAAATATTTAAGTGTTGTAAAGATTTTCAAACATTCCTATTCCTAAATGAAAAGGACATGTCGCATTAGTGTTTGTTGAAAATAGCTGAAAAGGACATGTCCTAGGGCACATTTGTGTTTGTGGAAAATAGCTAGATAGCAGTTACAATTGAAAAGGGGGATGAGTTTTGCATAGATACTTAGGGCTAGTTTGGCATTGTCCTACTTTTTAAAAAAAAATTGCTTTTACTGTGCTGCGAGAATAAAAAATTATAAAATAAAGTTGTTGAGTGTTTGGTAAAAAAAAATTGTAAAAGTGATTTAAAATAAATGTCAGAATGTTTGGTAAACTTTTATTTAAATTGATATAAATATGTTAAATGACTAAAAAAGATATAGTATTTAATATGAAATAATAATTGTCAAAAACAATAACATGGGGGCAAAAATTTTAATTCTGTAAAATATGTAGGAGTATATTTTTAAATTTTTCATTAAATGGACAATAATTACCATGTTTTTGAAAAGAAAAAAAAACACTTTTTTTTTAAGCATGGTATACACTGCTTCTGCTTTTCGATGTTTTTCTACTGTCGTTTTTTTGTTTTACCAAACACATTTAATGTTTCAGATTTTGTAATAAGCTTCTTTTTTTAAAGGCACCACAATCGCAAGCCAGCTCTTCAATTCCACATGCTATGACATGTGTTTTATAATTCAACGGACATTCGCAATCTTAGAGCAGCTCTAGCAGGAGCAATTGCTCGATGGACAGGCTTCAGCACAGGGCCTGATTGCCCTGAGGGAGGAAGTCTAGCGTTGGCTGGAGAGGGAGCCCAAGCAGGCTCGAGCGCCAGGCCCGTGGATTCGTGCCAGCCCGAGAGCTTAAAGGAAACGTGACAGAAGGCTGACGTCAGCCATAATATAAAATTAATAAAAATATTAAATATTAATAAAAAATGTAAAAAATTAATAAAAATAATAAAAAAATTAAAAAAATGTATAACCCAGGCTTCGAACTCAATGGCTCTCGCCGGGGCTGATGATACACCCAGAGATCCAGTCTTTCCTCCACCGCAACTGCCGCTGCACCCCACACCGCCTTCGCCCCCAAACACTCGCGATCCCCCTCCTTCCACTTGCGCGCCCAGATCTCACAATTTGGGATTTGTTTTTGGGGGACAGAGGAGAGAGAGAGAGAGTGAGAGAGAAAGAGTTGGAGATCGTTTGCCTACTTAACTAAGGAAAAACTGTGAATTTTTGCACGGATCGGCTATTGATGTTGTCAGAGTCTGAGGCCCTGCCTCCGGAGCTCAAGTGAGAGAGGGCTGCTGAGCTTGAAAAAGAAAGAAAAAAAACACACAGCTTCTGTAAGAGTGCGTTGGCACCATATGAAAAGAAGAAGAAGAATAATAATAATAATAACAATAATAATAATAACAATAATAATAATAATAATAATAAAAGGTTTTGGAATGGTGCAATGGTGTGCAGCACCATGTGAAAAGAAAAAATAAAAATAATTTTTTTTAATAGAAAGTGGTACAACAAGACCGATTAAAATTTTTATTCGAAATTACAAATAAAATTATTTTGTATTATTTAAAAAAAAACAAATATTTTATTGTCTATTGCCAGGGCTATTTTAGTGTAGGGGTGGAGATGCAAAAGGCAGTTGTTGTTCATTAAAGGCAATTACTGTTCACTAGGTGGATAGTATAGTGGATAGCCCTATAGGGGCCTTAGACACAGTGGAACTGTTCTTATGAGTTGGACTTTTAGGTCTGTTTGGTGGGCAGTTAAGAAAGATTGTGGACATTTAAAATGGACTTAAATTCAAGCTGATGTTTGATATGCTTAAAGAAGATCACAGACAGGTTCCTATTTTGGATCCATGTCTGAAATACCACTGGATTCATAACCTCTCTGTTGACATGGGTTGTGAATCCATCGTGCCTTCACCAACTGCAATTTCCATAGTCAACTTTAGAAGATCAGGAAAAAATTTCAGAAGATCGTGGGTGGGTCATGGGTCACGAGTAGTGTGACAGTCATAAGCGATTTTGCGGGTCGTGAGCAATGTCGCAGGTTGGCGATTTCAAGGTGGATGGGTCGTCGTCGAATCTAATTTGCAAGTTTGAGGGCACGATGCGTCGTGGGTTGCTTTCTAAGTGGGTCGTGATGGTTGATGAAGAGACAGATTGACACGCTAGGCTCTGATATTCCCCAGACACCAAAGTAGGCATGTGCTGGCCGACACCCAAAGGTGACGAAGCCATATTAGGATGCATGAAAGGTGACGAACATAATTAAAACTTACAAATTTAAATATAATTAATATGCAAATAAGGAACGTGCTCAGAGCATACAATCTAACTAGAACACTAAAGGGAAGAATATAAAATTTAATGAATAAAAGAATGGGTCTTATACCGAGAGGACTCGAAGATGCCAATGTGGAAGTGCCTTGACGCCAGGATGGTACGCCTCGATTCTAAGTCCGTTGACCACCTGCACTACAACCTTCATCAATCTCTTACTAAAAGATAGCTCAAACCTCAAGGCCACATGAAATTTTCCTTGATAAGTCTGGTACGCTAGTGAAAAGGTTATGCTCCTAACATTCCTGTCAAAATCGATATGAATTGGGTGCACACTTCCGCCGAATCGATCAATCGTGAATTCCTCACTAATTGAGCGATTGAGCGAGAAGCCATGTCTAGAAGGCTAAAAGAACACTCAAGAATTTGAGGGTCAAAGCAAGTTGAAGGTATTTTCGTAAATTTTCACTTTGGGCTAGATATTTTGAAACAGGATTACTTTTGGTCTTAATTGGTGTGCCCAAGGGCCCATCCTTGATTTTGTCCCCCGGGCCTAAATCATTCATCTCTCTCTTTTCAAATTGATGAGAGTAGCGTCGGCTATAAAAGTGTCTCCCAAGAAGAGTATATAAACTAAATGAAGTCAACGCTCGAAGAATTTGGTTTAAAGCTAACAGTCGATGGTTAGGGAACTTGACTTCGTCGTTGGAGTAAGCAAGAAGATCGTCTATAGAACAATCGCCGAGAATTGTTCTAAAGATCCACACGAATTCCTTAGCGGGAACGAGTCCATGAACATTGATTTGCTCCCACCAACTACCACTTACTAACTGTTGTCACAACTAGTGCTTACTTGCTTTCTCCAACACGGACTTCAAAAGTTTCGAGTAATTACCACTAAGACATAACTATGCCCGCCACTCCTGGGGAACGCATGTCGCAAAATACAACACCGCTTCAGATCTCCAGTTGGTTTTAACCGACTCGTACCACTAAGATTTTTTTTTTTTTTTAGTTTCCCAACACTCCTATGTAGATCCAACTCCACCCTCAATTCCTAGGAACGCATGTTGCAGAGTGGCGTCACCTTTTCAGTCTACAATTGGTCTTAACCAGACTTCCTCTCATTGAGATTTCTAATTCACGTCGCTTCAATGTACAACCGACTCTGCCCGCAATTCCTAGGGAAAGCATGTTTTAATAGTAGGAATGCATATATGAAAAGCATGATTTAATGGTTACTTTTATGAAACGTTTTATGAGTAATTGAGATTTACTTCATATGATTATCATGCTTACTGATAATATTTTGGAATACCATATTTTATCGAACTTATGTTCTTTATAGTATATATGATGGATGACTATATACTATTTATGAACATGTTTTTACACTTCTTTATAGTATATATGATAGATGACTATATGCTATGAAGATGATTTTGAGATATACGTACCTATGTTTGGAAAGATTATATTCAATGATTTTGTGCGTATCTAGTGGTCACTGTTCTGCCTTCGGACGAGATACTTATATTGCCTACGGGTGAGCATGTGTAGGGCACTGTTCTGTGCGTATAGAAGATGATACTTATATTTCCTTCGGGCGGGCGTGTGTAGGGCACTGTTCTGTGCATATTGAAGAGTTCCATATGCCTTCGGGTGATACTTATACCACTAGTTAGCACATTATATATGAGAATGTTTTATGAAAAGTTTTATGGCATACTAGAGTTTTCGGCAAATCTATCACCTATTATGCTATTAGTTTTCATAAAATTTTGGGGGTTAGTATGTTGATAACTATTTCAATATTATATATACATATATATATATATATATATATATATATGTATATATCAACTTGGTCCACTCATGTTTGTTTTGCCCCCCCTCAGGACATAGGAACGAGGAATACGATCCAAGATATGAGGCATCCCCCTACCAGTGATACCGCGCCATCTTCTCTACTTAGACTTCTATTGTAATAGCACCTCTCTATTTTATCCTCCGCTTGTACTCTGAATTAGTTGTATGCTCTGAACATGTCATGCATTATCACTATCTTTATCATTGTTGGCAGTTGAATATTAGTACATTATTTTTGTAATTCGAACGAAATTCATGTTTTACATATTCTTAGCATATGCATTCATTAAATGGCTTGTGTCACCCTCGGGTGTCAGCCAGCACGTGGCCATCTCGATGTCCCTCGAACATCGGGATCGGGGCGTGTCACAGATGGACTGGGATTAGATTTAAGTCCAATTCAGTCTCCTCCAGCTTAGTATTTCACCAAACAATAGACCGAGATTTAAGGTCAAACCAATCCCTACCAATCAATATCTATGAGGCTCAATCCCATCCAACCCACCAAAAAGGTCATTTTCTTTTTAACTTCTCGTTTTTGTTACAATCTTGCAATGTTGCTCAATGATTCTATTTTCTAAACCATTTGTTAAGGATCAACTCAGCAATAAATCAATCAAACCAAAAATCGTTAATTAAACTATTGATTAATATTGTCATAATTTCAATGTTTGAATGAAAAATGATATTACATCTATTTATTGAATAACAATTAAACGACTAAATGATTTCGGATTTAGTTATTTTTTTTGTAGAGATATATCTTTAAGCAAGCACACTCCACTTATAAACAAAGAAACTATTTCTTCCTATAAAAGCAGGGTACTCTCCATATTTCTAGTTTGTTTCAGTACTATTTAGATGTATTTGTTTCATTAACAATACCAAGCAAAAGATGGAGCAAGAAATGGAAAAGAGAAAACGAGCTAGTAGTACTGCATCAGTTGAAGCAAATACTATTGGGGATGAAGATAACTGGGTTCATGATTCATCTGTAGATCATAAAGGAAGAGTTCCTCTACGCGCTTCAACCGGCGTTTGGAAAGCTTCTCTCTTCATCATCAGTAAGTCTACTCTCTGCTGTGTGTTTTGCTATGTCTGTGTGTGTATGTGTATGAATAGGTTTTCCGTATGTCTTTTTGAGCCAGCAGTTCATCTTAACATGGTATTTGATGGTTTTACTACTTTTCTTTGGAGTTTGAATTTTATTTGGCCATTGGTTATTCAAATTAAAGATGATACAATGGTAGGGTTTTATCCAATGTGGTATAAATCTTTCAAGATCTATAGTTGTAAAATATGAGTAGTAGGTCGATCAATGGAATAGTTTCTCTATACGCTTCGATCTGCGTGTGGATAGATTCTCAGTTCATCATCGGTAAGTGTACTCTGTGTTTTGTCTGTGCATATGTGTGCACGTATTTGTGATTCTACTACTTTTCTTTGAAGTTTGAATTTTATTTGGCCATTGATTATTTAAGCTAAAATGATATAACAATAGGTTTTCTTCCATGCGATATAAATCTTGCCTAATAGTTGAAGGATATGAGTAGTCGGTCGATTAGCAGAATACAACTAAAATTCAAATTTTAAAGGCTTTTCAGCTAAAATTGTCTATGAAATTGGCATAACTCATCACTTTTGTCCTTGACATTAAAAATCGATAGAAGTAATCTCTGAGTTTGTCCATAGTAAATCATTTTGGTTCTTGCGTGACAAATCTGTCAACATCTTCGTTAAATTGTCACGTAAATAACCATGTGACCACCTTTAAAGGGTATTTTTGTCAAATCAACTACTTCACTTAACGAGGATATTGACAGATTTTTCACGGAATGACCAGAATGATTTACGACGGACAAACTCATGGCCACTTCTATCAATTTTCATTGTCAGTGATCAAAATAAAAAATTATATCACTCTCAAAAATCATTTCAGCTAAAAAGCCACGATATATGTAAATATGTGTGTTTTGCCATCTCTCCTTAGTGATAGGAAAATGACAGTAAAGATTCATTTGGTGGAGGTTAGACGTTGATGTCAAAGGCTAGTGGCTACCTTTTTAAATCGGTTGTTCACGAAATTAAAACCAAAGGTTTGGACTTAATCTTTTCCCTTTAGACATCATATTTCTGCGTGCATGTTGCCCTTATCCTCAGTTTGTAATGTTTTGTTTTGTGTGTATTGAGTGTTACTCTCACACCATTATATGATATAACAACTGGCCGATTCTGTATTGTAATGCTTTAAGGTTGTTTTGTTAGCTAAAATGGTGAAATTAGCGTAACTCATCATTTTTGGTCCCTAATTATCACGTGAACGATCAGGTGACTATCTTTTAAGAGTATTTTTGTCAAACCAACTTCTCCGCTTAATGAGGATAATGAAAGATTTTTCACGGAAAGAGATTAAAATGATTTTTAGTGAACAAACTCAATGACCATTTTTATTAATTTTCATTGTTAGGGACCAAAGTGAGGAGTTTTACCAATCTTGGGAAATATTTTTATTAAATTCACATTTCTTCGGAAAATGCTAAAAAACCACATTTAAACTTCATCTCTAATAGATATGCCTATTTGTTTTGTGGACTCTTTCTCTCTATTAGAGAGATGGTTTAGATGTGGTCTCTCTACCATCCCTCATTTTTTTAAGTCCGGTGGATTGCACT
This sequence comes from Cotoneaster glaucophyllus, assembly GCA_036320875.1. Lineage (NCBI taxonomy): Eukaryota > Viridiplantae > Streptophyta > Magnoliopsida > Rosales > Rosaceae > Cotoneaster > Cotoneaster glaucophyllus. The sequence goes on along the minus strand of CM070070.1, from coordinate 25,232,933 downwards.
TTTATATATCCTCGCTCCTTTGTCGATATTATTGAGTGGTCCATAGGCTTTGATCAGTTGTCGATATATTGTCAGATAGTGGAAATGATGAATATTCTTGTCTTTCTTTCCTAGAGTCACATATCAATGTACTTACTGATATATTCGATAATCTTGTAGCTATTGAATTTAGTGAGAGGTTAAGTTACTTTGGACTAGCCACAAATCTCATCACCTACCTCACTCAATTGCTTCACCAAGACATCAAAACAGCAGCCAAAAATGTAAACTACTGGGCAGGAGTGACAACTATAATGCCTTTAATTGGAGGATTTTTAGCAGATGCCTACACTGGCCGATTCAGCATGGTTCTGTTTTCATCCCTCATATATCTAATGGTAAATATTTGAAACCCTAATTGACAAGAGAAACTACCGGATGCTACTGTGGCGGTACCCTTAGCTAATGACGGGCTGCCATGTGTTTTAATTTCTTCAAATAGCCGGTGCGTGGTCGGCTTAGAATACTAAGTCACATCACCGTTGCAGGGTAGTTCTTCTCACATTCATAAATATAGGACTAACTCCTACAAATCACCAGGGCCTAAGTCTCCTGACAATGTCCCAGTTTATCCCAAGTCTAAAACCCTGCAGTACAAAGATGTGCCAACAGCCTCGAAAACTTCATGAAGTGGTGCTTTTCATTGCCTTGTACTTCATCTCAGTTGGAACTGGAGGGCACAAGCCATGTCTTCAAAGCTTTGGAGCAGATCAATTTGACGATGATCACAAGGAAGAGCGAAAGAAAAAAATGTCCTACTTCAATTGGTGGAACTTTGCACTTTGTTGTGGATTGTTTCTTGGTGTGACTGCAATTGTCTATGTTCAAGACTACGTGAGTTGGGGTGTGGCTGATCTTGTGCTAACAATCACCATGGCTTTTACAATTGTGACCTTCTATATGGGGAATGCTTTTTATAGGTATAGAATCCCAGAAGGAAGCCCTCTGGTCCCAATGTTACAGGTTTTGGTTGCAGCCATAAGAAAAAGAAAATTACCCAATCCTTCAAACCCCGCTTTGCTATTTGAAGTTCCCAAGTCCCATAAGCACTCCCAAGGAAGGGTTTTACTTCATACAAATAGGCTTAGGTAAGTAAAGCATAAGCCTTCATTATCTAATTACACTTTAATTATTTGAATAAAACTATTTCAGAGCGACCACATCTCGAACAGAGGCAGGGCCGGAGTTCATCTCTATTAAAGACGTGGTCAACAAAGTCATCAATATTACTGGGCACATTGTTGGCACGTCTCAGATAGAAGTCGACCTTCCTTCATCTCTGTCTAAGATTCTGTCAGCAAATTTCATTAGTAAATATGGTCCAAAGTGAACCTTGGCACTAATTAGCTTTTATATGTAGGTTTCTAGACAAGGCAGCAATCATCGAAGAGAACGAGTACACATCTTGGGACCAGAAACACAATCCTTGGAGATTGACAACACTGACAAGGGTGGAAGAGGTGAAGCTTATTTTAAACATGATCCCCATTTGGCTAACCTCTTTAACATTTGGACTATGTGTAGCACAAGCCTCAACATTCTTTGTCAAACAAGCTGCAACAATGGACCTGCATATCACTGACAACTTCAAAATCCCACCAGCCTCAGTCTATTCTCTTGGGGCCATTGCAATGCTTATCTCCGTCACAGTCTATGACAAGATTCTTGTTCCGATTCTAAGGAAAGCGACAGGCAACGAAAGGGGGATTAACATTCTCACAAGGATTGGAACTGGCATGATTTTTTCAGTTATAGCAATGTCAGCTGCAGCATTAGTTGAAACAAAAAGACTAAAAGCTGATCAGCCGCAATCTATGAGTGTGTTCTGGTTGGCTCCCCAGTACATAATTCTAGGGTTGGGAGATGGATTCACTCTGGTAGGGTTACAAGAGTATTTCTACAACCAAGTTCCCGACTCGATGAGAAGCTTGGGGATTGCTTTTTATCTGAGTGTGATTGCGGTTGGGAGCTTCATAAGCAGCTTTCTGATTATTGTTGTGGATCATGTCACAGGAAAGGGTGGGAATAGCTGGTTTGGGAAGGACTTGAACTCAAGCCGTTTGGATAATTTCTACTGGCTTTTGGCAGCCATGAATGGTTTGAATTTGTGTGTTTATGGGTTGTTAGCTAGGGGTTATACTTACAAAAATGTGGAGAGAAGGGTGGTTGTAGCTAACGATACTTCTCTCAGTAATGGAATTGATCAATCTATGGCTTAACTGTCATGTATCTAAGAAAATTGAGCAGTAATTGCTCAATGTTTCACTATACGCAATGCATGTAGAAGAAAAATGTGGACACGATGGAAGTCGGATAAAAATGTCGAAGAATTTTATTATATTTTCATATTTTAACTCAGTTTATTACTACTATTTAGTCGTTGCTAGCATGTCAAATTGTAAATGTTGTTTGTTGTATTGTAAGTAAAGCTGCTTATGAATATGAAGCTAAGCCATTACTTTACTTTAGTCTAAAGTAAGGTTCTAATTGGCACTGTAGAAATGAACAGTATTTTGGTCAACTTATTTACAAATCTGCCACAGCCTCTGCCGCTTGATGTACAGGTGTTGATGATCGCGGGAAGGGAAGAACAATGGTAAAACCGCCCTGTTCCATTTCCTTCTCAAACCCTCCTTGCCTCTTCCGTATCGTAGACCCTGCGAGAACGACGCAGACGGTCTCGCCTCCGTGCTATCCTCTCGTCGTTCTCTCCTCCGTCCTATCCTCCTCTCGCCTGTGTCGTCTTACTCTACCTTTGGGGTGGGGATTTCAGATTTCAAGGGGGGAGAGAGGCTGTGCTTCGTTTCGGTCGGGCCGAGCCTCTATGATTCGATCAGATCGAGGTGATGGGGACAACGCGAGGGGTTGAGGTGGCGTCGGGAAGGTATATAGTTCTTTTCCTTACCCTTGCTGATGCATAAACCCATCAGTTCCTCAGTAATTCATTTAGATTTTCATTATTCCTTTTCGATCATATTTAGGTTCTGTGCAAGGAAGGGGACATATGATGATTCAATATGCCATCAACATTACTTAGGCTTCTAATTTCATACTGAAATCGAAAACCCATTTGGTGAGCCCTTGAGTCAGGGCTACGCTAGAACATTTGGAATGAGAGTGGTCAAAGCCAATCATGTTTTTGTATTATTTTCGAGTTGAAAAATTAGGTTTTTCTTTATAACAAGTTCAAATTACACTCTATTGGGTCTAAGACTTGGAAACTCAATATCTTTATAAGAAGTTCAAATTACACTCTATTTGGGTTGTCTTGCTTATCCGTGTGTGATTTTGGTGCTCCATTTCTGGGTGGATTATGATTTCTTTGGTTTCTGGGCTGGCTAATTTATGTGCTTATTTATTTATGCAGATTTGAGATCTTGGGTGAATTTTTCAATGGCTTGGACACTTCGATTTTGTTGTTGCGGTTGTGGGGAGAGGATTCAAGCCCAGTTTCAGTAACATTTATTCCCAAATCGGGTGTTTTAACGGATAGGTATTTTCTTTCGCTTGGTTGCTGAGAAAATGAAATTGGGCTGTTATATAAATTGATCGTTTTTATCTTTATTTTTTGTATTCATTGGACGACAGCGATCCTGACATGGCAGATCCTCTTCTTGATGTTGCCTGCTCCTTGGCTTGAATTGATTGAATGGCGAATGACTGAAACATACCGTTGCATCACCAGATTCACCACATAAAATGGGCTGTCCGGTGTGAGCATAATCCATGCAGGTAATCTTACAGTCAAAGAATATTTTATGAACTACTCTCCCAGTGCTGAGATTGAAAACCTGAAATACAGATGTAGAAGTTCCACCAATCAAATACAATCAATTAAATTGATAATATCCTTGCAACCCTATAACATTATTGGAATAAAAAAAATTAGCTCCCTCATGTTTCAGGAAAAAGATAACAAAAATCAAAGTAGCAATAAAAACTTTTTGTGTGGGGATGTCGAATGAGATGTTTCCATTATGATTGTAATGCAATGCATACGATAAATGGCGTATTGTTCATCTTATCAAGAGCAGTAAGATCTTTATTTATAAAGTATGAATTCGTATTCATATTAATTTGAGATCCAAGGTGTTTTTTAAACTAAAAGAAAGAGTTATAAAGTGATTATGGTTGCAGGACCATTGGACCAGAGGACCACACACACTAACAAAACAGACATTTTAATGTATATCATAATCATCCTAGCTCAGATGAACAGACAACTGCCTTCCAATCTAAAGCAGAAAAAGAAAAGTCCACAAGTTCCAACCTAATTCCCAAAATCTGACTTGCTACAAAAGCACTGTCACACCATCCCCCTTATATTTCGAATATCCTCTCATTTTTCTCCAACCAAATAACCCAATCCCAGTAACCATTTCTTACCCAAGATACACCAGTAAGAAAATAGGCACGCAGTTGGGCCTTCTTTTCTGATTACTTACGTTCAAATGAACTGATGATTAACATAAAATGTCTCATGTGCCCTGAGCTATAGCAGTAGTTTTCTGGGGAAATCTCCGATTGTACTCTTCTACGACACCCAAATTCAGTGTAAATGAATAGATAATATGACAATATGACTCAAATACCTGTACCTCATGCACTTTACATCAAAGTATGAGTTATAGAATGTGTTTCAGGATTTCAACTTTGAACGAACATAATGAACATAAGTCATTACCCCAACTTCTCTGTCTGCATTGCTAGCTGAAAGATGATGAGATACATGTTCTATTGGTTGGTTGGTTTAAGACTTTTTTTCGTAGGAGAACCGATTAATTCAGAGCGATGCTTCTTAATGCAGTTTGATGACTTTAATCACTGAACCCTCTTGCAGATACATTGTTACATTTACTAGGATTTGATCATGAGATTAGTGAAGAGGCCGAAATGGAAATGGAGGAGGAGGAGCTTCTTCAAAAGACTCTTGGGTGGAAGGGGAAATGATTAATTCAAAAGTTCAGATGCATTTTCTGTGGTATGGATGGTAAGTTGGCGGTTAATGTAATCTTGCGCCTTCATTGTGCTGTATGTTAAGCTTATAATGAACTTTGTATTTTATTCTCTTCATATACGAGGCAATAACTCATATTCGTTAATCTACCTATTTTGGGTGATAAGTTCACTCTTTTAATCTTAGCTAAAGGAAACTGACGGTGTGTTTGTGAATGCAGGAAAGAGGAATTCCCAAAAGATAGTTCTGCGCGGGCAAAGTCTGGGCTTTGAGAGCGAGCCAAAACTAGCAAGCGATTCGATGGAATCGGAGAAGGAATTTTCGGAGTTGAAATGAACCTGTACCCGGATATCGAGCCAGACAGTTCTGGGTTTTTGAAGTTTTTGGACATCCACACAATCTATTGGGAGTAGTCTGGAAATCCCAACGGCCATGTGAGTTGCAATTCTTCGTCCTAATAAACGATGTAGTTTTTGCATTTGTTGTTCGAATTTAGAGTTTTTATTAGATACATTTTGATTTGTTTTCTATTTTCACTTTTCCAAACCATGATATGATTGATCAACTGAAATTTATTCTTCCAGTAATGGCGCAACACTTTTGGGCATGACCTATTTGTTTCATTCAGCTTAATTAACACGTTTTGCACTAAATCTAAACAGATATGTCAATAAACTGGCCTGGATATACAAACAAAAGGTGATTCAACATCACACTTTCTTTTTGTAAACCAACAAAATGCATTTAGAGCACGTATAATGGAGATGTTAAGAAACGGTTAGCTTAGGAAACATGTTTCAGGTGCCTAACACAACCTCTCACTACTCACCCACATCAGTTGGTTTTTGTAATTTGAACTTTTCTGTCTGATAAATTTGTATGCTTTCTGGATTTTTTATGGCAGTTTTGGAAAATCTAATAATAAAACTGAAATATATTTTCCATGCTTTTTGTGTTCATTTTCGGTTAAAACCATTTCCTTCTGAAACCCTCCTTGCCTTTTCCGTCTCGCAGACCCCTCGAGAACGACAGAGTCTCGCCTCCATCCTATCCTCCTCTCGCCGTCGTCTCCCTTCTCTCGCCCATGTCGTCTTACTCCACCGTTTGCATCAGCAAGGCCCATGCATGGTTTTTTGGGTTAGGGATTTCAGATTTCATTGAGAATTGCATAATGTTATGATCTTCTGAAATATATTTTTGTTTGTATATGTAATGGCTGCAACCCTTGCCGACATAGGTGTTTTCACTATATCAGTTGGTGGTTTCACAGTAAAAATACCGAAGAAGGAAGATAAATAGTTTAATTAATTTAGTAGAAATGTTCATTTTTGGTTTCTCGGTAATTATAAGTTTGAACTTTTATAATTTATATAATCAGTTTTGAAATTGATTTCACAGGGAATATACAGAAGAAGAAAGTGGAGAAATAGCCGAAGAAGAAGGAAGAGTAATAGTTTATCCTTTTCTGTTTTGGGTAACAGTTTCATCCCTGTTCGTTTTCCTTCTGTCCATGAATTTGCTTTCAATTAATTTACTCTAAATGTTCATCTTTGGTTCATGGGGAATTAAAGTTTGATAATATATTATTTATTGTTCGTGAGTTCCGATCACTGCAACAATGTCTGACAATGGAGACCGTGAAAAAAAGGTGGGGTCTGATTTGGATCAGCAGCTTAACCAGCCAATGGATCAGGAGGCTAAAAGGTCAGATCTGTGTACATGGACCAGGTTCTCTCTTTTTCTCTCTTCTCTCTAAAATCCAGTTCACCAAATTTGGAAATGTCAAAGTTCAAGTTTTCGATTTGTGTAAGTTGTTGAGATAGGGATAAATGAAATGAATTTTTACTTCATGTGGGAAAGAAAGGTTAGTTTAGTTGTCATTACTTATTTGGCTTATTTGAAATCAAATTTGGTCAGATTGAGTTGAGCTTAATCATTTGGTTGCGTACATTAAATTGTTGGTTGGTGCTGATTGTTGGAAAAAACCATTTCCGTATGAATCTTAATTTGCAAGTTCTTTAATAACAAAGTTAATTCATTAAACCTGACAAGTACTCAAGACTGTAAACTTGATAAGTAATGTCCATTATGTAAAAAATATATACAATTAATTGTAAAATAACGGCTATTATTTTCAAATTTCTGTCCACGAGTAGACACTTCATATCATTCTTTATAATAGCAATGTAAACAAACAATGAAGTCAATTTCCATCCATTTTCCAATGATGAACTCCAACTTTGTTAACAGATTTCATTCTTGATTTTAATCTATTATCTACTTGGATCCATATTTTTTTTAAGCCTAATTAGTTCTTGGACATGGTCTTCATTGCTCAAATATCTATTTTTAGACGTTCAATTTCTCCATTTATTATCCATTACTTTTAAAAATTTTAAATCTAGGATTTTTTTTTTTTCGCTTAGTTATTTGATGGTTTTAAATTTATGAATACAGGTTTGTGTTTTTTTGTCCAGATACTATTTCAAAGCTGAAGGAAACATTGTTCGTGAATAGCACATTGTCTATACCTTTTGAATAGTTTGTGTGATCAACTTATACATAGTACCAATATCATTATTTATCTGTGAATACACTTAATATATAAAGTCATCCTATCACTGCCTTTACTCTGCTAATTGAATTTCTATCATACGTTCAATGTTGTCATTTTTTTTTCATTCAATTTAGTATAAATACTGTATGGTTTAAGTTGCCAAGACAGATGATGATCCCACATTTAATATTTATTTGTTTTCCTTGGTTTAGGTTTAAACCAAAACAAAGTAACAAAGGAATGATGCACTGTGATATAGAATACTTACATTACAACTTCAGCTATACAACTTTCCCACTCCAATTGATCGACAGGTATATAACTTTCTGTTTACACCCTACCAAACAATATTTTCTCCTATGTTTCATCCAGCTTTTATCTATTATAGATTTATCTTTTTGGATCTTTGTTATACATTTAAAATAGTGAGAGAAAACAAATCAACGAGGCAAACGCACAAAAGTTTCATAAGAAGATGTATAAAATTGCTGAGAAAGGTAACTATACTTTATCCTTATTTTCTTTATAGTATAATTCCATTGTCATATAAATTTATTTCATGTGTTTCAATATCCCCGTTTTGTCAATTCATCTTCATGGGCTAAAGCTACTGGAGTTTCCATCTTGCACTACTCCAATTCTCAAGGACCTGCATCAGGTTCTCTCCCTGATCCTCCTAATGATTATGACACATATTACTCAATGAATCAAGCAAGATCCATAAGGTTGTAGTTGATTATGTTTCTTTTCGGTTTACTAACAAACACTCATTCAGTTTCTCCCTAAATTTTAATGACAATGGTGATAACCTTCATATGTACAGAAATTGCTTACCCTATTATCAGTGTTGTCAGTCATTAACCTCCTACAAAAAAATTCTTTTTCAATAAGCGTTTGTTTTATATTAGAGTTGCAATAATCTTTCCATACATGTTGTCATACCCCCATGAGCTTGCCAAAGGTACTGACTGGTTGCTGATTTCAGGTTCATGTACAAATGTGACTAGCGGGTCAAGTTCCATAAGGAGGTGGAAGCAGAAGAAGAATTGGCGTCACCCTTCAGTTTTTCAACCAAAAGGAGGTAACCTTTATAAATGATTTATACAAGCTTCTCTGTTTTGTATCTCTGAAATTTGAGTTCTTTGACTAAAACTGTGAATAGTGATTGGAAAATATTTTGCATTTTTTTTCTTCTATGGGCCATTTGTGTTCTATTTGGGTTGTATTTTGAGTCATGTAATTCAAATTGCAAACAAAAGGCTAAAGAAGATAAATACAGTACAAACTCTCATGGGAAAGTTGAAATTGAAACTACAGTATGGAATGTTAAATATTTAGTGTAAATCTGAAGACCGAAAATAAAATAACTACTGAGTAGAGTTAAATTTTTAGCCTCAAATATCTTTAGGCGGACACAAAATTTTGACCCCAACATCCAATTTAATTAATTCAATTTTGATAAGTGAGTTAAAGAGTTTTTCTATGACTGTATTACTGTGTTTGATAAATGAATGACGAATTGGAAATAGTTTCTTACTTATGTTTTTCTTAGGTGTGTGTGCTAAATTGGATGTTGGTTTGGTTATTTCCGAACTTTTCACATGACTTTCATTACCCAATAGAGAATATGAAAACCCTAACCTTAATTTTGTAAATTGATTTTGGTACTTGCAAATGAGAAAAGGGTAAAGTTTCTTATCCCTTTAGTGTTTCATCCTGAAATTAATTTATCTGTGAGTCCTGGATCTCTGTACATTTTGGGTAAATTTCAACTACTTTCTCTTTTCGAATGCCTTTTTATGTTCTATTTTTGTCTTTGAGCTTCTGTTTTTTGGGAATTTTGGGTTGTATTTTCTATTTCCCAGTCGACTGGAAATATTGATGCGGAGAGAGAAATTGCTTTTCAATAACTATGCTTCTATATTTCTTAGGGTCCAGAATTTGATTAATTAGAAATGATAGCTTTACTTGATTCATTTTTTTTTTATCAATTTAAGGTACTATGAATTGGGACCTGACAATCCACCATATGCTGCCAAGTTCTACGACTTTAGTGGGGCTGAGGATCCTGAGGCATCCAGCTGCACTACCAGTTCCCATGTTTGGTATGATGACGATTGATCCATGTAATATCTCTCTTTTAAGTTTCATCATTTCATTCAGTCTTGCTCTTGCACTCTAACCAAGGTTATGTATCTCCAATAATCTCATCTCTTTTATATAAACATGAAGTTGATGCGTAATTGATTTTTTTTTTGTTAAGGTCTCTGTTTATTTTCATTACTTTATTAATGTTTTCTGCTGTTGTTTATATAATTCTAAGAGGAGAGAGATTAATGGCATGAGGGTAAAAAAAAAAAAAAAAAAGAAAAAAAAAAAAAAGGGAATGAGGGAAGGATGAGGAATGCATGGGTTGGCCTGACTTTTTTTTAACTGGTTTGGGCTTTTGTTTATGTTTGGGGTTCTTTTGCCCTAATTAATATTGTTTTGAATTCATATAGAATTTTGTTTATGTTTGGGGTTATCATGTTCGAGTATGTAATTGGTTTGCGATAATGCCTTTTCTGATATATGTGCAAATGTTAAAACTTTGTAGATTTTCAGTTTTAAAACAATAAGAAAATGTAACCGTTTAGACTCTAGAGTGCTTTGTCTTTAAGGTAAACGATTTTTGTTTTTTGCTTTGTGCCTTTTGTGATTAAGAAAGTTTAGTCATTTGTTTATTCACTTATTAATTAATTGGTGAGAGGATGAAACATTTCACTGCTGGTTACTAAAAACTAACAGAATCTGACAGAAGAGCTTTTGTTTTTTTCCTTTGCTTGCATTAATTTTGTATTTTTTGTGCGTTCAAGTTTCTAGAAGTTTTAATGCGTTTCACGTCCTACATTTTCGTAACGTCTGTACAAGTTGTCACTTAGATCTTTTGGTTTCTGGCTACTTTAGTTTTTCAGCATTGAATTGTAGGATTAAAGTTTTTGATTGAGTTCTTATTTAATTCCAGATTGGAATGGGTGCAATTTGAGCACTCCTAAAACTGAAAAATTCTCCAAAGATTGTGAGAATGGCTGTGTCAGATATGGTTTATCGTCCATGCAAGGATGGCATACCACAATGGACGATGCTGTGAGTACATTAAACTTTTCTCTTCCTACTATTAGAAATTTTCAGAACATAAATTCTTTTATGTCTATTCTCAGAAGTTTCTACTGTTGTATCCTTTTCCGTCTTTATTTAGCATGCTATAGTTTGGATTCAACTGAATATGATTTTACTTGGCATGTTCAATTGACTGCATAAATCTAATTCCATTGGTGGATTATTATATGTCCTTAGTCTGAATGCATCAGTAAACATTGTTTGTTTCACCACCAAGTACGATTACTGAAAACATATATAATAAAGAATTTATTTACTTTTTGATGGACATACTAGAGAATTCGTAAACATGCTAATAGAAAATACTCTTGATAAGCGTCTTTAGAAAGTTCTGCCACACTGTTTGCACAGAAATCAAGTGCCCCCGTTGTACTGTAATTTGTTTATAATGTTGCTTACTCTTCTGTTTGAATTCTGAGAAAACTTTGTATGTACTTTAACCGATTTCATGAAGTTGCTAGAGAACAAATTGGAAAAGCTAAATGCTTTCTTGGTGGAGAAGGAGCAGTAGTACGTTAGTCAATGGAAGGTATAATTTCTTGATTTTCTTTAAAAAATCATCGAAGATTACAATTTGGATTCTAGAATTATGAGAATTTGTTTAGGAATTGAGAGATTGACTTGCTGCTTGGGAATCATGAAAATTTATGGTTTTTGTATGATAATTCTGGTTTAGGATATAGAAAGATTGTGCTTTTGATGTATAATATTGAACTTGAATGAAATTGATTAGATTTTGTGTTGCTTTTTTAGGCATGTATTAAGTCTGTAAAAAAAAATTAGGAATTGTTTTGTATGATTTTCTATATTCGTAATTGTTCAGCATAATAAAAAATAGGGTTTTTTTTTATAATTTTTTATTTTATAGGGAAATGCGGGATATGATAGAGATGTAAGTAAATTTTGAATCTTCATCTATCCGGTTTCCACTTTGTTCAATTCAATTTGATTTAGGCTCATTTTCGTTGCTTTTGAGGAAACCAAATTAAAAGTGCCTTTCGATCTTTCTATATCATGCTTATATTCTCCTTTATTGGGACACTGATTTACTGTTTTAAATTGGTTCCATTCTCTTATATTTGGTCTTTTTGTATGTTCTGAAAAAACGAAATGGCATGTGGATTTCTGTCTTTCTATATCATCCTTATGTTGAAATGTTATACTTACCAAAACCACATGTTGAAATGTTGGACCGGTAAGCATTTTTCGTTGTTCTGTTTTCAGGACTTGGGTAACCGTTTAGAAGTCAACTCGACGATGCCAGAGCAGAAGGGAAGTGAAGATGTGAGGTAATTTTTTATGTTTACGATTAATTTATCGAGTTTTAGATGACAATCACATTTTACATTCATATTTACTATTCCATGGCTTATAGATGTGGTTTGATTTTGATCGCTTATGTGACGACTTGGTTTTGTTTGTTTTAAAATATATGCGGCTATATCTTTTTTCTTTTTCTTTTTTTTTTCAACTTTATCAATGAATCTGTTGGAATGCTTTTGTTGAATGTGAATTATCATTTTCTAGGGGGAACATTATAATCCAAAGCTGTAACTTAAGTTTTGGAGTGAAACTCGAAAAAGCTTTAGTACTAAATATTATCGTGTATGAATGTGATTATAATCTAAAGCTGTAACTTGAGGTTTCAGAGTGAACTCAAAAGAGCTTTAGTACTAGATATTATTGTCGATGAGTGTGATACTGGATCTTACTAGACACTGAATAAATAATAAGAGATGGTGAGCCCGTTTTAATTGTGATTTGTCTTCAGAAACTCAAAATTTTGACTCTTTTGTATATATTGGTGGAAATGCAGAGATGGGTGCTCTTTGCTGGTGAGGAATTCGAAGAATATGCGCTTCCTAGCAATCCATTATACGCATTGCTTATTCCTGAGATACTTCTTCCAGCAGCTATTCATTGGGGTAGGTATAAAAGTCATCATCAACTCAATACTTTGTCGATTCTTCCTTCTATCACTTATGCAGATTTCTCTCCTGTTTTGGTTTATTTTGCTGCTATGTTTTGTTATGGTGAGTGGATTGGGTTTGTTTTCAGTGATTTTGTATAGGGGTTTGGTTTTCGTTCTAAAATTAGCTACTTCAACAAGTCCTCGACACCTTATGTTTTAAATTTGGAACCATCTCTTTCTAATCAAACACATGCATTTTCTTCCCACTCATTCTACGATATGTTTATGTGCCAACTCACTTAAAATGTGTATAGAGGCAAAACTACTTATCTTACTGGCCTCATTCATTTATGTATTCCTCTGTTTGTTCATAATTGCCTTGAATTTATTCAACTTAAATATGTTTTATCCATCCGATTACGTCTGAAACAGCTGGTTCCCGTAGCAACGCACGGGCCTAATATCTAGTAATAACTATTTATGGGTAATAAATTATTTTTGGCTTAATTAACTGTTGATTGCCCGTTAAGATGTTAAAATATAACTTCATAAAAAAGTGTTTCCATTTAACGGTAAACAAGAATATTTTAAAATTAAAACTTCTTTTTGTCATTTAGTACTACAATTTAATAGTAATTCTCATTATTTGTGAAAAGTCTTATATTTGAATCTCGTAAATATCAAATCGATATTAATTTTTTAAATCATCCCTAATGAAACTATATCGTTGAATATAAAAAATTAAAAATAAAAATAAAAACAACTTGATTTTAATTTAGGAGATTCGACACATGCTTTAGAGGATGTACTCAATCATTGAACCTAGTAAACTCCTTGGAAATCCTTTAAATTCGTAATTAAGTACATCCCCTAATTAAGGTTTGCCCTCTTTCGTTTATTTTGGTGGAAATTAAGGCATGCGTTCAACCATCGTCTAAAGCTAAATTGTAAAGTTTCTTTGATAAGCTCCTCAAACTTTATTCATAGTATTTACCAAAAAAATAAAAAATCTATTCATAGTAAAAAAAAAGAAAAATTACACATAGAGTATACTTTTAATACTTAATTTTATATTGAGACAACACTTTTTAAACATTTCAATAAGAGACAAAAAATCATAAATGTGAAAGATGACATCATTTGCTTTTATTTCTCTAGAGTTTAACTTACGAAAATACCCTTTATTTTTGGTATCTTTTCACACTTCTCGCATTGAAGTTTTTCATGCCACCTAGGCGCCTTGTTTCTCGGGGTTCAAAGAGATGATGTAGTATGTGCAGGTTAGGCATCTACACCTTTTTGCCGTAAGAATGAGCTTCCCATCATTAGTTGAGGCTAACTAGTACAAAAGCTAAAACAATTATATTTACACTTGGATAGGAGACTTTAGAAAACCTAATTCAAATTTATTTGTTTCATCAGATACATCAAAATATGCCCTCAAACTTTTTAAAAGGATAAAAAAAAAATGATCCAAGTGAACAAAAGACCAAATTACAAAACAAGCGTCAACCTTATATCCTTATACATTTGGACATCGTTCAATCAACCCTCAAAGGACGAATACAAGATGGAACATGCACAAGAGAAATTAAATTAATACACAGTGATTCATTAATTTGAAGGAGGATGTTACTTAACTTTAAACTTAATTTAATTGATAAAAAAGTAAATTCTTTGGAACTTACAAATACCGACTAAGAATCTATCTAACCCAACCCAACACAAACTAGGCTTCCCCATTTACTAATTCTTCTAAAAATATACAAATTGGCTCTATAAATATATATATATATATATATATATATATATATATATATATATATATAACTGATTCAATTTTGTGCTCCATAATGTGACAACCCATCCTTAATTTTACGATTGTATTAATTTTAAATGAGTGAAGTGACGAAAATGCCCTTAAAGGCGAGGATGTTGACCTTCATTGACCAACGTATTGTGAGATGTATGAAACATTCTTTTAGCATATCCTCGTAGTGCTTGTCACTATGAATGTGTAGGCGCAAGCGGAATCGAATTTGGAGTTACGACAAAAATCTTACGGACTTACAAACGTAAGGGTATTTTGGTATTTTAACAAGTTGAGATCTTTTCCACTTAGGACCACTCCTTAGCTGATATGTGGCAACCTCCCCCATTTCTGGGGTGTTCTTCCCGATTCTCTCTCTAGATCTCTCTCTCTCTTTCTCCCTCTCACTCTCCTTGTCTCTTCCTCGGGAACACTCCCTTTCACAGAGCAACACACATCAATGTGACCTCCACCACAGTGGTTCATCCTCCGGTGACCTCACCACTTTCGAGACTTATCCATCTCAAACCCAGACCTAGCAGATGCGTTAAACCCCACCCTCAATTATTTGTAAATTTTACATTTTTCCTAAAGTTTATGTAATTTTTACAATTTAGTCCCATATCCTTACCCAACCAAAATCTACCTTTTCAGATTTCCTCTCCTCTCATTGCCTGCCACGTGGAAGCTCATTAACTTATCTCTCTCTTCCCCCCTCCAATCGCTCTCTCAGCTCTCTATCTCTCACTCTCGAGTCTCCCTCTTTCTCCATTTCTTGATCGACGCAGCACCACCCTCACACCGAGAGACACCCGACGACATTGCAGCACCACCATCACCCTCGCGAGGATCTCATCTTCCTCTCTCTCATCTTTATGAAGTTTGGGAAGCCCAGAAACCCAAGAAAAACCCCTGGAGCACCCGTGACCTTTGAACCCATTTTTCCAGCCACTTCTCGACCACGGCAAGGGACCCCAAAGGTATGAATCTCTTCCCCTTATCCTACACTTCAATTTGGTACTTAGATGTAGGCTAAGGTATTGTTTTGTCGGTGACTGAAGCTCGGAGGCTCCGGTCTTCTTTCCCGGAGAGTAACGGGCTTCCAAGCCCAACCCTTCGAACTAGGCCTATTGGGCCTTACTAGCTAGGTCATTTGGCCTGTTAACCCCAAACCCAACCCATTTATTTAATTGATTTTTATTTTATTTACTTTCTAAAGCCCTTACTTTAGGCCGAGCTTACAAGCCCAAGGTCCATTAGAACCACAAAACCCAATCAGGCCTTCGGGCCAAGTTAGCACGGGCCCTTGGCCCAAATCTTTGGGCCGGGCCTTAAGCCCTAAAACCCATTGGACCCAAAACCCTTTAGGCCCAACCCGATCTAACCTAAACCCTTTGACCCAACCTAATGGACATGCCCGTGACCCGTTGATCGACCCGCTCACAGCGCACTCTTATATTTAGGCATTTCTAGGTTTAAATTTACTCACATTTCCACATCACTACACTTTATGGCTTCGTCACCCTCCGGGTGTCGGCCAACATAGCTCAATTTGGAGTCCAGATGGACATAACGAGTTAGGTGTACCAGTTTGGTATCAGAGCATAAGTTTGGGCAGTATTGCATTCATCACATACGTGATGTAAGCATTCTTGATTCTTTAACCTAAGTGTCGAATCTTGCCACCTCGTCGAATATGAAAAACGTGTTAGCTTTTCCCTAAGTTTTGGGCATTTTAGACGACTTATGTATGTTCTAGATGAACATTTCAGCGACCACCTCTAGAACTTAACAAAGAACCTTCATGCCAAGGGAAATCCCGATTCAAAAATGAGTTTGTGGCCCTAAAGCAGGGCTATTGTGTCGGTAATTATATACCACTGAAGACTTTACTCGTCAATTCCACTACTATTATCTCACCATCTTTACCAACCCTTTTGAGTTAGGAAACCAAGAATAGTTTTGATTCTTTGGCAGCATCCGTTAGTATACCATCTATTAGAATTCCTACGACGTTTACTTCATCAAGATTCCAGAAATGTCTTGAGCGACGACCTGGTGCTAAAGTGGTGGCACTCACGGAAAAACATTTGGGGGACAGTCACTTTGGTCCCCGATAGCACTATTATTTTCAAACGCACTAGTGATCATTCGGGATCTTCAGGAGGAAGAATCGACTTCAGTTTAAGTCCATTCTAAAGTAGGTTATTAGTAAATTCCTTTTTCCGGCCTTAGGACGTTCCAACCAATACTAGTTTCCTGAATTTCTTTTGGTGATGTACTCGTCATTTCGATGAGCATACGCACAGATGTACGAGTTGTTATACCTACGATCAGTAGAAATTTTCGAAGTAGTAAGTATTTTTCCTAGAATTAATGAAACCACCTCATCGGACCAGTTTCTTACCAATCGTCTGAAACCATCCACCCGAGCGGGCTCTAACCTGTAATCAGCCTATAGTGGCGTTACTAATTGACGATATTATCCGATATCTTGGAACTGTCAACCAGTATTTAGGCGGTATGATTTCTGATGTCGGACACATGCTAGTATTTGGGAGTGATACCCTTATGCCAGAACGCCGGTTCACAATTTCAGGGTAATGAACAATATCAGAAATATCAAAAGTATCATATAAGCGTTAATTTGCGGCGCGACTGATAGATTGATTAACAATGACTATGTGAGCCGAAGATACTAAATCTTGGAAACTTAGGAGTAAACTTGGTTGGAAAACAGTAAACTTGTAGTTGTTTTAACCATATTTTCCATTTAGGTAACCAAAACCCCTTCGACCAGCCATCTTTTCGATCACTTCCACAAGCAAATATTAGTTTGAAGCATGAGTTATTTTTCGCTGTAAAAGCGAAATGAGCATTGAGAAAATTGTGAAGACCTAGTAGCATGTGGCGTATTGAAAGGAAGTAGTGTGGAGCCAAAAATAATCACAAGGCGACACGTGGATTTTTGGACAAAAGAGGACAAAAATACCCTTGAGGTGTAACGGGATTCCTACGCGCGAGCAACGGGCAATCATTCCTCAATCATCTCAAAAGAGCTCAAAATAGGTAACAATTCAAAAACCTATCTCATCAAATCCCTTCTACAAGGTAACTCCCAAAACCTATTTCATTCCATATATTTTCTACCTCTTTTTCCCTTTTTTAGCTAATCAATTAGCTATTTATTTTAATCATTCCATAACCACCAAAACTTTCCACATAAATTGAGTTAATTGGCTAATTAATGAATTAATTCCTAATTAATCTATTAATTGCCAATTAAAATTACCCATCTCACACAAAAAATACCAAAATGGCCGGCTACCTTTTCTCCAAATGAGGACCGGCCAAACTATATATATATTGACCTCATTTTCTCTAAAAAACCAAGTCCACACTCTTGCTAAAATTCTCCAAAATTCTCAAACACTTTCTCTCTAAATTCTAACTTTGGCATCGGAGGTTCTTCGGCCAAAGCCCCCCATTCATCGTGGGCGCGTAAGGCTCTTGGCCATGACCTAAGGTGTTAATTGTTTTGTAGGTGCAATTTTCTCCAAGATCAAGGAGGAAGAGATTTGCATCCACAAATTGGTGCTTTCATTGAGAGGAAGAAATCCACACTAGTAGAACTCTCGCATAAAAAAAGGTTTTTTCTCTATTTTCTAGTCCACTTGTATTTTTTCATACGTTCTTATTATTAGAATTTTATATTTGCAAAGATTCTTTGATAAAACGTGAAAAAAGAAATACAATGGCCAAAATTTAGAAAACTCCATGAGTGAAAATTCCAATATTCAAGAAATGGGACGGTGGCGATCCACGAGGTTGAATGTGATCCTAGGAAGGGCTGCACCACCACCACGAGGCTCCACCATGGCAACCACCACAGTGGCTACCACGGTAGCCACCCACGGCGAGGTCCATGGCACCATCACCACGGCCCGAGCCGTGTCATCCAAGGTCCACGGCACCAAGGCCATGGCCCAAGCCATGTCACTCCAAGCCCAACATGAGCCCAATGCGTTGCTGAGCCGAGCCCAAGCTTCGCACCCACGTGTGCCACACGCCGAGCAACCCACCCTCGTGGCCCAGCCTGCTCCCACTAAGTAGCCCACTCTTGTGGTCCAACCTGTTCCCGCCGAGCAGCCTGCTCCCGGGCCCATCCTGCTTCCGTGGCCTTTCAAGCAGCCCAAGTCGGCCCAACCATCGAGCCGAGGGCATTCTTACCACATTTCTTCACAGATTTGACATCTACCACCCTTCCACTGCTCAAGGAGGCATATTCCTTCCAAGTTTTTCCAATCCAAATGGCGAACAACACTTGTCTTGACAAGTCATAGAGTTGGCGAGCGCCCTTGCACAATAGACGACCTTGGTGAATCAGCTCTTGCAACGAACCAAGATCCAACGTGCCCCAGACGAGGTGTCTTGAAGTAGGACAAAGGCAGACGAGAAACCTCTCCAGCAGCGTCCTGGCAAGCAGCCACTCGACTAGCCACGAACCAAGCGTTTCGGCAGAGTACACTCCCGACTAGGCCCCCGAGATAGCGTATACTCCCATCTTTGCGTGCTGAGGAGCGTGCACTCTCGGTTAGGCCCACGGACGAGCATACCCTCACAGTTGAGACCAC
Source organism: Cotoneaster glaucophyllus (assembly GCA_036320875.1). Lineage (NCBI taxonomy): Eukaryota > Viridiplantae > Streptophyta > Magnoliopsida > Rosales > Rosaceae > Cotoneaster > Cotoneaster glaucophyllus. Next base: position 25,213,865 of record CM070070.1, on the reverse strand, counting down.
ACTCTGATAGTCAACATGAGCAACCTTCAAGGCGAAGTGTTCATTCGCGGCTAAGCCCACAAGGAGCATCTTCCACCTCACATCGAAGTAGGCAGCATGACGGACGGAGAGAAACAGTCACTCAATCTGGCTTGAGTTCAACCAGCAGTCTGCGACGAAATCCCTCGCCTGCTAGGAACTTACTTTATGCACCGCAGCCGTGACATAGACGAGCCAAGCACATGAAAGAGCAGCCTAGACCAATAGGTCACGACTGGGGGCAGCCGAGAGCTCCACTACCTTAACAAAGGAAAATTCAGGAAGAAGTAGAGAGACTCTTGACCAAGCGATTGCGCGATTCCAACGCAACGAGGTCACCGATGAGGCACTACGACGGGAAATGACCAACATAAGCAGGTCACCCTTCACAGACGAGATCAAGCAGGCAGAGCCTCCCTGCAAGTTCAGCATGCCACATTTCACATCTTTCAAATGAGATAGAGACCTGGAGAGACACTTGAAGCACTACTGAAGCACAATGATCCTCTATTGAAACAACGACGATCTCATGTGCAAGATATTCACCACCACTCTACAAGGCAAGGTGCAAGATTGGTTCTACACCCTACCGCCACAATCTATCCGGAGTTTCAACGAACTTTTTTTGGTTTTCACCAAAGAATATTCATCCTACCGCTCGATCAAGAAGAAGTCCAACCATTTGTTCAACGTCAAGAATAACCCAAAGAAGTCGTTTCCCTACTATGTGAAGAGGTTCAAAGCAGAAATGGCAAAGATAGTCAGATGCAACGACTCGATAGCTAGAGTAGCTTTCCAAAAATGACTTCCAGCAAACGATTCGTTGTTTGGAAAATTGATCATGAAAGAAGATCTAACTCTAGCCGACTCATTCGCTCTGGCAGAGAAACATGCACTTTGGGACGAGGCTCGCCGATGCACATTCAAGGACTTGAAGAAGTAGCAATAAGCTCTACCGTCATACGAGAAGAGCTGGGGGCCCAACTACCTGTATTCCACAATTTAAAAGCTCTCCTCGATACTACTAGAAATTCAAAAGCTAACTTTGGCGATAGCCGTTGTAACACGGAAGCTCAAGTTTTACCTTTAAATGCATGCAGTTATCCTCATGACGCGTTATTCCGTCCAATCCAGACATGCGACGATAAAGGCGTAGACACTGGCAGATGTAAAGTTTTCTGATGAACGCAACAACTAGGCCCAAAAGGTGCGCCAACGGCAGACGAACACTAGAAAGATACATTCGGAAGCAAGTTTTGTCCTCGTTTCCCCAAAAGATTCTACACATGAGCAATATGTACCAGCAGTTGAACACCATATCCTGCTACGTTTCACAAGGCCCCAGCCTACCCTTGCTCCATAATTCAACTCTAAAGTGGCCCAATACCGACAGTTGAGCATTTCTTGCTACGTGTAACATGGCCCCAACTCCACGGTTCCATACCGCACCTTCATGCCTAACCTAGGCAACTTAACAGAGCGGCCCAACGACGCCCTGGAGGCAGCCGAGCACACCTTAGCTCACCTGCTCCCTCAATGGAGATTTCTGACATTTGCATGTTGACGACGCATCCAACTACAAAGGCTCGGAAGCAAGTGTGGTCCTTGTCACCCTAGACGGTTCAATGCTCGAGCAGGCGATCACCTTAGGCTTCAAAGCATCCAACATCGAAGCAGAGTACAAGGCCCTACTAGCATGCCTCCGAATGACAAAAGACTTGGCGGTGAAGAAGCTTGCAATTCATTCCGATTCCCAGCTAATCACCAACCAAATTGCTGGGGAGTACGCAGCAAAACATCCAAGGATGACACAATACCTAGAGAAGGTACACAAGCAACTTGAGGCATTTCAGACTTACACTCTCACTCAAGTTTCGCGGGCAGACAACGCCCGCGCAGATGCACTAGCCGGCTTAGGCTCCGCCCTCAACCACCAATTCAAACGTTTTATCCCGATGGAGTATCTAGACAAGCCAAACATAAAGGCAGAGCCAACAGCCGAGGTGTCATATGTTAATGCAACTTCAATTGGCAAGATTCCACTATAGACTATCTGGTCAATGGCACACTCCCCACGGAAAGAATAGAGTCTACAAATCTCCAAATAAGGGCAGCATGCTACTACATGTGGATTGGCATTCTCACCCAAAGATCCTACACCGGACCACATCTCTGCTGCCTAGCGCCTCCCGATGACTTGAAGGTTCTAAGCTCAAACCGCGAATGCGTTTGCGGAAACCACTCTGGAGGCTGATCCTTAGCATAGAAAGCTCTTAACACATGCTACTACCAGCCTACCATGCACCGAGATGATAAGGAGTTAGTACAAAAGTGCGACCGCTGCCAACACTACAAGCCGGTACCAACACTGTCTGCCAGCGAACTACACCCGTAGACAAGTCATTGGTAGTTCATGCAGTGGGCAATCAACCTGGTATGACTTATACTAAGGGCAGATGCATGATGATCGTGGCAACCGACTACTTCACCAAATGGGCAGAAGTAGAGCCTATGACGACCACGACTCAGACAGACATAGAGCGTTTCATATGGAGGAACATCATTTGCCGATTTGACATTCCTCAGTCCATCGTCACCGATAATGGCCCGTAATTTATGGGAAAAGATTTGGCGAGGTTCGTCCAAAGTATGACATCAAGCAGCACATGTCCACGTCGAGATATCCTTAAGACAATGGGCATGCGGAAGCATCCAACAAGACAATCCTCGACTGCCTCAAGAAATCCCTCACCGACAAGAAGGGAAAATGGCCAGACGAACTCCCCGGATGTCTATGGGCATATCGCACCACCAAAAGATGAGCAACCAGTGAAACTTCTTTCTCTTTGGCATTTGGCTCAGAAGCAATCATTCATCTCAATGTCATCAAGCCAAGTATCATCGCTCTACTACCAAGCATTGAGCAGAACAATAAGGAGATAGCCACAAGCTTAAATCTGGCAGAGGAGAAGCGTGAGCAGACCATCACCCGCATCGCAGCCTACCAACAACTGCTCATCTCCAACTTCAACAAAAGGGCCAAGATCTGGCAGTTTTAACCTGGAGATCTAACCCTGAGAAAACCCTTCATTAATGCTTGCAAAGAAGGCTCCAAAAAGATGGATCACATCTGAGAAGGTACGTACAAAATCAGCAGAGTAGGCAATAAGAGTAATTACACCCTCGCCACCATGAAACGACAAAAAGATCAAAAAGTAGTGGAACTCCTATAATCTGATGAAGTACCATGTGTGACCTCCCGCTCCATCAAAGCCCGAAGACTCAAGCAACTCGACAGGCACCACCTCACAAGCCGAGGACTATCCAGTTGTTATGCAGTTCCTACCTTAAATTTAAGTTCTCATTCGTTTCACTCGTTTTTCAATGAGGAATTCGGAAGTAATCACAACTTGGCTTGGCTTCATGTTTACAACAACTGATCACTCATGCACTTCAAAAGAAGACCGCGCCCTTCTTAGGGACTCACCGCAGGAATTGCACCCCCCGAGGGACCAACCTGTTCTCTAGTGTGAGAGGGTAAACTAATTCCCCGACACCCATATGGGTCTGCTCTCCAAAGCGGGAAGATAAACTTTACACTCCGAATATCCAGACGTGAATGAGCCTGGCTGCCCTAGTATAACTAGATGCACGATGGCTTGAGTCGGGATTCCTAGAAGTAGCCACAATGGTCTTTTTCAAGGCTTAGCTAACTGAAGGATTTTGGGTTTCTTGGCCTAATCCGCGAGGAACCCGGCCCTAGAGACGGAGGGGGCACATTACGCAGTACATCCGATTGACGGCTGCCCTAGAACCCTAAAGCTGTTACCGAGTGCACTAAGGTAGCCTACGGTTTCCGGAAGACTGCCTACGGCTTGCCCTTCGAGCAGTAAAGCTGCGCTAGACTTATACAGCCGCACATTCTTGTGAAAGGTTAAACAAGCTAGCGTGCATATACGAAGCTTTATCCACTGCCGACATACTACGTAGTTGATAAGATTCACCTCTGCCAAGCGCAGAATGACCTACACCAAGTCCTAAAGTGTTGTGATACTTACTATGCAACCTACTGAATTGGAGAAAGCAAAGGTTAACAGCCTAGTGGTCACGCGGACTTGTAAGTAAGGCGTTCGGCTGCCGACCCTATGGCTAACATCTTTGCAAAGTTCTACACCAACACCTACGGCTGCATAGGCTACGCGGCTTGTCTGCTTATAGAAAAGTAGCACGCTTGCCACTGGTCTATAAAGTCTAAAAGTTAGGGCATGAACAAAAGAAGCGAAGATGAAGAAAAGCGAAGGAAGCAAGTTTATTAAATTTTCTAGCAAAATTGATAAACAACTAGCAAAGACTGAAGGAGTTCAAGCAAAGCAAAAAGCAACAACGGAAACAAAGAAAATCCTAAAGACTACCTAGAAGACTACTTTTCAGTAGCTTGGACACTCCACGACTACTAGGTCGCCACACCTTCAGCAGCCGCGACATTCCCAGCAGCGGCACCATCCGGCGCTTCACCCCTAATTGCTCCAGCCTGGGCACCAATATCTCCGACTACTTCACCAATGGAGGCCTTAAAAGTAAAGGTGAACAAGTCTTCTAGAGAAATAGAGAAGGTCTCGAAACCTCAAGCCCATCATTCTCACCCTTCAGCTGCTCATTCTCTTTTAGCAGACCAACACGGACGCGCTGCAGCTCATCCACTTCATTCTTCAGACTTGCGTTGATCTTCAGTACCCCTTAAAGTTCCAACACTTGGGGTTTAACCCTATCAACGATTCTCTCGAAGTGGATCACTTGATTATAAGCAGCAATCAACTCTTCATCCTTTGCATAAGCAGCGCAACGAAGCTCAGAAACTGCAAACTCAAGATCTTGAATCTAAGGTATGTAACATCTAATCTCCTTCTCTGCACGTTCATACTTAACTTGGATCGCGTCAAGCCTAGTCTTTAAGTCAACGATCTCTTGGCGAGCGGTCTAAAGCTTCAGAAAAATAGGGGCAGAAATATTAGACACCTTCAAAGCAGCGAGCTCAGAATCCAACATCTTAGTCTTCGCCACCTCTTTGGCAACCTTGCTATATCTGCATCATAGTAAGCAGATCAGTCATTCTATATTGTGTCGTATGCTTCGCAAAGGAACTTGGGCAAGCAAACCTTTCTAACACCATCAACAAACTTGGCACAAGCGTCCATGTCTTCAAGCAGATCTGGTTTCTATAGCACACAGATCTCATCAGCCTCCCTAGAAGCGGGCTTAGTGGATTTCTCATAGCTGCCCACGCGAGCAGTCTCTTTCTTCCCAGCAGGCGAATCAGTCTCAGTAGCAGAGGAAGTGGGCCTTGGCGCCACCTTAGCAACAGAGTCCACCTTATTACTCTTTATAATAGCAAGCTTCTCCAAAGGTGAACCAGACTTGGCTCCCAACGGATGTCTTAGTACAGACTTCGGCACTAGGGGCATGAAATGACCTTTACGCTGAGCAATTATATCAGCAATTATACAAGCCATTCTCGACAAGGCAGGCGCCACATGCTCAGATCTAGCAGCCTCATTTTTCTTCCCATTGCAAGAAGTCATGTCAATCATAGGCCTCTCGGCAGCAGGCGGACCTTCACAAACAGCGGAGGAAGTCTTCAGTTTTTCTCAACCGGCATCTCTTGAGCAGGCCGGAATATCTCTTATTTCCATCTTTATTCATAGTAGGCTCCATGACAGCGATCAGACGAGCCAATGCATCCACCTTGATCTTTTTTACCTCCTTTTTTATTGGAGCAGCCCACTTTTCTCCTGGCAAAGAGGACTAAGCAGCCAACGCCATTCACGATACTCAGCAAAGGAGCTCAACCCAGCATTCTAGCGGGCAGGAGGCATGCATGCCCAACATTTCAGCAGCCCATGAGGCCCGCGACCTCCTCATTTATCTCAATCGCCAGCTTAGCCCGCGTCATGTCCAAGAGCCCAAAGAACATGAGCCATGCGGCTCACTTAGCATTGCACCCCAACGCCACAATCCGCGACTTCAGCCGCACAAGTTGCCCTTGGCTCTAGCCAAGCCGAGTAGCCCAAGCAGTGGTCCCTGCCACGACACCTCATCAGCCTATACTGAGCCAACTCATAGCCCCTGCCAATCGACGTGCCGCACCACCCCGACGGCTGCCCCACAATAGCACTATCCAAGAAAAAGACAAGGAAAATTAAATTTTTCTTACATCGGTGTGGCTCGAAAAAGACGAAGAAAGCAACGAAAGACGGTCTTTTGCACGGGCAAGTGTAGAAGATTGCTAGGGTAGGGGGAACAAATATCCTTTAGCTTTCTCTCTCTTGTAGGGTAGAATAAATTGCTCTCCAAAGTTGATTTAATAACCCACTTAAGGTGGACTTAAATAGGCTTTGAGAGAAATTTATTTCCCTTTCCTAGAATGACTTAATTTCCAATTAAAAATGGAATCTACATCAAAATAGGAAACAAGCCTATGTTTCCTAAAGCAAGAAGATCTCTACACCTGATGCCCTTTCCTGCGAGCAGCCCAGCAAGTGTGGGGGCATTTGTGGAGCCAAAAATAATCACAAGGCGACAAGTGGATTTTTTGACAAAAGAGGACAAAAATACCCTTAAGGTGTAATGGGATTCCTACGCGCGAGCAGCGGGCAATCATTCCTCAATCATCTCAAAAGAGCTCAAAATAGGTAACAAATCAAAAACCTATCTCATCAAATCCCTTCTACAAGATAACTCCCAAAACCTATTTCATTCCATATATTTTCTACCTCTTTTTCCCTTTTTTAGCTAATCAATTAGCTATTTATTTTAATCATTCCATAACCTCCAAAACTTACCACATAAATTGAGTTAATTGTCTAATTAATGAACTAATTCCTAATTAATCCATTAATTAACAATTAAAATTACCCATCTCACACAAAAAATACCAAAATGGCCGGCCACCTTTTCTCCAAAGGAGGACCGGCCAAACTCTATATATATTGACCCCATTTTCTCTAAAAAAAACCAAGTCCACACTCTTGCTAAAATTTTCCAAAATTCTCAAACACTTTCTCTCTAAATTCTAACTTTGGCATCAGAGGTTCTTCGGCCAAAGCCCCCCCATTCATCGTGGGCGCGTGAGGCTCTTGGCCATGACCTAAGGCGTTAATTGTTTTGTAGGTACAATTTTGTCCAAGATCAAGGAGGAAGAGATTTGCATCCACAAGTAGTATGGTATGTTTCGAGGACGTATAACTTTGGCGTCATTTCTCAAAATTGTACTTAGGACATCATCAAATTGCGAAATGATGTACACCATTGATCCACTTTCTTGTACTACACCAGTTTCCCATATGCCTTTTCAAACGACTTCTTTAACATTGAGAAATCTTAGTTACGAAAGCTTACCGATTAGGAATTTACCCAACTAAACACATTGTCTTAGGGAACCTCAAACCTAGTCAGGAAGACAAAAGACTAAACATTAGGATCGTACCTAGATGTTGGCAACTCAATCGAGTGATGATTAGAACCGTTAACCCATATTTCGATATTAGTCTTTCCGATAAGTTTCTTGCGCCCTAGTTTTCTTCCATAGCCTGACGAATTCATAGTAATCTTACATACAACTTTCTCACCTATCCTAGCAACGAGATTAAATTTTCTAACACCGACAGTCAGCTTATACCAAATTCCTCAAATGTTAGTTTGTTTAAATTGGTACTCTTGTTGGGAGACGTGACCTTAGTAGACAATATTCCTTTCTTTTTCCCAAAAAGGTTTTGTTGGATGAAGGTTGAAATCCTCACAAAGTGTTGTGAAATACATGATATGCTTGGTTTTGTTGATTTTATTGTTCATTTGTTAGCGATTTTTCGGCTATGGCGTTTTTCTTCACATGTCGATCGAGGAAGGTTAGACTATTTTGGGATGGTGGATATGAATAGAAATTCTGATAACTTAAGTGTTGTCTCTTCCCGAGCATTACTCTTACATTTTTTTTTCGACAATGTCGATAATTTGAAAATCCACAGTGGCATTTTATATGGATGATTTGGCTTTGTAGATGCAGCATGACAGAGTATCGCATTTGTTCTCTCAGCATTGGCACCGTACAAAATAACCATCTTACTCATGACTTAGAGTCAACAATTATCATCCTTACTTGAAAACCGGATGACACTTCTTTATGGACAAACGTGTCCAAAATCTTTACCGACCTTAGACTCCTTAAATACATCTTCATTAGAAATGAGGTTAATTTCTGACAACGACAATGGAAGAACCAAATCAACGTCTACGATTTCACTATCGTGTATCATCTCGGTTGTGCAAACATAATTATTATTGAGCACAGCAAAAGACATATCCACCCTTGAATATTTCCAGCCTTTCCTATCCCATTCCAGCTGGAGTTCACAAGCATTGATTTGACGTTATTTCTAAATTATCAAGAATCATTCGAGTGGTATAATCACTTCCTGTATATGAATGGAGTTGGGAAATATCATCATAAACTCCTGGTACGAGGTATCTTGTACATATGGAGATTATGATGATGTTTCGATGATTATAGATCGACTTGACAAGTCAACTCACTTTCAGTTTGTCTAGATGGACGACATTTTTTATCTCTTGGCGAAATTGCTCATCCTTAAATTTATCGAATTTTCTGACGTTTTGATCAACATCCACTTTGACCATAATTCCATCGTCACCTCTTTGTGCTGGAAGACATTCCAGTCACCTTGGGTTCGTGTCTACTCTAATAGACTTTGTATTAATTCTAAGGCAGGTAGACTGTTCAGAAGAAATGCTGACATTGAAGTTTTACTTGTGGCCATTAACTCCTCAATCACCTAACAAATACTATGCTAGATGAATCTTTACCGTTGGTGATTGAATATTCTGAAAGCTACCATTGTAGCGATATATTATGCATTCAATTTAGTTATCTTGTACTCTATATTTGATGAACTTGTTTTGACTCTTAAATTCTTGAGTGTTCATTTAGCCTTTTCGGCGTAATTGTTTGCTAAACTCGAGTGGAAATTCATAATGAATCTACTTGTTGAGGCATATGTGAATTACAATGTTCGGTTGCCTAGTGTGCATGACACTACTGTATCTCACTGTGATGCGTGTTTAGCTTCCAAGTCTTAGGAATTCTTCTTGAAGGCTATAAGTACAAAGTTGTTCTTCGATATCACATTTTACCTTCAGACTAATGACCAGTCGAAACAAATTATCTGGACTTTTGTGGACATGTTGTGTTTATAGTTTTAGCATGATTGTAATAGAAACTTATATCTGTTAGAAGTTGCGTGTAACTACGATTACTATTTCAATTTTTGGTAGGTATTCGAATGATCGAGTTACGATGTAGGAAATTCTGTACTATTTGAGTTGTCACCCGAGAGGGTAGTATTGGAGCGCGATCGAGAAGCTAATTAGACGATTTATATTTATTTCCCAATGAGGGGTAAGATGGTAATATTGCACCCTCAGGAATTTGTTGCTTGCTTATCGAGACAACAGTGAGCTATCGATATTGCGGGTTACAGATCGTAATATCAATAACTTATTCGTTGGGTTCGTTAAGCAAGTGGACAAGTAGGTCATTTTATGTTACCATTTTTATTTGTTTATTTAATTAGTTATTTATTGTTTGAGCTTGACCCAAAGATATTACACACTTATCTTCAGAGTACGTGAAGCAACGAGTGCATAGGTGAAAAATATTTTATGTTCAGTTTTAATATCAGTACAATTATTTTAACTTTACGTTATTATATATACATATATATGTGTATTTTGACGTGATGTTATTATACATTTTTAAATATTTTTGACTTTATGTTTTTATAAAAAAGTATTATATTATAGTATTGTACTGAAGGAGAAGGAAAGTATGAGTTTGGAGACATGAAAGAGGAATCATTACACTCTGATCGCGACGGAATGGCATTCTCTTTTATGCAACCACTCTAGCTTGATTTCTTCTTTCTGTATTTTCTATCTATCTTTTAGTATTTAAGTATACCAACTTATTTCAAATTTCGAGGACAAATTTTTTTTAAGGTGGGTAAATTGTGACAACCCGTCCCTAATTTTACGATTTTATTAATTTTAAATGAGTGAAGTGACAAAAATGCCTTTAAAAGCGAGGATGTTGACCTTCGTTGACCAACGTCTTGTGAGACGTATGAAACATTCTTTTTGCGTATCCGTGTAGTGCTCATCACTACGAATGCGTAGGCGCAAGCGGAATCAAATTTGAAGCTACGATAGAAATTTACGGACTTACGATGTAAGGGTATTTTGGTAATTTTTCAAGTTGAGATCTTTGCCATTTAGGACCACTCCTTAGCTGACACATGGCAACCTCCCCCATTTCTGAGGTGTTCTTCTCGATTCTCTCTCTCTAGATCTCTCTTTTTTTCTCCCTCTCACTCTCTTTGTCTCTTCCCCGGGAACACTCCCTTTCTCCGATCAACACACATCACCGTGGTTCATCCTCCGGTGATCTCACCGCCTTCGAGACCTCTCCATCTCGAACCCAGACCTAGTGAAGGTCCCTCATTCATTCTTTTTCCCTACACCGTGGAACCATCACTGTTCCCGAAATTATTCCAGCGAGTTATCCACGATCCCGGCCTAGGTAAGCCTCGGGGACAACTTCTTTCTCTCTCTTTTGATGTTCTGATGTGATTGCTAAGCCTACATGCATGAATGAGTGAAGTTTTGATGCAGAAATGGTACGGGGGAATTTCCCCAACTTTCCGACGAGGAATCGAGTAGCTTTGAGCCCTTTTCCGGTCAACTCTGGCTCCGGCCACGGCCGAGGAAACTAATGGTACATTTCAAATCCTTGTTCCTTGATCTTCGATTTGGTATATTGGGTGATTAGGTTTAGTGAAGATTTGTGGTTGATCGGACCTTGCTTTGTTCTCCGGCCGAGTTTTTCCAAAAATCGATGACCGGATTTATAAAAATAATAAATAATAAATAAATAAATAAATAATAGAGAAAACCCGACCCAACCTTTGGGCCGTTGACCAATGACCTATAACCCGGATTCGTGGGCCAGATCCAGCCCAAAACCATTTCTGATTTGGAGGGAATATTTCCTTAGAATATTCTATTAACCTCATGGTTAACTTTAACAGAATATTCCATCTGACTATTAGTTAACTTTTGTTGACTTGTTCGAAATTTTCTCGGAAACCCTCCTAGGCTAATTTCGACGTCCCGAGTCCATTTTTGAAATCCATTTAGTGAAATTCTAAAGTTTTAATGTAGTTGACCATTGGGACGTCTCGGTTGACTTTTTAAGATTGACCATTGACTTTTTCGTTGACTTTTTACAAAATTTATCAGGGACCCTCCTTAGCGTATTTCAACGCCCTGATTTTAAATCCGCACTTCGTTTTCTCAAATTTAATTCTTAGTGGAGTTTTACTAATGGGTCCCAATATTATGCTTAGGTGCGATTACTATCGGAGACTCCGGCTATTCTAGTTTGAACGGCTGCTACCTCGCAAGTAACTGTGAGTGGGCCTTTGCTTGGAAGTATTATATATTTATTTAGTTTCCATTTATACATTTGAAAAAAGATTTCCTACGTATGCCTAGATTAGACTAATGTTTATAAGAATTAGCGAAATAACGGAAATTATGAAATTATCCTAAATCCTACGAGATGCGCATGTATGCATACTTTTATGGGATTAGTTCTTGCCAGGGCCAGGGCCAGTTTTGTCCTAGATTGTTATAGGCAATTAAGACTCGTATGTGCTGCGCATAGCACCAATCTTGACGTGATTGTTGTACTAGAGCGTATATCATTATTACACCCAGTCATGTTCATGTCAAAATATCTCTGCATGAACTCGTGTGTTAGCATATGTCAATGAGCACTCGATATGATATGTTTGCTTATGCAAGATTATGTGATTACAAGCGTCATGTGCTTACTTACGAAATATTATGCTGTATTGAATTCTTGAGATTTTGCAGGCTACGGTAAGTATTTTCTTACTATACGTAGTATGTATATTTTGGAAACTATACTTGTTTTATGACAAAGGGTTATTATGTTTTCGAAAAGGTTATTACAAAGCTTTGTTTTTAGGCCCACTCACCCTTGTTTTTTGCCCCTCCAGGTTTAGTAGTTGAGCTTTCGTGTCGACGAAGATTCTTGGCAAATCTTTATATAGGAGGTTACCTTTGATGGTATAATTCTCATCCTACTTTACTGCACTTTACTTATGCTCTGACATCACATGTGATATGGGTTTATTCCCACTCACAATGCACTCTTATATTTAGGCACTTTTAGGTTTAAATTTATTCACCTTTTTCACATCACTACACTTTATGGCTTTGTCACCCTTCGGGTGTCGGCCACCACCGCTCGATTCGGAGTCCAGGTGGACATTCTGGGTCGAGGTGTGTCAACAATGCTCTCGATTCTTCCATAACCCTCACCTACCTCGCATGAGTAAGAAAGTTGCTTTAAAAAAAATGTATGCAAAACTGATTTTACTTGTATTTGAAATTGATTATGCAAAAATGGTCAAAAATAATTTGAACTGATTTTGCAAAAATGGTCGAAGACGGGTTGAACTTATTCTGCCAATGGTCGAGGACGGGTTAAACTGATTCTGCAAAAATGGTTGATGACGGATTGAATTGCTTCTGCAAAAAAGGTAGGTTGAACTGATTCTGCAAAAATGGTCGAGGACGGGTTGAATTGATTTTGAACTTATTTTACAAAAATGATCGAGGACAGGTTGAATTGATTCTGTATAAATGGTCGAAGACGAGTTGAACTTATTATGCATAAACTGATTCTCCAAAAATGGTTGAGAACGGGTTAAACTAATTCTGCAAAAATGTGTAAAATGGTTGAGGATGAGTTGAACTAATTCTGCAAAAATGGTCGATGAAGGATAGAACTAATTCTGCAAAAAATGGTCGATGAGGGGTTGAACTGATTCTGCAAAAATGGTCGAAGACAGGTGAACTGATTATATGAAAATGGTTGAGGATGAGTTGAATTGATTCTGCAAAAAAGACAGGTGTAATGATTATGCAAAAATGATTGGGGATGGGTGAACTGATTATGCAAAAATAGTCGAAGACGGGTGAACTAATTCTACAAAAATGGTCGAGGACGAGTTGAACTGATTTTGCAAAAATGGTCGAAGACGGGTGAACTGATTCTATGAAAACGATCGAGGACGAGTTGAACTGATTCTGCAAAAATGATCGAAGACGGGTTGAACTGATTTTGCAAAAATGGTTGAAGACGGGTTGAACTGATTCTACAAAAATGATCCATAACTGATTGAACTGATTATAGTAATAAATGAGACAAACTTATTCTACATATAGTTTCAAAACTGATTCTGCAGAAATAGTTGAGGATGGGTTGAGCTTATGACACATGTTAATTTTGTTGGAGTTGTGAGGGTTAGGTTCCATTAAAAGCCTAAAATCTTAGGGGTATGGTTGGTATTTTAAAACATTGTTTTCATGTTTTTGGGTTGGGCTTTAATTGTTTTTATGCTTTTATCTCTCGTTAACATGTTTAAAAACTAGTGGAGTTCCTTGAAATGTGGTAAAAGTTTTTGTCTCTATATAAAGCTCCCTAAAAAAAATCTTAAAACACTCGGCCTTTAAAAAATAAAAATTATACTGATCCAATTGTTATTATGTACCCGACTATTATTTCACTCAACTTTAAGAGTTGAAGAGTGACTTGTTTCTTTTTATTTATTACAGTTTGATTTTCGAAGTGTTTCTTAAGAACATTAGGCCATCTCCAACTGAAGGGTCCAGACGGTCGAAAATAGCCCCAAAACCGTCTCCAACTGAGGGCCAGACCAAAAGGCTCGTGGGCCCCACTGGACAAAAAGGCCCAAAGGGCAAACCAGCTGGACTAAAGGAGCCAGCTAGCCCTAGGCGAGGCCATAAATTTGAAACCAATGGCTAGCTGACGTCAGTTACTGTGATTTGAAATTTTTTTTTTTTGGATAAATTTTTTTATAAAATATTTAATTATAGGCCCAGAAAAGTATGGTTAGTTCAATGTTGAGGTGTTCCTTTATAGGCATGTTTGCTTCCTCAAATCTCTCCCATGGCCGATGTGGGACTCTCCCACCCACTTTATAGGCCTGTTTCCAAAGTTCATTTCTTCACTTCCTTTTTTTTTTATTATACTCTAAATAAAACCTCTCGCATTTGACTTGAAATATATATGTTGTAGTTTTTAAATTTAAGTTGTTGTAGTTTTTAAATTTAAATAATAAATTATGTTTGGTCCTCGGTTAGAGATCGGTTGGAGATGGTTTTTTTGTCACAGGACTATATTTGGCCCTCAGTTGGAGATGGTAATAAATATGACATTGCATTGTTCATTAAAATATTAATTTTTTGAAAGACCAGAGAGCTAAAACGAGCTCTCTGGCCCTCCTTCGGTTGAAGATGACCTTAGCCATTACCAATACACTACTCTAGTTAAGTCATTATTCTCTAATTTGGACATTTTTTTAAACATTGGTAGCTACTAGCTAGTAACCTAGTACTGGTCGAAAATGAAAATGACATTTACCTACGACATTGATTTTTATTGCAGTTCACAGGGAGAAGTGCACCCATTTCTCCATAGAAACTCAATGCACCTCGTACATATGATGACATTTACCTACGACATTGATTTTTATTGCAGTTTACAGGGAGAAGTCCACCCATTTCTCCATAGAAACTCCATGCACCTCGTACATATGACATTGCTGCAAATTGCAATGTTATCTATTGGTCATATGTATCTCTTACTCCATCACTGTGTTACCCTAAAATTATTACTTATTAAGTTATAATTATGTAATTTTCAATTTTAGCAGTGTTAATTGTGTAATTTTGTTCTGCAATTTTATTCCTAATTGCTAACTCTGTAAAATTAAAGACGGATATCAGAAGTGACAATAAGTGCATTGCGTCGTATATTACCCATCTTCCACATTTCGAGTGCCCTAATTTTTTTTAGAGAACGAATATTGAGTTTTATATGATAAAGTTGTGATTTTTGAGTTTAGAATCGACTTTTAAGTTTTAGAATTGATTTTTAGGGAGAGTAATTAAAAATAAGTCTGTTTTTTATCCACATTAACATATTTGACAGTTTTTGGAAGGAAATAACATAAACAAGACAATGTGGAGAGAATTTTGAGTTTCAAGGAGTAAAAGTATGACTTTGAGTTTTCAAAGGCAAAATAAAATCAAAATCAAGTTCTAGGAACGTAGGTAAAAATAAGCCATTATATAATAGCAATATTGTGGTGTAGGAACCATAATACGAAGTGGTGAGAACAAAAAAGGACAAGTGCAAAAGAAATTATAATTTTTTTAACAAATGATATTATATACACTAACTCTATGTTTGGATGAAGAAATTTAAGACTACTAAGGAATTTATAAATGATGGAAATTGAAATGACGAGATTGTATTTTCTAGAATTTGTAAATTTTCTTGTTTAGAATCGACTTTTAAGTTTTAGAATTGATTTTTAGGGAGTGTAATTAAAAATAAGTCTGTTTTTTATCCACATTAACATATTTGACAGTTTTTGGAAAGAAATAACATAAACAAGATAATGTGGAGAGAATTTTGAGTTTCAAGGAGTAAAAGTGTGACTTTGAGTTTTAAAAGGCAAAATAAAATCAAAATCAAGTTCTAGGAATGTAGGTAAAAATAAGCCATTATATAATAGCAATATTGTGGGGTAGGAACAATAATACGAAGTGGTGAGAACAAAAAAGGACAAGTGAAAAAGAAATTATAATTTTTTTAACAAATGATATTATATACACTAACTTTATGTTTGGATGAAGAAATTTAAGAATACTAAGGAATTTAAAAATGATGGAAATTGAAATGACGAGATTGTATTTTCTAGAATTTGTAAATTTTCTTGTTTGGTTAACCTAAAAAAACAATGAAATTGAATACGGAATTTGTTATTTTTAAACTCTCAATCATAGAAATTGATAAATGACACCTATTTACATGGAATTTGAACTTGGGATTTGGTGGTCCCAAATTCCAAGTTTTTTTTCACGCGGAAATTCTAAATTTCTATGTTTATGAATCCAAACAAGAGAATTGGTGCCTGTAAAAATATAAATTCTGACTTTTACCAAAATTCCATGTTTATTTCCTTGATCCAAACATAGTGTAAAAAGGTTGGGGATTGAGCTAACCCTCACAATGGGCTAGCAATAATGTGGTTCAAATTCGCCTTTCGCGAGAATCGAACCTAAGACCTCTTATGACACACCCCGACCCGGAAAGTCCACTTGGGCTCCGAATCGAGTTGTGTTGGCTGATATGTGAGATCCCACATCGCCCAGGGGAGTGATCCTTATATGTATATTCCCATCCCTACCTAGCGCGAGGCCTTTTGGGAGCTCATTGGCTTCAGGTTCCATGGGAACTCCAAAGTTACGCGAGTAGCGCGCGAGAGCACTCCCATGATGGGTGACCCACTGGGAAGTTCTCG
This sequence comes from Cotoneaster glaucophyllus, assembly GCA_036320875.1. Classification (NCBI taxonomy): domain Eukaryota; kingdom Viridiplantae; phylum Streptophyta; class Magnoliopsida; order Rosales; family Rosaceae; genus Cotoneaster; species Cotoneaster glaucophyllus. The sequence continues at coordinate 25,197,294 of CM070070.1, read as the reverse complement.
TGTGAGTTCCCAGAAACAAAACCGTGAGGGCGTAGTCGGGGCCCAAAGCGGACAACATCGTGCTACTGTGGTGGAGCGGGCCCGGGATGTGATGGACCCCGGGCCGGGATGTGACATGATACCTGGAGGGTGACGAAGCCATAAAGTGTAGTGTAGTGGAAGAAGAATGTGAATAAATTTAAACTTAAAAGTGCCTAAACAAAAGAGTGCGCGGATGAGAGGGATTGCACCCATTTCACACATGATGGTAGAGCATAAGAACAGTACAGTAATTACGGTGAGGGTTATACCACAAAAGATAACCATCTCCTGAGATTTGCCAGAACCCTCGTTTACACGTAAGCACAGCTACTAAACCTGGAGGGGCGAAAAACAAAGTTGAGTGGGTCAGCAAAACAACACTTGTAAGAAAACCTTTATTTTCGAACATAGTAACCCCTCGCCGTAAAACAAGTATAGTTTCCTCAAATTCATACTACGTTTAGTTATGAAGATTTAAAGTATGCTAACAATATATATATATATATATATATATATATATATATATATATATATCAGAAATATGCCACAACATGAATAATTCACAACAATAGAAATATAGGCATGTGCTTGATGAATATACTGACACGTAAGTATATACTAACATATGTCTATAGTAACACATGAGTCGGAGTCACCTAATGTGACATGTACGACAAGTTAGGTGTAATAATATACTCTTTAGTGCTACGATCACGTGAAGTTTGCGCTAAGCGCAGTCACCTAAAAGTCGGAGTCACCTAATGTGACATGTACGACAGGTTAGCACCTAACTTGGATCCAAGACGAGCATACGGTGCGGGAGGTGAACATACACATGAAGGTTGGCCCTGGCCCCGGGCGGGAGCACTAACACCTAGGTGTAGTGATGATAAGCTAACTATATGAAGATATGTATGCTACACAATTCAAATCAATATTCTAAACTCACCTGAATTTACATGCGCGTCCTGTAGAATCATTTTAGTGTTCTACCACAGTACTATAATTATAAGCAGGTAATTATACGTATGAACATACCATAACCATTTTGTAATTCTATCAAAGCACATTTACCAAATTAAACTAAAATTGGCATAATAGGTGTAAATCATTTAAATGCATTTTGTGGAAACTATAAGCCATATATATATATAGAAATAAACTGCCCACTCACAGATACGCAGTCGAAATGAAGTCTCCGAACCTTGCTTGACCCCGTACGTCAACGGGATACGTTTCCCCTATATGTGAAATTACTAATTAACTTAGTTTAATAACACATAAATGGAAATTTAAATAAAACCTTCGTAGATTGCTCAAACATAGGGTTTGAATATACAAAATTGATCTACTCGACGTCACGGACTCACACACGTCGACTACACATCGGCTGGAGGCCGGATGCGCCGCCACAAGTGGCTGCACTGGCAACCATGCGCCCCCGCGCAGAACACAAGGAAGCTACCCACGCGCCACGAGTACCACGATACTCGCCTTCCCCACGAAGACCTGTGGTTTTGCAGGTTTTTGGTCCTACTTCCAGAGTTCCTAACGAACTCGATTCTCTACCAAAATCAATGATACCAGACCCTACGTGAAGTTAGGAGTGTAGGGAACAAGTCTATATCAAAATAGGGTTGAGCTAAGGTCTATGGTGGCTGGAAAAATGACCTGAAAGTGGCCAAATGACTACGGTTCCTAGTTCCCAGTTTGGTATCAGAGTCAATCCATGGCCGGAGGTGTGCCGACGAGGACGTGGGGCCCCTAAGGGGGTGGATTGTAAGATCCCACATCGCCCAAGGGTGTGGATCCTGTAAGCCTTATATGTATATTCTCATCTCTACCTAGCACGAGGCCTTTTGGGAGCTCACTGGCTTCAGATTTCATCGAAACTCCAAAGTTAAGTGAGTTCGTGCGAGAGCATTCCCATGATGGGTGACCCACTGAGAAGTTCTCATGTGAGTTCCTAGAAACAAAACTGTGAGGGCGTGGTCGGGGCCCAAAGCGGACAATATTGTGTTACGGCGAAGTCGAGCCTAGGATGTGGTGGGGGCTCGGTTAGGGATATGACATCTTACTTACAAGTGAAAATGAATATCACTAGACCGTAGTACTAAGTAGCAAAAAAATTATAAAATTAATATAAGGGGTTTGATTCAATTTAAGTTATTTCCATATAGGCCAAATTTAACCAAAGCGAATTACAGTTTGGTGGTAAAACTTAATCAAATTGCTCAAGGAGTTAAAAAAATTCGCTTTTATCATTCACATTTTCACAGCAAAGTTACAACATCAAAATGTCTGACAACAAGTAGATTTCAAATTGTCACTGATATATCTAGTTATTCATGCGATTTGAAACTAAAATCTAATAGTTGTTTCGCACCAAATCCTAACTGGTCTTGCTGCTTTTGAAACATAACAAAGTCCGGGGTTGTATTACTCAATAATACAAGTTTTAAGTATAATTCTCCGCTATAAAGATCTATTATATGATCAAAATAGAGTTAATTTTCTAAGCCACTCAGAATACCTAACACGATAGAAGAATATTGCATAGTATACGACTACTATTATCTCTTTGAAATTGTCATTACCATCAATATTTTACTATTTTAAAACAATAAAAAAGATGCAGATCATGAGAGTACCCAAAATAATGTATATATTTTCACCCATCACATCGATCCCTGTCTTATTTCTCTGTATAAATATATCTATCTTTGCTAAACATTGCATCACTCTGTCCCAGCTCAACCAAAACACCGTTTCCTTCCCTTCATCAATTCATCACCTCTCTGTCTCTCTCTCTCTCTTCAAAACCTTCACAACTCATCCATGGCGGACGACGGCCTGGAAGCCTTCCACGTGCCCCAACAGAGCAGAAGAGACAAGCTCCGTTTCACCCTCCAAAACCACCCACCCCAACCACCGTTTTCTCTGCCTCTCATCTCCGAATCCCGCCATTACGACGGCATCTCTTTCCGGGCCGGAGAACTCAGAAGCTCGGTTCCTCTGGGCCCGTTCACCGGCTACGCTTCGATACTGAAGCGGTCCAGGTTTCTGAAGCCTGCCCAGCAGCTCCTCGAGGATTTCTGCGGGTCGGTTCTAGCCGACTCGGATCCTCCTCCGCCGAACTGCTGGAGCTTTCGCGCCAAAGATCACCGGGTCGACGTTCAGATTAAGAACTCTCGGCTGACCAACATGCTGGAGGAGGTATATTATACACCACTAATTAATTTTAATTATACGTACTGCACTTTTCTATATCATCAATATTTTAATTTAATCAAATCTAAATTGTGAGAATGAATATTATAATTCGGATACATAAATGCATGGTCCTTTTTACGAAATTTCTTTAGTGTAACACAGTTTGTCACACAAGTATATAATGATACAACGGTTTAAAAATCTGAAAGAAAAAAAATTTATCTAATTGTATAATAACATACTGTGTATTGACTCTATTTTTGAAACACAAAAATAAATTTCCCTTCTTACACCCCATTTATAATTTCATATACTATAAGAACATATAAATGTCACAAAAATTAACCAAAAAATGTTTCTAATTAAGATGTTAATCTTGATTAAATTAATATTTTCTAAATTTTTGGATGGAATATGGGTCAAATGTGGAAAGATATTTGGATTTAATACAGTAGTAGTGTAGTATGAGGTAGTTGTCAGGGGGGTCACATCATATGATTGATTTGTTCAGTAGTCATGGCCTAAAGGATGTCTTGTCTTGTCACAAATTAATTTTTTCAACTGTGTATTGTATCTTATTGGTTTGTAATTTTGTCCACAGTTCATTTTTTTTTCCCTTGTCATAATTAATTATTGGGTGATAGATTATGGCACATGACTATGTATCTGTAAATGGATGGGATCGCCCTTGGTCAAATCTTATCCATTATAATCACGAGTTTATTTTAAGAGAAATTCTATCGAAAATTTTGTAAAGTAAGATTTTTTATGGACTCTCACAGTTTATTATTAATGTTGTAAAACATTGTGAAAAAAAAAAACATAAAGTAACAGAAAATCCATAAAAAGCTTCATTTTTAAGAGAGTCAACTTAGCATTTCTCTAATTTCAAGCGGACTGTATTCAGATTATCTCATTTATGTTATTTATTGTTAAATAAGATTTGGATTACATTCTATCATCATTGAATTTAGTAACTTCACTGTTGCATTGTATTCATTTGTTGATTACTTGATTTTGTATCGTAAGTAATTAGTTTACGTGCATTTTCAACCGTTTAAAAAATAAGTGTTATCTACATACTATTTTTTACATTTCACACATTTTCTGTAATTTGATTCTCTTCAATTCATTATATCTGGATACCGAAAATTGTGTAGATAGTTCCAGCCTTCAAAAATCTCATGTTGCTTAGGGGTTAGCCACTTTATGTTAAATTAGAGCATATATATTATCTAATTAAGAAAAGAACAAAAATAAATGATAATTATGTGAATCAGATTATTATCTGATAAACGTTAACTCATATTTAATTAGTTTTTTCTTTCTAGAAAATAATATAGAGATTTGAACTCGGATACAAGGGATCAGACACATTGCTCTAACCCCAGTCTGCATGCTAACGTAGAAATATAACTGAATTGTCCATAGTATTGTGGGTCTAGTGGAGTCTCAATGGTCTTTTAGGCACAAATAAAGGTAGGTTTGGCACCCAAGTCCCCTTAAATGGTGTTCTCACATCTCATGTTTCCTAGGTGTACAAGAGGTACAAACTATACTGCCAACAAATGGAGTCAGTGGTGGCATCATTTGAAACCATTGATGGACTTGGAAATGCAGCCCCTTACATATCCCTTGCCATCAAAGCCATCTTGAAGCACTTCGGTTGCCTGAAGAATGCCATTTTAGACAAGCTTCAATCCGGCGGCAAGACGTCGCTTGGCGATGAAGAAACTGAAGGGTTTTCTGTAAGAGGCCTTCAGAACAACCAGAACCCAAATGATCATTTGAATTTGAAGTTGACCACCACCAACAGCCTTCGTCAATCGGTTTCCCGGTCCCAGAGAGGTCTCCCGGAGAATGCAGTGGCTGTGCTGAGGACCTGGCTCTTTGAACACTTTCTGCACCCGTTAGTTATTTATCATTTTCCATTGATATAATTCAACAGCTCAATTAGAATATCAATTCACTAAATTGGTAATCTGGTATCTTATGACTTGGGTTTTGTTCAACATTTCAGCTATCCTTCTGATTCTGAAAAGCTGATGTTAGCTCAACAGACGGGCCTATCAAGAACTCAGGTGAGACAATTTTTCGTTGTTAATTCTTGCAGCGTTCTTTTCTAATGTGAGGAGGGGGATTCGAGCTCGGTGCATGGTACCCTAGCCTACTTGGCTATACCTATGTCGGCCAAGTCTTTATTTGGTTCATTTCTATTAGGAGATATTAGCACTGCCCCTGGAACTTATGACCTTCCAATTCGTCCTCTCGACTTTCAATCTGGTTCTAAGCCCCCTTTTGATTTTATGATGTGCAATATGCCTGCCGCTGTCAAATTTATCACAATTTCTGATAGGTTTCCCCACTGTAAATGAATGAAACTTACCTCAATTTGATGTCTGCCGCTGCCGGCCGTGTCTATTATCTTCGGACATATATATTGCAGGTTTCGAATTGGTTTATTAATTCGAGAGTGAGAATCTGGAAGCCGATGGTGGAAGAAATACACATTCTTGAAACACAGCAGGCTCAAACAATTCCAGACCCAATGAACGAGAGTGTAAAGGCACCTCTTCACCCTTCTGCAGAGAATCCAGTTCTCCATCTGGGGACCCCGCCTATAATTTCTTCTAGCCAAAAAGCTCAAGGCATCCAAACTAAACGCCCTCGAAAAATCCAACACGATTTGCCTGAGCAGAGGGAGACATGGACGAGGAATGCAGCTAATGGAAGCTTAACGAGCAATGATCTACAGAGAATTAGCAGAACAACCGAATTGGATGAAGTTTCCTTAGCTTTAAGCCTTCAAGCGAGAAAGTGAGCACGTCGGAAAGGATTAGGGTGTAAAAGGAAAGACCCTGCTGCTGCATGTTTCTACAGGGCAAGCTTTTGTTAACTTTATCTGTTATGGGTAACAAAATTTTGTTATTAGTTGCTTGGGCGTCGGATATTCCAAGAGACAGGTCGTTGATCTACTCCTAATCACACTTAATTTAATCACCTATTGTTAGGTGTTAAGTTTTATCACAAAAAGCATAAGTATTATTAGGAGTGAAACTACGCACTTATGTGTTATTTTATTTTCTTAATTTCCTTATGTGTGGGATTATATTCAACACACCCTCTCATATATGAGAGACAGGTTATTGACCCACTTCTAATCATACTTAACTTAATCACCTATTGTTAGGTGTTGGGTTTCACAAAAAGCTTAGGTATTATTAGGAGTGAAACCACACATTTATGTGTTATTTTATTTTCTCAATTTCCTGGTGTGAGATTATATTCAACACACCCTCTCATGTGTGAGCATAACATAGTGGGTCACATGGGAAACTAATCCTACATCGGACATTAAGCGTTGAAGCAAGGTGTTACGTTAAACTCGGTAAGTCGAGCACAACATGGCCAACATGACCCACAATCAAACCCGCTCTTATATCATGTCAGATATTTAGAGAGATGGGTCATTGGCCTACTCCTACTCCTAAACATAAGGATATTGTTCCAATTTAACTACTTATTGCTAGGTGTTGGGTTTATCACAAAAGACATGTATTATTAGGAGTAGGACCATACACTTTATATATCTTGTATTTTATTTTTTTTTCAATTCCCCGATGTGGGACTTAAAACACACAAAACAAAAAAATTACCAAAAATTATTATGTGGTACTGAAATACTGTCTCGTAGCATTACCAATCCAACCGAGTAATAACATGGTTTAGTTAGAGGGCAACAGCTACTGGGATCATGGCGTTGATGCTTTATATGTTTTACATTCTGTTTCCAAAATAATAATAATAATAATAATAATAAAATAAAATAAAAAGTTATGTTTTACATTCTTAGATATTTCTGAATTTCTTTGGCATTATCGTGACTACTAGTCACAACCCATGATGGGATTGTAGATTTTGGAATCTTGTTCCAAATTATGCTTTAATTTGCCATCAACACTAATCAATCAAATGGGAATAATAAAAAAGATAAAAAGTAATGAGATCATGGTCTTTGCACTAACCGCCATCAATTCGATACTGTTACCAAAGAGAACGTTTAAGAGCATTTTTTAAAATTTCACATCAATAATAACAGTAAAAAATGTTGATATCAACAATAACATTAATTCTATTAATTGTTATCAAAGAGAACGTTTGCTATTTTCCAACTGAAATGCAAATTCTTATATAGCATGACGTGGTTGCCAGCAAAAGTGACAGCAACTTCAAATCTATTTTTAATAGATTAATAAATGTTCTTTTATCATTTATATTATTGTTTTTTTTAAATAGTTATCTAAATTACATATAATAGAATTCTCTTTGTCAACCAAAAGAATATGAAAAAACTATTTAATCTTCTATCACAACAAAAAAGTTAAGGGCACTAACATAACTTTATAAGACAAAATTTTACTGTTTTTGTTTAAGTCTCACCTACAAGTGACTTTAACATTTCTAATTTTTAAAAAAATAAAAATAAACATTTCTCCCTCTCTTCTCACTCCCACCACGTTATCTCTCCCTCTTTTCCTCTCTCTTTCAATTTTATAAACAAAATAAAAAATTTGTCACACACTTTGTATGTGGGCATATATCAGTTACAATTATGAAAAATAAATAATGTAATAATGTAACAATTTAATTTAAAATATCAGGTGGAACAAAACTTTATAAGAATCAAAATGCCACTTCAAACTTAAATTATGTTTAAAATTTGATCTAAAGTATGGGAAAATAATTTTCGCATTTATCTTTCTGCATTCTTCAGTTTGATTAGGTCAACAATGTTTCATTAAAAGGGTTTGAAATTCAATTCCTCAAGAGAACCATGTTATTTGGAATCTTGAATTCAAACATTTTAAGAGATCATGTTGGCTAGGGTTTACTTTGATTTAGGAATACGAAAAAGATAATATCTTGCTTGGACTCAAAGCCATCCAAGTTCCACTTTCTTTTTACAAGTTCATGCAATCAACTTATCACTAAAGGAAAGAAGAATGATGTTCTGCTATACTTTTTTGTATATATTTCGTGAAAGTTATACCATGTCAAAATCAAATTTGGGTCACAATTAAAGACACTTCTCGTTTACCTTTATATTAATGCGTAAATTATAAAATTATGCGATTGTATAGGCGTCAAATTTTGAAATTGTCATCCAAATATACCCATAATAACTTTTCGTACCAATGTTTTTTTCTTACTTTTCCCTCATAATTAATTTAAAAGACTAAATTTTCTTTTTCTTTTCCATTTTATTTCCCCAATGTTTTAGAAAGCTAGGAGCTAGTCGGACGGGAGATAAGAACCTAGCGCCTAGGGGTCTAAGTGAAACCTAGCGCCTAGGGGTCTAAGTGAAACCTAGACAAGTTATTTAATTCTATTATATAACAATACAAACATATAAACAAGTGACTACACTTGATTGAATACATAAAATAGAATATGGATTCATAGTTATTTTACATGAAAACTTAATGTTGTTTCACAAGAAACTATCTCCAAACCCTTAACCTAAAAAAATTAAAAAATAAATAAAAATATTGAACCGCCTAAGGCCATCAAAAGTAGGGGTGGGCACGGGCCGGACCGAGCCCAAAATTGAAGGGACCGGACCGGACCCGCTTGAAAATACAACGGGCCAGGACAGGGCGGGTTTTACTATTTTAAAACTGAGAACCGAACCTAACTCGGCCCGTATAAAACAGGCCAGGTTCCTACGGGTCCAACGGGTACAAACCTTTTTTTTTTTTTCCTTAATTTTCAGTATCCAGATCCAGACTTCACCATTGCCATATCCAACACCGACAACCTATTCGTGACCCTTTTGGAGGGCAAAACCCTAACCCTAACATTCACAACCCCACAAATCCTCGCCACTTCCATCAAGCACCTCCTGTACAAAATCTTCAAATACAATTTCGAATTCATCAAAAAAATAAAATAAAACTTAATCCCTATGAGAACCAGAGGCGTCGTCTTCCTCACGGATCGAACAGAGACGTCGTCTTCTTCACGGATCGAACAGAGACGTCGTCTTCTTCACGGATCGAACAGAGACGTCGTCTTCAAGCATTTCTTGCTGACCCTGACGCACAAATCGAACCAGAGACGTCATCGTCCTCATAGATCCAAGACCTCCACCCTCGCCATTTCAAAGTACATCAGTTGATGAATCAAAACAAAATAAAAAACCTACAAAAATCCTAAATCAGAAACCCTAAATTCCACTGATCATGCTTCGCAAACCCAAAACAAAAAAAAATTGAAAATTTAGAGAATATAAAACAAAATTTCATTCAATCAACCCGCGACGGTTTCCGAAATTCACAGAGGGAGGGAGAGAGGGAGGAGGAGAGAGAGAGAGACTTACGACGTCTCCGACGACAGCTATACGGGCCGAGCTGGGAGCTGCGGCGGAGGCCATGGAAGCGCTCGCAGCGATGTGGTTGGAGCGAGGGTGGGGAGGCGAACCGGGGAGAGAACACGGTGTGGGTGCCAGTACCGACGCACTTAGCTCGGAGTGGTGTCGAAGAGATCGAGGGAGGAGACTCCGAGTGGTGTCGAAGAGATCGAGGGTGAGGGAAGACGGCGAGGACGATGGTGATGGTGGCTGGCTCAGAGTGGTGTTAGACAGATCGAGGGAGGAGACTAGGAGTGGTGTCGGAGAGATCGAGGGTGAGGGGAGAGTTTGACAGTTGAGTGAGTGAATGGGTGGGTCGAGATAGATTGATAGAGGGTTATTTAGATGGCAATGAACGGTCTGGGCCGGGGGCCCATTTTCTCCAATTATTAAAACCGGCCCGCCCCGTTATTTACAAGGACCCGCCCCGCCCCACCCCGTTTTGTATTTATAATTTTTGGACCCGCCCCGTACCCTCCCCGAACCGCAAGGATCCGCCCCGACCCGCGGGTCCAGGACCCGTTTGCCCACCCCTAGTCTAAAGCCTCCTAAACTACGTAGGCCTAGAGGCGTCACCCTAATCAGAGTGCCCAGTCTCTGTCTAGCGCCTTGGAAGCTGCCTAGACTTTTTTTTTTTTTTTTTTTTTAACAATATATCTCCCAAGTTCACCAAACATGACAATAGAACAATGTATTTTCCATCTCCTAGAAAAAAAGTCATGAGAAAATGAGGATAAAAAATGTTAAGTTGTGGATGAGCGTAAATTGATTTTGCGGAACTGTTGGTCCGTAGTTCAAAATAAAAAAAAAGAACAGAGACAAAAAAAAAGTATGAACAGTTAGTCTTTCAAAGTCCTACATGGCAGCCAGGTAGTGGAGAACGCAATAAACCGGCTTATTACAACGGAATCGAATCTTCTGCGGATCCAAAAAATCTGAGCCTAAATATCAAATGATCTGGGTCATTGAAATTTGATCAACGACTACAAACAGGGAGTCCTTCTAACAATTATAATAATTGTAGCCGGTGGATCAAATTTTAATTGTCCGGATCATTTGATCCTTGGGTTCAGTTCCTTTGGGTTCGGAGGGATCCGGTTCCTATTATAACAACGTTAACCTTGCCAGCTGTCACCAAAGTATTTATCTATGAAAGTACGCCAGCGAACTTGAAGCTGCGAGCGCAAAGCATATTCGAAAGCCAAAATAATCGGTATATCAGATATTCCGCGACAGAAATAATTGTCTGCATCCAGTTGTATTGTAACACGACCCACATCATAGACATTCCACTTATTGACGTTTACCTATCAACGTCCTTTTTTAGTGCCGAATAGACAACCGACACTTGTCTGTGCTGAATAGGACTCACCGCACTGGAGCCTCAACTGCTGTCATAAGTGACGACGACGCAAAACCCTAATCTTTCTTAAAACGCACCGTTGCCTCGAAGCGATCCAAACGACGTCGCCTCGTACAATCTTCTCCACCTTCCTGCGTTCAAGTTAGGCACAGAGAGCAGACGAGAGGAAAAAGAAGCTCCACAGCAGAAGCACAGAACTGCGTCGGGGTTCCTGCAATTTCTAATCTTTAGGGTTTTTTCACAGCGTTCAATTTCTCTCAGGCTTTGGTAATTGGAGGTGAGGTTTCTTCGTGGCGAAGTTAGGGGATTCTAGGGCAACCCAGAAATGCAGACGGAGGCGAGAGTTGGGGTGGTGGTGGAAGGGCAGAGAGCTCTGAATACCGGCCATGGAGGCGTGGCCGTTGAAGGTGGCGTGAGAACGCTCGCGCAGTCTCTGCCACAGAAACAGCCGAAGCCGCTGCACCAACAGTCCCAGATCGGTGCGGTGTCACAGCTTCTCGCCGGAGGTGTCGCCGGCTCTCTCAGTAAGACTTGCACGGCACCTCTCGCTCGCCTCACTATTCTCTTTCAGGTGGGTCTTTTTCCTTTCTTTTCTTCTTCTTTAATGTTTGGTTTTGCAAGCTGATTGGTGAGTTTTTGTTTAATTTATAGACTTGTGATATATTATTTTGGTCTATGGTGTGTTCTGTTTAATGAAATTTGGTTAAAAAAAATGAACTTTGAATTAAAAGTCGGGAGTTTTCGAGTTACTGATCAAGGGAAGATTGGTTTTTTTTATTATTTTAATATGCTTTAGTGAACAATGGGTCATGCTTGGTTTTAGTTTTAGGAGGGTGTATTCAATTGGGATTTTGAGAGATTTTAATTCTTTTAATGAATTTAGGGGTATTCAATTAGGATTTTAAGTGATTCACTGAGATTCAAGGTGTATTCAATCAGGATTTTAAGATAGTTTATTAAAATCCTTATGAATTCGGGTGTATTCAATTAGGATTTTAAAGAAGTTTATAACATTCCAGGTGTATTCAATTAGAAATTGATTTTAAAGAATTTGAAAAAGTTAAGGAATTTGAGAGAATTTGAGAGATTTCGTAGTGTATTTTAAGCATCCACAAATCTCACCTCTCCCCATGAGATTTCAAGGGAATTGAATCAAAATTTTATATGGAATCTCTATAAATCAATTAAACTCCATAAAAATCCATGTATTTGTAATTCCACTAAACTCTCCCAAATTCCCGATTGAATACACCCCCCTTAATAAAAATTTGGGTAAAAATTTGAACTTTGAAATGTCGGAGTTTTCGGGTTACTGAACAAGTACAGATTGGGTTTTGTTATGATTACTGAACGACGGAGCTGCTTTGTTGATATCCTATCATTTTAGGTGCAAGGTATGCACTCGGATGTTGCGACAATGCGAAAAGTTAGCATATGGCGTGAGGCCTCCAGAATTGCTAGTGAAGAAGGTTTTAGAGCTTTCTGGAAAGGAAATTTGGTGACAATAGCTCATCGTCTTCCTTATTCTTCGGTCAATTTCTATTCATACGAGCAATATAAAAAGGTTGGTAAAGACGCTTGGTTCATATTACCTTCATACAGTTCAATTGTTCAAGTAAGTTATTTTGTCATTGCTTGATGTTTAATTCATTGGGTTTTATGTGGTACAGTTTTTACAAAAAGTTCCAGGACTGGAAAATCATAGGGACAACTTGAGTACAGACCTTTGCGTGCATTTTGTGGGTGGAGGATTGGCGGGAATAACAGCTGCATCAGTTACATATCCTTTGGATCTTGTAAGGACACGCCTTGCAGCTCAGGTAAGACCATATTGGCATGTTTGGAAAGACACTGCTTTCTTTTACTAGATTTTATTTACTGATTTGTTAAGTTGTTGAACCATTGATTGACATTTTTGGGAATGCTTGCCGTGTTTTGTCATTGGTTATTGGCGTATGCTTTTCTTTAACACTTCCTCAGAAGTTGTATATTTGAATCAATACCTACAGGGGAATATGTTCAACTGTACTCTGAACCATTTCATCCTTTTTGGATTACTGTATGTTAGTCTATGATTGAATTTAAGCTCTCTGCCTTTTCATGTGCATTTTGCTCCATATTCATTAGTTGGAAATTTGCAGACAAATGTGATGTACTACAAAGGAATTTGGCATACGCTGCGAACTATTACCCGGGATGAGGGTATTTTGGGTCTTTATAAGGGACTCGGAGCAACCCTCTTGGTATGCTCATATTATTTTCTTTTAACTTCATTTATGCGTATGATCCTCTTTTGGTGTTTATTCTGACTTCTCTATTGACTGTAATGCAGGGTGTTGGGCCCAGTATAGCTATCAGTTTTTCAGTGTACGAGACCTTGAGAGCTTCTTGGCAGTCACATAGGTGGGTTTCTTTATCAATCGAGTCCGTAGTTTTAAGGTCTTATATTACAACTACCTTTGCATGCATGCTTTCTTTTGGACTAACACTATAATGCTAATTTGCTAATTTCGTTGTCTTCACTTCAGGCCCGAGGATTCTACTGTGTTGGTTAGTCTTGCTTGTGGGAGCCTTTCAGGAATTGCATCATCAACAGGTGAGTGATCTTACACTTTCTATTTTCTCTTGAAAAATGGTTCTATATAGTTTTTTTTGTGTAAGATAGTTTCTTGTGTCAGATAGTCTGGGTGGTTGTTCTTGATGGAAGTCATAGTTTGTAATTAATGCACATTTTCCTTTCACTATTTACTACTTGGATAATGTTTTCTGTTACATATTTTATTATGTAATTTTGGTGAAATACCCCAAACCTAATCTGATGCATTGAAATCTAATTAGAACAGACTGTTACGGTTAACAATGTGGTTGAAATAATTTGGTTTGTTTAATTAGAAATGTCAATAATACATAAAAGTTAATGTACATAGATGTTTTCTATGCTTTTGATGCAGAGAAAACAGGTTGTGGTGCAGGCTCTGCACCAAGTCTCTAACCAGACTGATCTCTAGAGCCAGAAACCTGACCGGAGTGGTTTTTTTAATTTGGTATCTGGAGAATCTTACTATCTTAGTAAGGAAGCTGACAAGAAATCTTCTGTGCTCCATCATTCATCTAACTTAATTTTTTTTCTTATGATAAAGATTTTGTTTTGATTAACATCATCTTTCCCACGTTTCTTCGGTGACTTGTCTCCCAAAGGTTTGCAGTCGGTTCTATTATAGGGTGGAACTGCTCTCAGGTGAACCTATATCTTCAGTTATCAAATGTGAGAGGTGTCCTCTTTGAGGTATGCTTCTCACTTAGGCTTCCTCTTTCCAATGGCTTCATAGGTATTGTGATCCTTCATGCCCTCACCAGTGCATGAGGGGATGTCCTTGGGGTGTTGCCTTCACTTGGATCATAATCTTCAAATATACTTTCCTTTATTTAAGGCTGACTGTCTTCCATTATGTCATAAAATGCGAGTGTTGGCTTTCAAAATCATTTGCTGACTGACCTGTAGAATATTTGAACACCTCATTATCACGCCCGAAAAGCTAAAATTCATTAAACCTGCACTGGATTGTCATGCTGCATGGTGGTGGTAGTCGAACAGCCAATTTACTCGATCTCTCTGGGAGTGATTGCATAGTGCTAGTAGTCTGCTCATATGTTTTAGGTTTATTTTCATTGCGTTGATCTCTGTTGTGCCTTTTTTCTCGTCTTGACTTGTCATGTGTTACTGTCGATGCATTGTTATAATTGTTATGTTAACTGTTCGATATCTGATTTCATGACCTTGGAAAATCTAGTCTTGAAACAGTATTATAGTATGATGGTATGCAACAATGGTGTCCTGCTCTTTTCATTTTATTCACATTGTATTATGCAGCAACCTTTCCACTGGATCTTGTGAGGAGGCGGAAGCAGCTGGAAGGCGCTGGTGGCCGAGCCCGGGTCTACACAACAGGCCTTTTTGGCACATTTAAGCACATCTTCAAAACAGAAGGGTTGCGTGGCTTCTATAGAGGTATCCTACCAGAATACTACAAGGTGGTACCCGGTGTTGGTATCTGTTTCATGACGTACGAGACGTTGAAGATGCTTTTAGCAGACGTCAGTGCTGCTATATAGTTGGCTAGATACTCATCTTTCCGAAAGCGATACTGCTGTAGGAGGGGAGTGAACGAGGCTGTTACAACAAAATCTCACGGTGGTTAGTTTTGCGATGCTGCCGCGAGGAACAGATTTTTCCAATGTATAGATTGACGATCCTATATCTCTCACATTTAGAATTTGTATGCGAAGCAACTCTCTTGCAGTTACCAGAATTATTCAATCCTTTCTCAGAAATCTTCAATTTATGGGACGTTTCCTGCAGCTGTAATTCATTCATCACCTAATCACACTTCTAAAGCTTTAAAATATATATATATATATATATATATACACACACTTCTAATGTATTCTTGTTGTTGAATTAACAAAGCGAGTTTCTCAACGTAATTGTCACACTGTCACGATTATATTGTCATTCATCTATATTATTAGACGCAAATCACTAACATTACTTGGCAGTGTCACCGTCACTTTGAAAAACTAATCCGTCCCCAGAGATATGCTCGTCTTCCACAAGAATTTTTCTATACGTTGGGGAGTCGCTCACGTGCCCACCAGCTTGCTCTCATAAGAAGAAATCTGTCACAAAACCCCTCTCAGAAAATTCCATAACGCGAACTTCTTTAAAATATATAGAACAAAAGAATCACTCATCTCAAAGAAAAGAAATACGTTAATATTTATTTATTATTTATTAATATTTGATTGGAAGAGTGACAATTTGAGCTTGTATGCTTCTGGGACGAGCTCAATCCGCTATTAGGGTTGAGCAAACTAGTATATCTTCAGACTTCAATGGCCGTACAAAGGCAAAGACATCAGTGAAACAGCAACATTATTTTTCGTCGTTACAATGGGAAGTTTCCGGTGAGGCGAATGTGATTCAATGTATTACGCAAACCATACTTGTTGGCAGCTGCATTGGCTGTTCGAAACCCTCCTCCGTATGCAGGTGAAGAATCGTTGGCGATTTGGTGCATGAAAAACTCCCCTAGTTTGTGTTCAACTTTCGATTTTCCACCTTTTTTCGATGAAAACGTGGAAGAGGAAGAGGAAGCTGAGGATGTAGATGTAGATGTAGAAGAAGACGGCATGTTCTTGAATTCCGGCATTACTTCTGACTCAAGCCACATGTATGAAAGCACCTGGCAGATGCCTTCCTCTACCTCGGGATTAAGGTTCCGGTAGCCTGCATTGTCAAATTAAACAAGAAACTGAGTCCAATTAAAAAGGCGGGCGAGGTTCAGGGCTTAGGGTTTCGGGTTTAGGTTTGTGTCAGGAGAGCTTTGGAAATACATGCTACCTTTGAGGCGTAACCAGCCGTGCATCAATTCATGGGCAAGAATGGCACCTGTTAGTAACCTGCATCCAACATGAATATTGAAAACGATCAGATGAACTTTGCCTAGTGCAAGTCTTCTACAAGTAATTTTTTAGTTGAAAGAACCAACTAGCATTACCTTGGGAGGCCATAGAGAACAAGAATGGCAGTAACTTCGCATTTTCGAGTCAATTTCTGAGGTTGTGTTCTCATCCCGGTTAACTGATGCCCCCCGATTCTCGGCCTTTTGAGGATCTGATTAGAAAACTCGTTGAGGTCAGCAGCTTCACGAATCATTTCAATTTTAAGAAAGAACGAAAAGAGAATTAGTAGAACTGTCTAAATTCGTACACTGGTGACAGTCTGCTCTTCCGAAAGGCATAAACCCCTAGTCTCGGGCATGTGATGGAGGCCCTGCAAAGAAACAGTTATGAATTAGAAGAATTCCTCAAACCGAAAAAACTCAAACAACAGAGCAGGGATTTCGACATTACACTCTTTTCGCCTACAATAGCTTCGTTAAGTGCTTGTCTTTCGACAAGAAGCATGGGTATTTGCTGATCCAGTTGCATGTTCATCCCTTCATAATAGTCTCGTATGGTGTGATACAGCGTCTGACAGTCATCGGTGTCCATGATAGCGGATTCCATGCACTCGAAGCATAAACTCCGCCCGTCACCCAACGAAATGTACCTTGCATCCCAAGACTTCAAATGGAAGAAAAAGAAGAAAACAGAAAATTTTGATTTAGCACTCGTAATGTTGCATTTTCAAGAAATACTTCGAGGACAAAATTTTCTTGCTAGTGTAGATTAGTACCTCTAAGCGTTCGCAACTGCAGCAACGAGATGTGTTATCATGTTCATGTGCTGGACAGTACTTTTGTGACCAAAACGGATGGCATCTGTACTCGATCAAACCAGCTCGATTTGTTGGAATCTGAAAATTTTCAAAGCAAGGAATTGTTTATGTCGAAGTAGGTTACAATAACATTTGTATTTATTTAGAAAATAGACTTTTCTTACAAATTGATGGCAAACTTCACACTTGGGATGAGCCAGACCTTTAAAGCAGGACTTGTGATATGGATCCCTCCCTGACAAAGAAAACTTCGATCAAGAGAAAACATCGGTAAGAACTAGACCGTAGCGAAAAAAGAAGAGAGTCGTTCGAGTCCAAAGAAGAGAAGCTACCTCATTCTCAACAATTGGGTGGCCACAAGAACGGCAACAGAAGCACTGGGGATGAAAAAACGTTCCCATGCAACCCAGGTAGTTGCCATAGCGTATGTCGCGTTTACAACCGCCACATATTCTGCTAATCAGACACAAAAACCACAGGATTAGTAGCAGCTACTTTCAAGCTTCATTAACACAGCAATTTGGTATGCAAACAAACATTGAACTACGTGAAACCAGAAAAAAAATGTTACCTTTGTTGTCCACAGGGATAATACTGTGGAGGAGCTGGGGCATATGGAGGATACAAAGGTGGATTCACACCTTCCTGAAGTGACCTAGCAAGCTCTTCATCTTTTTCTGTCTGCCATCTGTGTCCTGGAAATTGAAAAATTTAAATCCTCAATAACAACATTGTGAAAACACGCGCGCACGCACATACAGAAGGTTGTACTCGGAGTTCGGATCTTGAAGAATGGAAACCTACCACTTGGTTTTTTCAAATCTTCAGCCCGAGACACTGCAATTGCATGGTCTAACTCCTCTTTCTCCTTCTGTGCTCTAGAGTTGTCATCCTGATCACGAAAAGACAACGAAACTAATTTAGAAATGCACCAATAGTTCCAGTAGTTTACTCGGATTCTCACTTTCGTCGTTGTAGTTTTCCTTGTCGCACTTTCGTTCTTAATAGTTTCATACGTTAGCACCATTTAGTCCAATTCATCAAATAATCCTTCCAACTTCGATGATTTTTCGAATGAGAATATGTGCACAAAAAATTGATGGAAAAATCAACTCAGTTGACGGATTCGACCAAAGTGAAGAACACACCGAAAATGTTACAAAAATGACCTACATGGATGAAAGTGAAAATCCGAGTAGAGATATAAGCACTCAAAATCAACTGGGAGTTTTTAAAACCCCATATCTTGCAATCTCAAGAAAAGTAAATATTCTTAGCATCCACCCATTTCAGATTGAATCCCTTGTACTGCAAGCAAAGGGCATATTTTGCATCCGAAAATCGAAAACAAAAATATGCCATAAATTTTGTAATCCAAACAAGAACAATACTAACATATACGAACAATCCGAATTTAAGAAAACGTGATCAGAAAAAATAGGAGAGGGATTGGTGTTCGAACCAAGGATCGAGGTGGCGCCTGCCAACACATGTTTTCGTCACCAATAAGCTGCGGATTCCGGCTACTACCAGCGGCGGCTTCTCGACGACTAGGCCCACTCCTGAAAAGTTTACTGAGCCATTTCATAAAGCGCGACTTCCTCTCTGTGTTCCAAGAAACAAAATCCCCTGCTTACCACAAATATTTCAACAACATCTCCCAACTATAAAAACAAAGTCCTCTGTTCCAACAATACGAGAAAACAGATCCCCAGATAATCAACGATTGTAAAAATTAAAGTTGAATATATATACATATACGTATATATATATATATATATATATATAAGTTATACCATAAATACAAGGGTGAGAAAGCTGGTTGACACCTGAAGGAGCCATTGAATATTGAGCTTCTTATGTATAGGAAGAGACTAAGAGGACTTCGCCGGAATCACGAAGAACCTTGAAAGGGACGGTTACAGAGAGACAGAGAAACACAGAGAGGGAGAGAGAGAAATTACGTGACAGACGGCTTGAAAGAAAAGGGGGAGAAGAACAAGGCACCAGGCATCGTCAAAATTAAAAGGCCGAGAGAGAGAGAGAAAGAAAGCAAGAGAATCTCCGGGAGAGAAAGAAAGTGATTTTAGAATGTAGACAGAGAGACGCAGAGAAAGGCTCAGATTCTTGGCTTCCAAAACAATGAAATTGAATTTATTTCTCTCAAAACTCCAACTAAAAGAAAACTCAATTTCATATATTTGTATATGCACATGCAAATGTACGTATTAGTCCTTCTACACGAAGGGTTAACTGTAGTTCCATTTATCGATGACATCTTAACAATTGAAACGTCAGAGTATCAACAATATCGGCACATTCTCCCTTCAACTTCCGGTCTGAAATAAGTTCTCTTTTCTTTAGCAGCTATG
The DNA here is from genome assembly GCA_036320875.1 of Cotoneaster glaucophyllus. NCBI lineage: Eukaryota > Viridiplantae > Streptophyta > Magnoliopsida > Rosales > Rosaceae > Cotoneaster > Cotoneaster glaucophyllus. Next base: position 25,177,636 of record CM070070.1, on the reverse strand, counting down.
GCGAGAAGTTATTTACTATAGTTGTCTCACCCCAACGTGATTCAAGTTGGTTTTCTCTAAAGGCGTATTACATGTACCTATTACAGTTTTGGTGTATGACAAATTAATATTGTCTTTTAGTTTCATAAAAATTAGGGGAAGAGTGGTTACTCTCGTCACCAACGTCTGTGCATTACCCATAACCTCGATACTATATTATCACAAAAACTGTAACGGACCGTCATACTCAAATATCGTCTTTTATCGTGGCCGAGTGGGTTGAGGTTGTGTTTGGAGAACAGGAAAATGCTGGCATTATATTCAATAATCAGCCTATATAAAAGCACCCATGGGCCGACGGGACTAAGGTGGTCCCGTGATCACTTAAGTCTAGAAATATACATGTGAAGGTCTTCTGAGGATTTTTCGAATATTTAGTTCGAGTCATTTTTGAGCCTACTAAATGTTTGATGAACGCATGCTAAGCATATATTGATAGGTTGCGTCGATAATACTCGACGAATTTCCTCTATATTATTCATCAGATTACTTCGGCATATGCTGATATCTGTTGACATGTGCATAACAAGACCACCAGGTGAATAAACTGATTTTTTTTTTTTACGTAGTTTGCTCTCTGTTCTTATCTAAAAAACTTGTATTAACACTGATACCCCAAAATTCAAATCCGCCTTTAAAATCTGTTAAGATTTAACAGTCTTCCTAATGGTGGCCCATTTAACATAGCAGGTTTTTATTCTCCCTTTTTCCCTCTTCTTCCCCCACTTTTTTCCCAGTTGGTTTGTCAAATACAAATATGTTAATTTATCTTCGCTTCCTATGGAATTAGATACTTATTTATATATTAATTCTCTTTTCTTTTCATTAGGTTTTCACATGTCAACAATATTCCCTCCTAAAAAATACCCCTTCTTATTCAATATCAAATCACAAATCCAACGTACACCCTGTTGTTTTGAGTGTTAGCTATTGGGTGTGTGGGATTTTAGATTTGTTAGTTAAACTCTTTTTGCAATATCTGTTTTAATTATTAATGGAATTTCTTTGGCGTCTTAGAACTTGACGTAGGCTACATCAAACCAGTATAAATCCTAATGTCACTTTATTTTGTTTGTTTTGTCATATTTTTCCGTATTAATTTATTAATTTCATATTTAATGTTGTTGCACAACAATTTATATAATCCCATCAAATATCGCAATATATATATATATATATATGTATATCTATACATATATTATAATTTTGATACTGATAAAAGCAAAGTATTGTGATCTCATAAATCTTTAGAGCGGCTGTCACGCCCCGATCCCGACATACGTCCAAGATCGACACGTGACATCACCAAATTCCCGTATCTCAACATACCCCGTCTCCGGGATATGGCAATTCACAACTCGAGAATCAAATCAAATAGAAATTTTTTTCTTATACTTTATGGCTGCATCTAACCTCCTCGTTCGACTGCCTACGTACCCTCAAAAGGGATCAAGCCATTCGTAGTTCAACTTTTTACTACACTCGAACATTCATCACATAGACGACTAGGTCTCAGCATAATACCACAATTCAAATATGTAGCACCTCAAGGAACATTTAACAAGCACAATAACAATCTCTAGTCATATCGTCATTCATCCACACATATGCATTCCAACACCATCCAATTATCACATCAATCAATAACACATACAATTCATCGAATGCAGGCTAGAGCGATACAGTTCGACCGAAGCCTACATCTCTGAAGCTGTCTCAAATGAATCAAATGATGCGATTACGGACCACTCAACGAAATCCATCAACATCGGGTTTCGGACCTCTCAACGGAATCAAACTAAAATATGATCGTCCATCAAATGTACCAAGTACAATTAATCTTCCTCACTTCTATAATGCATATGGTCCCCCAATGCGGATATACCAAGCAGAACCATATACATAGTTTAATATCATAGGCAGTGATCACCCAACGCGGATATACCAAGCATGATCACTCCTAAGCATACATGGCCATAAGGATCGCCCAACGCAGATTAACCAAGCGCGATCCATATATAGTATGGTCCCCCAATGCAGATTAACCAAGCAGGACCACTTGTGAACCCTCAATGCAGATTAACCAAGCAGGGTCAAGATAATCAGGTAGGTAGTGATCACCCAATGCGGATATACCAAGCATGACCATCAATGTACAACTACTACATGGTGTAGTAAATTCAACACCTCAACTTATCCACATCTCAACTCCTATGAGTTACAACGTAGTCACCTACACCATCAACTTCTCAAGGTCACCACTAATATGTCACCTAAGCATATAAGTGCTACAACATACTTCTAATAGGATTCTAGGATCACGTTGTCATTAAAATAATCATACACATCATTCACATTACTAAAAAGATAATTTAACACATTACTAAAAAGATAATTTAACTCACATATGTCACAACCATCATCAGTACCAAGCCAAATCATGTTAATAAACATATGTCTACGGCTAAATCTATAAAAATCACATTTCAATAAAAATCACATTTATAAAACCAATTCATATTCACAACAGATACTAATATAAAAATCAAGGTAATAGCTATATCACATATACACAAGTCATTCTCTAACCAATGTAGACTCACTAGACTTCACTTAATCTTTCGTATTACTAATTTTAGTAATTAGGACGTTTCATGACATGTTGACCAAAAGTCAACTCTCGATCAACAGTAGGGTCCACAAACTTACGTAATTTGATCCGGAAGATCCACACCTCGGATTTCCGATCCGTAACTTTCCAAAGTCCAAATTATACTCAAATAAAAATATACTAAAATCTCAACACGATCCGACGGTCGGATCTCCGCCAATTTCAAAATTCAAGTGGCGGTCGACATTTAATTTTACAAACTTAGAAACCCAATTAGGGAAGATCCGTACCTCGGATTTTTGATCCGTAAGTTTCTATGATCCACAAATATTATGTTTTATCACGCATTAAGGTTTGGTGACGATCCAACGGTCGGATCGTCGATTCATATTTTGACCAAGTAAGGTATTGTAATGAAACTAAGTCCAAACAATCAAATTACGTCATGCGGATATCAAACATGAACTCAGGCATATAATTGAACTTAAAAGAACATCTTCGGCCCACTAGCCAGGCCACCGCCGCACGCGCCGCCGCGGGTGGCGGTCGGCTGCCCAGACTTGCTGGAAAATTCAATTATTTTTAAAAATTACCAAAATTTACAGAAATGAAGATCTCAATGAGTAGAGCAAGTTTTATACCTGTGACTAAGGCTAATTTGGCCGAGAAACACCTCAATTTTACACAAACCCGTCGGAAACCCTAAAGAGGGTGTGCTTCGATTCGACTGCCATACGAACTCCGACGCCTCCACCACTGCTTGGGCTTTGTTCCTGGGATTGAGGGGATTCTATTAGTGGTGGTGGTGGTCAAAGTTACATTCAAATTTGGGTGGATTGCCACCACGAGCTCACCGCACATTCCCTCAAATTTTGGGGTGGTAAGGGTAGATGAGGTGATGGGGAATGATTTCCAGGTGGTGAGGGGATTCAAATCGTCGGAAATTGGCCGGAAAACCACCAGATTTCCTTTGCGCTGCCGGTTGGGTCACACGGGTCAAAAGACCCATTTTCTCCCTCCTTCTCACCTTTCCTCCTTTCCCTCCTTTCTCATTCTCCTATTGGCCACTCTTTTTACACCCCCTCCAAACTGATTGGTCCCTCTTTTTTCTTTTTCCTCCTCTAGCTGCCCTCTGGCAGTGCCTCTTCTCTTTTTTTTTTCTTTCTTTTCCTCCTTAATTAATTAGAGGCAAAATCCAAAAATAATATAATAACTCCTTAATACCCATACGTAGTTTGCAATAGTGAAATCCAGGAACGAGGTTTCACAGCGGCCCACACGTAGCCACCAAAACTGAGGCGGGTGAGCTATTTTGGGTGGAATGGAGTTTTGGAGAACAATTTATATGCAACAGATTTATTGTTATATGATGTTTTGATTCAATAATGTTATATAATGTGGATAAAATCTTGATATTATGCATCTTACTGAACTAATGTGAGCCATTCTCCTAATTTTGTACATGTTGTGAATAGTTTAAAACTTTGTGTATAGAGTATAGCCAAAACCCACCTTTACACCTAATATGTTGGTACCTTTGGAAGTTTATTGACCTTTGGAAGTTTAATTAGAATTTCTAAAGTGCAAGAGATTCTTGTATGTAGAAAATCTGTATTCGTGCCTGTTTTGATAAGGCACAGAGTGGCTGATACTTTTATGTATTTATCTGCAACAGGCAACCAAAGGCAAATTCGGTTTTTGCATGGCAACTGTCCGACAATATTCCTATACCACACAATTATACGATATGATGACTCATTTCAGGATTAAAGGGGCCTTTTGCTAGCCGTCCATATGCTTTTTTTCACTTGTTTATTGATCTTGGCCAAAGCCTAAAGGGCAGGCTTGGACCTACCCACAAGAAAAGGTGCTTATAGATCATGTAGATATAAGAGTCTTACACTAGTTCATAATATTACTAATTTATGTGTATAATACAAGGGAGTGTATGATTTATTAACATTTTATGGTCTAGTATAATAAATAAGTACATGTGTTAAAAGGGAATTGTTATTAGCACTCCAAAAATCCATTTTGGCACTCCAAACTTTCTATAATTAGAAAGAAAAATACACTTGTAAGGAGTGTAAAATAAGATTTTTGGAATGCTAAGAACAATTCCCTAACGTAAATAGATTGGTTAAATCACATGGCGGTTTAACGATCGATCACGCCATGAATGGATCTACTTAGGAATATAATCTATAGCGAATAGGTTGTGACTTGAACCATATTCACAGAAGTTTTGGGAGCCTATAGTTAGGAACTTTATTACTTTGAGAAATCTGAATTGCTATGGCAGTAAAAGCATTTGAATTTTATTCTCAGCTTACAAATATTTAATCATTTCTTTTAAGGACAAGTTGTGAGCAAGCAGCAGTTGATGTTGGAGGCTAGGATTCTGGTAAAGGGCAACATATTTAGTTTAGGGTTTAGGGTTGCAGCAGACGCCATGCATGCATGCACATGGAAAATTGAAAACCCTGCTGTTGCAAATGCTTTTCTTTAACACTATATTTAGATGAGAGAAATAAACTTGGAATTTAGGTAAAAATCAGAATTTATAAATTGACATGCACCAATTCCCTTGTTTGGATTCATAAACATAGAAATTTAGAATTTCCGCGTGAGAAGAAACTTGGAATTTGGGACCTCCAATTCCCAAGTTTAAATTCCATGTAAATAGGTGTCATTTCTAAATTTCTATGATTGAGAGTTTAAAAATAATAAATTCTGAATTCAATTCCATTTTTCTTTTAAGTTGACCAAACAAGAAAATTCACAAATTCTAGAAAATAATATCTCGTCATTTCAATTTCTATCATTTTAAAATTCCTTAGTAATCTTAAATTTTTTTCATCCAAACATAGTGTAAAGTAAAATTATTTAGACTTTGATACTGTCGTGTAAAGAGGAAGCGTTCAAAATTCAGAGCACATCATGAAACAAATCCCTCCATTTTTGCTCGTGGTTTTGTCTACATAATGGGTTTTGTTATTGGAGCTGGGGATTGTACGGAGTGTGGACTCTTCCTCCTAGTTCTGTGGTTCAGTTATTGGTTGAGGCCTAGCCTTAGGGTGATCCCTTAATAGTTTGTTTTGCTTGCTGGGTTCAGCCTTCCAAATTCCAAGTGCATAGATGTTCATATCTGAAAATGTGTTTTAGCAAGAGATTTTCAGTGTTACCGGTGTATTATCATTTTTATTACCAAGTTATTCGTTACAACCAATTTATTTTCTATGGTACCTACTATTTATTGGTCCGAAAATTCAACAATTAAATTTTGCATATATAGAAATCTAATAATTTTTTGCAACAGTTAGATTTTGCATAGAACTCAGATTATTATAGGCATCTCCGTTACACTCACATAGGAGTTGCAGCCGTCTGAATCTCAATCTTTTGACGCTTTCTTCTTTTTTTTCCAAATCAAAAAACATTTTCCCCATTTTTCTGTTCTCCTTCCCATTTTCTACCTCTTTTTTCTCCGACAAAATTCACTTTTTATTTTCTACAAAAATATATTCCTTTAAATAAAAGGACCCACCAAACCCGAAAGCCAAAATTCGAAGAGCCTCCATAAGATAGCACTCGGACCATAAAAAAAAGGAGCGACCCTTTTTCGCAGTTGGGATTTCTAGGGTTTCTCTCGAGGAGAAATCTGAGCTGCTCGAGGGAGGATCTGAGAACCCATTCGAATGGCATCGCAAGGGTAGGGAGGGACGGACCCTGTGGTAGACCCAATCGGTTGGCAGGTTTGATTTAACAGAAATGATAACAGTGCAGGAAACTAAAAAGGGAAAGAGAAGAAGAGTTGAGAGAGAAAGGGAAAGGAAAGTTCATTCATTCATTTCATATCCTCTTACAGAACCATTACATTAGTTATATTCCACTAGTAGAGAACCCTAGCTAAGATGCCTGGGCCGAGAGTAACAAAAACAAGACAAGGGCTTGCTAAAGTGGGCTGGACAGTAGCTGGTAGGCCCAACAGTGTGGTCCTAACAACTCCCCCGCTCTTGAAACGAGACATGTCCTCAGGTCGCAAAGTTGGGGTAGCGGGCGAGGATGTCATCGGCTTCCTCCCAAGTGGCACCCTCCGCGGGAAGACCGGACCATTGGATAAGCCATTTTGTCACTGCTGCATTCTTCTTTTTGAACATGCCGCGTTCCAAAATTTTCTCTGGTTGCCAATGCAAGAAACCTGTGGAATCAATGGGTGGGAGAGTTGGGTTGGGAGAGATATGAGTGCCAAGCCGTTTCTTGAGCAGAGACACATGGAAGACTGGGTGGATTTTGGAATCTGGTGGAAGAATAAGGCGATATGCGACAGAGCCGATGCGAGCTTGCACTTGGAATGGGCCATAGTATTTCGGTGCCAGTTTGTTGAAAGGCCGAGAAGCAACAGAGTGCTGGCGATACGGCTGCAGTTTGAGGTACACCCATTCACCCACAAGGAATTCCCTCTCTGTACGACCTTTATTATACATTTGTTTCATGCGGTTCTGTGCCAAGTGCAGGTTAGTACGCAAAAGTTTGGAGTAAGCGGTCGCGGTCTTGTAAAGTTTGGTCAACAGAGTGGACAGCAGTAGTGCCAGGCATGTAAGTGCGAATGGAAGGAAGAGGCACTCCATACAGCGCCTGGAATGGGGACATTTTGATTGCAGATTGGAAGGTGGTGTTGTACCACCATTCGGCCCATGGTAAGAGTGATGCCCATTTGTGGGGACGATCCGCTGAAAAACACCGAAGGAAGAGCTCTAAAGTGCGGTTGAGAACCTCAGATTGGCCATCAGATTGTGGATGGTAAGCTGAACTGTGACAAAGTTTGCTGCCTTGTTGCTTGAAGAATTCTTGCCAAAAGTGGCTTAAGAAAGTGGGGTCACGATCAAGACAATAGTCTTAGGCATGCCATGGAGACGAAAGATTTCCTTGATGAAAGTGTCGGCGATGGCAGCAACAGTGTATGGATGTTTAATGGGAAGGGTAGATTTGAGGTGGCGCCGCTCGTCAAGGAGTAAGGTTTGGAAGGATGCGAACTGGGAAGCCATGGCAGATTGAAACCCTGTGTTGGAATCGCTAAGGAGATCAAGGGACTTCTGGAAGGAAACTTGTTGATTTTCCAAGAGGGCGAGGGAATCGCAGACGTCCTCGACTTGGGAACGGAGGTGCTCGTTACGAACATCCACCGCTGTAGCCACAGTGTCGAGGTCAGAGCTGGTGGGTTGTGTGGTTTTGCCCATCGGTCGACGGGCTATGATACCAATTGGTAGACCCAATCGGTTGGCAGGTTTGATTTTACAGAAATGATAACAGTGCAGGAAACTAAAAAGGGAAAGAAAAGAAGAGTTGAGAGAGAAAGGGAAAGGAAAGTTCATTCATTCATTTCATATCCTCTTACACTAGTAGAGAACCCTAGCTAAGATGTCTGGGCCGAGAGTAACAAAAACAAGACAAGGGCTTGCTAAAGTGGGCTGGACAGTAGCTGGTAGGCCCAACAGTGTGGTCCTAACACCCTGACTGTAGGAGGGGGGCGTGAATGAAGCTGTTATAACAAAATCTCATGGTAGGTAGTTTTCCCATACTTCTGTGAGGAATAGATTTTTCCATGTATAGATTGACGATCCTATATCTCTCACATTTAGTATTTTTAGCGACGCAACTGTCTCCCGCAGTTATCAGAAATATTCAATCTTCTTATCTCACACTTCTGATGTATTCTTGTCTTCGAATTAACAAAGCAAGAGATCATTAAACGTTTTACTAATCTATCTATTAGCTAATTTCTCAGCGTGATTGTCATACTGTCACGACGATATCATCATTCATCTATATTGTTAGGTATTCTAACATTACATGGCGGTGTGACTATCACTTTGAAAAATTAATCCGTCTCCAAAAACATGCTCGTCTTTTACAAGAATTTTTCTACGTGCCCACCACCTTGCTCTCATACGAAGTAATCTTTCAGAAAACTTCTCTTAGAAAAGATTCCATAACGCAGACGCAAACTCCATTAAAATTTGTAAGAATTAAGAACAGAAGAATCTCTCATCTCAAAGAAAATACTACATTCATTTATTATTTATTATTTATTAGTATTTGATTGGAAGAGTCACAGTTTGAGCTTGTATCCACCCAGTCCCAGCACCCTAAAGCTTCTGTGACGGGCTCAATCCGTAATTAGGGTTGAGAAAAATACTAGACTTCAATGGCCGTATAAAAGCAAAGAGATCGGTGAAATAGCAACATTATTTTTTCCACGTTACAACGGGAAGTTTCCGATGAGGCGAATGTGATCCAATGTACGACACAAACCATACTTGTTGACAGCTGCATTAGCTGCTCGAAACCCTCCTCCATATGCAGGTGAAGAATCGTTGGCGATTTGGTGCATGAAAAACTCCCCTAGTTTGTGTTCAATTTTCGATTTTCCACCTTTTTTCGATGAAAACGTGGAAGAGGAAGAGGAAGCTGCGGATGTAAATGTTGATGAAGACGGCATGTTTTTTAATCCCGGCATTACTTCTGACTCAAGCCACATGTACGAAAGCACCTGGCAGATGCCTTTCTCTACCTCGGGATTAAGATTCCGGTAGCCTGCATTGTCAAATTAAACAAGAAATTGAGTCCCCGAAAAAAAGAAGGGGCGAGGTTCAGGGCTTAGGGTTTTAGGTTTAGGTTCGTGTGAGGAGAGCTTTGGAAATACATGCTACCTTTGAGGTGTAACCAGCCGTGCATCAATTCATGGGCAAGAATGGCACCTGTTAGTAACCTGCATCCAACAAGAATGTTGAAAACGGTCAGATGAACTTTGCGTAGTGCTAGTTTTATAATCATTTCGTTTTTTATTGAAAAAACCAACTAGCTTTACCTTGGGAGGCCATAGAGAACAAGAATGGCAGTAACTTCACATTTTCGAGTCAATTTCTGAGGTTGGGTTCTCATTCCGATAAATTGATGCCCCGCAATTCTTGGCCTTTTGAGGATCTGATTAGTAACTCATGAAGATTCAAGAGAAACAAATGAGAAAATTCCTTTTAGGTCAGCTTCAGGAATCATTTCAATTTTAAGAAAGAACGAAAAGTGAACTAGTAGAATTGTCTAAAGTCGTACACTGGTGACAGTCTGCTCTTCCAAAAGGCATAAACCCCTCGTGTCGGGCATGTGATAGAGGCCCTGCAAAGGACCAGTTATGAATTAGTAGAACTCCCCAAACTGAAAAAAACTCAAGAACAGAGCAGGGATTTCGACATTACACTCTTTTTGCCTACAATAGCTTCGTTTAGAGCTTGTCTTTCGACCAGAAGCATGGGTATTTGCTGATCCAATTGCATTTTCATCCCTTCAAAGTAGTCTTGTATGGCGTGATACAGCGTCTGACAGTCACCGGTGTCCATGATAGCAGATTCCATGCACTCCAAGCATAGACTTCGCCCGTCCCCCAATGAAACGTACCTTGCATCCCATGACTTCAAAAGGAAGAAAAAGAAGAAAGCAGAAAGTTTTGATTTAGCGCTCGTGACATTTCATTTTAAAGAAATACTTGGAGGAGATTGTTTTCAAGGTTAAAATTTTGGTGCTAGTGTAGATTAGTACCTCTAAGCGTTCGCAACTGCAGCAACGAGATGTGTTATCATGTTCATGTGCTGGACAGTACTTTTGTGACCAAAACGGATGGCATCTGTACTCGATCAAACCAGCTCGATTTGTTGGAATCTGAAAATTTGCAAAGCGAAGAATTGTTTATGTCAAAGATGTTACAATAACATTTCTATTTATTTAGAAAATAGACTTTTCTTACAAATTGATGGCAAACTTCACACTTGGGATGAGTCAGTTCTTTAAAGCAGGACTTGTGATATGGATCCCTCTCTGACAAAGAAAACTTCAATCAAGAGAAAAGACCGGTAAGAACTATATCATAGCAAAAAAGAACACAGTCGTTCGAGTCCAAGAGGAGAAGCTACCTCATTCTCAACAATCAGACGGCCACAAGAACGACAACAGAAGCACTGGGGATGAAAGAAAGTCCCCATGCATCCCAGGTAGTTGCCATAGCGTATGTCGTGTTTACAACCACCACATATTCTGCTCATCAGACAGAGAAAGCACAGGATTAGTATCAGCAACTTTCAAGCTTCATTAACACTGAGCAATTTGGTACGCAAACAAAAATTGATCAAATTGAAGATCTTAAGCTTCGTGAAATTAAAAAGTATACCCGAAAAAATGTTACCTTTGTTGTCCATTGGGATAATACGGTGGAGGGGCTGGGGTATATGGAGGATATAAAGGCGGATTCGGACCTTCCTGAAGTGACCTAGCAAGCTCGTCATCTTTTTCTGTCCGCCATCTGTATCCTGGAAATTGAAAATTTTAAATCTCAATAACGACATTGTGAAAACACGCTCGCGCACATACAGAACATTGTACTCGGAGTTCAGATCTTGAAGAATGGAAACCTACCACTTGTTTTTTTCAAATGTTCAGCCAGAGCCAGTGCAGTTGAATGGTCCAACTCCTCCTTCTCCTTCTGCGCTCTAGAGCGGTCATCCTGATCACGAAAAGAAAACGAAACTAATTTAGAAATGCACCAATAGTTCCAGTCGTCTACTCGGATTCTCACTTTCGTCATCGTAGTTTTCTTTGTTGCACTTTCGTTCTTATAGTTTCATACGTTAGCACCATTTAGTCCAATTCATCAAATAATCCTTCTGTTAAACAAGAGTCCATAACGGTTTTAGATTAGGTTTGCTTTTACTTTATTCAAATATTTATTATCTTGTATGTCCCTGAGTGTCTGCAGCATGCTAAATCATTGGCTGATAAACTTGCCAACATTGGTCGTCCAGTTGACCCTGACATTCTTGTTACAGTCCTTCGCGGTCTCGGCCCAGACTACTCCATGCTTCGCATTGCAGTCCTGAATAATCTCCACTGTCACATTCGAAGAACTTCACTCCAAAAGCATTGCTTTCGATCTCCAAAATCCTCCACTAGCTGTCACCATCACTACCACCACCACGATTCCTCCCCATTCTAACTCTGATTCTGATGGTTCGTCCGCCACCGCCACTTTCACCTCTTCCACGATTCCGAATCCTGAATACCTCAAATGATTGCAACAAGATCAACTGCGGTTAGCTTAGCTATATAGCCTCATCACTTCCACTTTGACTGAGCCTATTCCTGATCCCACCCTGGGCCATGAATCTACTCTGCACTGAAATGGGCATCGCGGATTTGCTGCTAGAGATAATTGGACCTCTCTTTGTTGGTTCGTGTCCCATTTTGTTCCACGTCACACCATTCTGCCGCCACCTGTCCACATCGATATGGAGGCCCCTCTGCATTTTCTTCCTTTGCGGGCCCTCAGGTTGTTCAGTATCGGGACCCCAACACATGGATGGTTTCCTAACACTGGCGCCACACACCACATGACGGGTGATGCAAGTGCTCTTCAAAATCCACGACATTATCATGGTCCCAACTCGGTTAAACAGGTAATAGTGACACACTTAATATCACTTCCACTGGTACAATTCCTATTTCTCTTAATTCTGCACCTTTCTATCTTCGTAATATCTTTCATGTTCTATCTTTATACAAAAATCTCTTTTCTGTTACTCGGGCTATGTATGACAATAATGTGGCATATGTTTCTTCCATCTCTTTTATCGTATTTTTTATTTACGTAATAGTGCGTTGCTCTTTCAAGACCCATGTAAAGATGCACTATATCTGTTGTCATTTTAATCCCCTCAAGCTCTTGTTGCGTCGTCCATTGATTGGCGTAAACGTCTTGGTCATCCGTCTGCGTCTATGTTGTCTCGTTTACATTCTAGTCTAGGTTCAAACTTTGTCGTTTCTCGTCACTTTGTAAAAGTTGTGCTTTAGGAAAATCTACACAGCTTCCTTTTGAATTGAATAATGAACATGAAATTGTTCCTTCTTTTTTTATTTTTTTTTTTATTATCCATTAGGATGTTTGGATGTCCACTGTTGATTCTGTTTCTGGTTATCTTATTAAATACTTTTCACTAATGATTATTCACGTTATTCGTAGATTTATATAATAAAAAGGAAATCTGAGTTTTTCACGCATTTTCAGACATTTGTGGCTATGGGTTAAAATTTTATTTAATGCCTTTATTAAATATTTACAAAGTGATGGTAGTAATGAGTGCACGAAAAGTAAGTAAAAATGGGTGAAGATATAAGCCCTCAAAATCAAGTGGGAGTTTTTAAAACCCCATATCTTGCAATCTCAAAGAAAGTAAAAATTCTTAGCATCCACCCATTTCAGATTGAATCCCTTGTATTGCAAGTAAAGGGCATATTTTGCAGGCGAAATCGAACAAAAATATGCCATAATTTTGTAATCCAAACAACAATAACTAACATATATGAACAATCGGAATTTAAGAAAACGTGATCATAAAAAATAAGAGAGGGGTTGGTGTTCAAACCAAGGATCGAGGCAGCGCCCGCCAAAGCACGTTTTCGTCACCAATAAGCTGCGGATTCGGGTTGCTACGCTCGGCGGCTTCTCCACGACTAGGCCCACTCCTGAAAAGTTTACCGAGACGTTTCATAAAGCGCAATTCCTCTGTTCCAACAACATAAGAAAACAGAGTTTCAGAAAACAAATGTTTGGAAAAATTAAAGTTGAATTTATATTATATATATATATGTTATGCCATAAATACAAGGGTGAGAAAGCTGGGTGACACCTGAGGGAACCATTGAAGATTGATCTCCTTATGTATAGGAAGAGCCTAAGAGGACTTGGCCGTAATCACGAAGAACCTTGAAAGGGAAGGTCGGAGAGAGAGAGAGAGAGAGATGAATTACGTGACGGACTGCTCAAAAGAAAAGAGGGAGGAGAACAAGGTACCAGGCATCGTAAAAAATTAAAGGGCCGAAAGAGAAAGCAAAAGAATCTCTGAGAGAGACAAAGTGATTTTAGAATGTGGACCGAGAGGCGCAGAGAAAGTCTCAGATTCCTGGCTTCCGAAGCAATGAAATTCAATTCATTTCTCTCAAACTACAACTAAAAGAAAACTTAAATTCATATATTTGTGTATGCACATACAAATATACGTATTAGTCCTTCTACAGTAAGGGCAATGTTCAAAATATCCACAAAATTGTCGATATTTTTGTTGAAATATTCAAAATATCAATGATCGATATGGAAAGGGGAGGTGATATGCAAACTTCACCTATATGATGAATTGATTGAAAAGAAAAAAGGTGTAGTGTGTATATGCATCATCATGGATTGCAGTTGGAAAGATGTCGATGGATTGAAGGGCCAGTTTCAGATTTCTACGTTTTTTAAAAACCATTTATCCTATGCTTGAAGGTGATCAGTTGTAAAATAAAGCAATTGATTGTTTGATAAACTGTATTTCTAAAAGTGCAGTGAGTATGAAAAGCAGTGGAAAAGCATTTGGTAAATTTTTAATGTAAATATCATGTATATAATGACAAAAATAGACATGGTAGTGGGAGTGCATGGTGGCGATAACGGTGATGACGAGGGTAGTGGTGGTGGTGATGGTGGCGACAATGGTGTTGGTGCCAATAGTGGAGTGTGGTGGTTGGAGTGTAGAGGTAACAATGTGGTAGGGGCGAAGGTAGTGGTTGTGGTGGCAGTGGTGGAGGTTATGGTTATGGTTATGGTGGTGATGGTAGCAGTGGTGACAACGATGGCGACGGCAGGTGTTGGTGGTGGTAGTGGTAGTAGCAGTGGTGGTGTAAAGTTAATGATTATAGTAGTAGGTGGTGGCGGTCACTTTCTTCTCCAAGCGATAAAATGAGCATAAAGGTTGAACACTGTCATTTTTAAAAACTAATGAGGGTAATATAGCTGTTGAAGTTATCCTTTAAAAGATCAACTCTGTTTTTTATTAAGACAACTTTTAATAGCAACCAACATGATACTTTTGAAAGCTGCTGTTTGGAGACTATTGCTTTTAAAATGAGGGTAATATAGCTGTTGAAGTTATCCTTTAAAAGATCAACTCTGTTTTTTATTAAGACAACTTTTAATAGCAACCAACATGATACTTTTGAAAGTTGCTGTTTGAAGACTATTGCTTTTAAAATAAGCAGGATATTTTTTGTTTTTATCTAACATTTTTCTATTGCTTAACTTTAAAGTGAAGCAGTTTTTGGTGAAAAAACAAGACCAAATAGACAGAAAAGGATGTGCTTTTCTTTTCTTCTTTTTTTTTTTTCCTATTTTCTTCCTTGTTTTGAATTTTAGAACAAATTTATGTTTTCCCGTGTTTGCTTTTTTTTTTCTTTTTTGAACAAACGATATTATCTACACTAAATAGGTGGGAGACTGGGTTAAGCCTCACAATAGGCTAGCAATAATGTGGTTCAAGTTCGCTTTTGGCGAGAATTGAACCTAAGACCTCTCACTTACAAGTGTTAAGGAATACCACTAGACAGTAGTTTTGTGGTCAGAGCATACTCTTTATTTACTGAAATACCATGGGCCTCCATCCCCTCATGTGGGTAAATATTAGGAATCGTCCATCGGACTACGTGGTTGTGTGGCTACATATTCATTAAGATGGTCGGTTTTCCCTTAAGTTGTATACGGCGCCGGTCAGACGTAAGTTTTCACCTTTGTATGGCAGTTACGGCCAAGAAGTTCTTTAGTAATGTTGTCTCACCATAACATGATTCAATTTAATTTTCTCCAAAGGGGTATTGGATATGCTTATTAACACTGTAGTTTTAGCATAAGATATATTAGTACTGTCTTTTATTAATATTATAATATTATAACACGTGAATTCATATTATATCATATAATAAAATGACCGTCACACCAAACATTTCTCATCTTTTATTTTCGCCGAGTGGGTTGATGTTGTGTTTGGATAAGAGGAAAATGCGAGGCATTATATCCAAGAATCAGCATATATAAAAGCAGCCAAACAACACCTTTAAAGATTAAAAGTGTTCCTAATGGTGATCCATTGAAAATAGCTGGTCTTTATTCTCCCTTTTCCTCTCTTTTACCCCACTTTTTTTTATCCCATTTGGTTTGTCAAATACAATAATTAAATTCTCTTTGCTTCCAATGGAATTATATACTCATCTATATATTAGTTCTCTTTTCTTCTCATTGGGTAACATGGCAACAATATTCTCTAAAAAAAATGCCCCTTCTCATCAACATCTTAAGCGAGCCCTTTGCAGGGAAATTTATATAATCACATCAAATATTGTAGTTATCCTTGACTAATGTATATATATAATTTTGATACTGCCAAAAGCATTGTGATTTCATATATCTTTGAAGGCACGCGGACGTAGCCACCAAAACTAAGGTGGATGAGCTAATTAGGGTGAGACGGAGTATATGCAACAGAGTTTTTTTTTTTTTTTTGAAACCAATGCAATAGAGTTTTGATTGAATAAATCTGTGTCATGTGAATAAAATCTTGATATAAGTCTATCATTCTCCTAGTTTTGTACATGTTGTGAATAGTTTTAAAACTTTGTATATATAGTCAAACCCCACTTGGAACCTTGGAAGTTTATATATATGCTAACCAAAACGTTGTGAATTTTAAGACCATATAGCTGTGATTTTTCAGACCATATATAATATAATGCAGCCATTGATATATTTCTAGATCAAAAAAAAAAAAAAAATATATATATATACTAGAACGAATAAATTAAGTTCCTGGATTTGCATGGCCTCTATCATTTTTAAAATTCTTGTATGAGAAAATCTGCATTCGTACCATTTTGATAAGGCACAAAGTACCTGATATTCTATGTTGTTGTCTGCAACAGGCAACCAAAGGCAAAGTCGGTTTTTGCATGGCAACTGTCCTACAATATTCCTATACTACACAATTCTGCGATATGATGACTCATTTCAGGATAAAAAGGGGCCTTTTGATGGAGAAAGGAGCCTCGTCAGATCTTCTTTGTGAGGATCTCAGGGATCCTCCAATTATATATGTTCATTGTGTATTGTGAGGTTAGTTTTTGTCAGGTACTATTTATATTCAATTTTAAATAAAAAAATTTACAATAATTTTTTACTGTATAATATACGATGAACGGATGTGATTGGTGGATCATCAGGATCCTCACAAAGAGGATCCGGCGAGGATCCTCCTGGCTTTTGCTAGCCGTCCATGTGCTTAATGTTCACTTATTTATTCATCTTGGCTAAAGCCTAAGAGAAAGTGTTTACATATCCTAATATTGATATATAATAATCTCGTACCGTAACGTGATTTATTAATTCATGTGTTATAACACGTACGAGCAGGGAGAATGCAGCAAAGGGGGTCAATTGACCCTCTGAATTCTCATGGATCTTCATAGACGACTTGGATGTTGTCCTTTTGAAGGTTTGAGTTGTCCTTTATACATGCCCTCCAAAGGTTTGATAAAAAGTCTCAAAGAGGAATTACCCTACTTATTATTATTTTTAAAAATATTACCTGGAGAAAACAACGTAGTTTTGGAACAGATTATTTCATTAGGAAAAAATAGACAAACAGCAGCTTAAAAAAAAAAAAAGAGCAGGCCCGCATGCTCAGCAAACCTGAATGCTTCATTCTTGACTTTTGATGAACAAAAGCTAATTTGTTTTGCTCAATTTTATCCGAATAAATTTTCTATGGATCAACTCTTGGCACTTCAAGATCAACTTGGATGTTATATTTTTTATATGCGTCCGAGTAGTAAATTTTCTCAATTGAAATGAATTGGTAGTCTGGCAAAAAAAAAGGGTTGACACGAGGAGGAATATAGTATATAATCATGCGTAGTTGCTAATTACATTGTCTTTGGTTCTACTAGTTGCTACTGCTTCAGTGGAGAGAGCCTTGAATTGAAGATCAATGGCTGAGTGATAACATGATTGTTTATATTGAGAACAATGTTTTGTCTTCCATTGATAATGAAGCTATAATGCAGCATTTTCAAAATATGAAAACGCATCGTGGACAATTGTAACTTTTATTGTTATTTGTTCTATAAATTATGAATGATGAAACTATGGTTTAATTTTTAAGGTTATTATACGTTTAAGAAATGTTGTGAATTTTTACATATGAACTCCTGAATAATTTTTTCTGGATCTCCCATGATACGAGTGCATGATTTATTAATATTTTAGGGTCTCATATAACAAATAAAAAAAATGTGTTATAACGTAATAGATTAGTTAAATCACATGGCGGTTTGACGAAAATGGATCTACTTAGGAATATAATCTATATCCAATAGGTTGTGACTTGAACCATATTCGCAGCAGTTTTGGGAGCCTATAGCTAGGAACTTTATTACTTTGAGAAGTTGCGAGTGAGAAGCGGTCGATGTTAGATGCTAAGATTCTAGTAAAGGGCAACATATTAGTATAGGGATTAGGGTTGCACAAGGGCGGAGCTAGCATGGGCCATGGGGGCGGATGCCCCCACTGACATTTTTCTGATTCTGCTCAAACTGATCTAAGCCTCTACTGAGATTTTTCTGGTTCTGCTCAAACCGATCTAGTTCTACAGCAGTGGATCCTATTTATTTTTATTTTTTTAAATTCAGGCCAAAACGACGTCGTTTTGGTCCTAGTAAAAAAAAAAAAAAACTAATCGAAACGGCGTCGTTTCGTATAAGTTTGAAAAAAAAAAGGTTATGTATAGTGGGGGACCACTTTTTCCCACGGTCCACCCCCATTCCATCTCCCTTTATTTTTCATTTGCCTTTGCCAATCAGAGAGCAGAGTGGTGCTGCTCTGCCCCCAAATTCCCAGCAACTTGAAACGGAACGGAACAGGAGCAAAGGTGTTGTTCCCAGCTAGTGCAGTACAGCCACGCTAGTAGCCAGCCACTATCTAGCCGACATATATATTTAGGTAAATTTTTTAATTCCTAAATCTATAATCCCTAACCCTAATTAATTATTTAAGACAATTTTTTGTTTAATTGGTACAAAAATATAGAATCATATGGTAATGCACTAATATGGTTATTGTTTATTGATTATTGATATGAATTCTATGATTATTGATGAATGAAATTATGAAATTACGATGTGGAAATTTTAAGTTTGTTTGAATGTATTTTTCATAAACTGATTGAATGTACAAGGGGGATATATAATGAGGTAGAAGGTTACAAGCAACCCTACTTTGGCAAATCCTACTAACCCAGTAAACCCTAAAGTTGTCACTCCTTAAATTAAGGGAGTGCAACAAGTAGCTAGCACACAACTATCAACAAGTCATCTAGATGTCAATCTTCCTCAAATTAAGGGATTAGACTTAATAGAGAATCCCATGGAAAGAGGAAACATAAAATCTGGCAGCATCGGTCACCCCATATCGTCTAATATCCATATGCAGCATCAGTCACCCCATATCGTCTAATATCCATATGTAGCATCAGTCATATATAGCATCAGTCACCTCATATCGTCTAATATACGAATTCTATGAATATGGGTATACATTTATTCATATGATTAGTTGAATTAAATGTTTATTTGTTGAATAATTTGTATGCTTATTGGTATTGGTTAATTGAATTGTTGGTTGGATTAGTTATTAGGCATATTAGTATAGTATACTCTAGGATTAAGAGTCTAAGAATTTTATTGAGATTATGTGGACAAGAATGGGCATGTCGTTGAGCGTTTTATTGGCATTGAGCATGTTACTAGTACCGCTGCTCTCTCACTCAAGGAAACCATTGATGAGATATTTTCTAGGCATAAATTGAGCATGTCTAGGTTGCGTGGGCAAGGTTACGATGGGGCCAACAATATGCAAGGTGAGTTCAATGGTCTTAAAGCTCTTATTATGAAAGAAAATGGTTGTGCCTATTATATTCATTGCTTTGCACATCAACTTCAATTAGCTCTTGTAGCTGTGGCAAAGAAGAACATCCAAATTGAGTCTCTTTTTAGTATAGTTACTATTTGGTAAATGTTGTTGGAGCTTCATCGAAGCGTTGTGATCTTCTTCGAGAGAAGCAATCTATTGCAGATATTGAAGCACTAACCAGTGGTGAGTTTATAAGTGGGAAAGGCAAAAATCAAGAAACTACTTTGAAACTTGCTAGAGAAACACGTTGGGGTTCACATTTTGGTACTTTAGTAAGTATAATGACTATGTTTTCATCCATACTTGATGTACTTGAAGTAATAGCAGATGATGGAGTAAGCTCTCAACAAAGATGTGAAGCGAATAATTTATTGGATTCCATGCAATCATTTGATTTTGTGTTTAATCTACACTTGATGAAATATATACTAGGAATAACCAATGAATTGTCACAAGCATTGCAAAGGAATGATTAGGATATTGTAAATGCCATGAAGTTGGTTGGAGTTTGTAAGCAAAGGTTAGAGATAATGAGGAAAAGTGGTTGGGATTCTTTACTTAGTGAAGTCTCGGAATTTTATCTTAAACATGATATTGATGTGCCTACTATGGATAATATGTTTCTTTCTCGAAGGCTAGGGCAACAAAAAGCACAAGCAGTCACAAATATGCATCATTATTGTGTTGGGATATTTTATGTTGTTTTGGATTGGCAGCTTCATGAACTAAATAATCATTTCAATGAGACCAACATTGAGTTACTTCTTTGTTTAGCATGTTTATGTCCAACCGACTCCTTCTTTGCTTTTGATAGCCAAAAGCTATTGCGTCTTGCCCAGTTTTATCCTAAAGACTTCTCTATGAATGAGCTGGTGATACTTAAGATTCAACTTGAGACTTACATTGTGGATATGCGGTCTAGCATTGAGTTTTCAGGTTTAAAAGAGATTGGAGATCTTGCAAAAAAAAAAGGTTCAATGCAAAAAACACAAGGTGTATTCGCTGGTTTACTTGCTTTGTGACATTAGTACTAACTCTTCCAGTTGCTACTACAACCGTTGAAAGAGTATTTTCGGCCATGAAAATTCTGAGGAATCGATTGAGAAATCGGATGGGAGATCAATGGATGAATGATAACATGGTTATTTCTGTAGAGAGAGATATTTGATGGTATTGGTAATGCTGGTGTCATGCAACACTTTCAGAACATGAAAACGTGTCGAGGGATATTGTAAGGGACTGTTGTATGAAAAACTTTCTGGATTAATATATAAGTATTGTGTTTAGTAAATTCTTGAGCTTTTTAATTATAACTTTGTTATTTGAGGATGCCCTTATTTACACAAATCTCTGGCTTCTTCCCTGGGGTTGCAGATGTGATGCATGCATGCGCATGGAAAATTGAAAACCCTGCGGTTGCAGCTGCCTTTCTTTAAAGTAAAATTACTTAGACTTTGATACTGTCGTGAAAAGAGGAAGCGATAAAAAATCAGAGCACATCATGAAACAAATCACTCCATTTTTTGCTCGTGGTTTTGGCTGCATATATATGGTTTTTTTTTTTCTTTTTTTGAGTTGGGGGTTGTACGGAGTGTGGACTCTTCCTCCTACTTCTGTGGGTCTGATATTGCTTGAGGCCTAGCCCTAGGGTGATCCCTCAATGGTTTGTTTTGCTTGCTGGGTTCAGCCCTCCAAATTCCAAATGCAGAGGTTCATATTTGAAGACATGTTTAATTTAGGGAAAGATTTTTAAAACGTCACCGGTATATTGTTATTTTATATTACTAAGTTATTATTGATAACCACTTTTTTTAGAATATGTACCGGTGAGTGATTATGAAAATCAATTAATAGTTAAATTTGTAAGCATATCTAATCATTTTTTTGCAATAATTATATTTTACATAAAACTCGTACAACTAAGTAGCACGTATCATTGTAGTCATGCTCTATTATAACGCATGTATGTTTCTACTAAAACTATACCCTAAGTCCCTCCTTAATGTATCAACCATATATAATTGTACCCTAAGTCTCTCCTTATTGTATCAACCATATGTAATGCACCATACTATAATACTTGAATATAAGGCTGCATGACAATACAACCGTCACATTCAAAAAAAATTCTTTATTACCCAACAAAGAGTTCTCACTATTGGATTGTGGAACTATTTACGGAGAATATTTTTTCTCACCATCCTAATACTCATCACTTTATTGATCATCGTTAAATGAGTTTAAATTTCGAAAATCGTGTAATAAATAGACACAAATCTCAAAATTTTAACTCATCTAATAGTGATAGATACTTAAATAGAATGATGTTCTTTACCACCATAGTAAAATGAACCCTTTAATTACAAACGCGATAAAATATGTCAATTGGTCAACGGGAAACTCTACCCGTCTCTCTCTCTACCTCCTCATTCCATTAGTTTTCTCTTTTCTCGATCTCTCAGTATTTGGGCATTTTTTTATCCTTGATCATAGGCTGTGAGTTTTCCTTCTTATTCCAACCTGATACCAGTTAACTTGATATATCTTGTTCCTTGCCAGGTTCAGCTTTTGGATTAAGAACTTCCCAGAAACCTCTGTTCGAGATGAGGTAATGATTAATTTGATGTGTCAATGTAATTTCTTCTTAGCTTTTCTTTAATGAAGCACTAATAAGTTTTCCTCTTTCTTTGGTTTTGTGTTTGTCTCCCTCTCTTCACAGCCGACCAATGGAGGAAGATGTAAGTTATACTGCTTTTGACTTTTGAGCTTATCATTGTTATGTCTCTCTTTGGTATTTTCTCTATCTTTTCTCATATTTTAGATTAGTTCTACTGGTTTTCCATTCTCTCATCACCCCAAAACCCTAGAAGAAAAATAAACAAGAGATGGCATGTGTTTGACATTTACCTGATATTGCCATCTTGATTCTAAGATTGTTATGTCTTTGTAATTTTACAGCAATCTCTGATTTCTCTGTCGCAATTACATTGAGAGGAACATACTTCAATTGCTTGGCATCACTTGCTTGCTGATCGCCTCGTAAGCTTTCATACCTATAGCTGAGTTAACTGCATTACTTGATTACAACTTTCGATTTGGACTTATTGTAGAAACACAGTTGCAGAGGCACGGTAAAGAACAAAACCAATAACAAAAGTGTAGAATACTTGGAGTAGACATGGAACTGGAAAATAGATAGGTTGCAGGGGTCGTGTATCAGCATTTATGGTCAATCAACTAGAAGAAAGCCTTTAGGTTGCACTTTCAATTGGATGTGTGCTTTATTCAATCATTTACAGACTCAACACCCCAATACACGTATGAAGGGGCATAACCACTTGCATTTGTTTACGGACATTTAATACACTTAGTACTTGAGTCTCTTGAGTCCATCGAATGAGTTTTGGGTGAAATCACCTGCCATTAATCAAGGCAGGTCTTATGCCAGAGTAAAAAGACTAAAGCAAGAGTCTGTATCACCTGCCATTAATCAAGGCAGGTCTTATGCCAGAGTAAAAAGACTAAAGCAAGAGTCTATATTACTGCTTTGTGTTTTTATGCATATTTCTTTTAATTCTCCTTTTGTTGACTTGGTGCCATTGACCAAAGACATTTGCATTAAAAAGAATATTTGTTGTATGCAATTTTATATAATCAGTTTTAGAAGATGTATTTGAATGCATGATGATTTGGTGTTCAAATAATTTAGTATTCGGAACCGTAAACCAGCAAGAATCGAATCCGAACCGGTGTAGACCGAAGCGTAAGGTTGCACCGAACCGAACTGTTAATATTTTCGATTCCGGTTCCGGTTTAGGGGTGGAACTGCACCGAACCACACCGTGCCCACCCCTAATCCATCTATTAGACTACATATAAACATATATTTTTCAAATTTTTAATGAATTATGCATATCTACAGTTTATTCTTTTTGGGCTTCGTTAATATTGTCTTAATATTTTGATTTTATGTAAATAATTGCATGCTTGGTTTTGGTTTCCCTAATTCAGGAACTCACTGTCTCCATTTATTTTAAGATCTGGAGCGTACCACTGCTAACTACTGGGGATCCCCAAGAGAAAACGAGGTAATTCTTTTCTCTTTTTTTTCTTTTTTTTTCTTTTTTTTTAATAAATAACCGCTGTAAATTAGATGACCGGGTAATTATATTCATATTTGCATCCATTCATGGTTTTTTATTAATTAGATGAATCTCGGGCTCTGTTGCAAGTTTCTGAGACTGCTAATGATTTGTAATTACTTCTGATGAGGGTTGGTTTCAGTTTCTTGACATTGGAAATTGTTGACAATTCTTAAGTAGACACTATGGGCGGTGGGCTTCGCTCAAACGTGAAGAGGTACGCTGTGAAACGCTCCACAACTTTGGATGCAGACACGGTGCATGAGAACGAGATCGTCGATAGCAGTTTGAGTGAGCCCCGAGGTTCCAAACCGGCCGAAGAAAAACTTGTGCATGAGAACGAGATCGTCGATGGCAATTTGAGTGAGCCCCGAGGTCCTAAACGGGCCGAAGAAAGACTTATGTGTAGTTGTTCCTGCCAAGTGACAGTGCAGAGTGACACAACAACTCAATTAAAAGATGATACTTATTTGAGAAATAAAAAGTTAGCGTCGAATCTGGATGCAAACAATCTAACTGGATTGTTCTGCTACTTGGCACTACCACACGCCAAAAAGAACTCCCACACAAGTTTTTCTTCAACCCGCTGATGGTGCGGATAAGAATCCATTGCCAAAATAAAACATGTTTGTGTAGTGTGGATGCAAATTTTCTCCTCTTCGGTCTTGGACGATTTTGCACCTACAAAACACAACACCTTAGGTTAAGGCCAAAAGCCTCACACGCCCACGATGAATGGGGAGGGCTTTGGCCGAAGAACCTCCGATGCCAAAGTTAGAATTAGAGAGAAAAAGTGTTTAGAGTGTTTTTGCCAAAGGATTGGAATTAGGTTTTGTGAGAAAATGGGGTAGTATTTATAGGAGATGAGGGGTGGCCGGCCTATCTAGGATTTTTGTGGGAGATCTAGGTTTAATTAGCCTATTTATTGGCTAATTAAACCAAAAAGGGGTATGTATTTGTATTTATGAAAAGGGGTAATAAGGAGTAATTGAATAATTGGCTTAAAAAGGAGGAAAATGGAAGAAAAATAGGGGAAATAAAAGGGGAGTGGCTGGCCTAGTTCAAATGCCCACTTCATTACTCGTTGAGAGGCATCCGGACCATGCAGGATGGATCGTAGAGGGTATTGAGTCATGACGATGACTATATGAGCTTGAAAGTACGGTCTGAGCTTCCGAGTTGCCACCACTAGAGCCAAAATTAATTTTTCAATCTTCGGATATCTTGTTTCCTGCATCGAGGAGAGCTTTTGAAGTGTAGAACACCGGTAGTTGGGCCCCCAGCTCTTCTCGTATGAGGGCAGAGCTCACCGCTACTTCGGAGACTGCCAAGTAGATGTACAAGTCCTCCGCAGCTTCCGGCTTGGATAGTAATGGAGGCGATGTGAGATACTTCTTCAGGTCTTGGAAGGCTTTTTCGCATTCTTCATCCCATTTGTCACGCTGCGCCCTCTTGATGGCTTTGAAGAAAGGCTTGCATCTATCGGTGGATCGCGATAGGAAGCGGTTGAGGGCGGCTGCTCGTCCGGTCAAGCTTTGGATCTCCTTCAAGGTTGTGGGAGACTTCATTTCCAGAATTGCTCGGATCTGTTTGGGATGCGCCTCGATCCCTCGTTGGGTGACTAAGTACCCTAGGAATCGGCCTGAAGATACTCTGAATGTACATTTGGCAGGATTGAGCTTCATCTTGTATGCCCTAAGGATGTCAAATGTTTCCGCCAAATTGCGAATGTGGTCTGACCGCTGCTTGCCCTTCACCATGATGTCATCGACGCAGACTTCCATGGTAACCCCGATCTCGCTCGATTACAAACGCCGTTTTCTCCTTGTCAGGTTCGTGCATGGCTATTTGGTTGTAGCCAGAATATGCGTCCAGGAAGCTGAGCAGCTGGTTTCCAGAAGTCGAGTCCACCAAGAGGTCGATTCGGGGGACCGGATAAGGATCCTTCGGGCATACTTTGTTGAGGTCGGTGTAATCTACGCAAACCCTCCATTTGCCTTTCTCCTTCTTCATGACTAGCACGACGTTGGCGAGCCATGCGGAGTATACCACCTCTTCTATGAATCCGGCCTCCAGCAGCTTGTCTATTTCGGCCTCGATGATTGCTACTCGCTCGAGCGCAAAGTGCCTGCTCTTCTGGATCACGGGTTTTGCAGAAGGGTCGACATGTAACTTGTGGCAAGCCACATTTGGGTCGATGCCGGGCATGTCTGAGGGTGACCATGCAAAGATGTCTCGGTTCTTCCTGAGGAAGGTAATGAGTTCTTCTTTCTCGGTTGGGTTTAGGCGAGAGCCAACCCTAGCGGTCCTTTCTGGCTGCTGCGGATCGAGAATGATTTCTTCAGCGTCTTCTTCGGGTTTCCAGCCTATCCCGTCTGCTTGAGCGCCGTCTTCTCGATCCTCCTGCTGTAACTGCTATTTGGCAGCTTCGTCATCTTTTTGAATCTCGGTGACCTCCGCGGGAGTGAAGGTCTTCTTCCTTGATTCTTTCAGCATTTGCACGGTGCACCGTCGGGATGCGGCTTGGTCGGACTTAATTTCTCCAACTCCTCCGCCCGGGATGCGGAAGCGGATTTTTTGGTACTTGACTGAAGTGACAGCATCTAGCTTGATCAACCAAGGCCTCCCAAGGATCCTGTTGTAAGGAGACGGGTCGTTCACAATCGTGAATGTTTGCTTCGAGACCACTGGCGATGTCTTCACATCAAGCGTGATTCGGCCAATTGCGGTTGAGGTGTGCCCATTGAATCCAGTGAGTACCTCTGCTCATCGTGTTATCGTGCTCTCCAAGCCCATTTTCTGGATGACCGAGAATTGAAGTAGATTGACCGCGCTTCCGTTGTCCACCATCATTCGATCGATTATGGCATGAGCTATTTGGACTGACACCACTAGCGCGTCGTCATGCGGTAAGTCAACGCCTTCTGCGTCCTGCTCAGTGAAGCCGATGATGGGTCCTGGTAGTGCGCCGGCCGTCTGGACTTGTGAGATCAATAAGGCTTGCTGGATCTTTCTCTTTTTCGAGTTATTGGTGGCCCCCAGGTGTTTGGATTCGGCAAAGATACCATTAATCCGAATTATCTTGGCAGGTGGCTCCTCCTCCCTCTCAGCGTTCCGTCTGGGCTGCGCTGCTGGCTTGTCCAAATACCTGTCGACTTTGCCTTCCTTCACAAGCTTCTCTAGATAATTCTTCCAGGTGTAGCAGTTTTCTGTGGTATGACCTGGACCTCGATGGAACGCGCAGTACCTGGTGTGATCCAGCTTGGAAGTATCTCCCATCGGCTGCTTCGGCGGTTTGAACCACGACTCGTCTTTTACGTCGCGAAGGATTTGATGGATTGGGATTGAAAACTTCGAGTAATTCCTGGCCATCGAGCCGTCTCTGGTCACGGGCCTGTCCTTCCGCTTGGCCTCCTGCCCGCTCTTGTTGGGCAGTTTTCCATCTTCCTTTCTTTGAACCATCACCAATTCTTTTTTAGGCTGCTCGGGCACCTTGTCTGCTCGTCGGGCCTCGTCCCAGAGGGCATGCTTCTCTGCTAGGGCTAAGGAATCGGTTAGAGTCAAGTCTTCCTTCATGATCATCTCTCCAAATAAAGGGTGATCTGCAGGGAGGCCTTTCTGAAAGGCTGCACTGGCTATCGAGTCGTCACACCCCACGATCTTTGCCTTCTCGGCCTTAAACCTCTTCACGTAGTCGCGAAGTGATTCCCTCGGGTTCTTCTTTACGTTGAACAGGTGATCAGATTTTTTCTTGATCGAGCGGTAAGACGAGTATTCTTTGGTGAAGACCAAGGAAAGATCGTCAAAGCTCGAGACGGATCGTGGCGGCAGGGTATGGAACCAATCTTGCGCTTCGCCTTGCAAGGTGGTGGTGAATATTTTGCACATAAGGGCGTCATTACTCCGGTAGAGGACCATTGCACTTCGGTAATGCTTCAAGTGCCTTTCTGGATCTCCATCTCCTTTGAATGAGGTAAAGTGCGGCATGCTAAACTTGCGTGGAGGTTCCGTCCGCTCGATCTCATCAGTGAAGGGGGTTCGGCTTATCTTGGCCATCTCCCGCCACAACGCCTCATCGGCAGTGTTGCCACGTCGGAATTCGCGCAGCCGCTCGTTGAAGAGCTTCTCCACTTCTTCTTGGATTTGTCTCTGGTAGGGCAGCGGAGCCCTAAACTGTCCCAAGTCTTGGTCTATCGGTCTAGGCTGCTCCTCCGGGCGCTTCATTTGTCGTTGTCTCGGCTGCCTAGCTGGTGAGGGGTCCCTTCGTGGGCTGCCTGTGGAACTTGAAGCGGATCGAGTGGCTGCTCGCCCCCGTGCATCATGCGGCATCCTCCGAGGTGATGTGGAATATGTTCCTTGCGGGCCTAGGCGTGAATGGACGCTCTGTCTGGAAGGTTGCTCACGTGGCTCTTCAACATGTGGCCCCAACCTTGACCGTATGCTCACTCGCGGGCCTAACCGAGAGTGCACGCTCCTCCTCGCGCTAAGACGGGAGTCCACGCTGTCTCGGGGGCCCAGCCGAGATTGCACACCGCCTGACTGCTCAGTCTGATTGATCGGCTGCTTGCCAGGACGTTGCTGGAAAGGTTCCTCGTCTGCCCTTGTCCTACTTCAGGATAACTCGTCCGGAGCGCGTTGGATCTCAGTGCGCTGCAGGAGTCGATTCACCAAGGTTGTCTGTTGTGCTAGGGCGCTCGTCAACTCCATGACTGGTCGGGACAAGTATTGCTCGCCGCTCAGATTGGATGAACTGGATAGGAAGACTCCTTCTTGAGCGGTGGACTGGTGGTTGATTCCGGGCACGACTCGGGCTGCTTGGGACACCACTGGGGTAGGCCGGGCTGCTGGGGCAGGCTTGGATGCAGGAGCAGGCTTGGCTGCAGGAGCAGGCTGGGCTGCATGGGCAAGCTTGGCTGCAGGAGCAGGCTGCTCAACACGAGGTGCGCGCGAGTGCGAGGCTTGGACTGCAGCAGTGGTACCATGGACCTCGCCACGGGTGGTCACCGCGGTGGTTCCCATGGTGGAGCCTCGAGGTAGTGGCGCCATCTCCCCTAGAGCCACATTCAATCTCGTAGATCGACGCGGTCCCACGTCTTGAATGTTTGAATTGTTACTCATCGAATTTTCTAGATTTCTAACCATTATGTATTTTTCTTGTTTTTATACGCTTTACCAAAGAACTTTTCACAAGTAAAAAATTCTAATAATAAAAACGTACGAAAGAATACAAATGGACTAGAGATCGAAGGAAAACCTTTGTGTGCGAGAGTCTTTTTCGAGCGTAAACTTCTGCTCTCAATGAAAGCACCAATTTGTGGATGCAAATTTTCTCCTCTTCGGTCTTGGACGATTTTGCACCTACGATGAATGGGGGGGGGTGGCTTTGGCCGAAGAACCTCCGATGCCAAAGTTAGAATTAGAGAGAAAAAGTGTTTAGAGTGTTTTTGCCAAAGGATTGGAATTAGGTTTTGTGAGAAAATGGGGTAGTATTTATAGGAGAGGAGGGGTGGCCGGCCTATCTAGGGTTTTTGTGGGAGATCTAGGTTTAATTAGCCTATTTATTGGCTAATTAAACCAAAAAGGGGTATGTATTTGTATTTATGAAAAGGGTTAATAAGGAGTAATTGAATAATTGGCTTAAAAAGGAGGAAAAGGGAAGAAAAATAGGAGAAATAAAAGGGGAGTGGCCGGCCTCTCTTTGGAGAGAAAGGGCCGGCCCTTTGAGGTATTTTCTTGGTCTTCAAGGCTTATTTAATTGACAAATCAATGAAGAATAATCCCATTAATTTGTCAATTATCTTAATTTATGTGGGATAATTGGTAGATTTATGAGATAATTGCCTTAAATGATGATGGATGAAATAATTCGGATTTGTTTACCTTTTATGGGCGCTTTTGACTTGACCGACGATAATTACCGGCTGCTCGCGCGTAGGAATTCTGATGCATCTCAAGGGCATTTTTGTCTCCTTAATCCGAAAGTCCACGTGTCGCCTTGTGATTATTTTTGGCTCCACATGTAGTATTTCCCTAGTTTTGAAAATCGAATTCTTATGTTCCAATACTTCAAGTTTCAACTGTTATGTATAACTAGCAAAAGTGTTCGTGCGAAGCTACGGCGTTTTTAAGCAATGTTTGAAATGAAGAAATCTAAGCAATGTTTGAAATGAAAGCTTGTCTGGCTTTTAAGTCGGTAATGCGTTGGGAATCTTGGGATTATAATTGAAGGCAGCAATTTGAGTATTAAAAAGACCCAAGGGTGAATCCCACATCGACTAGGGATACGTTTCAAAAACCATTTATATACTATTGCTTAGAAACACACTGTCCCTTCGGGGACATTTGATAAATTAGATTGATATAGAGAATATTAGCATGGCCTCTGCGCAAGAATGACATGCATGTCCAAATTTTTTTTGCCATTTCTCCTCGATCTGCATTCAAGGTCTTTCGAAGAACCAAATACAAAGTTGAATGGTGAATACAATTTTTTTTTATAAATTTTGCGTGGTATCTTTTTACTGTAGAGTGTTTCCAAATGGCTGGATTAAGCATGTAGATGAGGCATCTAAAACTATAGTTAATTTGTGTAAGCCCTTAAAAATTGTTAACATTATCGAAAAACACTAGAAGAATCAAATTATACGGAGAAAAGAACACACCTATAATACATGGTGGAATAATAATCATGTACAAAAGATTTCTTCTACTTCTTCAAATTATTTCATGATCTTTAGTTGTATTCAAGGTGCTTTTGAAAGAGCAAAGACAAAGTTGAATGCAGTTTAGGTGGTTTTTTTTACCACTACAATTAATTACTATCACACTTTGGTAACTGCTAGTCTATATATAAACTACTTATTCATAGAACACTCTTTTTCTATCAAAATTACAAAAAAAAACACCATTCTAACCTTCTCACCAAAATTGAACACAAAAAAGAATAAAGGGGCAATTTATTAAGAGTGAATTATAGCAATGGTCCCTTAACGAATGGTTTTTGTTATTTTTTACACCACCCTCACAATGATGCAAACATAGCTGTTTTTTTGTTTTGTCAAATGATAGATTTGGTTAGATTAAATGTTAGATTAGGAACCGAAGGACGAATCTACGCTAGAATGCAAATGCTCAACACTTTTTTACCACTGTGGTAAATGACCACTTACAACATAGTAGATCTTTTTAAAAATTAAATAAAAGTGTTTTCTTCTAGCCTCTCTCAAGCACATGCCATCAAATCATCTCACCCCACCTCTCTCTCTAAATTCCAAGTTCCTCGCTCTTTCTTTCCCTCAAAAATGGAAAAAAAAATTCAATAAAAACCAAATTAATCCACATTTCTCTCCTCATTTGCGCCCATAAAATTTCAAATTTTACGCATGCATAATGCGTGGGCATTTTATAACAAAATTCGCAAGAATCAAAATGAATTTATCGAAAAACAAGTATAGTCTATAAGATTGAAATGTCTTTTATAAATTTTTCAAAGTTCTTTTAAATTGGAATCAGTCGGTTAACAATTCAATGTGTCGTTTCCATGTGGTGCCTTTGCAAACTAGTGATTTGACCAAGTACAACCAAAATAGATATATGAACAAACAACTAGAATGCATAAAGAAACTGTGGGTGCAAAAATTAAGGCTCAAGGAATGAGCCACTACCTGAATTTGGGAGAGTGGAGCTAGAATAAAGGAGCATGATCAAACACTTCCATGGAATATGGAACATGGAGAAATAGGGGGAAATGGGAACTTGAGGCCCAAGTATTTTATGTCTATAAAGGAACTAGAATCCCACGAGAACAGGGGAGGAAGAAAGGGAAGTGTCATATAGCTTTACAATGTCTTGCAATTATTTTGAACAACGACTGACTTGAGCGTCGGAGTGTTTTCTTGCAGGTCCTCCCACTCTCATTGTTGGCAAGCGAAGATGGTGTCCAAGGCTTCTCAACGTGTTCAAGATTACTTGTTGGTGGAGAATCGAAGTATCCGAAATTTTCCGCTCCAACAGTTGGCGCCGTCTGTGAGAATTTGTACAAAAAGCCGTATTTGAGAAGTCATGGTTTCACCCACGCCACAATAGGGGCACGGGGCCAAAAACCTGAATAAGTTTTTCTATTCTTCTCTTTGCCCAATTTAAAACCTCGACTGTCTCTCTATCCCCTGTTCTCATTGAACTGGATGAAGGAAAGCACAATCACTATAAGACGTCGTAACCGAGAGCCACGGTAAAACATGGGAAATTCTTCAGAGGGTAAAGCATGGGAGATTTTTCAGAGGTGAAGACAACTCTTAACCGCCATCACCATTGCCGTTGTTCTCTTCCTTGCCCTTGCGATCTGTGACGGGTCCCCTGAAACCGATACGGCTCGTCTACCTCGACAAGAATGGGAAGTTCCGGAGGGATCAAGAGGTTGTCTCCATTGGTATCGTTGGTCATGCCTGCCAGGGAAAGAGCTTTATTCTTAACCAGCTTTTCAGATTTCAAGTGGCATTTACACATTGCCCATGTACAAAAGGGCTATGGCGTTGGAATGCACCATTTAAGAGAACTGCACTGGATGAGCCTGAATACAATCTATTACTATTGGATAATGATGCTTTTGATCGGATGGAAATAGGATAATGGAAGGATAACGCCCTGTGAATATCAGGAGCTTGCTTTGAAGCCAGTTGAGGACGAAAAAAGGGACATAGTTGCTAAAAATGAGGCATGAACAAAAAAAAAAAAAAAGCCCAAAAGTGGGGAATAAAAGAAAGAACACTGCATTCAACCCTATCCTGAGAGAGACAATTGCACGAAGTGACAATAAGTTCCTACCAGGCCAAACAGGACAACCAACCAAGTACCTATGGGAAATCTAATGTGGAGGGGAGGCATGGAAGCAACTCCTAGCAGATTGAATTACCAAAGCCGGGGATAAGATGAATTGTGCTCTTCGCTCACTTGAAATGCATGCTGCTGATTACTACAATCAAAGATAAGTTGGTTTTTGACTTAAATTATATTTCTTTTGAAGACTCTTTTATTATAGACAATGATTAATCCCCCTACAAGGATTTTGGATCAGTAACCTGGAAAGAAAAGTCTTATTTATAGAGGGCAAGTTTATCCTAATAATTAAGATACCATCTTGAAATGATATTTTACAGAATGAGCGCAAAGATCAGAATTTAGAGAAATTCGTTGGAGACATCTTCCCACGTCAATAAAATAGGGATCATACATGAAGAAGATCGAAAAACCTACATATATAACACGTGTTCAAGGTTGTAAAGCAAGGAAACATGCTCAAGGTTCACTCTTGCGACACGAATGGCAATGAAATTGCCTAACAGATAAGAACTATCACATTGATTTATAATCAGTTTCATATTCGTGCAATTCATGGTTTTTGTTTGGCGAAGAAAGCTGAGAACACTGAATCACTAACGTGGAATCTCAACTTATTTATCATTTACTTTATATATCACTTGTGTCAATGAATGATATGAGTATTTCACTATTAATGTTCTGGCCTCATATTGACAACACTAACGAGGATTTCTTGGAATTGTGTTGGCAGTGGATCGTTCCAATTTATGAGAATATGGAGAGAAAGTGGAAATGCTTATATTACACATCGTTTGGTTGCATATTGAAAAGGAAATTGTTCGGCAAGCACTCATGGCCCGGAGCACGCTATTACTACATAAATTCTCGATCGAAGATCATAAGACCGTCGGTTGTAGATCGAGAACGAATCAGGGCCGAAGGCCCAAAACTGTGGGAAATGTACAAAAAACCGTATGAAGAAGTCGTGACGCCGTCAAGCTACAATGGGGGCACGAATTAAAACCCCAAACAGCAAAGTGGCTACGTTGCAAATGGCGTAGGATGGATTATAATGGGGGAAAGGATCTCCAACAATTTGACCGTTGAAGGAAGAAGGAAAATCAGAAATGCATAATGGCTGCTAAACGTGAGACTAGCCAAGAATTTGGGGCACGTCGTGTACCATGCGAACAAGAAGATAAGAACTTATTTGCTTCTTTATGTAGTATTTATCAGCAAGAAATTAAAAATAACATTTGATGATAATAATATAATCCTAATTATATATCAACAATACTAATCGTTGTTATCAATTCAGAGTCCTGGTATAAAGTGATGGTTCAGAGTCAAGCGTTGTATCAACCAATTTCGGCAGCGTACGAGCCTCCATCTTCCGCAGCTGCTTCATAGATATTATTCATGCTACAATAGGGGCATGAGTCAAAGACCCCAAATAGGCTTGGAGCCATCCAACAATGCTAATTCAAAAGAGCTAATAAAGCCATTAAGCACCAATTAATTGGAAATGGAGCATGAGCTAAACCTCAAGCAGGGAAGATTTCTTCTCTTTTATTTCAAGGTTATTGCGTGAAGTATGCATTTTTATCATAGCATGTAACAAAATGGTACGGTAAGACATTTCACACGGGTCTTCTTTAATACAGCTTAAGATGAGGGAATGTGTATCAACCCTTCATGACATTTACCAAGAGCGACAATAAAATTATTCACAATTCATGCTTTCATATAGTTTGTCTACTGAATGGAGCAGATCCAATGGGGGCAAGCAACTAACATTCAAATGCCTAATTCTCACAAGGTTCATTAAATGTAGGGCACTATCTCAAGAGTCGTCTGCAGATGAGAAAAGAAGAAAATAAGTAATGCACATCCCTCCATTATGTATTGAATAGCTTGCATTGTGAGGGCAACTAATATTCAACTCCAAGGCGCAGTCATGGCCGAGGGACGAACTCATGACTGAGTATCATTTCCATGGTCGAAGACCGAACTTATGGCACAAGTTAAAGCCTCCAAGAAAAGAATTCTTTTGGCCCCCTCTTTTACAATCTCATTTGCATGAAACGATATTGTTACAGGTTATAACATTGCAGGTGTTGGAGGAATTTCTTAGTCACCTAACAAGATAAGACTTCTCACTATATTCTAATTTTTGACAATAGGATCGTGATAAGATTCTCAATTATCAAGTATTTTCTGAGAGGTCAATTGCCATTAAGCTTCATAGGCTTAATATAACAGGAAAGCAATTCTATTCATGGGACATGACTTATTCTGTTTGGTATATCAACTTAAATGGAAGGTATATACATGACATTGCATGAAACTATAAAATGACTATTGCATACACTGACTTGAAGATAGTGAGAAAATTGATGCGGCTTGAACTATATTTTTTACTTATTTGATATCTGGATCTGGGTTCATTGCTTATTGA
Organism: Cotoneaster glaucophyllus; assembly: GCA_036320875.1. Lineage (NCBI taxonomy): Eukaryota > Viridiplantae > Streptophyta > Magnoliopsida > Rosales > Rosaceae > Cotoneaster > Cotoneaster glaucophyllus. The sequence continues at coordinate 25,142,696 of CM070070.1, read as the reverse complement.
TATATGGTAGAGAACATACACTCTCATGCCTCACTTGAACACCAAAACAGTTGGTGATTATTTTACAACATGTATTTTATATAACCTTGGGACGATGCTATCAAGATGTATATGTGAATATGCAGAGTTGAATTGCTCTTATATGCACAACTACGCATAGTTCTCATGAAGGAACAAAACTTCTGCTTGACCAAGTTGAGTCTAACAAAAATTTGTTGAAGACATTTGTGCAATCAGGACATGGGATAGGAGAAGATTGAAAAGCCACTTATAGGGAGTGTACTCAAGACTTATGGGCAAAAGAAAAACACTCTACAACAACTCCATCGGCGACGAAGTTGCCTGAGAGGAATGTTCGAATAGAAGAATTCAGCATGTGAATGTTTAAGGCGCAACAACTATGGGTGCCGCACCAACTTGCGTACCTGCTAAGGTCCAATTTTTTTTCCACTATTACTAGAATGATTGCTTATGAATGATTTATCATGAACTGGTATCTATGAATTTGAGACCAATGATCAAAAATATAAAATTAAGCTAACGTCTCAAAATTTAAGATCGAAAACCCAAGATCGAATAGGTTAAGACCGAATCAAGATCGAAAACCCAAGATCAAATGGGTTAAGACCGAATTAAGATCGAAAAACCCAAGATCAAATGGGTTAAGACCGAATTAAGATCGATAACCCGAATGGGTTAAGACCGAATTAAGATCGAAAACCCAAGATCAAATGGGTTAAGACCGAATTAAGATCGATAACCCGAATGGGTTAAGACCGAATTAAGATCGATAACCCAAGGTCGATTGGGTCGAGATCGAAAACCCAAGATCAAATGGGTTAAGACCGAATTGAAATTGAAACTTACGACCAAATGGGGTCAAAAGGATCGAGATCGAACAAAAATTTAGGCAGCAAACACAAAGATCGTAAAACGGCCGAATGCCCAAGGCCGAGGGTCAAAGACCCTAAAATTATGGCCAAGGCCCAAGACCGAGGGTTGAAAACCCAAAACCCATGGTCGAATACCATATGATTGCCTCGAAGGTTAAATTATGACTATATGATCATAGCCAAAGGCTAAACTGCAATCGTAGCCGAAGGCTAAACTCATGTTCGAAGATCATCCACATGAAATCTTACATGTTTGGTTGTATCATACCAATGATGTCACATGAATTTTTGCAAAAGAAATGTTTTTCCTCTACAAATTCAGATGATATGTGTTTGTAGAGAAAAAAGGGGCCATTTGTGGGTGCAAAAATTAAGGCTTAAGGAATGAGCCACTACCTGAATTTGGGAGAGTGGAGCTAGAATAAAGGAGCATGATCAAACACTTCCATGGAATATGGAACATGGAGAAATAGGGGGAAATGGGAACTTGAGGCCCAAGTATTTTATGTCTATAAAGGAACTAGAATCCCACGAGAACAGGGGAGGAAGAAAGGGAAGTGTCATATAGCTTTACAATGTCTTGCAATTATTTTGAACAACGACTGACTTGAGCGTCGGAGTGTTTTCTTGCAGGTCCTCCCACTCTCATTGTTGGCAAGCGAAGATGGTGTCCAAGGCTTCTCAACGTGTTCAAGATTACTTGTTGGTGGAGAATCGAAGTATCCGAAATTTTTCGCTCCAACAGAAACGAACCCCTATGTTAAAATGTCATTGTTAAAAGAAGTTTCTTCGACTGATTACAATTTACTATTTTTTTTTTATTGTACGTCGAAGATTTTAAGTTTGATTTGTATAGAGTATGAATTCGATACCTGTTATAACTAATTCATTGTGTACTTATTTCAAATCTTCTTTCTTTAATATCGTTGTATTAAAAGAATATAAACGTGTCAGCGATGTTCTTTTCACTTAGGCCTTAACTTACGAGAAGAGATCATCTTCGAATCTCTTCCACCAAGGTCACCGGATCAAGTAATCCGGGCCTTTGAAATTTCATTCAACGGTAAAAAATTATTATAGCTTTTAATGGGTCAAAACAAGTGGCCAGTTGGATAAAATTTCAAAGGTCCGGATTACTTGATCCGGTGACCTTAGTGGAAGAGATCCGGAGAGGATCTCTTTTCTTAACTTACCTCAACCAAACCAATTAAACTTTTGGATGAGCTTCACAGTTTAAGTCCCTTTTTTGTTTAACTAAGAGTTCATTTAAACGATTTTAAAATGATTAAAAACGCTTTTGATAAAAATATTTTCGGAACTAATCCTTAGTAGAAACTCAACTGAATCTTGGAAAAACATGAAGTGTTCTTCAAATGCTTTTGAAACTCAGAAACATTTTCTTTAAAAACGTTTTTAATCATTTTTAAAAACCCTTTCAAAACAAGTTTCAAATTGTTTACAACTGTGTGAGGTACAAGACAACGAGGTCGTCCCCAACCTCCATCACAGTGGAGTTGTAGCCGTCTGCATCATCAATCTTTTAACGCTTTCTTCTCCCCAATCAAAAACCGTAATTTTTATTCCCATTTTCTCTCCAATTTTCTCCCCAATTTTCTCTTTCCCTTCCCATTTCCCCCCCTTTTTTCCCGAGAAAATGCACTTTTTATTTTATATACAAATATATTCTCCTTACAAATAAAAATAATGAAAAAAAAGACCCACCAAACTCGAAAGCCAAAATTCGAAGAGACCCTCCATAACAGCTCAGACCAACCCTTTTTCGCAGTTGGGAATTCTAGGGTTTCTTTCGAGGAGAAATCCGAGCCGTTCGAGGGAGGATCTGAGAACCCAAGCGAATGGCATCGCAGGGGCAGGGAGCGATGGACCCTGCCGTGCTTGACGACATAATCAGGCGGCTCACGGAGGTCCGACTGGCCAGGCCGGGGAAGCAGGTTCAGCTCTCGGAGTCGGAGATCAAACAGCTCTGTGTCGCTTCCAGGGAAATCTTTCTTCAGCAGCCCAATTTGCTCGAGCTCGAGGCCCCAATCAAAATTTGCGGTAGGGTTTTTACATACCCACATACATTTTGATATGGGTTTATTAATCCTGAATTTTAACTGGCACTAAATTCTGTTCACTTATTATTTTTCCCCTTTTGTGATTTTGCATGTTTTGATGGGTTTTTTGTTTGATTTTTTCTGATGGGTTTTCGTTTATTACTTGTCTGCTATGAAATTACTGGTGGAAATATTGTGGCAGATTAGGGTTGAAGTTATCCGCGGTGTTATTATAGTTTAAGAGTGCCCATATGTCTCTTTCTTTCGATTGTCAAAGTTTTACTTTGAAAGGGAGAACATAAAATATGTTGCAGAAGTAGCTCAGCTTAACAGATATCAGTGGCAAGCTACGTTAGAAACAATATATATATATATATATAGGAATTGCTTAAGGGGAGGGATCCCCATTTTTTCAAAAAAATGGGGACACGCTCCCCACCGTTGGATTTAACTTTAATGAAATTGTGTGGTTGAGATTGTGTGGCTTGTGTTTTAATCTTAACCACACAATTTCATTAAAGCCAATCTAACGGTGGGGAGCGTGTCCCCATTTTTTTGAAAAAATGGGGATCCCTCCCCTTAAGCAACTTGTGTATATATATATATGCACACACGGTGAATATACGTTTCAATTTCTGTTTATTGATGTTCAGATAAACAAGTTATCATTTTTCTCATACAATGATATGATAGTTGTTCTGTATTTAATGTAGTCGTGACAAGATTGTGGCTTGTTGATGGTGTTATGTGTTCTGCAAGTTGGTTAACCCATGTTGTGTAGAAGTAAAAGCTTGAAACTTTGAAATGTCGAACTATCATGTGTGTTTTCTCTTCATAACCGTTTGTACATTTAAACTGAAATCATTGATGTGCATAGTTGTATATTGTGCTCATCGAAACTAATGGTGCTTTCTACCTTCATTTGGGGAAATAAGGTTAGTTTAGTTGATTGAACGCCTTTGAGATTGAAAGTAATGGTTTCTACTTAAGTGTGAAGGGAGTTGAATAATTTCATTTATAAGCTCTGGATTCATGGTTTTATCATGTAAGCATGATAAAGCATTGACACAGGTGATTCGGTGCATGCAATCTGAACCAGAAATTCTTGTCATGTTTGTATGACGACAGCGTAAGGGTTGAAGAATAAAAAATTCTGCATCACACTATGACTGTTTAGTGAGTGAGTAGATCCGTCCGAGGCTTTGGGAGTTATTTATATTAAAAATTTCCAGGTATATATCTCTAGATATAGTGGCTAGTTTGCTCGCTGCAGCTCATAGGTTTGTGGTTCACTATTGTACTCATCCCTTTGTCCTAGGCTTGATGTTTCTGACCTGAGTTTTCCTTTTTATTTACAGGTGACATTCATGGGCAATACAGTGACCTTTTAAGGCTCTTTGAATATGGTGGGTTTCCCCCTAGTGCAAATTATCTGTTCCTAGGCGACTATGTAGATCGTGGCAAGCAGAGTTTAGAAACAATATGCCTCCTGCTCGCCTATAAAATTAAGTATCCAGAGAACTTCTTTCTGCTGAGAGGAAATCATGAATGTGCTTCTATTAATCGTATATATGGATTCTATGATGAGTGCAAGCGGCGATTTAACGTGAGACTTTGGAAATCCTTCACGGACAGCTTTAACTGTCTTCCTGTGGCAGCTCTTATAGATGACAAAATTTTATGCATGCATGGTGGTCTTTCCCCTGATTTGACAAACTTGGATCAGATCAGAAACTTACCTCGTCCAACTGCTGTTCCTGATACTGGATTGCTTTGCGATTTGCTCTGGTCAGATCCTGGTAGAGATGTTAAGGGATGGGGAATGAATGACAGAGGAGTCTCATATACATTCGGCCCTGATAAGGTGGCAGAATTTTTAACGAAGCATGATTTGGACCTTGTTTGTCGTGCCCATCAGGTTAGTGACTATCCTTCTTCCCCCTTTGTTCTACTCAAGTTAACTTGGCTTGGGACTGAAACAAGTTCTTTTTCTGTAGGTTGTGGAAGATGGTTATGAGTTCTTTGCGGACAGGCAACTTGTTACAATTTTTTCAGCTCCCAACTACTGTGGTGAGTTTGACAATGCTGGTGCGATGATGAGTGTAGATGAAAACTTAATGTGCTCTTTCCAGATTCTTAAGCCAGCTGAGAAAAAAACCAAGTTCATGATGTCAACAAAAATGTGACGATTGCACTACCACTGCTCCAGTCTTGAACCAGGTCAGCTGATTATTGTTGCATTCACTAGCTCCGTGTGTGTGCGCGCGTGCGTGTCATGTCTACATTATTGTTGTAGTTCTTTTTGTATGTGTGCAATTGAATGTGCAGCTATATGGGAATATTATTACTTATTACACTAGCTGTGTGAGTGTGTATGCCATGCCATATACCATCTATGTTATTGCTGTACTTCTTTTGCAAATTTTCTGGATGTGTGAAGGTTCATGTGCACCTATATGTTATTCTTCTCATCCTTGGAAGGCTTGTGTAGTACACAAGCTCTGTTAGTTTGTTTATTAATTATAAATTCAAGCTCCTTTGATTTTCTATATGGTCGTCAATCAGTTATGTCTCCTTTTCCTAGTTGTCTTCAAGCATTTTGGACCACTTTTATTTGGAAATGAAAACATTGAAGAGGCACTTGTAAGTTTTTACTTTGAAAAGGCACTTATACGTTTCTACTTTGAAAAGGTAGGTTGTTTTATTTGTACTTTAGAAATTAACATATTTCAGCAGTTTTTATGCCACTTCATTGGAAGTTAATGTTTTTCCATAATGTAGGTAAGGGTCCTTTCTCTCAACTTTAGGAGATACATTTTATATTTTGACATGCATTGCTGTATTTCTTTTAGAATGGAAGGAAATAACTAGCCTTTCAATGAAAATGATTTGGATTTCTCCGGTGGCACACCAAAATCATTTGTTAAGGCACTTTTTGTTCTGCAAAATCATTGGATCATGTCTTCATCATTATTCGTCTAGTGTCAAACTATGAATAACCTTACATGCTTGTTGACTCATGATCTGGTACAAGTCATTAGTATACTCTGGGTCTTGCAAGTCAGGATGTTATTTCCTTAATAATGATGTGGCTATAATACTTGCATGTATTTAATACAATCACCATCTAACGGTGATATATAATTTATGTGAATATATGCGAATATATGCATTTGATACAGTTACTGTCTGACTGTCGAGATAGTGATTGTAATAAATACATGTAAGTATTGTAGTCAAATCCCTCAATAATATGGACCGGTAATATTGCAATTCATGTCCTTTCGAGTTTTAAACTTTAATGAACTTTTCACACTTTCATAATAAAAGAACGCACTCAACAATCATTGGTTTGAAAACAAGAAGACATGTTTTATAATATCATGGTATGAGTTGGTTGTTTTTTCCGGTTTATAAGGCATCTCAAGATGCACTTTTTGATGAAAGTCATTTTGGCCCCATCTTAATGAGCCTAATCTCATGCCCGCGTGCTTTTTAACTACTCTGAACAGTGTGCTTGTAAAAAAGATCCTGTAGTTCCGGCAGTAACCTTGTGGTTTGCATCTTCTTTGTAACATTGAAATGTTTATCGTGTGTTGAACACTGTGCTAGTCTAGTTATGCCTACCGCAACACATCAATTTGTGTTCACTTTATCCCATTTCCCTCATTATTTACTTATTTTTGCTGTTGCAGGCATTTTTTCCCCATTTTTTCTTGGCCAACTTAGCGGAAAATGAAGGTCGGCCAGCCTCGAAAACTTCCATTCACCTCTAGTAGACTCCAGGTATGTAAGCTGGGGTGAGGAGCGATAGAAGTTGGTGGTTGGGAGAAATACTCTGGAGTCGACTGAGGCAGTAGAATTTTACATTTGCTCGTTCACCTTTCTTTGTAATGCATATTCTGCAACGTTTGTGTACATATAATCTGGTCCGTCAACTGAATGCTGTGCCTTCCATGGAGGCCAACAGCAATCCCGTCGTTTCGCTCCCCAAAGAAGTCTCCAGTTTTCATAGATTATTAGGTAATATAACTCATTGATTGAACGGTTTGTTAACGACGCTTTAAGCTTACTTTCGTGTTAAGAGATGGTCAATTGTCATTAGTGGCTGTGTTGCATCTTATCAATTGGGTCAAGGCATCGTGATTTTTTTTCTTTTCCAAACTTACTGATTTATATGTGGCGCTTTATATGTAAGGAGGACCAACGGACCGCAGTTTGACATGTTTGCCTAAACGTTTTCCATTGTGATTGTCAAATTAATTTTGCGCGTGTTAAACTGTGATTTGTAAGTAAGAGCGACTCTTTGCATTAATGGGCCGAACAGCCGAAATCCTCCAAGAAAGATGAACTCAGCAATTGTTTTAGTTTAGTTAGATGTAACCATAAGTGGCCCAGTAGAAAAATGCGGATAGCAGCTCTCTAAAGAAAAAAAGGAGAGGTCTTGGGTTTGATACTTTTTAAGATATTAATTTGCTTGTTCGTGATCACAGAGGAAGAGTGCAATATTCAACTAGTCTTCTTTCACCCCGAAGAGGTGAATAGAAGTGGTTCGTCACTAGTTGTTCACCTCATTTTTCGTAAACCCCGACTTACTTACAAAGGTTTTTACACCTGAATGAAAATATATTAGTAGTTTTAGAACTTACTAGTTGAAACAGTGGTGGCCAATTCTGCTTTACTTGTGCGACATTTTTCTTTATTTAGAATAAATTCTAGAGTATCAATTATCAGATCAGAATTAGGTACCGTCTCTTTTTTCTAACTAAATTAATTCATATTTTTCAAGTATCGGATTACGAGTTGTAATGTAAAAACTAAAAATCATGTTACATTTTAGTTTGTGTTGTTATTTTACCGCATCGATATTATGTGTAAGTAATCACACAAAAAAACTGTGAATCAGGAAAATTCTAATACTCATTTAAGTAACAAATAGTAGAGGGATGTGCAAAACTACTTACATTTTGGTTTTGATATCACAAATTTTAGATGTAAAAAAAAATAAAAAAATAAAAAAATAAAAAGAACGAAAAGCTTCCATGCACCCAAAAATGGAGAAATGTAAAATTAATATTGATATAAAAAAAGAAGAGAAATTGTGAAATAAAATGGAATACGCTCTAAAGTTGTGGGCCTATGGGCCGTGGGACATAGAGATTTAAAATCTTCGCCCCTTTTTTTCAATTTCTCAGTAGGGTTATTTTTCCAATCGACAAAATAAAATCTAATTTTTAAAAGGAAAACTAAAGAAAAATGTTTGAAAACTTTAACGATAAGTATAAAATAAAAGATGAATTGAATAGTATATGATTGGTTTTTGGAAGTTTTAACTAAACACTTCCGGTACTGTTCACTTTTAACGAAAAACCATATTTTTACCTTTACCTGACACTATTCACTATACCTTTAAAAATGACTTTTCGTTAAAAATGAAGTTTTTTTGAACTTTTCATTAGTTTTCCTTTGATTTTTTTTTGTAAAAATATAATTTTTCGTTAAAATGAACATATCAAAAACTTTTCTTTAAAGTTTTCATTTTTAAATTCAAACGAATAAATAAAAATTCAAAAAACAACCTCTTCCTTTTCGTAATTTCAATTTTCATTTCACAATTTCAAAGGCAATCCCAGAAATACTCATTACTGAATTTTCCGGGAATTGGAGTTTGGTAGATTCGAAAAAAGAAAAACCAAATCGGGGAAGTTGGGAAGAAAAAGTGAGGAATGAATACTGGGTTGGATCCGTCGATGACATTGCTGGCAGCGAGTGGCGGCGACACCGTGAAGCTCTTCGATGTGTCGGACAAGTCCGCCGATCCCTTGGTTTTGAGCTACACTCCTTCTCCTGGTTCCCATGTCAATTCCCTCAAGTGGAATCACACCAGTCAGTCACCACTCTCTCTCTCTCTCTCTCCTCAACTTTCCTCAATTGGATGATGGGTTTTGCTTTCTGCTGTCTTTGTTTATAGGCATGGAAACAAAATTTGATCTTTGTAGATGAGAAAATTTTGGGTCTTTTTTCCTGCATTTTCTTGGCTGCCAAACAGTGGGTTTAGTTTATTCAATTTGGGGTGTGTTTTGCAGATATGGTGGTGGCTAGTGTTGGAGATGATAAGAAGATATCGTTGTGGAATAAGAATGGGAAGAGCATGGGCACCATTCCCGTGGCCGGAGCCGATAGCGGAGATGGCATTGAGGTAATTCAGTTACAATTATATCATTGAAGTAGATTTGGTTTGACAGTAATGTGAAATGAATGAATGCTTGAGAGAATGTGTTGGGTTAGTACTTAGTAGTTGATATTCTGCTGGTGGAACTATTTATGCAGGAGTCTATATTGGCTCTCAGCTTCGGTAACAAGGTTTCTAGATACATATGTTCCGGTGGAACCGGTCAGGTTGTAAGAATATGGGATTTGCAGAGAAAGCGGTGTATCAAATGGTTGAGGGGTCACTCTAGTACAATTACGGGTGCAATGTACAACTGCAAAGATGAGCACTTGGCTTCCATCAGTCTTAATGGGAACCTCATACTTCACAACCTTGCATCTGGTACAAGGACTACTGAACTCAAGGACCCCAATCAACAGGTTGTCTTCTCGTTGCATCTTTCCGCTGATTATTACCCTGGTCTTTGTGGCTTTGAGTTCTAAGTTTCCAAACTAATTGGTTGTTTGCTGGTTTTTAAGACCAGGTACTAAGAGTGCTTGATTATTCCCGGATTAGTCGACACCTTCTTGTGACAGCAGGTGATGACGGGTCTGTACATTTGTGGGACACAACCGCTCGTAGCCCAAAGGTTTGCAGTATGTTTAATCGAAGATTGATGCTGTGCTGCGTTTTCTTGGGCTATTGTGTTTGCATTCCCATTGGGCAATGTTAAATTTTATTCCCAGTTCATATATGGAAAACAGGCATATCTGAAAGAGATTAATTACATTTCCTTATTTTTTACAACTTTCAACCTCCCCAAACCCAAAGAGAGCATTGATCTTGTCCTTTGATAGCAGTAGTGGTCAAATATTATCCCTTTGCTAACTTCCTTGTTTATCACTTGCCTTTCTAATCTAGGCAGAGTTGTTAAGTTGAAAAATACTCTATCACTTACCCATTTAGTCTTGTTTCTCTTAGTTTGTGTTTTACTTGTAATGGAATTGGTTTGTTTCTTTCTTCCCTTTTTCCCTTTTTCAAACTCTTTTACGCAGGTTTCTTGGCTGAAGCAGCATTCTGCACCAGCTGCTGGTATCAGTTTCTCTCCATCTAATGACAAGGTCTCATAAGTGCATGTAACTTTACATTTTATAGTCGATTATCATAAGACAAGAAGGCTATCTGACTATGTTCTACTAAATTATGAAGATTGTTTTTAGGGTCAGAATATGTAGAGAGGTATTAATTAAGCCTTCTGATTTTCAATATATTTTCCTCTTGATAGATGATAGCTACCGTTGGGCTTGATAAGAAGTTGTATACTTACGACTCAGGGTCGAGACAACCTTCACATTGTATTTCCTATAAAGCACCTTTCTCTTCATTGGCATTTAGAGATGATGGTTGGGTATTGGCAGCTGGAACAAGCAGTGGTGATGTGGTGTTCTACGATGTCCGTGGTAAACCAGAGCCTTTCACTGGTATTCGTGCTTATAGTAGTTCAGAGGTAGCTCTCTCTCTCTCTCTCTCTCTCTCTATCTCTCTCTCTCTCTGCACTGTTCCTTGAAACATTGAATTTTGGAAAAACTTGTGTTGTCTCTAATATTTTTGAATTTCCTATCCTTTGTAAATTCCAAACTATGTAACACTATAGGTGTCGTTTCCATCACTGAGTATCAAGATACCTCGTCATGAGGATTAGGGTGGTCAGACATATCCTCCTTATGGTCTGGCTCAAACTTTCGATCATCCCTGGTTAGGTAGATTTATCACGAGGATGTTCTCAACTTCTCATGGGGACACACAATAGGGTGTTCAGCTTTTAACAAGCAGTCTACATGAATGACAGTTGGGTGTTTAACTTTGTTTGTACTAATCGTTTACAGTATTCATCAGGCTGTTACAAGTCTATGCTGGCAAAGGTCAAAACCTGTCGTTGTAAACGAAAGCAATTGTACTGTTGAGACTGCTCTTTTAGGAGATGCTGTTGAAGATTCAATCCTTATGCCTGACCAACTTCCTTCTGTGACTTCATCAAGTCTTCCTCCATCTATGGCAGTATCTAGTTCTCGAAATCCAGGCCGTTCAAGTTCATCTGCCGAGACATCAGCAGCTGGCAATGGATTAACATCAAGCACACTTTGTGTATCTACGTCAGAGGATACACCACAACGAGACCATTTGTGGCCTGGTAGAACATTGCGAAGGTTGCATCCTCCTCGATCTACTTATAACTTCAAGGATGATATGGAGGTGTTCTCCCCTCTTGTGGATGTTCATCCAATCACACCTACACTTGACAAGTTGTGGGATGATGATAAATTAAAAAAGGATAATTTGTTTCCAGATAAGAAACCTTCGTCACTTTTATTTCCTTCGTCCGGTGGGAGATTCCCTTTTGCGGAAGATGGGGCCACTGATCATCCAATATTTGACTGGAAACCCAGTTCAACATCTAAACAGGTCTCACTTATCCATATCTTTAGTTTTTTTGGATGAATGCTTAATGTGAAATGTTCCATCTTTTGAATTATTTTTTTTGAGAAGATTCCATCTTTTGAATTATAAAGAGCAACCTTGTATGCAAACCTGGAATTTCTCATCCTTTATGCTGTTTTTGTAAGTATAACTATTTTAATCTTTTTCACATTTGCTTTTTCGACCAACAAATTTAGTTCTTACCATTATGATTTCAGTTACTCCTATGTAAGTTGTAAGCTAAGTAAATTGATTTTGCTATTTGTTGGGGTGGGGGTGTTAAATTTCTTGATGTCTTTGTTACGTATGCAATTGTTCTGAATGATCATGTTTGTTCCTTGGTGCAGGATGACATAAAATTGTCGTTTGCACTATTAGAATCAACCCCTGCTCCATCTTCCAAGAGTGAAGACTCATCCATCACCCCTCCAGAAGCTTGGGGTGGTGAGAGATTTTCTGATAAGTTTCGCCAGCCAACCACTTTTCTATCTCGCGTTGGGACGTCAGCTCAGACATCAGGATCAACTTTATCTGGACTGCCCGATATGTCTTTAACAGAAAATTTGCAAAGTTTGCGCACCAAAGGTTTGTCTTCCATTCAGGAGACTTCATTTGGATTTCCCGAACACATTTCCTCGACTGCGATGCCTATGTCCCCTGGTAACAAAGGCCTCTTGGGACAGCCTAACCTTGATGCACCAACATCTTTAACCTTTTCTCGGAGATTCTCTACTTATGCAGAGAGGATAAGCACTACATCTAACTTCAATGATCGAACATCCCTAGCAGTGAGTTCACCGAAAACAAAGAAAACAGGAGCCGAAGGAAGAGAAGAATTGTTGAATAGCTTCTTGTCAAAGTCAGATGCATCAACTGCCACAGAATTAGGGGCTCTCCCGGCAATTAACGTATGGGTAAAAGATTTGTTGGATAAGTCGTCATCTTTGAATTGGTCTGACTTTCCATTTAAAAATGCTCCTTCTGAAGAAAAAAAGAAAATTAAAACGTTGGAGCATGAATTGTTTGTTTTAATGATTTTGCTCATATACATGCTTTCACTTTTTGTGTTCTATAACAAGTGGGTCCCACTTGAAACGGTCGCTCCTTGATTTTACGCTGCCATTTGAATGGAAACCAGTGATGAAATTTGTTAGGAGAAGCCTCCACAGATGTTTATCATGTTCCCCTTTTCTGTCATACCAGATTATTATAGTTAACTTGACGATGATGATTGTGACAGGGAGGAAGCTCGCATCTCCAAAGTGCACCCCAACAAGATGCACAGCAGGGAAGCTCCTTTACATTTCAGATTTTTCAACGGACTCTAGAAGAAACTCTGGATTCTTTTCAGAAATCCATACACGAAGATACGAGGAACCTTCATATAGAAATTTTAAGGCAATTTCATATGCAAGAGGTACGAATCTTCTCTCTTGTTGTTTTCATTTCCATTTAGTTCCTCATGCATTTTCTGGAATCGTTACACAGATGGACATGTCAAATGTGATGAGGGCAGTGCTGGAAAACCAAGCCGAGTTGATGAAAGAAGTTAAGTCTCTCCGGAAAGAAAACCAGCAGCTCCGGCAATTGCTTTGAGAATTGGTGATGATTGTTATTGTTTTTGATTTTTTTTTTCTTTTTGTGGATTGAATGCATGTTGTTTCAGTGTCATAATTTGCTCTCCATCAGTGGGTTTCCGTTCTATAGGTAGACTAGAATTGCTTCTCTTGGCCGGGGGCGGGGACTAAAGAAAATGTAGAAATGCAAGTGCAATAGGAAGTAGAGTTTGTGAGTATATGTACAGATTCAGAATGATCATTTCCTGCTAATGAACGAAGGCTTTGATTCGGGTGAAATTTACAAGCATTACGATGTTTCAGCTTTTACCTGGTTTTATTTGTTCGTTTTTCCTTTTTCCTGTTCCCGTCTTGGACTTTATCTTCTCTCCTCCTGTCATACGACCGTGCTCGTGCTCGCCTGCTGTATCCGTTGGACGTGCTATCGGGGTAGAAGATCCTTTCCTGCATCGAGTATCGAAGAAGGTATAGCATCGTAGTCCCAATGGACTGAGTGCGGTAATGTTGGAAGTCTACAGCACTCGGGAGGAAGAGATGATAAAGATGGCTTCTTGTTGAGAGCTTGGCCTAGGAAGCTTGTAACTTGCATTCATGGTTGGAAGCGTTAAAGGTCCGTTTGGAAGTGAATAATCAAAGAGCCATAATCACTTCTTGAGACAAGCACGTCCGCGGAAATGTTTATGGCCATTTCCACAAGTACTTCCAAACCAACCCGAAGTCGGTTAGGTTATGAGGGAACTTTGAGGGACAATTAACTGATTTGCTTTTCTAATTTTTTTTTTCATTTTTCATTGGCTTTTTATATTAGCACCCTACAAAATGTTGAATGCGCTTCAAATTAAAATTTAGTATTAAATGATTTATTTACCTACTATGCAATGGCAATTTTGACCTTATTAGGTTTAAAAGAAGAAAAAAAATCTATATACACCCCAAATCACTTTTAACGTATTATTTATCTTCTTCAACTATCAAAACCCCTCCAACCCTATATTGTTGAACAAAATCATAACTAATGAAACTACAAACATGTTGATTGAGAAAAATTATTTTTTACGAATGAAACACGAAATCGATGTTTTGGAAGCTTTACATGAGATAAGACTTTATATTTTTTATTCTTTTAGTGATTTTGACAACATCGATAATTATTTAATCTTGCTTTTGATGCGTTATTCAAGCTTCTATGTTCGTATTCATCTTTTAAGGATCATAGGGATTACATGAAGAATTAAACACCTAAAATTACTACCAAATATTAAAAACTAACGAGATGAGTTTAATGGTGGAATTGAAAACAACCCATATATGCTTTAAATCTCAGTCAGCATCTTTTGTCAAAATTCGCATTTTTTGTCCAAATCAAAAGCTTTATAAGATTTGTGAAATGGTGGAATTAAAATATGGAGTGCATGTAAAAAATATAAGGTGTATATTAAGAAAGTGGGATGTGAAAGTATTATGGAAAAGTAAGTGGGGTGTATTAAGATAATTTTTAATTAAAAAGGCAAATATGAAGTTTATTCAACAATTTACGGATGTTAATATAATAAGCCTTTTTCATTTTCTTTAAACTTTTAAATGAATATTGAATAAGTTAAGGTAATCTTCTAAGTTTTACATTATGAGTAATTAAATGTGGGCTCCACATTTGCCACATCACCACTAACGGTCAATTTGACGGATTGAATAATAGTTGTATGACATTGATATGAAATTGTGAGCCGTTTTATGAAACTGAAAAAGAAAAAAAAAATTGAAAGACTTATGAATTTGAAAAGTGTGGTTATAGCAATACAGGGGTGTGGAAATATCCCCACCCTCAAACAGAATGCTGGCATCAATTTTGTAACTCATTATCTTGATTGAACTGTAGTTCGCTAAAAAATGCCGACCTGAAATCTGTGGCAGTTCAGAACATACAAACATGTAGCAGAGGCACATCAGGGCAGTCGGCACTTTAACCACCTCGGCGTCGTCGAGAAATTAGAACGGTTTCACGGCTCTTCCCATGACTCCATGAATACAGAACATCTTGCGGTTTGAAGGACTTGCAAATTTAGGGCTTCAGCTTCGTACTACGCCTCACTTCTTGATTAATCTCAACACGTCGCCAACAAGATGTAACGAACCAGTTACAAGGACCTGGTATATACACCTTGGTTCCATGAAAATGAAAGATAATAAATGAAATAAGTTAAATCTCCCAAATTAAAAAACAAGATTACCTGAAAACGAACAGATTTACTTTGTCGGACACTGTCCCTGAGCCATTGTATGGCTGATGGGAGAGAGGGAAAAACTGCACTATTTTCCCAACTTTTGACAGCGATTTCCTTGTCATCTGTCAGTTCTTCACAACCGGTGGCTGCGCTATTGTCATCACCTCCTATTAAAGTAAAAAAATAGAAACACTTCCAACTGGGAAATTCTATGGTACATATATATGTGTGCGTGTGTTGTCTGAAGGCCAAGCTAAGTTTTATGTTACAAGTCACATACCTTTGTTACCCTGCATTAGATTTTCCCATACTTTTTGAAGAGCAAACTGCCACGACAAATCCACTTGAGAATCAGTCGGAGGTAAGGAATGTGAACCGACCTTGTAATACACTGATGTGTTTGGTACAAACAGAGCCTTCTTGAAGTAGACACCTAAAAATATCAACCAAAATCCCATAAGTTTCTTTGAAACCTTCAAGAAAGTTTCTGACACCATTCATGAGTGAAATTATCAATACTCTAGGATCACCACCGTGAAACTTGATGGAAGTTGAGGTACCACCCTAAAACCAATTGGTAATAGGGGAGTGGCCTAATTCCTTATAAGTCCGTCTTAACTTTCCAATGTCGGATCCTCCCAAAATTCATTGCAGATCTAAATTCCATGCGTTTCTATTTTTCAATCAATAATGAGTTTTAACCTATAAATTCCTTTTAGATCTTTGAAACTTACTGGATGTAAATTCAGAAGATTACATCAAATAATGCTTATGCTCACCATGACTAGCACATGTTTTCATCAGATTCGGAAGAAGCAACTGAGGATCCCTCACTGACATACAATTAAACAGCAGTATCTGCAAGTATTTATCAAAAAAAAATTCTCAGTAACAGCCAGGGAAAATGAAGATCTCCAAGGCTTGTAAAATAGAGCATCTACCTGTTCTGACTTCTTCCCGACTTTTTCAACAGGGTGCCTCTGTACCGGATCATGTGATGATCCAGAAGTACTGGGAGGCTGAACAGAAAGAGAAAACCATCTTGCGCATATTTCCATGCTTTCTGGGCTATGTGCACCGTCCAAATAAAACACAAGATCTTCAGGGCTTTCACTGTTAATAAAGCGATCAGGGACTATTTGAGCCCGTCCTTGTAAACTGACTGTAGCAGTTAGTCCTTTTATGAACTGCTCCGGCAGAGAGGTCTATTCCATTTGGATATGTATATAAATCAATCAACATAGAAATCAAGAATAAAACGGAGAATTGATTGTTCATAGAACTTACAGTATGTTCTGGGTATTCAAGGTGACCAGTCCTCTGGAGCCATGTAGAGGACAGTGCAATAGCAAGACCAGCATTAACATATTGGTGCTCGCCTGCAAGCCCAAGTTTTAAGCCATTCAGCATATTGGGATCCAACGGTTGTACCAGTTGAAGGGGTACCTGGAACCAGCATAATTTCTCAGTTCATTGAAGACATTCTTTTTGTTTTGTATTTATCTCAAAACAAAGTGACTGCGTCAATTATGACTTTATTTATATTTCTTTATAAGAACATCAACAACGGATTCAAAATAGCTAAATTTGACTTGGCGTAGTGTAACTCCTCAAATTGTTGAAATATTATTTGCTTAATAGATGGAAGGTACATCCCTAGAATATAGCCAAACTCCTTATACATGTAGGTCAAATAGAACGGCATCTCTCAATTGCAAAAAGGCCTCAAGTTCCTTCGAACATGGCAGCTTTGACTTGGCAACTTTGTAGTCCATAACGAACCTAAATTTAGAATCCCAGGACTTCCGATAATCAAACGTATCCTAGGATTGCAGAAGAATGGAAGCTGAGGCTTAAGCAGCAAAGGATGCCAGTGAAGATTTAAGAGCATGTCAGTACTTAAAGGGGTTCTTAAAACAAATACGCGCATAGAACCTGTCTCAAAACTTTGATTTAATTATCTGTTTATTCGGAATTCATCTACTTATTAGATGACCGCTTCTATATTACAGTTTCTAGAGAGACGTCAAATTTCTTTCATTCTGTATCATGCATTTTCAAGTTCTGAGATAAACAAAATCAATGAAGGGAACATCTTGCAACTTACATCCAACTGAGAAGCCTTCTCTTCCAGTACACGCATTGCTTCATCAGGTTGAGGCACAGTCAAGGCAGGAACCCTAGACTGAATTGAAAGAAGAAAAAAAATGGGCAGTAACGGAAGTGAGTGTAAATTCTGTTAGACATATGGCCAATCATCATATGCATTTAGAAAATGTAATTTTAAGGAAAACCTTGAAGATTCCAGCCTTCTCCCCAGCAATTGCTCCCAGAGTATTTCCTATTTATAGTATCCAGCAAAGAAAACAAAAGCAATCATGCGTATTAGACATCTGTGGGCATGGGTATCAATGTTCGCATGTCGTGGTGCCAGATTGACAATTTGGACCACACATTCAAACAATTTTCCACTTGATCAATGGCCCAAATTGACAGTTTGACACCATAACATGCCAATTTGTAATTGCATCACATTGCAAATACAAAACATTTGCATATGTTCTTTATATTTGTATTTTCAATTAAATGCCTCAATTACTCATATGTAATTACATAGGTTTGAGAAAACACTAACCAAGAATCTCCATGTGGTCATATCCAAGGGAAGATATACCACAGACAACCGGCGCCTGAACCTGAAATGTTAATGCATCTATACTTGGTTATTTCCAAAGCAATCAAAATAATGGATATCGTACTCAAATACCCATTTCACATACCACATTTGTTGCATCAAACTTTCCACCTAACCCTACCTCCAAGATAGCAACGTCTACCTGCATAGTAGATTAAAATAAAAGCAACATTACTGATTCACATCATCGATATCAATAACATTTCTGGAGAGGAAGGATGTTATGTGGAAGCAACTAAGAAGATATGCATCAAACCTGTTCTGCTGCGAATATCTTAAAGGCAAGCAAGGCAAGGAAGCGAAAGTAGGTGGGCATTGGTATATCGTCAGTAGAATTTTCCTGCATTTGAAATACACGCTCACGTTTGACATAACCATCATGATTAAACAAATTAGGCAAAAGCATTGAACTAAAAAAGTTCAGGATACAAGAATGGACAATCTTTTGCATTGATCAGTATACAGCAGAACGAAAATGTGCTAATTCAAAAATACGGCAAACAAAAGATTAAAAATATCACACATGGATTACCTTTAGTCTCTCGAAACACCACCAGAAATATGCTAAAAATTTCTCTTCACTGATGTCCAAACTGCATCATTCGACGAAAACAAGAAAAGTTAACATTACATGAAACTTGTTAACATGGATGTTAGATATAAAACTAATTGGCCTATACTTGTATAAAAAATAAAAAATAAAAACTCACCCATCCAACCGGAATCTTTCTCGAACATCAATGAGATGGGGGGACGTGAAAAGTCCAGTGCGAAAGCCGCAATGGCGTAATATCGACTCTGTGAAGGTGCAGGTGGATCCCTTTCCAATCCCCAAAAACAAGAAAACAGCAATCAGTCCCACATCATACAGAAACAAGTAACCAAAGCCAGTGTATATATACATAATCACACTACTAAAAATAAAGTTTGTAACTTCAAATATATTAACAATAAAAGGTAGCGATTTTAATACTTTTCTTTAACCGTCTGCACTCTAAACCGAATATTTTATAATTTTTCAGCACTCGCAAGCAGTGACGGGTCCAGAATTTTTTTTCATTGGGACATTTCATCGAACATGTACATGTTGAAGTTCAATTAGTAAAATGTGAATTGTGTAAATACCTTGCCTTTGGTGCCAGCAACGTGAATAATCTTCATCTGTTCAATTGACTCCTCCAACTCCAGGATCTGCACATTATTACATAAACACCATTAATTAATAATTACTTGAATTTGCACACATGAGCTCAAATACGACGTCGTTGAGTTAGTGAATAAGGCTCTGTAGTATTTGACTTTGAGATAGTCGAAGAGGAGGTCGAAGCGGTCGCCCTTGTTGCTCTTATCGGCGCGACTGCGTTTTGTGATCAAGGAGGATAGAGCGTCCAGTGCCTTCTCGTACGGAGGCGGTGCCGAGGAGCCATCGCCACCTACAAACAAACCAAACAAAATGAATAGTGGATAGAAGGAGGAGGAGGTGGTGGTGGCGGCGGCGGGTTGTATTGTAACTTTGTAGTATTACCTGATTCCGCCATGGCGAGTGGAGTTGGTGGTTTAGATCTGAATCGAACGAAAAGTTGGACTGAGATAAAGGAATTGGGGTTGAAACTTAAAAGGTTGTATACAAAGACATGGTGACGTCCGTGGTGATTAGCAAACCAACAAAACCACTTCTTCAGTCCACTGCGTGGGATTTTTAACATTTTGGAGAAGAAATTTAAGATTATTAATAAATTTTAAAATGATGGTAATTGATATCACATGATTTTATTTTATAGTATTTGTGAATTTTCTTGTTTGGTTAACTTAAAAGAACAATGGAATTCAATATTGAATTTGTTATTTTTAAAATCTCAATCATAGAAATTGGGAAATGACACATATTTACATAGAATTTAAACTTAGGAATTGGAGGTCCCAAATTCCAATTTTTTTTTCCATGCGGAAATTTTAAATTTTTATGTTTATGAATCCAAACAAAAGAATTGGTGCATGTCAATTTATAAATTCTGACTTTTACCTAAATTCCAAGTATATTTCCCTCATCTAAATGTAGTGTAATTTATAGGAAAATTAATGAAAAGTCCAAAAAAAACTTCCCTTTTAACAAAAAGTCATTTTTAAATGTGTAGTGAATAGTGTCAGGTAAACGTAAAAATGTAATTCTTAGTTAAAAGTGAACGGTACCGAAAGTGTTACGTTAAAACTCCCCGTTTTATTTTATACGTAATGGCTGAGGCTACTAAATATGGAAGCAGATTCTCTTCGGATTATTTTGTGAGGATCTCACATCTAACCGTTCATCATTCGGTACTATTTGAGTTTAATTTTAAACGAAAAAATTCAAATGATTTCGAACTCTACGATATACGATGAATGATTAAAATGTAAAGATTCCTAAAATCCCACCATGTGGATCCGAATGGATTCCAAATCCTCTAAATACTATATCATTGATATAGTTTAATGGACTCTCTATCGTGATATGCCCAATTTTCATTGGACACTAAATTGTTCCGTATTAAAAAGATTTGATATGATACTCAAGTCCACTCTTACGTTGCAAAATTTTTACACGATCAAACCAACTTATTACAAGAAATAGCTTAAATCAGCTTGAGCTCGGTATCAGGCTCGAATTTTTGAAGTTGTGTAAGAACCAAGCAAACCTAGCTTGAACCAAACTTAAGCACAATAATAACCGGTTCCGCTCGGCCCATTTACAGCCATGATTATATTATCTTGATTGGGCCGCCCCTAAGCAAAGCACACATTAATCAACCATCCAAATACAATATAAACCCAATTACCGTGGTCGTGGGCCCTAAACTTGCATTAGGCCCAAAGGTGCGACCGAACAACCATATAAAATGGTAAGCTCAAAAAAATGATTCCATCCGTTCCGTACGTAAGCTCATTCTCTCCTGACGTATCTAACGGTGTGCCGTCTCAGCCACAGCTGATACATCAACGTATAAAACGCATCGAACGGCTCCGGTGTCTCGTTCCACATAAAGTGCCGACTCGCAGCCACACCCAGCACCCTCATCTTCTCGTGCCGCTCCCAGCACGCGCGCCCCAACACGCGCTTCAGCTCCCTCACTACCCCTCCACTACGTCTCACGAACACCGCGATCTCCTGCCACCTCAGCACGTCCGAGAATGGCAGGTCCGGGATCGGACGGTCCGTGATCACCACCGGCACGCAACCGAAACGCAGCGCCTCCCCGATCCCCGCCACGTCGCCTCCTCCGTACTCGAACAAGCAGAACTTACTCCCGCCGAGTCTGTTCGCGAAAGTACTGGGATCGGACGGCTTGGATTCGATCAGAAAATCGGGGTCGCTGCTCAATTGGTTGACTAGCGTTGACTCCTTGACCCAATCGAACCTGGCGTACCCCAAGACGCTCGCCGTGTTGTTCGTCGGCGCGGGAGTGCTCGGGACCGGCGGAAGCGAAATGTCCTTGTGGGGAATAAACTTACCGGCCGGCGTCGGGAAGCACGAGATCTGGACCGAGTTTTTCTTGAGCTCGACGAGATTCCGGTCCGATTCGTACCCGATGCCGGCGCATGAGAGGTAGAAATGGTCGGCACCGAGGGTGCGGTTCCAGTAGGGAAGCTCGGAGCGGAGGGATCTGATGAGGCGCGCGACGGAGCGCGGGGGGAGGTCGGAGGGGAAGGGGACGAAGAAGAGGTGGGCTTTTTCGGGGTTTTCGGTGGGGAAGTGGCTGTCCTGGAGGCGCGTGTAGAAGAGCGATTGGGATGGGGAGGTGAAGGGGAAGGTGCTGTTTGGGTTGTAGATGAAGATCTTGAAGAATTTGAACATGTTTTGGTAATTTGGGTGGATCGTGGAGGGTGAAAGGTAGGGGGAAGTGAGGGGTTTGGGGTGGGCGGCGAGGACGGCGAGGACGGAGGAAAGAGAGAATTGGAGGAGGAGGAGGCGGAAGATGGAGGTGGTTGACATTTTGGAACAGCCACACAAGGCCTTAGACTGTGAAACCTCACTGTCTCTCACTGGTAATGCTGGAGGTTGAAGACGAGGAGGAGACGTCAATTGTGAAATGGCGACGAAACGGGGTAACGTGTTGGCAAGGTTGCGTCCCGCCAGACGGCAACAAGTGGTCTATTTATTTATGATTTCGGACAATGATTAATACAATGCTGAGATAATCACTGTGCTAATATAATAAAACTAGATTAAGAATGTACTTGTTAGTGTTAATTGAGAGATTTATAAAGTAATATTCGTATAATTTCTAACAAAGAGATATTTTCCATAAGACGAGATCTGTAATGAGATCGATACTGCATAGATAAAGATATTTTAAACATCTTAATTTAGATTTTTATTTCTAATGTGAAATGCTCACGATATACATCTTAGCGTGACGTGTTTTGCACATAAACAATTCTCCTTTTGCGGTGTTGTAGTTGGTGACGTCACTACATGAACAATCCTTATTTGGTGGTGTTGGAGTTGGTGGAATCATTAGATCTATTAATGAACAAAAATCGCTGGCATCATATAAGAATGTAAGCGTGTAACCTAAATAGAATGTAAGCACCTAAAAATCTCCTCCATAAATTGATTTGGTGTTTTTTTTTGTCTATGAGGTGCAATGGCTTGCATATTAACTCGTATAAGGACTTCAAACTCACCGTGTCATTAACTTAATGGTGAATCAAACAATCACTCTGAATTAAATGCATTTCAATTATGCATAAAGAGAAAAGTACAACTTTCATCTCTTATTTTAAAAATCATCTCAAATATGAACGACATGAATTATACTTAAATCAAAAACTAATTAACTCGTTTTGGAAGTGTTATTGAAGAAGCAGTGAAAATGTTTTTGGAATCAATCCCTAGTGAAAATGCAAATGAATCCAGAAAAGGTTCTTGAAGTGCATTAGAAACCCAATAACATTTTCTCCAAAAATGCTTTTAATCATCTTAAAATGCTGGAGCCCAAAGATCTTATAATTTGTCCATTAACTTGTTTTGAAAATTAATAGACATCCGTCTGGGTGGTGTAGTCGGTTATCACGCTAGTCTCACACACTAGAGGTCCCCGGTTCGAACCCGGGCTCAGACATTTTTTTTTCAATCCAATTAAACACAAGTACGTCCGCAAAGTAGCTCACGTGATATCCATGATCCGGTCACGTGCAACAGTTGGAAAGCAAAGCAAAGTGAACGCGCGCACAGAAGAAGCGCGTGGGGGGAAGTTAATACCGTTCAGTCGTCTTTTCGCTGTGTTCCTTCCAAATTACGAAAAGCAACGTCTTTCCTGGGCTCGTCTCTCTGACTCAGTTCCAGCTCCCGACTCGGATCCCTCGAACTCGGAATCTCAACCCAGTGACTCTCCGAGCTTCGAAACGCAGCGTTTTGGTTTCCGTCTCAAATGGATGAGTCCTACGCTGGCCTCGCCACCAGCCATTTGCTCGGCTCAGTCCCTGTAAGCTCTCTGATCGATTTTAAGTTTGATTTTTTATGTAATTCTTTCCACCAATTCGCGAATCGTTGAATCGAACTTGTAGAATTGTACATGGTTGATTGGGTGCGTCTAGATTCTCTTTACATGAATGTAATTTGTGAGCTAAGTGATCTTAGAGCTTGTTTGTTTCCCGGGAAAGTGAAGGAAAAGAAAATTTTGGAGTTCTGGATAATCAGTGGTTTCGACATTTTTTTATCATCTTTTGCCCCTTTTCTGAGCTGCCAATGTGAAGCTTGTTTGATATAATTGAGATTATGAGGAATTTCTTAATAATTTATTACAATTAGGTATAATTTCGTTGCATGAATGTAATTTATGAGCTGACTGATCTTAGAGTTTGTTTGTTTTCCAAGAAAATGAGGAAAAGTCAATGGCTTAGACAGTTTTTGATTAAATTTTTGCCCCTTTTTGGAGCAGCCAAAGTGTTACTTGCAATTAGTTATAATTGAGAATTTGAGGAATTTCTTAGTAATTTTTACAATTATTTATATTTCTTGATGCATTTCCATTTAAATATAACTACTTTCCAATTTAAGCAACCATTCTCTAAGTAATAGTTGCAATTTTTAATTATATTACTGAGAATTATTAACGATATGAACCCAAGCTATGAAAGTTGCTTTCCCTTCGAAATGTTGAATAAATCACTTATCTTTGCTTTACCTTTTTTCCCCCTTTTGGGTTTGATAGGCTGTTACTGAAGAAAAAGAAAAGAGTACCACAAGTTATGAAGGTATTATACTTGCTCATTGTGTTTTAAATTATTTTTTATTTTCTTTTTTCAAAGTAAAAGTCCAGTGAAGGTTCACCGGAATCATTGTTTGTTTCCTGGTTTGAAGAATTTTCTTTGAACTCATGCAGCTCCTGACGCAAATTTGCAAATCTTCCTGACAAATAGTAATGGAGGAGAGAAAGGGGGCGGTTATCAAGCTGTTGGAAGTACAAGTGGTATGGCATTCAAACGGATAATTTACATTCATGTGCTTTATATGTAGATTTAGTTTTTAAGGAAACAGCAAAACTTAGTCAACCAATCATCCTCATTTATTTTCTTGTGAATTTAGTATTTTGGTTGTTTTTTAGGGACACTATAATAAATGTGTAATAGACTAGATTAGAGTAAGAGTGTTAAATTTGAGTGCTGTAAAAGCATGAAACCTAATTAATCAGCAGTGGAACAAATCCTGCAGTTATTTTCTATTTCCTGAACTGTACCTCCAACCCCGAGTTGAGTTTTTCATTGCAGAATAATGCAGATTGATGTTAATATTATTGTCTTTGTCACATTGCACATGAGTTTTTATGTACATTATCAAAGTTCTTATGCTTTCTTACCCCAAATAAAGTAGCTGGCATATTATCTTCCGCAAGTTATGTTCTATGAAATGATTTTCATGAGTGTCATACTTTTTCACTTTTCTTTTGGATTGAGTGGTATTAGGAGTCCGGTATACTAATATTAGGAATTTAGGATCAAGAAATGTCTTTGACCTTATCTGCTTGCTAAATGCGTTGTTAACCTATTGCTTTTTTGGGACATCAAATCAAATATCGAAAGGATTATTGGTGGATTTTCTTCTCTTTCTATTTTTATTTAATCTGCCTTTTTGGTTTCTCTTAACTCTGTAAATTCTCTTTATTGATTTCATTTGCAAATTGCAATGCCTGCTACTTTATTTGCTTTGTATCTGATGATCTCTCGTTCTGTCTATCCATGCAGAAACATTTGAGCAACAACCAGGGAACAACTGGAGGGGAGTATTTAATATCGCATCATACACACAATACTTCAATGTGGATACAGACGTTGTCTTAACCAGATTGCTTAGTTCTTTATATCCCCATACTGGAGATTTTTTCAGCAAAATTGATGCCAACCCTGATCTGTGAGTTTCTGGTCTTTATTTCCCTTTTTTCCTTTTGTTTCTTTTATGTACATGTTATTTCATTACTAAAAAAAGAAAAGAAAGAATCACGATCCTCAGTTTCAGTTGAAGAGTTTGATATTCTCATGTAGGGCTTTTCAATAGAGTTCGCTGTCACCTTTATGCTTTATTCAGTTTAAATAGCTGGTAAGATTATGTCATATTGTGCATAAAAAATATTGAGAAATACATACACAATGTCCTCTTCTGTAACATCGTAAGGTTGGATTTTGATTTTTAGGTTTGCATCGTCTCATCTGCAAAATTTATGTTAATCACAAGAAGGAAATCTAGCTACTTGTGAAAAAGGCTAATATTAAGGCAGTATCTGTGCACAGCAATATGTAAACGTGAGCATCTAACATTTGGCTTTCTTCGCGTGAGTTTCTGTAATGTGTAGATATGGGCTAATCTGGATTTCCACTACGTTGGTGTTTGTGCTTGCTGCACTTGGTAACTGTGCCACCTACCTCATGGACAAGCGCACAGATAGCAGTACCTCTTGGGTGTTTAATGTCAGTTATATGAGTTTGGCAGCGTATTCAGTCTACGGTTATGCAATTTTGGTGCCATTGGCATTCTATTTCTTGATACAGTATCTGGGCACCGCAAATGCCAGCCTAGTTCGGTATTGGTGTATGTGGGGATACTCTCTCTTCATTTTCGTTGCAGCCTCTGTAAGTACTTGCCTCCTCTGCCTTTATGTCAGTTTTTGTGTTTTGCCATTTCCCCCTTTCTTGACTCTCCATTTGAATATTGATAATCATTGAAAGGCCAAAAGCAGAAATAAGTAATCTTCTTTTGGATGAGTTGCTCTCAATACATTCAAATATTTATGTGCTGAACTGGACTCGTCCAAGTACTATCTTTTAAGCTCAAATTGAGGGGAAATAAATATCTGTTTAGGGTAAAATGTTTTATGTTCCCGGTTCTTGGGGATTATTGAATGCTAGTTAATTGACACTCGGGGAAATGATGTTCGGCAGGGACTTTTCTTTCCTGCCAGGCCATATGTTTGTATTCATTTTCAAGCAGAACGTTGTGTTTTAACCGGAACATTATTAATTAATATCATACAATCTATTATTCCGTCATCTGATACTTATTTCCTGTGAACATTTTCAGTTTCTGTTGCTTATCCCAGTTGAGGCTCTTCGGTGGATCATTATAGTTCTCGTTGGTGGGTACTCTGCTTGCTTTGTTGCCTTCAATCTCAGGTCCAATATGGAGGGGAGTGATTTTTCACTTGTGGTGGTTGCTGCATTTCTCTTGCAACTAGCCCTGGCAATTTTCTTCAAGGTCTGCTTCTTTCCATGAGCGTTACCAAGTGCGCTCGGTCTCTGAATTACGAACCTCAACCAACTGCGTTTACTTGATCTCGGGTATTTATTTTTTATGTTGGCCAGAGTGGTACTTCTCTAGAGTCGAGGTTTTCGTGTGTGTTCAAATTCCGCAATTACTCACTCGGTTGTATTGTATTCCAAGGAAGAGAGAACTTTGGCCCTGACGAGTAGGACTAAGCTTGTATTTGTATGTCACGCTTTTTCTTAATCTTCTAACTTTCCCCTTCAAACCTGAGTCTGTAAATAAATATGGAATAATGTCCTTTGCTTTAGAGAGGTTAATTATAGTATCTTTGCATCAGGTAGATTTCTTATCCATTGATGGATTGCGGAAATCATTTCCTCAAGTATTTATTTACTTCTTATTGAGAAAGCCGAACGAAATCAGGAAGTACGAAAGAGTGAACGCTTTCGTTATTTTGGATCCATCATGTAAAAGAATGGAGAATTGGATAGAGATCTCAAACCATAGAATATAAGTTGGATGGATGAAGTGGAATAGTGTCATGGGTGTTTGCGCGACTATTGTATGCCCCTAAAGCTTAAGAGAATTTTTTTTAAGACGGCAATAAAGCCGGCATGGAATATTGGGCGGTCAAGCATCAACAAGTGCAAAAAGGATGAGTGTAGCTGTTGACCCTAAAAACTATCAAGCCTACGTGGCGAGCAGGCCGAGTAACTAATGAGCTAACTACGTCATTCGGTTGAATGCGGGGCGTGCCAACTCGACGGCCGAGCTCGACCGGTGAGTAAAATTTGTTGGTGCTGCGTTGTGTGCGCGACTGACTTCTCGATCGTGCGACTGCGGCCGAGGAAGGAACACGCCTCGATCTTTGGATTCCATAGCCTGAAGACAAGGCTGCTAATTTGCGAAGTTCAATATCAAATTCGGCTTTCAATGTGCCGAATATAGTAAGCTGTAACACCTCACTTCACCGAGAAGGCTGATGAGATGACCTCTGACAATAAGGATTCGAAAATCCTTCTCGACCGAGACTTGGATAGATAACCAGTCGGCCTCGACGCAGTGCTGTTTATCCAAACTGAAGGTGCTCCGCGATCGGCCGATTCTACGGCAACAGTGCTGTTTATCCAAACTGAAGATGTTTACCGGTTGCCTCCACAGTGCTGTTTATCCAAACTGAAGATGTGTTGGCGAAAAAGAAAATAAAAAATCTCAAGGTTGAGAGGTTTCGCGTAGAGCGAGAATTTGTGCAGGGCAGTTTGTGTGTTGAGTTGGAGGTCCTCTTCCGTTGTTTGTAGCCTTGTATTTATAGAAACCCGTATGCTCAAGTCGTGAAAAGCAATCCCGATTACAACGTGACTCTGAGTCTTTATCTGTTATTAACTCCACACCTTATCACATCAATCAAAACCTGTTGTCATCTTGAAAACCTGACCCTCAATCAAATTCGGCTTTCAAAGCTTTATCCTGATGCAATCTAGATTATTGGCAACATTCAATGCACATTGTTGTTTTGACCATACCAGAAAACAAAAGAATATTATTTTATTCTTTACCTCCTCTTATCTTTCGCATGCCCCAAGAGAGACCATGTCCATTCCAAATTATACCTCCTTTGAGACGGCACCATGATTATCACTTTTCAATGATAATCATCACCAACTCTTTACTTGGTCAAGTTCCAACTTCATCCATTCTTATCCATGCAGACTATGCTAATCCCTATGAGTCCTTTTGTGCTGATCACTCCACACATGCACGAATTGCATGGAAAGTCTTTCACCCACATGCATGGAAGAAAATCTGTTAACGCCTTGGACTACAAATCAAACCAACTAGATTTTAAGATAAAACCAAGTCTAAATAATTTAATATATTATTAAGAGATATTATCATGATCAAAATAAAATCACAATATTATTCCTTAATAATAACTGAAAATTATCCCGACTAAGCCATCTAATGGTTAGAACTTCACTCACTCAGCGGCCTCGATCACTCGGGCCGATTGTGTAACTTTGGGTCCAAACATTGCCCCCCAGTTTCCTTGAGCTTCGACTCGTAAACCGAATGGTCAAGGAAATTAATTGTTTGAGTCGGCAAAATCCCATATCGTCGAAAAAGAAATGTTGTTTCTCGGCAATAACATCTATGTTCTTCCAGTGTTGTGGTCTTCCTCGGCTGTTACCTTTTCTTATACAACGCTCGGCAAAGACTCTGCTAGAAACTTTGTAAGTACTTCGACCGTCTACTTATCAGGCCGAGAGGAACATGCTGCCTTGATTCTTAGTAACTTGTCGAGGGGTCATGGCTCCTTTTGACCAAAGAACAACCCATGAAAGGTGATAAACAATCATGAACCAAGATCGAGAAGAATTGGGGTCGAGTGTAAAGTAGGCCGAGAATTGGGGTCGAGGTCGATAAAAATCGTCCCTGGGAAGTCCTGCATATATATATATATATTTTTTTTTTTTTTTAAAACCCATGTCTTATCTCTGTCATGTATGCCTACTCTTTTTTCCTAGATTCCTCTGCCACGTAATTGCATAGGTATACAGCTGCCATGCAGATACTTCTGAGCCATCATTTCACCCTCGGGAGGTCTCCACCTAAAAAAGCCTTCTGAGCCCTCATTAATAATGTAGCCTTTTATTTTATTGTTTAACATCCGAGGCTAGAGAGGAAACACGAATTCCACTTTGCAGAGTACCAGCGTGCTTGTCCCTTGCATGCACATGCATACATGCATGCATTCTATTTAATGTAGAAAAGAAAAGGGCTGCCCCAAGTCTCGACTGCCGCGGTGAAGAAAAAAATTTGGAGGTCAATAAAAAATTGGGCATTGGTTGGGACATAAACCATTCTTGACAGCTTTTTGGCAACTCGGCCTTTCACCAATCAAAGTTAATAATTGGAGCAATGGTCGCCGACCACTAATAATGTTGCCCCCTTATTTTCTTATGCATCGGCCTAAAAAGCCGAATGGTTAAGAAAATAATTTATTCATTTTTTTATTTAGCAAACAAGAAGGAAAGTGGCCGAACCATAATCAGGAGGAGGCCAACGATGCTTTATTCCGAGCCGAGATAGTTTTCTATTAAAATTCTCAATGTGATTTCGCTCTAGGCCGAATAAAGAATCATCTCCAAATATATTTGGCCTAACGAAGGATTTTTTATCATCGGCTGCCGAATGTGTTGAACAATTACTATGCCCCACAGGCATAATAATTTCGCCAATTTCGGCTTTTAACTCGAACGACTTAGCCGAACAGGATTTCTCTATATCGGCTTTATCACCAATAATCATATCAATTGACGTGGTTTTGGCGTCTAAAACCATGTCTCCAATTACCATATCAATTGATGTGATTTTATGGTTTGAAGCTGTGTATCGGTCTTGTTCGTCATTGGAACACTCCTCTGACGAATCATTTTCTGAGTCAATTTCTGGCTCAGGAAGTTGAACATTTTCTTCTAGGTCTACCACACTTTCAGTCTCGACCGAACAAACAAGCAGCCTAGGTTCTTCTTCGGCCGTCTTGACAATCTTCTTAGGCCGAATTTTAATTATGGTCGGAGCGAAAAATTGCCCCCCACTTTTTGAGCCAACCATTCTTCAAATGGAATGGATTTAAACCCATGACAAAAAGGTATTTTCTTCTCGAGCCACTCATAATATCGAGCTCTATCTTCATTTAACCATTGATCTTGTAAGCTGTGATGAACTTTCACCCTTCTCATTTGAGAGAAAGATTTTTGCCTTTCTTCATGTGCTTCAAGGATCTGGTCAATGAGTCTTTGTTGATTCTCGACATTTTCCTTTAATAGGCGCCAAATCTCACCTACTGAAACTTGATTGAGATCTTGATATATCATGTGAACTTCGTAGTTTTAGCACTGGGTCCCACTGGGCGTGCCAAAATGTTGACCCTAAAAACTACCAAGCCTACGTGGCGCGCAGGCCGAGTAACTAATGAGCTAACTACGTCATTCGGTTGAATGCGGGGAGTGCCAACTCGACGGCCGAGCTCGACCGGTGATAGACCTGGCAGTTTCTGACACGACACGATGACACGACACGAAAACGACTCGAAAATAACGGGTTTCGGGTCAACACGATAACTTATCGGGTCATTATCAGGTGACCCGTTAAGAACCCGTTAATAACGGGTTCTTAACAGGTATACACGTGGGTAACACGTGGGTGACCCGTTTCGACACGTTAAGAAAAAAATTATTTTTATAATTTTAAAGTTTAATTACTAAAAAAGTTATTATAAAATATTAATATATACAATATATTCTATATTAAATATATAGTTTTGTATTATTATTCTATATAAGTTAAAAAAAAAAGTTTTAGTCATTATTTATTTTTATTATGAGAGTTCTTTATTATCATTACTAAGATAATAAATTTTACTTAACATGTTCTTGTCCAAAATTAAAATAAACTAATATAGTATTTGTATAGACAATAACTAATAAGACATACATTATACATACAAGTATGAAAAATGTGAAAGAATATATAAACACTTGTGATTCATCATTATTCATATAAACACTTGCAATTTTTGGCGTATGCGATCTTAAAGCATATACAAACAAGTTTGACAGTTGGATCGTTGAAATTAGTTTCGTAGAATGCGTATCCCATCAAAAAGATAGATTCACTAACACTTAGAGTTTATTTATACTTTCATTAAGTATAACATAAGATTTTGTGGTATCCACTAGTGTAAATATTTTAAATTGAAGATCGAATTCATTCATTGTATTCATATAGGGTCAATGAGTGTAGATGTAAAAACTCATCAAAATCGGAGTTAAAATAACCGTTAAATCGTGATTTTTCGTTTATAACCGTCAAAAAGTTTTGTCCCATTACTTGATCTCTGACTGTTTGTTTTTTGCGATTTTTGGCGTATGCGATCTTGAAGCGTATACAAACAAGTTTGATGGTTGGATCGTTGAAATTAGTTTCATAGAATGCGTATCCCATCAAAACAATAGATTCACTAACACTTAAAAGTTTATTCATATTTTTATTAAGTATAACATAAGATTTTGTGATATCCACTAGTGTAAATATTTTAAATTGAAGATCGAATTCATTCTTTGTATTCATATAGGGTCAAGGAGTGTAGCTGTAAAAAATCATCAAAATCGGAGTTAAAATAACCGTTAAATCGTGATTTTTCTTTTTATAACCGTCGAAAAGTTTTGTCCCATTACTTGATCTCTGAATGTTTGCTTTTTGCAATTTTTGGCGTATGCGATCTCGAAGTATATACAAACATGTTTGACGGTTGGATCGTTGAAACTAGTTTTGTAGAATGCGAGTATCTCATCAAAACAATAGATTCACTAACACTTAAGAGTTTATTCATACTTTCATTAAGTATAACATAAGATTTTGTGGTATCCACTAGTGTAAATATTTTAAATTGAAGATCGAATTCAATCATTGTATTCATACAGGGTCAAGGAGTGTAGCTGTAAAAAATCATCAAAATCGGAGTTAAAATAACCGTTAAATCATGATTTTCTTTTTATAACCGTCGAAAAGTTTTGTCCCGTTACTTGGTCTTTGAATGTTTGGTTTTTGCAATTTTTGGCGTATGCGATCTCGAAGTATATACAAACATGTTTGACGGTTGGATCATTGAAACTAGTTTCGTAGAATGCGTATCTCATCAAAACAATAGATTCACTAACACTTAAAAGTTTATTCATACTTTCATTCCACTAGTGTAAATATTTTAAATTGAAGATCGAATTCATTCATTGTATTCATATAGGGTCAAGGAGTGTAGCTGTAAAAAATATCAAAATCGGAGTTAAAATAACCGTTAAATCGTGATTTTTCGTTTATAACCGTCGAAAGGTTTTGTCCCGTTACTTGATATCTGAATGTTTTTTTTTTCAATTTTTGGTGTATGTGATCTCGAAGCATATACAAACAAGTTTGACGGTTGGATCGTTGAAATTAGTTTCGTATGATGTGTATCCCATCAAAACGGTAGATTCACTAACACTTGGAGTTTATTTATACTTTCATTAAGTATAACATAAGATTTTGTGGTATCCACTATTGTAAATATTTTAAATTGAAGATCGAATTCATTCATTGTATTCATATAGGATTAAGGAGTGTGGCTATAAAAAATAATCAAAATCGTAGTTAAAATAACCGTTAAATCGTGATTTTTTGTTTTATAACCATCGAAAAGTTTTGTTCTGTTACCTGATATCTGAATGTTATTTTTTACGATTTTTTGCTGATACGATCTCGAAGCATATAAAAACAAGTTCGACGGTTGGATCGTTAAAATTAGTTTCGTATAATTTGTATCCCATCAAGTTCAATGGTATATATATATATATATATATATATATATATATATATATATATATATATATTAAGTAGATTTAAATCTATTTATTTTGTACGTATAATTGACCGGTACACTGAGTAGTATATCACATTATCACGTGTCATTATAAAAATAGTGGGATATGTGTGATAAAAAATTAATAACTTAAAAAAAATAAAATTTCTCACCACTTCTATTAATTTTCATTTTCCCTCTCTTTTTTGTTTGCTTTTTAGCTTTTCTTATAATTTTCATTTTTCCCTCCCTTCTTTTTCTTCAAAGGGCGGCATCCTACCCATCTTTCCCTCTCTTTTTTGTTTCATTTTCAGCTTTTCTTATAATTTTCATTTTCCCTCCCTTTTTCTTCAAAGGGCGTGGCAGGAATGAAATGGAATTATGGAATCAATGGATGCATATTAATTAATAATTATTATAGTTTTTATAAAATTTAATATATATATATATATATATAATTATTATAGTTAATATTTTGGGGGTATAATTATTAATTTATTATAGTATATATAATTATTATAATTATTATAGTTAATTTAATATATATATATATATATATATATATATTTAATATAGTTTTTACTATGTGACAATATGATATGTATTCTCTCAAAAAAAGTATTATGTTTTTTATTTAATTATTTATTGGTTTAAAATATATTTTCCTTAACGGGTAACGGGTCAGGTCAAATTACCCGTTAATATTATCGGGTCAATTTCGGGTCGGGTCATTTTACCCGTTTATTGTAACGGGTGTTACACGACACGACCTGTTAAGATATCGGGTATGACACGAAAACGACACGAACACGGGAAACACGACACGAATGCCAGGTCTAACCGGTGAGTAAAATTTGTTGGTGCTGCGTTGTGTGCGCGGCTGACTTCTCGATCTTGCGACTGCGGCCGAGGAAGGAACACGCCTTGGCCTTTGGATTATATAGCCTGAAGACAAGGCTGCTAATTTGCGAAGTTCAATATCAAATTCGGCTTTCAATGTGCCGAATATAATAAGCTGTAACACCTCACTTCGCCGAGAAGGCTGATGAGATGACCTCTGACAATAAGGATTCGAAAATCCTTCTCGACCGAGACTTGGATAGATAACCAGTCGGCCTCGACGCAGTGCTGTTTATCCAAACTGAAGGTGCTCCGCGGTTGGCTGATTCTACGGCAACAGTGCTGTTTATCCAAGCTAAAGATGTTTACCGGTTGCCTCCACAGTGCTGTTTATCCAAACTGAAGATGTGTTGGTGAAAAAGAAAATAAAAAATCTCAAGGTTGAGAGGTTTCGCGTAGAGCGAGAATTTGCGCAGGGCAGTTTGTGTGTTGAGTTAGAGGTCCTCTTCCGTTGTTTGTAGCCTTGTATTTATAGAAACCCGTATGCTCAAGTCGTGAAAAGCAATCCCGATTGCACCATGACTCTGAGTCTTTATCTGTTATTAACTCCACACCTTATCACATCAATCAAAACCTGTTGTCATCTTGAAAACCTGACCCTCAATCAAATTCGGCTTTCAAAGCTTTATCCTGATGCAATCTAGATTATTGGCAACATTCAATGCACATTGTTGTTTTGACCATACCAGAAAACAAAAGAATATTATTTTATTCTTTACCTCCTCTTATCTTTCGCATGCCCCAAGAGAGACCATGTCCATTCCAAATTATACCTTCTTTGAGACGACACCATGATTATCACTTTTCAATGATAATCATCACCAACTCTTTACTTGGTCAAGTTCCAACTTCATCCATTCTTATCCATGCAGACTATGCTAATCCCTATGAGTCCTTTTGTGCTGATCACTCCACACATGCACGAATTGCATGGAAAGTCTTTCACCCACACGCATGGAAGAAAATATGTTAACGCCTTGGACTACAAATCAAACCAACTAGATTTTAAGATAAAACCAAGTCTAAATAATTTAATATATTATTAAGAGATATTATCATGATCAAAAATAAAATCACAATATTATTCCTTAATAATAACTAAAAATTATCCCGACTAAGCCATCTAACGGTTAGAACTTCACTCACTCAACGGCCTCGGTCGCTCGGGCCGATTGCGTAACTTTGGATCCAAACATTGCCCCCCAGTTTCCTTGAGCTTCGACTCGTAAACCGAATGGTCAAGGAAATTAGTTGTTTGTAGTCGGCAAAATCCCGTATCGCCGAAAAAGAAATGTTGTTTCTCGGCAATAACCTCCATGTTTTTCCAGTGTTGTGGTCTTCCTCGGCTGTTACCATTTCTTATACAACGCTCGGCAAAGACTCTGCTAGAAACTTTGTAAGTACTTCGACCGTCTACTTATCAGGCCGAGAGGAACATGCTGCCTTGATTCTTAGTAACTTGTCGAGGGGTCATGGCTCCTTTTGACCAAAGAACAACCCATGAAAGGTGATAAACAATCATGAACCAAGATCGAGAAGAATTGGGGTCGAGTGTAAAGTAGGCCGAGAATTGGGGTCGAGGTCGATAAAAATCGTCCTTGGGAAGTCCTGCATATATATATATATATATATATATATATATATTTAAAAACCCATGTCTTATCTCTGTCATGTATGCCTACTCCTTTTTCCTAGATTCCTCCGCCACGTAATTGCATAGGTATACAGCTGCCATGCACATACTTCTGAGCCATCATTTCACCCTCGGGAGGTCTCCACCTAAAAAAGCATTATGAGCCCTCATTAATAATGTAGCCTTTTATTTTATTGTTTAACATCCGAGGCCAGAGAGGAAACACGAATTCAACTTTGCAAGAGTACCAGCGCGCTTATCCCTTGCATGCATATGCATACATGCATGCATTCTATTTAATGTAGAAAAGGAATGGGCTGCCCCAAGTCGCAACTGCCGAGGTGAAGAAAAAAATTTGGAGGTCAAGAAAAAATTGGGCATTGTTTGGGACATAAACCATTCTTGGCAGCTTTTTGGCAACTCGGCCTTTCACCAATCAAAGTTAATAATTGGAGCAATGGTCGCCGACCACTAATAATGTTGCCCCCTTATTTTCTTATGCATCGGCCTAAAAAGCCTAATGGTTAAGAAACTAATTTATTCATTTTTTTATTTAGCAAACAAGAAGGAAAGTGGTCGAACCATAATCAGGAGGAGGCCAACGATGCTTTATTCCGAGCCGAGATAGTTTTCTATTAAAATTCTCAATGTGATTTCGCTCTAGGCCGAATAAAGAATCATCTCCAAATATATTTGGCCTGACGAAGGATTTTTTATCATCGGCTGCCGAATGTGTTGAACAATTACTATGCCCCCCAGGCATAATAATTTCGCCAATTTCGGCTTTTAACTCGAACGACTTAGCCGAACGGATTTCTCCATATCGGCTTTATCACCAATAATCATATCGATTGACGTGATTTTGGCGTCTAAAACCATGTCTCCAATTACCATATCAATTGATGTGATTTTATGGTTTGAAGCTGTGTATCGGTCTTGTTCGTCATTGGAACACTCATCTGACGAATCGTTTTCTGAGTCAATTTCTGGCTCAGGAACTTGAACATTTTCTTCTAGGTTTACCACACTTTCAGTCTCAACCGAACAAACAAGCAGCCTAGGTTCTTCTTCGGCCGTCTCGACAATCTTCTTAGGCCGAATTTTAATTATGGTCGGAGCGAAAAATTGCCCCCCAGTCTTTTGAGCCAACCATTCTTCAAATGGAATGGATTTGAACCCATGACAAAAAGGCATTTTCTTATCGAGCCACTTATAATATCGAGCTCTATCTTCATTTAACCATTGATCTTGTAAGCTGTGATGAACTTTCACCCTTCTCATTTGAGAGAAAGATTTTTGCCTTTCTTCATATGCTTCAAGGATCTGGTCAATGAGTCTTTGTTGCTTCTCGACATTTTCCTTTAATAGGCGCCAAATCTCACCTACTGAAACTTGATTGAGATCTTGATATATCATGTGAACTTCGCAGTTTTAGCACTGGGTCCCACTGGGCGTGCCAAAATGTTGACCCTAAAAACTACCAAGCCTACGTGGCGCGCAGGCCGAGTAACTAATGAGCTAACTACGTCCTTCGGTTGAATGCGGGACGTGCCAACTCGACGGCCGAGCTCGACCGGTGAGTAAAATTTGTTGGTGCTGCGTTGTGTGCGCGGTTGACTTCTCGATCTTTCGACTGCGGCCAAGGAAGGAACACGCCTTGGCCTTTGGATTCTATAGCCTGAAGACAAAGCTGCTAATTTGCGAAGTTCAATATCAAATTCGGCTTTCAATGTGCCGAATATTGTAAGTTGTAACACATCACTTCGCCGAGAAGGCTGATGAGATAACCTCTGACAATAAGGATTCGAAAATCCTTCTCGACCGAGACTTGGATAGATAACCAGTCGGCCTCGACGCAGTGCTGTTTATCCAAACTGAAGGTGCTCTGCGGTCGGCTGATTCTACGGCAATAGTGCTGTTTATCCAAACTGAAGATGTTTACCGGTTGCCTCCACAGTGTTGTTTATCCAAACTGAAGATGTGTTGGCGAAAAAGAAAATAAAAAATCTCAAGGTTGAGAGGTTTCGCGTAGAGCGAGAATTTGCGCAGGGCAGTTTGTGTGTTGAGTTAGAGGTCCTCTTCCGTTGTTTGTAGCCTTGTATTTATAGAGACCCGTATGCTCAAGTCGTGAAAAGCAATCCCGATTGCACCGTGACTCTGAGTCTTTATCTGTTATTAACTCCACACCTTATCACATCAATCAAAACCTGTTGTCATCTTGAAAACCTGACCCTCAATCAAATTCGGCTTTCAAAGCTTTATCCTGATGCAATCTAGATTATTGGCAACATTCAATGCACATTGTTGTTTTGACCATACCAGAAAACAAAAGAATAGTATTTTATTCTTTACCTCCTCTTATCTTTCGCATGCCCCAAGAGAGACCATGTCCATTCCGAATTATACCTCATTTGAGACGGCACCATGATTATCACTTTTCAATGATAATCATCACCAACTCTTTACTTGGTCAAGTTCCAACTTCATCCATTCTTATCCATGCAGACTGTGCTAATCCCTATGAGTCCTTTTGTGTTGATCACTCCACACATGCACGAATTGCATGGAAAGTCTTTCACCCACACGCATGGAAGAAAATCTGTTAATGCCTTGGACTACAAATCAAACTAACTAGATTTTAAGATAAAACCAAGTCTAAATAATGTAATATATTATTAAGAGATATTATCATGATCAAAAATAAAATCACAATATTATTCCTTAATAATAACTAAAAATTATCCCGACTAAGCCATCTAACGGTTAGAACTTCACTCACTCAACGGCCTCGATCGCTCGGGCCGATTGTGTAACTTTGGGTCCAAACAGTAGCGAAGATGAGAATGCTTCGTTGAATATGTGGGCACACGAGAAGGAACATGATTAAAAACAACGATATCCGAGGTCAAACACAAGTGGCGGCAATTGAAGTGGTCAGAATTGAAGATAAGAGAAAACCGGTTAAGGTGGTTTTGACATGTGAAACGACCAAGAGATGCTTCGGGTAGAAAATGGGAATATAAGACAGAGGCTCAGGACAAAAGCTGTAGAGGAAGACCCATGAAGATCTGAAAAGAGAGTTTAAGAAAATACATGAAGTATTTAAAGCTAACGGAAGACTTGACGCAAACTTGAATGCAGTGACGTTCAAGAATTCATACAACTAATTCCACTTAATAAAATAAAACTTTGTTGTTATCGTCGTCATCTATTAAAAAATTAATAAAAAAAAATTAAGGAACGGATTTCCGTCACACTTCCACATTGCCACACGTCCAGATAAACCCACTAATACAATTCGTTCAAGTTAAAAAACTCGAAAGGTGGGTAAACTCCGCTGTCTTTGAGTCATTTAAGACGAGCCACCATCCAACTTGCTGTCTGCCTTTCCCTGTCGATGTCGAGTGTCGAGTGTCGAGGGTCGACTCCGCACTGCATAGAGATTAAACCACTTTTAAATCGTTACGTGTTTGTTTGGTTAAAAATAAAAATAAAAATGGTTTACAGGTCGAATCGATCACGTAAACTAGTTTATTCGGATGGGAATACCGAATAGAGTGGAGGTGGGATGTGGAAACTCGGCCATGTTTGGAAATTATTGGTTTGATTAGTACACAGTTACTTACTCAGGGTTGGGTCGAGTTTCGTTGAGCTCCCCGACTCGGTGTTTCTTTTTTTTTTTGGTTAAGACTCGGTGTTTCTTTTGGTTTTTAAAATTTTGATGGAGACAACTTTTCTTAAATGTCAGTTGGAAGAACCCATTTCCATGACTTGGAGTTGGTGAGTAAAACAAGGGAAGTGTCTCTGTGGGCGATATATGTTTTAGACCATCTTTAAACGGATGCTAAATTATAAGAGCTAAATTATAATTGATGGTTGTCACTCAGTAGTACGGTTTGGTAGTATTCATTTTCACTTATAAGTGAAAGGTCTTAGGTTCGAATCTTGGATGGCGAATTCGATACCAAATTAGGTTGCCCATTATGTGGCTTAGTCAAATTAGGTTGCCCACAGTTTGGTAGTATTCATTTTCACTTAGAAGTGAGAGGTCTTAGGTTCGAATCTTGGATGGCAAATTCGATACCAAATTAGGTTGCTTATTGTGTGGCTTAGTAAAATTAGGTTGCCCACGGTTTGGTAATATTCCTTTTCACTTGGAAGTGAGAGGTCTTAGGTTCGAATCTTGGATGGCGAATTCGATACCAAACTAGGCTGTCCATTGTATGGCTTAGCCAAACTCCCCATCCCCCTAGTGTAAAAATATCAATGTACTCAAAGAAAAATTATAATTGATGGTTTTGTGACAATTTAAAGTCTTATGTCCAATTTTGTGTTTCTCCAACCGAATTGTTAAATGTTAGTTTCTTATTTAAATAGAGTTTTAAATGATTATAGTTAATAAAAAATTGTTGAAACAAAATTTTTACTGGTTGAAATGTTAGTAGAATAAAGGATCCACCATTAAAACGAATTAAAAATAAATTTGACATTAATATTCAATTTGACTCCTAAACACAAAGCCTTCAAATCCATTCAGCAAATAACATTTCGGTTGGATAGACTTTTGATGTCAAATATGTACAGTGACATTTCACCTAAAATTCTAACATCTAAAGATGTTCTTAGATGTCAGTTCCGAAGTACTTTTAGAATAATTCATTTTTATTTCATTCTGTATCAAGTCACTCTTAATCATTTTAATATTCTTAGTAGAATAACAACTTTAGTGAATTAAACAGTTATTTATTAAGAGAAAAGAATATTGATGAAGATCGAACCCGTGGCAAGGTGCATAAGCATTATTAGTTTTCGTCAGTAATTTAACATTCACGAAAATTGAACTCTTCCAATGAAGGGGATAAGAAATAGCTTTTGGATACAACGAGAGGGATATAGTTATCATAATGAGAATAAAATTGAATTAAATCACACAATAAGTACACAGTAATAATAAATTAAAAATATGTGTCTAGGTTTACGTTAATTATTTTTTAAAACATATTTTAATAGGTTCTGGGGTTGATAATATGCTTTGAATTAGAACAAGTTTAATCACCTATAGTAGCAAAATTGACAACGTCTCTCGGACCCGACCAACCCTCATGGTTTGACAAAAAAAAAACACCAACCCGCCACCTGCCCGCCTCTCCGTACATTTAAGCGTGGCGTAATGCTACAATTACCATCTAGAGGTAGAGATCACAATAATACGTTCATACGTTTATATTATAAAGGTAATACAAATAGATGGTAAAAATAATATTTTTGTTAATTATTTAACGCTCACAACCCTAGACCCTACACTTCACCACTCAGAAACCGACACGTAGCTCTTTCCTCGCCGAACTAACCATACTACCCTCATCCGCCATCCAACAACGTCGTCTCATTGGCGGAGCGGAAACTAAGAGTGACTGAGGGTTTACTATTTGACTTCCTCTCCAACTCTACTTGCTAAGTATAAATAGGGATGTGCTATTGTTTGGATCCAATTTTACACCATCGGCCCGTGCAAT
Organism: Cotoneaster glaucophyllus; assembly: GCA_036320875.1. NCBI lineage: Eukaryota > Viridiplantae > Streptophyta > Magnoliopsida > Rosales > Rosaceae > Cotoneaster > Cotoneaster glaucophyllus. The sequence goes on along the minus strand of CM070070.1, from coordinate 25,101,443 downwards.
CAAGATCGTTAAGTGGGCATAGCTCTCAACCGTCGGATGAAAAAGTGGAGATAATTTTTGTTATTGGTGAAAGGATAATATTATGATTTTTATCGTAATATTTATCTTCTACTACGAATTATCTTAGCATCTCCTTCAACCAGATAAATAAGATGTGAATCCCAAGCAAGCAGTAGAGTTCAAATTGGTTTGGGATGTCTAACTGCATTGGGAAATGAATTTGAGATTCATTTGATCCGGATGCATTCATGCATGTGGATGGGTTTAAAGGATTTGATGGTCTTGGGTAATGATGAGATAAGAGACCTAGGTAGGCTAGGCCATTTTTATTTTTATATGGTGTTTTGATAAAGCATGGCTACGGATGGTTTTTTGATGAAGAGATGAGAAGTCTATGAGGGCTAGAAATGTGATGTGATAAGCCTAGATAGACTTCTCCGTCATCCCGGGTGGTTAGGTTCGAGTCTTCATCGATCGGGTGGTCGGACGCAATCTAATAGTATATATTGAGAGGTGAGAAAAGAAAAAAAAGTCTCTCATTTAAAACATAGGTTTGAAAAGTCTTGTAACAAATCTCACGGCTCAGCTGGACGGATATGCCTTGGTTTTCTGATACGGATCAAGATCAGTTCCACAAATTGGAGTTGCAATTGAACTCTACAAAATTATTATGTGGCAAGCAGAAGACTGAACAACTATAAATACAAGACGCTCAGCGATGGAAAAGAGCTCCAACTCAACACACAAATCTGCCATGCGCAAACCCTCGCTCTACTCGAAACCTCTCAACTTTGAGATTTTTATTTTCCTTTTCGCCAACACATCTTCAATTTTGATAAACAACACTGTGAAGGCAACCGGCAAACACCTTTCAGTTTGGATAAACAACACTGTCGCCGTAGAATCAACCGACAGCGGAACACCTTCAGTTTAGATAGACAACACTGCGTCGAGGCCGACTGGTTATCTATCCCAGTCTCGGTCGAGAAGGATTTTCGAATCCTTATTGGCAGAGCTCATCTCATCAGCCTTCTCGGCGAAGTGAGGTGTTACAGATTACTACATTCGGCACATTGAAAGCCGAATTTGATATTGAACTTCGAAGAACTAGCAGCCTTGTCTTCAGGCTCTAGAACCCAAAGGCCGAGGCGTGTTCCTTCCTCGGTCGCAATCGCAAGATTCAGAAGTCACCAGCGCGCTCAACGCCACATCCACATATTTTACTCACCGGCAGAGCTCGGCCATCGAGTTGGCACGCCCCGCATTCAACCGAAGGACGTAGTTAGCTCATTAGTTACTCGGCCTGCGCGCCACGTAGGCTTGGTAGTTTTTAGGGTCAACATTTTGGCATGCCCAGTGGGACAAAGTGCTAAAAACTACGAAGTTCACATGATAGATCAAGATCTCAATCAGGCTTCAGTGGGTGAGCTCTGGCACTTATTAAAGGAAAATGTCAAGAAGCAACAAAAATTCCTCGACCGGATCCTTGAAGCATATGAAGAAAGGCAAAAATCTTTCTCTCAGATGAGAAAGGTGAAGGTTCATCACAGCTTACATGATCAATGGTTAAATGAAAATAGAGCTCAATTTTATGAGTGGCTTGATAAAAAAACGCCATTTGGGTTCAAATCAATTCCATTTGAAGAATGGTTGGATCAAAAGGTCGGGGGGCAATTTTGCGCTCCGACCACAACCAACATTCGGCCTACGAAGATTGTCGAGACAGCCGAAGAAAAACCTAGGCCACCTATTTTTTCGGTCGAGACTGAAAGTGTGGTTGGCCTAGGAGAAAAAGCTCAAGTTTCTGAGTCAAAAATTGACTTAGAAAATGATTCGTCAGCGGAGTGTTCCAATGACGAACAGGGCCAAGACATGGTTTTAGGCGCCGAAACCACGCCAATCGATATGATTATTGGCGATAAAGCCGATATAAAGAAATCTCATTCGGCTAAGTTGTTCGAGTTAAAAGCCGAAATTGGTGAAATTATTATGCCTGGGGGGGCATAATAATTGTTCAACACATTCGGCGGTCGAAAATGAAAAATATTTCACCAAGTCCAAAATATTTGGAGAAAATTCTTTATTCGGCCTAGAACGAAATCAAGTTGAGAATTTTAATATTAAAATATCTTGGCTTGGAATAAAGCATCGTTGGCCTCCTCTTGATTAAGATTCGGCCACTTTTATTTCCATTTGCTACTAAAAATATATATATATATATATATATATATATATATATATATATATAAAGTCATAAAAAGAATAAATTATTTTCTTAACCATTCGGCCTCTCAGGCCGATGCATAAGAAAAGGAGGGGGCAATAAGATGGCAATCCAAGCTCGGCATTATGAAAACGTATGGAGCATCTATGTGCTGCTACTACTGGATTAATTTTCGTGCAATTTATGGTGATGTGACAAGATAGGAGGTAGGCTTTAGCCTATAGACAGGTTGTGGCGTGAGGCTTGTGTCAGACATATTGATATAATAGAATATATATATATATATAAGTAAATGTTTCCTTCTGACTTGATGGAAATTGGAAAGTGTGCCAAAAGACACTTCATGCTGGCTGATGGTGTTTCCTTCGGCTAAGAGCTGTCAAAAGTATGTATAGGCCTTCATGTGGTTCCAATATTTCCATGGGATTTTATATACAGCTTGCTTCAGAATGTGATGTGATATATGGACAAGAAAGGCAATAAGCTTCACCCTATGGCCATACGGTTGCAGAGGTGGGGAATCATGATATTCTACCAAGTTGTCAGAATCCATTGTCAAGAAAGATTTTTCTCGGCCTCCCACCCCCAATTCTTCTCGACCTATATCATACATACCGAGCTCGGCGAACTGGTGCTCGGTACAGGTTCGTTATATATATATATATGTGCTCGGCACAGGTTCTTTTTATATATGCATGGTCGACAAATTATATTAGGTAATCAGGTTCCTCGGTCCAAAATTATCTTGGCCGAGTTGGCAAGTTGTCTTTCGAGATGACCGAATCGGTTATTTATTAAAGTGGCCAAGCCTTGTATAAGATTGTGGCAGCCGAAGAAGACCATGGCGTTGGTAATACAGAGATGTGATCGCCGAGTAAAAAGTTTCCTTATCAGGCGATACGAGAGTTCCTCGACTGCGCTAATTTCCTTAACCATTCGACTTACGAGCCGAAGTTCAAGGAAATTGGGGGGCAATGTTTGGACCCAATTTTACACCATCGGCCCGTGCAATCAAGACCGTTAAATGGGCATAGCTCTCAACCGTCGGATGAAAAAGTGGAGATAATTTTTGTTATTGGTAAAAGGATAATATTATGGTTTTTATCGTAATATTTATCTTCTACTACGAATTATCTTAGCATATCCTTCAACCAGATAAATAAGATGTGAATTAATCCCAAGCAAGCAGTAGAGTTCAAATTGGTTTGGGATGTCTAACTGCATTGGGAAATGAATTTGAGATTCATTTGATCCGGATGCATTCATGCATGTGGATGGGTTTAAAGGTTTGATGGTCTTGGGTAATGATGAGATAAGAGACCTAGGTAGGCTAGGCCATTTTTATTTTTATATGGTGTTTTGATAAAGCATGGCTACGGATGGTTTTTTGATGAAGAGATGAGAAGTCTATGAGGGCTAGAAATGTGATGTGATAAGCCTAGATAGACTTCTATTAGGTTTGAAAAGTCTTGTAACAAATCTCACGGCTCAGCTGGACGGATATGCCTTGGTTTTCTGATACGGATCAAGATCAGTTCCACAAATTGGAGTTGCAATTGAACTCTACAAAATTATTATCTGGCAAGCAGAAGACTGAACAACTATAAATACAAGACGCTCAGCGATGGAAAAGAGCTCCAACTCAACACACAAATCTGCCCTGCGTAAACCCTCGCTCTACTCGAAACCTCTCAACTTTGAGATTTTTATTTTCCTTTTCGCCAACACATCTTCAGTTTGGATAAACAGCACTATGAAGGCAACAGGCGAACACCTTCAGTTTGGATAAATAGCACTGTCGCCGTAGAATCAGCCGACCGTGGAGCACCTTCAATTTAGATAAACAGCACTGCGTCGAGGCCGACTGGTTATCTATCCCAATCTCGGTCGAGAAGGATTTTCGAATCCTTATTGGCAGAGGTCATCTCATCAGCCTTCTCGGCGAAGTGACGTGTTACAGGTTACTACATTCGGCACATTGAAAGCCGAATTTGATATTGAACTTCGAAGAACTAGCAGCCTTGTCTTCAGGCTCTAGAACCCAAAGGCCGATGCGTGTTCCTTCCTCGGCCGCAATCGCAAGATTCAGAAGTCACTAGCGCGCTCAACGCCACATCCACATATTTTACTCACCGGCCGAGCTTGGCAGTCGAGTTGGCACGCCCCGCATTCAACTGAAGGACGTAGTTAGCTCATTAGTTACTCGGCCTACGAGCCACGTAGGCTTGGTAGTTTTTAGGGTCAACAGCTATCCATACAACATTTTTGCTCATCACTATTTATGTGATGTATGCTTATTATCCTATTTATCACCGTTAGATGAGTTTGAATTTTGAGATTTATGCTTATCTTTAACGTTGATAAATAGGATGATGAGCATACACCACGCTAAATAGTGGTGAGCAAAAATGCTCCCATCCATACACCCCATTTTATTTCTTACACACCCCTTGTTAATTTTTATTAGTTGATTTTCTTAAATTCATCCGATCCGAGGGTCAAAAATTAGAATTATGTAAAAAGGAAAATGGATGTGTAAATATCACTTCCCTATAAATATGCTCCCAGCAACGTCTGCGTCCCAAAAAAAATCTCTCAGATAACCGAAAAAAAAGGACTCGCGCGCTTCCGAGTTGCCTCTTTCTGAGGACTGAGTTTTGACTCGCCGCTGCCGACCTCCACCAGTCAAAAATGGAGGAAGTGGATCGTTCTCGAGCTTTCCTCAAAGACGTTAAGCGCCTCGTTATCAAGGTACATTTTCCCGCATTAATCATTCATTTCTGAATTCAATTTTTTTTGTCATATTTCGAAAAATTGATAGTTTTATTTCCATTTTTGAACTGAATGGATCTTGAAACAAGCTTATTTTTGGCAAATTTGAAGTCTTTTTGGTAGATATTTATTGAAATTTTAGTTCCCCAAAGATTTGAAGCAGAAAATTTGATATCTTCAGAGTTTTTGTAGTGTGATTAGTAATGAGATTAATGTTTTGTTGATGTTTTGGTTGGATTATGAAGGTCGGGACTGCCGTTGTGACTCGAAACGACGGAAGAATTGCTCTTGGAAGCTTAGGCGCGCTTTGTGAGCAGGTATGCAAATTGAGGAACAATATACTTTGATTTAACCTTGTATTGATTGCTAATTCAATTGAGCATTTTTCGGGCTTAAAAATGTTAATTTGCTACGAAATGCAGCTTAAGGAGTTGAACTCTCAAGGATATGAGATTATATTGGTGTCATCTGGTGCTGTGGGCCTCGGCAGACAGCGGCTCAGATACCGGAAATTAGTTAACAGCAGGTTCGTATCGTGTCCCTAATTGACATTGCTGCCATTTGTTTGGATAACTTTAAAGATATTTTCTTTAGAGGCTCTTATGTCTGAAAATTTTCGATTCTAATTGGTAGTTATTGAATTGCTGCAGCTTTGCTGATCTCCAGAAACCACAAGTTGAACTTGATGGGAAGGCGTGTGCAGCTGTTGGACAGAACTGTCTGATGGCTCTCTACGATACCTTGTTTAGTCAGGTGAACGCAATGATCCTCTGTTAAATCTGTTCTCAAGCTGTATCGAACCCTTGATTTGGACTTGACGTTTGGTTATTTAAGTTCTTACAAGCAAAGCTGGATCGTCAGATATATGAGTTTTCTAATTATTGCCCAATTCAGTTCAATTTGTCTTTTTCTTTTTCCTAAGCCTCATTTGTTCTCCCTTGCAGTTGGATGTGTCATCAGCTCAACTTCTTGTAACAGACAGCGATTTTAGGGATAGAGATTTCAGAAAGCAACTCAATGAAACTATGAAATCGTTGTTATCTCTGAAGGTTATTCCTATATTTAATGAAAACGACGCAGTCAGTACGAGGAGAGCTCCATATGAGGTATAATACTCTTCTATGGTTGATGTGTTTATCACTTTGTTGTGGTAATGATATTCTGTGGGCAGGACTATCACAATCTCAGTCTTGCTATTATGGAAATGGATGGACAAAAGGAAATGTGGGAATCAAAAAGTGATTACGAAGAAAGAAAAGAAATATTGGGACTACTTAAGAACACAATATGTTACCTACACTATCTCATACTTATTTTCCTTTTCTAAACACTAAGGAATTTAAGTGTATTCATGCGATACGTATTCCACTCATTGCAGGATTCTTCTGGTATATTTTGGGATAATGACAGTTTGGCAGCTCTACTGGCTTTGGAGTTAAAGGCTGATCTTCTTATTCTTTTGAGTGATGTGGATGGTCTATATAGTGGGCCTCCAAGTGACCCACGTTCAAAGCTTATCCATACATACATAAAGGAGAAGCATCAGACTGAAATTACTTTTGGAGACAAATCTAGAGTGGGAAGAGGGGGTATGACTGCTAAAGTAAAAGCTGCTGTCAATGCAGCTTATGCTGGCATCCCTGTTGTTATCACCAGGTGTGTTTTGATATTTGGTTGTGTCATCGAAGTGATAAACTACGCTATTCTGTTGCATCAGTTTGACTATACAAATTCACTGTCATGTTTATATCATTTCGTTATAGTTTAAAAGAAAAATCATTATTCAACTTGTCTATGATAATGAGGTTATATGGGAGGGTTTATGAAAACTCAAAGGTAGTGTTAGTTTTCTGGTTGGTGAAAATTCACTGATAAATAAGAAATATTTGGTTCACATCCTTCTTACAAGTTAGAGTACCAAATACTCCAAATTTCTAAATTAATACTTGTAGTTTTTGTTTTTAATGGCATCGCAATCTAAATTCGATATGTTGCCCCTGACTCTGTACTAATCTATTTCTTTGTTAAGTGGGTTTGCTGCTGGAAACATCTTTAAAGTTCTTCAAGGGCAACGTATTGGTACCCTCTTTCATCAAGATGCACACTTATGGGCACCAGTTAAAGAAATTGATGCAAGAGGGATGGCAGTTGCAGCCAGGGAAAGTTCCAGACGGCTGCAGGTAGCTTTGTTTGCTTCGATTACAAAGTTTAATATGTTTACTACTGCTCATAAATACTTCTGCTGTCTTTGACAATCTTATTCCCATATTTGTTTAGCAATGGATATCTACTAAGTTTAGCAAAACAAGTAACTTGGTAACGCTTCCTCTGCAGGCCATGACTTCAGAAGAAAGGAAAAAAATTCTTCTGGATGTAGCTGATGCCCTTGAAACAAATGTAAAATTGATCAACGATGAAAATGAAGCTGATGTTTCTGAGGCACAACGAGCGGGATATGAAAAATCACTTATATCTCGGCTGGCTCTGAAGCCTGGGAAGGCAAAAGAGCCAACTTCTTTGCTATTTTAGATAAACGTTTAGCTTCATTCATTTTTGTATTATTGTTACTAATCACGACCTTTTGGTTTATGTTTGATGCCAATCTGTACAATTGCTCTCTAGACTTTGTGTATTTGTTTCTGAAAAATGGGGTCCCCTTCTAATTCTTTTCTGAAATGTGCTCATACTGCAGATTACAAGTCTTGCAAAGTCTATACGTGTGCTTGCAAACATGGAAGATCCAATTGGTCGTGTTTTAAAAAAAACTGAGGTATAGGATTGCGATATAAGGATCATTATTTTTGGCTTATGATATTCTTACACAACAATGCTCTCAAGAGTGTGAACAACGATTTAAGACAAACAAATAAAACAATAGATAGAGATAAAATACAAAAGTATTAACTCCAATATCAATTTCTTAGAGATATTTGTGATTATTGACATTTCTGTAGTACATAGTCTAGAATCTGCAACTGAAATCATTTATCTTTGTCAAGTGTGGCACCATAATCTGTTGTTGTGCTGATAACCATCTGTTGGTAACACTTGCTTCCAGCTTGCAGATGGTCTTGTCTTGGAGAAAACATCAAGCCCACTGGGTGTTCTTCTGATTGTATTTGAGTCTCGTCCTGAAGCGCTAGTACAGGTATACAGTGAAACTTTGGAATGTCAAACTGCATGTTATCTTATGTCATTTAAATTTTGTTTGTTGTGTGTGGAAAGTGTGAAATAAATGTGGACAATTGAGATGCATAGTGGGAAAGATGCAGCTCAATACCATCTGTAATCTAACAGCTTGTAAATCAGATCTCATTTAAAAACCTTAGACAAGGACTTTGAGGAAGAATTTTTTTGGTTCTTTATTTTAAATATTCCACGAAGCTCATATTGAGTCTCTGTCATTAGTTTTATGCTTTGGAGAAGACTTGCATTTCTTCCTCATCATACGCCTAAGGGTTTTTGTATTTGTTTTATGATTGAATAGATAGCTTCATTAGCAATCCGAAGTGGGAATGGACTTCTCTTGAAGGGGGGAAAGGAGGCTAAGAGATCAAATGCAATTTTGCACAAGGTTTGTTTCTCTCAATCTAATGATTTGTACAAAATATATAGGGAATTTATATTTGCATTCCCTTTTTGCATTGTCAGTGAAGTAATCATTTTATTAAAAGTATTTTTCATAAAAAATATGTAGATTATCACGGAAGCCATCCCAGAGAGTGTTGGTGGAAAACTAATTGGACTTGTGACTTCAAGAGAAGAGATTCCAGATTTGCTTAAGGTGAGTAGAGCATATACTGAAATTCCCGATTCCTCAGTCGATTTCAGATGATAATTAGTACTAACTAAAAGATTATTTCCAGCATGATGACGTGATTGATCTTGTGATCCCAAGAGGCAGCAATAAACTGGTTTCTCAAGTCAAGAATTCGACCAAGATTCCAGTTCTCGGTCATGCCGGTTAGATCTACTAAATTTATTCTTCACTTATAAATAATTGCATTATGTGCTCCATTTTCCTGTATTCTTGTTTTGTGAGAGAATATGATGGCAGCTGCCATAGTAAAGATAACAAATGTGTTGTTTTCTATGCAGATGGAATATGCCATGTGTATATTGATAAGTCTGCTAATATGGATATGGCAAAGAGAATTGTTTTGGATGCAAAAATAGATTATCCAGCAGCGTGTAATGCAATGGTAATTTATCTGTAATTTACAATTTCTGGATGATAATATGTTTTGATGGCATCTTACTATCTTTCTACTGCAGTTAAGAACTTACTTTGTAATTGCTAATTTATCATTTGTAACACTTTGTTGTTGTGTGTGTTATTCTCAGGAAACACTTCTTGTCCATAAGGATTTGAAGAGTACAACTGCGTTTAATGATCTTGTTGTTGAGCTTTGCACTGCAGGTACAATTTTCATGCATAGAAAACTTCTTTTGTTTTAAACAAGGGAGGGCATTGAGGTGGATGAGAGTACCAAGTTTTCCAATCAGAATTGGCGATACTTGATACTGTTCATATGCCTTTTACCTGTTGAGAACGAGAATTACTGAAAATTTCGAATCACGGGCATGTAACAGAACAATATTCTGTTACCCCCCACCCAAGCTTGGGACACGTTTAAAGAGAAGCCAACAAAAATTGTTTCAGTGAAACATGCCATCAGAAGGATTTAAAGAAATTAAACTCGGGTATCATTTGCAGGTGTTACTTTATATGGTGGACCAAGGGCAAGTGCCTTGCTCAGGATTCCAGAGGCGCATTCATTCCATCATGAGTACAGTTCAATGGCTTGCACTGTTGAGTTTGTTGACGATGTGCATGCAGCGATTGGTCATATACATGAACACGGAAGGCACGTCAAAGTTTCCTTTTTTAAATGGATTACATGTCAATCACTTGTATAAAGCTGTCATTTATCTTTTCTCCATTTTGCAGTGCACATACCGATTGCATCATTGCAGAAGACCAAGAAGTTGTGGATGCATTTTTAGGTCAAGTCGACAGGTATGAATGATTCCGGTCTTTTTTCAGAGGATCTATGCTTTCCATATCAATCAGAATATTCTGTAATCAGAGGCAATTACATAGAGTCAGGCCAACTAAAATGGTTGGACAGAAAAAAAGGTCCTACTTGTTCGCTCTTTAGTGATGTTGGCAAGTAAATTGTTATAAACGTTGGCAGTGCTGCTGTTTTCCACAATGCAAGCCCAAGATTCTGCGATGGTGCTCGATTTGGACTTGGTGCAGAGGTAGAAAGATGATCTTGCAGTAATTATTGAAGACAGTTATATGCCAAGGTTTTGAGTCCTGTATTTAACTATCTTCCCTTGCTCAACAGGTTGGGATAAGCACAAGTCGAATTCACGCTCGGGGTCCGGTAGGAGTAGAAGGATTGTTAACAACTCGATGGTAAGAAACCTCAGTTCATGTCAGTACATTTTCAGTTGGAAGTACAGAAGCACCTTGAAGAAGGAACTCCCCCCCTTTGCCTAAAACAAAAATATTGACTTTTAGTATTTTGATTGGACGTGCAGGATTCTGCGAGGAAATGGACAGATTGTGGACGGTGATAAGGGGATTACTTACACACACAAGGACCTCCCAATTGAGCCCTAAATTTGTCATCAATCACAGCCGTCCATCTCCCATCTCCATCTTCACAGGTGGTCACTTGTGTGAGAGATGGAGAGAGAATAAATTATCATGTATTATTGCTTATTAAATTATCATGTATTAGTGTAGCAAATTCATAAAATCTTCTCTCTTTTTTATTTCTTATAGAAAAATAATAAAATCATTTCTTTACTTGGTCCTTTCATTGTCTTGAATGTACTTTCTAGTATCCACCGGTGCAGTGTACACCAAAATCCTTATACGTTAGATTTTTACTGTTTATTTTTAACGAAAAATCACATTTTTACCTTTAACTGATACTATTCACTATACCTTTAAAAATGACTTTTCATTAAAAAATAAGTTTTTTTAGATTTTTCGTAAGTTTTCATTTTTTTCAAAGTTTGGCGATTGTTTCCTAATAATCAAAAGTTGTTATGGGCACTATTTTTTCAAAAAAAAAAAAAAAAGAAGTTATGGGCACTATGGAAAATAAATTTTGTTACGTACATGTTTTAGACTTTTAGTTGATCTTTCCGTAATTATCGTACACTGTACAGACTGAAAATGTTACAAGCCATCTGAATGCGGTTTTACGATTTTTTTGGTCACATATACTTTTTATTGAACTTAAATTTGTATAAAAGCAAAACCATCACAAGTATTTTCAATCAAAACATTAAGCCATTTGAAAAATATTATAAGCCATTTGGAAACGGTCTTTTTATTTGTTGTGTCACGTAAATACTTTTAATTCAAACTTTAATTCCAAAAAATAAGAAAGAAAAATGATCGAAAACACAAGTGAGACCAAGCACATTGCCAGAAACGAAAATCCGTCGATTAGAACGCACATCTAGCATGAATTTTGAGATACTTATGATGAAATAGTGAGTGCACAAGAGATTGCCTAAATAGTTATTTTCTTATGAAAAGCAACCATTGTCTGCATAAAAGCCTCCCAACAAAAGACCACATCCCTCAAAGTTCAATAAGAGTTCCAAAAACGCAGCCTAAACCATGCCCCCAAATCTTTTCTACCAGGTAACATCTTACGGTGAAAGTTTTACGCTTCGACGAAGCGCTTGAGTTGCTGCAACCAGTTTGCATATTCTTTGCTGTCCTTGTTGAGCATGTACTCGTGCAAGAAATTGGTTGTGCTGGGCTTGATTCCTCTCACCTCCAAATACTTGTGGAATGCCTTCTGAAGGTTCTCATCCAAATCACTGCAATACAGCAGACAAGACATTTGCGTGAATTCGAGAGAATTACATATACAATAATCTTCGATTAATGCTGCAGAGGTATTAGTAATTTATGCTTACTGGAAATCAGGCCCCTCGTAAGCAATTTGATCCTCGGAATCTTCAGGATTTTTCACTGCCAAGCTGTCAATTTGAAACTCATCAGGGTAAGCAGTGACGCTAAACTCGAGAATTGGTCCGTTACCCTTGGAGACAGTCACGACCAACGGGATGCTGGATTGGTTGGCGTGTTCATCCTTGTCATCATTTTGGTTATCATCGTTGTCGTCATCTTCACCTGTGACTAGATCAGGCATGTGAACTTCAACCTGTATGTCTTCACCTTGATATGTTCTTTTCAGCGTCACTGTTTGGATTCCGGGAGCATCTTCAATTTTAAAAGGGAAGGATGATGGAATCTCCTCAACCTACAAATTGAGCACTCGAGTAGCGATAATTACGGTGATCTCACATAATTCAAATATCACTAACACACATCACTTCCCAACTGCTTCAGAAGAGAAACTGAACAATGATTTATTAAAAGTCTCTCACACACACATACAAACATCTACTGCTGAATCGAACCACGAGCGAAAACACTCACACAATCCATGAACAAATTATCCAACATCACACACAAACATCTATTACTAACATTCGAAGATCATGTAGTTCTTTTACAAGAAACAATTTTTCGAAATATATACACCTCAAGGGGCAAATCAAAACCAAGTAAACGAACATAAAGGAAATATGAACTAGATTAAGGAAATATGAACTCTAACTCAAGAAACCCTTCAATTTCTGTAATTCACTTCAAACTAGCAGTTCCCAAGCACGATTATTCAATTTAATTGAGATGGGGTTTTCATAATCCGCGAAACCAAACACAACAGAGCCACCACAACCTCATTTTCTTGCCCATTTCCCCAAATTTTCTCAGAAACCAAACAGGCCACAAAGCAAAGAGAAAGTTAACTAAAAAAAACCTCACCTTGTCGAGATCCTCGGTCTCCTCAGCGCACTTGATCTCCGACTCGATGACCCTGATCAGAGACTGGTCCGAACTGTGGCTCGAGTAGTATCGAGGGGTGGGAACGAAAGAGGTCGGCTGAGTGTGCTTTCGGGAGAAATTGAAGTGGTTGACGGCGGTGGCAACAGCGCCGTGGTAAGACCGCTGGCCACGAGCGAGGCGGCTGGCGAGTGGGGCCAGGGAGGAGGCCGATCGGCGAAGAATTGAAGTGAAAGCCATTTGGTTTGGAGGAGAAGCGAGGCGAGGGTTTAGCTAGGGTTTTAGAAACAGGGCTGTCTCTCTCTCTCTTGACTGACTCCTTGAGAGGTTTAGGGTTGAAATTCGTTGAAGTCGGTGGCTTTTATAGTGAGGTGGGTGTTGGTTCTCTGCGGTCTCATCTATTGTATAGACTTTTGCGACCAATGTTTCATGGAGTCCAATTCCTTCGAAACGAGGAATTGAATTCCTTTGATCAGAATCTAATTCCACAATTTGATTCTCATTACAGTTTTGTAAACAACACGTCATTGATGTCTCAAATTTGATTCCTTCTTTTCGACCAAAAAAACAAGAATGGGGTAATGCTATATACACGTCCATTTTCAATTTTCACACGTCCCCTTCATTTTTCAGACGTCAGATCAAAGGAATTGAAAAAGATTAATAGTTAAAAAACAAGAGTGCATGAGAGGTAAAAATAGAGTACGAATAACAATATCCACAAAAAAAAAAAAATTGAGTGGGCTCATATAAAATGCAATCAACCTATTGGGCTCCTCCAAGAATACAATTCTTTTCTTCTACGTTCTTTACATTGAGGGCCCAAATCTAACTATATTTTATATTTGATGGAGGACCAATGAGAGAGAGACCCATGAGAGAGAGAGAGAGAGAGAGAGAGAGAGAGAGAGAGAGAGAGAAATAAAGCAGTCTCTCCGTAGGAGAGATGATGAAAGCATTCCATTCCTGCCATCTCATTCCATGTCAAATATCTTTTTCTTCTCCAACCCAAAATCTCAACTTTATCTCTGAAGATCCCACATTTTAAGCCTCCCCTCCAAAAGTTGAGTTCTTTAGCTCTTATTGCGTTAATGGTGGAATTATATGAAAGTTAGGGCTCATTTGTAGGACTCAGAAAACGGTCCTTTTGAGCTTTGAGAGAGAAAATCCAGAGAGAGAGAGAGAGAGAGAGAGAGAGAGTGGAGGGAAGGGATGAAGAAGCTGTTTGGGAGCCCAGGGAAGGTGAGTGGGCTGGCACTGAGAATTGGGCAGTGCTGTTTTGCTGCTGCTGCTATTGGGGTGATGCTCTCTGCTCATGGATTCTTCAATGCCACTGCATTTTGGTATTTTGTTTTCCCCTTCTTATTATGTCTTTCTGTTTTTTACATTTTTTACAAGAAAACTCTCGTAGATTCTGTTCTCCCCTGGTGGGTATTTTGAAATGGTTGAGTTTTTATTGATCGATTTCGGATTTGTTCAATTTGTAGCAAAATTTAACCCTGCTGGGATTCTCCATTAATGGAAAAAAATTAGAAAGGAAAGTGGTGTGGATTGGATTCCCTTGCTAAGTTTTACCAATTGAAAATTGACAAGGAGACTCGGACTCTCTGCCACCCCTCAGTTTAACGCAATTTCCGTGCCAAAAAATTATAAAATACTGCGAAAAACATGAGGTGAGAGAGAGTACGGAGAGTTCCACTTTTTGAGAGAGTCTCCTTAGCGTTTCTCTTTACCAATTACATAGAAATTAATGAGGAGGAAGTAAAAGAGAACAAATTTAAGTCTCCTAGTATTTGGAAATGTGGTTAATGGTTCTGAAAGTGGTAAACGCAAATTTCATGTTGTTGCCCTTACCCTTGTTTTCGCCCTTATTATTCACTTACCAAGGTATTGTCGCAAAATGTTAAACTAATCACTTACTAATGTATGCTTGGTTCTTGTGTTTTTCTATGGTTGATCTAGGCCTTTGCTTAATTCGTCTACCCTCGTCTGTTGATCTCTGAGCTTAAATCTGTATATGTTAAGGATAAGAATCTCTTCCTATTGAACCTTTACCTTCCACATAGGAATCAAAAATCGTACGTTATTCCACCTTATTTTGTTTGCAGAAACCTGAACATCATAAGATGTCTTTGTACGGTGACAATGGCGAATTGAAGCTATAATTCTCATTGCAGCATTCCTAAAAGTCATCCCAATGACCTCTCTCTCTCTCTCTCTCTCTCTCTCTCTATCACATAACCACAAGTCAATGAAGTCATTCCCATCATTCTGGATTTCCGTACCATTCTGCTTCCTTGGTAGCTAATGATTTTCTTCCCCTACAAACAAATGATTTCAATTCTCCCACTTATAGAGAGGTTTGAAGAAGTTTCTTGAGATATTGTGACCGTGTAGTTTTCATGTGTTAACGTGTGTGTTTACTTGATTTTCTGTTCATAAAGCCTTTCCTTAGTTTGTATGTGTTCTGATAAGTAGTAACACCTTCCCACCTCAATTTATTGATCAGTTGTGTTCATAGAACTTGAAAGTGTTATTTGTGAGCCTAACTTTTAAGGTGCATAGAGTCGCATGTCTTTGCCTATATGTCCACTATGTGTCCGTTGGTGCATACTTGCGTTAGGACTTATAATCTGCTAATTTATTGGTTGCTGCCCCTGTCATGCATAGATTGTTCTTGCTATCCTTTCCTGTAAATGGTTTGAAAAGTTTACGTGCTTCTAGGTTTGAATAGTTGTATAATTCTTACCTGCTTTTATTTGGATGCAGCTATTTAATTGCATCAATGGGGCTTCAAGTAGTTTGGAGTTTTGGACTTGCTTGCCTTGATTTACATGCTTTGAGGTCAAAGAGAAGCTTGCAGAATCCCATTTTAGTGAGCCTATTTGTTGTCGGGGATTGGGTAAGTTTCTTCATTTATTTATGGATTGTTTTTCGCATTTAGTTTTCAGAAACAAGTGTGTGTGGCATCGTTAATTTTAAGGGTTATGCATTATTTCTGATGGACTGGAGATGTTGGGAGAAGTTTTCCGATATTATATGCACTTATTAATTGAAACTTATCCTGATCACGTTGAACAATGTTGGATCATCGGGACAACTAAGTAGCGGAAAAATGTTTGAGAAAACATGGTCAGTCGAAAATTTAAATTCTGTTGGGTGATCTTCAGGATACTGATTAACTTAGAAATGAATAAAGATTTTCGGGTGATCCTTTGCTACACTTAAGACTACTATAATACATGATATTTACTAAAATTTTCTGGAAAGAAAGAATCACCTTCCCAAATGAAAGGTTTCATTGTGCTTTAACCGTTTCTTGTAGCTATTGCACTACCACTACTAAACAGATTGTTTACTTCAGAGTTTTGATTCTGTTTATGGTTCGGTGTATAAAAACCGAAGCGGTTATCAACTAATTCATGTTTAACAAAAATGAAAAATGCAGGTGACGTCTACTCTGTCATTAGCAGCTGCATGCTCATCAGCGGGGGTGACAGTTCTGTACTCGAGGGATTTGAATTACTGCAGGCCGCCAATGCATCTTCCATGCAGCAGGTTCCAAATCGCCGTTGCCTTTGCTTTCATCTCATGGTTCCTCCTTGCTGTTTCGTCCATTGTCATGTTTCGGTTGTTAGGCGCAGTATGAGCTTGACAAAATTCTACATATTCTTCAATTTTCCCCTGTAAATACATCTGAGAACTGTTGTTCCTATGTGGAGAGAAATTTACTGCAACAGGGATGCCACTAGAGCAGTATCCCGAGCCAGCAGTGCAGTGTCATACATTTTAACATTTCTACTTGGCAGCACGAGATGTAGTTAGCTTGAGATACTGTTGTGATGGCATTCCCGTTGCATGGAAGTCCTTCTCCGTCTTGTAGGTTCATAAGGTTTTGATCTTCTGGTTGGATTTCCACTTGTCAATCACAATTCTTGAGCAGCTCCATCCTTTGATTGGGACGGAATTAGATCCTCTCCGGATCTCCTCACTGGGAATCCGAAGGATCAATGAATAATAACCGTTCATCAAAGATCATACGGCCACAATTGAATGCTTTTTATATTTTCAAAAGTAAAGTAGTTTCGTTTTGTGTGAAAAATATAAAAAATAAAAAAATTATGGCCGCACGATTTTTGATGAACGGTTATTATTTATTGATCTCTGGGATCCTTAATGAGGGGATCCGAAGAGGATCTAATTCTGATTGGAACAAGAGGTGTGGGGTCCATGACTTGAAAATCATCATGTGTGTTTATTTTTTGTAATGGAAGTAGGTCTGCTGTCTCTAGAGTGTAATCATACTGCTGTACTATATATTGGCTCTCTTGCTTTACTCTATTTTATTTGGTGGAATTTCACATGGTAGACCACACTTGATTAGTTGCTTTTCCTTTTGTCATTTCATTTTTTAATTTCCCATTTTACCCTTGTTTATTTCATTTTCCTTTAATTAGGTCTCGTTTGTAAGCGTTTTTAAAATGACCGTGTTTTTGGAACCAATTCT
Source organism: Cotoneaster glaucophyllus (assembly GCA_036320875.1). Classification (NCBI taxonomy): domain Eukaryota; kingdom Viridiplantae; phylum Streptophyta; class Magnoliopsida; order Rosales; family Rosaceae; genus Cotoneaster; species Cotoneaster glaucophyllus. The sequence continues at coordinate 25,084,052 of CM070070.1, read as the reverse complement.
TGGTAAAATGCAGATGAATATTTGAAAAGCACTTAAAGTGATTATGGTAAGAAACACTTAACTTGTGTTTTTTTGCAGTGGTTGGTTTAGCCTCACAATGAACTAGCAATAATGTGGTTCAAATTCATCTTTGGTGAGAATCGAATCTAAGATTTCTCACTTACAAGTGAAGACGATGAATACTATTAGACCGTAGTACTAAGTGGTTATAGAAAGCACTTTAAATATTTTTGAAACCTAAAAATATCTTCTCCAAAAATACTTTCAAACTCTTAATTATCACTAATTAGTGATACATAATCAAAGCCTTCATAGTCCGTCAAAGTGTCAAATTCTGGGAGATAAAGATGGCTAAGGTGCTCACTCACGTCACAGATAAATGTGTGACAATAATTGCTACACCTAACACCTTTTTATTTGGTTCTTAAAATCGCTAATATTTCTGCTTATGTCCTTGTCAGTCTCAGTCTCACTCACTTATTAGAATAATATGCTGTTTTGGACGAAAGCCTAAGAGTCATAGGATTTGCCTTGTGTGGCAGGAAATAGGGATGGATGACAAGGGGTCCATGATTTCACATTCTCATTTGGATCGGACCAGAAAATGCAAAATATTCAAGTCCGCAAAGGAACGAGCGGCTGAGAGCATTAACCCATACACTCGAAATCTTGTGTTTAAGTTTCCCCTCTCTTAGTATCGTTTGTGACAAACGAAGAAACGTCGGGGATACACCCATGAAATGCATTGTCTTTGTATTCTGACAAGAATCAAAACGAAACTACTCTAATCGCCGAAAAAACAATTCAAACTAAAAGACAGGCACGCTGCATATTACTTCTACCAGTTGACATAATTCACATGATCCATGCTGCCGACACTTTGATCAATGGTCACGGGGAGGGCAGGTTTTTGGCTGCAGGCAGGTTCAAAGATTTTGCCCCCAATGTAGCAGTGATGGAAGCAAAAGCTATCTTGCAAGGGTGCAAGCTCGGGGTTAGTAGAGGCTGGGAGTTCATTGTGGTGGAGTCTGATTCGGCAGAGTCTATTTCTTGCTTAAAGAATGGTTCTTGCAATGGCAATTGGGAAGCCTTTCCAATCATTACTATGTGTAGTCGGCTGGGAAGTGGTTTCCAAGAGTGCCGCTGGTCTTGGGTCCCAAGATCGGCCAACATGGTAGCGGACCATCTGGCTTCGCGTCGATGTAGGGAGGATTGTGATATTTATTGGGTGGACAGACCCCCATCTTCCCTTGTCAATGTTTTGTGCAATGACGGTCTTCCATGCCCTCATTAGTTTTTTGGTAGTTTTGGGGAGGGACGCTTTAGCACCAGGTGCGGCGTCTTTATGTTTAACCTCCTTATCGTATCTTCTTTGTTGTATTTGTTAGTCTCTTAGTAGGCTCTCTGTATCTCTCTTGGCATCTTTGCCCAGTAATCTATTCTGGTTTCCAAAAAAAAAAAAAAAAATGGTCACGGAATCTTCCCAGATCTAGTAGAGATACCAACACTGGAAGCAAAGTACCCACTTAATTAAAAAATGCATAAAAAAAAAATATTAATATTAATAAAAAAGAATTCAAGCTTGATTAATAAGTTACACAGCCAGAGAGTGACTGATAAATTTATTCCTATATACAACAAAAACAACACACAATTCACAACAATTCCAAGTCACAGAGGACAACCACCAGCCCCAAAACTTCAAAAAAAAACATCACAAATGAAGTAGCAGCAGAGCCTTTGCACTGTATAAACGGGAAGGATAAAAATAACAAATACATATCAAACAACATAACTTACTACATCTCTTGACACCAAATCCTGTTGTGTAATTTGAACATAAGCGACAGCGTACACCCTACATTACAATTTCCGGCTTCAAAATGCTCGACTTGATTTCTTTGTGGGGCAAAACCACACCTCCGTTGCTGTAAATCTCATCGCTCACGTGCACATCTTCTCCGAGGATGGTCATGTTCTCTACACGAGCCCATTGTCCAACGGTGGAGTGCCATCCGATTATACTGCTGGAAACGCATGCGTGGTTCTTGATGCGGACTCCACGCATTACTGTACAGCGAGAGAGCCTGACTCCCGACTCAATAATGCAGCCTGGACCGATTGCAACATCCGGTCCAATCAGGCATCCCTCGCCAATTTTGGCTGTCTCGTCCACCAGAACGTTTCCCACAATGTGGGCGCCTCTGGCCAACTTGGATGAAGAGTTCTTCCTCAACGAATCCAGGTATAGTCTCAGGCCGGTAATATAATCCCTTGGTTGCCCAATGTCCATCCAAAACCCTGGAAGGACCATTGCGAAGAGCTTATTCTCTGCGGCGATTTTTGGGAATACTTCTTTCTCAATTGAGGTTGGTCTGAGTTCAATTTTATCAAGAACGGAGGGGTTCAGCAGGTAAATTCCAGCATTGATTTTGTTACCAACAAACAACTTGGGTTTCTCTACAAATTTTTGAACTTTCCCTGTAGACTCTTCCATAACCACCACTCCATATTTCGACGGCTCATCCACCTATATGAAAAGAAGAAGTTATTTTCAGTGATATCAAAGCTGGAAGGAAGCTGACTGCAAAGTATCAGGTAGAATAACAACTCAATGTTACCTTGGTCACCATTATGGAAGCTTCTCCTCCATGGGCTTTATGGAATTCAATCATTTCCTTAAACGGGTACTCGCTGATAACATCACTGTTAAGGACAAAGAAGGGCTCGCCAGAATCGTCAATCAGTTTGTCCCTAGCAAGAGCCAGAGGTCCAGCAGTGCCAAGGGGCTCAGTCTCTTGTGAGCATGTGATCTTGATGTCAACCTTTTCCTCAAACTCCTTCAAGAAAGTCATCATCACCTGCAGAAATGATAAAGAGCAATAAACATTCAAAAATCTTCGGTAGCATGAATCTCGTCAAGTATAAAATCAAACTTTTCTCCTTTCAAAAAAAAAAATCAAACTTTTCACAAAATGATGGCCTCGCTTACCTCTGGTTGGTAATTGATAGCCAGAACTACTTCTGTCACGCCAATTGCCTTAAGAGCCTCTATCTGAAAGCAAAAACAACAAAATTGTACCAACTCGTGATTTATGCGATCACAAAAGCATGCGTACATAAAACACAGAGTGAGGATTTGAGGTAAGCACTATATTTTGAGGTTTTTCACAATTCCTCTTATACAAAAAGTAATAATGTTTAGGCTCAAGATCAACAAAAGGAAATCCACTCCAACAAACAGATAAAAAAAAAACATTTCTCAATTGCTAGAGCAATTGTACCTGATGCAGGATCATGGGTTTGTTAGCAAACTCAACAAGTGGCTTGGGAAAACTGAGTGTCAATGGCCGCAGACGCGTCCCGAAACCTCCAACAAGAATAAGTGCCTTCATTTTGATATGCCCTCTGCTTTCCCTGGTATATTAGTAGGGTCAGAAAATCTTACAGGCAACTTCAACTTAGTTCAGATCATTTCTTTACCCCCCAAACACATTAATCATCACAGAAATTCACATTCCCCGTTCACCGACATCCGAAAACCCGAAAAGCTCAAAACATCAGCTATCAAAGAAGCTAAAAAGCAGAAATTTCACCCCAACAAAATCTAAAGACAGACACATTCATACTTTCTACCTAAATAATTCCCCATTAACCAAATAAATTACGCAAATTTTCATGGCTCGAGCAACTTTAACCGGAAAAATTCAACAGAAATCATAGAAACTCTATGTGCTGACATTACCAACGCAATTAATCACAGAAACTCCACCGGATCTGTCATTATACATGAAATTAATCTAAAAATACTTCGACGACGAACTCAAAGCTCAAAATCCCAAGCAAATTCACCAGAACATGCCAATCAAAGCAATCAAATTAATCAACTTTTTGAACAATTCAATCCAATCGACACCAAACACATTGCCAAAAAGTCCGATCGAATCGACGCCCAAAGAGCACTGAATTACCTCGGATCTCAACAGATCAAAACGCGAAGGGAGTCCACCGCAGCAGCTCGGGTTGGGACTCGGACGAGTGGGGGGACCGGGTCGTCGGGAGCGAGTTGGCGCTAGTGGTATTGCCTTTACACCCTAACGGTTTATCCGTCAGGGTCCGAGCTGTGCAATGACGTTTGGTTGAGGAGAATGCTTCCGCATCGGATTTGTATTTATACGCGCGGAGGGGAGGGTGATGTTAACGAACCTGGTTTTCTGGCGGATCTCAAATTAAAATATTAATTCTAATTTTCTTCCAATTTCGGGGTCACGTCCGCTTTGCGCTAATGGTTTACGCGTAATTTCGGGGTAGTTTCGTACTTTCGTCTGTTTATGTTTGTGGATAAATTTGTACGGTAAAGTATCGAAGTATGATTTTTTTTTTTTTTAACAACCATATTATCTACACTGAAGAATAGGTTAAGTTTTACAATGGATCAGCTTTAATGTGGTTCCAATTTTTATTTGACAAGAATCAAACTTAAGACTTCTCTGAAGAGGAATACCACTATATTGTAGTACTAAATGGTCAAAGTATGATTCTTTTGTTTTGGGCGAAATTATAGATTCTAGAAAAGGATTTGGATCCTCTTATGAGCTTAGGAGACTGAGCCTCCTGAGCAAAACATACGGACCGTTGGATCCAATGGATACAATTATTATAATTTTTAGAGGGCCCCCTGTTTGTAGCCGTTGGATCAAAATCCAACAGTTCGTGTGCTTTCCTTAAGAGGCTAAGATCAAGAGAGGATCCAAATCCTCTAGAAAAGGAGGACCATCTTAAAATCTATTAAGAGAATCCTCCTTGTCAACTTTTTACCCTTTTTCCCTATTTTGCCCTCACTTTTGATACACAATACTTACATAATGAGGGCAAAATAGTAATTTTGTATCTTTTGAGAAAATGACAATCATATCCCTATTTTCCCTATTTTACCCTCACTTTTGATACACAATATTTACATAAGGAGGACAAAACAGTAATTATGTAATATTAAGATAAAATATGCACTTATTAAGAGAAATTGTCCCACCATAATTTTTTCATACTCTTTTTAAAATTTTAAAAACTAATCACATTCCTTAATAAAAAAACAAAAAACAAAATGAAATTGTTCACACACAGAGAATGTGTGCTCATCGTCTAGTATATATTAAAAAAAGAGATGGAGTCTAATTGGGGGAGGTGTTAAATGGATTGATTACAATTACGGTAACACTTCAGTTTAATAACATAATGTGTAATGTTAAGAAAATATTCGACATTGTGTTACTAGACCGAAAACTTACCGTATGATGCACTCGATTCGTTTAAAGGAAAATTAATGAAAATTGCTTGAAAATTTTGAGTTTTAACGATAAGGACAAAATAAATGGTAAAGTGAATTGTACCTGGATTGACTTTTTAGTGTAAAAATGTGATTTTTCGTTAAAGTGAACAATACCGTGACATTGTCGTTAAAGTTCCATTCGTTTAAATTGTTCTAACAAATAGAAAAGGTTAAAAAAATGTTATGTGAATAATTATAGTAATCCTAATATGTGGTGATTTTTTTTGATTTCATGAAATACCATTAATATTGGTTGTGATTGCATATAGAGTTGGCCAATCAACATCAAGGAATGACGATAATAATGATAGTGTCGTAATCAAACATAACCATCGTTTAAATAAATTTCTTTTTTTATTTGCCTTTTAGAAATAATACTTGACTACACTAAAGATGGATAAAAAATTCTTGCTCAAAATTGTTGTTGACGAGTCATAGAATATTGTTTTTATGATCAAAACCGTTCATATTATAAATCCTCTACAAATGCCGCCTCTTAAAAAAATCAATTAAAACTAAGATCGTTTGTATGTTCTTGAAAGGTATGTATGCACACAAGAAATATTTATAATAATGATTTTAAGGTTTCGACCAAAGAATTATTTGTGTTTTTACTAACTTCGTATCACAAATTCAAGACCAGAGAATAAACCTGATCTGAAATTCGACCACAATTCCCCTTCAACCACTTGTCGTGTTTAGTAAACTTCTTTCGACTTAAAGTTTGAGATACCCTTTGATATTAGAGATAATTCTACATTGATAAATGTTTTTGCAATGCAAATAATTAGGGTTCACACAACCCAAATAAAGAGTTCGTTTATCGAGTTAATATCGTAGTACTACTTCTAAAACTATGTGCCATGACTTTGATTTCTCAACCGTAGAAAAATAAAAAGTTTGTAGTCTAAAGATAAATGGCAAAATATATATATGGGTAGGGATCCTAGAGGATGTGTGACATATTTAATTTGAGATCCACCGATCACTATTATTTTTATATCAACTTGCAAGTTGCAGCCAAATTTCCCAACAAGGCAGAAAAAAACATATTCCAGATAAAGATGCAGCTTATAACAGAGCAATTTTTCAATATGTCGAGACATAATTTGATATATTAAGTGTAATAATATAATTAGTTGAGATTTTTTAAAAAATTTAACTAATTGTATTATTACTATTATGCTTGGTATATCAGACCATATCCTCTTACACCACCATACCAAACCAGATGGGTTTTGCTTCTAATGCAAGATCCACATAAAGGTTCAAATTAACCCCAAATCAAAGGCAAAGTATATAAGCACAAACTCCAGCTAATTTCAGCTGCTTGCCTCTTAAAAAAATTGTCATTGATATGCACCAAAACAAAGTCTCTCTGTTTATGATACGAATGATGTTATTTGTATCATATTTACTGATCACCTTATTAGTTTTCTAATAAAGGTGAAAACTTCATTTATATATGTGAGACAATGTAATCAGTAAATGTGGTCTGAATAGCATACTAGTAAGTACAAATACAGCCATGAGAATTTCAACCACGAAGCAAGGTTCAAACTTTTAACAAAATAAAAACGATTTTTTTTTAGGAATTTTACATTGATTACATCATAACAAGAGGTTTGTAACTGAAGCAAATACAAGCGTTTATCTATGCACCCGAATCATACAATTAAGGAAACTTAGTTGTCTTGCGCCAAAACTAAGGCTTGCTTATGTTGGTCAATATCAGCATGTTCTAAATTGGCCTTCTTCATCCAAACAACCTAAACAATTCGTTGATCTTTTGGTGTTGGATCCCTTTGACAAAATAGCAAGTCATGCATGCATATATATTTGGTTGTGCTCCACTTCTAAGCAATTGGCCTTGTGGCCGACCTCAAGTTAGAAATAGAGCCTTTAACCCTTTAGTGTTGTTAAACCAAACAAACCAAAGGGGGTATGTATGCGTGAATGAGATTTGAAGTCTCCAATTGAAGTAACCATTTGACTTTTTTTTTTTTTTTTTTTTGGTTATCTATGGAACCATATATTTTTTTGGGTCGGAGTAAGGCAGATCAAAATAAAAATGCCTTAGAAATCCGATTATAAACTCAAAGGTTCTGATTGGACCAAGCTGACTAAATAGACCAATGATGCCCTACATCTTGTTGAGCTCCGATATGGTAAGCAAGGTCTGCAGACCTTGCTAAGATCGACCATGCCTGTTTCGCAAGATATGGAAACCTGGTCCAACTGGGGTTCATATTGGTTGCTTATATTCTTGGATATTCCCACCATCTAGGGAATGGTTTGCACTGCAAGTATTCACAATCATAAAAGGAGTTCTAAGATCTTTATACTAACTTGACTGTTAAAAAGCCTTTGGCCTGGTACCACACTGGTACCTTACGTTAATCACGGTTGTTTATTCTTGTATATGGCCGTACGTTCTCACATTCCCTACCATCCATGGTAGTGCGAAACTTTGTTTTCAACAAGATCTTTTAAAAACGATATGACTTGAGTCAAATGGCAAGTGATCAACTTATGCGAGCAAACTGCAACTTAAGTAATTGAAAGTAAAGGACAACTTAACGAACTGCACCCGAAATCACGTGTACGATATTTCATACCCACCATTACTAACGAAGCCTTATGGAGCATGTCATCCTTCCTTAATACAATCAAGAAGTGCAACGCCAGTTAAAATAGTAAAGGACAAGTCAGCCCAACTCATCTGTCTTCTGGAAAAAGCAAAAATAATGTGTGAATTTGGTCTTATTTGACCATTCAAAATCTTTAGGCTTTACTTCGTATCGTCACCAACTTTCTTAATTATATAAATATATATATATATATATATATATATATATATATATATATATGTATAGACACGACAAGCTACCATTTTTAGTATAAGCCAGAAATAATCAGGAACAGAAAAAGTTCAAGAAGATTAACAAATTAATTTAATCCGTATATTCTTTCTTTAACCAAAACAATGAAATATGCATTCTTATCATGCAGAAATTATAATGTGGTCTTAGAACGCTGCCTCATAGCACGACCAGTTCACCACTAACGCGTGTTATTAATAATACACGCTAAAATATAAAATAATCGTCTACCTATATTATAATATGAGTGAATTAGTTATAAGATCTGATTGTTCTATTGCCTTTTGTTTCAGGCACAACTCAAAGTGTGTTAGAAGCGGTCTAAACATGTTTACGGTGTCCAGGTAGTTGGTTCGTTCAAAGCCTAATTTTAGGTCTCACTTCTACTCATTACCTACTCTCTTTTTTTTTGGTCAAATCTACTCATTACCTACTTAAGAAAGAATCAAAAGATTCAAAACTGAAGACCAGCCAAAGAAATCATTTGAAAGAGTTGATTGCAACCAATTAACAGCTCTGCTCGAGCTAATCGTTCATTAGAAACTAAACCAGTGATTGATCAATGCCATCTTTCAGAAATAAAAATGACAACAAGCAAAAACCCTTTGACCATGAAGGCCCATCTACATAATTAGTGCTAATCTTTCTTTAAGCCCATAAGTCAACCCAAAAAGCCCATTTACATAATTCCCCTGCCCACCCATATAATTTAGCTTCTTTCTAGAGAGAATATGCTTTGGATCAGAGAATCTATGTGTCCGGTGCCCAAAGACCAGGAGATTCGGACTGTTGAAGGAAGACAAAGATTTGGCTCTTTGGTTTGTGTAAGGTGGGTTAATAGGAGTTGCCAAATTTGAATGAGTAGTCCAGATCTCCTAATCTTTAGGCTCCGGATACAGAGATCCAGAAAGAATCTCAATGACATAATAATCATCACGTGCTTTGTGTACACATAGATCACGAGTATTGTAGACGCAAGCGAATAATATACTTTCTCCTCTTTTTGGGTATGCCCATTGGCATGTCCAATACTTCCAAAAAAATTCTTTAAGGCACATCCCTAAACCCTAAATCCTTTTTTTTTAAAAAAAAACTCATATTTCAGCAAGCAAAACCTTCACCTGAAGCTGTACAAGCAGAACTCTGGTAATATATAACATACATATGCATCTGCTAAACAAAAACACAACCGTGCAATATCCAAATAGGACAGGTAACTGGAACAAAAATTAGACATCAACAACCCTTTGTTGTGGCAACGCTTGCAATGTACTCAATCTCCTCCGCGACTTCTTTCATTGAAGGCCTGTTCCGAATTAATAAAGTAATGTCATGTGAGCGAGTTAAAACACATAACATTGCATGATAGTTTAGAATACAGTCCCCAGTGTTCTAGTTGCATGTAAGTCTCTCTCCTAGAAAATGAACTTCGAGAGTATAAAAAAAACATAGAGCGTTGATTTGCAATTTGGCACCAGGCAGACATGGCATTACACAAATGAATCAAGGAAATTTCCACAGCATTCCCCACATAGCTGCATGTTTCCTAAGACAATACAGAACAATTACATAACATTTCCAAGCGTTCGCTTACATCACAACCACTTCCAATTATACACAACCTTAGTTGTACATCGTCAAATTGATACGTATTACGATATCCTAACCGTATTAGACGTGGATGACGTCCGCCATGAAAGAATGAGGTACATGCATAATACATACATAAATACATATGCATATGTATATACAATTCCATTCCAAACTAGTGTATGTACATGTAACCAATAAGTTACCAACTTCAATGAACACTGCTATCTAAACAATACACAATTCACAACAATTCCAAGTCACAGAGGACAACCAACGGCCTCAAAACTTCAAAAAACATCACAAATGGAGCAGCAGCAGAGCCCTTGCATTGTGTGTGTAAACGGGAAGGATAAAAATAACAAATACATATCACACAACTTATCTTACTACATCTCGACACCAAAGTCTGTTGTGTAATTTGAACATAAGCGACAGCGTACGTACACCCTACATTACAATTTCCGGCTTCAAAATGCTCGACTTGATTTCTTTGTGGGGCAAAACCACACCTCCGTTGCTATAAATCTTCTCCGAGGATGGTCATGTGCTCTACACGAGCCCATTGTCCAACGGTGGAGTGCCATCCGATTATACTGCTGGAAATGCATGCGTGGTACTTGATGCGGACTCCACGCATTACTGTACAGCGAGAGAGCCTGACTCCCGACTCGATAACGCAGCCTGAACCGATTGCAACATCCGGTCCAATCAGGCATCCCTCGCCAATTTTGGCTGTCTCATCATCCACCAGAACGTTTCCCACAATGTGGGCGCCTCTGGCCAACTTGGATGAAGAGTTGTTCCTCAACGAATCCAGGTATAGTCTCAGGCCGGTAATATAATCCCTTGGTTGCCCAATGTCCATCCAAAACCCTAGATGGACCATTGCGAAGAGCTTATTCTCTGCTGCGATTTTTGGGAATACTTCTTTCTCAATTGAGGTTGGTCTGAGTTCAATTTTATCAAGAACGGAGGGGTTCAGCAGGTAAATTCCAGCATTGATTTTGTTACCAACAGACTATTTGGTAAAATATCTTTTCATTTCATTAACTCAAAAGATTACAGTTTAAAGGTATATATATACACTAATAAACAGAAATATCTTAGCCACTAAGATACCACTAAGGTGTAGTTACAATATTACCCTTTATATCCCCCCTCAAACTGAACTTAGGTGATCTAAGCTGAAGTTTGTCACGAAGGAGAATGAACCGAAGCTTAGACAGAGGCTTTGTGCAGATATCAGCAACTTGGTCAGCAGTACATACAAAATGAACAGAGATCTGTTTAGCCATAACTTTTTCCCTTATGTAGTGATAGTCTATTTCTACATGCTTTGTCCGAGCATGAAAAATAGGGTTCTTTGCAAGTGAGATAGCTGAAACATTATCACACCAGAGTTGGGGTATGGCAGGTAAGGAATAGGAGATATCCACAAGCAACTGACAGATCCAAGTTATTTCAGAAGCAGTATTAGCCAGAGATTTATATTCTGCTTCGGTGGAAGATCGAGCAACAGTTGGTTGCTTCTTTGCACTCCAACTGATCAATGAGTTACCCAGGTACACACAATAGCCACCAGTTGATCGTCTGTCAAGGGCACAGCCAGCCCAATCAGCATCCGAGAATGCTGTGATAGTAGGAGGAGTTGAGGACTTGGAAAACCAGAGGCCAAGGTCAAGAGAGCCTTTGAGATAGCGAAGGATACGCTTCACAGCTTGAAAATGAGAAAGTCTGGGGGTGTGCATGTATTGGCAGACAAGGTTCACGGTAAAGCTGAGATCTGGACGTGTCCAGGTGAGATACTGAAGAGCACCAACTATGGAACGATACTCAGAAGCATTGGGACATAGGGGTGAATCATGATCAAGCTTAGAAGTGCTGAGAGGTGTACTGCAAGGTTTAGCTCCAGTCATGTTGGCTTTAGATAGCAGATCCAGAATATATTTGGTTTGAGAGAGGAATAGACCAGATGAGGATCGTTTGACTTCAAGGCCAAGAAAGTAGTGGAGAGGGCCTAAATCCTTGATGGGAAACATGGAGCTCAGTTGGTGAATGACCTGTTTGCACGCTGCAGAATCTGGACCTGTGACTAAAATATCGTCAACGTAAACAAGGATAAAGATCATTGCTGGACCCTTTTTAATAAACAGAGAGTGATCACTAGAAGAACCAACAAATCCAAGAGAATGAAGAGCACTCTGAAGTTTCTCATACCAGGCTCTCGGAGCCTGTTTTAATCCATACAAGGATCTGTGCAGATGGCAGACATGAGTTGGTTTAGTTAAGTCTTCAAATCCAGGAGGTTGATGCATGAAGACTGACTCAGTGAGTGTGCCATGTAAGAAGGCGTTGTTGACATCCAGCTGATTCAAGAACCAATCAAATTGAACTGCAAGGGTAAGGAGTAGTCTAATAGTCACTGGCTTGGCTACTGGACTGAAGGTTTCAGTGTAATCCAAACCTTCCTGTTGATTAAATCCCTTGGCAACCAACCGAGCTTTGTACTGATCTATAGAGCCATCAGGCTTTCTCTTAATCCGAAACACCCATTTGCAACCCACAATGTTCTGTGAAGAAGCCTGAGGAACAAGAGACCATGTTCCAGTTTTAGTGAGGGCAGTAACTTCCTCTTGCATTGCCTGACACCAATGAGGGTACTTGGAGGCTTGAAGATAGGTAGTAGGGATGTAATCCACTGAGAGATGAGAGGGTAGAGGGTGTTTAGCAGTAAGAGCTTTAGGCTTGAAGATACCGGATTTGGACCGTGTTTGCATTTGATGAGTATTGGAGGGTGGGATGCAGGTTGTGGGAATGGAAGATGAAGCTGCCATTGGAGAAGGTGAGGGAGGAGGAGAAGTAGGGGAAATAATAGGAGGGATGGATGAGGACAGAGATAGAGAAGATGAGGGAACTGGTTGGGGAGGAAATGTAAAGGTGAGTGTAGAGGGTATGGAAGGTCCAAACTGAGGTTGGAAGGATGGAGGTGAGGATGTGGAGATGGATATATGATGAAATGGGAAACTGGATTCATTGAAAATAACATGTCTTGATATGTATACTCGATTGGTTGCAGGATCAAGACACTTGTAACCCTTATGGTTAAGGCTATAGCCGAGAAAGACACAGGCTTTGCTCTTTGGATCCAGCTTCGAGGAGGTGTAGGGCTTGAGCCAGGGGAAGCAGGCACAACCAAAAATCCGTAAGAACTCATAGTTGGGTGGTCGATTATACAGAGATTCCCAAGGAGAGGGCCTGGACACAGTAGGTAGACGATTAATAAGATAGATTGCTGTGCTGAATGCTTCAACCCAATATGTATGTGGAACTTTGGAAGCTGTCAACAGAGTGCGAGCCGTTTCAACCAAGTGTCGATGCTTGCGCTCGGCACACCCATTTTGCTCAGGTGTGTGTGGGCAAGTGAGCTGATGATGAATACCGTGAGTAGATAAAAAAAGGGAAAACTGAGTACTCAAATACTCTCCACCGGAATCAGAACGTAAAGTGATAATCTGGTACACAAAGAAGTTTCAACCAATGACTTGTATTTCATAAAAGTGGACAGTACATCAGACTTGCATTTCAGAAGATAGAACCAGCAATACCTTGTAAAGTCATCCACAAATATGACATAGTACCTATAACCTTGAAAAGAAGCTACAGGTGATGGCCCCCAAACATCTGTGTGGATGAGTTCAAGAGGTTTGCTAGTTGTACAAGTTGTGGATACAAAAGGAAGCCTAGAACTCTTGGCTAATGCACAATCTGAGCAGAACGTTTTATTGGAATTTGCTAAAACAGAAATACAAGATTGAGATCCAACTTTGGTAAGAATCTTGATCGATGGGTGGCCCAACCTTTGATGCCAGACAGCCTGAGAAGCCTTTGAAGAAGCTGTAAGTGCTGTATGATGAGCTTGTGATGTAGAGAAATGAAAGGGATAAAATCCATGTTGAACAGGGCCTTTAAAACGCATCCTCCCCGAAGAAAGATCATTCACAGTGAAGTGAGAAGGATAAAGATGCAGTGAGCAGTGATTGTCAATCAAAAATTGATTTGCAGAAAGGAGATTATGTTTCAAAGCAGGCACATAAAGCACTTTGTTAAGTTTAAAATTACTAGTAGATGTGGGCAAGATAGTAGAGCCAGAGTGAGTGATAGGCAAACCTTTGCCATCACCAATATACACTTGTTCTGGACCCGTGTAGACTTCAGGATTCTGCAGGCTTGCATAAGAATTGGTCATATGAGAAGTCGCGCCCGAGTCAATTAGCCAGGTAGGTTGAGAAGAAGAAGTGTTGGCAACCATGGCTGCAGGAGAGGATTTTCCACCATAGGACATATTTATGCGATGAGGACAATCACATGCTTCATGATCAAACTGATGGCAGATCTGGCAGGAAGTTTTCTTGTTGTAGGAAGAAAAGGTGTTGCGACCTCCACGATTGTACCTCGGATTATTGGTGTGGGATCGATTGTAATTTGTAGATCTCTGATTTGGAAAATATCTGTGATTTCCTCGACTAAAATTGCCTCGGTTGTTAGGACGATCCAGGCCACGACTGTGATTGTGGAAATGAGAAGGAGACTGAGCTACAAATGCCTGAGAGGTAGGGTTTGGTGCAGGAAGAGGAAGAATGCCCGCAGAGGTGTTGAGAGCCTGAAAAGATGACCCCTCAGAAACGCTTTTCTTGCGATTTGCTAACTGAATCTCTTTGCTAAGAAGCAGGCCATGTAGCTCATCAATGGTTGTAGATCCGAGGCGAAATTGTATAGCATCAACAAAGGAATCATATTCTGGAGGAAGACCATGGAGAGTCACAGAGATCAGATCGGAATCGTCAACTGGAGAACCGGCACTAGCAAGGGCATCAGCAATCGCTTCGATTTGCTGAAGGTACTGTGCAGCAGTTGAATCGCCTTTGGTGAGATTCCTGAGCCGAGAGCGAAGCTCATGAATATGAGATTGGGATGCTGTGGCAAGTCGAGACTCCAATTTGATCCACAAATCTCGAGCCGAATTCACACCAACTGTATAAGGAATTAGGGATTCCGAGAGCGTGGAGTTGAGCCATATGAGAATGTTCTGATCATTTTCATACCATGAGATATAGGCCGGATTGAGAGTACGATTGCCGGAGGAATCAAGAAGAAAGTGAGGCGGCGCCGCCATGGATCCATCAATGTGACCTGTAAGGTTGTACCGGCGAAAAATAGGAGCAAAGAGAGCGCTCCAAGTCAAGTAGTTGGTGGTGGTGAGCTTGATTGGCACCATGGATTCGATGTTTTGGATCGTGATGGAAGTAGAGATCGAGGAGTTAGGGTTTGGGGAAGCAGGCGGAGGATGAACTTGAGAATCCGAATCCGACGAAGCAGAAGCCATTTGCAGATGAACAAAGCACAGAGAAGAAATCAGAGAGAACTGAAGCAGATCTACAGGCTAGGTGATCGAGAGATCGATCAAGAATCGATCAAGATCTCAGAAAAGGGGAGCGCAGAAAGGAGCGGGAAGAAGAGGATCGAAGGGCGGGAGTCGCTAGACTGAGATGGCGATTGATACCATATTTGGTAAAATATCTTTTCATTTCATTAACTCAAAAGATTACAGTTTAAAGGTATATATATACACTAATAAACAGAAATATCTTAGCCACTAAGATACCACTAAGGTGTAGTTACAATATTACCCTTTATACAGACAACTCGGGTTTCTCTACAAATTTTTGAGTTTCCCTGTAGACTCTTCCATAACCACCACTCCATATTTCGACGGCTCATCCACGTACATGAAAAGAAGAAGTTATGTTCATTGATATCAAAGCTGGAAGGCAGCTGAGTGCAAAGTATCAGGTAGAGTAACAAGTCAATGTTACCTTGGTCACCATTATGGAAGCTTCTCCTCCGTGGGCTTTATGGAATTCAATCATTTCCTTGAACGGGTACTCGCTGATAACATCACTGTTAAGGACAAAGAAGGGCTGGCCAGAATCGTCAATCAGCTTGTCCCTAGCAAGAGCCAGAGGTCCAGCAGTGCCAAGGGGCTCGGTCTCTTGTGAGCATGTGATCTTGATGCCAACCTTTGGCGTTGCATAATTCTACGGAGATGAGTGATTCTATTTGGGTCGATCGACCCCCATCTTCGTTGGTGTTCGTGCTTAACAATGATGGCCTCCCTTGTCCGCACTAGTTTCTCCTTTGCTACGGTGTTGGGGTGACGTTTTCACTAGGTGGAAGTGTCCTTTCAGTTGGAAACCCCGCACTGTATTTTATTTTCAGTCTTTGACTCTGTTGTTAGCCTTGTTTAGGCTCTCCTCCTGCTGCTTTGTTGTTTCTGTTGGTTTCAATGAAGTATGTTTCCTCTCACAAAAAAAAAAAAAAAAAAAAAAAAAAAAAAAACTCCAAAAAAGTCATCACCACCTGCAGAAATGATAAAGAGCATAAGCATTCAGGTACCGTTTGGTACGCAGACGGGACGGAACAGATGATGTAAATATTGAAAAAAAATAAGGGGAAATTTTGTCTTAAAATGTTATAAATTTGTGTTCCACGGATGTGGAACAGGTCGTTCCAAGGGGGAGAGGTGGAACGAAAAATCAGCCAAATTTCGTCCCATGGGACAACCCGTTCCACGGTTTTTTGGCGTACCAAACGCGGGACGAAACGCCTCGTCCAGTTCCGTCCCGTCCCGTCCCACGTACCAAACGCACAAAGAACCCTTTGGGAGTTTTAACGAAACCGGTATTGTTAACTTTTAATGAAAAACCATATTTTTACCTTTGTCTGACACTATTCACTATACCTTTAAAAATGATTTTTCGTTAAAAGGGAAGTTTTTTTGGACTTTTCATTAGTTTTCTTTTAAATTTATGAGTACATACAAAAACAATGTACCCATGACAAAAAAAAGTACCAATGAACATAAAAAAATTTACGTACACAAAACACACAATACCAATGGGTACATATACTGAATTTACAAGAAAATTATAATTAACATTGTGCCCAAATAAATATAAGAGCGAAAAACTCTAGGTACATGTTAAAACTCATGGAAAAGAATGTATGACATTATTTTGAAGCATGCATATGGGTACATAAAAATGCAACAACCAAAACCATTTTACCTAATTTTCTCTAACGAAAAAGAAAACACTGTACCCGTATCAATATGTATAACGAAATTGTAGTCACAAAACATATTGTACCAACAGATATATTTGAATGAAATAACATGTAAAATAAAGTGGTATCCATGAAATAAAAGTGTAGCTACCCATACATTGAATAATCAAGATTAATATTCAATAATAAAGGAAAATAAAAATAAAAAAGAAGAAAGGAAGTTGACTGCATAGATAATCGTCCAGGGATGCTACTGCTAGAATGGAGGAGTTTAAATAGCTGTTTATTTACCTTAAATTTAGGAAGGGATGAGATTTCAATTATCAACTTAAAATCCGGACAAAGTAATTAATACTAATTACAAAAAAAAAAAAAAAACATTAGGCAAATACTTTAACTAAAAATAAAAAAAATATAGCGAAGTGTTGACATGTAAATGTTTAAATTCTAAAATAATGACATGGACTTTGATCAAAATTAAAAAAATAATAAGGTTTCAATCAATGTTATATAAAAATTAGGGATGAAAATCTAATTTCTCATTCTTCTTTTTTTATTTCATGAAATACCATTAATATTGGTTGCGATTGCATAGAGTCAACCAATCAACATCGCGGAATGACGATAATAATGATAGTGTCCTAATCAAACACAACCATCATCGAAATAAATTTCTCTTTTTGTTTGCCTTTTAGATTAATACTTGGATACTCTAAAGATGAGTATAAATTCTTACTCAAAATTGTTCGTTGCCGAGTCATATAACATTGTGTTTATGATCAAAACCGTTCATATAATAAATTCTCTACCAATGCCACCTCTACAAAAAAAAATCAATTAAAACTAAAATCGTTTGTATGTTCTTGAAATGTCTGTATGAGCACAAGAAAGATTTATAATAGTGATTTTAAGGTTTCGACAAGAGAATTACTTTTGTTTTTGTTAACTTCGTATCTCAAATTCAAGACCAAAAAATAAACCTGACCTGAAATTCGACCACAATTCCTCCTGAACCACTTGTCGTGTTTAGTAAACTTCTTTCGATTTAAAGTTTGAGATACCCTTTCGTCTTAGAGATAATTCTACATGGATAAATGTTTTTACAATGCAAATAATTAGGGTTCACACAACCCAAATAAAGAGCTGATCGAGTTAATATCGTAGTACTACTTCTTTCTAACTATGTGCCATGACTTTGATTTCTCAACTGTAGAAAAATAAAAATTTTGTAGTCCAAAGATAAATGGAAAAATATATAAATGGGTAGGGATCCTAGAGGATGTGTGGCATATTTAATTTGAGATCCACCGATCACTATTATTTTTATATCAACTTGCAAGTTGCAGCCTAATTTGCCAACAAGTGTAATAATTTGATACACTAAATATAATAATATAATTTGTTGATTTTTTTTTAATTTTCAACTAATTGTACTATTACTATTACGCTTAGTATATTTATCAGACCGCATCCTCTCATACCACCATACCAACCTGATGGGTTTTGCTTCTAATGCAAGATCTACATAAAGGTTAAATTAACCCCAAATCAAAAGCAAAGCATATAAGCACAAACTCCAGCTAATTTCAGCTTTAAACTTTTGCTTGCCTCTTAAAAAAATTGTCACTGACATGCATCAAAACAAAATCTCTCTGTTTCTGATACGAATGATGTTATTTGTATCATGTTTACTGATCATTTTATCAGTTTTCTAATAAAGATGAAAACTCATCAAATATGTGAGACTTGCGTATATTTGAGAGGTCGTCGACAATGTAATCAATAAATGTGGTCTGAATAGCGTCACTCTTCTAATACTAGTACATACAAATACAACCATGAGAAATTCAACTATGAAGCAATGTTCAAACTTCAACAAAATGAAAATAAGGTTTTTTAGAGCTTTACATTGATTACATCATAACAAGAGATTTGTAACTGAAGCAAATACGAGTGTTTATCTATGCACCAAATCACACAGTGAAGGAAACTTAGTTGTCTTGCGCCAAAGCTAGGGCTTGGTTATGTTGGTCAACATGAGCATGCTCTAAATTTGCCGTCTTCATCCAAACAACCTAAACAATTTGTTGACCTTTGGTGTTGGATCCCTTTGACAAAATAGCACGTCATGGATGCATATATATTTGGTTATGCTCCACTTCTAAGTAATTGGCCTTAAAATACTTCTAACTTGTTTGGACCTTTAGATTATCTAAGGAATCATGAAATAATAAAGGATCCATGAAATATTAAAGGGAAATGATTATCATGCACTTTTTTCTTCATATTTTTGGTAATCATATTTAATAAAGTAGAAAACAAGAAACAAAATTATACACAAATTCATCGAGAGAGAAAAAAATCGTGTAGTTATCATTTTCTAAAGTTCCAAATTTTTTTTTTTGGAACACAAGTTCCAAATTTGGAAGTTTATAAAAAGGTGATTAGTTAGGTCACTCATCACTGTGACCAGTAACACGAAGAGTTAAGAGGAAATTAGGGATTAATAAGTCCATTGATGCCTTGATTTGGTGCAGCTTCCTCCTAAACAACCAAAAATTCTACGCAGTTGAATTTTCTTTTTCACTTCAAATACCACTAGCCTTCATGCACGCACTCACGCGCATGCAGACGACATTTTTTGAATCACAGCATGCTACATGCGACTTACCCGTTTTAAATGTATATAGCGTAAATTGACAAAAGGAAAGTCGTGCTACACGCGACTTACCCGTTTTAAATGTATTTAGTGTAAATTGACAAAAGGAAAGTCAAATATTTGAAGTAAATGAATAATCTTAGATCATACTAAAAGAAAGTCCTCATAAATCAATTAAAGCAGTTGAATTCACATAATAAAATCGGTCTCTATAGAATTTATATTAATAATAGGGAAAATAATATTTAATAAACAATTGATTGAATCACATTATTGCTAGTCCATTGTGAGGCTAAACCCACCGCCCTCCTTTAGTGTAGATAATATCATTTGTTAAAAAAAAATCATTTAACAACTAATTTAATCACATTATTATTTGTGTGCGAAAGTCTTTTTTAGGGAGTTTTAACGAAACACTATCGGTACTGTTCACTTTTAACGAAAAACCACATTTACCTTTACATGACACTATTCACTATACATTTAAAAAGGGCTTTTCGTTCAAATATAAGTTTTTTTGGGTTTTTCATTAGTTTTCCTTTTTTTATAACCAGCATTACATGTCTTTTAAAATGTTTTGAATGTGTTTAAAAATAGAGGAAATAATATTTAATAAACAACTGATTGAATCATATTATTGCTAGCCTATTATGAGGCTAAGCCCATCCCCCCTCCTCCTTAATGTAGATAATATCGTTTGTTAAAAAAAAATCATTTGACAACTAATATAATCACATTATTATCCGTGAAAGTTGATGGTGCCCAAGGGAGTGAATCACAGTGCGCTACACGCGACTTAGACATTTTAAATGTATTTATATGCGTGAATTGCTTCAATATTTTTTTATTTTTTTATTTCGTTATTTTCTTTTTTTATCACAGGCGCCTCTTGAGATGTTTTGAACACAACATTCATGATTTTTCTTATTTTTTATTATATTTTTTCCCCATTACGTGGGCACCATCAACTTTGTCGTTTGTTTATTTTTTCTCTCTTCCCTTTCATTTTTTATTCTTTTCTCTCTCTCCGTTTATATTTATATTATATTTTATGATAACTAAATTACCAACTTACCATTGCATGATTTGATATATTATTTTAGACAAGCTTTGAATTTTTTTGGCTGAAGGGCAGTTTGGTCTAATTATTTTTTGTCGAAGTCGGTGACACCAAATTGAACCTCCGGACGAAGCGATGAAAATTAGATCAAGTGCTTCTGTTCTGGTTATTAGCAATAATTTGTTTGAATGGCTTCGGCAATTCAATGTCGGATTTAGTATTTTGACCGAAATTGTTGAGTTTTACATTTACATAGTTGCGTGGTGTCATGGTCTACATAGAACGTATGAGAAACTTTCTGGGCAAGTTCCAAGTCTTTTAAGATTTGTGGAAGGTGTTATGTCAGCAATCCCTGACCCCTAAAGAAATGCTGCATTGGCCGGTCCGGAAAGCAATCAATGACGGCCTAATGGCTTTGCCGACATAGCTTTGTTAATTATAATTGTATATAATTCCGTAGGCAAGGTAGTGTTATGGCTTTTGGATTCATCATATTTTTATATATATACTTTTTTATTTGATTAGTATTTCTAATATATTATTTTTATATAATAATATTTTATATATTATTATATTCAATAAAAAATATTTTTGAGGGCTCCAAAATTTGGGACCCTCTGCAATAGAAATGGTCACACTCCCCAAAAGCCGACTCTGCCTTCATTGTTCGTCAGAGTGTCAAATTCTGGGAGATAAAGATGGCCGAGGTGCTCACTCGCGTCACACATAAATGGTGTGTGACAATAATTACAACACCTAAGCCCTTTTTATTTGGTTCTACAAATAAATGTGTCATAGAAGCTCTATGTGCTGACATTACCAATGCAATTAATCACAGAAACTCCACCGGATCTGTGACGAATTCAAAGCTCAAAAATACTTCGACAGACGAATTCAAAGCTCAAATTCTCAAGCAAATTCACCAAACATGTGAATCGAAGCAATCAAATCAATCACCTTTTTGTACAATTCAATCCAATCGACACCAAACACATTGCCAAAAAGTCTGATCGAATCGATGCCCAAAGACCACTGAATTACCTCGAATCTCAACAGATCAAAACTGATCAAATTATGATTTTTTGTTTTGGGCGAAATTATAGATTCTAGAAATGGCGGTCCTTAAAATATATATTAAAAAAAAAAGAGATGGAGTCTAATTGGGGGAGGTGTTAAATGGATTGATTACAATTACGATAACGCTTCGGTTTAATAACATAATGTGTACTGTTAAGGAAATATTCGACATTGTGTTACTAGACCGAGAACTTACAGTAAGATGTACTCGATTCGTTTAAATTGTTCTAACAAATAGAAAAGGTTAAAAATGGTGATGTGAATAATTATAGTAATCCTAGTATGTGGTGATTTTTTTATTTCATGAAATACCATTAATATTGGTTGTGATTGCATAAAGTTGGCCAATCAACATCGCAGAATGACGATAATAATGATAATGTCCTAATCAAACACAACCATCATCGAAATAAATTTCTCTTTTTGTTTACCTTTTAGAATAATACTTGGATACTCTAAAGATAAGTAGAAATTATTACTCAAAATTGTTCTTTGCCGAGTCATAGAGCATTGTGTTTATGATCAAAACCGTTCATATTATAAATCATCTACCAATGCTGCCTCCACAAAAAAAAAAATCATTTAAAACTAAAATCGTTTGTATGTTCTTGAAAGGTCGGTATACGCACAAGAAAGATTTATAATAGTGATTTTAAGGTTTCGACCAGAGAATTACTTATATTTTTGTTAACTTCGTATCTCAAATTCAAGACCAAAGAATAAATTTGACCTGAAATTCGACCCAATTCTCCCTGAACCACTTGTCGTGTTTAGTAAACTTCTTTCGATTTAAAGTTTGAGATACCCTATAATTCTACATGGATAAATGTTTTTACAATGCAAATAATTAGGGTTCACACAACCCAAATAAAGAGTTGATCGAGTTAATATCGTAGTACTACTTCTTAAACTATGTGCCATGACTTTGATTTCTCAACTGTAGAAAAATAAAAAGTTTGTAGTCTAAAGATAAATGGCAAAATATATATGGGTAGGGATCCAGGATGTGTGACATATTTAATTTGAGATCCACGATCACTATTTTTTTTTATATCAATTTGCATGTTGCAGCCAAATTTAAAAGTAAAGGACAACTTAACGAACTGCACCCGAAATCACGTGTTCGATACAATCATCAAGTGCAATGCCAGTTAAAATGGTAAAAGGACAAGTCAGCCAACTCATCTGCCTTCTGGAAAAAGCAAAGACAATGTGTGAATTTGGTCTTATTTGACTATTCAAAAATGTGTGATATTCACACATCATTTTTTACTTCTCATTCATCTTTTTAATTTTCGACCGTTGGATCGAGTGAATTGAAGAAGATCAAATGACAGAAATTAACAAGGGGTGTGTGGATAGCATACCCCATTCAAAATCTTTAGGCTTTACTTCATATCGTCACCAACTTTCTTAATTATATCAAAAAAATATAAACACGACAAGCTACCAATTTTAGTATAAGTCAGAAATAATTAGGAACAGAAAAAGTCCGAGGGTAAAACAAGAAGATTAACAAATTAATTTAATCCTTATATTCTTTCTTTAACCAAAACAATGGAATATGCATTCTTACCATGGAGAAATTATAATGTGGTCTTAGAACGCTGCCTCATAGCACAAACAGTTCACCACTAACGCGTATTATTAATAATACACGCTAAAATATAAAAATAATCGTCTACCTATATTATAATATGAGTGAATTAGTTATAAGATCTGACTGTTCTATTGCCTTTTGTTTCAAGCACAACTCAAAGTGTGTTAAAAGCGGTCTAAACGTGTTTACGGTGTCCATGTAGTTGGTCCGTTCGAAGCCTATTTTTAGATCTCACTTCTACTCATTACCTACTTAAGAAAGAATCAAAAGATTCAAAACTGAAGACCAGCCAAAGAAATCATTTGAAAGAGTTGATTGCAACCAATTAACAGCTCTGCTCGAGCTAATCGCTCATTAGAAACTAAACCAGTGATTGATCAATGCCACCTTTCAGAATAAAAATGAAAACAAGCAAAAACCCTTCGGCCATGAAGGCCCATCTACATAATTAGTGCTAATCTTTCTTTAAGCCCATAAGTCCACCAAAAAAAGCCCAACTACATAATTCCCCTGCCCGCCCATATAATTGAGCTTCTTTCTAGAGAGAATATGCTTCGGATTAGAGAATCTTTGTGTCCGGCGCCCAAAGACCAGGAGATTCGGACTGTTGAAGGAAGACAAAGGTTTGGGCTCTTGGTTTGTGTAAGATGGGTTAATAGGAGTCACCAAATTTGAATGAGTAGTCCAGATCTCCTAATCCTTAAGCTCTGGACACAGAGATCCAGAGAGAATCTCAATGACATAATAATCATCACGTGCTTTGTGTACACATGGATCACGAATGTTGTAGATGCAAGCGAATAACATACTTTCTCCTCTTTTTGGGTATGCCCATTGGCATATCCAATACTTCCAAAAAAATTCATTAAGGCACGTCCATAAACCCTAAATCCTAGACTCTAAAAAAAAAAAAAAAAAAAGCCTCATATTTCAGCAAGCAAAACCTTCACGTCAAAGCTGTACAAGCAGAACTCTGGTAATTTATAGCATACATATGCATCTGCTAAACAAAAACACAACCGTGCAATATCCAAATAGGACAAGGTATCTGGAACAAAAATTAGACATCAACAACCCTTTGCTATGGCAACGCTTGGCAACGCTTGCAATGTACTCAATCTCCTCCGCGACTTCTTTCATTCAAGGCCTGTTCCAAATTAATAAAGCAATGTCATGTGAGCGAGTTAAAACACATAACATTGCATGATTGTTTAGAATACAGTCCTTAGTGTTCTAGTTGCATGTAAGTCTCTCTCCTAGAAAATGAACTTCAAGAGTATAAAAAAACATAGAGCGTTGATTTGCAATTTTGCACCAGACATCGCATTACACAGATGAATCAAGGAAATTTCCATAGCATTCCCCACATAGCTGCAAGTTTCCTAAGACAATACAGAACAATTACATAACATTTCCAGGCGTTTGGTTACATCACATCGACTTCCAATTATACACAACCTTAGTTGTACATCGTCGAATTGATACATATTACGATATCCTAACCGTATTAGACGTGGAAGACATCCGCCATGAAAGAATGAGGTACATGCATACATACATAAATACATATGTATATGTATATACAATTCCATTCCAAACTAGTGTATGTACATGTAACCAATAAGTTACCAACTTCAATGAACACTGCTATCTAACAAAATTGTACCATGGCCTTTGGACTAGGAGAACTCAAGTAGGTTCAGCAAGCAGTAAGGTATGCCACCAGCCGCATGCCACATTTTTCGGCACACATCCGTCGATCGTGACTTGAGCCGGAATGTTGCGGTCGATCACATCACCCAGGCCAAGCTGGAATTTGCAACAGAAAACTAGTATTAGACTTGCAAGGCAATACGAGAAATGGGAACATTGCAGAGCAAAATACATTCATAGCATTGACATGAACTATTGATGACAGCTGAATACCTGACCATACTTGTTCCATCCCCAGCCGAAAACTTTCCCATCCTCTACATGAAACACAAATAAATTAAGAATCTCTTTAGGTTTTAATCCACACAAGTTCAACTTCAACATCTTCTAAACTAAAATTACGACATAAACCGATATTTCTGTAAACCCAAGCAACTGATATCTCCACCTGAATAGATATTTTTATCCATACTACCTACAACTTCAGACACTTTCACTGTTGTTTCGTTTGTTTACTAGCCTAAACACAATATTTGGAATTTTCTAAGGATTTGTGAAGGCTCTCATAAGCTGACCAAATTTCCGTGTTTCTTTCTCCATAAATCACTTCTTGTTTTCTGGACCAATGCAGACGACCACTTGTAACCTAATATAATCGAGGTAATCATATTTGCTTAACCACATTAAGATTGGACACCATCTCTTCTTTAGCTTAAAAGAAAGACTAGTTAGCTTAAAGAAAGATAATGTCGCTTATCATAAAAGAGTAAGGAAGCTTGTAAAAGTAGACGGTAGCATACCCGTGATTATGGCACTATGACGCGCCCCACAGGAAACAATCTTTGCATTCTCATTTTCCAGAATTGGAGCATCCAAAAGTCTTGGTATTGTCTGGTCCACAATTCACGAAAATTCAGTTCAACAGTTTCTCTGAAAGCAACATTCAATGAATATTGGCAATGATGATTTGAAAATACTGCAAAAGTAGCCATGTAAATATTATCGATTACTTAATTTATGTTTACCCTAGTAACCCTATCTATATACTATTAACATTTTCTGGCCGAGTAAGGGAAAAATTAAGGGTTATCATCCCGTTGCGTCATTGCCTGAATGACAAACCTATGAATCAAAGCAATCATATCATATTCTAGTAACCTTATGACTTCTCAATTAGTGAGGATGTCAAAGTCTATAGCCAAACAAAGGATAGATGTAGGTAAACTTCATAGTTTACCTCAGCTTGATCAGCTCCAGTTCCCAGCTGTCCAAACTGATTCCCGCCAAATGTATAAACATCGCCATCGGCTGAAATGCAGACAGTGTGCCACAGTCCTGCCGCAACACCCTCTATTCGGATACCCAGTAATGAAGATACACAAATCGGGCTTAACTCATCATCTGTGCTTCCTTGCCCACACTTGAACAAAACAAAAATGACAAGGAAATCAGTTTTATGCCTTATTTTAATAAGCCAAAATGTTCAGCAACAGTGCAATAATGGTAACGTTGAGAAGGAATAGAATAGATTAATCCATTTGAGTGAATCTCATCTTGAGCACCTACAGTGCTTTTTCTCCATCATGATGAAATTGAGGTTCCACCATAAAACCAATTGGCAATATGAGGAGTAGCCCAAGATCATATAAGCACATAGCAAACCTTGTCCCTCACCAATGTGGGACAACTCTCAACACGCCCCCGCACGTGTGGCGAATTTTCAAGCCTACACGTGGACAACAACTGGGTGACGTGGAGCGCGTGTGGCCATTGGGCTTCACACGTGGACAACCTTGCTCTGATACGATGATGAAATTGGGGTTCCACCATAAAACCAATTGGCAATATGGGGAGTAGCCCAAGATCATATAAGCACATAGCAAACCTTGTCCCTCACCAATGTCGGACAACTCTCAACACATCATTCCTATACCTACATAATGATACCGTGGAATGGTTAAGATTTGGAGAACACCTGCTAGTTGTTGTGTATGGAATTATGGATGGATAAAACAATTAAAAATTAGACATTCCGGCTTGATTGGTACACCGGTAACATCTTGTTTAGGTACTAATCCAGTAATACTATAGATAATGAATTTTTATATTGGTCATCAATAGCAGTTTTACCACCAACAAGCCAAAAGCACTATGATCAATGATTTTTCACTATGAAGTAATATGTTGTGAATAAGGATGAAATAAAATTAACGCAGACAGCACTTATGGTTTCTTGAAGAAGCAAAAGTGTGAGGCAAAGAGTGCAATACTGCAGAAAACTCACCTGTCCATACAAGCCCCAACCAAAAGCAAGTACTGCTCCAGCATCTGAAATGCAAGAAAGAAATCACAAACATACATGTAAAATAAAACATAAAAGCTAAAGTGCTAAAATCGTTTAACATCTCAGTTGTACCGCATGATACACTAACCACATTAATGCCATTCCTGTGATAAGTCAATTCTAATTCCCCACTTATAAACAGCTATAACTATGAAGTTTTGAAAATGGCTCCCATGATTCCAATGATTGATCATTCACCTGATCTAGCGACTGATTCTTCAGTATTTAATCTAATATCTCTTACATATAACATATTAACGGCAAGAAATACCAATTGAGTATCTAAGATTAATTAAAGACGTTGGCAGTAACAGTACTATCCAGCTTGGATGGCCATGCTTATACATAATTGGAGAAAGAACTTAAAATTTGTACCTGTGATTACTACACTATGTCGCCCTCCACAGGCAATCCCCTTCACATAATTTCCAGGAACCCTAACACCAAATCCGTCTGAACCCACGGTTCCTCGAGACAGTGCTGCAGATCTATCTTTTCCGTAAGAGGACTCAATGCAAGGTACAGGATGAGGAGAGGACACCATACGTATGCGGGAGC
This sequence comes from Cotoneaster glaucophyllus, assembly GCA_036320875.1. NCBI lineage: Eukaryota > Viridiplantae > Streptophyta > Magnoliopsida > Rosales > Rosaceae > Cotoneaster > Cotoneaster glaucophyllus. The sequence continues at coordinate 25,056,175 of CM070070.1, read as the reverse complement.
CCAGACCAAGCTGCCCTTCACCTCCATAGCCCCATCCCCACACTTGTCCTATATCTGAAGTTTTGGGAAATTAGGATACATTATGTCTTGCTTGATATTATAAATATTCTAATTTCTAACTCGATACTTCATTCCACACCTTATTTCATGACCACAATGCAAAGAGACTATGCATCGCATATAGGTAAAAATCAGAACAGGGTAAAATTACCTGATAATGCCAGAGTATGGCGCCCTCCAGCAGCAACACTGGCTATTCTAACTCCCGGGTTCAATGCCACAAGACATGGCAATGCTGACGGAGGTTCATCACCAGATGATGAACTTTCAGCCGCTTGTTTTGCTGACGACAATTTTCTTCGCTTTGTACTTTCTTCACTAGCAGAAACTGCCGCAGCAGTGGATCGTGAGCCTTGAGAGCGAGGGCTAACTATATTATAAACGTAAATAAGTCAGCAATGAATGAAAAACAAGATTTTTCCATTGTCATGAAAAGAGGCCAAACATTACCTTGCTCAGTCATAAAAGAATTATGCCTTTCATATGCATCCTTCACACCATCTGAACCCATAGATTGCTCCCCAAAGACCTTCCCAGATGGAACACACTCTTTCCATCCCCATGTGTAAACTCCTCCATTATCTGCATTAAAACCACAATTTATTGACTGCCTCAATACTCATGATAGCTTAATAACGATGGAACATGGAAACTGAAAATGTTTCTACAATTCAATTAGTTACCAACTAATTGTTTCAGTCGGTCTAGTTTCATGCGCTTAATTCCAAACCCCCTTGGCATCTTCAGAAGAAATTAGTTGTCAGAAAAGGGTTCAGATGTTTCTAAACCTTTACTCACTACGTTGAATAAAAATCTACTCTTTAAGAAAAATGCAGTTGGGAAATCAGCATTACCTGTGACTGCAACACAATGGGCCCAACCCGCAGCCGCCTGTACTATACAAGCTTCATTCGGAAGAGGAAAAGGCTCCGGGTTTTCCTTAACAAGCAAAATTGAGAACAATGTCAATTAATTCCACCAACAAATTAACAAAATAAATCAATGAACGAACCAAGTGTCGTGTATCGCTTCAGTACCCCGTGCATCCCAGATGTCACATAGCTTTGGCCTAGATCATCTGTTGAGCCCCATGTAATAAGCTTTCCAGGCTCTGGGTGAAATCATACCAACAAAGAACCATGAGCAAAAAGAAACGTACTTTGCAGCACAACCATCAAACAAAAACATATACAAAGATATGGTAAAACATCAGCAGCCTCAAATTAAGGCAAATGCGGGTTAAAGCCAGTTTGCCAAGACAGTGTGCCCGTCCTGTTGCAACCAACTTGACATTCCCTCGCCGTGGAGTAGAGCAATTTAGAATATATATATATATATATATACACACACACACACACACACATATATATATATATATGTGTGTGTGTGTGTGTGTGTATAGACTAAAATTATAATTCTTCCCCAATTTGAAATGTGGAAATGAAAATAGAAAAAGATACATAAAGTACAGTAGCAATTTTCAGACACAAAAACTCTGTATACTAAATTTACTAACTTTACTATGCTGTATGTTTTTATATAGCAAAAAAATAGCAGAAAGCATAAAATTTCAAGCTTTATTTTCCCACATTTTCTTGGCATCCAAACAGCGGGTAAAACTGCAATCAGAAAGTAAAAAACAGAGGCAGAGTTCGAAGAAAGCACCAGAAATGGCCATGGCGAATCCGCAGCCGCCACCGCATACATCCTTCCACGCGTACTCGACGTCGGCCGTCCGCACGACCGTCGGCGACAGAAGCGGCGACCTCTGGGGCAGAGCTCCGGGAAGATATCCCCACATGAACACCACCTTCTCTTTCCCCTCTTCCATCTTCACTTCCTCTCCTTCCGTATTTCCCTCCGCATTCATCGCTCAATAAAATCCGAGAAACAGGGAACGGAAACGGATTCCGAATCCGAGTTTTCGTTTTTCGTTTTCGGAAATTTCAGAACTTTCTTGAAGTTTTTCGAGCTTCGGCGGACTTTTGAGTACGTTTTTGGGAAGTGCCCTAATTTTTGCTGGGTTGCTAAAAATGGGGCCGTATCAAATACAGGAAAATAGAGACGCCACGTCGGATTCCCGCGTGGTTGTTTGACACGTGGCGTGTTTTGGACCCCAAGATGCCCTGGCCGCTACGAGCCAGTAGTTCCCGGAAGTTTCTGGAAGGTCGGGCTCCCTTAACTACAGAGAGCATTGTTCGAGGATGGCGTGGCCGTCTGTCCATCACACCACGTGGTGGAACCTGATGCGAGCCCCAATGATTATGTGCCACCACGTGTCCGCATATTTGACGAGGACCTCTCGAAAATGTTTTTCGATTCCTTCTTTCCATGATTTCTGTTTTTTATATTTATCTCAAAAAATGTAGTAGGATTTTTTATTTAGTCATATTTAAGTAGGATAGTGTTTTTCACAAACTAATTTTAGGGTACCTGTTTGGACCCAAAATGACATTTTGGGGGCCGAGCTCAGAAATATTCTCGGCCCAATGTTGTTTAGAATAGTGTCATGGGCCGGCCTTGTCAGGGTTGGCCGAGTCCTGATATAAGAAAGATTACTTTGGATAAAGACGAAGAAGTTGAATCCTTATACAACGGGGAGTCTCAAGGTTGGAAGTAAGAATGAATCTAGTTCATTATAGGGCTTGGTACAGAGGCCTATTGGAACTAGGATTGGCCGAATCATAATCAGATTGGGATAAAGAGTTCTAGTTTGAGTACTTCTCTGATTCGGCCAAGAGTTTTTTAGCCACTATAAATACAAGAGGTCGTGCGACATTCTAAGGACCTTCAACTCAACACACAAATCTGCCATGCGCAAACCCTCTCAACCTTGAGATTTTTTTATTTTCTTTTTCGCCAACACATCTTCAGTTTGGATAAACAGCACTGTGGAGGCAACCGGTAAACATCTTCAGTTTGGATAAACAACACTGTTGCCGTAGAATCAGCCGACCGCGGAGTACCTTCAGTTTGGATAAACAGCACTGCGTCGGGGCCGACTGGTTATCTATCCAAGTCTCGGCCGAGAAGGATTTTCGAATCCTTATTGGCAGAGGTCATCTCATCAGCCTTCTCGGCGAAGTGAGGTGTTACCAGTTACTACATTCGGCACATTGAAAGCCGAATTTGATATTGAACTTCGCAGAACTAGCAGCCTTGTCTTCAGGCTCTAGAACCCAAAGGCCGAGGCGTGTTCCTTCCTCGGCCGCAGTCGCAAGATCAAGAAGTCAGCCGCGCAACACAACACCACATCCACATTTTACTCACCGATCGAGCTCGACCGTCGAGTTGGCACGCCCCGCATTCAACCGAAGGACGTAGTTAGCTCATAGATTACTCGGCCTGCGCGCCACGTAGGCTTTGTAGTTTTTAGGGTCAACATTTTGGCACGCCCAGTGGGACCAAGTGCTAAAACTACGAGGTTCACATGATAGATCAAGATCTCAACCGAGTTCCATTGAATGAGATTTGGCGCCTATTCAAAGAAAGTTCCGAGAGGTATGCCAAATTCCTTGAGGAGCACATTAGAGTTATTGACAAAAGGCTAGAGGCCGGGGGGCAATTTTTCGCTCCGGTCACAACCAACATTCGGCCTAAGAAGATTGTCGAGATGGCCGAAGAAATACCTAGGCCACTTGTTGTCTCGGTCGAGATTGAAAATGTGGTAGGCCTAGAAGAAAAAGTTCAAGTCTTTGAGCCAGAAATTGACTTGGAAAATGGTTCGTCAGAGGAATGTTCCAATGACGAACAAGACCAATTCACCGTTTTAGACGCCGAAACCACACCAATCGATATGATTATTGGCGATAAAGCCGATCTAAAGAAATCTCATTCGGCTAAGTTGTTAAAAGCCGAAATTGGCAAAATTAATATGCCTGGGGGGCATAAATATTGTTCAACACATTCGGCGGCTGAGAATAAGAAATATTTCGCCAAGTCAAAGGTATTTGGCAGTGGTTCTTTATTCGGCCTAAAGCGAAAACATTTTGATATAAAAAGATCTCGGCTTGGAATAAAGCATCGTTGGCCTCCTCCCAACTATGGTTCGGCCACTTTTCTTTTCGTTGCTAAAAAAAAAAATATATATATATATATATATATGCAATAAAGAAATTATTTTCTTACACATACGGCTATGCAAGCCGATGCATAAGAAAATAAAGGGGGGTATAATAATCGGCATAATAATCGGCAATCTTTATCAACTTGCCAATTGTTGACTTTGATTGGTGATAGGCCGAGCTGCCATTTTTTTCTCGACCACGGCCTCAAATTTTTCTCGACCTCCAATTGTTGACTTTGATTGGTGATAGGTCGAGCTGCCATTTTTTCTCGACCAAGATTTTTCTCGGCCTCCTACCCAATTCTTAACCTATATCCTACATGCCGAGCTCATCTTCGAGACTTCGACCCCATTTGGTTTTTCTCGGCCCATTTGGTTTTTCTCGGCCAGCTCGTCCAGGGTGTCAGGCTGTGGAGTGGATTCACTCGACCATACATTTCTTCGACTGCGCTAATTTCCTTAACCATTCGGCTTATGGGCCGAAGCTCAAGGAAACTGGGGGGCAATGTTTGGACCCAAAATGACATTTTGGGGGCCGAGCTCAGAAATATTCTCGACCCAATGTTGTTTAGAATAGTGTCATGGGCCGGCCTTGTCAGGGTTGGCCGAGTCCTGATATAAGAAAGATTACTTTGGATAAAGACGAAGAAGTTGAATCCTTATACAACGGGGAGTCTCAAGGTTGGAAGTAAGAATGAATCTAGTTCATTATAGGGCTTGGTACATAGGCCTATTGGAACTAGGATTGGCCGAATCATAATTAGATTGGGATAAAGAGTTCTAGTTTGAGTACTTCTCTGATTCGGCCAAGAGTTTTTTAGCCACTATAAATACAAGAGGTCGTGCGACATTCTAAGGACCTTCAACTCAACACACAAATCTGCCATGCGCAAACCCTCTCAACCTTGAGATTTTTTAATTTTTTTTTTCGCCAACACATCTTCAGTTTGGATAAACAGCACTGTGGAGGCAACCGGTAAACATCTTCAGTTTGGATAAACAACACTGTTGCCGTAGAATCAGCCGACCGCGGAGTACCTTCAGTTTGGATAAACAGCATTGCGTCGGGGCCGACTGGTTATCTATCCAAGTCTCTGCCGAGAAGGATTTTCGAATCCTTATTGGCAGAGGTCATCTCATCAGCCTTCTCGGCGAAGTGAGGTGTTACCAGTTACTACATTCGGCACATTGAAAGCCGAATTTGATATTGAACTTCGCAGAACTAGCAGCCTTGTCTTCATGCTCTAGAACCCAAAGGCCGAGGCGTGTTCCTTCCTCGGCCGCAGTCGCAAGATCAAGAAGTCAGCCGTGCAACACAACACCACATCCACATTTTACTCACCGGCCGAGCTCGGTCGTCGAGTTGGCACGCCCCGCATTCAACCGAATGACGTAGTTAGCTCATAGATTACTCGGCCTGCGCGCCACGTAGGCTTTGTAGTTTTTAGGGTCAACAGTACCTCTCATACATTTTTATTAAATTTATGTCTTTGATTTTCAATTTATTTGATTCGACGGTCTAAAATTAAAAAGAATGTGCGAGGAATAAAAACAGGTGTGCAGATAACACAAGTATCGCACTCGTCATCTGAATAAAATAACTTTGAGACATTTTACTTTTATGTAGAAAAAAAAATTATTAGATTGTCGTGCTAGTAGCTATATTTTTGTGTTGTGGAATCTATTTACTTTAAACCAAAGAAATTTACTTATCTTGAGAAGCAGGTCGAATAGTTGAAGAAAGGCATGATATTTTACTCGAAATATATGTTATTAATTTTCTATTTTGTTCTATTGTTAGAATGGAGTTTTAACGAAACACTCCCGGTACTGTTCACTTTTAACGAAAAACCACATTTTTACCTTTACCTGACACTATTCACTATACCTTTAAAAAGGGTTTTTCGTTAAAAGATAAGTTTTTTTTGGACTTTTCATTTGTTTTCCTTTGTTAGAAAGATCCTACCAACTTGGCATGGTAGTTCCAAAACTTTAACATTTTAACTTTTGGGGCCGGAGAAGGCTAGGACCTCTTCACGGTTATCTAAACCTATCGGGGCCGAAGAAAGTTAGGACCTCTCCATAGTTACAAAGTATTGAACCTCGCTTATTAAGTATCAAAACCAGAACCTCCTCTTTTTTTTCTTTTAAAAAGTTGTTGTATGCATTTTTTTTATTGAGCCACTTATCGTGGTTGAGTATTACTCTAACTCCTTTTTCCTTGTTTGTTTAGTAAAGAGGACAACTTGCATACACATCATGCTACAAGTTGGAAGCTATAATTTTCAACAATTTTTTTATTTAGAAACAGTACAAAAATATTTGTACATGAACCAAATAAAATGACAAGTTTTTTATATGTTATAGAGGGGTCACCAACTCCATATGCATATATAACCAAATAAAATATCAATTTATTAGAGTGTATAGACCAAATGGCTTGGAAACATGCAAATTGACTGCTATTTGATAGGGGTGGTATTGGTACGATTACCATACCAAAACTCATGTACCAATTACCGTACCAAACTTTTGGTATAACAAAATCTATTACCATTACCGTACCACACTTTTGGTATACCGAATTTTGGCATGCCAAATAGTTCGGTTGACATGGTATGGTAATGGTAATTACCACTTTGTTTTGGGCCATTCTTTTGGGCCAAAATTTGTGTTTTGGCCACTCCCTTTGGGTTTCTAAAACTTTTTTTATTTAATTATGATAATTTTATAGAGATTTATTTAAGAAACAAGAAGTAAATAGATGGAAGAATTGCAGAAAGAACTCAATATCCCTAAAAAAATAGTACAAAGATTCCTAAATTCCATCTCTACATTCTTTAAAATTGTACAAAAATTAACTTGATATACGAAGCTAGGGAGAAAGACATCCTAATTTGATGAAGGAGAAGATGAGATGGACTTTGGAGAGAGAGAGAGTCGCCGGAACTAGAGCAGCATAGATGAAGTCGGCGGCTAGATGAGTGAAAAGATGAAGAGTCACAACGCAAGAAGACTTATGTTTTTTTTTTTGGGAAAGTAGAGGTTAGAGGATGAGATGATTGGATAAATGACTAGAAAAAAATATAAAGTGCATATATAATGATAATAATACCTAATTATATATAAATGAATAAATAATATAATATAATATAATATTAATAGTAGTGGTACGGTACGGTATACCATTGGTAATGGTTTTGAGTACCATTACGGTACCAAAAATGTATGGTATGGTACAAATACCGTACCATTACCAATGGCACAAAAATTTTGGCACAACTTTGGTATGGTACGGTTGGTAATTCGGTTGGTATGGTAATTTGGCAAAAAATTCCACCCCTACTATTTGATATTGTTTGCATCTAGCTTTAGTATTTCACGCGTGAACCAAATAAGCAGTGCGTCTGTGCCCGACATACCAAGTTTCATTCAACGAATTTTTAGACCAACAATTATATGCATTTTACTTTTAATTTTCTTTTACCATCGAATACTCAATGTCGCTTAAAGTCATATGTTTTTCTTTTTCTCGTTAACATGGAAGAAGAAAAAGAAAAACTAAGGAACAACTAATCTAGTTGTAGCGACTCTAGAGCAGTCGTCGAAAAAAGTTTAAACTAAACAAGGAGGAGGCTCCGCAAGCTCTTGAAACTCCATCTCGCTATTTAAACCCAATTTGGCTAACCTATCAACTGTAAAATTACGCCCTCTATGAACATGCTACACATAACAACTTCAGTTCTCTATGATCAAACTTCTGCACTTCGAAACAAGACCATAAAAAAGATGATTATTAAAATTAAGCGAAGTATGAATGAGAAAAACCATTTGTTTTTCTCTACATTTCCCCACCACTAATAATGCTAGAGCATTTTTGGTATAAATTGTTGGAACTTTACAATTAGCAAGAACCCTAAATCACAATATACATACATGTATCTGAACAAGAACTTGGCTATGAATTCAACCGAAATGCATTTGTTAGAAAGAAAGAAATAACTCTCACCTTTGGGTGGGTATGCCTTGACGCAATGATCAAGCACCATCTTATTGGGGAACAAGTTCAGAACTCAAGAAACAACGTTGGGCATCTTCATTGGGTAGACTTGGATGGGCATGCCGGATAAAGCCATGAAACCGTGAATAAGGAAATATCTTCTACTCAATGGGGACCTTATGTTCTCACTAGAATAGGGCTAGTTTATGTATAGAACCATTTCCTCTTGAGCAGGGACAAATCCTCTTATAGATGTAAACCCTAACTGTTTCCTCCTATCACGAAAGCAGTTTGGCAACCAGCACATCCAAAAGAATTCCAACGTGAGGGCTATCCACTTATTGTCCTACTTTCAAGGGACATGGTTTAAACAATTATTGACTCTAACTGATTTTAAGTTTAACGTCACTTGACCTTAAGATGATAAGTTAAAGTCCAATTAGGTTCCAACATAAATGTGTATGAATAACCTTCTAATTCTCCTAAATATGTACATTCATTCATACCAATAATACCATGTCCCCCCAATCCAATCAAGTTAGAAAGAGAGAGAGAGAGAGAGAGTCCACCACAAAACCTAACTTGGAAACCAATTTAGTGTGCCCTAGTACTGTCCCTTCCCATGGATATTGACATGTCTTTGCTTTGCACAAGTGGCCCAACCCAAAACAGTAAACGCGTGAACTGAACTGAACTGAACTGAACACCTGAAGAAACGTTGGATAGACTGCAAACCACGAAGGGTATTGCTATCCACATCCACATTTTTTTTATTTTCCACACATCTTTTGTTAATTTATATTATTTGATTATCTTCAATTCATTTAATCTGATAGTCGAAATTGAGTAGGATGTATGAAAATAAAAACGGATGTTTTGATAGCACCACTTATGAGTGGTGATTTGAGAACAGATCCGTAAAGCCACTTGTTACTCCCTAAGCCTTTTGTACGGCACAATTCCCTCCATATTTGGGCCTCATGCATGTTCCATTTGCTTCTCTTCGATAGAAGTTTTATTTTCCCAGAATGTATCCTAATTTTTGGCTTAATTCTTCTTCTGATGATCGATTCAACCTCTAATAAAAAAAATATACATTGGTTATATTTCATCTCTTCAACAAGTTTAATAATGAGCATAACGGCCCTATTTTTCCGATGGAGAGAAGAACCTACGATTAGCTTTTCGAGAAATTTCCAAACAAACAATTTCAACGAAATCTTTCAATTTCTTATTACATGGTAAAATTGGCCTCATATTTTCCCTCAATTTGGCCCCCTTTCAATTCGAATAGCAAAAAGGGGAAAAAGAAGGAAAATCATTTCTGCACCAAAATATAATTTGCTTCAGTTACCATGTATCCATTACCGAACAATACTTAGGTTAGTCATTCATGCGTAATTGTCCTTAAAAAAATTCACATTGTACATTAGGATTCAAGAAATTTATTAAGATTTGCTCGACTTTATAATACGTTATAAAGTTATCGCATCATTAATTTGAGCATGTCTTTATTAGCAGAGCACTTTACACTACACACAAGCTTAAATTTTTACACAACTTTAGAGCAAGCGATGTCTGATTAAACATTTGTCCAATTAGAGGCAGAGCTTCGTGAAAGGTTAGATTCGGCTCTAGTCCAGCTCAAATTTCGTTATCCAATAAAAAATTCCATGCATTGATTTACCTATTTTAACCTCAATTTAGTCCAAACTTGGCCCGTTAATCCACTCTCAAATCTCCTACTTTGTCATCCTGACTCCGCCATTGTCTCCAAGTATACCCTCACCCTCAATCGTATGGTTAACTTAGTGACACAATTTAGTTGAAGCAAATCACGAGGCTAGGAAGATAGTTTGATGATTGAGTTTAAGGGTCCCAAAGTCCCCACAATCAAGAGGTGGGTCGCTATTTTTCAAGTGATCATGCATACGGATCCGTAAACACACCACATATTTAGACTAATATCTAACTATATTACACGTTTCATGTCTGAACCTCATGCACCTGCACGACATGCTACCCCAAACGCACCAAATCCTGGCCCTCCAATTATATGCGTCTCACTTAATCATGCAGTTGGTCTCAGAACTGATCATGTGGCTACGAATGGAGGTTCATCTGATCCCATGCAGCGGCCCTACTAAGGAACAACTAATCTAGCTGTAGCGACTCCAGAGTAATCATCGAAAAAAGTTTGAACTAAACAAGGAGGAGGCTTCGCAAGCTCTTGAAACTCCATTTCGTTATTTAAATCGAATTTGGCAACCCATCAACTGCAAAATTACACTTTTTATGAATATGCTGCACATTACAACTCGAGTTCTCTATTATTAAACTTCTGCACTCTAAGACAAGACCATAAAGAGGATAAGTTAGGCCAACCATGAATGAGAAAGATCATATGTTTTTCTCTACACTTCACCACCACCAATAATGCTAGAGTATTTTTTGTATAAATGTGTATGGATAACCTTCTATTTCTCCTAAATATGTACATTCATCATACCAATAATGCTATGTCCCCCAATCATGCAATCCAAACAAAGTTAGAGAGAGAGAGAGAGAGAGTCCACCACAAAACCTAACTTGGAAACCAATTAAGTGTGCCCTAGTACCGTCCCTTCCCTTGGACATTGACCAGTCTCTACTTGGCACAAGTCGCCCAACCCAAAACAGTAAACGCCTGAACTGAACTGAACACAACACCTGAAGAAACGTTGGATAGACTGCAAATTACAAAGGGTATTGCTATTAACATCCACACACTCCTTTTACTTTCCGCACATCCTCTGTTAATTTATGTTCTTTGATCATCTTCAATTCATTTAATTTAACAGTCGAAAATTGAGAAGGATGTATGAAAGATAAAAACGAATGTATTTATAGCACCGCTTATGAGTGGTGATTTGAGAACAGATCCGTAAAGCCACTTGTTACTCGCTAAGCCTTGTGTACGGCGCAATTCCCTTCATATTTGGGCCTCAGGCATAAGCCATACAAGGTAAAATTGGCCCCATTATTTCCCTCAATTTGCCCCCCTTTCAATTCGAATAACTAAAAAGGGAAATGATTTCCGTATCTGAACCTCATGCACCCGCACGACATGATAGCCCAAATGCACCAAGTCCGGGTCCCTCCAATTATATGCGTCTCACTTAATCATCAGTCGGTCTTAGAACTGATCGTGTGGCTACAAGTGGATGTTCATCTGATCCCATGCAGCGGCCTACAGAATTGATCGAATACAGACTCGTACTATTCGGTTTATAGGCACCATATGGCAACACGTACAAGTTGCTTATTCACACCCTTTAATTTAGTTTTGGTTTGGGATCATTTTATAGGGTCACTTGGGAGTTGAGATTGTGTCGGTGAAGTTCTGTGGTAGGGGCCAAATACCAGCTAGGGTTTTTAGGGTTTTGGTTCTAGTGAATCTTTTCGTTTTAAGAACGACAAAAACATCACATAGTTGTCTGAGAGCTCGGACAGAATTAGGTCTGGTTAGAGTAGTGCGTTGATGCTCGATTAACTCAAGGGCTACTTCAACGAAGAGACGAGTGGTGTAACAATACGAACAAAAAAAAAAGTAGTGTCGTATTGAATCTTGACCAATCCTCACTTATCAAGTATAATTGATCCTTGTAAACTTACTCAATACTAATATGACTTGTTCATTAATACAGTTGACAAAATTTAAGAGAGGTCTAAAGTTTGAATACATCCAACATAATACAAAAAAGAGTTGAACCGTAATAACATAATGAGTGTGTATATGCATGTTGTATGTGTTCCTTGTCTCCAATGCTTGGTTTAGCCTTCTTATTGGGTTAGTGTCATGCTGTTCTTTTTAAGAGTCTCTCTCTAGACATGCAGATGCACACATGCACGTAAATACCATGCTATGAGAAGGTATGCCAACCGATTCTTGTGAACCCTAATCATGCCTCTGGAGCCTTCAAGGATTAACTCTCATAAAATCTCTATAAATCAAGCTCACAACACCAAACTAAAACACAGAAAACCGAATTTCTAGATCGAGCATAGTGATTAGTAAGAGCAGAAAAATCAGATGGAAAGCAGAAAAATGAGCAGCGGTGTGGGCTTCTTCAAGATGCCGCTTCACTACCCGAGATACACCAAAAAGGACTACGAGGGCATGGCTGAGTGGAAGCTCGACCGCCTTCTTGCCGAATATGGGTTGCCCATGCACGGTGACTTGGCGCACAAGCGAGAGTTTGCAATGGGTGCCCTTCTCTGGCCTGATACCACAGTTCAGGACGCATCAAGTTCTCTTCGAGACAGAAAGCTCAAATAGCTACCTTCCTACCAGCAGTAGCATCTACTATATGTGACTATCAATATATTTTATGTAATTTTTTCTTTCTATTATGCTCCTAAAATTTGGTAATGAATTTGATTTCTATTACAATATTATGATTTTCATTGCAATATTCAAAAAGTGTGGCCAATGGTAGAGCTAGAACTCTTTGTGTGAGGGACCTTTCATATATGTATTGAGAAAAATTTCAAATCATAACATGAGCAACTGAAGTAATCTTCACAAAACTGAAATTAAAGAAGAAAATACAAAGAAATCTGATTTGAATCATTTGACAGAAAAAAGAGGGCAAATAATTGTTGATTAGGTTGCTTTAGAAATAATATTAAAGTCAATTTTAAACCCCATCCATGAGTTTCCCAAAACCACAAAGACAAAACAAACAAAACTGTTAGAAAAATATAAGACACGACATTGTTCAACTCAACTTCTTCATGAAGATAATTCATCTTCTTCCTCATGTCTCACGATTCTACAATTGCAAGCTTGAGGCTGTTAGAAATTTCTTACAGTCTAGCCCAAAAGAAGTATGCACAATCGTCTCATTAAAGGGACTGACTACAATACTTACATTTTTTAACACAATCATCATTTAACGATTAAATGTAAGTATTGTAACTAAATTCTTTATTTTATAGTTTTTCCTTTGACATAGAACCATTTTTAAGAGAAATCCAACATAGAATCTCAAGCATAATGGTTAATAGTCTTTTAACTACTTCAACCTGCAAGCTCTTGAACTAACGATCGAAGTTATACCTTTACACTAACAATGTACCCCCAAACGAATTCAATTTGTTGAATTCATTAGCACGTTAGCGTATAACTTGAACTTTAGAAGAGTTCATATACATCCCTCTGTTAGTATAATAGCTCCCCCCCCTTTATCAAAACAGTGCACAACATCAAAGAATTTAACATTTCATATCAAATGTTCTTAAAAAACCTCGAAGATAGACCGCAAGTCCGAAATTGCCTTGGAGTTGCTTGTTACTTGAGCAAACATTAAGCTAAAACCGTATAAGTAAATTTCAACACCTAAACACTCTATGCTTTTCAGTAAAAAATTCAGATTCCATTGGAAAGGAGAGACTACCTACAATTCCTACATAACACACAATGTAACCATACAATTCTCAGTTTTACATCCAACAACAGTGAACCCCCACAGAACCTTTATATAAGGAGTGCCTGACATAACGCAAGACGATCAGTGACAAATACACGCCCGCCATGCATGACTACCACTCCTTTCAGGCTTGTGGCCTCAAGGAAACTACATATCTAAAACCGCTGCCTCACGCGCCTACCATTGGGATTTGCTGATTCTGCTACAGTCCCACCCCCATCTGCTGGCAAATCTAGTCCATATATGCTGCTGCCACTCCTCTTCCGACTTGACAGAACACTAGAATTGTCATCCACCGCTGCAAATGTCTCCAGCAGCTCTACCAACATTGATGGGCAGCTCTCTTCTAGATGCTTGTACCCTTCTGATTGCATTACGGCTGCAAAAATCACAAGCATTCATGAGTCCTATATTCAGTTTTACAACATACACTACCAAATGAATAGAGTTACATGCAAGGAAAATAAAAAATAATTCCTCTATGAAAGGATGAAAGTGATTGTTGCGGGAGGACGGATGTGGAAAATACAAGCTTTGAAAAAGAACACATGAAAATTTATGTTCACGGGTAGTAACATAAATTCATGTTGCAACGGGAAACCGTCCAGATTCATATCAAATGCATCACAAAGATAAGGTCAACCAATATTTTCAGCAGAATAACCATGGCATTCAACCACGTGAGGATAAGGAACTACGATTAAATCAATGCACACTAATGGAATTATAGGAACTCTGAGATGTTCCAGACCATTCAAAATGGTCATTCAATTATTAACCAAACCCATATGGCATTCATCGGTTAATCCCTAAAAACTTAGAACAAACTGATAACTGTAGTCGAGTTTAAATATGGCAAATGGTGGGTGGGGGAAGAGGTCAGTGCCTTGTTAAGACCAATTAACAGCACTTCTGGTTTAAACCAGTTTCCAGGGTCTAAAATATGGCAAATTGTAACAATTTCATGCAGGGTCCAACTTTTTGAGTCACTCTTCTACCATTAGAGAGAGAAACAGTGAAATTCCTCGTAATTATTTCCTTTCTTTAACTTAATGGAAAAAGAATGTATAGGGGAAGAACCTATATACAATCAGCCAAAATAGAAATCCTACTATACCATTCTCAGAAAGCTGCCCCTCGATCAGCCAGATATCATGGTGTCACCATAGGCTGACCAGAGGACGCAGACGGAAAGGTTGACCAGAGGTCCCACCGTCCCAAATGGAAAATTCATAAATTTTAAGGGAACATCCTTATTGACATCCTGAAAACATAGACGTTGATAAGGACATCTGCAACATGCATGATGAGACAGGCATGTATGATACTACATCAAGGATACTTGAGACACTAAGAAACAGAGAAAATTCAAAACTGATATAACCTGAAAGCTTGCACCATCAGAATCTACGGGTAACACCCACCTCCCAAGTTCGACGGATTTGCTGTAAATTTAAGACAGACATCCTTAAGTTGTCGGCATTGATGCTGTTCAGCAAGCGCAAGTGTAGTCGCCACTGTCTCAGTAGTGATTTCTTCACATAACTTTGATTCACACAACAATTTCAGTCGATCTAGATTATACAGGTCTGCAGCTGCCAACAGATGCTGCACCATGACAGTGAATGTGCACAAAGGTGATGAGCCCATAACTTCATGTGTATCAGGAAGTTTGTCCGTGTAAATAAAGAGAAGCATTGCCTGGAAAAAAGGGTCAAGATCTCTATTAAATTCATTAAATGTGTTCAAAATAAGAGCATACATAAATAAAATCATATGGATAAAACTTATCAGGAAAGGTCGGTATCACTGTGAATATTGGCCACAGGCCAAAGAGCGAACTTCTAGTCTAAATCTCAACTAATGAAACAAAGACAAATGGACCAGCGTAATATTCACAGTCACATGTTACTGAAACAAGCTCAAACTGGTTCAACTTTTCACTTATTAGAGGCCAGTTCTAAGCAATCAACTCCCACATGTACCCTTAATTACATGTTGAATCTGAATCCAGACATTCCATCAGCTACTTTTGATTTATCACATTCGATTATATCTGTAAACAATAGAACAACAACAGTATAAAAACTCAAACGTTAAGATGACTCTCTCTAATTCATATTAGGGGATTCCTGCAATAATTATACCACCAACCAAGCAGACCCCAACGAGCACTGTAGTTTAAGTGCTAATGTGAACATGAGAAAAAACAAATATTACTTTCCCAGATAATCTTTAACCTATAGATAAGTTTCTATATTTAAGTGAATTTAACAACTCAATGCATTATATGAGAACTTGTAATTATTATCATCATTACTTTGTCTTGAAAGCTCCTAATCAAAATAATACTAGCATTTGACTTTGATCATCCCAAGATTTCTTATTTGTTCAGTTGATAACTGAATTCAAAAAGAACCTTTTGACTACTAATAAAAGTGTAAAAGGTGAATGTCAATTATGGAGAGACACAGAAGTGCACAAATGTTAACGCACTCTATTATTCAGAAGGTAACAAGTGGAAGCAACAAGATCATGAAGCATTACCTTGAAGATGAAGGGCTCAACATCCTTCACAACTACTTTATCTACGTTACAATCCCCAACAAGTCCATAAAACTGCGCTCTAAATACACGAGACCGAGCAGCAAGTATCAACTTGTGAGCTTTAAACTGTTCATCACCAACCTGAAAAACTATGTCACAACCAGCTTCAGAATCTAGAAAGTCCTTTAGGTCTCGTCCCATGTCTGATGATGGAACAGTGATTGTAAATTGTTTTGGTTGCTCAAGGCGAGTTCTGACAACTCCAACAGTGCAGTTCAATGCAAGGCAATCATCCTTAAGGAACTCAGAAGTTTCTAGGATTGATCTTCTGAAGAATTTCTTGTAACCCCTGAAATTACAAAAGTAAATCTAATTACGGAAACATGCAGAAAGTTCCCACCTGAACATAAATTCCCAATACTCGGAAATCAGTAAGCTTAACCAAAATTGAAAAATAGGTTACATAAACTGCAAGAAATCTAGAAACAGTCTGATCAACAATAAACGATGAACTTCTCAAATTAGAACTTTGAAAAAACAGTTGACAGGTAGACTTCTGTTTAACAATAGTATAGATTGTAGATATTGATAATGAAACGTTAGGTTTTTCCAAAATATAATCTTTAATATGATTAATATTCACCGGACAAAATAATTTCTTTATATATAACATTCCTAAAGTTGATGTATCTCGTGTCTGAACTAAGCATACTACAGATAACTCAATCAGACCTTTATGATTACTACCACCATCACTTCTGGGTCTGTTTTACATTTTCTATGGAGAAAAAATCCTAACCAAAATCAGCTTTTCTTTCTTTAGCTGTGTTGATTTTCCAAGTGATTCATTAAATAAAAGTACAATTCAAACTAGGTTTTACTAACAACAATGTGAAAAGAAAACTGAAGAAGAATGGTTCATTTCAAGATTTGGATAAACATACAAAATAGTACATCAGACTAAACAATGATATATCTTAAAAAATGGGTATCCATTTGAAGTTTTTGTACAGTTTTATGCATTTTTTTCTCTCTTGTTTTTTTTGAAAGCAAGCCTAAGGACTGGAGATGGGTAGACCTATGTTACAGAGAGCTCAACCACTTAAGCTATAAGCCCTAAATATAACAACTTGCATGCCAATCTAGCATAATCACATATGTACCCACTGAAATAACATCCATACCAATCACACTCAAATCCCAATTACCCAATTGATTACCAAGCTGCTAAATCACCATTATTTCACATAAAACACATTAAAACCTATCCGTAACCCATAATTCACCGGGAATGTACTCAATTTTATCAAAAAAATTGAAGCTTTAAGGCACAAAGACTCGCCAATGAACCCATTTAAACACATACCACATGCTGCCTCTGTACTTCAGCGTGTACGGCCCGCCCTCGAGAGCGCGATCAAAGTGACTGTGCACCTTGTCGTTCCCACTGTCCGTCTGATCCACCAACGTCAGCTCGAACAGAGCCCTCACATCCGTACCCTCACTAACCAAAGCAATGAAAACCGAGACGTACGCGTTGCTATCCTCGGGGTTTTTACCGTCGGGGTAAAAGTAAATTGCCCAATCGTATCCGCCCACCGTGAACGTATCGCTCATCAGGTACTTCCCGGCTCCCATACCTTTGGCCAGCGAATACCCCTTTATCGTGAACCGGTGGGAGCCATTCACAGTCTCGCTGATCGATCTCGAGCACGATTCCGGGTCTGACCCAGGCTTCGAATTCCCCATGGATTCACCCAATTTCGCCCCTCTGGAATGTTTCCGAATCGGCGGCATCGGACGGTCGGGTCCGGGCTGAAACCCTAGAAAGCCAAGCGGTCAAGGCGCGACCTTGGCATGGCATGTAAACTGCGCAAATTAGGAAAATGATACCCTAATTTTGGGTTTTGGGTGGTGAATTGGGAGGAGAAACGTTGCGTCGCCGGAAGAGATGAAGATTCGAGAAGACTGAAGAGGGTTTTTTGGGGTTAGGCGGGTCGTTTTTGCTTCCTGACGGGCCAGATGGGTTAGGGCTCGATTCGAATTTATAGTTCTTTTCGGTTCGGGTGACGTGTCCAAATGGACTTGAGAAGATTTGATTTCAATTTTAATTCTTTTTGGGTTTGGTCCAAAAGGATTTTTTTTATTAAGTTTTAGGACTTGGAAGTAAATTAACTATTAATTTCGTTAATTAGGTGACTACGTTGTAACTTATAGGGGTTGAGGTGTTAATAGGTTGTGTGTTGAATTTACTAGGCCCAAGTCTATTCGTTAATCACATGTATCATGGACTCAAATAATGCCTATGCATTAAAACATATCAATTATGAGTAACATAATACAAGCGGTTGGACATTTGAAAAAATAAATTTCCAATTACTTATATTATGACACTTGGTGTTCCAACTGTGTTCTCCCACACTGAAAAATTTCTCCTCTCTATGGACTCTGTGTCACTCCACAATTTAAAATCACTTTTCGTGCCAACATGATAAAAAATTATGTCAAAAACATTCAATGGCAGAACGTCTATAAAGAATCTCATTCTTAAGAAAGTCTCGTTATCATTTCTCATAATTGATATGACCTAATTTAGAACATATTTACTAGAAATGGATAAGCAATCTGATTACAAACATATTTTGCGTTTATTAACACAATGAAAAATAAGTGCATTCATACATGAGCACCATCAATACCATGGCCGAATTGGCTGGTTTTACTTACTATCGCATACATTGATGACTATTATGACTCCCATTAAAACAATACGAATTGGTTACAGTTGATGGCATTCATTTTGCTAGAAAAATAGTTTGGTTTAGAATACGTGGGACCGTAAATTTTGGCCCATGACACGTAGCACCTTGAATGTCTGAATTATCGAGAAACCCTCAACATTACCTCTGCCAAAGGTAGTCAGGCACAGGTCCATTAGTTTTAAGTTCGTTATAGATATTTCTTGCCTCCTAAACAAGGAAATCTTAATTCATGTCAAATTAGGGGTTACTTGAGAATTAGGCAATGTAATCATAATTTTAGAAAGATTTGATATCTTATTCTGAATTTCTCCCTAGATACTTTTTCCGTTTAAATAAAGATTACTTTCCTTACAAGGATTCAAGATTTCTATATGAACTCATCTCTTACACGCCTAACCTAAGGCTCTTTTGTCAGGTATGGTTCACGATGTCACACCACTGATTCTCTAAAACTATAGTTGTGAAATTGGTTCCAACAGATCCCATGAACATGAACATTACTGTGTTTATAATTTATAATGAGTATGTACATACATTTATTGTTGAGTCATAGAAGAACTGTCAATATAAACAATATATCATTATAACAAAAAAAATGTATTGACATGTTATCGACAATAAAGAATGAACGTCATTCACCTATAAAAAACATTTTTTCAATAACTATTCTCTAAAAAAATTTAGATTTGAAATAATTTAACATATGAAAATTTAGATGATTATTTATTTGATCAAAACGCTTAATCCGTTTATATGTCTGACACTGCAAACTGATCAGTTTTTACAGTTTATTTGGATATTTTACCCGCCATATAACGCGGAACATTCACCCCTGCCAGTTGCACACGTGTCACCATCTCTCACTCCCTCCGCAAAACAATTTCGCACCTCCGTCGGTGACCGTAACATTAACAAGCCAGTCACAGTCTGTCTTCTTCTTCGGCACTCCACAACCACACTCAACCTTCAGATCCTCACTGCTCTCACTCTTTGGCCACCCCAGTTCCGATTCCTCAACCCACCAAAACGCAGCGTT
The DNA here is from genome assembly GCA_036320875.1 of Cotoneaster glaucophyllus. Classification (NCBI taxonomy): domain Eukaryota; kingdom Viridiplantae; phylum Streptophyta; class Magnoliopsida; order Rosales; family Rosaceae; genus Cotoneaster; species Cotoneaster glaucophyllus. The sequence goes on along the minus strand of CM070070.1, from coordinate 25,036,233 downwards.
TCGTTTCGATGCGTTCTTCGTTTTCCGATTCCACCCAATTGAATTGAATTGAATTAATTACCTGAAAAATCAAAAGCATGGCGATTTTGGGCAATGGCGATTGGCTGCGAATCCCTTTGATCCTGAAAGTTTGGGGATTTGTGATGATAGCAGTCACCTGCTTCTACCTCGGGAAGCACTGGTCCGATGGGTCCCAGCAGCTCCTCTTCTTCACCACCACCACGCGCCGAGCACCCTCCGCCGTCTCCGTCTCGCCCAATCTAGACAAGCCTTTCAATCTCTCCGCCCTCATAAACGAAACCCTAGCTCCACCTCCACTGCTTCCGCCTCCGCCTCCTCCGTCTCCACCGCCTCCGCCTCCTCCGTCCCCGCCGCCTCCTTCTTTGCCGCCTCCGCCGCCGCCCGATGTGGTCCGGAGGTTCGGGATCGTCGACGAGAACGGCACCATGTCCAACGAGTTCGAGGTGGGGGATTTTGATCCCGATGAGGTGGTGGAGAATTGGGGCAGCGAGAACGGGACTCTGCCCGAGAGCGAACCGAGTAGGTCGGGTCGGGTTAGTGTGAAGAGGTTCGAGCTCTGCCCGAAGAGTATGAGCGAGTACATACCGTGTTTGGATAATGTGGAGGCGATTAAGAGGCTGAAATCGACGGCAAAAGGCGAGCGGTTCGAGCGGCATTGCCCGGAGGCTGGTCGGGGTTTGAATTGCTTGGTTCCGCCGCCCAAGAGTTACAAGACCCCAATTCCATGGCCTAAAAGCCGGGACGAGGTATTTTCTGAGACTTTAAAGCTTTTAGCTTTCTCTACGTAAGTATTTGTTTTTAAGATTAAAGCATTAATCTTTTCGAACTTCCGAAATTGTCACTTCATTGCAGGTTTGGTACTTCAATGTACCTCATACAAAATTAGTGGAAGATAAAGGGGGTCAGAACTGGATTACCAGACAGAAGAACAAGTTTAAGTTTCCGGGAGGCGGTACACAGTTTATCCATGGAGCAAATGGTTACTTGACTGATATTTCTAAGGTTAATACTGTTTAAATTCGACGGAATTGGGAAATGTGTAATTGGAGCATTGGATTATTGTTCTTCTGATCATCTGATAGTCAAAGTATTAATCGTGCAGGCGGTCCCTGACATCACCTTTGGTCGGCATATACGAGTTGTTTTGGATGTTGGATGTGGTGTTGCGAGTTTTGGTGCGTATCTGCTGTCGCGAGATGTCCTTACCATGTCAGTTGCACCAAAAGACGTCCATGAGAACCAGATTCAATTTGCTCTTGAACGAGGTGTGCCTGCCATGGTAGCAGCATTTGCAGCTCACCGTTTGTTGTACCCAAGTCAGGCATTTGACTTGATACATTGCTCACGATGTAGGATTAACTGGACTCGTGACGGTATGCAAAACTTATATTAAAGTTTTTAATTTCCTCTGAACTGCCTTAGTTACATGATGGTCACTTAGGGCATATATCTTCTGATTGTGTTTTCTTTACCTCTTTCACTTCTTTGTTATGAAGATGGCATATTGCTGCTTGAGGTTAATAGGATGCTCAGGGCAGGAGGATACTTTGCTTGGGCAGCACAGCCAGTTTATAAGCACAAAGACGTTCTAGAGGAACAGTGGCAAGGTATTACCGCGAAAAATTTCTTTGGTTAAACTTTTTAGTAGTGTATTGATTACTAGTTAGTGTTTGAAAGTTCTGCAGTTTTTGTATTAGCATTTCCTGGCCCAGATGAATCGAGAGCAAAATAACATTTTGTGCCTCCAGTTAATCACTTCATCCCACAAACTATAATTTCTGTTTGACTGTGAATCACAAATATTCAATTTCAATTGTATCTTGAAGACCTATACTAACTGACAAGCCAGCAAAACAACTTTGTCTGTTGCACACGAAACTTTCTAGTCTACTTTCCTTTAGGCATCGTGTATGACTCTGTTCCTAGTTTTGAGAATGTGGAAGGATTGAGAAGAGAAGTGGTTGCAAGGGTTTAGTAATCATATCTGGACCTGGGAAACAATTAAACCTTGTGTACTAACTTCTTGTTTGATGACATCACTGCTTTACTAATCATCTCTGGGCCTGGGAAACAATAAAAACTGTTTTTCTTTTTTCCTTTTCCAGAGATGCTTAACCTCACCAAGCGGCTTTGCTGGGAATTGGTGTCGAAGCAAGGCTACGTTGCAATATGGAAAAAGCCGGTTAACAACAGCTGTTATCTGAATCGGGATGAAGGAACCAAACCTCCATTATGTGATCCAAGTGATGACCCAGACAAAGTTTGGTACATCCGCGATTCCTCTGTTAACAATGATTTGATAATTTTTTTAAAGTAAGATAGGTTATTCATCAAACTCAGATATTAATTAAATGCATGCCAACTGTTTTTGTCCTACCACTTTCCTTTGCGTTAAGGCCATACATATTTTTTATTGGAGATAAATTTGGAATAAACCTGCAAGGAACTCTTTGAAAATGTTGGACTCCCTTTTATCTTTTGTTTTTGGTTCTGAATTGACCTTTTGTTTGAGGTCTAGTTTGAGTTTAAAAGTTTATTTCTGTAGATCCAAAAGAGCTTTCATGTGCATGTAGAGCACTTGCCTCTTGTTCTCTGAAGGTTAATGGTATTCTTTGTATGATGATTCAGGTATGCTGATCTGAAGTCATGCATTACAAGACTCCCTGAAAATGGTTATGGAGCAAATGTCACAGCATGGCCTGCGCGTTTGCAAACTCCCCCTGATCGGCTTCAGAGCATACAACTTGATGCCTATATATCCAGAAAGGAGCTCTTCAAAGCAGAATCCAGATATAACGATGAGTTAATTGGAGGTTACGTTCGTGGTTTAAAATGGAAGAAGTTTAAATTAAGAAACGTAATGGACATGAGAGCTGGCTTTGGAGGGTATTGTATTTATATTGTGCTCTACTGATCTTCCATTTCTATTTTTTTTGCTAAAATTTTCTCATTGCTTCTGGTCTCTTAATTGGTTGGCAGATTTGCAGCGGCACTAATTGAACATGATTTGAATTGCTGGGTTATGAATGTGGTTCCTGTTAGTGGCCCCAACACCTTACCTGTTATATATGACCGTGGACTCATTGGAGTAATGCATGACTGGTACATTACCAACTGTTTTTCTTTGTATAGCATGATTGCAGCTTATAAGAAGTTCAGTTGATTTAAAAGTTACTCATTTGCATTAAATTTCTCAGGTGTGAACCATTTGATACGTACCCACGTACCTACGATTTATTGCATGCAGCCGGTCTTTTCTCTATTGAGAGAAAAAGGTGCTCTCTCTCTCTCTCTCTCTCTCTCTCTCTCTCTCTCTCTCTCTCTCTCTCTCTCCTCCCTCCCTCCCTCCCTCCCTCCCTCCCTCCCTCTCTCTCCCTCTCTCCCTCCTTCCAATCTAAACATTTTCATTATTTTTTTAATTTTATTTATTTCGCATCACTATCTTGTCATTGTGTGCTTTAGATGATACCGCACAAGAATTTTTGCTTATGAGGGGAGTAACAGTTTACTGAGAATTAATATCCAAAATATTAGTAGTTATGATTAATTTGAAACAGAGCTACTTTAGAACAGCGTTGGATTTAACTTCTGATAAGTTGTTAATTTAAAGGTTGGGAAAATGGAAAGGCTTTTTCTTGTTTAGTAGTTAATCATGACTAGAAAGGGAAAGAAATGCAGAATTATATTTGGTTTGTCGGGATCATCCTACATGCCTTCTCTCTTTTGTTTGTTGGCTGAGGTTGAGGTTTATAACCCTGATGATGCTTGACTGTTTGATTTGAAGTTTTCATTCCATAATTTGACGTTTGGTTTATCTGGATTTGTTCCTGGGGTGGGAGTGAGATGCATTGGGAGTAAAGTGGCGGTTTTACACCTTTGTTTTTGTTTTCCTTCTGTAAAGCCTGATTTGATTCATAACATTATAACAGATGCGATATCTCTACAATCATGCTTGAGATGGACCGGATGCTAAGACCTGGTGGTCGTGTATACATCCGTGACTCTCTTTCTATCATGGATGAACTTCAAGCGATCGGAAATGCTATGGGTTGGCGCGTCAATATAAGAGACACATCTGAGGGGCCTCATGCAAGTTACAGACTCTTCATTGCCGAAAAACGCCTCTTGCGTGGTTGAAGCATTGGGACATGACGACCAGATTGTATCTTACTACTCATCTTCTAAAAGGGAAAATGAGCAAACCAGATTGTCAAACACCATCGCTTGACGGTGCCATGGACCGGTAATGAGAGAGATTGATAGAATTCTTCAGATCAGTGTCGAAACTCCGGATAGTGAGGACCTGTTTTTCCTTGTGAAATAGAATCGTCATAGTCGTGAATTTAGATTATGATTTATTTATTCAAGAATTTCAATTTTTTGGCATACGATGTACATATTGGTCATATCGATACCCATTTTTTTATTTCTCAATGTTTAATATTTACGTGGTTCAAAAAATTTGAGGCTGCGTTCTTATTGAAGGCTATCAGTTTATTTGGAATAAATTTCTCATGATTTGCAAATTTCATTTATAATTGACATCTTTACAGAGATGAAAGAAACTCATTCAATGGAGGTCAAGCTCATTGCATGGATAAACGAGTGAAAGGAAAGAGACAAAGGCCTGTCGGAAGTGATTTTCACACGTCTCTTCTCTCTATGCATACTTTTATTTATATCACATGAAAATCGATAGACATATATAAATAGGGGTGTTCAAAAAGAAAAAAAAATAGGTGCGAGAAAGTCATTTCTCGGGTCCAAATTTTATTTTTGAAAATGGTTGTTAAAGAAATTGACATTTTTCAGTCATACTCTAAACCAAACCCTCAATATTCCCTTATGCACATTCATTTGTGCAAGAGAGAATGACTGCTGAACCCTAAATCTAAACCCTAAACCAATCTGACTGAATCTTTGGTCCAACATAATCTTTCGGTCAACAAAATAAAACAGGAAAATATTATTAGCACTTCAAAATCCTGTTCTACACTCAAACCAGGTATGAAGATCCGAACGGAGTGCAAGATGAGATGAGATTTTTGAACTTTTATTGGCAAGATAAGATTTTTGGTGGTGAACCCAAACCAAACCAACTACACCCAGCCATTTACATAGGAGGTGAACAACTTACATAGCACCGGTACACTGCTATGTAAAACCACTTTCTTTATTTCATTAATATGGAATGCCACTGTCGCGGTGTACATGTGTCATATAAGACATTCTCACATAGAAAAAGGGGCGACTTGACTCGCAAAGCCCGATTGTTCTCCTTCACCATACCATGTAAAGGCTCTTGAGCCCCTTGATGTAAATATTTGAACCTTATACACACACACATATATATATATATATATATATATATATATATATATATATATATATATACAAATTACAGTGAATTTAGCTCTATTTATGGGTAACTCACTATATTTCTCGTGTTTATACTATGATTCATCTCACCCCCACCTATATTTGACCGTCAATGTCCTTTGTTAACCTTACTAATTTCAGCGTTAACAATATAGATTCCAAATTATATTAAAAAAAAATCGAGATAACTTCGATCTCATTTGAATTTAAAAATTATGATTCGATCCAAAACTTTTGAAATGAAAATAAAAAACCTTGTTTCTAATCCGATCCTTGCAAAATCATTCATACATAGATTAGAACTAGGAAAATTTTATTCGAACCGTGCTTTCATCTCTCTACACCCAACTTAACATTTTAATGTAAATAATCTGTTCTACCATATTCGAAAACTACCAGAACATATGCTTTGTCTAATAATTCTGTAATCAGACCTGAATGTTTTTCTCAAATTTTAAATCATCTTAAGATAAACCCGAGAATGTGCTTAATTATACGTTGGAAGATGGCAATGCGTTTTCTCGGGCTGTAAAGAAAACAATCGAACTCTTGATCTAACCTAATCCGAATGGCGAACACAACGAAAAGGGTTCCTTTACTCTCAGCTACTAGGAAAAAAAAGAAGAGATCTGCAGGTGCTCAAAGTTTCAAACATAGCATGTGATGTGAAGACATTTGAGTCACGACCGAACCCCCCTGCACTGCACTGCTGTCTACAAATTTACATCCCCCCCATGCATAATGATCCAGATTGAATTATATTATAGAGAAAACTAATAAATAAAGAATAATATTTTTTTTATAAAAGGTTTAATTGTAACTAGACCTGGCAAACGGGTCGTGTCTATCGTGTTCGTGTCGTTTTCGTGTAACACCTGTTATCTTAACGGGTCGTGTCGTGTCACACTTGTTATCTTAACAAGTCCTTAACAGGTCGGGTCACTTTACCCAACGGGTAAAGTGAAGTGACCCGACCCGTTATGACCTGTTATGACCCGTTAAGAAAAATATATTTTTTTCTTAAATTTGCACATACCGCACATTGCCACATAAATATTACTTCAAAACATTAAAACACATTTGTCATTTAAGTACTACATCTACACTCGAAAATAAGAGCCCAATAAAAAAAAACATTCATACACTATAGGGTCAAGGAAGGTAGCTGTAAAAAATCATTAAAATCGGAGTTAAAATAACCGTTAAATCGTGATTTTTTGTTTATAACCATCGAAAAGTTTTGTCCCGTTACTTGATCTCTGACTGTTTGTTTTTTACGATTTTTGGCGTATGTGATCTTGAAGCATATACAAACAAGTTTGACGGTTGGATCGTTGAAATTAGTTTCTTAGATTGCGTATCCCATCAAAATGATAGATACACTAACACTTGGTGTTTATTTATACTTTCATTAAGTATAACATAAGATTTTGTGGTATCCACTTGTGTAAATATTTTAAATTGAAGATCGAATTCATTCATTGTATTCATATAAGATCAAGGAGTGTAGTTGTAAAAAATCATCAAAATCGGAGTTAAAATAACCGTTAAATCGTGATTTTTTGTTTATAACATTCGAAAAGTTTTGTCCAGTTACTTGATCTCTGAATGTTTGTTTTTTGCGATTTTTCGCGTATGCGATCTCGAAGCATATACAAACAAGTTTGACGATTGGATCGTTGAAATTAGTTTCGTAGAATGCGTATCTCAAACAATAGATTCACTAACACTTAGAGTTTATTTATCCTTTCATTAAGTATAATATAAGATTTTGTGGTATCCACTTGTGCAAAATATTTTAAATTGAAGATCGAATTCATTCATTGTATTCATATAGGGTCAAGGAGTGTAGCTGTAAAAAATCATCAAAATCGGAGTTAAAATAACCGTTAAATCGTGATGTTTCGTTTATAACTGTCAAAAAGTTTTATCCCGTTACTTGATCTCTGAATGTTTGTTTTTTGCGATTTTTGGCGTATGCGATCTCGAAGCATATACAAACAATTTTGACAGTTGGATCGTTTAAAATTAGTTTTGTAGGATGCGTATCCCATCAAAACGATAGATTCACTAACACTTTGAGTTTATTTATACTTTCATTAAGCATAACATAAGTTTTGTGGTATCCACTTGTGTAAATATTTTAAATTGAAGATCGAATTCAATCATTGTATTCATATAGGGTCAAGGAGTGTAGCTGTAAAAAATTATCAAAATCGGAGTTAAAATAACCGTTAAATCGTGATTTTTCGTTGATAACCGTTGAAAAGTTTTGTCCCGTTACTTGATCTCTGAATGTTTGTTTTTTTGTGATTTTTGGCGTATGCGATCTCGAATCATATACAAACAAGTTTGACGGTTGGATCGTTGAAATTAGTTGCGTAGAATGCGTATCTCATCAAAACGATAGATTCACTAACACTTAAAAAGTTTATTTATCCTTTCATTAAGTATAACATAAGATTTTGTGGTATCCACTTGTGTAAAATATTTTAAATTGAAGATTGAATTCATTCATTGTATTCATATAGGGTAAAGGACTGTAGCTGTAAAAAAATCATCAAAATCGGAGTTAAAATAACCGTTAAATCGTGATTTTTCGTTTATAACCGTCAAAATTTTTTGTCCCGTTACTTGATCTATGAATGTTTATTTTTTTTTTATTTTTGGCGTATGTGATCTCGAAGAATATACAAGTAAGTTCGACGGTTTGATCATTGAAATTAGTTTCGTAGAATTTGTATCCCATCAAGTTATATATATATATATATATATATATTAAGTAGATTTGAATTTATTTATTTTGTACGTATAACACTTGAAAATTTTAATGGTATGTATATTTAAGCCGATCCAATGATCACCAATTTTTAAAATTAATTTAATTTATATATATATATATATATAATTATTATAGTTTTTAGGGGTATAAAATTGTTAAATTAATATATATAATTATTATAGTATTTTTTTAGGGTTATAAAATTATAAAATTAATATTTTGCTTATCGTGTTACCCACGTGTATACCCGAACCAACCCGTTATCTTAACAGGTGTTTATCGGGTTACCCGATAATGACCCGATTCGTTATCGTGTCGACCCGAACACCTGTTAATTTCGTGTCATGTCGGGTCGGGTTATCAGGTCGTGTCAGGAATTGCCAGGCCTAATTGTAACCATGATTCTTGAACTTTTCTTCTAATTTAATTTTAATCTCTGAACTTTTATAATAGTTCTTTAATTCTCGAATTTGTCACTAATGCCATCTTTTTTTTCATTAAATTTAAGCGTATATTAGGAACTTCAACATAAAATTTTTCATAAAAAATAAAAGAAGCTAAAAAACAAATGAAAATTATAAATTAAAATCTAAAACTTATAACAAAATGAAATATGAACTATAAAAGTACAAATGAAAGATTGAACTTTAGCAACTAGTAAATTAAGGCAATGCGATTTCAAAATTGGTAGGAAATCGAACCGTGGTTGAACTTAACCAACCAACAAATCATATAATGAACTACGGAAAAAAATTTCATGTATTCAATTTTCTTACACAAAAAGAAATTTACTTTTAGTGATAAGAGATGAAGTTCCTAAAAAGTACCCCTAATTTAACGGATAAATAGATGATGTTAGCAAAAATAACGGATAGTTCCTAAATTTTCCGTGATTTTCGAGGACTAAGAAATTAATATGAGAATTTACGGGACTAAAAACGAACTAGGTGTAAAGATATAATAATCATATAGTAAACCGTACATGGTTTTGCAAAACCAGGCTGAATAGAAGTTTTCAAGTCTACGAATCATCGATCTTCTTTGATTGCTTCCCAAGTAGTAACGTGGTCTTAAGCATGAGTATTTTTCATTTATATATATTTTTACAATACAAAAACACAAAAGTTTGACCCCCCCTGTTGAAAACATTGGCATGTTATGCATGCCCACACACACACATTTTCAATGCCCTTTGTATATTGAAATAGACTTTGGAAACTAAATGGGTATTTGTCAAAACATGCAATGTAAATGTCAAAGTGTAAGAAATCTGTTAGTATGGAATTGCTCTATAAATAGAGCAATTCGATTGTTATCAAAAGATAGAAAGAATACAAGAAGATACATAAGAGAAAAGATCAATACATTCGCATATATTCCTCCCTCTTAAATTGTCATCTCTTTACGTTTTAGTTCTCGACCTAACGGTTACATACATCTTTGATTTCTTGTTTGGTTTAGATATTGATTACTAACCCAGTATTTATTTATGTTAATTTTGCTGCAATCCAAGATGGTGCAGTACAATCGCCCATCTTGAACTGCAAATTTAATCTTACTGCGATCCAAGATGGTGCGGTATCATCGCCTATCTTGGACTGCAGATTTAATTTTACTGCAAATTTTAGGTGGAGCGGTATAATCGCCCACCCTACCCTGCATATTTAAATTTGCTTGCTGTTTAATTTTACTGCAATTAAAGGTGGAGCGGTATAATCGCCCATCCTGCTCTGCATATTTAAATTTTCCTGCTACTTGAGTGGTGCGGAATAATCGCCCATTTTATGTTATATTATTTCAATGAGAATGGTGCGGTACAATCGCCCTCCTCATTCACCTTGAAAATCTCGAGCCAGAAGTTTCGAGTGCTTATCATTTTGGCCTGAAGATCAAAATGAAAAATTTGTAAGAACCAGAAGTTCTAACACTATATTCCTTTAGGAATTGCAAGTTCTTACACATCTCATTTTCTTTCAGAAAAGAAAATGGCGAACTTGGCAAAGCTTGAGTATGCTGCCCTGGACATTACCAGGAAGAATTACCTGACCTGGGTACTGGATACCAAGATCCATCTGGAAGCAGGGAATCTTGGAGATACCATCAGGGAAGAGAACAACTCATCCTCTCAAGATCGGGCAAAGGCCATGATCTTTATTCGTCGCCATCTTGATGAGGGACTAAAGAGCGAGTACTTAACGGTTGAAGATCCGTTAGCTCTCTGGAATGTCTTGAGAAACAGATACAATCACCAGACAACAGTGATTCTTCCTAGAGCTCGCTATGAATGGACTCACCTGAGGATCCAGGATTTCAAATCAGTGGCTGAGTACAATTCTGCGTTGTTCAGAATTACCTCTCAGATGAAGCTCTGTTGGGATACTATCACTGAGGAAAATTTGCTGGAAAAGACTTTCAGCACATTTCATGCCTCTAACATGCTCTTGCAGCAGCAGTATAGAGCGTGAGGCTTCACTGAGTACAATCAGCTGATATCTGTGCTCTTGGTAGCTGAACAGAACAATGAGCTCCTGATGAAAAACCATCATTCCCAACCCACTGGATCTGCACCATTCCCATAAGTGAATGCTGCTTCCCTCGAAGTGAACGCCACATCCTCTGGTGGTGATAATCATAAACGAGGACATGGCCACAAGCGAGGTCGGTGGAACAGGAAAGGCAAGAACCATGGTGGTCAGTTTCACAACCAGGTTCTGAGGCATAATTCAGGCCCAAGCTTCAAGAATGTGAATCGCCACAGAGGCAAGGCTCACATGAACAATGCTCCCAGAAACTCTGAAGGAGCATGCCATAGATATGGTGGCAATGGGCATTGGGCTCGTACTTGCCGTACCCCAAAACATCTGGTGGATCTGTATCAAGGCTCCTTCAAGGAGAAGGGTGTCGAGACCAATTTTCTCGACCAGGCTAAACCAATGGACATACTTGATCTAGTGTCCGACTTATCAGGGCAGTTGGACACCACCTACCTAGATGTCTCGGACTTCATTATGGAAAGGGGGAATGAAGTTTACCGGTCCGATTGAATAGTTTATGTTTGATGTACTGAACTTGTAGTTCAAAAACTTGCATTTTCAATAAAAGTGGCAATTGAATTTCTTGTTATAACATGCTTTTAACTGTGATTCCCTTACTCAGAAAGCATGGATAAGAATTATGGTCATTCTCAAAACAAGAGCAATGGCGAAGATATTTGTGTTGCAGACAGCGCAACCACGCATACAATACTTCGAGATCGAAAGTATTTCTCAAGCTTATTGCTCACAAGAATAGGGGTAACAACAATATCGGGCCCTTCAGATGTGATTGAAAGCTCAGGGAAAGCCCAGATTATGTTACCAAATGGAACAATATTGTCCATACAAAATATGTTGTACGCAACTAGATCTACTCGAAATCTATTGAGTTTCAAAGACATACGTTTAAATGGATACCACATTGAAACGAAAAGTGCAGAAAATGTGGAGTATCTATGCATTACCTCTAATGATACCCAGAAGCGTATATTGGAGAAGTTGCGTGGTTTGTCGAGTGGATTGTATTATACATACATAAAGACAGTTGAATCACATACTGTCATGAACCAGAAGTTCATTGATTCAAAGGTCTACATGCTCTGGCATGACCGTTTGAGTCACCCAGGATCTACCATGATGCGTAGAATCATTACCAACTCTAATGGACATCCATTATTGAGCAGACATATTGTTGTCTCAAATGATAACCCTTGCAAGGCTTGTTCTCAAGGGAAGTTGGTAATTAGACCATCACAACTAAAGGTTGATGCAGAATCCCCATCATTTCTGCAAAGAATTCAAGGGGATATTTGTGGGCCTATTCAACCATCATGTGGACCATTTCGATATTTTATGGTTTTGGTTGATGCATCTACCCGATGGTCACATGTTTGTCTCCTGTCTACTCGGAATGTAGCTTTTGTGAGACTTCTTGATCAGATAATTAAGTTACAAGCACAGTTCCCAGATTACCCCATTAAGTCAATCAGACTTGATAACGCTAGTGAATTTACGTCTCAAACCTTTGATGATTACTGCATGACATTGGGCATTGATGTTGAACACCATGTTCCTCATGTCCATACTCAAAATGGTTTAGCAGAAGCATTGATCAAACGGCTTCAGTTAATAGCTCGCACTCTGCTTATGAAAACAAAATTGCCAGTTTCTATATGGGGACATGCAATTTTACATGCTGCATCATTGGTTCGATTGAGACCTATAGCCAACCACCAATACTCCTCAGTACAACTCATGTTTGGACATCAGCCAAACATTTCACATTTACGAGTTTTTGGTTGTGCTGTTTATGTGCCTATTGCACCACCACAGCGAACTAAAATGGGACCTCAGCGCAGACTGGGAATTTATGTGGGTTTTGATTCACCATTTATCATTAAATATTTGGAACCCTTAACATGTGATATGGTTACAGCTCGTTTTGCTGATTGTCACTTTGATGAGACAGTCTTCCCATCGTTAGGGGGAGAAAAGACCGTTCCAGAATAACGGAAAGAGCTGACATGGGTTGTTCCCACCTTGTCTCATTTTGATCCACGTAGCACTCAATGTGAAAATGAAGTGAAAAGGATTGTTCATCTTCAAAGCATTGCCAATCTAATGCCAGATGCATTTAATGATGCTATGAAAGTGACAAAATCACATATACCAGCTGCAAATGCACCTGTAAGAATTGATGTCCCTGTTGGACAAAATAAAGTGGCAGCGAATGATTCATCTGGTGCACGCCTGAAGCATGGTAGACCCCCAGGTTCAAAAGATTCAGCCCCTCCAAAGAGAAAAACAAGGGCACAGCTGAATCCAAATGAAATCATTCAAGAAGAGAGAATGCATGACAAATCCACATTCATGATTCTATACTTCCAGAAAAAGAAAATGTCCTTGATGAGACACATGTCCCTGAAAAGACAGAAGTACATGAAAGCAAAGAAATCTCCATAAATTATGCATGTACTAATGAATTGTGGGATCGCAATGAGATAATCATTGACTATATGTTCACATTCGCTGTAGCCACTGAAATCATATTAAGTGATGATATTGAGCCCCGCTCTGTTGATGAATGCAAACAGAGACAGGATTGGCCTAAGTGGAAAGATGCAATCCAGGCAGAATTAAATTCCTTGGAAAGGCGAAGTGTTTTTGGACCAGTAGTCCAAACCCCGCCTGGTGTAAACCCTGTGGGTTACAAATGGGTATTCACAAGGAAACGCAATGAGAAAAACGAGATTGCAAGATATAAAGCACGACTCGTTGCATAAGGTTTTTCGCAAAGACCTGGAATTGATTATGAGGAGACATACTCTCCTGTAATGGACGCAATTACGTTCCGTTACTTGATAAGTTTAGTGGTTTCAGAGAAACTTGATATGCGACTTATGGATGTCATCACTGCGTATCTATATGGAAAATTAGATACTGACATATATATGAAAGTCCCAAAATGACTTAAGTTGCCTGAAACAACTAACAAACCACGAGGTGTGCTCTCAATCAAATTAAGGCGCTCCTTGTATGGGCTGAAACAATCTGGACGAATGTGGTATAATCGTCTTAGTGAGTATTTGATCAAAGAAGGGTATATCAACAATGTCATTTGCTCTTGTGTGTTCATTAAGAAATCCAATTCTGGATTTGCTATAGTGGCAGTATATGTTGATGATATGAACCTAGTTGGAACCCCTGAAGAGCTCAATAAAACTGTTGAATATCTGAAAAGCGAATTTGAAATGAAAGACCTTGGAAAAACAAAATTTTGTCTCGGCCTGCAGATCGAGCATTGTGCTAGTGAAATTTTGGTCCACCAATCAGCTTACATTGAAAAAATCCTGAAACGATTTGGTATGGACAATGCTTATCCACTCAGCACACCAATGGTCGTTCGTTCTTTGGACATTAAGAAAGATCCATTCCGTCCAAAAGAAGATGATGAACTGGTCCTTGGTCCAGAAGTACCATATTTGAGTGCAGTAGGTGCTTTATTGTATTTAGCACAATGTACTAGAATAGATATAGCTTTTTCAGTCAACTTGTTAGCAAGGTATAGCTCTGTTCCAACAATTCGTCATTGGAAGGGAGTCAAAGATGTATTGCGATACCTTCGTGGAACAACAGACATGGGTATCTTCTACTCAAAGAACTCCACAGATGACCAGGTCCTTGCTGGATATGCAGATGTTGGTTTTCTCTCTGATCCGCATAAAGCCCTCTCACAAACTGGATATGTGTTCAAGAATGGAGATATAGCAATCTCATGGCGCTCAACAAAGCAAACATTAGTTGCTACATCTTCAAATCATTCAGAAATACTTGCTTTACATGAAGCAAGTCGTGAATGTTCTTGGTTAAGATCAATGATCCATCATATCTGGAATTCATGTGGTCTAACTTCGAAGACAGACAATCCAACTGTCATCCATGAAGATAATGCAGCATGTGTTGCCCAAATGAAGGAAGGATTCATCAAGGGCTATAAGACTAAACACATATCTCCAAAGTTTTTCAGTGCACATGAGCTTCAGAAGGCTAAAGTATTGAAGTCAGACAAATCCGTTCCAATGAAAATCTGGCAGACTTGTTCACCAAGTCTCTACCAAAGTGCACGTTTCGGAAGCTAGTGCAAAGTATCGGATTACGTCGACTTACCAAACAGCTAAGTTTGGAGAATGCAAAATCAGGATGAGATACAAATCAAGGGGAGCATCCATGATACATGCATGTTTTACTCTTTTTCCTTTGATTAGGATTTTTCCCACTGGGTTTTTCCTATCAAGGTTTTAACGAGGAAACATAAGCATACTTAACACTATATCAACAATCCAGATAAAGTTGTACTCTTTTTCCTTCACTATGGTTTTTTCCCACTGGGTTTTTCCAAGCAAGGTTTTAACGAGGCAACTGATGTTGATATGTGGGCATCCAAGGGGGAGTGTTGAAAACATTGGCATGTTATGAATGGCCACACACACACATTTTCAATGCCCTTGTATATTGAAATAGACTTTGGAAACTAAATGGGTATTTGTCAAAACATGCAATGTAAATGTCAAAGTGTAAGAAATCTGTTAGTGTGGAATTGCTCTATAAATAGAGCCAATTCGATTGTTATCAAAAGATAGAAAGAATACAAGAAGATACATAAGAGAAAAGATCAATACATTCGCATCTATTCCTCCCTCTTAAATTGGCATCTCTTTACGTTTTAGTTACAGTGTGATATTTTACAACTGCTTCGCTCCCATCACTAATAAAGGTTATCTCCCTAACTTTTAATTATTTATAACACCCCCTCTAATTTTTCTTATTTTTTTCTTTATTTGAATTTTTGGGATTTATATTGAATTTTAATGTGTCTCACAACCTAAAGGAATTTTGGGGGGGGGGGGGGGGGTCATTTCATTTTTGGATATAGAACGAATAGGTTCAAGAGATGAGAGAATTAAGGATACCCACCAGAAAGACTAATCCAATCCATAATGATGTGCTGGAAAGTAGAACATTTTTGTTACCCGACCAACGCTCAGGAGAAGCAAATACAACAGGTACACTAATCAGTAAGATTAATGAAGTAGCAATTAATGCAAAAACAGCCAATTTGAAAGTAATAGTCATGTTTCTAATCCTCCAATCTACCAACAAAAGAATTATATCATTTGATCCCTTTATCAGCCAAAAAATTATAAAAAAAAAATGCATCATGTAAGGATTTTACCATGGTGGTCTGGTAGTGAAGAACAGATTACGAGATTTTCTTAAAATTAAAAATTAGAAGTCTCAGGTTTGAAACCCGATGTTGATGTGGAAGCCAGACTTGTGGCCAGATTTGTGGCCAGGAAAAGGCTGAAATTAGGGGTGGGCACGGTTTGGTTCGGTGCGGTTTTGAGTGAAACCAAAACCGAAACCGAATTTTTTTGCGGTTTGGTTCGGTGCGGTTTTGAAGCCAAAACCAAAATGAAACCAAACCATTTGGTTCGGTTCGGTGCGGTTTCAAACGGTTTCGGTTTGGTTTTTAAGAAAAAAATGTACAATTTGCAATTTAAAATATTAATAAGCATTTCCCAGTAACAATAGGAAAAAGACATTTGTTATGTAAACAATTAGCATGTTGCATACAATTGTGATGTTAAAATATGTTTGTGTAACAAAAGGATGTCTCGTACAAGGTATAACATAAAACAAGTTGAATAACTTTGAATTCATTAAACGTGAGCGAAACTTTCATATTAGAATATGTGATATCATGCTTCAAATGAGTGGACTTCATTAGATCATTGTTCGACTCTTGATAACAAGATTAGTCCACCCTTGTATTGTACATATATGTGTGTGTGTGATGGTATAAAATAACAAAGGTCCTTCGAGTTAATGAACGAAAGAAAGTGATGAATGATGATATTCTAGTGTGGTTGAGTCCATACTAAGTGTATGGATTCTAACAAACAACCAATTAAAACATGAAATCTAATATGAACATTTAATTAAATGTTTATTAACAATTGCGGTGCGGTTCGGTTTCGGTGCGGTTTTCAAAAGCCAAAACCGAAACCAAACCGTTTTCTATGTTGCGGTTCGGTTTCAAAACCGAAACCGTTTCAAAACCGCAAAACCAAACCGTTCGGTGCGGTTTGATTTGGTTTGTGTTTCGGTTTCGGTTTCGGTTTTCGGTTCTAAATGCCCACCCCTAGCTGAAATGCCTCTGTGAATCTTTCTAATCCTAAAAGGAAGATAGATAACCGTAACTTATCACTAATTGTTCCTTTTTTAAAAAAGAAAAAAAAAGTAGCGACGTGGTCTTCAACCGTAATGAGATTAAATGGTATTAAATTCGATGTTGTTTTTTTAAGTCAAATCCCAAATGTGGGGGTGGGTGATCTCATTTTTTTTATCTTCTCTTTTAATTATTTCATTGTGTAATGCGTTTTCATTATTTGTAAGGGTGCAACGTGATTCTATACGTAGGGCAAGCTTATAAAACGTTGTTATGGACTTATATAAACCAAAAAGCATAAAAGCTTGTGTTGCTTGTAAAAAATACTTACATGAAACAAGTTCAACATTATTCTAGTAAGGTGAGACATTATGTAATGGTGAATTTGTTTATGTAGTGTTTAAAATATTGCTATCGGTGTAAATATCGATATGTAAATTTGTATAAACATTGATTGATATATCGATATCAAATGATTTCAATGAAAATAATGAAAATCTAAAATGAAACTTTACAGAATGTCAAATACTAATTTAGACGAAATATCATAGCTTCTCTAATATTTAACCAATATGTCAATATATCGACAAAATCTGTCTATTTTAGCCAAAAATTTAATAATTTTTCATTTTTTCGAATTTTTTTTACATATACTCATATGTAAATCTTATGTGGAGCCAAAAAACCCTCACCCAATGAAGTTTTTCACCCTCTCTTCAAAAGAATGCGATTAGGTTAGAGGATTGAGGAGTGGGACACAACTAAATCCAAACAAAAATGAAAATTGGATCAGACGACTCGCAAGGAAGCCAGAAGGAACATAGTATCATAAAATTTTACTATTTCAAATTTCATCACACCAACCATTTGAAACTGGAATTTTTTTATAATTTTGCAGTTGACAACACCGAGCCATTAGAATCATATAATATCAGAATTTAGAATTGATAATGATACGCTCTATAAGATTTGGTCACCTATCAAAATTTTAGTTACGTGTCTACAAGCGTCGTACAACTTTTACTTATTATTTGACTCTTTAGTCACTAAATTAGTTGTCATGCATGAGATTTGAATTCACGATTATTTTTTACAACAAAATTGAGACAAAAATGTGATTGGATTAACCGATCATAGGCGAGCATTTATTAGTTGCATCGGTTTTTCTCAAATTTACATATATTTAATATTAAAATATATTTAATCGTTAGATTTGATCTGCAGTTTAAACTTGACGAAAACCTGTTGGATTAAATTCGACGATCATATATGTGCTTAAACTAAATGAATGTAGGCACTCAAGAAAGAACAATACTTGGCTACTCAAAGATGAGTAGGAACTCATACTCAAAACTCTTAGTGTTTTAATCACAGAGCTTCGTGCTTATGATCAGAACCGTTCATATTATGAATCACACTGCAAATATCATCTCTACAAAAAAAAAAAAATTAAAACTATGGTCGTTTAGTTAATCTATTGTAGCAAATATATAGATGGTTCGTAATGCTTTTACCAATACCGTTCATTTATTTTTAAAAAGTTTGATGACTAAACGATCTTAGTTTTAATTGATTTTTTTGCAGAGACGGTTTTTATAGGGTGATTTATAATATGAACGATTTTGATTATAAACACGAAGTTTTATAAATTAACAACGGACAATTTTGAGAAATTTTGTGTAGGAGTTCCTCCTCATGTTTGAGTAGCCAAGTATTGTTCAGAAAGAAATATTGGAGTTGTATCACAAGAAATACAAAAATATTACTCTTATCACATATTTATACCATATTTCCAATAGAGATGGAACCCACATATGTTTGTAGGCCTTACCTCTAATGGAGATGTGGTACAAATATATGATAAGTATAGCATTAATCCAAGAAATATCATACCCATATTTACTTGGTATGATAGAAGGGAAAAGTCTTGACGACGGCCGCCAGGAAATATATTCACGTGCGTAATTTTACACACAACGCTGTCATGTAACGAGTAGTACCCAAACATATATTTCCGGTTATATGCACATTTATCCCAAAGCATATAAAACGGCCGATCATTCAACGTTATTTTTTTGTTCTCCTACTTCTCTCAATTAAGGAAAGATGCACCAACATATCATACCACCACCTCATTTCTTACCCTTTTGAAAAAGGGTTGGCATTATTAAAGTGGCAGAAAAAAGCTCTTCTTCTTCCTCCTCAATTTTGAGGGTAACATTTGGGTCCATGCCCATCACCATCAAAATCTAAACAAATCAAAGCCAGCTAAGAGATGTTGATGCCACAAGGCCAGGCAACGCATTCGAAACGCTACGTGTCGGGATCCCATTGAGCAGGACAATGTGCGTGTTCCCCTAACACTGTTGTTGAGGAATAAAAATCGGAACCCCCAAAATCTGCCCACTCAGCCACCTCAAAGCCGAAAGGTAGGCCTATATCTATCCAGCTGAGGCCATTTAGGTGGCTGAGAGGGAGCTCACAGTTATCCGCATACGGCGACAGCGGTGGGTGGCGGAGATAGAAGGGGTCCCAAAACAAGTCAAGTCTTATTGTCATTGTAATTTTGACAGCAGCGGACTCAAATGCTCCTCCATCGATTTTACAGCACATTCGGATGAAAAACCAAGCTCGTTACTCTTTGGAAACTTTAATGTGTTGTGTTTGTGTCAACTCGTCAAGAAAACGATTCACGTGAACGACCCATATGCCAGGTGTACATGAACTAAACACATCCGAAACCTGTCGCTTCCCTGTTTGTATAGAATATACTTGACTTGTTCTTCAATTATTCACTTGACATAGTTAGGATCAATATCTAGATAATCTCAATGTCAATTGTACATTTAAAAAAGTAAGTAATGCATGTATTTGGGACATGTCTGCCCTCACCGTAAAATTGAGAAAATGTTCAGATTTTTTCATGCATGGAGACAGAATGTTCGATGTTCTAAGCATGTCATCCACCTTTTATCAGGTCGCTCCATGAATTTTTCATGGTTTTTCAAAGTTCTTGGGCGCTTGTGCTTGCGTTTTTTGTATATTTTCGAGGAAAGAAATTGTTTGACGGATGCTTTTGCTAATTTTAGTGCAATAAATAGTAGTTTTACGTGGTGGAACTTGATATCTAATTTTTCTGAATCGTCTTATAAAAGAGATTGCGTTGGACTTTCACTCTTCCGTTCGGGGTCACGAGGAGCAATTTGATGATGAGGTGGATATTGACAGTGAATTCTTAAACCAGAACATGTCAATTTCGTTAATTGTTTTCGGCGAATACCGGCCTGGTCCCCTCATTATTTTGCTGTTAATATAATCTAGTAGTAGAGGATTTTCTAGGTGGAATGGTACTTCCTCCTTTGGAAAATGATTAGTGTATCGTACATGACTGTTGACGAAGAACTAATCTAGCATAATTCCGCTCTACAAAAATTACATAAAAACAAAAATAATCATCGTGCCGATGTTCATCACATTTGAAATTCACTAACAACACTTTAAGCAAACTCGTTGATTTTGAGAAGCAACAAAACATCCAAAAGTAAAAGAAAAAAACAATTTAGTTCGTATAATAACACATTTCTGCAACGTTCTGCAGTCAAGCGAAATATTGTAAAATAAAAAAGAAAAACTAAAAATTAAGGAAAACGAAAAACCAAACGACTCGGAGAAAGAAATCTAAATTTTCTTTCCTTCA
Organism: Cotoneaster glaucophyllus; assembly: GCA_036320875.1. Classification (NCBI taxonomy): domain Eukaryota; kingdom Viridiplantae; phylum Streptophyta; class Magnoliopsida; order Rosales; family Rosaceae; genus Cotoneaster; species Cotoneaster glaucophyllus. The sequence continues at coordinate 25,015,591 of CM070070.1, read as the reverse complement.
ACTTGTTAATTAAAAGAAAATTAAGAGCAGCCAACAACTAAAAATTAACAAATCGAAAGCTACTCTCTTGTAATTTCCCTTTCTCCGAGGCTAGATCGGTAATTATATCATCATCGCGTAACCAAACGACACCGGATTTAGGACCTTCCCGGTCTTCTCAAATCCACGACGACGACGCTGACGTTGTCGCTGCTCTGCCTAGCCAAGGCCAGCTTCGTCAACAACATCGATGCGTCCGAGCACGCCTTGTCGGAGCTCGCCGCCGCATCGCAGCACAACTCCGACTGCGAAGCCGCCGTCTGCGCCCGCAGGCACATGCGCACGACGCCGCAGGCGGTGTCGTTAGATACCACGTCCCAAAGACCGTCACTGGCAAGGATGAGACACTCGTCCTCCGCCGTCCGATCCGTGACCGTCACCTCCGGCTCCGATATCACGTACGGCTTCAGGTAGTTGTCGCCGATGGCCCTCGACATGGCAAGAACTCCGAGAACTCGCGCGCCGTCCCAGTAGATCACGCGCCCGCCCGCTGCTTCGATCCGAACGAGCTCGTCGGGTCGATCCGGCTGCACAAACACAATCAATATAATCGCACGTTAGCTAACGTGTTGTGTACGCGCAATCAAAGTGCTAATTAGTTCACGCGCCAAAGCGACTGATTCGGTTCAATGAATTTGTAGTCAACTTTATTAGATCCAAAAAGTACCGATTACTTTATTTTAATCCGCTATTTGTGTTTGTTTCTCGGGAAAAAAAGCGAGGGAGCTAAAGGCACACCTTATGATCGGAGGACAGAGGAACCACGGCGCCGCTTCGGCAAAGCACAGCGCGGGAATCGCCACAATTGGAGACGACGATCTTCTCCGGGGTGACGACGGCCACAACCGCCGTAGAACCGACGGCGTCGCACTGCGGAGTCTGGAGCTCGCACCGGCAGTTAGAGCTCTCTGCCTGGAGGTTCCCTTCCTGGACCTCCTCGTCCATTTTCAAGAAGCTTCGCTCCATGGCGTCCTTCCACTGTACGGACTCGCCTTCGGTTTCGAGCTCTTGCTTTACGATCTCGTGCAATCGGTCCTTACACTTCAAGGCCACCTGAAGAAAAAAAAATCGAATTAAGAACAAAAAAATTAAATTCCGAAACGAAAAACGAAAAATCGAAAGCGAAGCGGCTAAGTAGACAACGAAGATTAATTAGGCTAATTGAATAGAATTAGTGTGCTTACATGAGAGCAGCCATGGCCGTCGAAAACGCCGTAGAAGTGAGTTACGTTAGATTCCGGATTCTCGTTTTGCAAAAAAGACGGGTGAATCGAAACGGCGTCTTCCATGTCTCGTCTTCTCCCACACACCGAAGTCATACCTAACCGGGGACACTCCTGGACCGGCGCCTGAACCGCTTCGTTTTCCACACGAACAGACTCGGACACATCATCACCACGTGTATTCTTTACACCAGCATCATCTTCCACAACACGCACCGTAGCACTAGGCTTCCACTCTTTCGAGCTCTCGGCTGCGTTTTGTGGTACGGATGATAAGGACCGGTACAGATCGATCTTCTGCCGCTTCCGCCCGTTCTCCGCCGTCGGTTGGACGGCCATTTCAGCTATGTACTTAAGCGGCAAGAGGTCCAATCTCCTCCGCCGCGAAGTCCTGGAGCTCGCGTCCATCGTCGTCGTCGTAGTCGCCGACGCCTCGCTTTCTCCAACAACACCGCAGCACATTCCAGCCATCGCAAATCAAATCAATTACACCAAAACCAATATCGATCAACAAACAACGCCAACAGAAAATTAACAAACTCTTAGAGGATGCTTGGAGTTCTCTGTATATAACGAAGAGAGAGAGATTTCAAATAGGGCGAGAGAGAATGGATTTCAATAAAACGGGTTTGGATGGAGCTTTTTCTAAACGAAGCAGAAGAGCGCCACCTCATCACCCCGCAACAATTTCACCTGGGGGCCACCACTCCTAATCACGGGCAGCTTGCCCGTCACCATCTCGGGCAGGATCCGACACTCTCCAGTTGGTATGACGTCGAACTGCTGAATACGAGCGCTCCCATCTCGCCGTCCATCTCATCTCCACCATCCCTCGATTTTGAACACGTGCTCCGTCCTGCTAGACACGTATACATGGCCTGCTTTTGGGTTGACACGTTGGGTATAGGCGGTGTCCTTTCTTTGACACGCATGTGGTCCACGACCGTCCCCTCTCTCTTTTTTTTTTAAATATTTTTCTATATTTTATTTTAATCGCTTTCTTCTATATCCACCACGTGGCGTCATCGTGGATATACGAGATTGGTTTTCTTTCCCACACGCGAGTAACACCAACAGCTAAAGCATTTTGTTGTGGAAGTGGGAATAGGTGGAACGAACCTAGATTTTTTTTTTTTGAGCACCAGATTTTTGTATTCAATTTAATATATTAATTTCATACCACAAAAAAAGATAATTCGATTTTGGGGTAGAAAAGAAAAACGCGTTAGACTTGACAATTTCTTACACGACTCGCTAAGTCGTTTAGGCGTGATTATATTGTTTGGTTTCTGTTTCATACTGAATGTTGATTTGTCATTTTTCTCTAATAATAATTGGCAGGAGTTCTTATTTAAAATTGTTCGTTATTAATTCATAAAATTTTGTATTTATGATCAAAACTATTCATATTATATATCACGTTATAAAGATCACCCTCTGCGAAAAGTCAATTAAACCAAAGTCGTTTAGTTATCAAATTGTACAAAAACAAATGAATGAAATTGATAAAAGCATCACGAACCGTTTGTGTATTAGATACAATAGATTGACTAAACGACAGTAGTTTTAATGCATTTTTTTTGCAGAAATGATTTTTACAGCAAAATCCATATATGAAATATTCTAATCATAAACACAAAGCTCGATAATTTGAACTCAAATAATTTTGAGTAAGAATTTCTAATCATCATTGAATAGTGAAAAATTATTTTTGTTTTTTATTTTAACAAACGATATTTTTTTTACTCTAAATGAGAGGGTTGGGCTAAACTTCACAATTGGCTAGTAATAATATAATTCAAACTCGTCTTCAGCGAGAATCGAATCTAAAATCTCTTACTTACTAGTAAAGAGTAATACCATTAAATCGTGGGCGAAACATTACTTTTGTTTTTCAGCAGTATAAAAAAGGCTAGGACAGCATGAAGTAGGATTATCTCCCCTCCTAATCTCTCTTCCCTTCAATCCCCTTCTATTTAAACGGTAGCGATTACATCACATCTACATATTATTTTGAATTTTTATATAGAAAATAAGATAAAAAAAAAAGTGTGAGAGGAAGGGATGAAAAATGATGACGGTAATCGGAGGAAAGAGAATCCTCCGGAAAGCATAGGGGCCCAAACGTAATAATAAAGGAACAACCGGCGACCACCTGCCACGTAAAGGGTATGGGCTGTCAAGCAACGAGTTTCCGGTTCCCCACATGTGGTGACCCACAAGTGGGATGAAGTGCCACGTCAATGGTCATTAAAAGGTCAGTCACTGTCCCTGAGTGACTCAACCTCAACGTCCTCATATGACCAGGGTTCACCGGTCCTCACCCATCTTGGTTACTGGTTAGGTCCAGAGGTTCCGTCCTCACCTTTTCAATGCTATTTTCTTTTTCTTTTTCTTTTTTATTTCTTCACTTTGAAACTCAACGTTTTCGATATTTGATCAATTTAATTACTCAACCTTCTTATTTAATTTCATTTGGTACTTTGATTTAGTGGTATTTATTTTTATTTGTAAATGAGAGATTTTAAGTTCGGTTCTCGCCAAAAACGAATTTAAATCATATTATTGTTAGCCCATTGTGAGGCTAAGCCTACCGTAATTTTTTTTTGAACAAATGATATTATCTACACTAAGAGGGAGGAGATGGGCTTAACTTCATAATGAACTAGCAACAATGTGGTTCAAATTCGCCTTTAGTAGGAATCGAACCTAAAACCTCTCACTTAAAAAACAAATTTAAACCTTTCATTCTCATTTGCATCTTTTGGTTTTGAGGGGCCTTACCAAACAAGGCCTAAGTTCTACAAGACTAAAAGCTCATGGTCAAATTGAAAGTTTAAATTTTAATCGAGAAAAATGTATTAAATTTTAGTTCGAATGACTTTTGCATAATGAAAACCTCATCGTAGCGGTACCAATTTAATCATACTTTGTCATTAAAATGACACGATTAAATATTAAGTTCAACACAAATATTAAATGCTTTACATGAATCAAACCTAAAATTTTCATTTATAAAAAAATAGGAATACTCTTAAATTCATTTTATAAATGACAGTTAGGTTGGAACTTGGAATGGCATTTTATTTAGTAATTGGACCGAAAAGCAATAATAATAACAATAAAAATTCAGTAAAAAAACCTTCTAGGTTATCAACATGCATCACGATGGCAACACGTATTGGAAATTCCTAATTCCCAACACCCACGACATTGCAGAAGTGGGAGTAATGAGAGATTTTTCAGTGCGACCGTCATACGAGATGATACATCACGTATTGTTATATAAATAGTGAGATATATGTGTTAAAAAATTAATAACTTAAAAAATAAAATTTCCTACCACTTACATAAAAACACGTAATATACCACTAGTGTTCCGTCAAAACTAAAAATTTCTGGGGAGCAAGAGGAGAAGAGAAGACGTCGAAAAGGCTTCGATGGTTTTGGGAGACGTGGAGGGTTGTTGTGTTGGTGTTTCAACTTTGAACAGGTGATGTTGGTTGCCACGTACAAACCCACAGACGCAGTTCCTCACGTCAATCACCACGAATTTTTCATTGTGCTCAATGAAATAAAACGATACATGTCAGGATACAAGTAGTGATATATTTGTTTTAAAAAATTAATAACTTAAAAAAATAAAAATCTCTTCATTTATGTAATTATATGTGTTGTATCGCTCGTGTTTTGAACATAACGTAAAATTTGTCGTCGCTCACTTGCTACTAGTTTTGCCTTGAAATGAAGGAACTTGGTTGGAAGAGGCGTTGTTTTGCTGGTAAGGTAGGTTCCTTTCACCAGAAAATATCTCACGTCTTCATCCTTCCGTACACATGTCTATGCAATAAAGAAAGTATTTTCGTTTCCCATACGGCGCCGCTATTAATTCTATGTACTACTTTTTATGTCCAATTTTAATTCTACGTACCATTTTCAGATTATAAACTATTTTTTATATAAAATATATATTGAGAATTTTATCGAAAATTTAGGTTTCAGTACTTGATTCCTGAGAACATGAGGTGCAAAAGGGAAAGGCAAACAAGATGACGATGCTTCAGTATGATGATAAAAGACTACCGTAAATGCAACACAACCATTGAGAAGAGGGGAGACAAAATAGAAAGACAAAGACAAAATAACGAATGTGAAATAAATGGATGGAAGGGGATGAAAAAAAAAGAGGAACGAAAATCCTAGTCCGTTAAAAATACTCATTCCTCGCAAAGTAAACGCAGACGTATGAAAAGGCAAAGAGTTATTCTCCATGAGACAAAAAGATATTCCACTTAAGACCTTTGGCACATGTCTTCATATAGCCCTCAGAAGCTTGTGTTTCCCTAAAATTAGTAAAAGGGTAACTCCAAGCTAACAAGGCTCCTCACTTTGCAACGGGAAATGAACGTCTATCATACGCAGCCTTACTCTTATTTTGCAAAGAGGCTGTTTCCACAACTTGAAGCCGTGACCTTTTGGTCACAAAGGAGCAACGTTTCCGTTTCCACAACTCTAAACCAATAAAATTAGTAATTATCGAATATCATTTGCAAGAAACCCATACTGAGTGGGATATAGGTTAAAGCCCCCACAGCAGGGTCTACAAAATCATACCTTTATGCATCTTTTGATATTGTTCAAAGTCTTATATTTCAGCTGCTGATACCTCATACATTCTATCAGATAGTCTCTTGCCACTTTTCTAGGTTGAACACGACGTAAAAAGCATGTCGATTACTCTTGTATCTATATTTCCAGAATACATCTGAACATTAGCAAGTGTATATGATTCCATTTGTAAGCATGGAACTCATATAAAATGCCTATCCGAATACCTAATAACCCAATAAAATAGAACTATATTCGCAATCAATGTAATTTGCATTTAGACCTACTCCAACCCTTGGAGTAAAACTCTAATTTTATGTTCTAAACTCACCCCAACTTGCTCCAGCCCTTAGGCCAAAAAGGAGTTTCAGGGCAAATGCCGGCCAGAAATTGAGCCTGGGTTAGGGGATTCTAAACCCACCCCAACTTGCTCCACCGTTGAAGAGAGAACGTTGTATTAGATAAGTACTGGATTATATGTGTAGATGTAGCACCTAAATGGCCATAACGAGGAAAGAGAATTACATGTTCCATGAGTGAGGTTCTAGTGTACCAAGGGCAGACAGCATTGCTCCTGATATTTGTCTTTCACCTACTCACAAGCCAGATGTTTCGTAAGCTGATTGATTGCAGCTGAAAAAAGAAAATTGGAGACAAAACATAAAGACTTGGCTTTCTCCTTTCGCACTCAATCGAATATAATCATAATATGGGGCAAAAGAAGACACCAAAACAGTGGAATGCCTCACCTTTACTTACTGCATAAATAGTCCCGGAACCTATATCCGCCATCCCGGCAACAGGGGATATAAACACAATGCTTCCATGCCCGGATGCTTTCAAGAGAGGATGTGCAAGTTGGGAAAGATGGTAACTAGATTTTAGGTTGGTAGCCATGACTGATGAATATTCTTCAGAAGTGTACTCAGTGGTTGGCTTCCTGATGTTAGTCCCAACATTGTTTTACCTAAATCCCACAACAAAACCCAAAGAAACCCTTTTCAGATTCTACAAAAGATACCTATTTACTTCGAGAATCGAAGTCACAACCGGAACCCATTTCTACTTATCCTAATCATATGAAAAATGAAAAAGTTTTCTTCTCTAGGGCACTTATACAAACATCCAGAGGGAATAAGCATGATTGCTTTACACCACTAAGGTAAAGTAATGGTTAGTGTTTTTGATGAGCAATCCATTATTTCTATATTGAGGAATGAAAATCAAGCATTTAAATATTAAATGTCTCATACCGATTTAGAAATAATGAGTTGCTCATAAAAAAATACTTGTGCATACCGAGTTTGATGCTGATTTATTAAAACAGACTCATTGTACGACTCAATTTCTCCGGTGGTTAATGGTAATATATCTTGTAAGACTTGTATTAAAAAAAAAATTGATTTATATTATTTTGTTTTTGGTTGTTCGTTTTCATTTTTTATGTTAGACACGGAGAGGAATATGAGATATGAAAGATAAAGAGAAGAGAAGATGGTGATAGGCGTTAGTGTGATAAGAGGTTGAAGAAATGTATACGTAATGATAATAAAATGGAAAACAACTTTGAGTTTTGAAAGAGTTTGTAGCTCAAGTTTGTTAAGAAAAAAACTTGTAGCTCAAGCATTTAAAAACATACTCCATATTTGGGATGGGCAAAATACCACAGTTATGGGTAATCGCGTTTACCGGTTCATTTTAAATTCACGGTGATGGTTATGGGTAACCATTTAAATAAATAAACAGTTATGGATATACCTGTTTACCTGTGAAATTTAAATGGATGGTTATGTGTATTAACCACGGTTATAAATGAGTACCCATTTACACGAATATTTTAATATAAACAGATACCCGTTTATATATATATGACACATTGATTGAAGCAAGGAAGCTCTCTCCAAGTCAAGAAGTAGAGATGGCAACGGTTCAGTTTGGGGACGAAAATGTTATATCCATCCTCATAACCACGAAAACTAACAATATCCATAATCGCAAATTAACAATCGGGTATTATCCATAACCATACCCACTGGGTAACGGATTCCCCATCGGTTAACGGTTATATTCATTTTCGTCAATAAAAAAAATATATTCATTCAATTGACGCATGATAATTTAGTAAATATTAATTTCATCATTATATATTTGATTTATAAAATATAAAAATTAAAGCTAAACATTGATAATGTTGGTTTGATCTTTGATATCTCCCATAAGTACCATTGAATTCTTATAGATTTTGATTCATATTAAAACTTTTGAACTTTTCCACAAAATGCAACTTACACAATGCAATTTTTGTATTCTCAAGGTAATGGATTGATGAATAATATATATATATATATATATATAAAATACTTTAATATTATATATAATATATATTATTTGGTTTGGATTTGGTTATGGATACAGATTGGGAACCCCTATAACCATAACTGAATAATAATCACGATTTTTCCCCATACTCAAAATATACCCGAATTTTCATACCCAAATCCAATCAATTCGGACGGTTATCGGGTTTAACTGTTAGAATTGCCATCCCTATCAAGAAGCAATTAATAATTCAGGAATACTTCAAGTTTGTTATTAATCTGAGTAGGTGATTTGTAAGAAAAATTCATGTATGTTTCCTGCTGATTGTGTTGAATGCTTGGGTTTGTCCGCTGTCTGATTGAACTTGATTGAACAATTTTTTAAATTCGATGCATGTGTAAGAAAGAAATGTATACTAATTTTAAAATTTATGCAAGTTAAAAGTGGAATTGTAGAAGATGAAATAATCATGAAGATATCCTAATTCAATTTTAAACACTAAAAGCGACCTAAGGGTTCATCACCAAACACTTAAGGGTGCGTTTGTTTGGCTTCCTTAACTCTGATCACTGGATTAGACTGGACTATAGTCCAGTATTTGTTAGATACTGAGATTATGTTTAATGAGACTAAAGGGACTCGTGTGGACTAACAGGCTCGCTAGAAGTTCTTAGCGAGAGTCCTCGAAAAGGAGGGGGCTAGCTAAGACCGTCTTCCTTCTCTACTCTCTTCCGTCTCTTCCTCCTCCAACAAGACCTATATAACTGCACCACCTCCGACCGTCGTGGGCACAGATCGCCGCCAATGGTCTCCGTTCTAACCCGAATCATGGGATCTTTGTGAACCCAGTGGTGGGTGAGGAACACGACAGCCGTTGAAACCCAAATCACGGAATCGTTGTGAACCCAGTGGTGGGTGAGGAACACGACGACGATGAAGGAATATTGGAGGCCAAAACGCCGGCGCCCGCGACGGCGACGAAAACGGCAAAGGTCTTGGATTGGGACGACAGCGGCTTGGGATCGTCGGCGATAAAGATGGGGTAAGCAACCTGAGACCTCAAAGCGTGGAATTGGGTTTCGAAGAAGAGGAAGAGTTTTCAGAAGGAAAAAAAAAGATAAAAAAATGAGAGAATTAAGAATAAAATATTAATAGAGATATAGATAAATTCATATAATATTAGAATTTATTAATTATCCTACTTGTTAGTCCGACAATGCACCAAACGCTTCACTAAGCTAGTCCAACTTAGTCTAGTCTAAGCCAGTCCAACTTAGTCCCTGAAGCTAGTCCAGTCCGAGATAGTCCGGTGCAACAAACGCACCCTAAGAGTTCATTAAAAAAGGTAAACCTTATAAATGTTTGACATGGTTAGCTAGCGAGACGTATAAATTAAGGTTTTCTTCAAGTCAAAAATATGTTGTTATGTATTATAACATAGTGTTGGGATTAAATGTTGTAAGTACTTTTCTAATTTTCAAGTTGTTAAAAAAAACATGTAGACGAGTAAAAAGAAGGGTAAAAGGTAAAAAAAAGAAAGATAAACAGATTAAAAAATGGGTAAACGGTTACCGTTAAATAGGTACGCGGTTATGGGTATGGTTAACCGTTTATAAACGGTTATAGGTATGAGTATAACCGTTTAGGCAATTATCCAACAGGTATACGGTTATGCGGGTATAAGCATAAACGGTTATGGGTAAATAACTGATGTTACCCGCCCGTCAAAACCATTGCCCATCCCTACTCCATACTGAGGAAGTGCAATGTTGAATCACCAATCTTCCAAGAATAGGTCTATTGAAAAAATAACACAGTTTTTTGTTGAAGAATAGTCACACATCAAAAATATAAAAGACAATATACATCTTATACGTGGAAGTTTCACACTTAATAACATCTAGTAATAGATGTTTAAGTTAGGACAAGATACATGTTAAGTTTTATCACAAAAGACCTCAGTGATTTAAGTGTGGAACATACTTACTTAAAATCTTATCACTTGTAAGTGATGAATTGCCCTAATAATCAGAACCTTCCTCTTCAACCCATCTCATCTCAAATTCAAACCCTTCTTATATCGTGGATAGAGACTTTCACTCTCTCTCTCTACAACAACAACAACGAAGCCTTTTACCACTAAGTGAAGTCGGCTATATGAATCCTAGAACGCCATTGCGCTCGATAATTTTTTGTCGTCGATTTGATTTTTCACTCTCTCTCTCTAATGAAAAAAAATTAAAGAAAAACGAAAATGTTACCAATTTAATTCCATAAATCTTCATTCCATCAATGATACATGTTCGTTTGGGCCACATGCATCGCTAAAGACTCCCACTCAAATACACAATCCTATAAGCATTTTGCCTAATTCTGGACAACCCAAGTACGTACCATGCACCACTAGGGCTTCGTATTACAGTTCAAGGACTTTTAGGCCGAATCAAGGTTTTCCTTCAAGAACTACAGTTGGGTCAGATGCCTCATATAAATGCAAAAGCGAAAATGCTACAATGTTACTCTGCACTGCTTCGGTGTATAAGATGTACCAATATACTAGACAGCTAGATTTGCTTGCATGACTTGTCTTAATTTAACTATTCAAACACTAATGCATCTTATACACCAATATAAAAAAATTCCAAAACAAAGCACCAAACCCAAGAAACCAACCAAAAACCACAAACCATTTATGAAGATCACTATCCAATTTGTCATAAGCTCACTTAAAGCTGATCAGTACTGCAATATCTCCTCATTCCCTTTTAAAAATTTCCTCTTCAGTGAAGGAAATAAACAGAGGAGAGAGAGAGACATCTCATATCCATGTGATTTTCTGGCTCTACAACAGCACCTCAAATTAACTCATCTCTCAATAATATTTTCAGACCTCGATAACCGGTAAAAAGTAAAACCAAACCAACCAAACTACTCGAACTGCCAGACCAGACACTGCCCCAAAATAATACCGTTAACTTTTCAAACCCTCCCTACGTCCCTCCTCCTTACACAGAAACAGCGCCCTCATCCAAACCAAAGTAAAACCAAAACCTCCATACCTATTTACCCTTTTTACCCACCTCGAAATTCATGCTCATGGAATGTTCATGTGTGTGTGATGAAAGCATGCACATCAAAAGGTAAATTCTTTCCATTTTTCACGTCCATCGCCTAAAAGTGGTAAAAATATTGTTGGGGCAACATAAATTCCCTCCAGAGAGTAGAGACCATCCGAAAGTGCATCAAAAGAGATGTTTCATCATCGTTTCACCTTATAAAGAAAACGTTGAAAAAACACACACATTAAAACCCTAGAGGGTATCCCCGTATATTCTGCAGGAAGAAACCATTGTATGTAATATTCTAGGGTTGCTGCATTACTATAACCAGATAGGAGTCTCGTCTATATAGGGTTTCGAAATTTTGACATTAATTTTGGAAACTTATTAAGAGAAGACTTTTATAGCACAGATACTCCGCCACTGTAGTGTCCTGTGCCAATGATATGATGTCACCTATATGTTGCTTTTCGCATGACATCGTATCATTGACACCAAACGCTAAACGCTATGATAATAGTGTACATGTGCCATGAAAGTTGCTCTCCATTCTAAGACGCTTTTTTTTTTTTTTTTTTTTTTAAATCTATAGGGCGGTTGGTGATTGGTCGTTGAGGGTTTCAACATGTAGCTAGAATGGTTCCAAAAGTAAAAACAATGGACTATTTGTTTCTCTCTGTGCCCGGATTATTTAATGGTGCTCTTAATTTGTTTGTTACATTAATTAATCGAATTTGATTCCACCGAGTTGATGGACTATTTGGACGATTAGAGATAATGATTACCATAGCATAGAATTACAGAAGAGATCAACATATATATATTCCATAGAAGTGCTTCTTGGAAAGAGATCATCTCCGGATCTCTTTCTCCTAATCCACTAATTCAAGGGATCCGTACCAATAAAACTTGATCAAACGGTTGAAGTTATTATAACTTTTAAAGTGGACCTCTGTTTATAACCGTTGAATCAAATTTTAATGACACGAATTTCCTGATTTGATGGATTAAGAAGAAGGATCCGGATCCGTGCTTTTTAAAAACTGGGAATTTGATTTGATTTCATGTTAATTATATACTATAATGTATATAGTATTAATTGATCTCTGAATTACTTTCAGTACACTATGGGATATTGTAGCTGAAATGACTTTCGATGTCAGTTACTAGTCAGTTCTTTCAACAATATTTGCAGCTTCAGAGATACAGTTAATTTCCGTAGTCTCTACCTCTCTTGGCAGGAAGATAAACAACAAAGGAAATAAGCATAAAAACAAGCACAAAGAAGCCTCTCTCTCTCTCTCTCTCTCATGATTCAAGTAGTCTGAGAACTGGCAGTCAACTAATGGTAACTACCGTGTACTTGTTTGAATTTTTTACAACATGAACAGCAACAGCAAACCTTGTAGATCTGAAAAATTGATGGGAATTTTATATATCTTTGGACCTTCATCTATCTAGCTATCTAACAGGTGGAACCGTGGAATGGAATATAAATCACACCTCTCATAAACCCTAATGCAACACTACTTATCATATCTTTCCATGCCATATCAAGATATAAAACTCCAACTACTTCTTGTGTAGCTTTTTCAGTTTGCTCACTGTCATTTGACTTCCAGTTTCAAGCATAGCATGTTATGATCACATCAATATTAGCAATATATAGTGACTAACATACTGGAAACAAAAACCCATCGATCAGAACTGAAAAATGGATATTTGATTGACAAGACAAATAATTATGAAAACAAAGTGCAATCAATTAATCTTGAATTCAATTATGTGCACATGGAACCTCAATCTGGCATGTTCTGTTACCCTTGAATCTTTAATTAAGGGTTTTTCCCAGAAAGAGATGGATAAAGGTGGAGGAGAAAAAACAGAAATTGAAAGTGATTAATTTCTTCTAATTCTCTCCTAAAAACTAATTAAAAAGATTAGCTGCAACAATCAATATGAACAAGATGATTAGCTAGCCAATAATACAACTGCATGCCGATAGGCCAGGCCAACTATATACTTTCATTTCACCTTGGGAGGGTCACCAAGCCTGAGCTCAAGATCCAAATCTTCCATGGAGCTTGCCGCGAGTGCTCTAGTTACCTCTACTTCTGGTTGTAGGAAAAATGGAAATGATGAAGAAATAGCACTATTAGTAGTATTCCTAGGCCTCTTACAACTTACGCTTGCTTCTTCCCCACAAGAACCACCTTGTGATCTGCTTCTGCTGACAGCTGAAATATTCAAGCCTACCGACAAGTCGGTTTCCACATTAAAGTGGTCTCCATGATCATAATTACCTTGAAGGGATATGGAGTCTTCCCTGAAATTCTCCTTTTCCAATTGGTCATCAGGTTTTGAATTATCTGGTGACCAAGATAGAGCTGCAGTAGCAGTAGTAGTAGAAGAAAAAAGAGGAGAGAGAAAATAAGCTGGTTCTTTAGTACCTGAATTCTCCTTTTGAATAGCTAGTAAATTAGCTGCAGATGGGGGAACCCTAGAAGGTGGTGGTGAAGAAAAAGGACATGATATTGAGGAGATATTATTAGGGTCAAGATTGTGACCTGAGGAGGCTATAGGCTGATGATGATGATCATGTACATCATGGATATGATGATGACGATGATGATGATGATGTGGGACATGATGATGATCATGTGTTGTGGCAGTAATATTAGGGTTAAAGCATTGCTTAAGTCTAGCTCTATCTCTCCTGTGGACATTCATGTGGCCACCCAAGGCTTGAGCTGACCTGAACTCTCTCATACAAAAACTGCAGGAGTAAGATCTTGGAGGCCATATGCAACCACCAAGAGGACCATGCCCTGCTGCATCTTCAGCAAAAGCCTTCTCTTCCCATGTTGTTGATGAGCTACTACTCATGAGTGCTGATGAGTTCATTGATGGTGCTGATGATGAGTTCAAGATCTTCTCTTTCCTGCTGTTTAACCACACCCAGCACTGAACTTGTTCCATCCACAAGAGCTAGCCCACCAGAGAGAGAGAGAGAGAGAGACCAGCCTTATAAGACTAAAGTAGAGGTGTATATGAGATCCTGAGTTGAATATATAATTTGAGAATAACTTAAGTGATCGATAATAATAAAATTGATAGAAATGAATACTATGATGTGGGGCATAGAGCTTTAATAAGAGAGATCATCTTTAACCCTTGCAACCAAGATTAGAGTTTGAATCCTCTCCTCTCTCTCTCTCATATTGGTCTCATTTGTAAAGATGATGATGGTGGGAACTTGAGAATATATGAGTTAGAGAAAGAGGTCAGATGAAAGGGTCTTGGTACTAACTTTACGCCGTGGGGTTCCTACTTTCCTCTATTTTGGCTCTAGCAATGAAGCTACTCTTTTGGTTTTTAGCTCGTTTTCTACACAGTTCTTGTTTCTGGTATTATTTTGGGAATTTATAGAGGGCCCCCTTTACAACCAACTGTTATGCATTTGCTTGGATCCACATGCATGAAAACACTAACAATCGTTAATTGATAATTGATATATATATGTATATGTGTGTGTGTGTGTAGAGGAAAAGAAATAGAAATGTGCGCAAATACTGATCAAAATCAAATGCCTAAGTTATGTAAGCTACCTATAGCTTGCTAGGTAGCCAGACACGCACAAAATTATTCTGAATTGAGATAACAATTTTTACGATACGGTCACACTATGACATTTCATGTTAATAATACCATGTTATATTGAAAAAAAAAAATTGCATGTGACATTGTCATCGTGTCACACAAATTATTCAGTTTTTTTTTAGTACAACGATATATTTTACATTAAGAGGAGAAGAGAGTTCAGTTAAACCACATAATGGGCAACCTAATTTGGTATCGAATTCGTCATCCATGAGATTTGAACCTAATACCTCTTACTTATAAGTGAAAAAGAATATCATTAGATCTTAGTACTAGGTGGCCAAAATTCTTCTGTTAAAATAAAGGTACTCATCAAACTATTTATATTTGGGGATATTATTAGGGAAAAAAAAAAAGGAAAAAGAAGAAGAGCATGATGACTCTATGGGAACCATTTTGTTTTTAGCTTAGAAGAAGATGTAGGATAGGAGCCATCCATCGCCGTAAGTGGGAAGACCAATCCATGAGGAGAAAGAGAGTTCCACAAACAAGACAAAGACCTGTGAAGTGAGGGTGAAATTGATATAACATACATACATACACACATATATATATATATATATAACTATAACTATATATCTCTCGAGGATATATATATATATACTATATATATATATATATATATATTATATAGCTAACTTGGTCCACTTGGTCTCTTTTCTTGAATCTCTGGTTAGCTAGATGAGACGTGTAAATTAATTTGATGATCAATGGTTTCAGTGCAAATTGTCCTAATCATTTAGTCCTTTTCGTGGTAAGTAAACGCCTAGGACGTTATCTAGACTATTATTTAGAAGAAGATTTCAACTATGAACAAATTGAATCTCACGTTAATTATATACATAACTATATAAATACATTCTTATTATCTTGACTTACCGTCATTATAACATGGCACAGTGATTAACGCTCAAGCGTAAACTACGAGGTTAAATGGTAGGGGTTACCGAACGACTCATTAGTAATGTATTACCTTACTGGCTAGTTAGTGAAGGATCATGATTTTCGGACCATCAGACCAAGGCGGGGAAAGCTACAAAAACTGGACCTTAGAGAAATTATCAGAGCTTTGAAAAGGATCCAATTCCGGACCATCTGCCTTACACGATCAGATCAATACGGTTCTAACAACTTACATGGTTTGATCGGATCATCTGAAGGTATTATCAGAACAAGTCAATCTAATAAGCACCGAAATTATAGATAAGGTCTGCCCTTATTAAGAATGACGTAATTGGTCCTCAAGAAATGTATCATGATCGTATTCTGATTATGAGAGAATCCTGGGAACTCCTATTAATTATCATGAGAATCCTGAGAATCCTAATAGGAAATGATCTCTTTCTAGATTTCCTATTAGGATTCTCCTGACTTTTAATACGGATATCCATCCTTATAAGGACTCTCATTGAACACCATAAATATGCATCTCATGTCTCAAGGGATAATCACATATTCATAGAGAGGGAGGGATATATATCTCAAGAAAGGATCTCATATCTCAAGATAACCCACAACTCATTCAGCGCATCTCTACATGGTCAGCGCATCATTACATGCTCATACATGGAACTAAATGTGATTTGATTCTTCCTCTTTGACAAGGAGATAATGTAGGCAATCCTTCCCAGATTCAATCACTCCCCCTCCTCCCAAACCCCCTATACACAGACGTTCATGGAATTCCGACGATTATTCATAGACCAATGTCTGTGCACGAATTTCGTTCTATTATTCATAGAGCAATGGCTGTGCGCGAATTTCGTTCCAATAGTTAGAGTTTAGTGTACTACTTCGCATTAGAGGCGAATGTGATCAAGGTCTGGGGCACGTCCCCCAACCCCTCTCAGTTTTTTGTTTGAAAAAAAAATATACTTAGTTCCCAAAATATCTCTTTTTCAATCGTTTGTTTGCTGTAAAAACAGACGAGTTCATCAAAAGTTAAACATCTTCACTCTCCAGTGCAACTCTATCACTTGATTCTCGTCCAAGACCATAAGGAGGTGAAGGTGAATATTCGAGTTGATTATGGTAGCTCAATAAGAAGACCCATAAACCATCTCTCCTCCCATTCGTCTTATAAATTTGATCTCCCAACCCTTATTCATAAAAACATAACTAAAAGAGCATTAAAGGGCAAGAATGTGCGTTAAGTGCACAATAGTATACAACTCCATTACGCATGTCATCTTCTTTTTGTTTTCTTTTGTGTTTACACAACCCTAGTAGTACGTAGATCCTCGTCTACCCCAATGTCACATGTTGGATCAAGCACCAAGGTTTATGGAACATAAATTGTGTTAAAATTGTCCCACATCGGTGGGTGAAGAAAATATGGAGGGTTTAAATAGTATTACCCCACTCTAACTAACACTGAGGCCTTTTGTGGTAAAACCCCACACCTGACGGATTGGGCAGGTAGTTAAGTTGGGGACAGTATCGGTGTCGTTAGAGTGGGACGGGCCCGGCGATCCAAAAATTCCAACATGGTATCAGAGCCCACGGTTTCGGGCCCGTACAAGCCAATGAGCTTGTGTGCAAGCCAATGAGCTTGTCACCACCCAGAAGGAAAACAAGTCTGAGCTCTTAATATAGAGACGACCGCTGAGTTCCAATTGAAAACAAGTGGGCCCAACGTGAGCCTACCTCTGAGTTTCAATTACCGATGTGGATCTCCACGTGTGAACCACTAAAATGAGGTTACACGTGAGGGGGAGTGTTAAAATTGTCCCACATCGGTGGGTGAAGAAAATATGGAGGGTTTAAATAGTATTACCCCACTCTAACTAACACTGAGGCCTTTTGTGGTAAAACCCCACACCTGACGGATTGGGCAGGTAGTTAAGTTGGGGACAGTATCGGTGTCGTTAGAGTGGGACGGGCCCGGCGATCCAAAAATTCCAACAAATTGAATGTGGTGAAAACATCATTTTCATAAATTTCACATGATGATGCTTGTTCATTTGAAAGACCCAGTGAATCTTGATATGATCATTTCAAAATTTCTTCTTATTGTAGAGAACGTGTGCAGAATCTTTGTAACTTTCCTCCATATCACGCCAAGTTAACAAGTCAATATATATGACATTTTTGTTCAACATAAATAATAATTAATATATTTTTACTTCACAATGCAGAATTAGTGAGACTTTAAGTGTTTGCTTATAGTTTCGTTATCTTAGTTAATATTAAAATATCCATTAAATTAGTTTTTGGTGAACTGGATTTGAAGAAAAGAATTAAAAAGGTCAAATATACCGATTACGTATATAATTAGAAATCGTTTATTACTACAAGTTGGGTAAGATTACTTCTTAACTTAGAACTATCAATTCTCTTCTCCCCAAGGCATTGTATAAAATTAGTTATCTTCGTAATAGTTTGATCAATTGTCAATATTTAAAATGTGACAGTTAACGACTGCTTCAATAACATATATGTATATGCAATGGAGCATATTCATGATCATAATATGGAAATCCTAAGTTAACAATAGTAGTAAAATGTACATAGCATGAATGCATGCGGGACGTTTTAATAAATATTACCTTGTGGAGGCCCTCTTCGATTCTGTTTGACATTATTTCTATCTTAATAAACCATTATCGTTTCAACTCAAAAATAATAATAATAATATATTACCTGGATACATGTACACTTAAATCGTATATATATCCTCCCTACAACACTAGTAGAAAACCTGTTTGCGCGACGGATCAAATTTCGTCGCGCAAACATACTTTGCGCAACGAAACTTTGCGCGACGAAGCCCTGCGTCGCGCAAAGCCACTTTGCCCGACGCAGGGCTTCGTCGCGCAAAGTTTTGGCGCCAAATGAAGACTGTTTTACCTTTTTTTTTCCAACTTTGCGCGACGTATGAGAGCCTGCGTCGCGCAAAGCTGCTTTGCGCGATGCAATCCTTCGTCGCGCAAAGTTAACGACTTTTTCTATTTTATCCCGTTACTTGATCTCCAAACGTTTGTTTTTAGTGATTTTTTTCGTATACGATCTCGAAGCATATACAAACAAGTTTGACGGTTGGATCGTTGAAATTAGTTTCGTACAATGCGTATCCCTTCAAAACGATAGATTCACTAACACTTAGAATTTATTTATACTTTCATCAAGTATCAAGTAAGATTTTTTGGTATCCACTAGTGTAAATATTTTAAATTGACGATCGAATTTGTTCATTGTGTTCATATAGGATCAAGGAGTGTGACTGTGAAAATTCAACAAAATCGGAGTTAAAACCACCGTTAAATCGTGATTTTTCCTTAATATGATCGTCGCGCAAATGGTTATAATTTTGGCGTGCAATTTTAAAAAATAAGGAGGTTTTTTTGAATTTTCCAAATTGTTATAATGGAGCCGTGCAATTTGTTATAGCCGTCTTAGCTTCCTCCTCATCTCTCCCGTACCCTTAATGTGGTCGTAGCCTTCCTCCTCATCTCGCCCTCTCTCTCCCTTTCTCTCTCGTAGTGTAGCCTTCCTCCTCATCTCTCCCTCTCTCTCCCGTAGCCTTCCTCTTTATTTTGAACTCAGACCTCTCTTTTGAACCTAGATCTCTCTCCCTTTCGTTCTAAACGACCCATTCGTTATGAAATTGTAATGCTTGTCTCTCTCTCCCGCAGCCACCACCCCTTTGTCATGCTTGTCTCTCTACTTGAAGGTAAGTCTAATTACAAATTATGAAATTGTAATTAGGGTTTTAATTTGGGATAAATTGTTACGAAATTGGCTGAATTTCAGGGTTTAAGAATATCATTGTTGTTGTTTCTTGTTTGCAGTTTGAAGTAATTTTGGTATACATTTTCAATTCCCAGCCAACTAGCAGCTATTGACCCAGAGGTATGTTATGTTAACATGTTATAAATATTTTACCATTTCATTCTTTTTCCCTTTCAGAATCATTACGTTTTCGTAGCCACTGTACATGGTTTGTGCATTTGTGTGTGTATATGTTGCTTGATCTAGCGATACAAAGTGGGAAAACCAAAAGCTGGATTTTGTAATGTTTTGTGTTCCAGTCTTCTCCTATTGTTTGATAGCGGTTTCAGTGTTCTGTTTGCTATGCTGTGCTACGGAAATGTGACTCCAATTATGTTGCAGATCCTGAAGGGAAATACGAAGCACTTGAAAAGTATGGAAAAGATTTAACAGCTATGGCAAAGGCAGGAAAGCTTGACCCCGTGATAGGAAGAGATGATGAAATTCGCAGGTGCATCCAGATTCTCTCCAGAAGAACAAAGAACAATCCAGTGCTGATTGGTGAACCAGGTGTTGGAAAAACTGCAATTTCCGAAGGGTGAGTAGCTTGTTGTTTGCCTGTGTATATGTGAGTACCTAGTTGGTTTCCCATATAAAAAGCTAGCCAGTTCTGGGTTATCTTATGTTATATGTAATCTAAGTTATTCATCAGGTTGCTGAAACTGTAATCTATGTTGGCCTTTTTTGGAGGCCTTTTACCGACTTAGTCTCTATTGTGTACATCAATCTAACTCTAGTTCTTCAACAGTCTTGCTCAAAGAATCGTGCAAGGGGACGTCCCACAAGCTCTTATGAATCGTAAGGTGTGTGCTCTATCTTGAGTCTGATGCCTTCTACCAGTAATATGTGCTTCCCCGGCATTGCCTTGTGCATATGCTCAGCTATTGATAAATTGATTATGGGTAATGTAGTAGCACAGTTCTGATAAGTTGGTTGCCAAATCTGGATATTTACGTGACCTATTCCTTTACAGTTAATATCCCTTGACATGGGATCACTAATAGCTGGGGCAAAATATCGGGGAGAATTTGAGGACAGGCTGAAGGCAGTACTCAGGGAAGTAACAGAATCAGAGGGTCAGATAATCCTTTTTATTGATGAGATCCACACAGTTGTTGAAGCAGGTATTAAGCGTACTAAATTAAAATGATTTTCATATACTGGGGTGGTATAAGCATTTAATGATCAATCTTTTTAATATCTTTTTTCCTCTGTTTCTGTTGTCATTTGTGGTCTAATTATAAGAATCATTACGGAGACATTCAGGCTCCAAAAATTGATTCATGAATTATGATCTAAGATCTGCACTGATATCACCTGTGAAAAAATGGATTTATTTGTTTTTTTTGGTGTGGTTCTGTTGAATTCTCTATTTATTTGTTTCTCACTTGATAGAAATAGATAGCTGTAAATTCAATGTCTGATAAAGAGATGGACTGCACATATGTTTGTCCAAAGTGTGTTAGACTTGTTTTGTCTAGTAAATTTCACTGCAAAAATTTTATTGTATACAAGTTTTGTGGCAAGCCAGCTTGCTCTTACAAGTTTTCTTAATGTTTTTTTTTTATTCAGGAGGGTTCTAAGTTCCCACATATTGACATGTTCAAGGACGTTTACGTTCGACCCGGCGATGAGACCGTTGAGCAGCTTCAAGTAAGTATATGTAATTCTTATTATTATGAATCGTTCAAATATTATTTATATTTTGTTATTAAACATTATATGTTTTTTCTTTATTATTCCAGGGTGATATGATGGAAAAGAGCTCTACTGTTCTTCAAGAAGCAACATCGCAGCTTCCCCCGGAGACCCCGATCGAAGACGTCATTGTACCCGAGGATGTAGATGTTCAAATCGTGAATGAGGTCCTGAATCAGAAGTTGGGTCGTCGTCATGGCAAGGCTGTTCGGTGTATGGGGAAGGCGGGGGTTCGTGAGACGGGTGCCTCCTCTTCCAAATCATCCACAGGAGAGGTCAATGCCTTGAAGGCGGAAGTGACAACCCTAAAAGGCCAGCTTGCGGCCCAGGGCGAGCACATTAGGGCCAAGGACGAGAGGATGAGTATGATTGTAGAGGCTTTAACGAGGTCCAGCCTCCAAATCCCGATGCCAGCACCTGATCTTGCTCCACCTTCGACTTCCCAGCCACTTCACCCAGCTGATACCCAGTAGCATGATGTATTGAACCTAGAAGACTTGTAGTTTTTTCTTTTTTGTTAGGACATCTTGCACTAGTACATTTTCATATATTTTATAATTAAATACTTTTTCTTGGTTTATTAATTATTGTTTAGAATTTAATTACAATATTTATTAAAAATTAAATAAAAAAATTCTTTGGCAAAAAAGAATGGCAAAAAAAAAAAAAAAAAAAGTTTGCGCGACTCAGCCTACGTCGCGCAAACCTGCTTTGCGCGACGTAGGCACCTTATCGTCGCGCAAACCCTACTGTCACGGCCTTTGCGCGACGGAGAATGTAGGACGAAGGTTTGTTGCGCTATCTTTTGCGCGACTTTTTTTGACTTTGCGCGACGAAGGTACCTACGTCGCGCAAAGTGTCTTTCCTACTAGTGCAAGTAATTTTTTACACCCCATATTTTAGAGAAAATCCAAATTAAATATTTTGGTAATTAAATTCTATCAAATTTATTGTGTGAGGATTGAATTCTTTTAGTGAAGAATTTGCCCTCTTAGATAAATAAAAAAACAAGTTTTAAAATCTTGATTAAATGCATTATTTGATCAAATATGCATTTAAAATTTTTAAAGCTTGCAATTGCTCCCATAAAACCTTGAATTCATAAAAAACAACTTGTCAGTCATAGAGTCCTGCTCTTCTAAGGTCCTCATTTTGAGGACTTGTGAGGACCAAATACATATTAGTGTCCATAGAATTATATTAGTTTATACCCAAGAGCTTAAAATATTTGACAACTTAGTAACAAAAAACAAGAAATTGATTTTTCTAATGGTTCATGGATTTTAAGTTGGTTTTGATCTATTAAGTTGTCAAACATTTTAAGCCTCTGGATCAAAACTAATATAATATTGTGACTAATATGCATTTGGTCCTCTCAGGTCATCAAAATGACGACCTTAGGAGAGCAAAGACTGGTCGATCGTAAAATCTATTGGTGAGGTAGAATTGAAATGTCTCTTAAACAAAACAAAAAACAAAACCAAGAAATTATCAACACATAGGTACCTAGAGCTAGTTAATTGAAACCTTATCAATAGGTAAGAAAATCGTATCTATATCACCTCCGTGATAGGTATCAAAATCTATATATCCACATTATCTATGCATTCAGTATCAAACCCATCCGCATTACCTATATATTCGGTATCAAACTCATCCACATTACCTATATATAAAACTCAAATGTAATAATTGTAAGAAAAAAATCAATTTGTTCCACATAAATGACACTAAATTAGAAAAAATGATGGTTGACTAAAAAAATTTATAAGGACTACAATAGGCATGAAACAAAATGACAAATTGGAACTCTAGCTATTTGTTGACCTTATCATCTCACTATATACTAAGCTTTTCGACAAGCCAGTGCATGAGCCACCTGCCAACCCAAGGACCAAATGAATTAACGTATTCGGTGAAGTAATCACTGTATTAATTATGTATACATATGAGTATAAGAACTATCTCATCACATATTGATAACAAACTAATTACGTTTTCACGTAGTTTAGGTAGTTGGTGGAATACATGTGGGAGTTCGAACTCAAGTTGGATGTTCCAAATTTTTGCTCGCTTTTTACTAGGCTTTGGGTATACTTATATTCAGAGATGTGATTGAACTCGACATTCATGATATTCAAACTTAAGAACTCGACACTACGAATGCAAAAAATATCACCTTTTTTTTGACAAAAAAATATACTTAATTATAGTACTGAGTGCCTTAATTAACACGTATATAAACCTAAGATTAGATTAGTCATGGGGTCAATTTAGTCCATGTGTTTTCAATTTGGTCAATTTGGGTTCTTGTGTTTATCTCGGTTAGCCAATTAAGGACATTTCCACCTAATTTCTATAAAAAAAATTATAAATTATTATAAACTTATTTATAATTTTTTTATATAATTTAAAATATTTAAAAATGAAATAAAATTAAAAATTAAAAGAAAAATTATTCTCCTCCTAACTCCCGACCTCCTCCCTACATTACCCCCTCTCTTTTCTATGTCACAACCTTAATCATTTTTCAGATTTGAAGTTTTATCTCTTATATATGTTATTTCTCATTGATTTTCATTTTTCTGTAAAGAGAAAGGGTAATTTTATCTCATATAATTTTTCTTATGAATTTTTAAAGAAATTGAATGAAATGTCCTTAATTGGCTAACATAGACAAACACGAGGACTAAATTAGATAAATAAAAAAACACATAGACTAAATTGGCTATATGACTATAACACATGAACCATTTTGACATTTATGCCAAATTTAAAATAAGGGGTTTTTAGATCCGGGTCCAAAAAGGTAGAGTGTTTTTAGGAGTAAGTCCAGTTATCTAATTATATGTTTTTATTTTTTTTATACTCATTTTATATTTTCTAAAAATATTAAAAATCAATTAAAATCTTCTAATATTATGCATTTTTCAACTCCAAAAAATATAATTAATATCTTATAACAAAAAACTAATATACTAACATAAATTTATCTGCAAAACATTCTACCCTAACTCAAGTAACAAATATATGAATGTATATTATACCTATATGCGACATATGAAACCTAATTAAAAGGTAGAAAAACATAACATACCTACAAGTAAGACACATTAATCTGTGACAGGTTGATTAAAAAAAAAATCTATCATATAGGTAGATAAATATAATTAACCTGTGATATAGGTTGATTAAAAAAATTAAAAACAAAATCTATAAATAGGTTTAAAGCAGAAGGAAGAACGAGAAATAACAAAAAGATAAATAAAAAGAAATAAGGAAAGAGGTAATTAGGAAGAAATTTTATTTTTATAATAAATCTTATTATTGAACAGATAACTATTGATAATTAAATAATTAAATATAACAAATTGGACTTATTTTAATTAATTAGACTATTCCTACTATTGACTCAAAAAATTGGACCTATTTCAAATGTTCCCTTAAAATAATAGGTTGTTGAATGGTCAAACATCTTGTTTGACGCAGTAGGAGTAGGACCCAGGTACCCAAACTTCTAAATTGTCCAACCTTTGGCTGGTACTGTTTTAACTGTTCGACTGTAACAACATCAAGACAAACAGAATGCTTTTCGAGTTTCTCTCTCAAGCCAGTGAAGGATAAATAAAACAAGAAAGATTCGGAACCAATTAAGGGCATGTTTTAAAAGTGTTTAAAAATGATTGAAAGTGTTTTTAAAGAAATGTTATTTGCTTTTAAAAAACGATTTCAGTTATTTAAAAACGTTTCTCCAATGAGCTCTATGTCAAACCCTGATTTTAAAATCCACTTAATCATGTACTCTTCAGGATACAAAACCAAATTAATCCCTGGTTTAATTATGGATTAGAGTACTACAATTTGCTCAACTGCAGCAGATTGAACAAAAAATGCTTTCATGGTAGGGATGTTATAAATACTCAAGCTAGGAGCTTAGAGCGAGATAATTTGCTGGACTTGATTCCCTTTCATTTAGTAGTGGCCAGATGTTTTATAATTCAAAATGTTTTCTGTTAATTAGGTTTGGCCAGGCTTTGTGTAAATCTAAAACCCTAAACAAATTAGAGAGTAAGGCTAGACGCTAGAGTACGGAATTATATTTTTTAAGTTATTGTAGTTACTTGCACTGATTATGGTGTGTTGGAGGGAAAATCCAGAGGCTTGGTTTTTAAAAAATTGCTATGAGCAGGAAGAAAGTAGGCTATGATAGAAGTTCGACAATCAGACTTTTACATGTAATTCGACTGACCTAATCCTTCACCGACTTCCATTGATTTTTACTTCTAGTTGTTCTCTTTGTATTGGTTTGCTTGTTCTCCTTCAATAATATATAATAAAAACAAATTACAGAAGCTACACAACATAGAATGCTCCATTTAAATGATCACAACATTGACTACTAAAGAATATATACGAATGCCTTCTTGATTTAATTTGATAAAAAAAAAAATACTATTAGGATTGTCTTCTACTTGTAGGGTTCTATCTAAAATGTCTTCATTCTCAACTTGTGGAACAAGAAAATTTGAAAGGGAACGCGATAATGTTTGATATTTATAACTTTGATTACAAAAACAAGAAGGAAATAACTTAAAATATACCTTATTAATTAAGAATAACCTAATTATTTAGGGATCTGTAATTTTAATATTCTATGTGCCGACTGAGAGAAAGAGTCCAGTCATGGACTCGTATATATGACGTGACACTTGGTGACTAAAAGAAAGAAAATTGAAGCACTAGTTCAACTAAGTAAGGCTTGAATATTGTGACTAATTCAAGTTGTATAAGTATGGTATTGTTGATCAAGTATAATTCGTTTATAGTAATCGACTAAAACAAGTAATAATCATGCATGGACCATAATCAAGAGTCAAACCAACTTGATATAAGAAATCAAGAGCAAAACAAATGGAGAGTATTATCATGTTTGATTCTCTCTCACCCGCTTTCGGTTGTTGAGAATAAAAAAAAGTTAGTATGGCACAATTTTAAGATCATCCGATGTTGTCTTTCATAATAACTAATTGAGGGCCAACAATGGTTGGTTGAGTTGGTAAAGATCGTTCTCTTTGCTAAATCAAGATCTAGGTTCGTGTCCCTCGGGCAATATCTCTTGGTGGAAGATCTGTAAAAACCAAAAAAGAGGCTAAGATGCTATTCATAAAACCTCAAAGAGGCTTATGGTATGGCCTCACCCTGGGATGAGGTAGCCTCCCCTCCCCCTAAACTTTTGAAAACCCCCGCAAAAAGAAAAAAAAATTAAGGGCACAAATATCATGAGGCCGTAATTTTCTTTTGTTGTTTTTACCTTTAAACTTGTGGGACTGGGCTATAATATTAACATGAATTTAATACAATCGCTATTTGACTGTCAGATATAATTCTTATAAATTTATGTATATAATACAATCACTATTTGACCGTGAATATAATGATTTTAACAAATACAGGTACTTGTTATAGTCAAATCCAAATTTTGTTATATATATATTTTAAATTAAAGTACATTTACATGAATTGAAGCCTCAGCTTGTAGCTGTCTTCCCTTGTTAACATAACAAGAGAAGTTTAGTAGTTGTTTTAGAATCTAATATGATCATGCTTATAAAAGTTTTAGGGGATGTCTCTTTCATTTTTTAGAATTCTACATTAAAAAAAAATGGAAATAAGTTAAGAGCAACCTCACTCCTACAAATTGCCCCACCCATTAAGTGATAGAATCCCCCAACCCCTCCAAAATCTGCTCCAGCCCATGCCAATTGCCTCACCTCTTGGGTGGGCCCATCTCCCACTGACCAAGCAGTCTAGGGAGGAATGGCATGGAGGCCTTGCCTGAGGCAATATGACGTCAGGCTGACGCCATTCACGTTATAAATTTTTTTTTCGTCAAGCACATGGGGCGAGTCATCCGAGAATCTAGACAATTGCATTTTCCAGATCCGACGGTCTATATAATTCTGATTTTAAAAAACTCAAAGACAAATCTAGAAAAGACTTTGTTTTCCACTTGGCACCACCTAGACTCTTGGATTGAAAAAAAATGTCATCCAACGGTCCATATTCGTTCTATTATTAATAAATGTTTAAAACTTATAAATAAATACAAAAAAAATAAAATTTAAGAGAATATGAACCGTGGAATGAATGGGACGGAATTGTAATTTCAATAATAACACGTGGCGTGACATGATTAGTTGAAAATCTTCTTCGAAAATTGAACATAATATTATTTTTTTTAAATAATTTTTTATTGCCAATTGTCCAGGAAATTTATTTACTGGGTGGAGATATTATTGGGCAACTACTGTTCACCAAGGCAATAATTGCCAATTGCCCAATAGCATAAGCATTATATCGTTCTAAGACCATTTCCAACTATTGGGTTAAAATTTAAGTTAATTTTTTTTTATTTTAACGTAAAGGTTGGAGATGGTCTAAAAGACGAAGATGCTCTTAGATGCTTATCATCCCATATTCCCATCAACAATACCAGTTAATTTGGGCTTATTGTTCATGCTGTGGACAATAATACCAGTTAATTTGGGCTTTTTAACATTTCGGCCAGTGGCCCAATAATCCTTAACAAACCGATGCCCGCCATTTTTATAATTTAAAACTTATCTTCTTTATTTTTGTCATCATTTTTTTCTTTTAAATAAAAAAGTTTTTTTTTTATATTTGACAACGATACGATTATTATAGGGAACTTTAACGAAAAGCTCTCGGTACTGTTTATTTTAATGAAAAACCACATTGTTACACTAAAAAGTCAATCATGGTACTATTCAATTTACCCTTTATTTTGTCTTTATCGTTAAAACTTAAAACTCAAAGTTTTCAAACGTTTTGAAGACAAAGAAATTGTTGGAGTAACTTTTTATCTAATACCAACATGCTTGATGTTAAGTAAAGATCTTTTACAAGAAGGTTGGCTAGAGATTTCTTGTAAAATCATTAGTTTTCCTATTATTTATTATACTATATATTCACACTTTGCTCATTTTATTTTACTATTATTTGGTTAATGTAGAGCATGTGTGTTGGTTGAGTTTCGTAGTTCTCACATCAGTGAACATGCATGATATCTTGACAAAAATTAAGGTTCAAATATGAGCATGTACCTAATCAACATAAAGCACCTATGACTATTGGGTTTCACACATGAATAAAAGCATTATGATAATAAGTTGAGGTTCCAATCCTAAAATTAATTGACAATTACAGTGTCCAAAAGTTCTTGTAAATCCTTATAAAATTTCTTCAATTTTTGACATAAACAACTCATTACATCCACACTCAAAATCATGTATGAGGAACGGGGATAAAATTTATATTATTCAATTTAATATTTGCTTAGTTGGAACACAGGATTTATATGTTTCACTTTTAGGATAACAACTTATATGATATAGATATACTGCTACGTGGCATCCCATGCCCAGAAATAAGGACACGTGGATAAAAAAACTTTCACATATTTTTATTTCGTTGACACATAACGATATCTTGGCAGTGTACTAATACCATGTAAATTATACATATACTAAAACCCAGTTTTTGGGTTTTGGCACTGTTTTGCACTGTTAATGAACAGTAAAATGACGGATATACCCTTCGTTTCTCATTTGTTTGTGCAGAAAATTTCCAGTTTTGCCCTTCAAAATTTTTGTTTCGTTGCTTCTATACACGTGTTGCTCATCGTGAAGGCAAGAAGGATGGAAAAGCCAGGGCTCTTCCATTTGCTTCCAGAACGTATTTCTCCAGTTCTCCGCTCTCTCGCTCAAGACCTGAACCCCTGGCCTCTGCAAGTAGGTTCGTCTCTGTCTCTGTCTCTCTCTCTCATATTTTCTTTTCAATTCGCGGTGGGATTTCGTTTGCATGAATGCTTGTCCGACATATTTGTTTCGGGTTTGGTTGTGGGTTCTCTTTTCTTTATTCAAATTTTTGTGATTTTAATTCTAAAAATCTGGGTTATGTTCAATGGTTTGGTCCATCTTTAGTTTTTTCACCAGAGATCTCTGCCATCACTACTCCTCTCTCAGACCAGGCCGTTTTTCATCTGGGTTTTCTGAATTGCAGCAAGTTTGTTTCCATTTTTCTTGCGCTGGCTTCAAATCGGACACCTAAACACCTCTACCACTCTCATCACTTTCTATTCCATCCCCGACTAAGATTAGTTAAACCCTCTCTGCTACCATTCCGCGTTTTGAATCTAATTCCAATAAATGATTGATATTTCGTTCATTGATTGAAGCTCTTCGTTTGGATGCAGCCATCCCATTACGTCAAACCCCAATTGCTCCGGGTTGTGGAATTTGAACTGTTTTGAACCAAATCAGGTATCTTTTTCTTTTATGGAGAAAATTGTTAATTTGAATTTGGTGGTTCATTTAAGAGGCACTTTTTTCTTAATTGCTTGCAATGGTGTTAGCGATTTGCTGCATATTTGCCTATTTAAATGTATTTGTTATGGTTGTAGTGTCTATATGTTTTGTAATGGGAATAGGTATTCTAAAGTTATTAGATACATATTATTTGAGCAAGATAGGGGAGATTGTTGATAATTTTAATTTATGATACCTCATGTCATAGGCTTTGTTTTCCTCGCTTCTAATATAGATTAATTACTAAACACATATACTGACCATCCTCCTTTTCACATTTCCTTGGTTTCTTGCATTTGGATTTTTCGGTTTGTATATTCCAATTTTTTAGGATCCACATTCCTTTCGATTTCCATCTCAGTTATATATATATATATGTCTGTAAGAAGAAAATGTACATAAAGGCAATAATGAGGGGCCAAAGGAGGATTTTCAGATACGAAACAAGGTCCTGAAGAGGGGAAGGACTCCAGCAATTTAGCCTTTCAAGCTTGCCAACAAATTGAACGAGTTCTCTCTCTCTCTCTCTCTCTCTCTCTCTCTCTCTCTCTCTCTCTCTCTCATATGACATAAAGCGTGAACTACAATCCTTTAACATACTTTTAGTTAATGTTCGAGATTGTTTTGATTTTCCAATTGGGTTGGATATCTTGTGGTCTATGCAATCTGTACATCACTAGTCATTTTCAAAGGTAATGAGCCTGATTCCAATTCCTAAAACTTGTTTTTGGGTGCAATGGAGTATAATAATGTGTTTATATTCATCAATTCCTTGTGGATTTCTCACAAGGGACATGTATATGGTCAGTATTTTTCCTGGAGTTTATGATATTTGACAAAAAGTCTGGACCCCTAATGCTCAATGTACTTTATAATTGTTTTGGATTGAAATCATAATTTGTGAAATTTGTTTCTTGCTAGATCTCCACGCATTGTAATATATGGGGACTTCAGAAGCTGAGTATGCTGCATTTGAGGAGAAGGTCAAACGAACTGTTTAACTTGATAACATCTCACCCCAGGTCACCGAATCTGTTATGAGAACAGCACTTTCTCAGTTTGGGAATGTGAAAAGTGTTCAGTTCATTCAAAATTACTTGGAATCAAGGAACATCCCACATTGTGCACTGGTGGAGATGGAAAATCCGAAGCAAGCCAGTGTCATTGTGAAGGAGATAGCGGAATTCCCTTTCATGATTTTGGGGATGCCAAGGCCTGTGAGGGCACATCCTGCTGTGGCCAACATGTTTGATGAGCGCCCTACTATGCGTGGAAGACAGATAGAGTGTCATTGGTTGGAGCCAGAAGATGCTAATTTTGAAGTGGCAAAGAAACTGAAGGAAGTGCATGGAAGGCATACTGCAGAAGCTGCTTTTTTGCTCAAGAAACAGCTGGAGGAAGAAGAGAAGCTTGAACGAGACCCTAAAAGCAAATTATAAGAAGTATGAAATGGTAGATAGCGTGATGTCTGATGGAACTGCTCGTCGTTTGGCACGCCGTTACAATAATCGAGTTTCAGACGACTGATGAAAGGGTATTTGTTTAGATTCCCCCTCACGTGCAGTTATGTTATATTTGTAGAAACTTGTTTGAACATGGTCTTTGCTTTTAGTAGGACTTTTTTTTCCTGGAAAAAAAGAGTTCAGTTCTTCTTTTAGTGTTCTGAAGGTGAATCTACTTCTACTTGATTGTGAACTCTACCTATATTAGCGAGATGATTTAAATGTGGTTTACAAAATATGATTTCTCTAGAATCATCTTAACTCGAGGTGCACACCTATGATGATGCTAAGGAGACCACATTTTGTAAACCACATCTAAACCATCTATGTAATAAAGATAAATTTCACAATACATGACTCCGTCGAGTTTGCCGCCATACAAGTTGTCAGTTATACCTCCTTGTTCGACATTATATAAATTCCGTCATTTTAAGTCTCATCTTTATTAGAAAAATAATTTACAAAATATCATCTCCCTATCATTTTCTGCTTATTAAATCCGGGACAAAATAAACAATTATATTCAAATCAGAGAAACAATTAATTAGACCGCGTATGAGGGGACACGTGTACGTTCCATTACTATCTTTATCAAAATATTGAGTTTTCTACCCCATTTTTTAATCGTGCAGAGGAATCACCTTCCCTCATGATTCCATTTAGTTGGGTTCGTTGTCCCAAACACCTAAAAAAGTAAAGGTTTGGGTTTGTGCAGGGAAAAAGAAGAACAAGGAGGTGGCATTTTCTCTGTTCATCGAATCTCTCATTTTACTAATAATTAAAGACGATCTGGTTTGAATGTGTTTTTAAAATTGATGAAATAGTTTATGGTAAAAATATTTTTGGTATGAATCATTGACAAAAATGTAAGTGAACATTGGAAAGCACTTCAAGTACTTTTTGAAATCTAAAAATATTTTCAGTCATTTTATAAGCATTTTTAAACGATCCCTTGATTCTGTTGGATGCATAATGAGGGTAGTTCACATGTGGAGATTTGATTGGCGTTGATCTAATTTTCTAAATATTTAGTTAATTTACTGGATATCGAACTTGTAACTCAAGTGATTCGGCATTCACTCCTCCACCATGATTCATTTTCCGAATCAAAATTTTGAGTCGTTCATGAACATGCGAACATGAATAACTTCCATGAGTAATTTGACAAGTATTGAGGCTTAGTCACTAACTAATGGATGATTCCAATGGTACTAATAATGTTTATACCAATAAAATGACATTATATAATATGAAAATCAAATTTTAACGTCATACGTTATGTTTTTCTCTGAAAACGACATCCACCTCAAGAGAAAATGACATTCAATACATATGAAAATCAAATTTAACCTCATACATTATGTTTTTCTTTTAAAACGACATCCACCTCCACAAATGCTGCCCGCCGTCTATTTGCGCAGTGTTTGTTTTCGCCGATCGCCTGACTCAAGTTAATATGTTAAATTTGAATTTTTAATTCTCAAGTTCATTGAAAGAGGACTTGTCCTGACATCTTGCATTGAAAATTTCTAGTTATATTTTTATATGTTTTACATAGATTTTGCTTTTTCTCAATAATTTACATGAAATAACGCATGACGATTTCTTTGAAATAGGAACAATAATCTCCTTAACAAAATTGCTATGGTGCATAATTATTTACGAATAACGTAATACATACAACGATCATTCAAATAATACACATTACTTATCACGTCAAATAATTATTTTCTTAACATCTTTCTTAGAGAAAATTAGAATTATATGCCTCATTTTAGATTTTTGTAGACTAAACATTTATGTTTTTTGAGTTTTTGATTAAGTTTTTGAAACATTTGATTAAGATACTCAGACTTGAACTACTTCAGATTAATTGAAATTAATTTA
Source organism: Cotoneaster glaucophyllus (assembly GCA_036320875.1). Taxonomy (NCBI): domain Eukaryota; kingdom Viridiplantae; phylum Streptophyta; class Magnoliopsida; order Rosales; family Rosaceae; genus Cotoneaster; species Cotoneaster glaucophyllus. The sequence goes on along the minus strand of CM070070.1, from coordinate 24,982,439 downwards.
CATTTAAATATCTGCTATATATTTTAAATAATTTCAACTATATTTAAGTCTAAAAATTTAAACTTTTCAAATCTAAATGTACACCCACGCCAAATGGAAACGTGCCAACATTAAATGAAAACGTACCAACGTCAAACGAAAACGTACCAACCCCGAATTAAAACGTACCCAATTATAAACTATATTAAAATAAATCTTCATCTTTTTGGAATGTTTAAAAATATGTTTGATTCATACATAATGCTCTAGATAGTGTTGTTGTTTGGTAGATAAGTATTTGGAACAACTTTTAGTTGATCGGAGATAAATCCTTATTATTGTAGATCATGCTAAATAATAACGATAAATCATATAATTTTGAATTAACAAAAAGGCTATTGTCCGTCGATTAATGACTTTTTTTTATAAAAAAATAATAATTAATTAAAGTAATGTAAACTTAAACATTGTTAACGACTCTTTCTATAAAAAAATAATTAATTAAAGTAATTCCTCATTATTAGGACAAAAAGTAATAAAACTTATGTTTTGAAAACAAACGTACCAAAAATTCAAATGTACCAAAAACTAAATGTACCAAAAATTCATATGTACCAAGAAGCCAAATGGACCAAAAATTCAAATGTACCAAGTAACTAAATGTACCATTATAATCAAATGTACCGAAATAACCAAACGTACCTAACAACGAATTTTGTTACATTCTATTTAATTTACTAAAATAAATATTTTAATAAAAAATAAAAAAAATCTTAAATCATCATAATAAGATACGTCTAAAAATAGGAGGAAAAAAGGGAATGCTAACGTGAATAGACTTCTAATGAAATAAAATTAAAGTACCAAAAAATTGTAGGAAAAATGTTTAATCAAATTTGCAAAATGAATAGATGTTTAGTCTATGACATTTAAAAACGAGGCGTCTAACGTCTCTTTTTCTTATTTACTAATTACAGACCATAAAAATCAAATAAAATGTGTTAAAGTAGAATGTACCATGAACACGTTTCTATATATTTCCCCTCCCCACCTCATATTTTTCCATATTTACAATAATTACACCTATAAAAAATCAAAACGAACGACACCCCAAAAATTGCGTGCATATGGTTACCCCTGCCAGCACAAACGACACCCAATATTTTCCCATCTATGCAAACAGTAAAAGCCAGATTTCTCACTCCTTCATATATTTTCTTCTTTCTTCCTCCCACAACCCAATTCCCATACTTTCTCTCTCTGAAACCCATTTGTTCTTACTCCTTACCCTGACCCTTTCATCGTCTCTCAACCAGAAGTTCTGATACGAGAATTTCTGGGTCTGGGCGTACATGAGAGATTTTTCTGCAGTCCGGGGCAATTTCATAAATACCCGATTGCCCGAGGACTTACCGGTTTCAAATTAGAACTTGTGCAGGGGGTTTTGGGCAAAAAAATGCAGAAAACGAGTCCAACTCGGCAGGACCAGCTCAAAGCTTCCTACTTGTTCGCATTCCCGGAAAAAACGGGCGACTACTTGGTCCTCTGCCTGCGCTTGGGCCTCCTCCTTTGCCTCGTCACATCGATTTCACTCGCGCTTTTCTCCGCCTTCTCCACCAAGTCGCACTGGTTCCCCATGCCGGACCTAGTCCGGACCCGAGCCGACTCTGTAGCTCCGGGACCCGGACCCGAACCGGAACCCACTAACATAACCCACATTCTCTTCGGCATCGGCGCCTCCCTCACCACGTGGCGTGACCGCAGCCTGTCAGCGGAACTCTGGTGGGACCCGAACACGACCCGCGGGTTCGTATGGCTCGACGCGAAACCCAAAAACGAAACGGACTTCTCCGGTTCGATGCCGTACCGGGTGTCGGAGGACTGGACCCGGTTCAGGTACTCGAGTTCCCAATCGGCGGTTCGTATCGCCCGGATTGTGTACGAGAGCTTTAAACTCGGGTTGCCCAACGTGCGGTGGTTCGTGATGGGGGACGACGACACGGTGTTTTTCACCGACAACCTAGTTTCGGTGCTGGCGAGGTACGACCACGACCGTATGTACTACATTGGCGGGAATTCGGAGAGCGTGGAGCAGGACGTGATGCACGCGTACGACATGGCGTTTGGCGGCGGCGGGTTCGCGATCAGCTACCCACTCGCGGCGCGGCTGGTCGAGCTGATGGACGGCTGTCTGGAGAGGTACTCTAATTTCTACGGCTCCGATGAGAGGGTATCGGCCTGCGTCAGCGAGATGGGTGTGCCGCTCACTAAACTCGGTGGGTTCCACCAGGTACGTTATACTTTTCTTGCTTTTTCTTTTGTTACACGCGGCGGTGCTCGGTGGTTTTACTTAGCTGCTAGGGGAAAAGGTGGCGGACTACAGATTCAAAAGGTCAACTGTTTTCGGTTTTGTTGGCGGAGAGATTTAAAAAAAATGTGTCCGAAACACGAGAATATGTTTTGTGATGCATTTTTAACGGCAAGCGTGCGCGGGTCATTGGGTTAGCGCCACGTGTGTGGAGTAACGACATGGATTTGAATTTCGGTTGGATGACCTAATGGCAAGGAACAAAATATCGCCGATATATCGGCGATATTATCGTTTTTTCGGGGTCCCGATATTTTTTTAACTATCCAAATGATTTTCGTGATAATATCGCGATATTATCGATAATATCGGTAATATCGCGAAATTATCGAAATATCGCGATATTAGCCATGAGCTGGCACCCTAATAAAGGTCACCAAAAGGCCAAGAAAGGAACGGTCTCATCAGCATTGGAACTTGGGTTTTGTAGGCAAGCTTGCTTGCTCACTTTTCTCAAGTGGCCGATGTGGGACGAACTGTTTTTTCAGCATTGGAACTTGGCTTTTGTAGGCAAGCTTGCTTGCTCACTTCTCTCAAGTGGCCGATGTGGGACTCTCACTCCTGCACAAAAAACGCTTGGCCTTTTGGCAACCTTTTGGCAGCCAAGCTTGCATAAAGCTTGCATAAAATATGTATATGTTTATATACTTATATATATATATATATATATTCAATATGTATATGTTTATATACTTATATATATATATATATATATATATATATATATATTAACAATGAAAAAGACCCACTAAGTACATCTATAAAAATATAAATTGTACAGAAATAGAAATGATATCGACTTGGGCAATGGTAATTTTCTTTGTTTGTATGTATACATAAATACACTAAAAACATAAATTGGCCCAAAAGAAGTAATAGAACAGAAACATCAATTCCCCTCTTCATTTGAATTTGTTAGTTCTGGGTGTTCAGTTTCTTACTAAGAGCAATGCATCAAGTTTTAAAAATTGTCTGTCTATTTCTTGGCTAGCTGGGAATGACGTGGTTCCAGGGAGGCAGTGTTTTGATCAACAGGCCTGGATATATTTCTATTGGTTCATTTGATTTTGACCCATCTAATTGAAAATTGACTTGGGAGTTTGATTTTTCATTGTTCTCTGTCCTAGCTTAATGTCACATTGAAAGGGTTAAAATATTAATTATATTAGAGAAGGTTGGCATGGAAAGAGTAATAGCATTTTTATACTAAAAATCACATTTTTAACGAAAAAGTCAAATCTAACACTATTCATTTTACCCTTTATTTTGTCCTTATAGTTAAAACTAAAAGTTTTCAATCTTTTTTCATTAGTTTTTTTTTTTTTTTTAAATATTTGAGGAATTTAAAAGCTGCATGCATGTGTTTGGCTTGTCGTGTCGTATAGCAAAAAGGTTGGATACGTGTCCTTGAAGTTGCATTTTTTTCTTCATAGGATTACTTTCTTTAAGAATATTCTGTATTACTTTATTACGACAGATATTAGTGTGTGTGTGGCATAAAACATAATGACCATGAAATCGATCTTCTTTGTCTTTAACCACTTTCCTTTGAATTTTTTTGGAATAGAATAATATTTGGTTACCAAACAATGCCTAAGATTCTTACCTAAAGTTATTCCGTTGCCAACTTACGAAACTTTGTGTTTATGATTAGAATTGTTCATACTATAAATCATTGTACAAATATTGTCTTGACAAAATATCAATTAAAACTAAAGTCGTCTAGTCATCGAATTGTAGAAAAACAGATAAATAGAATTGGTAAAAATATTACGAATCGTCTATGTATTTCTACACTAGATTGACTATACGACCTCAGGCTTAATTCATTTTTTGCAGAGAATTTTTACAGAGTGATTTATAATATGTACAATTTTGACTAGAATTTTTAGAGTAGGAGTTCTTACTCATATCTAAGTAGTCAAAAATTGTTTTTTGAAATCCATACCCATTTACTGTACCAGTTTTTGTGGCGTTTATGGAGCCATGGAATTGAAAAAAGTTGGTAGCTAATGCTTGCTTCCACCCTTTAGTCGTAAAGCATTCCAGTCCACACTTTTTAACTGTAAGATTGGAGAACTTTCGTTGTTACATGCAACTGAAATGCTACAATAACCGTATTTTAAAGGATGTGTTATTCACACATCTTTTTATATTTCTCACATATTTTCTTATTTTCAAGCTGTCAATCAAATGAAATGAAAAAAATCAAATGACAAAAATTAATCAGAAGTGTGTGAGAAGTAAAAAAAGGTACGTGAATATCACATCCCTTTTTTAAAGAGGTCTGGCACAATTTCACTAACACGAGAGAAAATTAAAATTTATGTGCGTCATGGCTTGAATCATGGCTAAGATATAGAAATGTATAATGATTGTGATATCTCATTTATTTTATTTTATTTTGGAAACTATGATATCTCATTTATATCTACGTTTCTCTCGTAAGGTTGAGCTATTTCGCGATCACTGTTGATCAACTATGAACGGTAAGTTAGTCGCTCGTACGTGTGATACTGGCCGTTTCAAAATTTATCGGAGGTTTCTCTGGTAGCCCCGGTGAAAATAACGACTCTGCTTTGTCTTTGTGTGCTATCTTCCTCCATGCTTCGTAGCATTTCAAATTTTCCAACCATTTACGCAAGAAGGTTGGTGGGTGAATTTTGATAAGGCAGTCGCTTTCACCGGCATAATTCTAGAAAGTCACTGTCCTCGGTATTTTACCAAATCTTCCGTTAGATCTAAATACTTCAAGTATTTTCTTTGAGTCTTTTGTCCAAGTCTTCTTCTACCATTGTGGCCTTAAACCTTTGTCATGTAAATCACATATTCTAACCGGAGAGTGTCTGTAGGTCTTCGTTTCGCATGTCTAAACCACATTATTCAATTTTCTCTCATCTTATTAAGAATGTTAAAATTATAAAAAATATCTTATAATTCAATTGCTAAACACGATTATTTAGTCTAGCAGTATTCAATCTTAGAAAAACTTAGTGAGACGGTCGTATCACGTCATTACGTTAATATTTTATGATTTTATAAATCAGAATGCTTATTGTAATTTTTGTTTGGTATTATTGTAATTTTCCAGTTTGATATCAGAGGTGACCCGTACGGTGTCTTAGCTGCGCACCCATTGGCACCGCTGGTGTCACTTCACCACCTGGACTCCATGAAACCCATGTTCCCGAACCAGACCCATTTAGACTCACTCAAGTCCCTTCTTCGTGCATACCGGCTCGACCCGGGCCGGATCCTACAACAAAGCTTTTGCTACGACCACCGGCGTAAATGGTCAATGTCCGTTTCATGGGGATACACCATTCAGCTTTACCCGTCGTTGATCGGAGCTATGGAACTTCAGATGCCGTTGCAGACGTTCAAGACGTGGGGGACCTGGAGTGACGGACCATTCACATTCAATACCCGACCCGTGAGTTCCGACCCGTGTCAGCAGCCCATCATTTATTTCTTGGACCAGGTTATATTTGTTAGGGGCGGGTCTGTGACTATTTACAAGAGGTTTGTGGCCAGTGAAGGGAAGCAATGTGAGAGAGCAGAATATGCCCATGCAATGCAGAGGATTGTAGTCTCCTCAAAGAAGATGGACCCTCACTATTGGACAAAGGTAACCCTAGCTCTTTTCATAAATGATAATACTCCTCTTGTTTTGCGCATGGGTCCTATATATGTTTTGAGTTTTTTGCTCGATTAACTCGTTTGGAAGTGCTTTTAAAATGACTGAAAGCGGTTTCAGAGAAAATATTTTGGGGTTGTAAAAGAACTTGAAGTGATTCCTTGAGTTGTGTCCTTCTTTCAAGAAGTACTTCAAGTGTTTTTTCAGCATTCACTTGCAATTTTATAAAGAATTGGTTCTAAAAACATTCTCACCAAAAGCGTCTTCGGTCATTTTAAAGCACTTCCAAACGAGTCATAAACTTATATGCATTAGGAATGCTATTACGACAATATTTCAAATTAATCATGCATTGTGATATGTACTCACACAACATGAGTAACTAACTTAACGTACTTCCCCAATCATCCCCGTTGTAGGGGAGTTGTTCCCATGTTGCACAGTAGACTAGTGGATATGTTTTCAGATTAATTTGTGATTAGTGGTCTAATCTAATGGGTGTGATTTTGTAGGAGGCGGCTCCACGTAGGCAATGCTGTGAGATTAAGAACCGAGGAATCATAGCGAATGGAGATCTGGAGATTAGGATTAGGACATGCAAACCAACGGAATCAATCACTATGTCTGTTTAGGATATTTGGCAATGCTGCGGGACTAAGTAATTTAGAGGCCTTTTGTGGGGGCTTAGCATACTACTTATAGATTAGCGGTTTTTTCCGCCAAACTAGTTACTGAGATTTACAGTCGATATAAATAGTTCATGAAATTGTCTACCATAAATTATTTTAGTCATTTCATGAGAAATATCCGTTAAATTGATGATATCTTTGTCAAATCAACTCCTTCACTTGAACTAGTGGTTTTTTCAATTCCATGGATATTTTTTACAGAATAGCCAAAATGATTGATGCTAGACAATCCCCAGGACCACTCTTATCGATTTTAAATCTCAGGGACCAAAGTGAGGATTTATGACAATCTTATAGACCATTTTGACTAAAAAGTCTATATTAGCCTATTCAGTCGTTCCACTTATGTAACTAATTCAAGCAATAATCGAAGGCTTAGATTAGTCCACACTTAAGCAACTACCCTTTGTAATTTCTCTCTTCCTCTGTATCTCAATCTCTCTTCTTTATTTCTGCTAAAGAAAGTAATCCTCAAGAAGCATTAGGTAGGAATACGATCACGTGATATAACTAGTCTACTTGTGTTAATAAGAACGAACGGCAAAGCTAATGTATCTAAACAGGCTCATACAAGCCCCACATTATACCACACAAACTAATTATATCACGTGATCGTATTCTTATAGCATACAATAATAACGTGTCATTTTTCGATGTCCTCGTATGTGTGTGTCAATTTTTCAAAGTTTGAATGGGGGTGGCCTTAGTTTTAGTGGTAGAGCGAGCACTAGGCTCATATCAACAACAAAAGATAAAATCGCACTTGCAACTTGACCACTTGGAGCTAAACACACCAAATGGCCTGAAAGAAGCGGCACTACTACTAGCAAATGAAGAATACACACGATAATGCATAGCATTAACAGGTTTACTGTTGTTTGCTATTTGCTAATCTAGGTGGAGCTAAACTCTCTTTGTTCCATTGGTAAGTGAAAGCTAAAAGCAGATTACTATTGTCACCGAAGAAAATTTGCGATAAATGTAAGACGCAATACCTGGTGAAAGACGATGCCAATAATGGTTTCCTTGTCAATGGAGGAGAAACAATGAACAGATAAGAGTTCAGCTGACTGCCCACCTCAGCCTCCGACAATGGTTACTTACATGAAACATGGTGACACGGTGAAAGGTACAGAAAGTTAACTGATAAAAGTATCTGTATCAAACCGTACCTGGTTGGCCATAGTTTACGTGTGTTCATGTATGCATTTGAATAAATGGAACAAACAATTACTTACATACCATACAATAGTTACATCAGATTAAGTAACAAGCTCCATTCGTGAAAATTGCAGCTTCCTGTGTATCCAATATTAACCAATTCCCTACTTACAATGTCGTTCTATATTTTGATCAATGATCAATTAATTGCAAAGCAAGGTTTCACGTGTTGGGTTTCCAGTTGTCGGATTCACCCTGTTAACAGAACAGTAGCTTCATTGTAAAATGGAGCAGATTTCTGAAGATGAATGTGTAGATATAAAGTATCATATTCTTACCCATTGGCAACTTTGCAGAGATATTCCCGTTGATCTTCTCTCAGAGGCACATCTGTGAAGTCTGGCAACATACAGAGAAAATCGTCCAAAATTGATTATGTACACTCGATTTGAAGTTACGCAGCCTAGAAAATTAAGATATGCTTGGTTTGCCCCAAGGAAATGGAAACATTCCATTGTCTTTTTTCCATGGAAACTAGCCAAAGAAAACTGAAGCTACTGTGTAGACTGGAGAGAAAACTAGATACAGCAACGAGATGAAAAGCTTATCTTTTTTTTGTTGTCTAATTTTCCATTTTCTTTGTAGTATTAAACGTAGCTCGAATGGATTAGGGTAAACGTTGAGGTGAAGTCCCGAATGGTAAGGGTTAAGTCAAAGCATTAAGAAATATTAGCATTGACCAAAATCTTGACATACCTGCACCCGTAATATTTGACCCTTTGAAAGATGTGTTGCCTGTGGCTACTGCACCTTCTAAGTTAGCGTTGCTCAGATTTGCCTGCAGAAGTGGAACATGTGTGAGTGAGAAGTTAGAACATTATGGAAACCTTTCCTTCTTCATTTTTTATGCTTGGACATTTGAACTTTGGGACTAGTGGAACCTCAACCCAACTGTTACTACCAACACCTGAGGCATTGACCAAGGGATGGGAACGTAACTGCATTCAGGTGAAAACAAACAGAGCTGTAAAACTGGGAATGAGGAAAATTTATAAGGTTCAGCTAAACTAGTTGACGAAAGCATTTTCCACTACCGAAGGCTAGCTGTCTGATGGTTTAACTGTTTTCTACAAATTATGAGGCTATTGTAGGGTAAATTCCTCAAAATTCTCAAATGAACTTGATTGGAAAGCTCTACCAATTTCATTCTCGTTGCAATCTCAAAAACGGAAAACGCATGAAACTCCATTAAGAATGCCAATGCAAACTTGCTTGAAGGGCACTTGCATCACAAGTTAACCAGACCCCGATCAAAACAAACCTAATAAAGCATGAAACTCCATCACTCTAACCCACCTCAAATCTCTTTTTCCCTCTAATATCCTCGAAAAATGACAACACGAAGAGAGCTTCTGACTGACAATTTTCTAAAGGCGTGGAGGTATTCATGATTAACAATTCGAGCTGCAAATCTTACTAAGAAACAAAACTGAGAGCCAAATTAAATAGTAGAGAAAAGAAGTAAAATTCTCCATAAAAGTCACCCCCTTATGTTGCAAACTTAAGAGGATTCAAACAACAGATTACAGCCAGGGTTCTCTCATCCTTGTGCTTATTATTCCACATTGTAACCCCATAACTCCTGGAAATTGGAACTTCAGACTCATCGACTGAATATTCGTAAGTTACTGGGAACACTTTCAGTCCCACTATTATCCCCTTATCTACATTTTTTCACCATTTACCACAAAACTGATGGCGGAACGCCAAAACATCTAAATTAGGGTTTCTTATTAATCAAATGTAAAATTGAATGTTCCATCAAAGTTCACCTTTGTCACATTGGCCAAAGAAAAGTCCACAGCTCTTAGATCTGCATCAGAAAGATCAGCCCCTGGAAAGAGAATATCACAGTAAACAAAACAACCGATAAACCATGTTCTTCCTAAACATTTGCAACACGTACCAACGCCACTCGAAGGTTACAGCATTCGTGATGATAAATAATTGAAAACAAATGTACCTGTTAAATCAGCATCGAAGAAGCTAGCACCTAATAACTTGGCGCCTTTGAAATTCGCTTGCCTCAATATCGACTGCAACAAAATCAACACACAAAGATTCAAAATTTTCGAATGTAAAAGCATCAAACGCTTTGCATAAAACAAATTCGATCAATTTTGGACCGTTTTGAAGTCTTGCTTGATCAAAGTCTTGCCGCTAAAGTCCTTGCCGGTGAGGTCCTGGCCCCTAGTCACCTCCGCACCGTACGGACCCCCACCCTTTCACCAACAACGAGACGAAATCTTAGCACCTTGAGTAATTTTCCTTCACTTTCTTGGGAACCAAACAAATTATTGGAATTCAGGATCAAACACTTACCTTAAAGGCGAATGCAGGATTGGCTACGAACAGAGAAGCCGAGAGCAGAGCGACCAGGCTCGCCCTACAGACGGAGTCTCCCAGCGACAACAAAGAGTTTCCAGAAGTTTCCAGGCGGTTCTTTACAACCTGTGAAGGAAATTTGAAAAGTGAGAATTCATCAGAGCGAATTGGCTAACGTACGCGGGTGTGCGCAGTGCGAGACAAGCGGAAATGGAGGAGAGAAGGAGGCGAGGTAGAGCAGTATACCTGGGGCGGAGGATAGCCGGCGGAGAGAGGGAGGTGTTGGCGGGAAGGGTGAGGTTTATGGGGGAGAGAGAGGGAGGGTTTTGGGGGGAGTTTGGAAGAGCAGATGGAGACGTTGAGAAGCGCCATTTGCGAATTTCCAGTCGGTTTTTTTTCCTCTGTTTTTGTGTCAGCGGATAACGAGCGAGATCTGAATATGGATAAATGGGGCCGGGGTTCTGTCCACTTGCTCACACCTATGAGTGAGAGTCCCAAATCCTGTGGAGAATTGTTATTAGCATTCCAAAAATCTCATTTAGCTTTCCAAACTTTTTATAATTAAAAAGAAAAATACTTGTGAGGAATGTAGAATGAAATTTTTGAAGTGCTAATAACAATTCCCTTTATACGTGAAATTTAAGTCATCATGTACTTATAACTAGAGAGAAATATATCATCGTAATAACAAACTTTATTTGCACATTTGTTAAGAGACTCATCACAATTTAGCTCCGTTTGTAAGTATTCAGTTTTTCTATTTTTTTTCGAACAAACGATATTATCTACTCTCAAGAGGTAAGGGAGTTGGTCAAGCTTGTGGTTTACCATTGCCTTTGGCGAGAACTGACCTAAGACCTTTCATTTACAAGTGAAGAGAACTATCACTAGCGTAGTACTAAGTGGTAGTTTTTTAATATTGTAGAATGAACAATTTTTGTGATATGTCACTAATAGAAAATAAGCACGGTAATCAACACTTAAGTATCCAATCGAAAAAAAGTTGTTTTCTCTCACAATCTCCCAACACACGAATTAAATAATAGGTTTTTTTAGCCAAAACAGTCATTAAGATTGGTATAACTCATCGCTTTGTTTCTTGAGATTTATTAAGATAATTTTTGCCAAATCAACTCCTCAACTTGAACAGGTGGTTTCTTCAATTTGATGGAATTTTTTTAATAAAAGAACTAAAATGATTGACGATGGGATCACTTTTATTGGTTTTAAACCTCACGATTAAAGTGAGGAGTTATGCCAATCTAAAATAACCATTTTGGCTAAAAAGTAAAAAGGAGAAAACGCGTGAGACTCTCTCTGGTTTCTCAACCTTGCAAACTTCTTTGCTGTCGGTCCCAGCCGGTGGCTATCCATGTCCAAGTTACTTGTTTTCCTCTTTCCCTCTTTCTCCTAATTATCTTCTCTCCTTTTCAATTTTCCCCTAAGATTTTTCTCAGTTTCCTTGAGCTTTGTCTCAAACTTTTCTACGAGTTTGTCTCACTTTTGGACTTCATGTCCCTCCTCTCCACCCCTCCCTCTCCTCTAGCCATTCTTTTCCAAACCCAAACTCCATATCCCTTCACTTTTCCCCTCTGCATCCCTTCCCCATAAACCATCCTCACCCCATCCTTTGCTTTGATTCGCAGGCTCTGGGTCAAATATGATTGCCAGCTTTATTTACCTCCCTCACTATCCCCCCTCCCCCACAAAAAAAAAACAGTTTGCCGGATTTCCATCGAGGCCAAGTGTATTGCGATTTTGGCCAAAGTAAGGGTATTTTACATACCCCTTAGCCTCACATTCTATCCATGTGTTAATGTGTTCGTATATATTTGTTGGAATTCATGAATGAGATTTGGATCTGGTGCCTATCTTTTGGTTCTGCATTTTTTATAAAGAAATCTGGATGTGGTGTGCTTCTTGTTGCGGGTTTGGTACTTTTGTGCTGCGATGTATTGTTCGTTTTCACCCCTCGGTCGTTTTATCTAGTGTTACTACTTCGGTAGCTGACAAGACTTTCATGACGATGACCGGTGACGGTGACAGACGCTGCTTTCTACGATTGAAAATTAAAGATTTGAGTTCCCGTATTAGTTTATTTAAATAGGCTGGACCTTTATATATTTGTTTTCCCCCAATGTATTTAAATTATTTTACCTTCCCTTCAGTTAGCCCTGTAACCTTACTATCGGATTAATACATTTAAGTGTAAATTACATAGTAGCCCCTCAGGTTTGAGGTCTATTACAACCTCATACAACGTCTTTAAAACATTTCACTTTCATACCTCAACTACTATTTTATTTCAAAATAATACCTCCGTTAGATTTTCCATCCATTGGTCTGTTAAATGCTGACGTGGCTGCCACGTGGTAATTTTTTTTAATACATTAAAAATATTATAATATTAACCCAATTAAAAAAAAAAAAAAACAGAAAAACCCGAACACAGATCCTCTTTCTTCCCCCTCTCCTCTCTGCAACCCCCCAAACGACCCGCATACTTGCAACAACAACAACAACAACTAGAAGAATAAGAAGAAGAGGGAGGAAGAAGAAAAAAAAGAAAACCCAAACCCAATTCGTCCCGCACCCGCAAAAAACAAGAAGAAGAAGAAGAAGAAGAAGCCCAGAACCCTTCGCCCCGCCGCAACCCGCGACCCACCTCCCCTTCCCCCCAAAACCCTTCCCCCCCCGGCCCCCCCGCTCTGCCCCCCACCCGCGGGACCTTCCGGCGAACTGGGGTCTTTTTTTTTTCTCCCTCTTCTTCTTCTTCTTGTTGTTGCAGGTTTTGGGGGGGACAAACAGGGGTTTTTTTTTTTTTTTTTTCTCCTCCCTCCTCCTCTTCTTCTTCTTGCAGGTTTTTGGGTTCTTTTTTTTTTTGGAAACCTTTTTTGGGTTCTAGGTTAGGGATAGGGATGTGGGTCGCTTGGGGGGAGGTCGCTGGGGGGGGGGGGGTGAGGGATAGTGGGAAGGGATTTTGTAAATGGGAGTTGCAGAGAGGAGAGGGGGAAGAAAGGGGATATGGGCTCGGGTTTTTTTTTAATTTTTTTTAATTTTTTAAATTGGGTTAATATTATAATATTTTTAAGGGAGTTTTAACGAAACACTTCCGGTACTATTCACTTTTAACGAAAAACCATTTTTTTACCTTTACCTGATACTATTAACTATACCTTTAAAAAGGGCTTTTCGTTAAAAGGAAAGTTTTTTTGGACTTTTCATTAGTTGTCCTTATTTTTAATGTATACAAAATTATTTTTTTTACCACGTGGCAGCCACATCAGCACAAATGTGGCAGCCACGTCAATCTTTAACAAACCAATGGATGGAAAATCTAACGGAAGTACTATTTTGAAATAAAATAATAGTTGAGGTATGAAAGTAAAATATTTTAAAGACGTTGTACGAGGTTATAATAGACTTCAAACCTAAAAGGTTACTGTGTAATACATTTAACTTATCAGACCCAAAAAAACACGGTGGAATTCTTCTTCTTTTCCTTGTTTACTTTGTTGTTCATTTCTTTTCTTCCTCCTCTAGATCCTTGGCCGGACTCTAGGGATTCGACCTCGCTCTTCCATTTTTCCAACCAAGGTAAATTCTTCTCTCTCACGCAACTTCACTCGCATGAAATCTCCTTCGCATTCCGAATTTTTATTTTTTTTACATTTTTATTTTCCTGATTTGAATGGATCGCGCCGGATCTGTTACCAGAGAAGCGGAGCGGTCGAACCCGAAGCTTGCAGTTGTGCTTGAACCGGTGGGGGAGAGGAAGGAACCGGATTTGGGAGGCGTCAGGCTCGGGATCGCCGGCGAGGTGGAAAGCAGGACTGTTTGGTAAGTAGCCAAACGAAAATCTGGAATTTGAATTTTCAGTCTCTGCTAAATCTGATGTTTGGAGCACATTTGGCGTCCGAATTTGGGATTCAGCATTGGAAGGGCCAATGTCGAAATCAATGGAACCAAATAGAGCCAATTTTAGTTTACTTTTTCTTGGGGGGAGCTGCTTAGTGTTTGTTATAGGATTTAAGTTATCTGTTTAGATTCAAATCTTTACTTTTTCGAATGGAAATTTACGAGTAATTTTCCGTTGCGATGAAATTTTAGTTTTATTCAACTGATAGTTGGAATTTAAGTATGATGCATACCACCTGACTATGTTTTTATTAGTGAAGGTAGTGTAGGTTTTAAATGTTGCTTATATTGTGTTTAGATGGTATGTGTACATGTAAAGACATATAAATTATACAGCGAGACATTTAAATTATACAGCGAGACAGGAAGTTATGGTTGTGATATTGGTTAGTGGCAATGAGGGTGGGTGCGGGGCAGTCATGGCTGTTGAAAATCAGTGGTAGTGGTTATGGTAGTTTAAATGTCTGCATATGATATGATTACAATCATTTTGAATTACGCTTGTTGATTAATTGTTATACTTCGGTTAGCTTACTTGGTATGTTGAATTTCAACTAGGTATGTGTTGCCTATGCTTCTTTGCCTTCTCTATATAGAAGGTGGTAAATACAGCTAGAACTTTGGTTCTATTCAAAAGAATATTGTTCGGAGATGGGGCGTCTAAAGCTGCAAACTGGCATCAAGGCAATTGAAGAAGAATCTGAGGACTTTGAGGCAACGAATTCAAATAGAGCTACATTGGCATGCATCATCAATTCAGAAATAGGTTCTGTATTAGCGGTTATGAGGAGGAATGTAAGATGGGGTGGGCGCTATATATCCGGTGATGATCAGCTGGAACACTCTTTAATCCAGTCTTTAAAGGCATTGCGCAAGCAAATTTTTTCATGGCAGCATCAGTGGCATACCATTAATCCTGTTGTGTATCTCCGGCCATTTTTGGATGTGATTAGATCGGATGAAACTGGTGCACCAATCACTGGTGTTGCTTTGTCATCTGTTTATAATATCTTAACACTTGATGTGATTGATCAAAATTCCTTAAATGTTGAAGATGCCATGAACTTGTTAGTTGATGCCATCACTAGTTGCCGATTTGAGGTCACCGATCCTGCATCAGAGGAAGTGGTATTGATGAAGATATTACAGGTTCTTTTGGCTTGCATGAAGAGTAAAGCATCTGTTATGTTGAGTAACCAGCACGTTTGCACTATAGTGAATACATGTTTCCGTATAGTTCATCAAGCAGGAACAAAAGGCGAGTTGTTGCAACGGATAGCTCGCCACACAATGCATGAACTTATTAGATGTATTTTCTCACACCTTCCTGATGTTCACGACACTGAACATGCACTGTCAAATGGAAGCACTACCAGAAAACAAGAGGTACTGCGACTAATAAAGTTTGCATGCATTAGGTCTTAACCTAGATGTGTTCTGTTGATTATAGTGTAAACTTATTAATTGATGCGCAAGTGTCCAATGTTTAGAACTCCTTTGTGAATCTGTGGTTGTTTTTTCTTGTGCAGATTGCCGGCCTAAATAATGAGTATGCTTTTGGGAGTAAACAATTGGAGAATGGCAATGTGAGTTCTGGGTATGATAGTCAGCCATTATCCACAAGTCCTGCATCAAATGCTTCTTCAGGCCTGGTAGCACCTGGGATTGATGAAAATGCACTCGTGGTTTCTACTGGGAAGGAGGCTGTTCAATATGATTTGCATCTCATGACTGAGCCATATGGGGTACCCTGCATGGTGGAAATATTTCACTTTCTGTGCTCTTTGTTAAATGTTTCTGAGCATATGGGAATGGAACCTAGATCTAATACCATTGCATTTGATGAAGATGTGCCTCTTTTTGCCTTGGTTGTGATTAATTCAGCTTTAGAGTTGGGTGGATCCCACATTCAGAATCATCCCAAGTTATTGAGTTTGGTACAGGATGAATTGTTTCGAAATCTTATGCAGTTTGGTTTGTCAACGAGTCCACTTATTCTTTCAATGGTATGCAGCATTGTTCTTAATTTGCACCACCATTTGCGCGCTGAACTTAAACTACAGCTTGAGGCTTTCTTTTCTTGTGTGATATTGAGGCTTGCACAAAGTAGATATGGAGCTTCTTATCAGCAGCAGGAGGTTGCCATGGAGGCTCTTGTTGACTTCTGCAGGCAGAAAAATTTCATGGTGGAGATGTATGCTAACTTAGATTGTGACATAACATGCAGCAATGTCTTTGAAGAACTTGCTAATCTCTTGTCAAAGAGTGCATTCCCTGTCAATTGCCCTTTGTCTTCAATTCACATTCTTGCTTTGGATGGCCTTATTGCTGTTATTCAAGGAATGGCCGAGAGGGTGGGGAATGGATCTGTTTCTGCACATACGCCAGTGAATCTGGAAGAGTATACTCCGTTCTGGATGGTGAAGTGTGACAACTACAGTGATCCTAGTAATTGGGTTCCATTTGTTCGCCGGAGGAAGTACATAAAGAGAAGGTTAATGATTGGAGCTGATCATTTTAACCGTGACCCAAAGAAAGGACTGGAGTTCCTCCAAGGAACATATCTGTTGCCCAACAAACTTGATCCACAAAGTGTGGCCTGCTTTTTCAGGTACACTGCTGGGTTGGACAAGAATCTAGTTGGGGATTTCTTGGGAAATCATGACGAGTTTTGTGTTCAGGTTCTTCATAAATTTGCCGGTACGTTTGATTTCGCAGATATGAACTTGGATACTGCACTCCGACTGTTTTTGGAGACATTTCGATTGCCTGGAGAATCACAAAAGATACAGAGGGTGCTTGAAGCATTCTCAGAGAGATATTATGAGCAATCACCACTAATTCTAGCTAACAAGGATGCTGCGCTTTTGCTGTCATATTCACTCATAATGCTCAATACAGATCAACACAATGTTCAGGTAAAGAAGAAAATGACAGAGGAGGATTTCATTCGGAATAATCGGCACATCAATGGAGGCAGTGATCTTCCTCGAGAATTCCTGACAGAGCTTTACCACTCCATATGCAAGAATGAGATCCGAACAACTCCAGAACAAGGTGCTGGTTATCCTGAAATGACCCCAAGCCGGTGGATTGATTTAATGCACAAATCTAAGAAGAGTGCTCCATTTATCATGTCTGATTCCAGAGCCTACCTAGACCACGATATGTTTGCTATAATGTCTGGCCCTACCATTGCTGCTATCTCTGTGGTATTTGATCACGCAGAACACGAAGAGATTTACCAAACTTGCATCGATGGATTTTTAGCCGTTGCAAAGATTTCAGCATGCCATCATCTTGAAGATGTTCTGGATGATCTGGTTGTATCTCTCTGTAAGTTTACCACCCTTTTAAACCCACCATCTGTTGAGGAGCCTGTGTTAGCCTTTGGTGATGACACAAAAGCAAGAATGGCAACTGTGACTCTATTCACAATTGCCAATAGGTATGGTGATTACATCCGCACAGGTTGGAGAAATATTCTGGACTGCATCTTAAGATTACACAAGCTTGGTCTTCTTCCAGCTCGTGTGGCCAGTGATGCAGCCGATGAGTCGGAGTTTTCTGCTGACACAGGGCCTGGGAAGCCTATATCAAATTCTCTCTCTTCTGTTCATGTACCTTCCATAGGCACTCCTAGGAGATCCTCTGGATTGATGGGTCGGTTTAGTCAGCTCTTATCTCTTGAGACAGAGGAGCCGAGATCGCAGCCTACTGAACAACAACTTGCTGCTCATCAACGCACCGTTCAGACAATTCAAAAGTGCCATATTGACAGCATATTTACTGAGAGCAAGTTTCTGCAGGCTGAATCCCTCTTACAGCTTGCACGCGCACTGATTTGGGCTGCAGGACGACCCCAGAAAGGGAACAGCTCTCCTGAGGACGAGGATACTGCAGTTTTCTGCTTGGAGTTGCTGATTGCTATTACCCTAAATAATAGGGATAGGATTGATCTTCTTTGGCAGGGAGTGTATGAGCACATATCGAACATTGTTCAGTCAACTGTGATGCCTTGTGCTCTGGTAGAGAAGGCTGTTTTTGGACTTCTTCGGATTTGCCAGCGGCTGCTTCCCTATAAAGAGAACCTTGCTGATGATCTCTTGAAGTCCCTGCAGCTTGTCTTGAAGCTTGATGCTCGGGTTGCTGATGCTTACTGTGAGCAAATTACACAGGAAGTCAGTCGCCTTGTGAAAGCAAATGCCTCTCACATCAGATCCCATGGGGGGTGGCGCACAATTACATCCTTACTCTCTATCACAGCCCGGCACCCTGATGCTTCTGAGGCTGGGTTTAACGCACTGTTCTTCATTATGTCAGAAGGAACCCACTTGTTGCCGGCCAACTATGTTCTGTGTGTTGATGCTTCAAGGCAGTTTGCAGAATCTCGCGTTGGGCAGGCAGAACGATCTGTGTGTGCACTTGATCTTATGGCAGGTTCTGTTGATTGTTTAGCAAGGTGGGCCCGTGAGGCTAAGCAAGCTGTGAACGAGAAGGAAGCGGTGAAAATGTCTGAGGATATTGGGGAAATGTGGTTCCGACTTGTTCAGGCACTAAGAAAAGTTTGTTTGGACCAGAGAGAAGATGTCAGGAACCATGCTTTGTCGTTGTTGCAGAAGTGCTTGACGGGAGTGGATGGGATCCCTCTTCTACACGGTCTCTGGCTACAGTGCTTTGATGTGGTGATCTTCACAATGCTTGACGACTTGCTTGAAATTGCACAGGGACACTCCCAAAAGGACTACCGCAACATGGAAGGCACTCTTATCCTTGCAATGGAGCTCTTGTCCAAGGTGTTCTTACAGCTACTTCCTGATCTATCACAGTTAACAACCTTCTGCAAACTATGGCTGGGTGTTCTCAGTCGAATGGAAAAGTATATGAAGGTGAAAGTTAGAGGGAAAAAAAGTGAGAAGCTTCAGGACCAAGTACCCAAACTACTTAAGAACACCTTGCTTGTGATGAATTCGAAGGGAGTGCTTGTGCAAAGGAGCGCTCTAGGAGGTGACAGCTTGTGGGAGTTGACATGGCTACATGTCAATAACATTGCTCCATCCTTGCAATCTGAGGTTTTCCCTGATCAAGGTTCAGAGCAGCCTGATACTAAGCTGGGTGAAAACGGAGGTCTAGTTTCTGATGAAAAGGGTAATGTACTTCCAACTGAAATAGCGTTGCCAGAAGTTTCTGGCACTGCAAATTAGCTTCTTGTATAGTTGTTTGTAACTAGAACTGGTCCTGTTCGTGCACGTTAATAAGCACGCGTGATCCCGAATACTTAGTTATTTTAGGTGGCATCCTGCTATGAAACTTTTATGTTACAGAAACTTGCAGACGACATCTTTGATTGTTTTTTGGTAGAGCTGCTAGATGTGGATTATTACAGAGGTAACTGATATACATACTAGTGTATGAAATACCCGGCGGATTGGTCGTTTCTTTGTACTCATCTTCGTCTTCCTTCATTTGCTGCCGGATAATTCTGTTGCAGTGTTACTCTTTGTCTAAAGGTAGCCACTGAATCCATCTATGTTTCTGTACTGCCTTGTTCATCAATGTACAGAATTCAACGATTGCCACGCGTGACTCGTATTTTTACTCGGCATCTATCGTGCCATGTTTGACATCGATAATTCCGATTTCGAGCGTCGCAAATTGTTGGTTCGTTCTAACTTCTACCGATGTGGTCGTTTGAAAGATGTTTGGTTGCGAAAGTTGGTATTTTATGATGCAGCTTTGAGTCTTGTGTGGACATGTAAACGGGTCGGGTTCAATCCTACCTCTTAAGTTAACGAGTCACCCGAACCCGACCTGTTAAGTTAACGGGTCATCCGTTTCATCCATTTCACCCGTTAACACCTGTGGAGCCAAAAATAATCACAAGGCGACACGTGAATTTTTGGGTAAAAAAGGACAAAAATACCCTTGAGGCATACTGAGATTCCTACATGCGAGCAGCGGGCAATCATCTGTCAAAAATGCTCCAAAAGAGGTAACTACTTAAGTCCATCTCATCAAATTCCCTTTTGCAAAGTAACCTACAAAATATTATGTTAATTGGTTAATTAATGGATTAATTACCCAATTAATCCATTAAATATCAATTAAATCATCCAATTAACCACAAAATATAACCCATTCAATCCCAAAGCTACTCAAGGGCTGGCCACCATCCTTGCTCCTAACCTTTCTTATTTACTCCATTTTATTACCCAAATAAAGTTAGTCATTCAATTTGATAACCCCCATTTATTTCTTTCATATTTAATTAGCCAATAAATTGGCTAATTAAACCACAAATTCAACAAGAAATACACAAGGTGGCCGGCCACTTCCTCTAAAAAGTGGACCAACCTAGTCCTATAAATAGGCACTCATTTTCACCAAACACCCATTCCAACACTTTGGCAAAAATTCCAAAATTCTCTAAACACTCTTTCTCTCTAAATTCTAACTTTGGCATCGAAGGTTCTTCGGCCAAAGCCCCCCCCCCCCCCCATTCATCGTGGGCGCGTGAGGCTCTTGGCCTTAACCTAAGGTGTTAATTGTTTTGTAGGTGCAAAATTGTCCAAGATCAAGGAGGAAGAAATTTGCATCCACAAATTGGTGCTTTCATTGAGAGCAAGAAATCCACACTCGTAGAAGACTCTCGCATAAAAAAGGTTTTTTTCTCTAATTTCTAGTCCACTTGTATTTTTTCATACGTTCTTATTATTATAATTTTTTATTTGCAAAGGTTCTTTGATAAAACGTATAAAAAAATAAAAAGGCTAGAAATTTAGAAAATTCCACGAGTGAAAATTCAAATATTCAAGAATTGGGACCGCGGCGATCCACAAGATTAAATGTGATCTTAAGTGGAGCGGCACCACCACCACGAGTTTCCACCACGGGAACCACCGCGGTGGCTACCATGGTAGCCATCCACGGCGAGGTCCATGGCGCCATCACCACTGCCCGAGCCGAGCCATCCAAGGCTAAGGCCCAAGCCATGTTACTCCAAGCCCAACGCGAGCCCAATGCGTTGTCGAGCCAAGCCCAAGCCTCGCACCCACGTGTGCCACACGCTAAGCAGCCCACTCCCGTGGCCCAGCCTGCTCTCACCGAGCAGCCCACTTCCGTGGCCCAGCCTGCTTCCGCCGAGCAGCCTACTTTCGTGGTCCAGCCTACTCCCTCCGAGCAGCCCACACTCGTGGTCCAGCCTGCTCCTGCCGAGCAGCTCACTCCCGTGGCCCAACCTGCTTTCGTGGCTCATCTTATTCCCGTGGCCTTTCAAGCAGCCCAAGTTGGCCCAAGATTATCTCAACCATCCGAAGCTACCATCGAGTCGGGGGCATTCTCACCATATTTCTCCGCAGATTTGGCATTTCGCAACTCAAATCTCGCGCCCGGAGTCTACCACCCTTTCACTGCTCGAGGAGGCACATTCCTTCCAAGATCTTCCAATCCAAATGGCGAACAACACTTGTCTCGACAAGTCATAGAGTTGACGAGCTCCCTAGCACAACAGATGACCTTGGTAAACCAGCTCTTGCAGCGCACCAAGATGCAACGTGTCCCAAACGAGGTGTCCCGAAGAAGGGCAAGGGCAGACGAAGAACCTCTCCAGCAGAGTCCCGGCAAGCAGCCACTCGACCAGCCCCGAATCGAGCGTTTGGGCAGAGTACACTCCCGATTGGGCCCCCGAGATAGCGTATACTCCCGTCTTAGCGCGCGGATGAACGTGCACTCTCGACTAGGCCCACAGACGAGCATACACTCACTGTTGGGGTCACACTCCGATAATCAACATGAGCAGCCTTCCAAGCGAAGTGTTCATTCGCGGCTAGGTCCGCAAGGAGCATCATCCACATCACATCGAAGTAGGCAGCATGACGGACGGAGAGAAGCAGTCACTCAATCCGGCTCAAGTTCAACCAGTAGCTTGCGAAATCCCTCGCCTGCTAGGAATCCACCACATGCACCGCTACCGTGGCATAAACGAGCCGAGCACGTAGAAGAACAGCCTAGACCAGCAGGTCAAAATTGGGGGCAGCCTAGAGCTCCACTACCCCAACAAAGGCAAATTCAGGAAAAAATAGAGAGAATCTTGACCAAGCGATTGCGCGATTTCTAACGCAACGAGGTCATCGACGAGGTATTACGACGGGATATTACCAACATAAGCAGGTCACCCTTCACGGACGAGATCGAGCAGGCAGAGCCTCCACACGAGTTTAGCATGCCACATTACACATCATTCAAAGGAGATAGAGACCCGGAGAGACACTTAAAGCACTACCGAAGCGCAATGATCCTCTATTGAAACAATGACGATCTCATGTGCAAGATATTCGCCACTACTCTACAAGGCGAGGCGCAAGATTGGTTCTACACCCTGCCGCCACAATCTATCCGGAGTTTCGACGAACTTTCTTTGGTTTTCACCAAAGAATATTCATCCTACCGCTCGATCAAGAAGAAGTCCGACCACTTGTTCAACGTCAAGAAGAACCCAAAGGAGTCGCTTCGCGACTATATGAAGAGGTTCAAAGTAGAGAAGGCAAAGATAGTCGGATGCAACGACTCGATAGCTAGAGCAGCCTTCCAAAAAAGACTTTCAGCAGATCACCCGCTGTTCGGAAAATTGATCATGAAAGAAGATCTGACTCTGGCAGACTCTTACGCTCTAGCAGAAAAGCACGCACTTTGGGACGAGGCTTGCTGATTCAGATTCAAGAACCGGAAGGAATATCTGACATTACCTCCCAATTATCCAAACCGGAAGCAACGGATGACCTATTCGCATGTTTGACGGTATTTGAAGCAGTACTAAGCTCTACCATCATACGAGAAGAGCTGGGGGCCCGACTACCTGTATTCCACAGTTCAAAATCTCTCCTCGATGCTACCAGAAATTCAAAAGCTAATTTTGGCGATAGTTGTTGCAACCCAGAAGCTCAAGTTATACCTTCAGACGCACACAGTCATCCTCATGACGCGCTATTCTGCCCAATTCAGACGCGCAACGATAAAGGCGCAGACACTGGTGGTGCAAAGTTTTTTGACGAACGCAACAACTCAACTCAAAAGGCACGCCAAGGGCAGATGAACACTAGAAGGACACAATCGGAAGCAATTTTTGTCATCATCGCCCCAAAGAATTCTACATAAGAGTAACATGTACCGGCAGTTGAACACCACCTCCTGCTGCGCGACACACGGCCCTAGCCGACATTTGCTCCATAATTCAACTCTAGAGTGGCTCAATACCGGCAGTTGAGCATTTCCTGCTACGTGTAACATAGCACTAGCTCCACGGCTCCCTAGGCAGCATAGCACACCTTAGCCTCACCTGCTCCCTCAATGGAGATTTCTGGCATTTGCATGTCGACGATGCATCCAACTACAAAGGATTGGAAGCAGGTGTGGTTCTTGTCGCCCTAGATGGTTCAATGCTCGAGCAAGCGATCACCTTAGGCTTCAAAGCATCTAACATTGAAACATAGTACAAGGCCCTACTGGCAAGCCTCCGAATAACAAAAGACTTGACGGTGAAGAAGCTTGCAATTCATTCCGATTCCCAGCTAATCACTAGCCAAACTACTAGGGAGTACGCGGCAAAACATCCAAGGATGACACAATACCTAGAGAAGGAATGCAAGCAATTTGAGGTATTCCAAACCTACACTCTCACTCAAGTTTCGCAGGCAGACAACGCCCACGCAAATGTGCTAGCCAGCAGTCGAAGTGTCACAGATTAGAGTCTAGAAAGCTCCAAATAAGGGCAGCACACTACTACATGTGGAATGACATTCTCATATGAAGATCTTACACCGGACCACATCTCTATTGCCTAACGCCTCCCGATGACTTGAAGGTTTTAAGCTCAATCCATGAATGCATTTGTGGAAACCACTCCGGAGGTCGATCCTTAGCACAGAAGGCTCTTAACGCAGGCTACTACTAGCTTACCATGCACCAAGATGCTAAGGAGTTAGTACAAAAGCACGACCGCTACGACCGCTGCCAAAGCTACAAGCTAGCACCAGCACTGCTTACCAGTGAGCTACACCCATAGACGAGTCCTTGACCATTCATGCAGTGGGCAATCGACCTGGTAAGACCTATGTCACCTACTACTGAGGGCAGATACATGATGATCATGGCAACCGACTACTTCACCAAATGGGTAGAAGCAGAGCCCATGACAACCATGACTCAGACGGACATAGAGCGCTTCGTATGGAGGAACATCATTTGCTGATTTGGCATCCCTCAGTTCATCGTCACCAACAACGGCCCGCAATTCATGGGCAGAGATTTGGCGAACTTCTTTCAAAGATATGGCATCAAGCAGCACATGTCCACGTCGAGGTATCCTCAAGGCAATGGGCAGGTCGAAGCATCCAACAAGATGATCCTCGACTGCCTCAAGAAATCCCTCACCAACAAGAATGGAAAATGGCCAGACGAACTCCCCGGATGTCTATGGGCATATCGCACCGCCAAAAAGATGAGCAACATGTGAAACTCCTTTCTCTTTGGCATTTGGCTCAGAAACAATGATTCATCCTAATGTCATCAATCCAAGTATCATCGCTCTACTACCAAGCGTTGAGCAGAACAATAAGGAGATGGCCACAAGCTTAGGTCTGGCAGAGGAGAAGCGCGAGCAGATCATCACCCGCATCGCAGCCTACCAATAACAGCTCATCTCCAGCTACAACAAAAGGGCCAAGATCCGGCAGTTCCAGCCTTGAGATCTTGTCCAAAGAAAAGCCTTCAACACTGCCCGTAGAGAAGGCTCCAAAAAGATGGATCCCATCTAGGAAAGTCCGTACAAGATCAGCAGAGTACGTGGCAAGAGTAATTACACCCTCGCCACCATGAAACGACAAAAAGATGGAACGCCTACAATCTGAGGAAGTACCATGTGTGACCTCCCGCTACATTAAAGCCCGAAGACTCAAGCAGTTCGACATGCACCACCTCACAAGCTGAGGACTATCCAGTTGTTATGCAATTCCTACCTTATAGCTAAGCTCTCGTTCGTTTCACTCGTTTTTCAATGAGGAATTCAGAAGTAATCACAACTTGGTTTGGTTGCATGTTTACAACAACTGATCACTCTTGCACTTCAAAAGAATACCGCTCCCTTCTTAGGGACTCACCGCAGGAATTGCACCCCCCCCGAGGGACCAACCATGCTTTCTAGTGCGAGAGGATAAACTAATTCCCCGACACCCACATGGGTCTACTCTCCAAAGCGGGAGGATAAACTCTACACTCCGAATATCCAAACGTGGATGAGCCTGGCTGCCCTAGTATAACTAGATGCACGATGGCTTGCGCCGGGATTCCTAGAAGTAGCCATAATAGTCTTTTTCAAGGCTTAGTTAATTGAAGGATTTTGGGTCTCTTGGCCTAATCCGCGAGGAACCGGGCCTTAGAGACGGAGGGGGCACATTACACAGTACATCCGATGGACGGCTGCCCTGGAACCCTAAAGTTGCTAACGAGTGCACTAAGGTAGCCTAAGCTTTCCAGAAGACTGCCTACGGCTTGCCCTTCAAGCAGTAAAGCCGCGCTAGACTTATACAACCGCACATTCTTATGAAAGGTTAAACAAGCTAGCGAGCATATATGAAGTTTTATCCACTGCCGACATGCTACGCAGTCGATGAGCTTCACCTCTGCCAAGCGCGGAACGACTTGCACCAAGTTCTAAAGTGTTGTGATACTTGCTACGCAACCTACGGAATTGGAGAAAGCCAAAGTTAACAGCCTAGTAGGTCACGCGGACTTGTCTACTTCTGTAAGTAAGGCGTCCGGCTGCCGACCTTATGGCTAACAACTTTGCAAAGTTCTACACCAACACCCACGGCTGCATAGGCCACGCGGCCTGTCTGCTTATAAAAAAGTAGCACGCCTGCCACTGGTCTATAAAGTCTAAAGGTTAGGGCATGAACAAAAGAAGCGAAGATGGAGAAAAGCGAAGGAAGCAAGTTTATTAAATTTTCTAGCAAACTTGATAAACAACTAGCAAAGACCAAAGGAGTTCAAGCAACGCAAAAAGCAATGAGGGAAACAAATAAAATCCAAAAGACGACCTAGAAAACTACTCTCCAGCCGCTTGGACACTCCACGACTACTCGGTCGCCACACCTTCAGCAGCCGCAACATTCTCAGCAGCGGCACCATCCGGCGCTTCACCCCAGCTGCATCAGCCTGGGCACCAACATCGCCGACTACTTCACTAATGTAGGCCTCAAAAGTAATGGTAAACAAGTCTTCCGGAGAAATAATGAAAGCCTCGAAACCTCGAGCCCATCCTTCTCACCCTTCAACTGCTCATTCTCCTCAAGCAGACCAACACGGACGCGCTGCAGCTCATCCATTTCCTTCTTTCAGACTTTCGTTGATCTTCAGTACACCTTGAAGTTCTAACACTTGGGGTTCAAGCCTATTGACGATTCTCTTGAAGTGGATCACTTGATTATAAGCAGCAATCAACTCTTCATCCTTTGCATAAGCAGCGAAACGAAGCTTAGAAACTGCAAACTCAAGATCTTCATCCTTTCATACTTAACTTGGATCGCATCAAGCCTAGTCTTCAAGTCAACGATCTCTTGGCGAGCGGTCTAAAGCTGCAGAGAAATAGGGGCAGAAATATTAGACCCTTCAAAGCAACGAGCTCAGAATCTAACCTCTATCTCATTGGTTAAGGAATAAGCTTCAGCTGCCATAGTCTTCGCCACTCTCCTTGGCAGCCTTGATATATCTGCATCATAGCAAGCTGATCAGTCATCCTATATTGTGTCTTATGCTTCGCAAAGGAACTTGGGCAAGCAAACCCTTCTAACGCCATCAGCAAACTTGGCACAAGCGTCCATGTCTTCAAGCAGATCTGGTTTCAAGAGCACACAGATCTCATCAGCCTCCCTAGAAGCAGGTTTAGTAGATTTCTCACAGCTGCCCACGCAAGCAGTCTCTTTCTTTCCAGCAGGCGAATCAGTCTCGGTAGCAGAGGAAGTGGGCCTTGACGCCACCTTAGAAACAGAGTCCATCTCATTGCTCTTTATAATAACAAGCTTCTCCAAATGTGAACCAGACTTGGCTCTCAACGGACGTCTTGGTACAGACTTCGGCACTAGGGGCATGAAAAGACCTTTACATTGAGCAATTCTATCAGCAATCGTACAAGCCATTCTCGACATGGCCATCGCCACATGCTCAGATCTAGCAGCCTCATTTCTCTTCCCATTAGAAGAAGTCATGTCAATCACAGACCTCTCGGCAGCAGACAGACCCTCACAAGCAGCGGATGAAGTCTTCAGTTTTTCCCAACCGGCATCTTTTGAGCAGGTGGGAATATCTCTTCTTTCCACCTTCATTCATAATAGGCTACACAACAGCGTTCAGACAAACCAATGCATCCGCCTTGATCCTCTTTACCTCCTCTCTCGGGAGCAGCCTACTTTTCTCCCTACAAAGAGGACTAAGCAGCTAACGCCATTCAATGTACTCAGCAGAGGAGCTCAACCCAACATTCTAGCAGGCAAAAGGTCTACATGCCCAGCATTCCAGTAGCCCATGAAGCCCGCGACCTTCTCATTTCTCGCAATCGCCAGTTTGGCCCGCGTCAGGTCCAAGAGCCTAAAGGATATGAGCCATGCAACTACCCTAGCACTGCTCCCCAGCGCCTCACAGCACTGTCCAAAAAGAAGACAAGAAAAATTTTCTTACATCGGTGCGGCATGGAGAAGACGAAGAAATCAACAAAAGACGGTCATTTGCATGGGCAAGATGTAGAAGATTGCTAGAGGAGGGGGAACAAATATCCTCTAAGCTTTCTCTCTCTTGTAGGGTAGAATAAATCGCTCTCCAAAGTTGATTTAATAACCCACTTAGAGCAATTACACCCCTAAGACTGGGTGCCAGCACCCAGCGCATTTATCCACTCAAATGAACAGTAATAGACCCCAGTAAACAGTAATAGGCCAAAACATCTCCACCCCTAACAAAAAATAGCCTAGTCAATTTCATTAAAATATTATTATTTTTTATTATAAAATAATAAAAATAATAATTTTATTAAAAAAAAACGAAAAGTCAGGAATCTCCTCGGTTCCACTAGAACTCTCTATACTCTCCCTCTACATCCCCAAACACCAAACGCCACTCCCCGACGCCAACTCGCGTCAACCTCCCTCTGCATCTCTCTCTCTCTCTCCATTCGGATTTGGAAACGTCTGTTGGGTGGAGCTCTGCAAAAACCCACCACCCTGTGCAATGAAAATCGCACCGGATTCCAACTTTCCATCCAGTTCACAATCCCCAATCTTTATTCCTCCACAATACTCCAACAATTTTGCCTATCAAATTCCCTATCAATCCAACCCCACTAACCCAATTTGATCTTTTCCTCAACCGATGGTTCCCTCGGCAGTAGCCGCCGCGGATCCAGCCTGTCACCGGCCCGGCACCGACCTGTATGACAATTCGAGGTCAGACGCCTTTTGGTGAAGGCCCCGGAATCTCCCTCCACCCCGGAATCAACCTCAGCCTCGAGAAGCTCTGCGACGTGTTGATCGTGTGAGAGGTTGATGGCCTGGCTGACGTCAGATGGCTTGGCATGTGGGTCTGTCGATTTTAGGCCGGTCTCTTGCCTGGCTTGGGCTGGGTGCCGGTCAAAATGCTCGGCTGGAGTGGATAGCCTGGGTGCCGGCTGGTTTTTGGACTGGGTGCTGGGCAATTTATGCTCTGGTGGAAGTGCTCTTAAGGTGGACTTAAATAGGCTTTGAGAGAAGTTTATTTCCCTTTCCTAGAAAGACCTAATTTCCAATTAAAGAGGGAATCTACATCAAAATAGGAAACAAGCTTATGTTTCCTAAAGCGAGAAGATCTCTACACCTGCTGCCCTTTCCTGCGAGCAGCTCAACAGGTGTGGGGGCATTTGTGGAGCCAAAAATAATCACAAGGCGACACGTGGATTTTTGGGTAAAAAAGGACAAAAATACCCTTTAGGCATACTGAGATTCCTACACGCAAGCAGCGGGCAATCATCCGTAAAAAATGCTCCAAAAGAGGTAACTACTTAAGTCCATCTCATCAAATTCCCTTTTGCAAAGTAACCTACAAAATATTATGTTAATTGGTTAATTAATGGATTAATTACCCAATTAATCCATTAAATATCAATTAAATCATCCAATTAACCACAAAATATAACCCATTCAATCCCAAAGCTACTCAAAGGCTGGCCACCATCCTTGCTCCTAACCCTTCTTATTAACTCCATTTTATTACCCGAATAAAGTTAGTCATTCAATTTGATAACCCCCCATTTATTTCTTTCATATTTAATTAGCCAATAAATTGGCTAATTAAACCACAAATTCAACAAGAAATACACAAGGTGGCCGGCCACTTCCTCTAAAAAGTGGACCAACCTAGTCCTATAAATAGGCACTCATTTTCACCAAACACTCATTCCAACACTTTGGCAAAAATCCCAAAATTCTCTAAACACTCTTTCTCTCTAAATTCTAACTTTGGCATCTGAGTTTCTTCAGCCAAAGCCCCCCCCCATTCATCGTGGGCGCGTGAGGCTCTTGGCCTTAACCTAAGGTGTTAATTGTTTTGTAGGTGCAAAATTGTCCAAGATCAAGGAGGAAGGAATTTGCATCCACAGCACCCATTAAAAATTATTATTAATATTTTTTTTTTTTGCATAGAGTTTATTTTTTGTTGTTAAGACTTTAATGAAATTATTAAAACATCTTCAACTAACGGGTGCCAAAGGATGCTAACGGGTCTAACGGTTGACCCAAAATGATCCGTTATTTAATGGGTTCACCCGTTAACGATCCGACCCGTTAAGCATCCATCCAAATACTAATATTAACGGGTCGGATCCAAAATGCCAAGTCACAGTGTGGTTATTGTGGTAGAGGAGGAATTAGATTACGGGCATTACAGCTCTTCCCCCAGCATTTGAATTCAACTTTTGACGCTTTCACAACCAGATGGTTCAACAATGTGGGAAGGGACCGAAAAGTCATATGGAACGAAAATAATGGTGCTTTTTATTTTTTATTCAATGAAATTGCTTCGACATAATTATTTAAAAAACTGTCATTCTAAACAAACAACAAAGTTACGACATTTTTTTAATCCACTGTATTTTAAGTTCAAACTCTCTTTATTTTTCGTTATCGTAAATCAAATTTTACAAGGCAAACATGTTACACTCCAAGCTTCCTTGTTTCTTAAACCTGAGCTTGGCTTTTTCGTTCTGAGCCCTCAAGCTGATTTACAAAATAACATGATATATTGAATTTTAGCCGTATCATAACAAGTTTATTATCATGAATAAATCAAAATTAACATAATACTAATGAGAACTGTTATTAACACTTCAAAAATCTCATTCTACATTCTTGTATATTTTTCTTTCTAATTATATAAAGTTTGGAATGCAAAATGAGATTTTTACAGTGTTAATAACAATTCCCATACTAATTAGTATACAATTTTGTAATATTTTTCGTTTTTATATTTTGGAAGTCTCAAATTTGGTCGATAATATTTGTTTTGAGTTCTTCTTTATGATTTTACTACATATCTTTTGATCTTGAAGGGCAATAATTTTTCTTTTTATTAAAACAAAAAAGTTTTTTTTTTTTTTTTTTTTTTATGGGCATCATGAAAAACAAGGAAATCAGGCGGTCAACATTTGAAGAGACATTATATTGGAAGGTCCCATTTTTATGCCCCCAAAAAACAGCGGAAACCATTGTTTTACAGTTCACCAGGACATCTGGTACCAAGGTGGTTGGTGAACGGGTCGAACCCGAGCTTGACAATTAGAGCCGGCGACCGCCTCGCAACCGGACTCAGAGGCTTCCGGCACGAGATCGCCGTCGACGTCGAAAGGCGGGAATCTTCCGGGTTAGTGCCCATATGAAATTCGGAATTTGAATTTCCTTTTCTCACCCAAATCGGAGGCACCCAAACCGTGGGATTCGAAATGTTAAAGGTCACTACGAATCCCCACTTTCTTTTTTCACTCCCATTTCTTTGGGAGCTGCTGATTAGCATTTGTTTAGTTTCAAATTTTCTAATTAGAATCAAATCTTGGGGTTTTGGAATATGGATTATATTATTATTAGAATCGAAATTGTCGAATACTTCGAGGTTTGGTGAAGATTTATAATGTCATTGTATGATTCCTTGGTAAATTGTTAGTTCTGGTTAAGTATGAAGCATGATTTCCTTGTCATTTCTTTTTGTATTTTGTGTTAGATGTGAATAAATGTACCGGATTCGAAGTTATGGGTGTGGAATTGGGTAGACTGGCAATGAGTGTAGGTGCTGGGGCCGGTCGTGATTGTTTGAATTTGGTGCTAATAGTTATGAACTTGTGGGTAGTTTCATTGCCCGGTTAGCTGATATGTTTGATTTCTACTAGGGATGTTAGCCTTGGTAGATCTTGAAGGTATGCGATACCCATATGCTACTTTGCTTCGCTCGTAGAAGTTGGGAAATACTGGTAGAATCTGGGTTCTGTAGAACGATGGGGCGTCTGAAGCTGCAAAGTGGAATCCAGGAAATTGAGGAAGAACATGGGGAATGTGATGCAACGCATTCTAATCATGCTACTTTAGCATGCATCATTAATTCAGAAATAGGCACTGTACTAGCGGTTATGAGGAGGAATGTAAGATGGGGAGGACGCTATACGTCTGGTGATGATCAGCTGGAACACCCTCTAATCCAATCTTTAAAGGCATTACGCAAGCAAATCTTTTCATGGAAGCACCATATGCATTCCGTCAATCCTTCTGCGTATCTCCAGCCATTTTTGGATGTGATTAGGTCGGATGAAACTGGTGCACCAATTACTGGTGTGGCTTTGTCTTCTGTTTACAATATCTTAACACTTGATGTTATCAATCAAAATTCCTTAAATGTTGAAGATGCCATGAGCTTGTTAGTTGATGCCATCACTAGTTGCCGATTTGAGGTCACCGATCCTGCATCAGAGGAAGTGGTATTGATGAAGATATTACAGGTTCTTCTGGCTTGCATGAAGAGTAAAGCATCTGTTATGTTGAGTAACCAGCATGTTTGCATTATAGTGAATACATGTTTCCGTATTGTCCATCAAGCAGGAACAAAAGGTGAGTTGTTGCAGCGGATAGCTCGCCACACAATGCATGAACTTGTTAGATGTATTTTCTCACACCTTCCAGATGTTCACCATGCTGAACATGCATTGCCAAATGGAAGCAATACCATCAAGGGAGAGGTACTTCTAATATCAAAATTGACAAGTATTATTGGGTCTTAGCATAGAGGTGATCTGTTAATTCTCGAGAGTGAAACAATAAGTTAAACCTGCAGATGTCCAGTCTTAAATACTATTCTTATTCACGAATTTATGGTGTTTTTCTTGTGCAGATTGCAGGGAAAAATAATGAGCATGCTTCTGGGAGTAGACAATTGGAGAATGGCAACATGATTTCTGAGTTTGATAGTCAGGTATTATCTACAAATCCTGCTTTGCATGCTTCCTCAGGTCTTGTAGAATCTGGGATTGATGAAAAGACAGCTGATGGTTCTAGCAGGAAGGAGGCTGATCAATATGACGTGCAACTCATGGCTGAGCCATTTGGGATTCCCTGCATGGTGGAAATATTTAACTTCCTGTGTTCTTTGTTAAATGTGGTTGAGCATATAGGAATGGGTCCCAGGTATAATACCATAGCTTTTGACGAAGATGTCCCCCTTTTTGCACTGGGTTTGGTTAATTGTGCTATAGAGTTAGGCGGGTCCTCCATTCGGCATCACCCCAAGTTATTAAGTTTGGTTCAGGATGAATTGTTTCAAAATCTGATGCAGTTTGGCCTATCAACAAGTCCACTTATTCTTTCAATGGTATGCAGCATTGTCCTCAATCTGTATCACCATCTCCGCACTGAACTTAAGCTACAGCTTGAGGCTTTCTTTTCATGTGTGATATTGAGGCTTGTGCAAAGCAGGTATGGGGCTTCTTATCAGCAGCAGGAGGTTGCCATGGAGGCTGTTGTGGACTTCTGCAGGCAGAAAACTTTCATGGTGGAGATGTATGCGAACTTAGATTGCGACATAACTTGCAATAATGTCTTTGAAGAGCTTGCTAATCTGTTGTCAAAGAGTGCATTCCCTGTTAATTTGCTTTTGTCTTCAATTCACATTCTTGCTTTGGATGGTCTTATTGCTATTATTCAGGGAATGGCAGAGAGGGCAGGGAATGGCTCAGTTAGTGCTGTTCAGGCTCCCCCTATGAATCTTGATGAGTATACTCCATTCTGGTTGATGAAATGTGACAACTACAGTTATCCGAATCATTGGGTTCCATTTGTTCGCCGAAGGAAGCACATAAAGAGAAGGCTAATGATTGGAGCCGATCATTTTAACCATGACCCAAAGAAAGGGCTGGAGTTCCTCCAAGGAACCCATCTCTTGCCTGACAAACTTGATCCTGAAAGTGTGGCCTGTTTTTTCAGGTACACTGCTGGGTTGGACAAGAATCTTGTTGGGGATTTCCTGGGAAACCATGATGAGTTTTGTATTCAGGTTCTTAATAAATTTGCTGGTACCTTTGATTTCCAAGACATGCATTTGGATACTGCACTGCGACTGTTTCTGGAGACATTTCGATTGCCTGGAGAGTCACAAAAAATACAAAGGGTGCTTGAAGCATTCTCAGAGAGATATTATGAGCAATCACCACAAATTCTAGCTAACAAGGATGCTGCTCTCCTGTTATCATATTCAATTATATTGCTCAACACAGACCAGCACAATGTTCAGGTGAAGAAGAAGATGATAGAGGAGGATTTCATTCGGAATAATCGACACATCAATGGAGGTGATGATTTACCTCGAGAATTCCTTTCACAGCTTTACCACTCAATATGCAAGAATGAGATCCGCACAACTCCAGAACAAGGTGCTGGTTATCCTGAAATGAACCCAAGCCGTTGGATTGATTTAATACACAAATCTAAGAAGAATGCTCCATTCATTGTATCCGATACCAGAGCCTACCTTGACCAGGATATGTTTGCTATAATGTCAGGCCCCACAATTGCTGCCATTTCTGTGGTATTTGATCATGCAGAACATGAAGAGATTTACCAAAAATGCATTGATGGATTTTTATCTGTTGCAAAGATTGCAGCATGCTATCATTTTGAAGATGTGCTCAACGATCTGGTTGTGTCTCTTTGTAAGTTTACAACCCTTTTAAACCCATCATCTTATGAGGAACCTGTTTTAGCCTTTGGTGATGACCCAAAAGCTAGAATGTCAACAGTGACAGTTTTCACGATTGCCAATACATATGGTGATCACATTCGCACAGGCTGGAGAAATGTTCTTGACTGTATCTTAAGATTACACAAACTTGGTCTTTTGTCGGCTTTTGTAGCCAGTGAAGCAGCTGGTGATTCTGAGTTTTCTGCTGACACAGGTCATGGCAAGGCCATAACCAATTCTCTGTCATCCATTCCTATGCCCCCTGCGAGTACTCCTAGGAAATCCTCTAGATTGATGGGCCGGTTTACTCAGCTATTATCTCTTGACACTGAGGAGCCAAGATCACAGCCTACTGAAGAAGAACTTGTGGCTCATCAGCGCACCCTTCAGACAATTCAAAAGTGCCACATTGATGGCATATTTTCGGAGAGCAAGTTTCTGCTGGCTAAATCCCTGTTACAGCTTGCACAGGCACTCATCTGGGCTGGAGGACGACCCCAGAAAGGGAGCAGCTCACCTGAAGATGAAGATACTGCAGTTTTCTGTTTGGAGTTGCTGATAGCTGTTACCCTAAATAACAGGGATAGGATTATGCTTCTTTGGCAGATTGTGTATGAGCACATATCGAACATTATTCAGTCTACCGTGATGCCTTGTGCCCTGGTAGAGAAGGCTGTTTTTGGACTTCTTCGGATTTGCCAGCGGCTGCTTCCCTATAAAGAGGACCTTGCTGATGATCTTTTGCGATCATTGCAACTTGTTTTGAAGCTTGATGCTCGGGTTGCGGATGCCTACTGTGAGCAAATTACACAGGAAGTCGGTCGCCTTGTGAAAGCAAATGCCTCTCACATAAGATCACAATTGGGGTGGCGCATAACTACATCACTACTCTCCATTACTGCTCGGCACCCAGAAGCTTCAGAGGCTGGGTTCGATGCACTGTTCTTCATTATGTCTGAAGGAGCTCATTTGTTGCCTGTCAATTATGTTTTCTGTGTTGACGCATCAAGGCAGTTTGCTGAGTCTCTTGTTGGAGAGGTGGAGCGATCTGTGTGCGCACTGGATCTTATGGCGGGTTCTGTTGATTGTTTATCAAGGTGGGCCTCAGACGCTAACCAATCTATGAAGGAGGAAGAAGCTGTGAAAATGTCTCAGGATATTGGGCAAATGTGGTTGCAGCTTGTTCAGGGGTTGAGAAAAGTTTGTTTGGACCAGAGAGAAGAGGTTAGGAACCATGCTTTGTCCATGTTACGGAAGTGCTTGACTGGAGTGGATGGGATTCCTCTTCCACATGGCCTGTGGTTACAGTGCTTTGACACGGTGATCTTCACAATGCTTGATGACTTGCTTGAAATTGCACAGGGACACTCCCCAAAGGAATACCGCTACATGGAAGGCACGCTTATCCTAGCCTTGAAGCTCTTGTCCAAAGTTTTTCTGGAGCTACTACCCGAGCTATCGCAGTTAACAACCTTCAGCAAACTATGGCTGGGTGTTCTCAATCGAATGGAAAATTATATGAAGGTTAAAGTTGGAGGGAGAAAATGTGAGAAGCTACGAGACCAAGTGCCGGAGCTACTTAAGAACACCTTAATCGTAATAATTTTACGGGGAGTGCTTGTGGAGAAAAGTGACGTAGGAGATGATAGCTTGTGGGAGTTGACATGGCTGCATGTAAATAAAATTGCTCCATCCTTGCAGTCTGAAGTTTCCCGTGATCCAATTTTAGAGCAATCAGAGTCTAAGCAGGGTGAATCAGGGCGAGTCTCTGATGCAACGGGCACCATACTTCCAACTGAAACCGTTCCTGCTGAAAGTTCCGGCAGTGGAGGGTAAAAATGTTGTATAGTCATTGGAACCGGATCTGTTTTCTTTAAGGCATATTAGTAAGCACACATGGTCGTCACCATTTAGTAGTACAGAGGGAGGCGGTCTTGCT
Source organism: Cotoneaster glaucophyllus (assembly GCA_036320875.1). Lineage (NCBI taxonomy): Eukaryota > Viridiplantae > Streptophyta > Magnoliopsida > Rosales > Rosaceae > Cotoneaster > Cotoneaster glaucophyllus. The sequence continues at coordinate 24,946,074 of CM070070.1, read as the reverse complement.
CCGGCAGGCTACCTCTTAATTTTGGCCGTAGAGCTGCAAGACGCGGGATTTAGCACAGGTGGAACTGCTATACCCGGTGGTTGGGGAAAACCCAAGCGGATCAAACTTTATCTTAGTAATCATCTTCAACTTCCTTCATATACTGTCTTCATCTCTACGCTGTCCCTATAACTTTGTTGTCTGAAGATATCATATATGTCGTGTTTCGTAGTAGGGTACTTTTTTTTTGAGAAACAGGCAACATGTATTACCAGGGCAAAGATGCCAGAAACAACCAAGAAAGCCAACAAAGGCAAACAACAGCGGACAAACCACAACGAAGTAATAGGAGAAGTTACATAAAGACACCGCATTTCATGCTAAAAGCTTCACTTCTCCAACTACAAAAACAAAAAACACTTAGGGGGGACAGGGAAGACCATCATTACACAGTACATGAACAAGGGAGAATGGGGGCCTATTAACCCAAACAAAGTCACATAACTCCCTGCAATGCCGCTCCGCCAGAGTGTCGGCTGCTAAGTTGGCTAGTCTTGGGACCCAAGACCAGCGGCAATCTTGAAAAGAATCCCCCAACCGTCTGCATTTAGCTAAGGTAGGAAAAGCATCCCAACTGCCCATCGTATCCACATTTCTAAGACACGAAACGGAGATCAAAGAATCAGACTCCAAAATAACTTTATCCCAATTCATAGTCCTCCCGAGTTCACAACCAAGTAAAATTGCCAACGCTTCCGCCATTGCCACTGAAGAAGCGCTAATAGAGTAACGGACCGTAGCCATGAAATCACCATTTTCGTCCCTAACCACCACACCCACGTGACCTGTCCCATCACATCTCAACCAACTCGCATCAACATTTATTTTCACAAAACCAGAACAGGGAGGCGACCAAGAGATAACATCTACCAAAGCATCAGCCAAACTCGGATCCCTGGAGACCTGCACACGGAAAACATCCTTGGCTGCTTCCACCGCGCCTTTCACAGCAGCAATGACCCTCCCAGGTTGTAACGGTTGCTGGTTGAAAATAAAATCACATCTAGACTTCCAGATGAACCAGCACACAGTGGCAATATAAGAGAACAGCTTATTCCTGGCACCCTTATCGCGAATCGGTTCAATGACATCCCACACCCAAGCAGTCCAATGGGTATTGTCTCCCCTCCGAAGCCCGGAAGTCATGGGCCCAGCCATCCAAATCGAGTTCACCCACGGGCAGAGAAGGAAGAGGTGTTCCGTAGATTCCACCATTGAGTTGCATATTGGGAAGACGGGAGAGGGGGAGCATCTTCGTTTAAATAAGTTTTCCTTTGTAGCCACAGCACCAAGAAAAGACTTCCACATAAAGCATCTTATCTTAGGAGGGACCTCTAACTTCCAAACCCAATTCCACACCTGTTTAGGTACAAGAGAAGAACTTGGAGGTGCTACTGCCCCCAGAACCCGCGACATGTCCATAGCCCAGTGATATCCAGACCGAACCAAGTAAGACCCACTCTTCTCAAAAGGCCACACCAGCCTATCCAAGCTATTTATATCTCCCAAATGAGTCCCGAGTATGAGCATAAACTCACTCTCCACCAAAAATGGTTTAAGAAATTCAATATCCCAAGACTCGGAATTCACATCAATCAGAGCACTAACCTTTAGATTTCTAGAGACAGCTGCCGAACCCAGGGGGAAGGGTCTCCCCAACGGAAGGGAAGGGAGCCAGCGGTCCACCCACACACGAACCCCATTACCATTCATGATTTGCCAATGTGCCCCCTTCTGGATAATGGCTCTCCCTTCCAATAGACTAGACCAAGCCCAAGAAGCCCGTCCTCCCTTTTACCTCCCCACACCCCCATTTTTTGTTATGTCGAGGAAATCTGGGAGGGAATGATTCATTTATTGCCACAGTGGTGAAATATTTTTGTTTGATTTGTTTACAATGTACAGAACTTGAGATTGCTAGTCCTAACTAGTACTTTTACCCGGCGTCCAACTGTTTTTTGTGCTCGCAATTTGTTGATCAAGTCGGTGCAAGAAACTGGCTAAAAATTGAAATGGTTATCAAACAGACTCTAAACTTGTAGAGTAGTTTGGTTTTAGTGTCAAAATTATTTTCTTTTGTTGCCAATTGCCCTTCTGACTTTCAAAATTATACCTAATGACTAATGACGACACGTGATTTTGCTACAAAGGTGAACATAAGTAGTGACTTGCTTAACAGTGCATCAACCTATTGATACTGATTTGAATATTCTTCAGGAAAATGATTATCACACATTCTTTTTATTTTCTCGCTCTTCTATATTTTTGGTTATCGAATTAGATAATAAAATAAAACAACAAACATGAGTAAACATAATTAAGTATATACAACTGCATAAAAGAGAGATAAAAAGGGATATAGCAAACACGTAAACAGATTTGTTCCGCTTTGGTATCAAAACGGATATTTTCTGCTTTAGAATGAAAGAAATTATGACATCAACTTTAAATTGTCACATCAGTCTTCAAATAAAACTTTGATGAATCATATTTGACACTCTAAAGATTCTCCTAAGAGCTACTAAATCTTTATTTTTCTCGCTTTTATGTATTTTTTGTTATTGAATTGGATAAATAAAATAAAACAACAAACATGAGTAAACATAATTGAGTATGTACAATTGCAGAAAAGAGAGATAAAAAGGGATATAGCAAACACGTAAACAGGTTTGTTCCGCTTTGGTATCAAAACGGATATGTTCTGCTTTAGAATGAAAGAAATTTTGACATCAACTTTAAATTGTCACATTTGTCTTCAAATAAAACTTTGATGAATCATATTTGACACTCTAAAGATTATCCTAAGAGCTCCTAAATCTTTATTTTTCTCGCTTAACTGTACTTTTTGTTATCGAATTGGATAAATAAAATAAAACAACAAACATGAGTAAACATAATTAAGTATGTACAACTGCAAAAAAGACAGATAAAAAGGATATATCAAACACGTAAATGGATATGTTCCGCTTTAGAATGAAAGAAATTTTGATATCAACTTTAAGTTGTCACATCAATTTTCAAATAAAACTCTGAGGAATCATATTTGACACTCTAAATATTCTCCTAAGAGCTTCGAAATCTAGAGAATGAAAAAGAAGCTCCCAGTGTTTATTACTAATGTTTCAATAAGAATTATATTCTTATTCGTCCACAATTATTACGACTGCTTAAACTAGAGAGTATAATCAAATATTTTTTTAAGGAGCTAAGTTACTTTGTAGTCTTTTTAGTTAAAACTTAATCAAGAAATAAAGGGCATGATTGAAGATGCGCTTACAAAATTTTAGTTTTCTTTTATTGTTTTATGTAATTTTTGTGTTGACTTAGAAGTCCCATTTACATTAAGTTAGCCAACAATAGTCAACAATTATCGTGAAGTTTTACTTTTAGCTATTCTTCAAATTGATGTTTTGTATTCCAAAACGACAATTAGATGCACAACGTGATATGCAAATATGATTTTTCCATCTCCGTAGTCTATAAAGAAGTCTAACATTTGACATGCTACCAAACACAGAGAAAATATCAACCGATACAATTTCAAAATCTCGTGTGAGGATAAAAACTTTCATGACTTAGTTTTAGAAACTATCCTAAACAAAACATAAAGGGTAAAAATGGGTTAATGTTTGAAACATTGATATACTAATCTAAACTACCTATTAATAAAATTCTCATTGTCAATTAAAAGACGATGAAAAGACTATTAGCCTTCTATCATACAAAAAAATGATGATGAACAATAATGTGACTTCTCAAAACCAAATTTTGCTGTTTTTTTTATTAAAGCTCACCTACATCTGATTTTTAGCATATATCTAATATTAAAAAATTAAAATTAAAAAAAACAAAAACAAAAAAACCTCTATTTCCCCTCCCACATTCTCTCTCCAATTTTTCTCTTTTAAAAACAAAAATAAAAAATATTTATACACACAATAAGCGTAAGCATATGCTAGTTGCTAGTTACTATCTCCTCCAAAGAAGTTAGAGAAAATTTCTTAAAAATTGTCCTGCGTTCATTTATTTGTCAACTCATTCTTCAATCAACTCTCCATATTTTACTTGTTATTTTGAAATATTTATATCTTAAATTTATCCTAAAATCTTTAAATAAAATATATTGTCGAAACCAAATCGCTAACTTAAAGAAATAGCAAGTAGCGTTATAAATATACTAAATTAGTTGCTACTTTTTTAATTTGTAAGCTAAACTGTTACCTCTGTTAAGAACGGTTTTTTTTCTTTTCACTTGGCATTTATTATTCAGTTTCTACCTATCTCATGAGGAAATATGAGCTTCTACAATAAAATTAATTGGTAATATATAAAATAATTCGATTTATAAGTTCATTCAAGGTCTCTTATCCCATCAATGTAAAATGCCTTACACATGTGTGACAAATTTCAAGCATAACACGTAGACAACACTGGAGCAGATGCGGCCGTTAACTTTTATACGTGAGCCAATATGTTATGATATTATAAAGAAAATTTAAATTTCACTATAAAACTAATAGAAAATATATAAAATAGTTAAACATATTATAAATTTATGCAAAACTCATCTTCTCATCGATGTGAAATTCATTTGGCTCATGAGATACTACGTAGTATGTAGAACAATAGAAGGTACGTTGCGTCCTTAAAGATGGTAAAAACCTGTCACAGAGCAGTGCCCAAAGTTTGGTCATAAGCCAACATCAACTTTCCAATAGACTGTCAGCAGTAGCTCCTACCTAGGCTTAGGACTGTCACATTAGGCTTAACATTGGTAAAGCAAACAAAACCCAATAATCGAAATACGAACCCCAAATAAATTTTATGAAACATGTTTATTTCTTCGGGATTAAAATTGAACGGTAAGTGATTAAAATGTCCTTGAATTTTGAAGCTTGAAAAAATGGACTTCGCCTTTTTAAAGTAAAAACTAAACCGGAAGCATCAAAATTTTGGTGTAACACCATCTTCGATGGTAACCTAAAACTTATAATTTCTCTTTCCCCCCTCCCTCAAATCCACTCCAACCCAAAATCTAAACCAAACCTAAAACATAAAAGGAAAGCAAATATCAGCCACAATTTAGCTCACAAAATAAAATGGGACCCACGGGTGCGAGTGAAAAGTGGGCTGTGAAGCCCACACCTTAAAAACCCAGTCGTTGCACGCGCGTCACACGCCCATCAATTTTCAGCCGAGGCCCACCCCACGTGAGTTGTCAGCCTCAACTTGCAATCAAACTGTAGCCCAACGGCTACTTTTCTTCATCTAACGGCCAGTGTAATTGGACCGTTGGTTAATCCAACGGTCCACGTTCAAATATTTTTTTTAGTTTATATTTATATATTTATTGAATCCAACGGTTTAGATTGAATATAATCAAATCTAACGGTAAAAAAAAAGATCTAACGGTCCAAATTTAAGTTTATGTGGTTTATCATGATTTTCATGTATTGATTTAGTGATTTTTCAAATTTATCGGAATTTAAATATTTTTAGGTTAAAATGTTCATATAATTAATTTAGGATGGTCTACATAATTTTTTTTTTTTAAAAGTTACTTTAAAAAAAAATAGGCTTAATTCATTCTTTGATAATCTCGGGCTAAAATTTTAGACCAGAAGGGTTGGAGCAGAAAAGTTGTTTCTGGGCTAAAACCCAAATTTTCTAAGCTAAATATTTTTAGGTTTTAGATCACCATTGGAGATGGTCTAAGATGGACCAATTGGTTAATAATCCTGATTATTTGGTATAATGGGATATATTAAAGTTGTGCTACTCAACCATCAAATTACATTTTTTTTTTTTTTTTCTAATTCGAATTGACTGGTAATATAAAATCGGTCTATTTCTAGGTTCGCACTCACATTTTGACATTGTTTCTATTGATATCACCTTTGACAATATTAATCGTGAAAATATAGGAGCAAGTAACTGACAATGACAATTCAACATTATTTGATTTGATTAGCCGCCCAACTCAAGGTTTTTCTTCTTACAATTTGCAATGTAATGCAAGGGTTTTGACTTTTTCAGTCTTGTTATAAATCGTTGAATTCATCAATGTATTTGGATAACGGATCTTAAATTTTTGTGTTAAAAGACGAACAAGTCATATGACTCGTGTGACAATGTAGGCCATTTCCAGTAAAAAAATTATAAGCCATTTTTGGTTTGAACTAAAAGCAACTCCACTCATAGAGCCATTCCCCTGACAATCCACTATTCAATCCACCCTATTGAACAATAACTGTCTTAAATGAATAGTAACTGCTATTAATGAACAGTAAATTGCCATTTGCATCTCCACCCTTGGAGCCCTCCCCCCTGGCAATAGGCAATAAAATATTAGTTTTTTTTGTTTGTTTAAATAATACAAAATAAAATTATTTGTAATTTCGGATAAGAATTTTTAAATCGTTCTCGTTGAGCCACGTGTCATTTTATAAAAAAAAAACAATTATTTAGCGATGGATTTCGATAAGATTTTTATCCAATGTCATCGTGTCACGTGTTGTTATCTTTTCAGAATCTTTGACGATAGATTTCGATCAGATTTTAACTCGTTCGAAATTGCACCACGTGTCATTATCCGAAAAGATAATTATTGGAGATCGATTTCGATAAGATTTTTATCCAATACGATCGTGCCACGTGTCGTTATCTTTTCAGAATATTTGAGGATAGATTTCGATCAGATTTTTAACGAATGACGGCATGCCACGTGACCCTATCTACAATCCAATCCTTTCTGAATCGTCCATATAATCCACCATCCATCCTCACAAATCTCACACCAATTTTCTCAACATCTCTATCTCATTATTCATAGTTTCTGCTTCTTCTTCACCATCCATCATTTTACAATGTCTTCTTCTTCATCAAGGATGATGTGGGAAATCGATCAGCAAGATGATGAATTGTTTAACCAATCTGAAGGAATGTTCAACCTTCATATAACCCAAAATGAGATGGAAGAGGATGAGGAGCGTACAAGGAGAGATGACAAAGCAAGAATGGCCAGAGCCTCACATTCCCGTCGAGTCAACCAAGCTTTTGCTCAGATATGCAGGCCCAGCCGTTCCGGAAACCTTGATAGAAGCAGGCAACGATGGGGTAAAGAGCTGTTGGACGATTACTTTGTCCATAACAGTGCATTTCCTGATACGTACTTCAGACGTCGTTTTAGAATGGAACGACATTTGTTCAACAGAATCATGACTGATGTTTGCAACCATGATTCTTACTTTGTGCAAAAGAAGGATTGTTGTGGTGCTATGGGTCTCATGCCTGAGCAAAAAATCACTTATGCGTTGCGGATGCTTGCGTATGGAGCATCTGCAGACCAAGTGGATGAGATAACGAGGATAGGGAAATCAACCATTCTTGAGGCCCTGATGAGGTTTTGCGGAGTAGTCGAATCTTTGTACACCGCAGAGTACCTCCGAAAACCTACTGACATGGACTTGCAAAGGCTTCTGAAGAAGGGCGAGATGCGAGGTTTTCCTAGGATGATAGGAAGCATCGATTGTATGCACTGGACGTGGAAAAACTGTCCAAGTGCATGGCAAGGCGCATATGGAGACAGAAAATGAGCAAAATCTATCATTTTGGAGGCGGTGGCATCTTTTGATACATGGATATGGCACGTCTTTTTCAGGGTTCCGGGGGCTCAAAATGATCTCAACGTCCTTGCCCAATCCCCAGTGTTCAACGACGTCCTGCAAGGAAAGGCACCAAAAGTCACGTACGTCGTCAACGGACGTAGGTACGACGGGGCATACTACCTAGCTGACGACATTTAGCCACGGTGGGAAACATTTGTCAAAACAGTGCCACGTTCGCGAAGTGCAAAGGAAAAACACTTTGCAAGCTGTCAAAAGGGGTGCAGGAAGGATGTGTAGCGTTGTTTTGGTATCCTCCAAGCTCGTTGGGCGATCGTCAGGGGTGCTGCCAGAATGTTCGATGTAAAGTCACTTCGATCCATCATGATGACGTGCGTCATTCTTCACAACATGATTGTGGAAGATGAGTTCGATTATGATGCGGTTGATGAATATGAGCCAGAGCCAGACACGATGAACAATTCAAGAACACGGATATATTGTGTGCATGATGCTACCGAAGAACCCGTGCAACACGAGCCATTAGAAAGGGATGGACGTTATAATGAAAGGGTCATTCAACGATATACTGCACTTCAAAGGTCATCTATGCACAATGCTCGACAAATTGACTTGATAGAGCACCAGTGGGCATTGAAACAAGTTGAAGATACTTAAGTTTATTTAGTATGTTTGTTTGTATTTGGTGTGTTTATTTACTATTTGGTATGTTTATTTATTATTTGGTATGTTTATTTAATTTTATTTGGTGTGTTTATGTAATTTCTTTTGGTGTGTTTTTTATTATTTGGTATGTTTATGTAATTGGATAACGGGTCGACCCCGACGCTTGTTCAGGAATCGGCGTTTCAGGAACTTCTTCTCCATCTTCTTCATCAACATGGGAGCCATGATCGGGTGTAGAGTGTGGAGGGGTGCTGTGTAGAGGGGTGCTGTTCATGTATACTTATGGACCAACAGGCACAACTTTGAATTTAGGACAATCTTTAACAATATTCCAACATTCCCACCGGTTGAATGATTTTTGTTTTGCTTTGATTTTGGCAGCATACCATGCTTGTGCTTGAAGTTGCTACAAATGAATAATAATAATACAAACAAATAATTATAATATATTCTTACCTCATCCGCATAATTTTCCCCACTTCGAAGATTACCACTAGCTTGTGTCAAGGCGTCTCTCCACGTACTAAAGGAATGGCTAAGTAATTTCCAACGACTGGACACCGATTCTTTGGTTCTTGTCCCACCCATTTGCTCAAGAAATTTGGTATGTATTAAACTCCACATTTCTCGCAACTGCATCTCATTACCCGTAAGGGAATTATGAGTAACTTCAACCTAGCTAGTGCACAACGCAACATCTTCAAGAAGCGACCAATTCGTACCTGCATCAGTAGTCATTTTGTGGAAAAAAATAGGATTGAAACTTTGAGAGAAAGATAGGAATTTGATTGAAAGTAGTTGAGAAAATATGAAATTGTGGTGTAAGGTAGATGGAGAAGAAGTGGTATTTATAGAAAAGTAAAAAGAATTTTTTACAAATTATTTCAGAATTTTTTGCAGATTTTTTACAATTTTTTATATTTTTTTAAAAATTTTTATTCAAATAATTAATCTCTGCCGTTGGATTTAAAAAAATTTGAATTCCAACACTCCAGATTGTGCCACGTGTCACAACGGTAACATTTCTTATTTATTAAACTTTTTTTTTTTAATTTGAAATCAGTTGCATCGGACGGCTCCTATTTAAACCCCCTCAGATCGAACGGACCGTGGGAAGCCACATGGCTTCCCAACGGTCACTGCCGAAATCTGCGCTCGCGCCAGTTTTTCTGAAATCCGATCGGGCGACGCGCCCCCACTCGCGACTGAGGGGCACGCGCCTGACACAAAAAAAATAAAAAATTGGTTGGCCCTCGGGCCACAGGCCCGTCGATTCCCTACCCCCCCCGGCCCTCGGGCTCCCACCCTCACTCGGGCTCTCCAACGCTGGAGCACAGTCCACCGGGCCTCGGGCCCTTTCCTCTCCCCTGTCCCCCGAGCAATCCACATGGGTGGAGTTGCTCTAAAGGCTAAAATAAAAATGCAAAGACCATCTCAAACCAAATAACAAATTTAATTCTACAATATTCTTTAAAATATTAATTTAATAAAAAAAAACTAAAATATAGCTAAAGGCTCGATTTAACTTAGAGATGGCCTTAAAAAACCAAAGCTAAATTTAGTTAAGGGCTAAATACATAAAGCCTTTAAGGCCATCTCCAAACGAAGGGTCCAGAGGGTCAGAGGGCCGAAAATGGCCCTAAAACCGTCTCCAACCGAGGGCTAGGCCAGAGGTCTCTGGAATCTGGGAGGGCCCCACGGAATCGGAGAGGGCTGGCTGCTTTCGGCCAGCCAGTCCGGGGCTGGCTCTTTTTTTTTTTAATGTTTTTCATTTCTGTCGGTTATAACCGACAGAAATAACAATTTGAATTTAAACTTCCAACGGCTAGCGCGCCACTAGCCGTTGTAAACCTTTTTTTTTTTTTTAATTTTAATTTTTATGAATTTAAACCTTTTTTTTTTCTATAACTTCCTATAACTTCTATTTTACAAAATTTGTTTCAATTTTTTTTTTAATTCTATTTTTTTTCCTATAGCTTCCTAGGCCATTATACAACATTAAATTAAATTAAGTAACATGAAACAACATTAAACAATATGAAACAACATTAAATAACATTAACCAACATAAAAATTATACAACATAAAAAAAACATTTAACATAATAAATTATGTTTGGCCCTATGACCATTTGGCTCTCGGTTGGAGACGATTTTTTGTGACAGGGCTAAAACGAGCCCTCTGGCCCTCGGTTGGAGACGGAGGCAAATATGGCCATGTACTGTTCATTAAAATATTAATATCTTGGAGAATCTTGGAGGGCCAGAGGGCTCAAACGAGCCCTCTGGCCATCCATCGGTTGGAGATGGCCTAAGCCTATCGACAGTTGATTGTCTTTAACATGTTCATTCCAAGTCAAAATAGAATCTCTTTAAAGGAGATGTCAAATCTTACGTGGAAATGATAATGTGCATGTTTAACATAAAATTTTTGCCAATCAAAGTATTATTTGTTGACTAAATTTGAAGCTTTTGTGATTAGAAGTCAAATTTAATATCAACGTCAAATTTATTTTTCATTAATTTAATAATAAATCCTTTATTCCACTAACATTTCAACCAATAAAATTTTTTATTTTAACAAATTTTTAGTAAAAACAACTATTTAAAGATTTACATTAATAATAAAATAATATTTAATAATTTAATTAAAGAAGCATAAAATTTGACATAAAACGTCAAATTGTTACATTAACCGATAATTATAATTTAATTGTTATCATTTGACAGTTCTTATTAAGTATCGACGGGCTTCAATATCTTCATTTCACGTAAGATGGAAAAAAATTTAGGCTGGTATGTTTAGAGGTGCATAAAACTAGGGATCTTCTCCACCAAGTTCTAAGGATTAAGAGATCTGGATTCTTGAAATTTGATCCAACGATTACAATTATTATCACTTTTAGAAGATCCTTATTTGTAATCGTTGAATCAAATTTTAATAGTTCGAACCTTCGAATCTTTAGAATTTGGTGAGTTGAGATCCGGCTGGGATCTCTGTCCTAAAACTAGCGTTCAGTATTCTTGAAGTTTCCTACATGACTGGAGACGGCATTAAGTACGGGTCATCGGTCGCGGTTTTTGGCGGTGATGTTTTCAGACATTGGCATTCGATACCTTGTCTCGACTCGCAGACAATGACCACTTCCCACTACTCCAAGCGCACGTTACCCTACACTCCTCTCTCTCTCTCTCTCTCTCTCTCTCTCTCTCCCCCCTCAGTCTGTATAAACTCAAAAAAGGAGAGATAAACTCCAATTCTTAAGCTTGGCTTGCACACTTCCGCTGCACCTTTTCACCGTCCCTGCTTTCTCAACGTCAAATCAAATTCCCGCACGTCAATTCAGGAGGGCACAACGGTAATTCCGATGTACAAAGATGCGTTTTTTCTTCCTGGTGGTTGGCTGCGGTTGGAGAGTCCAGTTGGTGATGACTGTAGAGGATTAAAATCTCACTCAACTTGGAGGCTCGGAACTTGAAAAGGCAAAACCGGAGGGACAAGAAAAAACCAGGTACTCTCTGCAAAACTGCCTTTTCTTTTACCCTCATAATTTTTTTGTTTTGTTTTGTTTTGTTTTTATTTTGTTTTTGTTTTTTGTTTTTTACAAGTTTAAAGATATGTTATCGTACGCCAGGGAGCGTTGGGACCCTTAACGTACGCCCCCCGCAGCCCCCGAAGTGGTAAAAAGGTGCAGTCTTGCAGTAGAAAGAGAGAGAGAACGAGAAAGAAAACAAGAGAGATAAGACTGAAAATACACAGAGGAGAAGAGGCCCCAACCACAGAAACAAAAATCTTTGGGTTAGTTTGCTCGTACTAGCCAACCCAAGATTTCCCATTGATTAGACTTGAGAGAGAAGGCAAAGCAAACCAAGCTCCAAGGAAGAAAGAAGAAAAGCTAGAAGCTGCTCAAACTCAAAAAGCTTATCAGAGAAGAACACAAGGGATGCACTTTGTGGGTACCCAATAATATATATATATTTATATTATACTGTTATGAACTCAAATATATGAATCGTTGAGTATTTTGGGAGGTGGGTTTTGAAGATTGTTGAGGTTGGATATGGTTTTTGAACAAGTGGGGTTAGGGTTGTTGGATTCTAAATGGGGTTTGTTGGATCTAATATTTCTGGGTTTTTAGCTTTTAGTGTTTTCAAGTAATAAAAAGGAGATTGGGTTTAGGTGGGTTTTGTGAAAAGTGATAAGGTTTTTGGATTCTATCTGTTGGATTTGGAGATTGTTTTTATATTGCTTATTGGAGAGAGATTTTTCAATCTGTTCCTGCAAGCAAACAAAGAAGAAGAAGAGAGAGAGAGAGAAAGAGAGAGAAGAGAGGTGCAATATTAAAGAGAAGATAAAGATTTTATATGTAACTTCCTTAATTAACTAGATAGGTGGTTCAACCGTGGATGTCGTTATGCATCCAAAAACTGAAAGAGTGTAAAGGCAAAAGCTTGGATTTGGATTTGGATTTGTTTCCTTTCTTGCTCGGATTTGGATTTTGGTTTCTAGGTTTTTTTTATTATATATTTTCCCAAGATTTAATTAGAAGGCCATGGCGAATCGATGGTGGGCCGGAAATGTTTCCATGGGCGGAGGAGGTCATGTGGATTCAATCTCCTTGACTCCGCCGTCTCTCCACCTCAGAAACACCAAGGAACAACTCGATGACCAAGACAACACCACCACTACTCCCACCAACAGCAGCACCAGCCCTCACAAGCAGAACAACAAACACCACGAAGATGGTCGGGACAACAATGACCTGGAAGGCGACGATCAGGGCCCTAACACCGGTAGTGGCAGCCATGACAGCCTCGAGCCAGGAAGTAGCAACCGGAGGCCGCGTGGCCGCCCCCCTGGTTCCAAAAACAAGCCCAAACCGCCCATTGTAATCACTAAAGAGAGCCCCAACGCTCTCCGAAGCCACGTCTTGGAAATCAGCAGCGGCAGCGACATTGTAGACAGCATTGCCACCTTTTCTCAAAGACGGCATAGAGGCGTCTCTGTCCTGAGCGGCAGCGGCATTGTTGCTAATGTAACTCTTCGGCAACCAGCAGCGCCAACTGGAGTGATTACATTGCACGGAAGGTTTGAGATACTATCTTTGTCAGGGGCGTTCCTACCCGCCCCATCACCGCCCGGCGCGACAGGACTGACCGTGTACTTGGCAGGCGGCCAGGGGCAGGTGGTGGGAGGCACCGTGATGGGAGCATTGGTGGCTTCTGGTCCGGTGATGGTTATTGCAGCTACGTTCACAAATGCAACATATGAGAGGCTGCCACTCGAGGAAGAGCAAGGTGGAGAAGGAGGAATGCAGATACAGCAGCAATCAGGTGTGAATTCGGCAGGGACAGGAGCGAATTCGGGATCTCGAGGTGTGGGTGAGAATACTAGTGCAATGACTGCTTACAATCTACCTCCGAATTTACTTGCGAATGGCGGTCAGATCCCTCATGATGTTTTCTGGGGTCCTCCCCCTCCGAGACCTCCATCTTACTGAGACAACAAAGATTTAGAGAGAGAAAGAAAGAAAAAGAGAGATACTTGGTTTGATCACTGACTTGTTGTTTTTTGGTTTTGTGCAAAAATATGTTTTGGCAGCTTTTGTAGGCACAGCAAGCAAAGGTAGGAGGAGGTCTATTTTGTTTGTATCTTTTGCTTGTTAAATCTCAAATCTCTGTAGTTTTGTTGTTAGGTTTTATTTATCTTTTCTTTCAGTAGCTTTGTTTCGAAACCGGTGGATCGTATGGATGTATTGTGTTCGTTGTTCGTTCTTTCGTTTAATTATCTGTAGGGGAAAAGAAGAAATAGTCAAGAAGATGGAGGGGTTTGGAGCTATTGAAATTTCAATTGCAAATTGTTTGTGAAAATTCTTCGTTATTGGTAAGCTTTCCAAGAGTCTTTCTATGCATTGCTTTAGTGTCTCCGGCTCACTCTATAACTTCCGATGAATTATGAATTCTTAAGCGTGTATGCACCGTTAAATTCAGTAATGTATGCCAACCGTTGATCTTCTGCATATTGTCATCTGCATCTTCCCGAAAATGTCGTTTCATGGATAATTGTTGAGTTTCCAGTTAAGTGCATGCTCCGACAGGAGTATCATTGAGGTTTATTTGGATGGTAGATATCTTGAGAGCAGGTTGGTATCGTTGCCTTTATGCTTGTCTGGCTTTAGGGTTTAGGGCTGTATGATTTGATGGGTCGATCGACAGATTTGACAGTGTGTAGAGACTTCCTGTTTTGTTCTTAGAGAACTGTTTACATAATTGGTTCTTCTTTTAATCCACGAGAGTTTATCTTGTTTATACAAGGATATGCTCATATCTGAAGGAATATATAGTGCCATAGTTCTTAATTAAGTTGTTTAGAGACACTTTAGGATTATGGAGACAATAGGGACTTCATAGATGACAGTTCCCAATCATCCAAATTAATTGCATGTCGAGTGGTATTCTAATTAAACTACGGGAGGAGGATTCGAATTTGAGTGTAGAGAACTATAGTCAACTTGGCTACGTCGAGGTCTGTAAATTACTTGCACGCCTTTTGTTTAATAGAATTTACTCAGATGATTGTATGTGCTTTCCTTTCATGTTTGCAGTATTGATCAAGTAATGTTTGAGTAACAAGAAACTTTGGATCATTGGTACAATTGGATGTGAGATTTTTTTAGATGAATTTTAGATGGTGTTTGGTTTAGAATTACATCTTTTTGTTTTTTGTCACTCCTTTTTTCCTGACACTTGTTTCTTTAAACAAGCGGTGAAAGAAACAATTGGTGATGTTGGTCGCCAGACTTGACCGTTTTAGGTCATCAAGTTATTCGGATTATTTGCCCCTTCATATATGCCAATTTTACAGCATATTACTATTTGTTAGAAGAAGTGAGTTGTTAGATATTTTTTTTTTCTTGTTTAATTTCTAATATTTATTTAGGTGATGTCAAGAAAAAAAAAAGGTGGGAAAATTTCTCTCATGTCATGTGTGATAGTCAATTTGCATTATTTGGAAATTTGACACGAAATTTTGTTAACTCATAGGGAAATGATGGCTATACACTGGGTGTCTTCTGACGCATTTCTGTTTAATTATGTTTTTATCCAATTAGGGGCCTAGAAGTAAACGGCGGTGTAAGAAAACTAGTGTGAAATTATCGTCTCCCAAATCTTATGTACAATGGGGATGTTATTATAGCAATATTTCAGACTATTCATGTATACATTGCTATGCGATTGGGATTTGTTATTGGAACTTCATTATTTTTCATTTGGCACTCTAAACTTTCCATATTTAGAAAGAAAAATACACTTGTAAGGAGTGCAAATTGAGATTTTTGGAATTCTAATAACAGTTCTTACTGTTTTAACTTTCTTATAAATACGATCATAATGGCATATTTCATTATGATTTCGGGGTATTTTCCTCTTTTGGTTCTTCACCAACTCTCTCCCTCAAAAAATGTTGGTTCGGGTTAGGGGTGGACACGATTTGGTTCGGTGCGTTTTTGAGTGAAACTGAAACCGAAATTTTTTGCGGTTCTGTTCAGTGCGGTTTTGAGGTCAAAATTGAAATGAAATCAAACCGTTTGGTTCGATTCGGTGCGGTTTAAATCGGTTTCGGTTTGGTTTTTAAGAAAAAATGTACAATTTGCAATTTAACATATTAATAAGCATTTCCCATTAGCAATAGGAAAAAGATATTTGTTATGTAAACAATTAGTGACACACCCTATACTCTGAAACCGCACCGAATTGAACCAAATGGTTTGGTTTCATTTCAGTTTTGGTCTCAAAACTGCACTGAACAGAACCGCAAAAAATTTCAATTTCGGTTTCACTCAAAACCGCACCGAACCAAACAGTGTCCACCCATAACTCAAACCAACATTTTTTGCCCCTTTTGGAGGGGGAGAGTTGGTGAAGAACCAAAAGAGGAAAATACCCCGAAAAAGTTAAAACGCATAAGAGCTGTTATTAGAATTCCAAAAATCTCAATTTGCACCCCAAAAGTGGTTGAGATGACGTAACCATAAGGTAAGTGATACAAGAAAGTGAATAAATTTAAAACTAATTATACTATACAGTGAAAGAGTGCGCAGTCGTGGGAAGAACTCACTACAATTATTCAGAGCGGATAATATCGTGCTACGACGAAGTCGAGTCTGGGATGTGACAATTAGCATGTTGCATGCATTTGTGATGTTAAAACATGTTTGTGCAACAAAAAGGAGTCTCGTACTAGGTATAACATAAAACAAGTTGAATAACTTTGAATTCATTAAACTTGAGCGAAACTTTCATACTAGAATATGTGATATCATGCTTCAAATGAGTGGACTTCATTAGATCATTGTTCGACTCTTGATAACAAGATTTGTCCACCCTTGTACATATATGTGTGTGTGTGTGTGTGTGTGTGTGATGGAATAAAATAACAAAGGTCCTTCAAGTTAATGAACGAAAGAAAGTGATGAATGATGATATTCTAGTGTGGTTGAGTCCATACTAAGTGCATGGATTCTAACAAACAATCAATTAAAACATGAAATCTAATATGGACATTTAATTAAATGTTTATTAATATTTGCGGTGCGGTTCAGTTTTGGTGCGGTTTTCAAAAGCCAAAACCGAAGCCAAACCGTTTTCTATGTTGCGATTCGGTTTCAAAACCGAAACCGTTTCAAAACTGTAAAACCAAACCGTTCGATGCGATTCGATTTGATTCGTGTTTCGGTTTCAATTTCGGATCAAGGGTGGTTAAACAAGAGTGTAGTAGTCGCCAAGTTGGTAAATCAAATAGAAAAGTAAGGACAGGATAAGGAGTAGTTATTATCTCCAAGAATTCAATTAACTTCTGCTGCGTTTGCAAGGTCTGAAGAAAATGCATAGGAGTCATGATGTTTTTCTTCTTTTTCTAGATCAGCATGAATTGACCGAACACGCTCGAAATAAATGTACTCCACAGAAACATGACCGATGGCTGAGTCGGTGTTACGACTCGAAATATATCGAAGGAAAATGATAAACACATTCTTTGTATCCCTCCAAAAACTTTTAAAGAGGGGTGTGCAAGTCTAAAGGGGTTACGAAAGTCAGCTATGAATGTGGATGTTAGCAATCTTCGATTTGGACTATTTTTAATGATGTCTCCTTTTTTTTTTCTTTTTCTTTTTACGATTTTAGTTTATGATCAAAACCGTTTATTTTTACAACATTGTTAATGATTAACTACAACGAATTAACCATGCTAGAAATTTTATGTCTTTTATAAATGATATTATTAGTGAGTCAAATTGTTAGTTGTTAGGGAAGAAAGAGAACAATGAGACAGAATTTGCACCAGAGTGCAAAAGTATATATGGCCGTTTTTTACCACTGCTATAAAGCATCATCTATTGTGCTATAAATTGTTAAAATGTTCCGATTAACAAAGTTAACACTTTTTAGTGTTTAATTATATTTAGTTATAATGGTGAAAAAAGAGAGGAAGTAATGGCCTATATATTATAAAATGCTGATAAACTCACCCCTGTCTATTCCTTTCACCCACATTTTAATAAATAAATTAATATCAATTTACCTCGTGTAAAATAATATTTAAGGACTAAAGCAAAAAAAGAAAAAAAAAATTCTTTTGTCCATTCACCATTTCACTGCAACTGTCTCAATTCTTTTAAATAAACATTTTCTTCATTGTTTCCAAAAAAAAAAAAAAAATCTTCATTTTCTACTTTTTCTAGTTTAATCATATATAAGAGTTATTTACAACATTTTACTAATAAAATAATTATCTAAATCTTTGAAAAATGAAATGAGAGACCAAAAGAAGAAATTGGGCTTGGACGAGTGGAATTGGATTATTGCGAATTTGGAAATGGGGGAGAGGGAAAGAAGGAGAGTTGCAATCAGTTAGAGATATTGGAACTGACCAAAATTTGAAATATTAACTGAAATAAAAATCGGGAAGGAAGGCCTTTACGGTAGGCTTATCAGCACTCTAATATTTATTATTATAACAAAATAAAAAAGAATTTAGATATATATTAGAGGTTATTTTAGGAATAATAGTGGGTGGAAAAATAGCACTTCAATTTTTAAATTTTTTATGATGGATGAGATTATAAGGCCATCTCCAACCGAAGGGTCCAGAGGGCCAGAGGGCCGAAAATAGCCCTAAAACCGTCTCCAACCGAGGGCTAGGCCAGAGGGCTCGGGAATCTGGGAGGGCCCCACGGAATTTCAAAGGGCCAAAAGGGCTGGCTAAAGCAGCCAGCCAGCCAGCCAGCCCCGGGGCTGGGTATTTTTTTTTTTAATGTTTTCTATTGCTGTCGGTTAAAACCGACGGCATTAAGTAAGCAAAGTTTATTTATTTATTTATTTAGTATTAGTGTCAGTTATAACCGACACTAATAGTTTGAATTTGTTTTGAATATAACGGCTAGCTTAGCTAGCGTTGTGTTTGGTTTTTTTTTTTAATTGCAGCTAGCCTTTGTGTTTTTTTTTTCTTTAAAATTTAAACATTTGCAATATTTTCTTCAATATTTCCTTCTCATTTTGTTTCAATATTTCTCAATATTTCCTTCTTCAATATTTCCTTCTCAATTTTTCCTTCTCAATTTTTTTCAATATTTCCTTCTCATTTTATGTTTGGCTCTATGGCCCTTTGGCCCTCGGTTGGAGACGGTTTTTTGTGACAGGACTAAAACGAGCCCTCTGGCCCTCGGTTGGAGACGGAGGCAAATATGGCCCTGTACTGTTCATTAAAATATTAATATCTTGGAGAATCTTGGAGGGCCAGAGGGCTCAAACGAGCCCTCTGGCCAGCCATCGGTTGGAGATGGCCTAATGTGAGTGAGAAACTAAGGCCATCTCCAACCGATGGCTGGCCAGATGGCTCGTTTGAGCCCTCTGGCCCTCCAAGATTCTCCAAGATATTAATATTTTAATGAACAGTACAGGGCCATATTTGCCTCCGTCTCCAACCGAGGGCCAGAGGGCTTGTTTTAGCCATGTCACAAAAAACCGTCTCCAACCGAGGGCCAAAGGGCCATAGGGCCAAACATAATTTATTATTTAAATTTAAAATCTACAACAACTTAAATTTAAAAACAACATTAACTTAAATTTAAAAACTACAAATTAAATTTAAAAACATCTTCTTTTCGTGTCCAAGCCCTACCTTTCATTGCAGATGAGGCCATTTTTTTGGAAAAAAATGAAGGAAATATTGAAGGAAATTATTGAAAATATATTGAAGGAAATTATTGAAAAATTGAAACAAATATTATAGATGAAGGAAATATTGGAAAATATATTGAAGGAAATATTGAGAAATATATTGAAGGAAATATTGAGAAGGAAATATTGCAAATGAAGTGAAGAATTGAAAGAACTTCACCATATTTATAGAAGAAAAGAAATGTTAAAAAAAAAAAAAAAAAAAAAAACAAACTTTACAACGGCTACCTGCAATTTACAGAAAAGAAAAAAAAAAACTCAACGGCTAGCTGACTCAACTAGCCGTTACAGCAAAAAAAAAATTCAAACTATTGTTATCGGTTGTAACCGACAGCAATACTAAATAAATAAATAAAAAAACTGTGCTTACTTAATGCTGTCGGTTTTAACCGACAGCAATAGAAAACATTAAAAAAAAAATACCCAGCCCCTGGGGCTGGTTGGCTGGCCGAAAGCAGCCAGCCCTCCAGCCCTCTCCGATTCCGTGGGGCCCTCCCAGATTCCAGAGCCCTCTGGCCTAGCCCTCGGTTGGAGACGGTTTTATGGCCATTTTCGGCCCTCTGTACCCTTCGGTTGGAGATGACCTAAGATATTGAGGTGGGTCTAGTTATTATATAATAATAGGGAGATGATTAATTGAATTTGAATTGAGTTACTTCTTTTTGTAGAAATTACTTTTGAAAAGTAATTTGGAAAATAGAAGATTTGGATATCATATAACACATACAAAGATGAGAAATTAAAACGAGAAGGTTGCTAGCATTGTATATTTTCGTTTGTGTGTTTGGGTATTGCCAACCTTTTTAGTTGAGCTTATAAGACCTTCCATGATTTGGAAATTTTGAGTGAAAAATGTTTAGGAGACTCTTTTAAAAGTTGGACTTTCTATGGATTCTCTGTCACCTCATGTTTTTGGCACAATGTTTTACAATGTTGGCATGAAAATTGACGTTAAACAATGAGGTGGTAGAGAGTCCATAGAAAGTCCCACTTTGAAAGAGTCCTCTTAACATTTCTCATTCTGAGTTTGATATTTGAAAATAGATGAAACTTGGTATACTAAGCATGAAACTTTGAGTTCAATAAAAATGAATTCATTTCTTTACTATAATGCATCGATTGTATATCAATGAGGTGGGGAAGTGGGTTAAGCCTACTAAGGGGGTGGGGAAGTGGGTTAAGCCTTACAATAGGCTAGCAATAATGTGGTTCAAATTCGTCTTTGCGAGAATCGTACCTAAGGCTTCTCACTTACAAGTAAAGATGAATACCACTAGACCGTAGTACTAAGTGGCCAATTATATAAAAAGTTAAAATCATTACCATAACAATGTTATACCATTATTACAAATCAAGTTCATACCATTATATTAATAAGAGAAATGTTAGAGATACCATTTAAAAAGTAGGACTCTTTACGAACTCTATGATATCTTATGTTTTTGCACAATTATTTATAATATTGATACAGAAATTAATTTTAAATTGCCATGTGATAAAGAATTAAAAAAGAAAATCACCACCACCTTTGAGCCCTTGAGAGTCACCATAGCACCATTAATTTACAGTGTTACATAATTCGCGAGTGAAATTCATTTGCACAAACCGCGAGAAAGTTGGCACAGATTCTTGCCTACCTCAACACGAATTGCACTTAGTCGTTGGTTGAGTATCCCAAAAAAGTGTGCGTCCCATCAGCTTCGAGAAGTTGACACAAGTAGGTTGGTTGGATCCATTTTTGGGCTGCCCAACAAGTTTGTGCTCCTCTTTTCATCCGGGGGTAGGTTGGACCTAGTTCCTTGACTGGAACAATAATGTTATTCGGCCCAACCTTTTTCTCTCGGTCGCATTATTAAGGTTGACTTGGTCCGTATAGATTACGCCGGTCTCAAACGTGCACATACAAAGTCGCAGCATTAAATTAGTCCTTTTGGTGAAGGATTTTCATGAAATGATGGTACCACTATCAGGACGTTATGACGGTGTTGCACTTGTTTTATGTAAGTGGAAACCATTTGGTGGCGATAAGCAGGAGTATTGGATTATTTTTAAGGTAATCTTATGTTTAGCACTCAAGGCTCAATCTTATGACTTTGGACTCAAGTTTCGAACTCAAGACCTACTAACTAAGCTAGACACCGACCTAGGACCTAGCACTTGAAGACCGGACCGAGGGTATCAAAACGCAACTTAAAATGATATTGTTCAATTAAGATACCTCTTTAATCTTATGTTATGCAAAATATTAACATTGTATGGTTATTAAAATTGTCCTATCCAATCTAGTGCTATCCCATCTCATTCAATCTCCTAATGAAAATCCAATACAATCATGAGTACTAAAGGGGACCTTGGTTTTGAGGTTGATTTACAGGCCAAGTAACTCGGAAGGAATGTAAACAAAGGCGCTGATTCACATATTTACTATAGACGAGATTTAAATCTAAAATCTCTTGTTTGTAATTTACAACCGAAGAAGAATATTCCCATTGGTGAAAATAGTAAATGAGAATATTAATGTTGTAGTTTTCACCTTCGCTAATAGTGTAGCACACTCCTTGGTATTACTATTACGTGTTGGTACGATTAAGACATTTTGTATACAAAATTTGTTTTTTTCTCAATGATGAATTGCAGTTTGAATAAAAGAGAATTAGAATGGATAATGCTCGTGTTCCTAGTTCCTCCATCTATGCTTAACGTATCTTCATCAGATGAATATAATAATCCAAACTATTCATTCTCTTTATCATCATCTAAAGATCGTATATGAGAAAATTCCTTCAATTTGGAGATCGTTTAGTCATTCGTGTGCATCAAACAAATGAACAATTCATTATGAGAATGTTAGCTACCTGTTATCAAAACCGTTAAAAGTGACACGGATGGATGACTAAATGATCTCTAAATTGAATATTTTTTTGCACATTTGATCTTCAGATGATGATAAAGAAAATGAATGGTTCAAATTATAATCATAGATGATGAGACAAGTAAGTTCTTCCATAATGGAACACAGGCATTGTTCAATTTAAAAACCACGGATTCTTCCAAGAAGAGATCATTAACTAGTAAATGGGCAAACCCTATCCTCGCCCAGAGACAGACTAAACAACAAACAACCTATAGTGATGTCTTCTCCTTCAAGTTTACTTTCCAAAAAAAAAAGAAAAGGAATGTGTCTTTGTTACCCAAAGAATTCTGTTTTATTTGATGAGATCGTACTAGTGGGGACTAAAAAAAGGAATTATTATAAAATTAAAGCATCTTATAACTTTTGTATTAGATGTAATTAGGGGTTTTTGAACTTTAATCCTTCAAAAAAAATTAAAATCTAATAAAAAAAACCTGATGTTAGATTGAATATTGATTTTAGTCCCTTAATGTGTACTTTAATTCAAATTCATATTATATTTTTGTTTTTATATTTAATAGATAACTTATTTAGTGTTATTACATTAAATTTTCAATTTATTATTATACACATTGTAATTCATTAATTTTATTTAACTTTCTCTAATTAGTGTACCTAAACGTCCGTATCATAATATATTTTACTAAATTAGTGTACCGAAATGCCCGTACCTAAATATATTGTAGTGAATTAGTGACACATAAGAAAATATGTAAAAACGTAAGTGTACCAAAAATTATGTACCTAACTATATGATACTAAATTAGTGTACCAAAATGTCGGTAACTAAATATATTACACTAACTAGTGTACCGAAATATCTGTACCTAACCATATTATACTAACCCAGTGTACCGAAATGTTCATACCTAAATACATTGTAATGAATTAGTGGCAGATAAGAAAATATGCAAAAACATAAGTGTACTGAAAAATCTCTACGAAAATATTTTCTTATATAAGATGCATACCATAATGAGATAATTTATAATATTTTCATAAAATTTAAATTCATAAAATTATAAATAAAAAAAGAGACATTGACTACATATGTTGACATTAAATAGGATCTAGGGACTAAAATCAATTTTTAATCTTGTGTAAGACATTTTTCTAATCTTCATCTTATTTAGGGATTAAAATATAGTTTTCTAATGTAATTATCAACACATTTAAAAGGTGGCAAATAGTGGACTACTTTAATGGATAAGATTCTTCTCTTAAATTCACTGCATTGTGTTTTGAGTTTAAACTCTCTCATTCTTGCAGTTTAGATGATTTTAATGTAACTTATCATATTATTTGTACAAAAAATAGAGTAGAGTAAATTGTAGCAATGATCCCTTAACTCTGCTCCAATTGGAGCAATGCTCCCTCAACTAAAAATCTATTATCATTGGTCCCTCAACTTATCAAAACGTGCAACTATGGTCCTTTTTGTCAACTCCGTCAAAATGAGTCATG
This sequence comes from Cotoneaster glaucophyllus, assembly GCA_036320875.1. Taxonomy (NCBI): domain Eukaryota; kingdom Viridiplantae; phylum Streptophyta; class Magnoliopsida; order Rosales; family Rosaceae; genus Cotoneaster; species Cotoneaster glaucophyllus. The sequence goes on along the minus strand of CM070070.1, from coordinate 24,922,126 downwards.
TGTCATGCATGTGAGGCTAAATCAAGGGGCAAATATGAAAAATCAAATAAGAAAATTTGTATCAATGGTCTCTCAACTTTAATCAAATTGGAGAAATTATCCCTCAAATTTAACACAATTGGAGCAAAGGTCCCTCAACTTTAAGCCAATTGTAGTAATGATCCTTCCAACATAACTCATTTTGACAGAATTCTGACGGAGTTGACGAAAATGACCATAGTTACACATTTTGATGAGTTGAGGGACCAATTGTAATAAATTTTTAGTTAAAGGACCATTGCCCCAATTTGATTAAAGTTGAAGGACGATTGATACAATTTGCTAAAAAAATATGGGATAAAAATTGCTTCCGAATATTCCCTTGTAACAGTGCTGAGGAATTCCTTCTAATTGTTGTCTAAATTTTATGTTTATTGTCTTATTCAGACAAAGACATTTTTGATAGAAATGAAAAACAAAAAACATTCAATAAAAATTTAAGGGCTTTCCACATATTCACGTGCATTTGCGTTTTAGAGCAATTTCAGCGGTCCAAGAAAGGCAAAGCAAGGGCAATTCTAATGCGCCAAACCCACCAAATTTCCAACAACGGTCCAAATATTGGAGGGCAAATTGTGATATTCTGCCTTAACTTTGTCTTACCATGATAAAATAGGAGAGAAAAATTTTAGTTGTGTTCATACCTTACAAGCTTTTTACTCATGATAAATTTCACTTGTTCTTGTCAAGATTTGTTTTTTTGCAGGATCCGTTCCTTCGTTCATCTCTTGAGTGTCGATGAGTGAAATTAGTTTTAGGCTTGGGGGTATTTTGTCAAGGAAAGCGGAAGGAGGAGATTGTGAAGTATATAATTATTGTTTGGCTTTCCTTGTTAATTATTCTAAATTGTACCACACATGTTCTACATAGTTTTAGGGTTAACATGCTTCTTTTGGGATCATACTACTAGAAATATTCATCTCAAGAGCTTAATTTCTCACATTAAAGGTTTGTTCATACATGTGCATTTCATGCTATATTTCCAGTTCATTTTGTCTAGTGGTTATGTCTTTTCAAAATATCTTGCTGCTTTCCAGTTTGCTGGGCACATACTTTAAGACAGTCTACATGGGTCAACTGACAATTTTTCCCGAGAGTGATTTTTAACCTTAGATGTTTCTTGATTGTTTATGGAATTGGCTTGCTCCCTTTATCTGAAATATCCATGCCTCTCTTTATAAAGATCATGCTAGGGTTCATTTGGTTTTTGGGGTTTGAGATTGGAAAAGTTTTTTAAACCTTTATTTTCATCTCCATTTCAGATCTCCTAGGAGCATCAAACATATTTTATGGGTAATGTTCTTCATCGAATATTTCTAAATCTATCTTTAAAATAGGGTTTTTTTAGTTAAAATGGTCCCTGAGATTTGCATAACACATAACTTTGGTCCCTGAGATTTGCATAACACATAATTTTGATCCCTAAGATTTGCATAACACTAACTTTGGTCCCTACGATTGTCCACCATCCATCATTTTGGTCATTCCATTAAAAAGCTCAAGGACCACTTAACGAAGTTTTTACGGAAGGACCAAAATAATGGATGGTGGACAAACTCAGGGACTACTTCTATTGATTTTAAATCTTAGGGACCAAAGTTATGTGTTATGAAAATCTCAGGGACCATTTTGGCTAAAAAGCCTTAAAATTGCTTGCCTAAATTTGTTTTATATGCTCATTTGTTTTGGCTAGGAGTTTTACATTTTCATGAAAAAGTTGTTTTCAGCTTGGAGCTACCTCTTTATTCTTACTTGAAAACCTTAGCCACAAAATCACATTCATGCACTAAATACCCACATCACTGCATATCAGGGTAGATTGTATTTGTGATTTTGATCTTTGTTTTTAGTTCAAGTTTTTCAAGTTTCAAATATTCAAATTGACATCTTTTTTTTGGATTCGTGTTAATTTCATCTTTCAAGTGTTTGACTGGTGAAACTGACTAGACATTCGAACCTTGATATGCATATCATTGCCATATCATCACATGCATAGTTTGTGTGTTGGTCTCGGTGCCACAAGGTGAAGAGTTCAGGAGGAGCTGTCATCTTGTGAAGACTGGAGACAACACTATTTCGGTGCCACAAATTGAAGAGCTTAAGAGGAGCTGCCACTTCGTGAAGACCGAAGGAATCCATCTCGTGTAAGGCAATGTTGCACAACGGTAAAGCTGTTTCGTAGATAGGGATCTAGGAATTGAGCTTGTGTGGTCTTTATATAAACCTTGATTATACTGGTGGATTAGACTCAGTGGAGAGTCCCTAATTTTTTAACCCATAGTTTGTGTGTTGGTCTTCATGCCACAAGGTGAAGAGTTCAAGATGAGCTGTCATCTTGTGAAGACTAGAGACAACATTATTTTGGTACCACAAGGTGAAGAGCTTAGGAGAAGCTGCCACTTCGTGAAGGTCGAAGGAATCCATCTCGTGTAAGGCAAAGTTGCACAAAGGTAAAATTGCTCCGTAGATAAGGATCTAGGAATTAAGCTTGTGTGGTCTTTGTATGAACCTTGATTATACTAGTGGATTGGACTCAGTGGAGAGTCCCCGGTTTTTTAACCCATAGGTGAGTTTTTCCGGCCAAAAATGTCTTGCTTTTGTTATCTCTTAAGCTTGTCCACATATCTTATTTTCTTGCATATGTTTCATGCATCTTATGAATTGTTATTTGATAGTGTTAGACTAAGTTTACACTGCAGATTATGAGCAATGAACTGAATTGTTGTTGACTAGGATAACTTGTAGTGAACTAAGTTTGATTCATAGAATTGCGTTTGATTAACTGATGAATCTGTACTTAGTTGACTAGTGAGCTTAACTAGTCAATCCATCATACTTTAATTCATAAATGCTTTGTCATTACTAATTGCATAATGAATTGATTTGTAAATGTATTCAAGCTTAGGAATTATTGTTGTAAAACTAATCTGGACAGACTATGATTAGTTGAACGTATTGGTCAGTTAGGTTTTGTTCTTGCAATTGCACTTTAAGTCACTAACTAACTTGTAGCTAGTTGACTAGCTCGTTTGACTAGTGTACTATGCAAAGTTAAATTTTTATTTGTAGGATATTCCTCCTAGTTCCTAATTTCACAAATGTTAGGCTCCACCAAGCACGTTTGAATGCCCGACCTTCTTTGCCAGGCCTTGCGTCTACTGGCTTAGGGCAATGTCAGCATGGCGTTAACAACCAAAAAACAGGTCTCACACCTTTTCTTTAAATCAGAGCCCAACGACTCTTTGTGAAGTTTGCCCACAACCGTTAAATTTTCAAAGGCCTAATGGTCTGGACCGTTGGGTTTTCAATGGTAAACGCAATTGAAAATATGATCAGTCTGTCACGTGGCACAACCTGGTGCGTCTAATTTTCAGATGAGTAAGGAAATCAATGGTTAGGATCTATCCAATAGTAGAAAATGGGAAAAAATAGAAAGAAAAATAAATATTTTCACTATCAGGGAAGACGTTTCTTTGCTTGAGGCTTGGGTGCGTGTTGCTCATGACCTAATCATGAGAAATAAGGTGAGTATGCGACAAATGTGGAAGAAGATTCCCGCACAATTTTTCGAGCAAATTCAAAGCACAATATCTAACATTGGATGCCTTCGGTTGTAGGCTATTGAGAATAATATTGTTTTAATATCGTATTTGGTTATATTAGTAGGCTAGGATTCACCTTTTATTTTTAATTAATTATGCTTGTTATAATGCTAAGTTTTGTTTTGTATTTGAAATTAAATTATTGTATTTAAACATGAAGTTTTATTTTCAAATAATAAACTTACAAAGTTCACACTTAAACACACTACACGACATAAAAATGAAAAATACATATACGGGTGGAGTTGTACAAATGTAATTACTTTTCGAATGTGGAGTGGCCTTGCCCTCCTCCAATGGGTGGAATTACTTTTATGAAATCACTAATTAAAGCACTTCCAGCAATACGCGCACAAATATTGCCGGACAAAAAATGTTCTGCCAATTGCAAAAATGGGGGGCAATTCGTGGGACCCATAGATCTCGACTGCTTGCCCAATTGCTGGTTGTCTGTGGTTATGCCAGTTGGCGATGCTAACGTCGTTGTGATGTCAACCACATCCTTTTTTTTTTTTTTGAATCTGGATCCTCGCTAGATTCTCTTTGTGACAACCACAAGGATTCGTGAATCGTGTCTGTTTATCGTACATCGTGCGTTCAGAAATTAATTTAAATATTTTTATTTAAAATTAAACACAAATATTATTTGACAAAAACTGACTGCATGATGTACGATAAACAGACACAATTCACGGATCCCTAGGATCCTCACCAAAATGATCTGGAGAGGATCCTGTTGGCTTTTTTTTTTGTCTAGCTTTAAACGCGCTGAAGAGAAAGTGAAGCCGATAACTTTTGTTATCATGGGGCCCTCATGGCTTTAATACAACAAAGCAGCAAAAGCTTTCCACGTGGCTTGTCCTCTGTTGTTTGATCTTCAACGGTCAAAAGATCGAACGATTCTATAATATGCAATTTATAAAATAAAATAAAAAATTAAATTGTAAACAATTTGAAAATTTAAGAAAACATGAGAACACTATTTATAATAATACAAAAATATTATATTGTTGTAGGCCTATTTGACTGAACTATTCTAGGGAATAGAGAGGGCGGTTGTCGGCAATAAGAGAGAAAGAAAGATTTAATTGTGAGGTGTGTATTGTATCTCCCCATTGTGCCTTTAGGATTACAACTTTAATATGATATTAACTACTAAAGGGAATATTCAAAGATATCTCAAGATAGACTAGGATTTATATAATCACATTCCTGTTTTAAATATGATTGCAACACTCCCCCTTGAGTGTGTAAATACTCAAACAAAACATCACATCAGATCTTCAGCAGATAAGGTAGAATAGTTGATGAAGTCAACGACACAATGAGCGAATGCGAGTCTCAAATTTAAAGAATGTATACATTGGTAGTAAAACTCACAAAATCTTGCTATGGTAAAACCCAAGGTAGGTGAAATCTTATAGACTAAGGAGAAAAGTGAGAAGTATGCATAATGTCTAAAACAAAAGTCAAACAAGACGAAAGTAGTGAACTCAACGGAGTATGATCATCCTAGGATGAGTACCTCATCAAAACCTCGTTAGGTAGCAAAAATCCAGTGGAAAAAATGCTCCTAATTGTAGGAAAAAGAGTACATTATGATTAAGTGAGTATGCTTCTGGATACTCCCCCTGAGTTAGATATAACTTCCAAATAAGAGAACTACAAGCAATTCAACTCAGATAATTTACGCATACCGATTCCTTGGACGAGCTTCTAAAAAGTAGACTTGGGCAATGACTAGGTGAAGAGATCAGCCAGGTTGTCCTGGGAACGGATTTGCTTGACTTCAATGTTATGATGCTGTTGTTGCTGGTGAGAATAAAAGAACTTCGGCACTATGTGCTTGGTGTTGTCTCCCTTGATGTATCCATTCTTTAACTGCTTGATACATGCTACATTGTCTTCAAAAATCGTCGTAGGAAGTCAATGGAGGAAGTAAGACCAGCTTCGAATATTTTCCATGACTGCTCTAAACCAAAAGCACTCACGCAATGCTTCATGTAGGGCGAGAATCTCAGCATGGTTCGAAGAAGTCGTAACTAGCATTTTCTTGGTAGACCTTCAAGATATAACAATGTCTCCAATGGTAAAGACATAGCGCGTTTGAGAACGTGCCCTATATGAGTCAGACAGATATCCAGCATCTGCATAACCAACAAGGCGTGAATCACCCGAGAACCGAGGGGGCGGCACCTCTCGAGAATTTGTGGGTGTACAACAAGCCCAAATCCGTTGTACCTTTGAGGTAGCGGAAAATGTCTTTAACACCATTCTAGTGTCTGCGTGCGGGCGCATTGTTGTATTTAGCCAAAAAATTAACAACGAAGGAGATGTCGGGTCTAGTGCATTGAGCAAAGTACAATAAAGCCCCAATTGCACTTAGGTATGGAACTTCGGGCTCTAAAATTTTGTCCTCATCCTCATTTGGACGGAAGGGATATCGTTTAGCATCTAGAGTCCGAACGACCATATAAGTACTTGAAGGTTTTTCTTTATCCTCATTAAAACATCGCAACACCTTTTGGGTGTAGTTTGATTAATGTATTAGGATTCATCCAAAAAAGGGTCAATCTACAGGCCGATCGAGTTTTCTCAAGATCTTTCATCTTAAATTCCGATTCAAGTGAATGGCAATTTCCTCAAGCTTTGCATGAATTCCGATAAGGTTCATGTCGTCGACATAAACTGCAACAATCGCAAATCCGGAATGTGACTTGTTTATGAACATGCATGGGCATAATTCGTTGTTCACATAACCCTGACTTGTTATATTCACTTAGACGGTTATACCACATCTGCCCGGATTGTTTCAATCCGTAGAGTGATCTCTTCAATCTAATAGAGACAGTGTTCCATGGTCTAAAACTATTTGAACCAGTCAATGGAAGTCCTTCTGGAACTTTCATGTAGATTTCCGTATCTAGATCCCCATAGAGATACACGGTTACCATGTCCATAAGCTGCATATTCAGTTTTTTGGAAACTACCAAACTGATTAGGTAGCGGAATGTTATGACGTCTATTACGGGGGAATACGTCTTCTTGTAATCAATACCAATGTGCTGAGAGAAGCCTTGCGCTACGAGGCGTGCTTTGAATCGCACTATTTCAATCTTCTCATTATGCTTCCTTATGAAAACCCACTTGTAGCCCACATGCTTCACATGTGATGGAGTATGAGTTATAGGTCCAAACACCGTACGTTTCGCAAGCGAATCGAGTTCGACTTGGATTGCTTGTTTCCAATTTGATCAATCCGTTCTACGTTGACATTCATCAACGGAACTTGGTTCAATGTCATCGCTAAGCATGATGTCAGTAGCTACTGTGTATGTAAATGCATCATCAACAATCATCTCATTTCGATTCTAAACCTCATCTAATACTGCATAGTAGAATGAAATCTCAAGATTCTCGGGAAGTCCGATTGTCTCATCTAAGACATCACCGTAATTTAGAATAACCTCATACGTTGGAACAGATGAGTGAATGATGATCTGATTCAAACTAGGTGCCGATTTCCTCTTCTGAGGTTATGAATCCTTTGAACCAAGGGGTTTGCCACTCTTCAGGGTAAGAGCAAATGATTGGCTAGCAGCCAATGTACCGGATCGCGTGGAAGTTGGGGCCTTTCCACATTCGAGGACTGTCTGGCCTTCTTAGGTGGTGCTATGACGTACGCGGGGTACGTCTATCCTTATAGGTACATTTACAGCATGTATATGTGATCTTGTCAACTTAACTAGATCAGTAAAAGCATCCAGCATACTCTGAGCAATGTTCTGAAGATCTATAATTCGTCGCACTTTAGTTTCAGACTGGGCAGTGTGGAGATCTAGATGAGACATAGTGGAAGCATACCACGACAATTCGCGGCGTTTTCCAGGAATGTTAGCATGCTTATCTCCCCCTAACGATGAGAAAACTGTCTCATCAAAGTGACAATCTGCAAAACGTGTGGTAAAGAAATCTCCTGTCAAGTGTTCCATATTTATTAAATTTCCGATTTCCTTTGGAGTGGATCCAGTCAAAAGATTTCGAGACAAATCCAAACAACATATGAAGACGACAGACCAAACACTTTTGGGGGAATGGTACCACTGAAACTGTTGATACCAAGAGACAAGATCTTCAAATTTTGACACTGAGCTAAACTTGATGGGATATTACCTTGAAGCTTGTTTTCTAGTAGATATAAATTATTAATCGACTAAGATTTCCAAAAGACGATGGAACGTTCCCAGAGACAGAGTTCGTACCCAAATCTAACACATACAACTTTTGAAGCTTTCCTAGATCGGCGGGTATGTGACCCGAAAGTTGGTTCGTAGACAGCCATAGACTCTGTATGTTCTGAAGATTTCCGATCCCAATTAGGATACTTCCTGATATTTTATTCACAGATGCATAGAACCTTACAAGAGAAGAAGATAAGTTAGCTATGCAATGAAGAGAAGAAGATAAGTTAGCTATGCAATGAGGCAGAACACCCCCAAAATTGTTTTTATCAATTTCCAGTAGTTTTAAACTAGTTGGAATTGTTCAAATCATAGAGAAAGTTCATGTCACCAGGTCCCCTGCTTCCAAGACGGTTGGATGAAACAATTAAATTATCTGAGTTAAAAATATCTAGATTCCGATAAATATTGAAAAATCACTAAACCGACACCATGAAACTCGTGGAACACTATGAAAGGATATGAAACACATAAAATAAGTTTTTTTTAATTACTTTAGCCGTTGAATTTAAATTTGGACCGTTAGATTTTTTTTTTACCGTTGGATTTGATTAGATCTTAACTATTGGATTAAATGAATTTATAAATATAAAACTAAAAAAACATATACATATATGGTGGGCCAGCCCCACTAACCCAGAGGGAATCCTGGGCTAAATTTGCCCCAAAAATGAGTTTTGAGTTTTAATTCATATTTGCCCCCAAGGTTGGAGCAAGTTGGGGTAAGTTTAAAACTTAAAATTTGAGTTTTACTCCAAGGGTTGGAGTAGGTATAAATGAGTTTTGGGTTAAAACTCATATTTGCCCCAAGGATTGGAGCAAGTTGGGGCAAGTTTAGAACCAAAAATTTGAGTTTTACTCTAAGGGTTGGAGTAGATCTTATGAGGGGTAAGGTTTATGTTCACCCATGTAACTTTTTTTTCGTTATCAATAAAATATCCCTTGTACCGTCGAGGTTTTCTAAAAAAAAAAAAGAAAAAAAAATCAGTGTTTGTGACACACCCCGACCCGGAATGTCCACTAGGACTCTGAATCGAGCTGTGTTGGCCGACACCTAGAGGGTGACGAAGCCATAAAGTGTAGTGATGTGCAAAAATCTGAAATTCAAACCTAAATGTGTCTATATATCAGAGTACGCTGTGAGCGGGTATGAACCCAATTCACACGCAATGGCAGAGCATAAGATTAGTGCAGTAAGATAGGGTGAGAATCATACCCTTAGAGGTAGCCCCTTATACTGGAATATGCCACGAATCCTCGCCGATACGAACCTTTAGCAAATAATACCTGGAGGGGCGCAAAACAAGAAAATGTGAGTGGGCGAAAACAAAGCTTTTCAAAACCTTTCAACATTATCAAAAGTATAACCTCTCGTCGAAAAACCTGTATAATTTCCCAGAAATTATAATATACACAATTATATATGTCTCAAGATCATTTCCATAAATTCAGAAATCCCAAAATGTATATCCTGCAAGATATCATATAATTATTTAAGCCTGACAGCTGAACTAAAACGATGAATAATAATGTGTCAGCCGGATCCACTTATAGTTGCCTGTACAACTGAACCTATAACTCATCACATATGCCTGCACATGAGTTGGAACCACCTATAATGGTCTGTACGACAAGAATGAATATGTCGGAACCACCTCTAGTGGTCTGTATGACTAGACTGTGTCGGAACCACCTATAGTGGTCTGTACGACAAGATGGTATATGTCGGAACCACCTCTAGTGGTCTGTACGACTAGACTGTGTCGGAACCACCTATAGTGGTCTGTACGACAAGAATGAATATGTCGGAACCACCTCTAGTGGTCTGTACGACACATAAATCAATCTATGATATCACATGAGTTGGAGTTGCCTAACACAACCTATGCGACTCATAGGCAACCTGTATGACAATGTCGGAGTTACCTAATATGTCAACCTGTACGACACTGTCGGAGTTGCGTAAGCGAATAATTGATGGCGAATCATAACCGACATAGATTCCCATTTTTCTCTGAGGACCCATTTTGGTACATAGTGGCGGCGATATTGGCATATAGACTGCGCACCTAAACACACGTAAATGTAAGACGTCAGGCTCGTATCCAGTAACCAATTGTAACAGTGAATGAGGTTGGGTAGCGGTGGGCCTTAGGCGGACTAGCATAGCTGCGTGCAATATTGCATAGGCCCCAGGCAGATATCGGTAGTTTGGTTCGCATAACCAAAGTCCGAGCTATCAATTGAAAGAGCTTTATGAAAGCTTCTGCCAGGCCGTTTTGGGTGTGAAAATGGGGTACATGATGTTCCACTTCAATCCCTACTAACATGCAATAATCATCAAAAGTCTGTGACGTAAACTCTCTAGTGTTATCCAGTTAAATCGACTTGATCAGATAATTAGGGTGGTGAGCCCTTAGCTTAATAATTTGTGCTAGGAGTTTCGCAAATGCAGTGTTGCATGTGGACAACAGGCAAACATGTGATCATTGTGTCGATGTATCAACCAACACAATAAAGTTCTAAATGGTCCGCATGTTGATAGGATAGGTCCATAAATATCCCCTTGAATCCTCTGAAGAAACTTAAGAGGATTGTGAATAATCTTTGTAATTGAGGGTTGAGTATTCAACTTCCCGAAAAAACACGCTTTGCATGGCGGGAATCCAACGTAGAGAGGTAAATGATGCCCATGTGATGATTTAAGGATACGGTGCATCATGTCACATTCGGGATGTCCCATATGGTCATGCCAAAGCAGCAAAATGCTTTGGAACTTTGGCACAAGGCCTGTCACATGGTGGGCTTTTATGCCGCGAATGGTTGTTATGTACAACCCACTCGGGAGACGTTACAACTTCTCGTGAATACGCTTATGGCCATACTCGTAAGAAGTGATACAAAGAAATTTTAAATATATGAATACGTGAAGAAAATCGAAAATAAATCGATTTATGGTTATGGAAATAGAGAAAGGGAAATTTCAAAGTTTTATTTCCAGAAATTATTATAATTTACGTATTTGGATTATTGAGATTTTATGTTATTTTTCAAGAAATTTTATTAATTTACTTGAGTTTAGTTTTAACTTTAAACTAGTTACGAAGGTTGAAGTTTGGGAATTAATTATTTAAAATTCGTAGACCTTTTGAGGTCACAATTCATATTTTTGAATAGAACTCGATTTCATGAACACGTAGGCATAAACCGTTCGTGAAATAGAGTCATAACGAAGAAGTTATTAATGTTTAAAGTCAGGGATATTTTGGTAATTTTAATTTCATTTAGAAGACTCCAGAAATCTGGAGTCATGAGGTGTGCCACGTGAATGGCTGTGATTGCAGAAGGAAATAATGATGAATGGTTGGGATTAAAAGAAAAGAATAGAAAAAAGGAAAAGGGGGAAAACAATGAGGGAGGTGACCAATGGGAGAGAGAAGAAATGAGGAAAAATGAGAGAATGGGGGTGCGGGGGATCCCTGACCCGCGAATGGGCGACCCGACCCGGTCGGGTTTTCTTGCCATTTCTGACGGGTTTTAGCCATTTTTCCGGTGAGTCACTTCAAAGCACCACTTGGAAAACTCTCCATGACCTTCCCTCTCCCTATTTACATTCCAAAAATCATGAAATTTGGTCTTGAATTTGGGAAAACCGCACCGGTGGGTGCGATGAACCCGTGCCTTCGATTCCCTCAATTCTGAAACAATTCTATCCAATTAATACTACCATTAGACTCCCCTTGAGGTCTGGAACAAAGCCCATTAATTGGTTGGGGGCGTCGGAGTTGTTTTGGAGACGAATCAAGAACGCCCAAAACAAGGGTTTCCGGCGGTTCGTGGCCAATTTGAGGTATTTTTCAGCCAAATTGGCTTTGGCCGCAGGTATAAAGTTTACTCAACTCTTTGAGATCTTCATTTCTGTAATTTTTTAGAATTTTTAGAAATAGTTGAGTTTTCCGACTAGCCGGGGCGGCCGACCGCCAACCGCAGCGGCTGGTGCGGTGGCGCAGGGCCAAGGAACCGACATTGTGTTTTTTTGCGAATTTCGTTATTTTAATTATGTTTTTGGAAACCTAACTGTTGTGGTTTGAATATTAGTACGATTGTAGTATATGTTGGATTAAATGAAGACATTCAGATTTGGTTTGAATTTTGGAAATGCGAACTACGAATGGCTTGATCCCTGTTTAGGGTACGTAGGCAGTCTTACGAGATGTTAGATGCAGCCATATAATAAGTGAGATTAAATAATCGAGACAAAAGCCTTGTTTGGGGAATTGAGCAAGGTGAAGGACATTGGTGGAAAGTGTGAGATTTAACCTTATGATTTGGTGGTTAAATGTTGGTCGTAAATCAATGTATGAGGAATCGTGAAATTGAAGTGAAAAATAGTAAGTAATGGTAGTTAATTAAACTAGAGTTTAGTTGGGCCTATCACTAATAACAATATTTTTTTTCCCAAAATTTAAAAGAAATAATCCGGGGGCGGGGCGTTACAATTGTCTTCAGTGGTTTCAATATGATATTGATTATCTCGAATACTCTAAAAATCAGCAACGTTTTTCTGGAACGTGGATAATAGAGGGCCTCTTTAATAGTTAAGACGGTACCATTGGATAACATGATACGAGCCTTTCCGTATCTTTCAATCAGGTTGGATGAGCCTGAGAGAGTTGTTAGAGGTGCGTTCTTATGTACAAAGTTAGTAAAATAGTGTCGCTCACGCAATATGGTGTGCGTGGTAGCACTATCAGCCAGACAACTAACTCCCCCACTAAACATACCTAGAAATAAATTGATTGAATTGGTCACATACTTAAATGTAATTCCATTCATTCAATTAATCAATTCGAGAAATAATATCCATAAAATAATTATCCATAATTCAAAACAAACCAAAATCAAACAAATTATTCCAAATACTTAGAAAAATTGTCCAAAAATTAAACCATAAACCTAGAAATTAGGAGGGGGGTCTGGCCATTCCTAGTGGGTTTGGCCGTTAGGGGTAAAACACCCTAAAAACATGTCTAGAAGAATAAAAACTTATTCGTCCATAAAAGCTGATGTCTCCTGAAAATCTGATATCTCCATGGATGTAGTAGCATTTTCGGGATGATCCACATGCACAAAGTTAGAGGCAAGGGGTTGGCGCATCTGGGTCAAATTTCCTCCTTTGGGTGGGCCTTGGCTCTGTTGACCTTACGCCCATGGTGGGGCTTGCCACCCATTACAATGGCCACAACGATTTTTGCATCATTTGTGATTGCTATAATTGGTCGCATGCGCTTCAGGTGCGGCGTTTGAGCTTGATGATTTTTCATCAAAAGCTGGTTCTACTTTTTAGCGAGAAGTAAAACAGAGATCAAATCTGAAAATTTGGTGAACTTATGTACCCTATATTGTTGTTGCATGACAATATTGGTGGCATGGAAGGTCGAATAGGTATTTTCCAGGAATATGATTCGGTTAAGTCCACTTTACAGAACTTTAGGAGTGATTGGATTCTACAAACTTCAGAGTTGTATTCATTCATGGACTTAAAGTCTTGGAAGCGTAGATGCGGCCAGTCGTGTCTTGCTTCAGGTAAGTAAATGTCTTTCTGGTGATCGAAACGGTCGGCCAGAGCAAGCTAGATGATGCGTGGGTTCTCTTCAGCGAGGTACTCGGTCTGCAGTGCACCATGGATGTATCTTTGGATGAAGATCATTGCAATAGCTTTTTGAGCTTCGTTGACAGGTTTGTCTTGGTATGTTCCTTGATGATGGCTCTAATAACCTTTGTAGTAAGATAGAGCTTCATGTCTTGAACCCACTTCAGATAGTTTCTTCCAGATACTTCCAGAGCGGTGAAATCGAGCTTGTTCAAGTTTGACATGTCCCTAAAATTGGCGTTGGGTCGAAAAGGTAATGATGCCCAGCCAAAAATGGGCTAGCTGCGATGTAGGGATGGCCCTGCAGCACGGTTGCAGGTGTAATACCCTGAAAAATTTAAGTATATGATTTTGATATTCATAATTATGAATACGGGGATAAAATCGAAAATAAATCAATTTATGATTATGAAAAATTTAATTGAGACATTTTAAAATTTTATTACCAGAAATTAATATAATTTACTTCGTAAAATGTATCGATAAGTGAAAAAGATGAAAATGGTCCTAGTTGGTTTTACTTAATTATATGAGGACATATTGTATACTCATACATAATAAATTATTTCTTGTTAAATGTGGCTAGAGCTCGGTTCTACAAGCACGTAGGCGAAAACCGTTTGTGAAACGAAGCTATAACGAAGAAGTTATTAACATTTAAAATTAGAGACATTTTTGTAAATTTTGCCCTCATCTAGTAGGCTCCAGCAATTTTGGAGCAGGGAGGGAGTGCCACGTATGTGGTTGGATGTTGTGTTAAGGAGAGATCGACGGCTGTGATGAAAAGAATAGGAGAGAAAGGAGGGATTGGGTGGTTGCCCAATTGGAAAAGGAAGTAGGGAGGGGAAAGGAGAAAAGAGAGAAGGAAGGGAACCATGACCCCCCTTCGACTTGATTACATTTCGACCCGACCCGACTTTATTTTCAAGTCCAGCCACCGTTGACGACGGGACCTGGTGCCAAAATGATCCTTACCTCAAACCCAGTCGTTCTATCTACCAATTCCACCCAAAAATATAGGAAAATTGGCCTTGAATTTGGGAGAAACTGCACGGTGGGTGCGGGGGTTCTTGTCGTCGATCCTTCCATTTCTGAAATAAATTCCTTCAAGAACCACCACCTATTGAGCCCAGGAACAAAGCCCAAACAAGTTTGGGCACAGTAGAGCTATTTTGGAGTCGAATCAAGAACACCCAAATCAAGGTTTTCTGGCCGATCGAGGGCGATTTTAGGTGTTTCCCGACCAAATTAGATTTTGGCCCAAGTATGAAAGTTGTTCCACTCATTGAACTTTACTTGCCTGTAAAATTTGGTAATTTTTAGAGTTAGTTGGAAAATTGGGTTTCCGTTCCCCGGAAACTGCCACCGGCTGCAGCTCGTGCGGTGGCGTGTGGCTAGTGGGCCAATATTGCCTTTTTACATAGAATTCGATATTTTAAATTCGTAATTAGTATCCATTCAATGTGATTCGATTGTTAAAGTTCAATATTGAATATTTCCGCTACTTGAATATTTTCGAAAAGGGTTTATATCATAAATGGTCCCTGACATTCATCAAACACATCATTTTGGTCCCTGACATTCAAAATCAATAGAAATGGTCCCTGAGATTGATCAAACACATCACAAATGGTCCTTCCGTTAAAAACTGTTTGGGCAATTTTCAACGCTTCGTAACTCAATTGTTTCTTAACCAAATTTGACTCATAATATATCAAAATGAAGATAGGAAAGTGTAGAACAAGATTATACCTATTTTTAAGCCCAATGGTTGCCGGAGATGGCCGGAAAATAGCCTCAAATGTGACTGGTCCGCGGAAAAACTGAAAAATTCGCCGGAAACTGGGTAAACTTTAAACGTTCATAACTTCTTCAATACTTAACGAAATTGAGTGATTCAAAAATGAAAATCATACTTCTCGATGAGACAAAGAGAATGATACCTTTATTGACTACTAATTCGCCGTGGTTTGGCCGGAAAACAGCTCGAAATTGGATAACCATTTTCGAGTTATCCAATTTCAAGCCGTTTTCCGGCCAAACTACGGCGACTTAGCCATCAAGAAAAATTCCATTCTCTTTGTCTCATCAAGAAGTATGATTTTTGTTTTTGAATCACTTGATTTCGTTGATTATTGAAGAAGTTATGAACGTTTAAAGTTTACCCAATTTCGGGCGAGTTTTCCAGTTTTTCTGCGGACCAGTCACATTTGAGGCTATTTCCCGGCCATCTTCGGCAATCATTGGGCTTCAAAATGGTATAATCTTATTCTACACTTTCATATCTTCATTTTGATATATTATGAGTCAAATTTGGTTAAGAAACGATTGAGTTACGAAGCTTAGAAAATTGCCCAAAGAGTTTTTAACGGAAGGACCATTTGTGATGTGTTTGATCAATCTCAGGGACCATTTCTATTGATTTTGAATGTCAGGGACCAAAATGATGTGTTTGATGAATGTCAGGGACCATTTGTGATATAAACCCTTTTCGAAAATGGACTAGAAATGAAATTGTGAACTATGAAAGGCTTGATCCCATTCAAGGGTACGTAGGCAGTCTAACGGGAGTTAGAAGTAGCCTTAAAATAACCGAGATTTATCTTTATCAAAAATTAGAAAGAAGAAAAGGGATTGGGTGTTTAGTTTAAAGATTAACCTTATGTTTTTGGTAAATAAATTTAGCTATAGATTTTGTGAGAAATTAAGAATTTATTAAATAAATTGTGATTAATGGTAGTAAGTAAACAAGAGTTTATTTTTGGCCTACCACTGAATGCAAATTCCAAAATTAGTTTCCGAAATAAAAAAAAAAATCGGGTTAGGGCGTTACAGCAGGCCATAGGGCCACGGGGAAGACTACATGCCAAGGGCCGAGGGATCTGGGTGAGCCCAGCAGCAAAAGCTGCTGGTTTGGGCCTAAAAACCATGCACGAATCAATCCCAGCCTAAAGCTGGCTTGCGGGTTGGTGTGGGGAAGCCCAGCTGAAGCTGGGTTTTCGATTTTTGGGTCGGGGCGAGTCAAGCCCAACAACATAAGGCTACTGGCAAGTGGGCCAAGGCATAGGCAAAGCCAAACGGGCTTGCTGCAGGTGGGCCAAAGACGCAAGACCAGGCCCAGCAACACACTGGTTGCTAGTGATGGGCCATAGGTGCAAGGGTAGAGCCCAGCAAACGGCTGCGGGGCATGCTGTTAGGTGGGCTGGGGTTGTAGGCCTAATCCGAACCAAACCCAGGCCAAGGAAGTTGGGTTGTCTTTGCTCGTGGCAAGCCCAACGGGCTGCAACCATGGGTCAGATGTCAAAATGGCGTCGTCCCGGTGGTGTGCTCCATGCGGCTGGGCTGCAGGCTATCGCGGTGCCACGGTGGTGGTGAAGTGGCCGTGCCGCATAATTTTCCAGAATTGTTTTTTTTTTCCGACATAACTAGCGTTTGAAAACCCAAAATTGCTTCTAATTTATTTATATGCTTTAACTCACAAATTCCACATAGCAATATAATTGCATAATGCATGAAACATATATATATATTGAAAAATATATGAAACATATACAATATATATATTGGAAGGAAAATATAAACGTGGAAGGGTTCATGCATCATGAGGAATGTTTTCATGTTTCGTGGATGTTTTAAATATCTTCCTTTATTTTAAGCGTACTTGATTGGCAGAAAACAAATAAAAGCCTTTGAATTTTGTAGAAGAGAGCCTCCTCCTACAATCCTTCAATTCCTTAGCTTTTGGTACTGATAACGTGTTGTAGGCCAATTTAACTGAACTATTCTAGGGAATAGAGAGAGGGAGGCCGGCGGCAATAAGAGAGAAAATGAGAGATTTAATTGTGAGGTGTATGTTGTATCACCTCATTGTGTCTTTATTTATAGTAGTAGGATATGTTAAATCCTTACCCTTTTATGATTACAACTCTAATAAGATATTAACTACTAAAGGGAATAATCAAAGATATCCCTAGATACACTAGGATTTATATAATCACATTCCTATTTTAAATATGACTACAACATATATAATATTTTTCTTTTATAAATACCCAACCATCTTTTTGACTCCAAAACAAAAAATAATCTAGCATGTTCGCTAATTATTAAATGACTTTATTATTGTGCACAAAGGCAATTACTTTTCCCCATGGCAATGACAAACATATAGAGTTGCACAAAAACAATTATATATTTTTAAGAATGAACAGTAACATCATTGAACTGCCATTACCTACCTGGACAATAAGTGCTCTTAATTTCATAAACAGTAACATCTTAGTGCTTCCTCAAAGGCCTCAAAATACCTAATTTCATAAAGCACTTAGATTTATTTTTGTCAAACACTATAAAAAGTGCTTTAATTAGTTAGTTGAAATCAACTTTCAACACCCCCGTAATCAGAGTCTTAATGGAGATCAAATCATCTGCACCCAAAATGGGTGTGGCCTCTCTGTGGCCCCAATAAGTGTTTGACACCTATTAAAATTATGACAACAAAATTAAGAAAAGTTAAGATAATAAATACGTGTCAAACACTTATTGGAGCCACAGAGAAGCCACATCCATTTTAGGTGTAGAAGATTTGATCTCGTCTTAATGATACTCACTCTCAACTGTCTACAAAAGTTTGGCGTAGGTATTAAAAACATAATAAAGGTTTCATGTTGAACATGATCTTGGAAAAGGTAAAAATAGGGTAGACACGCTTAACTGATACAATACAAGGATATTTTTACATATTCAAGCTAAGAACGTTCCACGACTCAGAACCTGAATCGATTAACAAAAACCAAAGGAGAAGAAACAAACTAGAAGAACATTTGCCTTTTCCTATACGGAATTCTAGCACGGACACGAGGATTTATCCACTTGCTTTTTATCTCACACTCACGTGATTGTGAGAGATAGAGACAAAGGGATAAATCTCCGGTTCCAAATAAGTTTTTCTCATGTCGACCTACGCTCGTATTGAACTAGCTCCTGCATTTTTCTGAGAGCTAATTAATATAAATCCCTTGTAGCAGTCTCATTTGACCATGGATTGTTTCCCAACATGTCTTGCTCCATGCCTTCAAGAAATCTTTTTAAAGGATCTGGTGTAGAGTGATCACCAAATAACTTCACTTCTTCCCATTCATGTACGGGAGGCATCTCTATATCCATCTCACTAGTAAACCCTTGGTTGGCAGCTGCAGTTCCTATGTGTGGAAATATTGGTAGTTCTGGTAACTGATTCTGGATATGTTGTGCGTCAACAGCACCATTTTGTGAAAGTACTTGCAACTGATCAGTGAATGTGTTGCTGCTATTACTTGGATGGCAAGTTGCAAAATTAACCATTTGGCTCCCAAGAGTTTCGATCTCCTCTTGTAAGTACGCGACCTGCAAGGAAAGGTTGATGGATCAATGGCGCACACAAAATTATGTATTGACAGGTATAAGTGAGAAGTTTGGAGTAAATTAGCAGCATGGAAACCTGTTGCTGGAGTGCAAAGATTTGTGAGACACATCCATACACAGGATCGTGCATTCGAGCTAGCGCTTCGTAAGACATGGTGATGGCAGCATCACTTCGATTTTGTACCGGTAAGTGTAGTAGCATCTTGGACACATTGCTTGCACCAAACACTTTGTGCACTGCTGCAAAGTGATCTGCAGCTTGGTCATAGCAGAAGTAAGGAGCGAACAAGCATTCGCTTGTGCATTTTCGCCGTAGGAATTTGCATGCTCCACATGAAAAACCTAATCCTGTCATAGTCCTAAGCTTTTAGTACTAAACCTGTGATGACAAGGGTTTTCTTCAGGTGGTACTATAAATTGACTGGTTCATATCCAAAGTTTAGATTGTCTTTATAGCCATCACTTGGAAGGGTCAAGTATTCCTTTTGTTTTCTAAAGAGGACATCCTCACTTTAGTGAAAGCTATTGTTCTTTTGGGTCTCCTTTATGGGGTACATCATCAATCTCAAATTGGGTAAGCATTTCCTGGTTAATTAATGCCTCCAAATTAAGGGTCCTTATTCTTAAAGAATCTTCAAGCATGAGTCCAATATACTTGAGGGAAGACCTAATCATTATCTTCATAAGTTGGAAAATGCGAATCATATATAGCTCTAATTAATTAGTACATTATTCTTGAATATCTAGTAGAGACAAGTACAATAGCTATACATTTCTTTCCCGTATATGGAAAGTATATTTTGCCCAAAATAAACTTAATTAGGTAAAGTATGAGAAAGGGTAAGAAACTTTTTAAATTTAAAGGGTTCGATCCATAGAGATAACCTTAATTAATCTTGTTTCTGTAGCAAATGTGGGTTCTAACAGTTGGCTAGAGAAGTAGATCCCCACTTCCTTGCAGTCGCATTAATCTTTTTCTATGTAAATTAGAATAGTTTAGAATGTCGAATTGCAAAAGAAAAAAAGCCATTATTAGTCAGAATTTCAGGGCTGCAAATATCAAATTGAACTACTTTTCTACAACCTTCATTAACGTAATTAAACTATTTTACTCTACTAAAAGTTCATTAGTAGTAGATGGCCATGGAATTCTCCTCTATTCCACTTACTAGGGCAGCCATTTGACGAGTCGATAAGCCAGTGCATGAGGAGCTCATGAAAAAACACTTTGTTGCAAATTATAATATACCTTGAGTCAAAATCAAATGACGGGGTTGGTGGATTTCTGCTATGTCATTCTTTCCTTAACTAATGAGATTAGTTTTCTTATTAATTAATTAACCCTAGTTTCCTAGCATAGGGATTGGATATAGAGCCTGTGACTCATGGCGTCTAATTGTCGTTATGCTACTCAATTCTCCATTATTAACCTTGTTTTAAATCCATAATACGACGTCTTAAGTCCCCATGTTTATATTTTAATTTTACATTATCAGGTTGGCTGTTGGCCACTTAATTCCGGGCGGGCCGGTGCTAAGACGACTGTTCTTGTCTCTGGAACACCACAAAAAGCTTCAAAAATAGCAAGCTGTTAATCCCCCCACAAACCCTAGCTATCTCCTGTGTTTGGCAAGGAGTTGTAATAAGTGCTTAATTAAAATCCCCCCGCAAACCCTAGCTATCTCCTGTTTGGCAAGGAGTAGTAATAAGTGCTTAAACTTCTTATTCAGGGCTCTAGGTTATAAAAGCAGAAATATTAGGGCAAATGAGAGAGTGAGTTGGAGGGGACAAAACGCTATTTTCAGCAAAATGTATGAATTTTTCTGCTTTCTGTCATTTCACGTTTCACAACTGTGAAATTCCTTTTGGAGTCGAGTGAGAATTAATTGATGCATGAGAAAGGAATGTATGAGGGGGATGGTGGGGCGGGAACTTTCCGTTTTCGGGTTTCGAGTTTAACGATGAAAGTGTCTTTCCCTATCATGGCTCAATTATGCATCGATCCTTTTTAGTTTTACCCAGCTGCAATGGTAGCTAGCTAGGGTTTGCTAGCTTAGCTAACATTTTTTGGTGTCTGTTTGTGCTTGTTTGTTCCTAATGCCATAGTTTCTGGCTTTAAGGCTGCTGCATGTGAATCCTTTTTTTCCCTTGTGTTCTTGATAAACATTTGAGCTGTCATCAACTGAAGTAATCAAGTTGACCAAAGTTTCTCTACACCGCACACTGCTGAGTCTTGAGAGTATTTAAGAGTATTTAATCATAAGAAAAAAGATAATAAAGTAAAAAGAATCATGGGAATTGGGAAGTATGTGGTTTTGTGAGTCATCTGGAAGCCCACGTCTCTGCTCCAGGTTTTCTATATGTTAATTTGCGCGCTGCGTTTTCTTTCTTGTCCTGCATATTCAACAGCAAATGGTTTCAGTAAGACTTGAACCTAATATTGAAGATTTTTTTTTAATAACGTCTCTGTTTGTTACAAGTTTTGTATGTCAAACAGTTTTTGTTTTTTATGTTGTGTGACTAACCATCTCAAATAAACGGCAGGGAAAAAACCTTAAAAAGGAGACCAATATTCATACCAAGGTTCTAAAAAAAAGTTAGGCGCTAGTCGGGCAACAGGCTGGGCCTAGTGCCTAGACGGTTAGGCGGACGTCTAAGCGAACTAGGAGGATTTAAGTAAATCTATTATATTTTGTGTAAATAAGTGTCAGTTTACACATTTTATATATATATATATATATATATATAATTTCATCATAAACTACAAAATAAAATGACATATATATTATGAAATATTGAAACATAATGAAAATATGGGAACAAGCATATAATGTGTGTTCATTTAAGTATTCAACAAGTCTCTTACAATTTATTAAAAAATAAAATGCAAAATGAAAGTTAACTATTTCATGTCTAAGTGAGTCGCAACCTAGGTGGGTGTTTAGGCGGGTCTGGGCGGACTAGACGGGTGCCTAGTCAGCCTAGGCAGGGGCGCCTCAGCAGGTTTAGGCGCCCTTTCTTAATTTTCAAACGTCTAGGCATTAATCGGGGCGGTAGCCAGCTGCTTAGTGCCTAGGCAGAAATTTTTAGAACAGTGATTCATACTTCAATAATGCTATTCTTACACATTATTATACCACCTTATGTGGCGACTGGACATACACATCACTTAATTTCAGTATACTTGGATTTCTATATAGGTTTTACTAATTTTTATTAATTTTTGGTAGGAAACAGATATTAATTTGAATTTTTTGAGATGAAATATTAATTTGAATTAAAACTCTTCAATCTGATAGAAAACTTGTTCCTTTTTGACTCCTCTAATTTTTCAAATATGCACATAAAGGCATTGTTCAATATGAAACGATTAGCTAACCCTTATTTTAGGACAATGAAAAGAAAAAACAAATATGATCAGCTATAAATTACATAAATTTTGACAAAAAAATGGAGATTGCTGAAGGTTGAAAGGGGAAGGAGGGAGGAGATTGGGCGTGAGAGGGACTGGAAAACGGAACGTGAGACCTAATCAATTCTAATTAGGCTTTTTAATTTTTTTTTTAAAGAATGCGTTTAAATTATACAGATAATAAAATTGGAAAAGGATCCGATCCCGTGATCATGACCGTTCGTCGTACATCTTGCGGTCAGAAATCATTTAAAATTTAAAATTTAAAATTAAATATAAATAGTACCTAACAAAAACTAACCGCACGATGTACGATGATCGGTCATGATCACAGGATCTTCCGGATAAGGATCCGGCAAGGATCCTTTTCCAATAAAATTAAAACTAAAGATGTGACATGTCCACGTAAATTGCCACATAAGATGGTATGAAAAGTATGATATAATAATGGAGAGCATTTTTTCTCACCACCATAAAATATGGTGTATGCTCACCATATACCTAATCATTTGTCACGCGGCCTTTCACTTAACCTTAGTTAATTTTTTACAAAACTCAAAAAGTAACATTTAACATGAAAGTTAACTAGAGTCATATGAAATGACACGTGGCAGATGATCAGATGTATGGTAAACATATACCATAGTTATGGTGGTGAGGAAAAATGTTCTCATAATAATGTGGTAAGAGTAGCATTACTTATCATACTTATATTAGCATTACTTATTATACTTATATTAGTATAATAATGTGGTAAGTTTTCTCCTTTATATATAGTCCCAATAAATATACAGGATTAGAATGGAACATAGGTTTTCTCATGTCGTTTTAATGAGTGAAAATTTGAAATAGTCTGTATATGTCTTCATATGATTAAAGATTTCTACTTGTGAAATTGAGTTGTGTGGTCGTGTTAACGAGTTAAAAGGTTGCATAAAAAAGCATTGCTTCAGCACTAATTAATTAATGTATCGTTGTACTAAAAAAGACACTAATTAATTAATAATTCAATACGGCACTAATCACTTATTTAAGCCCGTTTCAAAAAGTGGTTTCTTGATTTGAATCATTCATTTTGTTGGTCCTCATTGATAGATCCTTCTTACAATAATTTACCCAATGGAAAATCATTTAGCCTTTTAACTATTATCGTAAATTTTATTGTTTATCAACAACACTGTGTTTGTCTATTTATCAGGTAGCAGTCAGATAACTGAATGGTGGTGCTCAATTTTAATGAAATTGCCCAGATCATTTTTCATTGATAACCTAGAGAATTGTCGGTTCAGATTGTGAAAAATGTTGTGGAGCAGGCCTAAATAAGTGGTTAAAGCCGTATTAAGTTATTATCTTGTTGGAAGAGTTTATTTTTATGCAAAAATATACACTAGAGAGATAAGGAAGGTTTGATTGCAAGCAATCCACCACTTGTACTAGTTTGATGAGTTTTACTTGCACAATCAAATTGTGTTATGTCGTGTTAATTAGTGAAATGATCAAAAAGCTTAAGGTATGGGCCGGGCCAGGACTCTTAGGTCATCTCCAACCGAAGGGTCCAGAGGGCCAGAGGGCCGAAAATAGCCCGAAAACCGTCTCCAACCGAGGGCTAGGGCAGAGGGCTCTGGAATCTGGGAGGGCCCCACGGAATCCCAAAGGGCCAAAGGGCTGGCTATTTTTTTTTTTTTTGCTTTGTTCGTATTCCTGTCGGTTATAACCGACAGGATTAAAGATTATTTTTTTAATAGTGTCGGTTATAACCGACACTAATAGTTATTCAAAGACAAAAATATTTTTATTAATTACTATTAGTGTCGGTTATAACCGACACTAATAATTTGAAAAATTTGAATGCAACGGCTAGCCAGTCAGCTAGCTGTTGTATTCAATTTTTTTTTAAATGAATTTAAACTTTTTTTTATATGAATTTAAACTTTTTTTTTTCCTTTTGCATATGAATCAAATTTTGTTTCATATTTTTTTTTCAATTCTATTTACAAAATTTGTTTCAAATTCTATTTTTTTTTTCCTATAACTTCTATTTTACAAAATTTGATTCATATTTTTTTTCATATAACTTCTATTTTACAAAATTTGTTTCATATTTTTTTTAAATTCCATTTTTTTCCTATAACTTCTATTTCACAAAATGTGTTTCAATTTTTTTTTAAATTCTATTTTTTTCCTATAACTTCTATTTTACAAAATTTGATTCATATTTTTTTTCATATAACTTCTATTTTACAAAATTTGTTTCATATTTTTTTCCTATAACTTCATAGGCCATTATACAACATTAAATTAAATTAAGTAACATGAAACAACATTAAACAATATGAATTATGTTTGGCCCTATGGCCCTTTGGCCCTCAGTTGGAGACGGAGGCAAATATGACAATGTACTGTTCATTAAAATATTAATATCTTGGAGAATCTTGGAGGGCCAGAGGGCTCAAACAAGCCATCTGGCCAGCCATCGGTTGGAGATGGCCTTAGAGGTTATTATCAGTGTAGATTTATGAGGCCATGACTCTAGCTCATAGGAACAAAAAAGCCAGCCCAATATGATCTGATCTAGGCCTTGGACTCTCTAAACATTTTGATTGACTGAACTTTGTGCCCTAGCTCCTAGCATAACGCAAACATTTTTGTTAAAATTCTTCCACAAACCCATTTTTTTAAGGAAATGAATTGTTGCTAGTCACAAACATTATATTCATGGTGCACCTCATTTCTCCATGCATTTTTTTTTTCTGTAACATGGAAGAAAAAGAGAAAAAAAAAAACACTAAGGAACAACTAGTTTAGTTTTAGCGATACTAGAGTAATCATCGCAAAGAGTTTGAACTAAACATGAAGGAGGCTCCGCAAGTTCTTGAAAATTCATCGTGCTATATCCAACTTGGCCAACCCATCAACTGCAAAACTACTCACTCTATGAACATGCTTAAAATTGTAGCTCCAGTTCTTTTTTATCAAACTTCTGCACCCCGAGACAAGACCGTAGAGATGATGATTAAGGCTAGGGGAACCATGAATGAGAGAGGCCACCAAAGCAGAATCAACCTCCACAATAAGATGAGAGAAATTTCTAGCTGCAACTATCTTAAACACATAAAACAAAGCCCAAAGCTTAGCATGGAGAACTTCCCCAACTCTTTTTTTTAACAATAATATCAATGATTCAGTTACCTTGTTAATCTCTAATTAATCCTTCAATTTCAATCACCCCGTTTATTAGAACCAAGCCTAGCACCATTCACATTTAATGTAAAGTCCTAAACGGAGGAGAAACCCAAGCCAAGAGAACTTGGACATGATTGTGTTCCGTAACCTCCAACCGGAATTAGAACGATCTCTCCATGCATTTCCATTATAAGAAAACAACAAAATAAAACCCCACAATAATAGACATGGGCTTTTCCAGTTTCTACGATTCTCACAATTCTGTGGCCAATATATTGTCTAATTTTTACTTTTTTTTTTCTGTTACAAAAATTGCCTAATTTTGTGTGTAGAAGAAGAGAGCTTAATGCCTTCAAAAAAAGAAGAGAGCTTAAACACTACCCTCAAGTACCAAGAAATGAGTCAAATGACTGAGTTTCCATGCACTCTTTGTTTGACACGTGTAATCAAGGCAATCTGATTCCATGGTCTCAAACCATTCAACATGCAAATCCAAAGGATATCAAATTCTGTACACTCATAAACAAGTACCATAAGTACAAACCATTTCTCAGTTCTTTTCCCTCCAAAACACAAGAATAGCAGTGTGCTTGCAGGCAACTGGGAGTGCCCCCCTCCTCTCTGTTACTCACACTAGAAAACAACCGTCCGATCCGACGGAGATCATGGCCACTGCTGTCTCTACCATTGGAGCTGTCAACCGAGCACCGGTATTACACCTTTTCCGCCTATTTTATGGCTTAACTCTTTTTTTGTGTGTTGTCAATTACCTGCTTAGAAGCTAAACAGTAATTGGTTGTCCTTGATTATATTTAGTTACCTACTTAGGGTAATTTTTTGTCAGACTTATGTTTTCAAGTCTTCTAGACAAATACTTATGTTGTCCTATGAATCCAAACTACATATACAACCAAGAATCAACCTAATAAATACTTCATATTCATATTTTGGGAAAGAGAAGTTATCCATACCTATGTGAGTTTGGGAAACAATTAGGCATGGGTTTGTGAGTTTGGAAGGTGATCACAATAATACTGGTTGCACTTTAATGCAGCTGAGAGCCTGAATGGCTCTAGCAGCAGTGCTTCAGTTCCAAGCTCAACCTTTTTGGGAAGGAGCTTGAAGACAGTGAACTCAAGGTTCACCAGCTCCAAGGTTTCCTCCGAAAGCCTCAGGATTGTCGCAGAGGTGGAAGAAGAAAAGCAGACCAACAAGGACAAGTGGAAAGGCCTTGCATTCGACACCTCCGATGACCAACAAGACATCACAAGAGGAAAGGGTATGGTGGACTCCCTCTTCCAGGCACCTCAAGGAGCCGGAACTCACTTTGCCATCATGAGCTCTTATGAATACATCAGCACGGGGCTTCGCCAGTAAGTTCATAGATCATATATGTTCTTATGAATATTTCACGTTGCCAAATCCACGACCGATATAATGGTTTCCAAGTTTCGGGTTATTACAGTTAACATGGTAACCAGATGGTTCTTGAATAGGTACAACTTTGACAACAACATGGATGGTTTTTATATTGCTCCCGCTTTTATGGACAAGCTTGTTGTTCACATCACCAAGAACTTCATGACCCTTCCTAACATCAAGGTAAATATCACTATCAAAGATTTAACTATGAGTTTCTTCCAAGGTTATATTAATTGCAGGAATTTAACTTGATTCATCACTTAATTTTGTTTGCAGGTTCCTCTCATCTTAGGTATTTGGGGAGGCAAAGGTCAAGGTAAATCTTTCCAGTGTGAACTTGTCTTTGCCAAGATGGGAATCAGGTCAGTACATTTGTCACACATTCTCTACGTCACTCAGTTTAAATTATCCATGTGTTAGACTCGAAATGTCAACATCAAAAATTTAAGTAACTAAGGAGTTGTTTGATAACTTTCTTTTTTTTCCAGTTTTCGCTTTTGTTATCAATTTTTTTTTATTTAACCAGAATATTTCTTTAGTAACTTTTGTTTTTTTTAGAACTGAAAATTTTTTTGGTAATTCAAAATTACCTTAGTGATTTTCAAAATTTGGCTTGATATTTTGGTTTCCAATTTTTATTTTTATTTTTAACTTAAAACTGAACCAACTAGTTTATGGTCACTTGGTCAGATAAGTTTGCTTCTTACTCAGTCTAGCTTTTTGACGATATTTTTTCAGCCCTATCATGATGAGTGCCGGAGAATTGGAAAGTGGAAACGCAGGAGAACCCGCGAAGCTGATCAGGCAAAGGTACCGTGAAGCGGCCGACATTATCAAGAAGGGTAAAATGTGTGCACTCTTCATCAACGATCTTGATGCAGGAGCTGGTCGGCTTGGTGGAACCACCCAATACACGGTCAACAACCAAATGGTGAATGCCACCCTCATGAACATTGCTGATAACCCGACAAACGTCCAGCTCCCAGGTATGTACAACAAGGAGGAGAACCCCCGTGTCCCAATCATTGTCACCGGTGACGATTTCTCAACATTGTACGCTCCTCTCATCCGGCCGTATGGAGAAGTTCTACTGGGCTCCCACCCGCGAAGATCGCTTGGAGTTTGCATTGGGATCTTCAGGAGTGACAATGTTGCTAAGGAAGACATTGTCAAGCTTGTTGACACCTTCCCGGGCCAATCTATTGGTATGCTAAATGTTTTTCCAGTACCTTAAACAGCATGACACGTTATATAATCAGATAGTCAGACATTTGATGTCATGTCATCAAACAATTTGACATGTTATGTTATCAGATAGTCATTCTAACCCTATGTCATGATTTTGCAGATTTCTTTGGTGCCTTGAGGGCTAGGGTTTACGACGATGAAGTGAGGAAGTGGGTTTCGGGTGTTGGCGTGGAGGGTATTGGGAAGAAGCTTGTGAACTCAAAGGAAGGACCCCCAACTTTCGAGCAGCCGAAGATGACAATCGAAAAGCTCCTCGAGTACGGAAACATGCTTGTCCAAGAGCAAGAGAATGTGAAGAGAGTTCAATTGGCTGATAAGTACTTGAGCGAGGCTGCTCTTGGTGATGCCAACTCGGATGCTATGGACAGATAGAACATTCTACGGTTAGATCCCTTGATATTCAGAGATCCTCTGTGGGAGGTTTGCATCCATTAGATATATATATATATATATATATGTCTCTGTGTGTGCGCGCGCGTATTAAAGGTTTTATAATTGGTCTTTGTGCAGGCAAAGCAGCGCAGCAAGTGAATGTTCCAGTTCCTGAAGGTTGTATCCAACGGCTAGGAGTGATGATAGAAGTTGCTAGTACACATTTTAAGTCCTTTTCGTTTAGGTTATAATTGGGGGGAGGGAGGAAGGAGAGAAGCACTTTTGTAAGGATGTTAAGGGTAAACAATTAATGTTGTTGCGTTGTCTTTCTATGTTGGATTGGTGTAGTGTAATCTTGTATTTAGTCTTGTTGTGCTGCCTTATATCTCTATCGTTTCTCCCATGGACTTTCTTCCTTTGGATAATATGAACCCGAACGTGAAATTATAAATTTCACTAGTTTATACCTTATCTAAATTTTAATCTTAACATGTAAGACCATATGATTGATTCAAGCTAGGTTTGATTTTCAGAAGGATCAGAATTAGGGGAATTCAATTTTATTTTTTAGGTCAGAAGGGAAATTGTCGCTCCAAAAGCTGGGGTGCTTATAACACCAAAAGCGGAGGGTGGAGGGTAGCACCAGAGGCCGGACCAAAGGATGGGGTGGTGGTAGCACCAAAAGGACTTGTTTGGACCGAAATGCTCCAAACACGGGCTTCTGACAAAACCAGATGAACCACCGAAAGGTGAAGATGAAGGACTAGAAGTTGAAGTTCCTCCAAAAGTAGGCGTTGTATTAATATTTCCAAAAGTTGGTGAGGAAGGAAAAGGTGAAGAAGCGTGAGTTGCGCCAAATACACCAGTTAAGTTCCTCCAAATATGGAACAACACCCCGTTTGCGAGCCAGATACACCAGTTGAAGTTCCTCCAAACGTGGAACTCCCTATTTGCGAGCCAAAACCAAAAGTCTTGGGAGCAAAAGGATTGTTACTTGCGCTGCAAGTCTGCCGAAATACCGATTGGGACCTAACCGGCTGCTAAATGACTGCCCAAAAGTATTAGAAGAACCCTACATCTTCTCTTACGATGTTATTTTGAAGGAGGAAGTAGGCCGCGGAAATTGACAGTACGTTATTGTAGTGTAAAAACAAAAAAATATGTTCGAATGTAGATAATGAAGGGGACTTGAAAATATTGGATATTGCAGCTGCTTTTGTCACATTC
This sequence comes from Cotoneaster glaucophyllus, assembly GCA_036320875.1. Lineage (NCBI taxonomy): Eukaryota > Viridiplantae > Streptophyta > Magnoliopsida > Rosales > Rosaceae > Cotoneaster > Cotoneaster glaucophyllus. Next base: position 24,892,324 of record CM070070.1, on the reverse strand, counting down.
TCTAAATACCATAAAGCAGCTGCAATATCCAATATTTTCAAGTCCAAAAGGACTTCGTTTTCTTCAAAAGTTCTACAATGCACCGGTGTGTTAGACGTGGAATATACATGGCTTAATAATTTTGACAATAACATGATATACGACTAATAATATTTTTAGAGGCCGTGTTCTTGGTGTGTTTTTAAGTTTTAAATGATTTTCTTATTGTTCTGCTGCGTTAATTGGTATCAGCTCATACACGAGTGTACTGTAGAAAACCCCGTTGCTTCTTCAATCTCAAAGCAACTGGTAGCATGAAACATAGCACGTATAAAACCAGCTTAATTTTAAATTTACCCAAGATAGAGTGAACAGATTTTCTAATACTTTTACATTTCATCTGGACGAGAACTAGACTGGAAATTTCATCTTTCTAACAACATTTGAGTTGCTACAAACTATCTGCTTAAAATTATCAGCTACAATGCACTACACTCTAAAAATGAAAACTACCTGTGTGGAGGCTTCAAAATCTTCCAGACACAACATGCACATCTACTTAACTACATCTTCCTCTGCTCGGTTGCAAACTACAAGGCGATGATTCGTAACCATGGGTCCTTGATGCCGATAACTTACTCATGGATAAGGCTCTAATGATTTTCTACATTGTCTTCAACATTTTCCTCTTCCCCGTGTTTTGCTCTACTAAATATCTCATAATCATAAAAACCTGCGTATATAGACCAACGTTAATCAGTGTACAACGTGACTAAGAACAAAGCTCATTTGATTTTTAGCAATTGTCCACTTCCAAGTATAAAATTACCAGAGCCCAAGTCATCGGCATCATCATTTGACTGCCCTAGAAGCATTGTGCTGGCAGAGGTTGAATCGAGTTCCATCCAATCGAAACTACCATTGTCATCTAAGCACACGTCCTTCCCAGTAACCCAGTCTTCTGTCATGCTAATGTTTTCAAATGATATGGGATCCATAACATCTTGTTCGCTGTTCTTACCAACCCTGTGCGGAAACAAAAATTATTATTAGCCAAAGGAAAGGAATTTCTCCACACTATTTTTAAACCGCCATTCTTAATTCCATACAGTATTGCTTTGTGCTTACATTTGTTTCAGTCGCAAGTTATACTGAACAAAGACAAGGTCACTGAGACGTTGACGCTCAAGGCAGTTCCTTGTATTGTGTGCTTTCTCAAAAGGAATCTCATTTCGCCTGCACCCAATCGAACTGCAAGTTTGACTGAGAATTCGGATTGCCAAGCGTGTCAAATTTGGGCAACCTCCTCCATATGTTGACCACCATTCAGCTAAGACAAAAGTACATTGTGGATAAAATTAGCTAAACGTGACAGGTTCAAAAACGAAGAACAGAATACAATGATGACAAGTTCAGTTTCTGTTCCAAATACATCCAATGTGCAAGAAAGGTAATTTGGCATCGTGGTTACACCAAATACACCCAAAAGATTAAAGAGCTTCCGATTTAACCGGCAGTAAACAAAATTGAAGGCTTGAATTGATCTAATACATAAAAATGCTTATAAATGGTCATATATACTACTTGAATTGGAACAGCAATATTTATCTGATTTGAATTGGAACAGCAACATTTATCTGACTTAGCAGTTAGCATGCACGAATGCATATCGAATGGATTATTCGAATGTGCTAGTACTCAAATCATTGCGAGCTAAGTCATGACACAGAAGTTAGAAATAACAAAACAATCGAAAAGATTAGGCCCTCACCAGGAAGCAGAGTGTCTCTAGCCCTAATTGCCATCTTCCTTCGAAAATCTCCAGCAGCGCTTTTGTACAAATTTAGCTCTTTGATGATTTTATCTTGGACTTTTGTATCAGGAACCAATCTCTCGATGCAATCAAACATATGTGAGAGGATATCACCATGCATATCTCCTTCGAAACTATAAAATATTTTGGGGTTAAGGTAGAAGCCTGCAGCATGAAGAGGAGAACGCCAATGCTGTTCCCATCTTTGATCTATGATATTCCAGTATATCATGTACTCCTCTCTCTTGATGAGTTCCTTCTTAATTGTTTCTTTTGCCCGATACATTCCAGCATACACGTATCCCATTGCAGGCCTCTTCTCAGTACCAACCATTCTCAAAACCCGCAAGAGAGGATTTGTCAGGCGAACAATCAGGATGCATGAGGACCAAAATGACTGATTACTAATAAGATCTAACATCTCCAGTCCCCCCGGTTCCTTTGAATATAGGGAGTCCATCCACTCCTGTGAAGTAACCATACCCTGTAAACAGTGTTTTAGATCAACCAGTCGTTTTAGTGTTGTAAAGTTTGTTGAGAAGCGAGTGGCGCCTGGTTCTACAATATCATTGCCAAAAGTAGATCTTCTGACCATATTCAACACTACACTATGATTGTACACAAACTTTGTAATGGACCTTGCTTGTTCAATGACCGTATTTATCCACTCAATTTTACCAAAATCTTTGAGCATTAGATCTAAGCACCGAGCTGCACATGGAGTCCAATATAGCGTAGGGAAAGTATCAGTCAACCTTCTCCCTGCAACCATACATTGCTCTTCACCACTAGTAATCACTTGCAACACATCTTTTACTCCAACTTCTTCTACCACTCTCCTAAGCAGTTCGTAAAGGGCATCTGATGAATTTATAATGTCTGATGCATCCACATATTCCCAAAAAACCGTTCCTTCAGGACAGTACACCAAAAAATTTAGCAAAACCTTACCCGACTCTGTGTTCCACTGATCGACCAAGACTGAACAGCCAGTTCTTCCCCATGTTTCCCTATGTTTATCAATATTGTTCCTCACTTCTTCAACCGAATTCTTCAGTATCCAACTACGAATATCAAGGTACGAAGGAGGCACAACCCCTGAACCACCTGAAGCAATTGCATCAATCATCGGTTGGAAATACGCAGAGTTCACTGCATCTGGAGGGGCCCCAATATCATACAAAAACCTTCCAATTGCCTCGTGAACAAAATTGTTCACCTTTGGAGGACCTAACGCAACACTATTACTAACAACAAGAGCACTATGTCCTGCACAAGAACTTTTGCCTCTCCCCCTTTTCCTTCTCTCCAAACTCCTCCCACTTGTCATTCCTTCTTGATTCCCCAAAAACCCCTTGTGCTCAAGCGTTTCGGGAACTCCAATCAACTGTACCCCATTGCCCACATCATTCTGAACAGCAATCAATTCCCCCTCACCCTGAGATGAGGGGTTAATGTTAGTAATCTCCTCATCAAGCTTCTGCCTATTCCTCTTCTTCACCACAACCCCATCTAGACTCTGCTGCATTTGAGCCCGAACATCCGGCGGAACTCTCAGACAAGTCGAAGCATTACCCTTCTGACCGGCAAGGTGTTCCTTAATCCTATGAATCCCACCACCCTTAAACAATTTGTCACAATATATGCACTTGAGCTGAACCCTCTCCCCAATCTTAAACATTTGACAGTACTTCCATGCCGGGTCGTGTTTTTGCGACGTTATCGGCACGGGCTCCATTACCAGACCCGACGCCATGGCTAAAACCTCAGAGAATTAACTAGTTTATGCAAAAATGCCAAAACCCATTACAACAAAGACATGAACTTTCTTCTTTAATTAGAATTAAACCAAATAATTAACAGAAACCCAGCAACCAAATGAAGCAGATAATACACTCAATCAAATTAATTGAATTAAAATTGAGAGAGAAAGAGAGAGAGAGAAGGAGAGCTTACTTGTTTCTGGTTTGAATGCTTTCAGATAAACAGAGAGGAAGGGAAACAGACCCGAGTTAGGGAGGTTACAAGGAGGGCGAGGAGACCGGATGGACCGGTTAGGGTTGGCTCAACCGGTTATTTTGGCCATTATTTAGACTTTGGGTTTTTTTTTGTCCGAAAGACCCGGTCAGGTATTAGTTGTATCGGTTTTGGATAACGAGAAACCGAACCTTCCGGTTGCCTGGCTGGCAAGCCGTGATTGTACTCTAAACTCGAGTCGGCCGCCGCGGGAATTAATAATGTTTGTACAGTTTGCAAGTCACATTAATTGATGTATACAAAACTAGAATTAATAATGTTTATTTACGTCAAATGGGTATCGAAATTATTTTGATTATGAACTTCTAGCATTTACTGAAATACGGGTCTTGAAATTACTTCAGTTAATGACTTTTTAAGTATTTACTAATATGTTTGGTACGCTAAAAGAATTCATGAAAAATGACGTTAAAAGATACCAATTAATGTTTTTTTTTCCTTGAGGAAAGAAAGTGAATACCAAGGGGGTGGAGGGATTCACTTTATCCCAATTTTTCTATAGGCCGGAAAATCACTTTTCAAGCCTGAACTTACTATACATGGGAAATGCAACATTTTCCCGTTCTCCAACATTTTTTTTCCACATACCAAACGTAACATTAAATCAGCAATTCAGTTTCTATAATCAACTTATTAATCTGTATTGATTCCTTATTTTGCTCCCCATTCATGATTTCTCACATTTCAAGTGAGAAAACATGTATAAAATCTATAACATTGTTCAATTATATGTTTATATCTTTCATTCCTTGTACGTGGTACACATAACGAGATATAAGTGATTTTTGCACTCCCATTTTCTCACCATGCACTTCTTCATTATTGTTGTAGTTTCATGATTAAATAGATCAAAGAATTAACGAATAAAAAACAAAGAAATGCACTTGTTTCATGTAATTTTTTTTCTTTTTCTTTTTTCTCCATACCTACTTCCTTGATGGGAACTATTTATACACATTATTTCCCAAAAATCATCTCTTCACTTTTTTTCACTTAATAAGCAATCCTCTTTTTATATAGACAAGCTTCATGACGCTCACAGATCCAATCCACATGAACAAAATTGCTAGTGTAAAGGGACTCTAGTACAAAAAAGGATAAACTTATTCTAAAAGTGGAAAGCATCATTGGTTATGTTGAACTATCATGTCATCCTCCTTCAAGCTTTTATAGGATGGCTTCCGTTTAGCTTTTCGAATTATCTCAAAAGGTACCAAACACCTTGATAGCTTTTTTTATAACATACTAAACTACTCAGATTTATAGAAAGAAAAATTCGAATTTAAGTACAAAAATGCAAGCGTAATGTTCTGATCAACTCATCTAACTCATATTCAATGTCCCAATAAATATCAATTTCATTCAAATTACCTACTAATAAAATCCTGTTTGTCAACCAAAATTTTATCATATTACCATTCTAACCTCTTACCAAAACTGAACAAAAATAGAAATCATGAGAAATTTAGGAATTACATGCAACATAAATTTTGTTGTTTTATATGTCAATCTCACAACCATGTAAACATAGCATGCCTTATTATGAAATTAAAAAGAAAATAAAAATAAAAAATATACCGGGAGTTAAAAGAAACTGCTCCATCATTGTTCCATTTTTTCATAATTCATTTGTTTTTAAAAATTTAAAAACTAATCACCCTTCTTAATATAAAAAAAATTAAATTAAATTAAATTGTTTGCACAATGTGGGCATCTGCTAGTCTTTTTTTATAAAAAGGAAAATCTAGAACTCTTGCAATTTGCAAACCGCCATTGCATGTGCAGTTGTTCGTAAAGTTGCCACTCCTTTTCGTGATGGCGAGAAAGAAGGAGCCTTCCCCTTTTCACATTTCCACACGTAGTAAATAAAAGAGCCTCCCAGCGTTACCGAACTCACATCTCCATTGCTCATATGAACAAATGCCAATCTCACCTGAAATCTTCTTCCTCCTCTCTTTTCTCATCTCCCTCTCCTTCACAGGTAATCAAATTGTCTCTCCTTTTTTATGCGAAATTTTTCGGTTACATTGGAGAGAATCGAACACTGAACGTTCCTTATTTGGTGGTTTCTGTAAAATTTAGATTGATAAATAGCATTGTTGTTTGCAGATGGGACTCAACTCATCATAGTGAACAACTGCAAGGAAAGCATATGGCCCGGAATCCTTGGCAATGCAGGCCACACAACACCTCAAGACGGCGGCTTCCACCTCTCCAGCGGCGAGCAACAAGTCCTTAACGTCCCCGAAAACTGGTCAGGCAGACTATGGGGCAGGCAAGGCTGCTGCTTTGATGAAAAAACCGGCAAAGGCACATGCCAAACGGGTGATTGTGTTGGGCTCTTACAATGCAGGGGACTCGGCGGAGTCCCTCCAGCCACACTCGTTGAAATGACACTCGGAACCTCGAAATCCGCCTTGCATTACTACGATGTGAGTTTGGTTGACGGTTTCAATGTGCCGGTTTCGATGAGACCGGTAGGTGGTGGTGGCGGTGGTGGGTGTGGAGTTGCTGCCTGTGAGGCTGACTTGAACGTTTGCTGCCCGCTTGCCTTGGTGGTCAAGAAACAAGGTAGGGTTGTGGGGTGCAAGAGCGCTTGCTTGGCCCGGAAATCGGACCGGTATTGCTGCAGAGGGGAGTTTGCAGATCCAGAGAGTTGCAAACCTACAGTTTTTGGGCATCTTTTTAAGGCTATTTGTCCTAGGGCTTATAGCTACGCCTTTGATGATTCTACAGGGCTTAAGACTTGTTCGGCTCCTAGGTATGTCATTACGTTTTGCCCTCCTAAATATGGTTGATTTGAGCAGACCAAACCCTGGGGCAAAATGCTGGGTACGTTTGGTGTGGTTTTCTTGTATTGTCATTGCTATGTATTACTTTGGTTCTTTGGTACCGTGGTTTCAGTTTCTTTTTAGTTTTTTTGTTGCCGGCTCCAGTTTCTATATTTGGGCGACTAGAATCTAGTCTGCTGGTCCATCCAGTTCAGCTACCATTTTAGTCTGCTGGTCCAGCTCAACAAATTCTATAGCCTGAACAGCAAAATGAAAGCACATGAAAGCCGCGTTCTGTTGATATGATAGATATCATCAACCATTTATTTTTCCTCGAAACCTAAAAAAGAAAAGAATCTACATAATTATGAAAGTAAGAAACATATGTTTTTTCTCTAAAATCTTAGACAATCTATATCTACTAGGTTGTATTCCGATTCCCAGAAAGTACAAGAACAATGAGCTCAACTGTTGTGACTCATGAAACTCAAACTTGAGAAAACCAAAAATTAAATGGTGTTTTCTTAAGAGACTGAAAATGTTTGTTCGTTTTACTAACAAATAATTTCCAGGGATACCCCCAAACACATTAGGTTAGATAATTATCTTGTCTCCTGCAACACATTCAAATATGTAGAAGGTAATCCTTCTAAGTTTGTATGATAGCCAGATAGTAAAACTTGCAAGGGAATATCAATATGATAAATTAATTACTGTCCTCAGTCAACTAACTATACATACCTTCTGGATCACTCGACAGCCATACATTTGAAGGCTAAGGGTCAGCACATGCCCAGTGAGCTGGTCCGCAAGTTCTCTTATTTGTGCTGGAGTTCCATGTTACCAAACACATCGGTCATAAGAGATAGGGCTTGCGGCATAATTTCATCAAAAACCATGTTCTTTTCTTCAATTGTGGCAGTTTCAAGTTTCTGTTGAATAAACCGACTTCCATACTGGTCGGCACTGTTCAAGGTATTATATGAGTGAATTAAGTTGTGGATATCTAGAAGCATATAAGGCACAAAGTTTTAAAGAAACAACGACAAATATTTACCTGAACTCAACAACATGCCCTGCAATCTCTGAAAGTTCAAAACATCTAGTCTTATTGCTTTTGAACTCATCTAGTAAAGAGCACGCAAAACTTTCATCCAAAGATCCACCAGTTTCGGAGTGCCAAGCTCCCATGAGACCTCCACCCATGTTCCTCAACCCAGAAGAAAAGCGCAAGTTCCGCTTATAGAAACTGAAAGCTTCCTCTGTAAGCTTTCAATTATATTTCTTCATTATTATTTCTTCATTATTATTTCTGTACACTGTGAGCACATATATATAGTCTTTGACTATTTACAAAGATACCCCTCAACTGCTTAACCATTATAACAGTACTAACTAATCACACACATTAGGACAGCTAACTATTTTACAGTAACTGAAATGGGTGACAAGTCATTTTCCCTAATACACCCCCTCAAGCTAGAAGGGGAATCAGAGCAGATTCCAATTGGAAGCTTGGAACACAGGAATTGAAATCTACGTGTGGAGAGAGACTTGGTGTGCAGATCAGCTAGTTGGTCTTCATTGCACACATACTGCACTTTGAGAAGATTAGCAAGAACCAATTCCCGAATATAGTGGTAATCAATTTCAACGTGCTTTGTCGAGCATGAAAGACAGGGTTAGAGGCGAGAGAGATTGCTGAGATGTTGTCACACCACAGTGTAGGCAGTGTAGGGATAGAGAAGTGAAAGTCTCTGAGGATTTTACAAACCCACGTTAGTTCAGCAGCGGTATGAGCTAAGGAGCGATACTCAGCCTCTGTAGAAGACCGTGCAACAGTGCTTTGTTTCTTAGCACTCCAGCTAATAAGGTTTGAGCCTAAGAACACATAGTAGCCACTGGTGGACCTTCGATCAAAAGTGCAGCCAGCCCAGTCAGCGTCGGAGTATGCTGAGAGATTAATCGGACCCTTTTTGAACCACAATCCACGGGAAAATGAACCTTTAAGAAATCGAAGAACTCTTTTAGCAGCCTGAAGATGTTGTTCCCGAGGAGCATGCATGAATTGGCAAATCTGGTTGACAGCAAAAGCAAGATCGGGTCTAGTCCAAGTGAGGTATTGTAACCCACCAACAAGAGAACGATAGTCAGTGGGGTTGGTCAAGAGAGGTCCACTGTTGTCTAATTTCTTGGAACTGAGTGGTGTGGAGCATGGTTTGGCACCCTCCATGTTTGTTTTCTTGAGAAGATCAAGTAAGTACTTGGTTTGATGAACAAAAATTCCTTGTGAAGATCTGTGTACTTCTAAGCCCAAGAAGTAGTGCAAAGAACCAAGATCCTTTACTGGAAACTGAGAGCTAAGTTGGGTGATAAATTGGTGACAGAGTTGAGAGTTAGGATCGGTTACTAGAATGTCGTCAACATACACAAGAACAATAACCAAGTGAGGACCATTGAGAACAAACAAGGAGGCATCAGATGAAGATTGTTGGAACCCAAGGGACTGCAGAGATTGAAACAGTTTATCAAACCAAGCTCGAGGAGCTTGTTTGAGTCCATAGAGGGATTTCCTCAACTTGCAAACAGAAGTAGGAGAATTTGGATCAACAAACCCAGGAGGTTGGTGCATGTAGACATCCTCATTGAGGTCACCATGAAGAAATGCATTGCTTATATCCAGTTGATGTAGAAACCAATCATATTGGACAGCAAGAGTGAGTAAGATCCGAATTGTAACTGGCTTTGCAACTGGGCTAAAAGTCTCTTGGAAGTCAACACCTTCTTGTTGATGAAAGCCCTTTGCTACTAAACGGGCTTTGTATCTGTCAATAGTGCCATCAGCCTTTGTCTTAACTCGAAACACCCATTTACAGCCAATCACATTCTGTGAAGGATGAGAGGAAACAAGGGACCAAGTTCCAGTAGAGATCAGTGCATTATATTCATCTTGCATTGCAGCACGCCAGTGAGCATGCTTAGCAGCTTGCAGGTATGTACTGGGAACATAATCAAAGTCAACAGGAAGAGGATGCTTAGTTGCTGCATAAGCTTTGTGTTTAGATTTAGAAATGCCAGCCTTGGATCTTGTGATCATGGGGTGAGAATTAATGGGAAGAAGGGGAGGATTTGACTGACTTAAGGGCAAGATGGAGGATTCTGAAATAAATTCAGAACTGGGAGAAACAGGGACCGAAATGGGTTGAGAGGAAGAAGAAATTTGAGGATTAGAGGCAGAGGGTGAAGGATGTGGAACGGATGCTGCACTGCGAGTGGAGAGATGGGGAATATATTTCTCAAAATAAAGATCCATAGATGAAGAACTTGCTGGTGATGATGAAGTGGGATTGAGGCAAGGGGGCTGCAGAAACTGAAATGGATAAGTGCTTTCATCAAAGACAACATGTCTGGAGACGTAAATGCGATTGGCAAGTGGATCAAGACACCTATAGCCTTTGTGTTGAAGACTATACCCGAGAAAGGTGCAGCTTTTGCTCTTGGCATCCAATTTACTTGTAGCATAGGGTTGAAGCCAAGGGAAGCATTGGCAGCCAAACACTTTTAGTTTGGAGTAATCTGGGGGTTGCTTGAATAACAATTCCCATGGTGATGTGAAGAGGCCAGAAATGGGAAGCCGATTAATAAGATAAATGGCTGTGGAGAAAGCTTCAACCCAAAACAGATGAGGAACATGAGAAGCAACTAACAAAGTGCGAGCTGTCTCAACAAGGTGTCTGTGTTTTCGCTCAGCACAACTGTTCTGTTCAGGAGTATGTGGACAGCTATATTGATGAAAAATGCCATGTTGACTGAGAAATGAAGTAAATGCAGTACTGGTAAATTCACCCCCTGAATCTGAACGCAAAACCTTGATTTTATTGCCAAGCAAATTCTCTACATAAGATTTGAAGACAACAAATGTAGAAAATACATCCGACTTGGACTTCAAAGGAAAGAACCAGCTATATTTGCTAAAATCATCAACAATGAGCAAATAGTACTTAAAACCATTGTTGGATGTAGCAGATGCTGGACCCCAGACATCACAGTGCAGAAGTTGAAGACTCTGACTGGTTGTTGAAGAAGAGACTCCAAAAGGAAGCTTATGATTCTTGGTAAGGGCACAATCTGAGCAAAAGAAATCAATAGTAGATTTGCCTTGTAAGGCCAATTTATTAGTAGAAATTACCCTTCTGAAAATAGAGGAGGATGGATGACCCAAGCGTCGATGCCAAACTTTAACAGGAGCTTTGACACTGACCAGAGCTGAAGGAGATGACAGTGAAGAGTGGCTGGAACCATGAAGAGGGTAGAATCCATCTTTAACGGGTCCCCGCAAAAGCATCGTCCCCGAAATACGATCCTTTACAGTGGATCCATAAGGGTCAAGGGTTAATGCACAATTGTTATCCTTAAGAAACTGATAAGCAGATAAGAGGTTATGTTTCATGTAGGGAACATGTAAAACATTTTGTAGCTTAAAAGAATTATGAGGAGTATGCAGGACTGATGAACCAATATGATGAATAGAAAGACCGTTACCATCACCAATATACACTTTATCTTCACCAGTATAGGGAGTAGGAGAAGAGATGTTGGCAACATCATTAGTAATGTGAGAAGTGGCTCCCGAGTCAATCAACCAAGATTGAGATGGTTTGGCAGCTTGATTGACATACATAGCAGCTAATTTAGCTGGAGGAATTCGACCACAGATGTCAGGATTCATGCGATCAAAACAGTCAAGAGCCTCATGACTGTTAGATCCACAGATTTGACAAGGAACTTTGAAATTAGAAGAGCCTTGAGCATGACGAGGGCCTTGATAGGTACGGTTGCCACGATTGTTGGAGTAATTACCACGATTGGTGTGGAAATTTTGATTGCCCCTATGAGAGAAGGAATGACCTCTGGTATTCTTGCCACGATTAGCAGATTTAGGTGTGTGCCAAGATGGAATTTGGTGCTGAGCAGCAAACACAGAAGGAGTGGGTAGTAGAGGAGGCTGAGATTGCACCGAGAAGGCTTGAAAAGGTTCAGTTGCAGAGGAGGAACTGATAGTTTTGCGTCGAGCCATGGACAATTCTTTGGTGAGAAGAAGACCATGGAGTTCATCAAGAGATGTAGATGACAGTCGAAGCATTATGGAGTCAATGAAGGATTCAAACTCATCAGGCAAACCATGAAGTGTGGCTGCAATGAGGTCGCGATCAGAGACAGAGGCACCGGCAGCTTGCAAGGAGTCTGAGATTTCCTTAATTTCTTGAAGATACTCAGAGATAGAGCGAGATCCTTTCTGAACAGCTTGAAGACGCGACCTCAATTGATGAATGTGAGCCACTGAAATTCCACCAAACCTCTGTTCAAGTTTCAACCACAGATCTCGAGACGAAGAAACCCCAACCGTGAAAGGGATAATTTCCTCAGAAAGTGTGGAGTTTAGCCAGATCAAAAGGTTTTGATCCTTTTCGTACCATTCCTCAAAGGCAGGATTAAGACTGCGATCAGGTAGAAACGGCGATGGACAAGCTTCAGTGCCATCAATGATTCCAAGAAGCTTGTAGCGCCGGAGGATTGGGCCAAACAGCGCACGCCATGGCAGGTAGTTCGATCGTTTCAGCTTGATCGGGACCATGCTGCCGATGTTGTGGATTGTAAGGGAGGTGTAGGAACTCAGAGGATTTGGATTTCCAGAGGAATTAGGGTTTTGAATCGACGGAGAAGACGATTCAGGCGATGGCGAAGATGGTTGCGCCGCCATATCTTGCAGAGATGATGATGCAAGATAGATCGGAGAAGAGAAACTGAAGAATCAGAATCAATCAAGAAGCGATTAAGAATCGATCGATTGATCGAGTCGGAAGAGCGGAAGGATCGAGGCGGTGAAGCAGAAATGGCGTGATACCATATAGAAACTGAAAGCTTCCTCTGTAAGCTTTCAATTATATTTCTTCATTATTATTTCTGTACACTGTGAGCACATATATATAGTCTTTGACTATTTACAAAGATACCCCTCAACTGCTTAACCATTATAACAGTACTAACTAATCACACACATTAGGACAGCTAACTATTTTACAGTAACTGAAATGGGTGACAAGTCATTTTCCCTAATACCGCTCACCATGCCTGGCAGGACTACCAGGTCCAACAGGAGAGTTTGGAAGAAGGGGACCACCCAATGGTGTTCCAGAATAAGACATCCCATGCCCATATGCTGGATTTCCATAATAACCGTGATTCAAGCTAGCAGACTTGCCAACGTAGGGAGCACCAAATTGTGACTTTTGGGGTGAGAGGAATTGCCCCAAATAAGCTTTTTGCAAACCAAGTAAATCCATGTGCATACTACCCATGCCTTCCCTATCTTTTGTGGGATCATTAAGGGCTGCAAGCTGTGCAGCTGCATATTCATTTGATCTCAAGTACTGAACATACAATGGGTCCACCATGGGAACCTGAAGAGCACTCCCAGTACCATGATTTCCAACCCTAATGTTCTGCAATTCAGCAGCTGCTGCCAACAGATTTGTTCCTAGATACATACCTCCAAATGCTCCGGAGTCCAAGCCACCCATTGCAGATGCAGCAGCAGCATTTTCAAGTAAGGGTGGTAAACTACCATTACCAAGGGGACTACCCATCATGTATGGAGACGAAGGACTACCAGAATAGCCGTAGTTCGGAATTGAGGTATTGTCTACATTCTGATAGTGGGAGTGTGAGCTTCCTCGGCCATGAAGAGTTGGCACAGGTCCTCTTAAGTATGAGTTCGCAGAAGATACAGCAGGATTATTAATATCAACTAGGTCATCGGACATATATGAAGGGCTATTCAGATCCCTACCAAATCCACTGCCTCTTGCCACTTACTCGACATAAATTAATTAATTTAATTCAAGGTTTTAAAATTAAAAATAATTAGTAAATTGCATATATGGGTACAATTGTTCCTACGTTACAGTGCTGCAATTCAAGTTTACGAAGCATATAGTGATGAGTAAGGTCAAGTTACGGCTTTACTTTACTAAACCATCTCAACAGTTTAGAAATTTTTCAATGTGTTCGGAATACGGAATGATACACCTGTATGGTATTACACTTACACAAGTGGAGGAACACTTAAAAAATATAACTTTCATCTACTTATATAATAACATGTGGTGTATCATTTCGTATTCCAAACATATTAACAAATCTCTACTCAGAAAACTTGTTGCATAACTTTTTTTCGACAAAAGTACTTATTTCTTTTGAATCATTCATCTGTATGTATTTGTTCAAAAAACTCGGTTTGATATTTTGTGGTACAAAAATGTGGTGTTTTCACGTTATAATTGCGTTCGAAGTTACTATGAATTCAACACATCTCCATAATCATCCTAGATTGATTTTGAGAACCCAGCTAAACATAGCTGCTTGGTTGAAAGTGTGATACATAATTGCAGTAAGAGTCGCTAAATCTCGTTGATTAGGAGGACAGGTCAATTACTCTTTGAAAGTTTGAATGACATGTTTGGCACATTCATAATCGTGGGAGAGATTTTAATTAGGTAACCATTAGGGCCACAAGAATTCTTCAATACACACGCTTTTAACTTCTTTTATTCATTACAAATATTTACTGTTGTCGCATCTATCCAAATTATTGAGACATTCTCTAATCAAATAGAAACTAAATGCCCCTAACTAATTGCTCATGACTGGTTTTTTATGATCGACATTGATGAAATATTCGATTTAATACCTTCTTTCAACATCAAGAAGATAAGTATCGCTAAATGAAATTTCAAGATTTTTCTACTTCTTTCCTAGTAATTGGAATGATATAATATATCTCAACTCGGCCTATTGAATATAAAAAACTCAACTAATTTTAGCATATATCAACGTAATTTAAAGATGGAATGATGACTAACTTATTTTAAACTTTCACTAACTCTGCCACCCGCTAAAAACCCACAGAATATAAGGGCTTGTTTAGTATCCTACTTGAGTTCAACTTTTTTAACTCAAAAAAAACTTTTTGAGTTTTAGACTTTGAATTCTTGTTTGGTAGAACTCTTTTTAAAAATTGGATTTAAAACTAACTTTATAAACATAAACTATTTTTTAAAAACACTAAAAGTAAGTTTTTAGAGTTTTCCTACTCTCTCCTCAACATCTTCTTTTGCTCCTTCGTAACCCTCTTTTTTTTCTCTCTCTCAACTATCTCTTTCTTCTCTTCCCACGTCACACCTTGTATTCTCTCTCTCCTCAGCCCTTGTCTTGTCTCTCTCTCATTACACTCTCTTTCTTCTCACTCCTTACCTTCTCACCGTAATTTTTTGCTCTTCCTATCCTCCTCATCCTCTCCTTGTCTTCTCTCTCCTCGCCAACTATTTCCTCTCTCTTTTCTCTTTCCCAATTCTCTCTCTCCTCCAATTTTTGTTTAAGGAAGTTTGAAATCAAACTAAAAAAATTATTTTTAAAAATTCAACCAAACAAATTTTTGAAATTTTGAGACTTAAAAGAATACTGTTTTTAAGTGATGTTATTTGAAAATTATTTTTAGGAACAACAAAAAAATTTGGGTAGGATACCAAACAGGCCCTAAACTTCAGGTTGCAACTAAACCCCAGCTACCAGCCCTACCACCAAGACCTCAAACCATGGGCAAAGAAGATTATATATATATATATATAGGAAATATTTAAGGGAAGAGATCTCCATTTTTTTATAAAAATAGAAATTAGTTGTGGAGTCCACACCACATCAAACTTTAACGATCTGAAATCATCCGTCTATTTTTCAAGTTGCACCTCATAGATCGTCCTTACAAAGTATTAGTCAAATTGAAAATGTTTAAGACATCTAATTAAGTTCAAAGAAATTAATGAATATTGTTCTCAAAAAAAAAAAAAAAAACGAATTCTTTGATATATAAGAAACAATGCAATTTTATCTTGATAATTAAATAGGCAAATAGTTTCGGATTGAATTGAATTTTTGCAAGGAATATTCATGAAACGAGACTTACAAAATAGACGGTTCGGATTGTTGAAGTTTGATGTGAAGTGAGCTCTGCATCTAATCTCTATTTTTTGAAAACAAATAAGAATCATTTTGCATAAAAGGCATGTATGTCAAAAGAAATTCTGCAGAATACCAAGCCGGGGACGGTCTTGTGCCGCGGCATTCGTTTGTCAGTTTGAGGGTTACATAAGTCTCATTGATTGTTTTGAGCATGAGTTGATCTGAGACTTACATACACAACATTACTTATTTCACTTATTTAATTTCTTAAAGGTGATTACAGAGAGGTAAAACAAAAAGATGAAATATTTATAAACGCTTCTAAACTTTCAACCCCGAATGAATAGCAACTACACCTCCAACAAGGTTCTCATATTCAACCTGCTGGAATCCTGCATCCGCAATCATCGAAGCAAACTTCTCCTGCAATCAGTAGATAAGATGAATTGCAAGGGGAGTATAAGAAAATTTACAAGAAAGAAGTACGAGCAGGACAAATCAAAATGCGGATAATACTTAAATAGAGTATTCAAGTATGGAATCTGAAAACAAAACCTGTGGGGGGAAACGACGAATACTCTCTACCAAGTACTGGTAAGATTTTCTATCCCCTGCAACGAGCTCACCCAGGGCTGGAACGACTGAGAATGAGTAAAAATCATAGCTGCACGAGGAAATGAGGAAACCTTAATTACATGACTAAAAGAAATACACAAGAATGAAAGCCATCCGTCAAATGGCAACATAGTAAAACATTTATATGTAATCTAGTGTGCGAGTGACACAGTCACGTGGCTTTGTGCTAAAATCTCTATAGTAAAAGATTTTCCTCTAAGCTGGAGTGCACAGTAACACTTGTGTGCATATCAATTGACACTACACGCTCATGCCAGTGTGCAGCTAGAAGCGTATGGTGCTTATGACAACAGAAAAATCCAATCAAAGTCAAATTCAATGGAGCATTTGTCTTTCCTTGTTTTTTTTTCCTGGCATAAGGAACTTCAACATAACATTTGGAGCAAGCAGCAGGATTAACGTTAAACTTTCGTAACAAAAGGACAAGATACGAAAATAAATTTTAAAAAATTGTACAACAAATATGTATGCCGCAGACCATGAATCTATAATATTGCCCGTACAAACATGATGATGTCAGTGATAAAAGAGATTCCCTCGTAGGTTAGAAATTGCAAATTTAACCAACTAAAAGTGTCAAATACTTACAATTCTTTGAATACAGGAATGTCTACATGGCTCAGTTCAAGGCACAGGAACCTTCCTCCACGCTTTAGCACTCTATAAACAAAATCATAAAGAGCAAGCATGATGAGTGTAACAATTTGACAAACTACTTTAATGCCTCTTCGCGCAAAAATACACAACAGCCTATTAATAATCAAAATGACCAGCATAACTTAACATTGGCACAGAAGCTTATATCATGAATGCAGAGAAGTTTTTGGATGGATTGAGCCGTAGAAACGCCCTTGAAGAACACTGTTTCACAGGTTTTCCTATATGTATTAGTGGCATCAGTACAAGTCAGTTATATACCTCTAGTTTCATTTTGGTCAAGTTATATACTGATAGTTTCATCTTATTGTTAATCCCCTAAGTCAGATATCACCTTTTTAGGTTCAAAGTTTGGTTCTTTAGAACTGCATGTGCACATAAATAGCATTATTTGTCACGAGGTTCGCCCCACACTAATAAAAAATTATTTAGGTTTTCATCTGGTTCTTTCTAACTACTGTAGCTCTAGATATTGGTTCATCGTGTGTGTCAGTTTTAGCGCATCCACATAATTGTTTAGAAGGGAACACATCCATATACAGAAGGTAATGGAAACGATTTACATATTTCTATTATTCTTTATGGAAAAGCAGGGAATAGAGTCGGAAAAATGCTGTGCCTTGTTGCCCATAAGATCTGACAGAGACAGTAAGGAGGAAACTGGTTATGTCTCACAATCCTCTCCTCCGCCTTAAAAGCTTCCGCATGAGACTAACTAATTTGAGAAAACCAAAATAGACAATTTAACTACTCAAGCTGTATTCTAGCGCTATCAAAGCAAAAACAAAAATGAAAAATACTACAGGTGAAGTGCTTAAAACTAATTGAAATAAGTTACTTATTCAACAGTTGATACACGGAGTGATAGCCATTGAATTCTTCATATATAAGGAGTGATAGCCTATTTAGAGAGATCATTTACCAATTTTCAATCATGATAATTTGCCCTGCATTATTATTAACTGTTAGTATTGTTAACCAGTAACAGAGCTTTGACCACCTTACCGATAGGCTTCAGACAGCACTTTCTCTATGCGTGTAACATTCCTAATTCCAAATGCAATTGTGTAACCATCCATTGTATTATCTCCAAAAGACAAGGCTTCTGCGTCTCCCTCCACCCATAGAAGGGATTTGTCTTCTCCAATACCTGTAAATTTCAATACACAATTGTATATTTATAAACAAAAGTAGAATTTGTTTGTCCAATATCTAAGGAGAATGCCTAATGCAACCTAAGTCAAAGTCACAGCATTATCTGACCTCTCTCCAACGCCCGCTTTTTACCAAC
This sequence comes from Cotoneaster glaucophyllus, assembly GCA_036320875.1. Taxonomy (NCBI): domain Eukaryota; kingdom Viridiplantae; phylum Streptophyta; class Magnoliopsida; order Rosales; family Rosaceae; genus Cotoneaster; species Cotoneaster glaucophyllus. The sequence continues at coordinate 24,874,122 of CM070070.1, read as the reverse complement.
ATTCAACATGTTAGGGTTTATGTCACATACATAAATCTTAGTTTCTTCTTGTAAATCGTCTACGAGAACATCTTGCATAGCTCTACGTCTGATGCTGTTTACTGAGTCTAGTATTCTGAAGGCAACATCACCTGACAACATAAATTTACCAGTAAGATTGACATACACAATTAGAAGAATTGATTTCTGTATTGTTTCAGACAAGGAAAAAAACTGTCCGATGAAATTACGTTATTTTATTTTATTTTTCCATCTGGCAGATTCACTCCAACATGAGCAGGTAACATACCTGCAAGATCACCTTCCACTCCATAATATACGATGGGAATCATCGGATGGTGTCATTTGCACCCAACGGCAATTTTAGTTCATTTTCGCCTTGGGCAATTTTGCCTAACTTCTTATTCTCAAATTAGAAAATATAATTCTTGTGCATAATGATTCTCCTGTTTATTTTATTGGCTAACTTCTTCCTAGCCCACTCCATACGGGGATTTCAGGTCTCTTCCCAACCCAAACTAGATCTCATACTTTATGATAAGCATGTAACTTTCTATCAAAATGCCCAATGCTGAGCCCAGGTAACCAACAGTATACAAAAGTTGGCTGGTATAAAAATTCAAACTGGGTTACCTACTAGGACCTCCTCCGTTCGCAAGGAGATAAGTGCACATATCAGCCTAAATCTACCAGGTATATACATGTGTCCTAAAGTCTTATGGTCCACATATTTGACAAATTTACCGCAGTAAATGCATGTCACGAGTTTTACCTGTCCCACCAGCCACATCAAGATGCTTCATTCCAGGGAAAGGATTCAGTTTGGAAACTAATCTGAAAAGAGATCGGGCATTATATAAAGCAGTGAAAAAAGTCAAGGTGCTAACAATACGCTCGTCTATAAAAGAAAATAAACAGAGGGGAAAAAATAACGCATTAAAGTAAATCTTCAAAGGTTTACCTATCCTTCCATAATCTGTGTAATCCTGCACTCATCACATCATTCATTAGATCATAGTTCGAAGCAACATTGTTGAAGACATTACCAACCATTCGACTTTTTTCCTCTTCCCTTACTTCTTTAAATCCTGCACAAGAAACACTTAACGACTATAATTTATCAGCCAAATGAACCAAGCTAATGATTTGTATAAAGCCATCCGTGATACACCAAAATATTAGACGTTTCTAACGGGTTCAGCATTCATATTCTGTACACATCACACTAACCACTACGTCCTATTTAACAATAAAATTAATACACATTGAAATCTACAAGTAAAGTGAGAGTAAGCGGTAAGAAGGACTAACCAAAGCTTGTAGCATGTGAATGCAATAGAGCAGCAGGAGAAAACCTGGGTAATAGTTTACTCCCTAACTTCCTCGTCACTGTTCTCAAGGCCATAACTGTATCTCTGTAAATAAATATTTGTAAATAACGATCATACAATGTCAAAATTGACTACTTGCAAGTATTTTTATAAGGAAGAAAGTGAGCACAAAATATTCTGACAGAAATCGAAATTGGGCATGAATTGTTGTGAAGGTGCATATATGAATCTCATGGATCATTGTCATACGCATCATCCATTAACACACTCATATTATCATCCTCATGTAAATCCATGTAAAAACGAAGCTAAAACGATATCAAAACTTATTCATAGATAATGAAAATGTGTAATCATGTCCAAAAAATTCATTTTCGTTATCGTTATATTAAAGCAACTAATGATACAATATAAGTAGCAAATATATTAAAGAAGCTTAAAAATTGGGTAAGCACTAACAAGGACAGTACTACATAAAATAAGAAAAAACAAAGTGTGGTTTTACACGACTTCATTTTTCCGTTCATTAGTAGTTTGTAAAATCTTCGGCACACAAACCACTGAACGAATCAAGCGAACAATAACCTAACTTGGCGACGATACAAAGAATATGAAAATACTAATAAAGTAGAAACATTGTATCATGAAAAATCAAACTAAAGACTGAAAATTACCATAAGCATTAACAAACAATTGATTTCGTTCGTTTTCTCAGGAATCAAACAGAAAAGATAAAAACTTTTATGATAATCCTCAAAGATACAAAATATTAGGGGTGGGCGCGGTTCGGTTTGGTGCGGTTTTGAATGAAACCAAAACCAAAACCGCAAATTTTTGCGGTTTGGTTCGGTGCGGTTTTGAGGCTAAAACCGAAATGAAACCAAACCATTTGGTTCGGTTCGGTTTGGTTTCAAACGGTTTTGGTTTGGTTTCATTGTTTGAAAAACTATTATGGTTACCTAGTTGATGACAACAAAATTCACATCCACAAGGACCACAACAAAATAATTCAACTTGAGGCAACCAACTTGAGGCAACTACGAGCACATCAAATCCGATGCCAGTACCTGAAGCAATTGCATCAATCATCGGTTGGAAATACGCAGAGTTCACTGCATCCGGAGGGGCCCCAATATCATACAAAAACCTTCCAATTGCCTCGTGAACAAAATTGTTCACCTTTGGAGGACCTAACGCAACACTATTACTAACAACAAGAGCACCATGTCCTGCACAAGAACTTTTGCCTCTCCCCCTTTTCCTTCTCTCCAAACTCCTACCACTTGTCATTCCTTCTTGATTCCCCAACAACCCCTTGTGCTCAAGTGTTTCGGGAACTCCAATCAACTGTACCCCATTGCTCACATCATTCTGAACAGCAATCAATTCCCCCTCACCCTGAGATGAGGGGTTAATGTTAGTAATCTCCTCATCAAGCTTCTGCCTATTCCTCTTCTTCACCACAACCCCATCTAGACTCTGCTGCAATTGAGCCCGAACATCCGGCGGAACTCTCAGACAAGTCGAAGCATTATCCTTCTGACCGGCAAGGTGTTCCTTAATCCTATGAATCCCACCACCCTTAAACAATTTGTCACAATATATGCACTTGAGCTGAACCCTCTCCCCAATCTTAAACATTTGACAGTACTTCCATGCCGGGTCGTGTTTTTGCGACGTTATCGGCACGGGCTCCATTACCAGACCCGACGCCATGGCTAAAACCTCAGAGAATTAACTAGTTTATGCAAAAATGCCAAAACCCATTACAACAAAGACATGAACTTTCTTCTTTAATTAGAATTAAACCAAATAATTAACAGAAACCCAGCAACCAAATGAAGCAGATAATACACTCAATCAAATTAATTGAATTAAAATTGAGAGAGAAAGAGAGAGAGAAGGAGAGCTTACTTGTTTCTGCTTTGAACGCTTTCAGATAAACAGAGAGGAAGGGAAACAGACCCGAGTTAGGGAGGTTACAAGGAGGGCGAGGAGACCGGATGGACCGGTTAGGGTTGGCTCAACCGGTTATTTTGGCCATTATTTAGACTTTGGGTTTTTTTTTGTCCGAAAGACCCGGTCAGTTATTAGTTGTAGCGGTTTTGGATAACGAGAAACCGAACCTTCCGGTTGCCTGGCTGGCAAGCCGTGATTGTACTCTAAACTCGAGTCGGAGGCCGCGGGAATTAATAATGTTTGTACATGATGTATACAAAACTAGAATTAATAATGTTTATTTACGTGAAATTATTTTGATTATGAACTTCTAGCATTTACTGAAATACGGGTCTTGAAATTACTTCAGTTAATGACTTTTTAAGTATTTACTAACATGTTTGGTACGCTAAAAGAATTCATGAAAAATAACGTTAAAAGATACCAATTAATGTTTTTTTTTTACCTTGAGGAAAGAAAGTGAATACCAAGGGGGTGGAGGGATTCACTTTATCCCAATTTTTCTATTGGCCGGAAAATCACTTTTCAAGCCTGAACTTACTATACAAGAGGAAATGCAACATTTTTCCATTCTCCAACATTTTTTTCCACATACCAAACGTAACATTAAATCAGTAATTCAATTTCTATAATCAACTTATTAATCTGTATTGATTCCTTATTTTGCTCCCCAATTCATGATTTCTCACATTTCAAGTGAGAAAACATGTATAAAAGCTATTGTGGATGCAAATTTTCTCCTCTTCGATCTTGGACGATTTTGCACCTACAAAATAATAAACACCTTAGGTTAAGGCCAAAAGCCTCACGCGCCCACGATGAATGGGGGGGGGCTTTGGCCGAAGAACCTCCGATGCCAAAGTTAGAATTAGAGAGAAAAAGTGTTTAGAGTGTTTTTGCCCAAGGATTGGAATTAGGTCTTTTGTGAGAAAATGGGGTAGTATTTATAGGAAAGGGGGGTGGCCGGCCATGCTAGGGTTTTTGGTGTGAGATCTAGGATTAATTAGCCTATTTATTGGCTAATTAATCAAATAGGGAAAGGATTTATTTTTATAAAAAGAGGTAATAAGGAGTAATTGAATAATTGACTAAAAAAGGAGGAAAAAAGGGAAGGAAATGGGGAAATAAAGAGGGAAGTGGCCGGCCCCCTTTGGAGAAAGGAGGATCGGCCATTAAGAGGATTTTGTGGATTTTGGGGCTAAGTTAATTGGCCAATTAATGAGGAACATCCTCATTAATTTGCCAATTATCTCCATTTAAGTGGGATAATTGGTGGATTTACGAGATAATTGTCTTAAATGTGGATGGATGAAATAATTCGGATTTGGTTACCTTTTATGGGCGCTTTTGACTTGACCGATGATAATTACCGGCTGCTCGCGCGTAGGATTTCTGGTGCTTCTCGAGGGCATTCTTGTCTTCTTAATCCGAAAGTCCATGTGTCGCCTTGTGATTATTTTTGGCTCCACAAATGCCCCCACACCTGTTGGGCTGCTCGCAAGAAAAGGGCAACAGGTGTAGAGATTCTCCCACTTTTAGGAAACTTCGAACTGCTTCCTTTTTGTTGATTTTCCACTTGTAATAGGAAGATAAATCCCCTTAGGAAAAGGGAAGTAAATTCTCTCTTCAAGTCTATTTAAGTCCACCTTAAGTGGATTATTAAATCAACCTTCAGAGAAGAACTTACTTCACCTTACAAGTGAGAAAGAGAGCTTAGAGGATATTTGTTCCCCCTCCTCTAGCAGTCTTCCGCATCTTGCCCGTGTAAAGGATCGCTCCTCGCTGCTTCTAGGTAAGAAGAAATTAATCTCCTTGTCTTTCTTGAAATCTTCGTGGGTGAGGACCCGAGGCTTGTGACCGGTGATCCATGTAGCCATGGAAAAACATATATACATATGTATATATATATTTTTTTTCATGCCTTTTCCTTGGCTTTGGGGCGCTGGTGAGAGAAGGGACCAGGCCGCGGGGCCTGGCTTGGCTGCTGGGTCCTTGCGGCAAAGTTGTTTTTTTTTTTTTTTTTTTTTTTTTTTTTTTTTTAATGGATCTTCCTCGTATCTTTTTCTGTAGAATCTTTTCTTCCATGTCTTCCTCGGGTCTCAGGAATGATGAAGGCGTGCTGCCGTTGTATCGTCAAGGCGGATCTTTGAGCAAGGTTGGCTATTTCAAGGCTGCTCACTTCAAGATTAATTATGATGACTCCTTTAGGGACTTCCTTGAGACCTACTGGCATGCCATTCCTTCCGGGGTACATGTGAGGCGAGTCAAGGATGGTAGCAGTCGTGAACCATGTGACGAGACTCGGAGGGCTATTAAGTTCCACCCTTACTACTTCGTCCTAGGGTTCACCTTTCCCATGCCGCGCTTTTTCCAAGAGGTGCTCTGCTCCATGAGATGTGCGCCTGCTCAGTGTTCTCCAAATGCTATTCGAGTGATGGTGGGGTTCCACAACTTGAGCCAATTCTTTGATTTAGGACTAACCACCAACGAGTTTTGGTACTTTTTTTGACATAGGCCATGTTGATGGAGTTGGGCAGCTGCGGACTCGTCATAGACTTTTTGACCATTCAAGCAAGGGTGACCATGATTGGGCTAAAGAGACCTTGGAGGTAAGCGGCGAATCGGAGTCCGATCACTCCCCCGAGCTGCGGGTGTCAACAGTCTTCATATCCGGTAAGTAGGCTGCTTTAATTTCTTTCTCGACTGCTTGATTTTGACGGTGAACTGTCCATCAATTTTCTGATTGCCCTCTGCCATCTTTGTAGATTCGGAGTTCGGTTTAACTCCCAAGGTTTCTTCGGACATGAAGAAAGTGCATGTCGCTCTGGGCATTCCTTCTGAGTATCGTGAATGGCGTTGGCTGCTTAGTCCTCTTCGTAGGGAGAAAGATGGATTGCCCCCAAAGGAAGAGGTGAGACGGATCAAAGCAGCCGCATTAGCTCGTCCTATCACCGTGGTGGAGCCCGCTGCCAATGATGGTGGGAGAAAGAGGCATTCTCCACCCGTGCAAGAGCCGCCTGCTCAGAAGAAGCCGCGGGTTGCTCGCGAGGGTTCATCCGCTGCTCAGGAGGGGCTTGATGCAAATAGGCCGAAGACTTCCTCCGCTGCTCCCGGGGATCCACCAGTTGCTCCCAAGCTTGTGATTGACTTGACTTCAAGAGAGACTGCTAGGCCTGTGCCAGTGCCGCCTGCTGCTCCAAAGGCTGCTAGCTCGATTGCCGATAGGATTGCTCAGCGCCGAGGTTCGTCAATGCCGAAGTTTGTGCTGAAACGTCCGCCTGGGATTAAGCCTGATTCTCCTTCGAAAAAACTTGGGTCCGTGGGGACTGGCTCGCCCTGTTCGTCTGTCAAGGTGGCGCCAAACTCGGTTCCTCCCGCTGCTGAGACCGAACTGCCTTCTGAGGGGGGTGAGACTGCTCGCGCCCATGGTTCTGGTAAGTCCGCCAAGTCCGATTCCAAAGAAGCTGCCGATATTTGTGCGCTTTTGAGGCCAGACCTTCTCAAGGATACGGATGCGTGTGCCAAATTTGTTGATGGTGTCAAGGGAATCGTTGGTCCAGGCTCATTTGTGAAGCATACGCCCGAGCACGGGAGGGCTGCTCTGTTAACCATGATGCAAAAAACGGCGATCCTGGCAGCCGAGTCCATGGTTCTTGATCGGGAGGATATCAAGGCTGCCCAGGAGGTGGCGAAGTCTATGGCTGCTGAAGCTTACTCGTCGACCGAGAAGGTTAAAAATCTGGAGTCTGAGCTTGCTGCTTTGAAGAGATCTAACGCCTCTGCCCCCACTTCTCTGCAGCTTGAGACCGCTTGCCACGAGATCGCGAACTTGAAGGCCAGGCTTGATGCGACTCAAGTGAAATATGAAAGTGCAGAGAAGGAGATTGCGCGTTACATACCTCAGATTCAGGATCTTGAACGGTCCATCTCCGAATTCCGCTCTGCTGCTTATGCCAAGGATGAAGAACTGATCGCTGCTTACAACCAAGTGATACGTCTCAAGAAGGTTATTGATAAGCTTGAACCTCAAGTGTTGGAGCTTCAGGGTGCTTTGAAGATCAACGATAGTCTGAGAAAGGAAGTGGAGGAAGTGCAGCGGGTTCGAGCTTGTCTGCTTGAGGAGATGGAGCAGCTGAAGAGCGAGAAGGCTAGGTTCGAGGCTTCGCTAATCCAGAATCAATCCGACTTCTATAAACTTGGTTATGTTGACCGCCTCTTCGGGCGACCGTCTGACTTCGAGTTTTCTGAAAAGGACTTTGAGGCTTTCTCCATTTCTCCAGAAGATATGCTCGCCTTCACTTTCGAGTCCTCCCTTGGCGAAATAGTTGGAGATGAGAGCATTCCCGATGGGGCAGTCGGGGGTGGAGTGCCGGATGGTACCGCTACTGAAGTTGCCGCGGCTGCCTAAGGTGTGACAGTGGAGCAGTCGTCGGATGGCCAAGCTGCCGAAGAATAGTCTTCTAGGTAGCCTTTAGGATTTGTTTCTCCTTATTGCTTTTTCTTTGCTTGAACTCCTCCAGTCTTTGTCAGTTGTTTATCAATTTTGCTAGAAAATATAATAAACTTGCCTCCTTCGCTTTTCTCCGTCTTTGCTCCTTTCGTTCATACCTCAACCTTTAGACTCTATAGGCAAGTAGCAGGTGCGCCACTTTTCATAAGCAGACAGGCCGCGTAGCCTACGTGGTCGTAGGTGTTGGTGTAGAACTTCTCCTTGCAAAGTTGCTAACCGTAGGGTTGGCAGCCGGACGCCTTACTTACAGAAGCAGACGGATCCGCGTAACCACTAGGCCATTAACCTTGGCTTTCTCCAATTCCGTAGGTTGCGCAGCGATTGTCACAACACTTTAGGACTTGGCGCAAGTTACCGCAAAGTTGTTAGCTGCGGGATCGACAACCGGAAGCTTAACTCACTGTAGCAGCTCCATCCGCGCGATCCTTAGGCTGTTACCTTGCCAAGTTGCCATTCATAGGGTTGGCAGCCGGACGCCTTACTTACAGAAGCAGGCGGATCCGCGTAACCACTAGGCTGTCAACTCTGGTTCTTCCCAATTCCGTAGGCTGCGCAGCCAGTGCTACAACACTTTAGGATTTGGTTCAAGTGAAGCTTATCGACTACGTAGCATGTCGGTAGTGGATAAAGCTTCACATATGCCTGCTAGCTTGTTTAACCTTTCACAAGAATGTGCGGTTTGTGTAAGTCTAGCATGGCTTTACTGCTAGGTCAAGCCGTAGGCAGTCTGCCGGGATCCGTAGGCTACCTTAGCATGTCCGGTAGCAGCTTTAGGATTTCCCAGGGTAGTGTGCCCCCCCCCCCCCGGTCTCTAGGGCCCGGGTCCCGCGGATTAGGCCAAGAGACCCAAAATCCTTCAGTTAGCTAGGCCGTGAAAAAGACCATCGTGGCTACTTGGGAATTCCGGAGCAAGCCATCGTGCAGCTAGCTTCACGTTTGTTACACTAGGGCAGTCAGGCTCATCCACGTCTGGATATTCGGAGTGAAAAGTTTATCCTCCCGCGTTGGAGAGCAGATTGGTCCCTCTGGGGGCGCTGTTCCTGCAGTGAGTCCCTGAGAAGGGCGCGAGCTCCTTTTGAAGCGCAGGAGTTGTCAGTTGCAATGGAATCAAGTTGTAAAAACGTTCCTTATTGAAAAACAAGTGAACTGATAACTTAAGAACTGCGGAACAACTGGTAGTCCTCGACTTGCGAGGGTCGTGCTCGTCTGAACTGCTTGAGCTTTCGGGCGTTGGTGGAGATCACACGTGGTACTTCCTCAAGTTGTAGGCGTTCCACTGCTTTTCGATCTCCTTGTCATTCATGGTGGCGAGGGTGTAGCTTCCTTTGCCGCCTACCCTGCTGATCTTGTAAGGTCCTTCCCAAATGAGGTCCATCTTTTTTGATCCCTCTCTTCGAGCAGTGATGAAGGCCTTCTTCAGGACTAGGTCGCCGGGTTGAAATTGCCTTATCTTGGATCTTTTATTGTAACTAGAGAGGAGTTGCTGTTGGTATGATGCGATGCGGGCTATGGCCTGCTCGCGTCTTTCTTCCGCCAGGTCCAGGTTCGTGGCCATCTCTCTACTGTTCTGCTCGACATCTGGCAGCAAGGTGGTGAGGCTTGGCATGATGATGTTAGGAGGGATGATCGCCTCTGAACCGAACGCCAATGAGAAAGGAGTTTCACCGGTTGCTCGCCTTTTGGTAGTTCGGTACGCCCACAGGCAACCGGGGAGTGCGTCTGGCCACTTTCCTTTCTTGTCGGTGAGGGATTTTTTGAGGCAGTCGAGGATCGTCTTGTTGGAAGCTTCGGCCTGCCCATTGCCTTGTGGATACCTTGGTGTAGACATATGTTGCTTTATGCCGTATTTCTAGAAGAATCCCGCCAAGTCTTTGCCTACGAACTGTGGGCCGTTGTCGATGACGATGGACTGAGGGATACCAAAGCGGCAAATGATGTTCCTCCACATAAAGCGTTCTATGTCCATCTGAGTTGTTGTTGTCATGGGCTCCGCTTCTATCCACTTGGTGAAGTAGTCGGTTGCCACGATCATCATTCCCCTGCCCCCGGTCGCAGGAGGCATGGGCCCAACCAGGTCAATCGCCCATTGCATGAACGGTCAGGGGCTTGCTTGTGGATGGAGTTCGCTGGCAGGTAGGGCCGGTACAGGCTTGTAGCGTTGGCAGCGGTCGCATTTTTGTGCTAACTCCCGGGCATCTTGATGCATGGTTGGCCAATAGTAGCCTGCGTTGAGAGCTTTTTGTGCCAAAGATCGTCCTCCAGAATGGTTCCCACAGACGCCTTCATGGATTGAACTTAGGATCTTCAAATCATCGGGATGTGCCAAACATCGGAGGTGCGGCCCGGTGTAGGATCTTCGGATTAGAGTATCCTTCCACATGTAGTAGCGCGCTGCTCGGATTTGAAGTTTCCTTGACTCCAATCTTTCGGTGGGGAGCGTGCCGTTGACCAAGTAATCTATGATAGGGCTCTGCCAATTTGGAGTTGCACTAACCTGCGTCACTTCGGCTGCTGGCCCGGGCTCTATGCTTGGCTTATCTAAGTACTCCACCGGAATCAAACGCTTGAGCTGATGGTCGAGGGCGGAGCCTAGGCAGGCTAGCGCATCTGCATGGGCATTTTCCGCTCGCGGAACCCGGGTGAGCGTGTAGGTCTGAAATGTCTTCAGCTGCTCGCGCACCTCCTCCAGGTATTGTGCCATCCTTGCATGCTTCGCCGTATATTCTCCCGCGGCTTGGCTGGTAATCAGCTGAGAGTCGGAATAGATTGCCAGCTTCTTTACTGCTAAGTCCTTTGCCATTCGGAGGCCTGCCAGTAGGGCCTCGTACTCTGCTTCATTGTTGGATGCTTTGAAGCCTAAAGTGATCGCCTGCTCGAGCAATGAGCCGTCGGGGGTGACGAGAACCACGCCTGCTCCTGAGCCTTTGTGATTGGATGAGCCATCGACGTGTAGATGCCATATGTCGCCATTGAGGGAAGCGGGCGGTGCTAGAGTTTCGGCTGCTTTTGGGACATCGTCGGACTCGTCTGCCGCGTTGCTTGGGCCAGGCACGAACTCTGCTATGAAATCTGCCAAGGCTTGGGCCTTTATCGCCGTACGGGGTCGGAAGACTAAACCATACTGGCCTAGTTCAAGTGCCCATTTCATTACTCGTTGAGAAGCATCCGGACCATGCAGGATAGATCGTAGGGGATACTGAGTCATGACGATGACTGTATGAGCTTGAAAGTACGGTCTGAGTTTCCGAGCAGCCACAACTAGAGCCAAAATTAATTTTTCGATCTTCGGATATCTTGTTTCCGCATCGAGGAGAGCTTTTGAAGTGTAGAACACCGGTAGTTGGGCCCCCAGCTCTTCTCGTATGAGGGCAGAGCTCACTGCTGCTTCGGAGACTGCCAAGTAGATGTACAAGTCTTCAGCAGCTTCTGGCTTGGACAGCAATGGAGGCGATGTCAGGTACCTCTTCAGGTCTTGGAAGGCCTTTTCGCATTCTTCCTCCCACTTGTCACGTTGCGCCCTCTTAATGGCTTTGAAAAAAGGCTTGCATCTATCAGTGGATCGTGATAGGAAACGGTTGAGGGCGGCTGCTCGTCCGGTTAGGCTTTGGATCTCCTTCAAGGTTGTTGGAGACTTCATTTCCAAAATTGCTCGGATCTGCTTGGGATGCGCTTCGATTCCTCGTTGGGTGACTAAGTATCCTAGGAATCGGCCTGAGGATACTCCAAACGTACATTTGGCAGGATTGAGCTTCATCTTGTAGGCCCTAAGGACGCTAAATGTCTCTGCCAGATTGCGGATGTGGTCTGACCGCTGCTTGCCCTTCACCATGATGTCGTCGACGTAGACTTCCATGGTAATCCCGATCTGCTTTTTGAACATCATATTCACTAACCTTTGGTAGGTTGCTCCTGCGTTTTTGAGGCCGAAAGGCATGACTTTGTAGCAGTACGTACCCCGCTCGATTACAAACGCGGTTTTCTCTTTGTCTGGTTCATGCATGGCTATTTGGTTGTAGCCAGAGTATGCGTCCAGGAAGCTGAGCAGCTGGTTTCCAGAAGTTGAGTCCACCAAGAGGTCGATTCGGGGGACCGGGTAAGGGTCCTTCGGGCATGCCTTGTTGAGGTCAGTGTAATCTACGCAAACCCTCCATTTGCCTTTTTCCTTCTTCGTGACTAGCACGACGTTGGCGAGCCATGCGGAGTGCGCCACTTCTTCTATGAATCCGGCCTCCAGCAGCTTGTTTATCTCTGCCTCGATGATTGCTACTCGTTCGGGCGCAAAATGCCTCCTTTTCTGGATTATTGGTTTAGCAGCGGGGTCAACATGTAACTTATGGCAAGCTACATTTGGGTCGATGCCGGGCATGTCGGAGGGCGACCATGCAAAAATGTCTCGGTTCTTCCGGAGGAAGGTAGTGAGTTCTTCTTTCTCGGCTGGGCTTAGGCGGGAGCCAATCCTAGCGGTCTTTTCCGGCTGCTGTGGATCGAGAATGATTTCTTCGGCGTCTTCTTCGGGTTTCCAGCCTGTCTCGTCTGCTTGAGTACCGCCTTCTCGATCCTCCTACTGTAATTGCTATTTGGCAGCTTCGTTATTTCTTTGGATTTCGGTGACCTCCACGGGGGTGAAGATCTTCTTACTTGATTCTTTCAACATTTGCACGGTGCATCGTTGGGATGCGGCCTGGTCGAACTTAATTTCTCCTACTCTTCCTCCCGGGATGCGGAAGCGGATCTTTTGATACTTGACTGAAGTGACCGCATCTAGCTTGATCAACCAAGGCCTTCCAAGGATCCCGTTGTAGGGGGACGGATCACTCACAATCGTGAATGTTTGCTTCGAGACTACCGGCGATGTCTTTACGCCAAGCGTGATTTGGCTGATTGCAGTTGAGGTGTGCCCATTGAATCCAGTGAGTACCTCTGCTCGCCGTGTTATCGTGCTCTCCAATCCCATCTTCTGGATGACCGAGAATTGAAGCAGATTGACCGCGCTTCCGTTGTCTACCATCATTCGGTCAACCATGGCATAGGCTATTTGGACGGATACTACTAGGGCATCGTCGTGCGGTAAGTCGACGCCTTCTGCGTCCTGCTCAGTGAAGCCGATGATAGGTCCTGGTAGTGCGCCGGCCGTCTGGACTTGTGAGATCAACGTGGCCTGCTGGATCCTCCTCCTCTTCGAGCTGCTGGTGGCCCCCAGGTATTCGGATTCAGCAAAGATGCCATTAATTCGAATCGTCTTGGCTGGTGGCTCCTGCTCCCTTTTAGTGTTCCGTCTGAGCTGCGCAGCTGGCTTGTCCAGATACCTGTCGACCTTGCCGTCCTTCACAAGCTTCTCCAGATAACTCTTCCAGGTGTAGCAGTTTTCTGTGGTGTGTCCTGGCCCTCGATGGAACGCGCAGTACTTGGAGTGATCCAGCTTGGAAGCGTCTCCTATTAGCTGTTTTGGTGGTTTAAACCATGGCTCGTCCTTCACGTTGCGAAGGATTTGATGGATTAGGACTGAAAACTTCGAATAATTCCTGGTCGTCGGGCCGTCTCTGGTCACGGGCCTCTCTCTCCGCTTGGCCTCATGTCTGCTCTTATTGGGCTGCCTTCCGTCTTCCCTTCGTTGAGTTGTCACCAATTCTTTTTGCGGCTGCTCAGGCGCCTTTTCCGCTCGTCGGGCCTCGTCCCATAGTGCATGCTTTTCTGCCAGGGCGAATGAGTCTGCTAGAGTCAGGTCTTCCTTCATGATCATCTCTCCAAACAGGGGGTGATCCGCGGGGAGGCCCTTCTGGAAGGCTGCACTGGCTATTGAGTCGTCACATCCTACGATCTTCGCCTTTTCCGCCTTGAATCTCTTCACGTAGTCGCGAAGTGATTCCTTCGGGTTCTTCTTTACGTTGAACAGGTGATCGGATTTTTTCTTGATCGAGCGGTAAGATGAGTATTCTTTGGTGAAAATCAAGGAAAGATCGTCAAAGCTTGAGACGGATCGTGGTGGCAGGGTATGGAACCAATCTTGCGCTTCGCCTTGCAGGGTGGTGGCGAATATTTTGCACATAAGGGCGTCATTGCTCCGGTAGAGGACCATGGCACTTCGGTAATGCTTCAGGTGCCTTTCCGGGTCTCCATCTCCGTTTAATGAGGTGAAGTGCGGCATGCTGAACTTGCGCGGGGGTTCCGCATGCTCGATCTCGTCCGCGAAGGGGCTCCGGCTTATCTTGGTCATCTCCCGCCGCAATGCTTCATCGGTCGTGTCGCCGCGTCGGAACTCGCGCAGCCGTTCGTTAAAAAGCTTCTCCACCTCTTCCTGGATTTGTTTATGGTGGGGCGGCGGAGCCCTAAGCCGTCCTAGATCTCGGCCCATTGGTCTAGGCTGCTCTTCCGGGCGTTCCATTTGTCGTTGCCTCGGCTACCTAACCGGTGAGTGGTTTCTCCGTGGGCTGCCGGTGGAACTTGAAGCGGATTGAGAAGTCGCTTGCCTTCGCGCGCCATGCGGCATCTTCCGAGGTGATGTAGAGTACGTTCCTTGTGGGCCTAAGCGCGAACGGACGCTCTGCCTAGACAGTTGCTCGTGCGATCCTTCAATTTGTGGCCCCAGCCTCGATCGTATGCTTACTTGCGGGCCTAACCGAGAGTGCACGCTCCTCCCTGCGCTAAGACGGGAATCCACGCTGTCTCTGGGGCCCAGCCGAGATTGCACATCGCCCGATTGCTCAGTCTGATTGATCGGCTACTTGCCAGGACGTTGCCGGAAAGGTTCCTCTTCTAGGGCGCGTTGGATCTTCGTGCGTTGCAAAAGTTGATTCACCAGGGTTGTCTGCTGCGCTAAGGTGTTCGTCAACTCCATGACTTGCCGGGACAGGTTCTGCTCACCACTCAGATTGGATGAACTAGATAGGAAAACTCATTCTCGAGCGACGGACGGGTGGATGGTTCCGGGCACGACTCGGGCTGCTTGGGACACCACTGGGGCAGGCTGAGCTGCGTGGGCAGGCAGGGCTGCGTGGGCAGGCAGGGCTGCGTGGGCAGGCAGGGCTGCGTGGGCAGGTTTGGCTGCAGGAGCAAGCTGCTCAACGCGAGGTGGGCGCGAATGCGAGGCTTGGACCGCCGTAGTGGTATCATGGACCTCGCCGCGGGTGGTCACCGCGGTGGTTCCCATGGTGGAGCCTCGTGGTGGTGGCGCCATCTCCCCAAGAGTCACATTCAACCTCGTAGATCGCCGTGGTCCCACGCCTTGAATGTTTGAATTGTTGCTCATCGAGTTTTCCGTGTGTGCGAGAGTCTTTTTCGAGCGTAAACTTCTCCTCTCAATGAAAGCACCAATTTGTGGATGCAAATTTTCTCCTCTTCGATCTTGGACGATTTTGCACCTACAAAATAATAAACACCTTAGGTTAAGGCCAAAAGCCTCACGCGCCCACGATGAATGGGGGGGGCTTTGGCCGAAGAACCTCCGATGCCAAAGTTAGAATTAGAGAGAAAAAGTGTTTAGAGTGTTTTTGCCCAAGGATTGGAATTAGGTCTTTTGTGAGAAAATGGGGTAGTATTTATAGGAAAGGGGGGTGGCCGGCCATGCTAGGGTTTTTGGTGTGAGATCTAGGATTAATTAGCCTATTTATTGGCTAATTAATCAAATAGGGAAAGGATTTATTTTTATAAAAAGAGGTAATAAGGAGTAATTGAATAATTGACTAAAAAAGGAGGAAAAAAGGGAAGGAAATGGGGAAATAAAGAGGGAAGTGGCCGGCCCCCTTTGGAGAAAGGAGGATCGGCCATTAAGAGGATTTTGTGGATTTTGGGGCTAAGTTAATTGGCCAATTAATGAGGAACATCCTCATTAATTTGCCAATTATCTCCATTTAAGTGGGATAATTGGTGGATTTACGAGATAATTGTCTTAAATGTGGATGGATGAAATAATTCGGATTTGGTTACCTTTTATGGGCGCTTTTGACTTGACCGATGATAATTACCGGCTGCTCGCGCGTAGGATTTCTGGTGCTTCTCGAGGGCATTCTTGTCTTCTTAATCCGAAAGTCCATGTGTCGCCTTGTGATTATTTTTGGCTCCACAGCTATAACATTGTTCAATTATATGTTTATATCTTTCATTCCTTGTACGTGGTACACATAACGAGAGATAAGTGGTTTTTACACTCCCATTTTCTCACCATGCACTTCTTCATTATTGTTGTAGTTTCATGATTAAATAGATCAAATAATTAACGAATAAAAAACAAAAAAATGCACTTGTTTCATGTAATTTTTTTTCTTTTGTCTTTTTTCTCCGAACCTACTTCCTTGTTGGGAACTATTTATACACATTATTTCCCAAAAATCATCTCTTCACTTTTTTTCACTTAATAAGCAATCCTCTTTTTATATAGACAAGCTTCATGACGCTCACAGATCCAATCCACATGAACAAAATTGCTAGTGTAAAGGGACTCTAGTACAAAAAAGGATAAAACATCATTGGTTATGTTGAACTATCATGTCATCCTCCTTCAAGCTTTTATAGGATGGCTTCCTTTTAGCTTTTCGAATTATCTCAAAAGGTACCAAACACCTTGATAGCTTTTTTTATAACATACTAAACTACTCAGATTTATAGAAAGAAAAATTTGAATTTAAGTACAAAAATGCAAGCGTAATGTTCTGATCAACTCATCTAACTCATATTCAATGTCCCAATAAATATCAATTTCATTCAAATTACCAATTAATGAAATCCTGTTTGTCAACCAAAATTCTATCATATTACCATTCTAACCTCTCACCAAAACTGAACAAAAATAGAAATCATGAGAAATTTAGGAATTACCTGCAACATAAATTTTGTTGTTTTGTACGTCAATCTCACAACCATGTAAACATAGCATGCCTTATTATGAAATTAAAAAGAAAATAAAAATAAAAAATATACCGGGGGTTAAAAGAAACTGCTCCATCATTGTTCCATTTTTTCATAATTCATTTGTTTTTAAAAATTTAAAAACTAATCACCCTTCTTAATATAAAAAAATTAAATTAAATTAAATTGTTTACACAATGTGGGCATCTGCTAGTCTTTTTTTATAAAAAGGAAAATCTAGAACTCTTGCAATTTGCAAACCGCCATTGCATGTGCAGTTGTTCGTAAAGTTGCCACTCCTTTTCGTGATGGCGAGAAAGAAGGAGCCTTCCCCTTTTCACATTTCCACACGTAGTAAATAAAAGAGCCTCCCAGCGTTACCGAACTCACATCTCCATTGCTCATATGAACAAATGCCAATCTCACCTGAAATCTTCTTCCTCCTCTCTTTTCTCATCTCCCTCTCCTCCCAGGTAATCAAATTGTCTCTCCTTTTTTATGCGAAATTTTTCGGTTACATTGGAGAAAATCGAACACTGAACGTTCCTTATATGGTGGTTTCTGTAAAATTCAGATTGATAAATAGCATTGTTGTTTGCAGATGGGACTCAACTCATCACAGTGAACAACTGCAAGGAAAGCATATGGCCCGGAATTCTTGGCAATGCAGGCCACACAACACCTCAAGACGGCGGCTTCCACCTCTCCAGCGGCGAGCAACAAGTCCTTAACGTCCCCGAAAACTGGTCAGGCAGACTATGGGGCAGGCAAGGCTGCTGCTTTGATGAAAAAACCGGCAAAGGCACATGCCAAACGGGTGATTGTGTTGGGCTCTTACAATGCAGGGGACTCGGCGGAGTCCCTCCAGCCACACTCGTTGAAATGACACTCGGAACCTCAAAATCCGCCTTGCATTACTACGATGTGAGTTTGGTTGCCGGTTTCGATGAGGCCAGTAGGTGGTGGTGGCGGTGGTGGGTGTGGAGTTGCTGCCTGTGAGGCTGACTTGAACGTTTGCTGCCCGCTTGCCTTGGTGGTCAAGAAACAAGGTAGGGTTGTGGGGTGCAAGAGCGCTTGCTTGGCCGGGAAATCGGACCGGTATTGCTGCAGAGGGGAGTTTGCAGATCCAGAGAGTTGCAAACCTACTGTTTTTGGGCATCTTTTCAAGGCTATTTGTCCTAGGGCTTATAGCTACGCCTTTGATGATTCTACAGGGCTTAGGACTTGTTCGGCTCCTAGGTATGTCATTACGTTTTGCCCTCCTAAATATGTTTGATTTGAGCAGACCAAACCCTAGTGCAAAATGCTGGGTAGGTTTGATGTGGTTTTCTTGTATTGTCATTGCTATGTATTACTTTGGTTCTTTGGTACCGTGGTTTCAGTTTCTTTTGAGTTTTTTTGTTGCCGGCTCCAGTTTCTATATTTGGGCGACTAGAATCTAGTCCGGTATGGAACGGATGTCTGTTCTTTGTTGGTATGTCATGGATTACCTATCGATATCATTGTCGCAAATGAGTAAATGAAACTTATTGATACGTTGTTGATGCATTTATGACAATATCGATGCACATTCGTTAAAGGGCAAACGTCCTACACATGAATTCTGATCCAGCACACAAAATTCAACTGATATTCCTACCATACATGCCCATTCTTAATAAACAAACAAAGGAAAATGATTCTGCAATTCATCCTTTCTTCCGATATACTCCGCTCTGTTCTAGCCGTTGATTGAATAAATAAAAGAATAATCAACGGACTGAAACGAAAAAGAGTGCATAAGTAGGAAAAAAAGGGAATGCGGAAATTATTTCCCTGAACGTGGAAGCCTCAGCTGAAGGTTTCAGCCTTTGGGAGGACAGACGAAGCTCAAGAGACCAATCACCAATTTGATCTTCAATATGTGCTCGAAATCTCAAGAGAAACAGCGAAACGAAACATTTGAGATTTCATACAATAGCATGACATAATGAATCCGTAAATAGAATCTCAACTCGAAAAATTGTTCGGAGAAAAAAAAAAAGTTTGACTAGAAAATAACCAAAGCCATACATCAAAAAAATTTATGGACTCCACCTGGTAAAACATTTGTACAGTCACGACCACAAATTCTACTACCGCCTCGCTTTTTACACCCTTAAAACTTGTACGCTAAATTTATCTCCTCTGCAGGGGGCCTCAGGTGTGTTCACCGTCTGAGCCGCGACTACTCTAAGGTATATCCTCTCAAACTAACAATGTACAGTTTTAAGTACAACCAACAATCTTTATTTCCGTTGCGCCTTATCCATCTCAATACATAGACAGAGCCTTTACTTGACATGTATGAAACAGAGCGGCTCACATTGTCCTCAGTTAGCTGTACAACTTCGTTCCCGTGCGCCATCTAAGCAGCAGATGCCTGGGGAGCCAGAATGCTAATCCTCCTCTCTGCATAAGATTGAGCACCTTGTTAGGGATTTGAGAAAACCCGGATTCATATATCAGTAGCATAAGAATCCAAACATGAACGAGGAATAACAATACATATTAAGTTAGAAAATCATATTATTTATGCTAGAAACGACAATCAGTAAGTATAAAGAAGCAATAAGATAGCGAAAAAATACCCCCAGCAGCAACAAGTTTCTCTACACGTGCAACTATATGCTTCCCATAAGTATACTTCTTCAGAGCATTCAGATGAACCTTAATTCGGTTAAGGATTAGTTCAAGTTGCTGATCGTCACAAGTTTCCAGCACTTTCTGTACAACATAGTTTGCGAACTGATCCTTCATCATCGCCTAAATTCAAACAGAACAAGAATAAGCAAGGATATTGAAAGACCCTAGTCTATGCATATGACCGTCTTAAAAACCAATCCATGGCAAATATTTTCCTAGAGCCACGTAGTATTTGGAAAGTTTGATAATAACAAACTGAAAAACCATCACAATTTAAAAGTTTGTCGAACTCATTTGAAAAGTAGGCAATGTTAATAAAAAAAAAGAAAATGATATGCATTAACAAATTCAAGCTTTGAACAGTCATTACTAGCACATTGTTCAATCTTTATTATATACTAAGGACACGATCCAAATAACTTGTCAAAACAGCTAGATGCATCAAAAAACAAATGATTCGCAAAGATGAGGCAAATTGTCGTTGAGACTTTTAGAGGCAACAGTTAACTTTTATGTGTCATAAGATATAACAAACAACATCATAGCTATTGATCAAAGATAATAATAAAAGTAATCATAAGAGCTTCGGATGTGTATAGATAAGTTACTTCAAATTGTAACGGTATTATGAGTATTATCATAAAATCCCCAAAAGTTCGAGACGTCGACTCTCCCACTTTGAAAAGGATCCCACTTAAGTTCGGGAAACCCAAATACGCAAACTTGACCCCAATATTTGAAGATTACACATTGAGATAAGAAAAGCAGTAAAGATAAAAAAATACAGAAAATTATAATACAATGAAAGAATACATTGACCGCACTGAAAAGTTTATAGTAACCAGCAAACCTGAAGGGGCTCATTTTCATCAGTGGTGCCAAGCATCTCAGTTACAAGGGCCTGGCGTTCAGCAAGAGTTCCAAAACTTAAACACTTTTCTATGACATTTGACGCAAACTTTTGCTGGCTCATTTGAACAATCTGCCCAGTTAGTTCCTTAATTATACATGACCGTTCATGTGGCTTTCCATGTTCAAGCACATGCTGTAAAAGTAATTACAATCGGTTAACTGAGTTCAATGTAAACGAAGAACAAAACACATAATTTACATTATACAGCAAAGGCTACATATTGTTGTTTCCAAATTCAACCACAATTTAAAGTATCCACAACTTAGGGGACATTGGATCAGTTGTAGTGGCAGCTTATTTGTTTTTACGGTTTCTGAGTTGGCTTATGCAAACCTATTCTGAAATCTACAGCAAGTAAAGTTTATATATAAAGCACAAACGACCAAAGGTATAAAACATTTATTGCTTCTTTTAAAAAAAATATTATGTCATCAACCTGATGTAATGGCTCTGGTACAAAACCAGAGGCAGGGAGGTAACTCTCTGAGCACAGATCTATGGCATGTGATCATTACGGTTCAATCAACAACAGCATCTACCAAATTATACTTCCATAGATAATCACCAAATATATTATTTGTCTTTCGACTCATTGTAAATGCAAACAAAACCGTATTAAGTTAATAAATTGCACCAGGAAACAATCAAGTATGGGTGCA
Organism: Cotoneaster glaucophyllus; assembly: GCA_036320875.1. NCBI lineage: Eukaryota > Viridiplantae > Streptophyta > Magnoliopsida > Rosales > Rosaceae > Cotoneaster > Cotoneaster glaucophyllus. Next base: position 24,853,245 of record CM070070.1, on the reverse strand, counting down.
TAAACTCATTCCATAAGCCAAGTAAGGTGTATAAACATAGCTCAAACCAAATAAATATGAAAACACTAAATTGGTAGGGGAGGGGTGGACTGGAGCTGAAATCATCTCATTTAAATAGAGAGCTCTATTTGATACTAATATCAAGAAGCCTACCTCACCAATGGGGTATTATTTTTTTTTAACACTCCAAATCCAGGCTAAATTGAACTGTGACTGATGAAAAGGCTGGAATCACGCCCATAGAATGAACATGATGGACACTAACAGTCCCATTATTAGTATGATATCGGAACTTGATTGACAGGTAGTGAAGTCACAAATGCATGAAGAGCCCAAAAAAATTTGAGCTTCAGGTGAGACCAGAATGTGTAGAGAAATCAAATTTGAACCTCTATACTGTATAAAATAAGAACCAAAATAACATCCAACAATGAAAGTTAGTCGATTAAGTTAAGAGGTCTGTTTGATACTTCACAACAGATTCCATCTAACCACTGTGGGCTCATTTTCTTTAACAATAAGAAGGTAGAGTGACAAAAGTTTCTTAGAAATGAAACAAACCTGCACGACATAATTTCCATACTGGTCTTGTGCCAAAATGCAAACGGACTGCAAAATCTCATCCATCATTATTTGCTGCGTTTTGGGGTCATGGCAGTGCTCCAAAACTCTCTGTCAAATCAAAGTTACTATACCATTTAGAATGGCAATAGTTGCATTCATAATCATTTATCTTCAACATATCCAACATATATGATCAATAGGCATATGCAAAAGTATGAAGGCGTGAGTCAGAAAACAGAGAGGTTCTTAACCTGTATGACACGACAACCGTATGGATGAGTTGAGAGTGTCACGACTTGATCATAAAAAGTTGAAACAACAAACCTGGATGGCATCTTCAGGTACACATTCAATACACTTCTGGACAACATGGTTGCCATTTTGATCACGAACACAACGCATAACATGACCATCCAGTTCAGCTACCATTTTAGTCTGCTGGTCCAGCTCAACAAATTCTATAGCCTGAACAGCAAAATGAAAGCACATGAAAGCCGAGTTCTGGTGATATGATAGATATCATCAACCATTTATTTTTCCTCGAAACCTAAAAAAGAAAAGAATCTACATAATTATGAAAGTAAGAAACATATGTTTTTTTCTCTAAAATCTTAGATGATCTATATCTACTAGGTCGTATTCCGATTCCCAGAAAGTACAAGAACAATGAGCTCAACTGTTGTGACTCATGAAATTCAAACTTGAGAAAACCCAAAATTAAATGGTGTTTTCTTAAGAGACTGAAAATGTTTGTTCGTTTTACTAACAAATAATTTCCAGGGATACCCCCAAACACATTAGCTTAGATACTTATCTTGTCTCCTGCAACACATACAAATATGTAGAAGGTAATCCTTCTAAGTTTGTATGATAGCCAGATAGTAAAACTTGCAAGGGAATATCAATATGATAAATTAATTACTGTCCTCAGTCAACTAACTATACATACCTTCTGGATCACTCGACAGCCATACATTTGAAGGCTAAGGGTCAGCACATGCCCAGTGAGCTGGTCCGCAAGTTCTCTTATTTGTGCTGGAGTTCCATGTTCAAAAAACTGAACTCAAAGTGCAAAAGTCAGACATATAAAAGAAAAACTGCAAAACTTATTTTCATTCAGGCACTAAACCACTGCATATCATGGACATGCTAATACACAGAACACATAGCACATAAAGGCAAATCAAACTAAGGGGAAAGGTACCTTCTGAATCACATAATTACCAAACACATCGGTCATAAGGGATAGGGCTTGCGGCATAATTTCATCAAAAACCATGTTCTTTTCTTCAATTGTGGCAGTTTCAAGTTTCTGTTGAATAAACCGACTTCCATACTGGTCGGCACTGTTCAAGGTATTATATGAGTGAATTAAGTTGTGGATATCTGGAAGCATATAAGGCACAAAGTTTTAAAGAAACAACGACAAATATTTACCTGAAATCAACAACATGCCCTGCGATCTCTGAAAGTTCAAAACATCTAGTCTTATTGCTTTTGAACTCATCTAGTAAAGAGGAAGCAAAACTTTCATCCAAATTTCCACCAGTTTCGGAGTGCCAAGCTCCCATGAGACCTCCACCCATGTTCCTCAACCCAGAAGAAAAGTGCAAGTTCCGCTCACCGTGCCTTGCAGGACTACCAGGTCCAACAGGAGAGTTCGGAAGAAGGGGACCACCCAATGGTGTTCCAGAATAAGACATCCCATGCCCATATGCTGGATTTCCATAATAACCGTGATTCAAGCTAGCAGACTTGCCAACGTAGGGAGCACCAAATTGTGATTTTTGGGGTGAGAGGAATTGCCCCAAATAAGCTTTTTGCAAACCAAGTAAATCCATGTACATACTACCCATGCCTTCTCTATCTTTTGTGGGATCATTAAGGGCTGCAAGCTGTGCAGCTGCATATTCATTTGATCTCAAGTACTGAACATACAATGGGTCCATCATGGGAACCTGAAGAGCACTCCCAGTACCATGATTTCCAACCCTAATGTTCTGCAATTCAGCGGCTGCTGCCAACAGATTTGGTCCTAGAGACATACCTCCAAATGCTCCGGAGTCCAAGCCACCCATTGCAGATGCAGCAGCAGCATTTTCAAATAAGGGTGGCAAACTACCACTACCAAGGGGACTACCCATCATGGATGGAGACGAAGGACTACCAGAATAGCCGTAGTTCGGAAATGAGGTATTGTCTACATTCTGATAGTGGGAGTGTGAGCTTCCTCGGCCATGAAGAGTTGGCACAGGTCCTCTTAAGTATGAGTTTGCAGAAGATACAGCAGGATTATTAATATCAACTAGATCATCGGACATATATGAAGGGCTATTCAGATCCCTACCAAATCCACTGCCTCTTGCCATATTCTGATGAGACTTGTTAGAAGATTGGGAAGCAGAATGCAGATGAAAACTCCCAGAATCAGACTTATTCAAGTACGAATTTTGTTTATTATGGTTCCGATCACCTTGCATATCATAACGGTTATGGTGATAATCAATTTGTGATCTTGCATGATTCTCCTCATCCCTCCTACCATTAGTTGACAGGTTCATACCAGATAAAGCAGCTGCCAGATCTGCGGACTCATTCACATTGGGCAAGGCACCATTGAATGAGTTTTGACCATTGCCAACATTTTTATCCATGGAGGAAGTCCTTCCTCCACCAACTGGTGGAATTCGAGGACTAGGAGCCCTAGCCACAAGCTGAGGGTCTGGTGTATTGCTTCTCAACAATGAAGCACCCAGAGCAGAAGCATATGTATGAGAACTGGATGAACCCCCGTTCTGAACAGCTGACATTCCCTGTAAATGGGCAAACTGGGTATCGGAAGCATCAACACCATCATCAAATGCATTCTGGCTAGCTGGACGAGAAGGGTGCCTTGAGACATTTGTATTATGTATATCATCCTGCATTAAAATATCAAGAGTTTTAGACAGCATATCTGACAAACAGATTCAATTTTTATTTTGCAAAATTTGTAGCAGACAATCAAACTTGACCAGGAAAAACAAGCACACAACAAAAAGACCACTACATCCAAATACCTTAAGCAGAAAGAGTTTCCATTCCAATTAACTTAATATTTTACTGGTGAAACATTTATGCAGAATGAGAATTATAACTAACAAGCAAGACAAAAGCATTACTGAAAAACAATTCCACTTTCAATATCAGTGTCTACAGCAAATAAGCTGATAACTAGTTCAATCTCTCGTCCCAATGAGCACTTCCATCTCATGGAATTAGTCTCATCGGCTAAAGATTTAGAGAACCCACTGTCAAGGGCACTAATCATTGACTTGTTCCATTTCATTAGGATAACCGAAAGGCGCAACCTACTTAGAGGAGCTGAGCTAGGTATCGAGTAATCATCATATAATGGTCAAAACACAAAACATAAGCGAAAATATCAACGAAGAAACGTAAAGACTAAGCCTTTATAAAACACAAAATAGAGATGACATCTAATCACTTGATACTCCAGTAAGCTTAAGCTTATCACACTACCATTACAACAAGAAAACTAACATGAATACATATAATATTTCCTAAGGCAAACAACATTCAAGATAACAAGGTATCACATAAACCATTAAAAAAAACAAACTTTACTAACACTTAACCTGAATAATCTCTGCAATACTCTTCTGCCTACCCCCAAGTCCCAACCCCGGCAACCCAATCAACCCATCACCGCCCCACTCCGCAGCACCCTTCCTCGCCGCCACACCATTCCCCTCCTTCCCTCCAATCCCCGGCTGCACAGAAAAAAGTGACCCTTCACCACCACTCCTGCCACCTATCCTCCTATCTCCAACCGCCGAACCTCCACCTCCGCCTTGCAACCGCTGCGCAAAACGCCAGTCCTCCTTTGAAAGGAGCGGCGGCGGAAGCCGCGGATTGAGATTGACATTGGAATAATAGTAATTCACATAAGCTGGATCGGCGCGAAGCTCCTCCTCGGTTGCAAACCCTTTGCTGTCGTTTTTCGTGAAACCCGACAGCGAGGACGCCTCGAACAAGCCACCGACCGCGTTTAACGAACCTTCCACGGTAGGCGGCGCCGACCCACTTCTGTATATATTCAGTTCCTTCTCCCGCTCACTTGCTTCGTGCTGGCGCCTCTGTTCGCGAATCAACAAGCTCAAATCTTCGTTGTACTCGCCGCTTTTCAACATCGATCTCATAGACATGTCGGACATCATCGAATAAGTATCGGTGACCATATCATACAATCAACAACAACAACAACAAAATCATTAAAAAATCGAATAAAAACCACTGATAACTGAACAAAAATTGAAACTTTCAGCTCGGGTTTAGGCTACAAAACAAATGTGAATGCTCCAAAACATTGGATAAAGTGATTTTCTCCATCAAAAACTACGAACCCATTTCTCAGAATTGCTGAAAAGAATAGTTTAAAGTGTAGATTTTTGTAGTGAGTGAGACGAGAATCGAATGCTTAGATGATCAAAAATATGGATTCAGCCATTTTTTGACGAAGGAGAGAAAAGAAAGAGAGAGAAGGGAGACAGTGAAGTGAGAAAGAGGCAATGATCAAGTGCTGGAGGAATCTGAGCCGTTGGATACGAGAAATGACGGCCAGGATTTGGTTCCAAACAAAGAGGTGCTTTAGGGTTCTATTCATCGACTACTGCAGCCGCTCCTGCCTGTTTTTTCTTGGGATTAATTTTTGTTTTTTCTTGTACTAAAAAGAAAACCAAAAAAAATGTTTTTTCTTACTCGACATAAATTAATTAATTTAATTCAAGGTTCTAAAATTAAAAATAATTAGTAAACTCTGCATATACGGGTACAATTGTTCCTACGTTACAGTGCTGAAATTCAAGTTTACGAAGTACATAGTGATGAGTAAGGTCAAGTTACTGCTTTACTTTACTAAACCATCTCAACCGTTTAGAAAATTTTCAATGTGTCCCAAAATACGGAATGATACACAGTATGGCATTACACTTACACAAGTGGATGAACACTTAAAAAACAAAACTTTCATCTACTTATATAATGACATGTGGTGTATCACTTCGTATTTCAAGCATATTAACAAATCTCTAATCATAAAACTTGTTGCATAACTTTTTTTCGACAAAAGTACTTATTTCTTTTGAATCATTCATCTGTATGTATTTGTTCAAAAAAATCGGTTCAACAAAAGTACTTATTTCTTTTGAATCATTCATCTGTATGTATTTGTTCAAAAAAATCGGTTTGATATTTTGAGGTACAAAAATATAGTGTTTTCACGTTATAATTGTGTTCGAAGTTACCATGAATTCAACACATCTCAGGAATCATCCTAGATTGATTTTGAGAACCCAACTAAACATAGCTGCTTTGTTGAAAGTGTGATACATAATTGCAGTAAGAGTCGCTAAATCTCGTCGATTAGGAGGACAGGTCAATTACTCTTTGAAAGTTTGAATGACATGTTTGGCACATTCATAATAGTGGGAGAGATTTTAATTAGGTAACAATTAAGGCCACAAGAATTCTTCAATACACAAGCTTTTAGCTTCTTTTTTTCATTACAAACTAGCATATGGGCACACACTTTTGTGTGTATGAATACATTTTTTTAGAAAATGAGAAGAAGAGAGGGAAAGGGAGAGAACGTGGGGGAGTGGGAGGTTTTTGGTTTTTTTTTTTTTTTTTAATATTAGAGGTATTTTAACATCACATGTAGGTGAGGCTTCAATAAAAAACAGTAAAATTTGGACCTGTGAAATTACATTATTGCCCATCATTTTTTTTTGTGTGATAGAAGACTAATTTGTCTTTTCACCCTCTTTTAGTTGACAAAGAGGGTTTCATTAATTAGTAGAGATATTTACTGTTGTCGCATGTATCCAAATTATTGAGACATTCTCTAATCAAATAGAAACTAAATGCCCCTAGACTAATTGCTCAAGACTGGTTTTTTATGATCAACATTGATGAAATATTCAATTTAATACCCTCTTTCAACATCAAGAAGATAAGTATCGCAAAATGAAGTTTCAAGATTTTTCTACTTCATTCCTAGTAATTGGAATGATGTAATATATCTCAACTCGGCCTACTGAATATAAAAAACTCAACTAATTTTAGCATATATCAACGTAATTTAAAAATGGAATGATGACTAACTTATTCTAAACTTTCACTAACTCTGCCACCCGCTAAAAACCCACAGAATATAAACTTCAGGTTGCAACTAAACCCTAGCTACCAGCCCTACCACCAAGACCAAAAACCATGGGCAAAGAAGATTATATATATATATATATATATATATATATATATATATAGGAATGCTTTAAGGGAAGAGATCTCTATTTTTTTTATAAAAATAGAAATTAGTTTTGGATTTCATACCACATCAAACTTTAACGATCTGAACCGTCCGTTTATTTTTCAAGTTGCACCTCATAGATCGTCATTGCAAAGTATTAGCCAAATCGGAATGTTTAAGATATTTAATTGAGTTCAAAGAAATTAACCAATACTTTGATATACAATAAACAATGAAATTTTATCTTGATAATTAAATAGGCAAATGGTTTCGGATTGAATTGAATTTTTGCAAGGATGATATATGAAACGAGACTTACAAAATAGACGGTTCGGATCGTTGAAGTTCGATGTGAAGTGAGCCCAGCATCTAATCTGTATTTTTTGAAGAAAAAAAAAATAAGAATCCTTTTGCATAAAAAGCATGTGTGTGTGTATATATATATATATACCAGAAAAAAGCACTGATAAAAAAGAAGATAACGATTTGAAGGCACGTATTACGTATTACGTATTGCGTATTGTGATAACGTTAGTTTTGTAATCATGTCAGCCACTTTTACCATTTACAATATTAAGTGACTCATTTTTTTTTTTTTTTCTTTGGCAATAAAAAAAAAAAGAAGAAAATCATACGTATTACGTATTGTGATAACGTTAGTTTTGTAATCATGTCAGCCACTGTTACCATTTACAATATTTTTGCAGAAACAGTGGATAACGATGACATTTCAAACAACGTTGAGTGAGTCACTTCATCCATCATATCATAACATATTCTTTCTTTCGTTTAGGAGAGGGTCACTTGACTTGATTTGTCTGTGCTTTTTTTCTACATGATCGCCAGTACGAACTAGTCCACGTACCTTCTTATTATATATAGAAACTATGAGGGCTTTTATGCAAAGGAATTTTTATTTTTATTTTTAAATAGAAATTAGATATGGAGTTCACATTACATCGAATTTTAAAGACCCGAATCGCAGTGGCGAAGCTACATAGGGGCGAGGAGTGCCACTCCCCTCGCCGGAAATCAAGCCCAGGAGCGTGGTTCCGCCCCTCTGGTCCCATCGGAAGTGATGGAATTCGTCTGTGTTTGCTGGGTTTGTTGCTGCAGTGCAGCTTGCTGCAGTGCAGCTTGCTGCTCGCAAGCTGGTATAGGGTGGGATTTCAAACGGAAAATTAAACTGAATTTGAAAAAAATCCAGATTGAATGAGGGTTGGATGGATTGAATTTGGATGGTATAGGCTTCTCGGTGGTGGCGCTGGTGGGAGAGAATAATGGCTTGGGAATTGGGATAATGGGATGAAGGCTGGTAGTATTTCAGTGAGGGAGAAGACCTGTTTGGATAGCATGATTGCATATGTTTGGAAAACAGGATAAAGGCTGACCGGTATGTTTGGTTCTTAACATAGCGAAAGTGTAACAAAGAAATAAAGGGACAGATATGCTAATTTTATTGGCCCATATCATTTGGTTAGTAAATTGGGTATTTCCCAGTAAGTACTCAAGTATTATCCTTTCTCTCCTATTTATTTTTTCGCTTCTGATCCTACCTTTTTTTGTGGTTTGTTAATCCATTTCCCATTTCTCTCTTTTATTTATTTATTTATTTATTTATTTATTATTCTTGTATGTATTTTTTCCCTCTTTTTAAGACCCCCAATTTATTTATCTTAAACTTTCACATTATCTATAAATATTGTATTAATTTTTAAAAAATAATGTAAACATACCCTCTTTCAACATCAAGAAGATAAGTATCGCAAAATGAAGTTTCAAGATTTTTCTACTTCATTCCTAGTAATTGGAATGATGTAATATATCTCAACTCGACCTACTGAATATAAAAAACTCAACTAATTTTAGCATATATCAACGTAATTTAAAAATTGAATGATGACTAACTTATTCTAAACTTTCACTAACTCTGCCACCCGCTAAAAACCCACAGAATATAAACTTCAGGTTGCAACTAAACCCTAGCTACCAGCCCTACCACCAAGACCAAAAACCATGGGCAAAGAAGATTATATATATATATATATATATATATATAGGAATGCTTTAAGGGAAGAGATCTCTATTTTTTTTATAAAAATAGAAATTAGTTTTGGATTTCATACCACATCAAACTTTAACGATCTGAACCGTCCGTTTATTTTTCAAGTTGCACCTCATAGATCGTCATTGCAAAGTATTAGCCAAATCGGAATGTTTAAGATATTTAATTGAGTTCAAAGAAATTAACCAATACTTTGATATACAATAAACAATGAAATTTTATCTTGATAATTAAATAGGCAAATGGTTTCGGATTGAATTGAATTTTTGCAAGGATGATATATGAAACGAGACTTACAAAATAGACGGTTCGGATCGTTGAAGTTCGATGTGAAGTGAGCCCAGCATCTAATCTGTATTTTTTGAAGAAAAAAAAAATAAGAATCCTTTTGCATAAAAAGCATGTGTGTGTGTATATATATATATATACCAGAAAAAAGCACTGATAAAAAAGAAGATAACGATTTGAAGGCACGTATTACGTATTACGTATTGCGTATTGTGATAACGTTAGTTTTGTAATCATGTCAGCCACTTTTACCATTTACAATATTAAGTGACTCATTTTTTTTTTTTTTTCTTTGGCAATAAAAAAAAAAAAGAAGAAAATCATACGTATTACGTATTGTGATAACGTTAGTTTTGTAATCATGTCAGCCACTGTTACCATTTACAATATTTTTGCAGAAACAGTGGATAACGATGACATTTCAAACAACGTTGAGTGAGTCACTTCATCCATCATATCATAACATATTCTTTCTTTCGTTTAGGAGAGGGTCACTTGACTTGATTTGTCTGTGCTTTTTTTCTACATGATCGCCAGTACGAACTAGTCCACGTACCTTCTTATTATATATAGAAACTATGAGGGCTTTTATGCAAAGGAATTTTTATTTTTATTTTTAAATAGAAATTAGATATGGAGTTCACATTACATCGAATTTTAAAGACCCGAATCGCAGTGGCGAAGCTACATAGGGGCGAGGAGTGCCACTCCCCTCGCCGGAAATCAAGCCCAGGAGCGTGGTTCCGCCCCTCTGGTCCCATCGGAAGTGATGGAATTCGTCTGTGTTTGCTGGGTTTGTTGCTGCAGTGCAGCTTGCTGCTCGCAAGCTGGTATAGGGTGGGATTTCAAACGGAAAATTAAACTGAATTTGAAAAAAATCCAGATTGAATGAGGGTTGGATGGATTGAATTTGGATGGTATAGGCTTCTCGGTGGTGGCGCTGGTGGGAGAGAATAATGGCTTGGGAATTGGGATAATGGGATGAAGGCTGGTAGTATTTCAGTGAGGGAGAAGACCTGTTTGGATAGCATGATTGCATATGTTTGGAAAACAGGATAAAGGCTGACCGGTATGTTTGGTTCTTAACATAGCGAAAGTGTAACAAAGAAATAAAGGGACAGATATGCTAATTTTATTGGCCCATATCATTTGGTTAGTAAATTGGGTATTTCCCAGTAAGTACTCAAGTATTATCCTTTCTCTCCTATTTATTTTTTCGCTTCTGATCCTACCTTTTTTTGTGGTTTGTTAATCCATTTCCCATTTCTCTCTTTTATTTATTTATTTATTTATTTATTTATTATTCTTGTATGTATTTTTTCCCTCTTTTTAAGACCCCCAATTTATTTATCTTAAACTTTCACATTATCTATAAATATTGTATTAATTTTTAAAAAATAATGTAAACATACCCTCTTTCAACATCAAGAAGATAAGTATCGCAAAATGAAGTTTCAAGATTTTTCTACTTCATTCCTAGTAATTGGAATGATGTAATATATCTCAACTCGACCTACTGAATATAAAAAACTCAACTAATTTTAGCATATATCAACGTAATTTAAAAATTGAATGATGACTAACTTATTCTAAACTTTCACTAACTCTGCCACCCGCTAAAAACCCACAGAATATAAACTTCAGGTTGCAACTAAACCCTAGCTACCAGCCCTACCACCAAGACCAAAAACCATGGGCAAAGAAGATTATATATATATATATATATATATATATATATATAGGAATGCTTTAAGGGAAGAGATCTCTATTTTTTTTATAAAAATAGAAATTAGTTTTGGATTTCATACCACATCAAACTTTAACGATCTGAACCGTCCGTTTATTTTTCAAGTTGCACCTCATAGATCGTCATTGCAAAGTATTAGCCAAATCGGAATGTTTAAGATATTTAATTGAGTTCAAAGAAATTAACCAATACTTTGATATACAATAAACAATGAAATTTTATCTTGATAATTAAATAGGCAAATGGTTTCGGATTGAATTGAATTTTTGCAAGGATGATATATGAAACGAGACTTACAAAATAGACGGTTCGGATCGTTGAAGTTCGATGTGAAGTGAGCCCAGCATCTAATCTGTATTTTTTGAAGAAAAAAAAAATAAGAATCCTTTTGCATAAAAAGCATGTGTGTGTGTATATATATATATACCAGAAAAAAGCACTGATAAAAAAGAAGATAACGATTTGAAGGCACGTATTACGTATTACGTATTGCGTATTGTGATAACGTTAGTTTTGTAATCATGTCAGCCACTGTTACCATTTACAATATTAAGTGACTCATTTTTTTTTTTTTTTCTTTGGCAATAAAAAAAAAAAAGAAGAAAATCATACGTATTACGTATTGTGATAACGTTAGTTTTGTAATCATGTCAGCCACTGTTACCATTTACAATATTTTTGCAGAAACAGTGGATAACGATGACATTTCAAACAACGTTGAGTGAGTCACTTCATCCATCATATCATAACATATTCTTTCTTTCGTTTAGGAGAGGGTCACTTGACTTGACTTGTCTGTGCTTTTTTTCTACATGATCGCCAGTACGAACTAGTCCACGTACCTTCTTATTATATATAGAAACTATGAGGGCTTTTATGCAAAGGAATTTTTATTTTTATTTTTAAATAGAAATTAGATATGGAGTTCACATTACATCGAATTTTAAAGACCCGAATCGCAGTGGCGAAGCTACATAGGGGCGAGGAGTGCCACTCCCCTCGCCGGAAATCAAGCCCAGGAGCGTGGTTCCGCCCCTCTGGTCCCATCGGAAGTGATGGAATTCGTCTGTGTTTGCTGGGTTTGTTGCTGCAGTGCAGCTTGCTGCTCGCAAGCTGGTATAGGGTGGGATTTCAAACGGAAAATTAAACTGAATTTGAAAAAAATCCAGATTGAATGAGGGTTGGATGGATTGAATTTGGATGGTATAGGCTTCTCGGTGGTGGCGCTGGTGGGAGAGAATAATGGCTTGGGAATTGGGATAATGGGATGAAGGCTGGTAGTATTTCAGTGAGGGAGAATACCTGTTTGGATAGCATGATTGCATATGTTTGGAAAACAGGATAAAGGCTGACCGGTATGTTTGGTTCTTAACATAGCGAAAGTGTAACAAAGAAATAAAGGGACAGATATGCTAATTTTATTGGCCCATATCATTTGGTTAGTAAATTGGGTATTTCCCAGTAAGTACTCAAGTATTATCCTTTCTCTCCTATTTATTTTTTCGCTTCTGATTCTACCTTTTTTTGTGGTTTGTTAATCCATTTCCCATTTCTCTCTTTTATTTATTTATTTATTTATTATTCTTGTATGTATTTTTTCCCTCTTTTTAAGACCCCCAATTTATTTATCTTAAACTTTCACATTATCTATAAATATTGTATTAATTTTTAAAAAATAATGTAAATATTGTTTAATGCTTATTTTACGATAAAAGAAATTCATTTAAATCCATCTACGCTCCTGCCTAAATCTCGCCTAGGCGCCTAACTGTTAGGCTCCAGTCCACTGCCTAACTAGCGCCTAACGTTTTTTAGAATCTAATTCTAACTAATTTAAGCTTGTTACATGGCTTTGATATTACCGCTTACATCCGCTTTTGTGAAAAGACTATTTTCTGTTTTGAATATTGACTCAAAACTTTGCACTTTTCAATGTGAAAGCAACTGCTTCAATTAAACCTTACACTCTTTTGAATTTCGCCCCTCCCCTCGGCAAATCCTGGCTTCGCCACTGCCGAATCGTTTATTTTATAAGTCTCGATTCATAGATCATCTTTGCAAAAATTCAATTCAATCCGAAATTCATTTACCTATTTAATTATCAAGATAAAATTTCATTGTTTCTTATATAACAAAGTATTCGTTAATTTCTTTGAACTCAATTAGATGTCTTAAACATTTCCGATTTGGCTAATATTTTGCAAGAATGATCTATGAGGTGCCAACTTGAAAAATAGACTATTCGAATCGTTAAAGTTTGATGTGGTGTAGTCATGTAGACCCTACAACTAATCTTCATTTTTACAAAAAAATAAGAATCCCTTCCTTTAAAGGTTCCTATAAACTATTTTTCTGTCTGCAGTTCATGGGTTAAAACCCTAAGAATCTTGTGCCTTAATTATGCTTAAACACGACTACTACCCAGAAAATAAATATAGAAATTTGTATTAGCATATTTTCTTTATCTGTTTAAGCAAAAAAAATGTAAATAAATGAAACACTTCAATTATTTATGTTATCTTTTATATTCCCAATCTTCAATGTCAACTCATATGAATGCAGATACACAGATATTTTAGTAAAGAAATCAAAGGAATAGATTTATATATACATAAAAAGAATAGATGAGAGGGTGAGGCATAACCTCGAAAATTGGCAAGCGCAATTCATGGCTAGCCATATCTCCCATAAGTATCATAAGTATCATAAGCATAGTAGGGTAACTGCATACGGTAATGATCTTTTCATTGCTTACCTTACTGTCAATAATGTATATGGTACATAAAATATAGGGTTTATATCATAAATGATCTCTGAAATTGACCTCATCAATCATGATTGTCCCTGAAATTGAAAATCGATCAATGTAGTCCCTGAATTTTAACTTGCGAATCAATGTGGTCCTTCTGTTAGTGTTCCGTCCAAATTAACACTAAAAAAAGGTTGGAGAACCAATTTTTATGGTAAAATGACCAAAAAAAGGTTAGAGAACCACTTTTTTTTATATTTTTTTTTAGTTTTAGCACCAAATCCATGAAAAAATAGAGAGAAAAGTGAAGATGGAAAAAAGAAAAGAGAGGTAGTAAGTAAAATTATAAGTAACAGGATTATTTTTGATCATTTTACCATGAAAAATTGGTTCTCTAACCTTTTTTTAAAGTTAATTTGGACGGAACACTAACAGAAGGACCACATTGATTCGCGAGTTAAAATTCAGGGACTACATTGATCGATTTTCAATTTCAGGGACCATTATGATTGATGAGGTCAATTTTAAGGACCATTTGTGATATAAACCCTAAAATATATTATACGCTCATGTATCGATCTCTAATCTTGCCTTAATCATTTAGTTAGATTTTCAACCTTGAGCCTAGGAATCGAGCAAAATTTCAACCAGCAGATATGTTGACGTGATTGTGATATCTGTTGATTTGAAAGGTTGGTGAAATATGAAAAGTAAACGTAACGACCTAGCTAGTTCACTCTTTTACATGGTTTCAATTTTTCTTAGGTTGCACCTGGTTTTTCTAATTTAAAATATATATGAGAAACAAGGGCAATGGCAGATAACAGGTTACAACAATTTCCTTTTGACTTTATAAATGTGAAATGTCACATTCTGATTGGCTAACAAAAAAGACATTTAAAGCTCGTTTTGATGTGCTTTTAAAATAACTGAAAGCATTTCTAATGAAAATGTTTTTGGAATCAATCCTTAATAAAAATGCAAGTAAATTTTCAAAAAACACTTAAAGTGCTTCCTGAAAGAAGCACATAACTGGTACTTCTTGCAGAAATCACTTTAATTGCTTTTCGAACCAAAAAAACATTTTTTCTAAAAGCACTTTTAGTCATTTTAAAAGCATATACAAACGAGCCGTTAATAAAAAAAAGGAACACTTTGTATCCGGTCCTTAGTTGGTATAATTCTTTGATTGAAACCTTATTGAATTTCAGTTTTTGATCAAGATCCTGGGCTTTGTACACATCAACATTTTACTATTCACATATTTCCATGTCATCTTTTTTTTGTTTTTTTTATGAAATTTTTTAATTTATAAGTTATACTCATATCACTCATTATCACCGCAAAATTATTGGAGAGCATTGTAACTGAAATTCCTAAATTTCAGTCCCCCAATTCAAGCTATTCCTTTTACAGTTTGTACCCAAGACGGACCTTATGAACCATAAAGTCTGAATAAAAACAACTTCAAAGGGTGTCATTGAACAAGTCCCGTATCTTCATTACAAACACAAACTCACTTCAGAGTCTGTCATGGAAAAGCTAATGCGAAGTCGCCATACATGCTAACAGAAAATGTACCCCATGCAATAAGATTTACCCCACCCCCAAACACCCGCATATGGCCTTTTTAGTCCCATTGACCGCAAAAATCTTCCAGTATTTTTGTTTACCTGATTAGCTAGTTTGTACCCAAGATTAAAAACTGATTTTCCAGTCACCATATATGCTAACAAAAAATGTACACAGTGCAATACGATTGTACCTCACGCCTGGCCTTTTAAGCCCCGTAAAGGGGGAAAAAAAACTAATTCAAACATTTTTACAAACACTTGTTGTGCATACCAGAATTTTGCATAAACAAAAATACAAGCTAAAACGAAATGCTCGCGTATTCAAATACAAATCGGTAATTGAAGCTACAACAACACCTTGTCAAAAAAGAAAGTGAATAAAAAAACCCTCAAACTAGTCGTGGGATCTCCAAGTTCCTCTGCAAATGCAATGCAGTTCTTCCCTGCTTGAAATACCTCCGACTGGGTAGAACTACATATGAGTACGGCTCAAATTTTGACAAAATTTGAATTGGTGAATTTGAATGCAAACTAAAAAAAAAAGAAAAAAAAGGAGTAGCTTGAATTGCGCAACTGAAATCTGAGAGTTTCAGTTACAATGCTCTAATTATTTTGATAGTGATAATGAATGATATGCGGGTATTTATAAATAAAAAAATTTAATAAATAAAATAAAAAGTTGACATGGAAATATGTGAAAATTTTGATGTGTACAAAGTTCAGGGACTTTGATCAAAAACTGAAATTCAACAAAGTTTTAATCATAGAGTAATGGTAACTAGGGATGAGATCCTAATTTCTCCTAAAAAAAAATCTCAAATTGTATAATGTCATGTGATGTCCCTCTGTATTTCATTCACACTTAAAAATCTATCGTGGAATTCCATCTCTTCTTCCAATCTCTAACTTCTTCTCCTATTCCATCAACTCTCCACCACAAAACCAAAGAGTTTGAGTTCCAAATGTCCTTAGTTTCTGAAGACAAAGCCTTGGAATATATATGATAAGAGAATTTTATTAAGGTGGTCACGTGGGATTTAAGAGATTCAGGAACATAGAACGGAACAATACATGTCATTGAACAAGGAATACGTGGCAACTTTATATTTTTAGTGAACCACTGAAGGATTGGTGTGTGTTGAGGAAAATAGTTTTTCTCCAACTAGGAGGTCATTTTCCTACAATTAATCTCTAATGTTATTATTGTACTTAAACTCGTCATTAGAACTCACTAATAATTATTATGCTTGAACCTATGTATTGTGTAAACTCTTCACTATTAATGAGAACTAATCTATCCTCATGAACTGCGTTTGTTTCCCTATCTCTTCACATATTATCCTCATTGGGTCAAAAACTTACGAAGGTTACAAACTTAACACTTTATGTTGTTTTAAAGTCTCATTGATTTTGTGCATTAATATGATTTGCTAAACCGACTGTTGT
The DNA here is from genome assembly GCA_036320875.1 of Cotoneaster glaucophyllus. Taxonomy (NCBI): domain Eukaryota; kingdom Viridiplantae; phylum Streptophyta; class Magnoliopsida; order Rosales; family Rosaceae; genus Cotoneaster; species Cotoneaster glaucophyllus. The sequence continues at coordinate 24,836,502 of CM070070.1, read as the reverse complement.
GGTTCAACTGAAAACTTTCTTCAAAACCAAGAAAAATTCGTTTGCTATCACGTAGTAGTCGAATCGGTGGAAGAGGACAACGAGGTCCAGTCACCATCGTCGGCGTTTTGATGGAAGTTGGTTTACATAAGATTGTCAAAAAAGACGGTTCAATCACGGGCGATGCATATGTGACTGTTCAAGATTGACTCTGCCCTTATGCTCCATCCCATTAGAAAGCATCCGACTTTCGAACCCGTCTACCGATTTCCTGCGATTTCATTATTTGAGCAGTATAATAGTCTACAACAAGTCAACAAGTCACTCAGTCGCAGCCCCATGATGAAATCAGACGGGGAGAAAATTTTCTGTATTCATACATGTTTGTACCATACTTCATCAATTCCGAGCTATCGAGCACACTTTACCAATTTCGATGCTACCGAGCACTAGATAACTCCATACTTTCAGGGACCCACTAAAGGATTGGTGTTGAGACCCCCACAAGAGTTTCTCTCAAACCAAGAGGCTAATCACAACTCGACACGAGTCAACATCATAATAAAACTCCTAGAGTCTCACATCGACCATGGACAGAAACCGGAAACACTCCTCAACTATAAAAGAAGATTTTTTTCCTACAATTAATCCCTATTGTCTTTATTGTACTTAAACTCGTCATTAGAACTCACTAATGATAATTATGCTTGAACCTATGTATTGTGTAATCTCTTCATTGTTAATGAGAACTCATTTACCTCATGGACGTAGCCCTACTTAGGGTGAACCACGTACATCCTATGTTTGCTTCCCTATCTCTGTCTCTTTACATATTATCCTCACTAGGTGACCGGAGTAACCTTACGAAGGTCACAAACTTGACACTTTTATGTTATTATAAAATCTCGAGTCCAGATCTTCTGCACCCAAATCCCCTGTGGCCCCTCTGTGTCTTTGTTTTTTGGTTGAGGATTTAGTTTATTTTTTATTATTTTAATTATTATCAAGTTAACATTAATTATGTTTAGTTCAAAAAGCAAAGGCACAGAGGGGCCACAGGGAGATTTGAGTGCAGAAGATTTGGACTCTAAAATCTCACTGATTTTATGCATCAACAATAATTGCCGTTGTTCAAGACGGCAGTGAACTATGCAAAGATCTTCTTTGAAAAAAGTAAATATCCATTCACTTGCAGATATGGGTTTTGGGGAGTCCCACTTATTAGTAAATTATCTGCATGTCTATATGAATAGAGGACACAATTTGGGACAGAGTAAAATATGATGAAATACATGCATGCTATCATGCTACTAACAAAAAGAAGGATTAAATTTGGTCAAGCGTTCGAATATCTGCAATGTAACTGAAAATATAAAGCATGCATGCTAACAATGACGTTGTTATCAGCTGTCCACGACCAGCTTGTGGTTCTTGTTGTTCTATTGTATGTCATCAGTTTCATTTAGGTCATCATATATCAACTTGCATGCTTCTGCATTCTGTTAAATGAACAATGATTACAAACCCTCAGACCCAGACCCCCAAAAGATCTCAGCCATTTCAACATTTTGGTGAGTTGGGCTAAAAAAATTCCTCTTTAAGGCCTGATCTACCTATGTTGGGCCTATTTTGGGTTTGGGAAATTGAACTTAATTGCGGGGTAGTTCTATCTAAACACATTATTTTACCTCTCACACACTTTCTACAAATTTATGTCATTTGATTTTTTTCAATTCGTTTGATCTGGCAAGAGGGTGTATGAGAGGTAAAAAAAGAGGTACGTGGATAACACTATCCTAATTATATGGTAGCACTTCTTTAGGCTAATCGAAAGACATCTACCTGCCAAACAACATACGTGTATCGGTTTATGCCGAAGCATGTGATTGTAGCTTGTGACAACTCAAAAGTATGGATACAAATTGAAATTGGGTATGTGATTAGTGATTTTTTAGTATTGTCCAGGGTATCTTATACACATAGTTTTAGCCGTTAGAGACACCATAATATATTCGTCACAATTGCATACTGTTGCGGAGAAACTAATACAATAACACACAATATGTATATTTTTTTTGCTAAAACTGAAAGGTTGGTTTTCATCATCTATTCAAAACAGCCTTAACTAACTTGGAGCAGAAATCTTCCTTGTCAATCTGATAAAGCGAATTAACCTTGATTAGCAGCATATATACTTGATTGCACGAAAGCCGGAGACGGCAAATGGCTAGATTGGTTAACCTACTTTGAATTGATTTTTCTTGCAAGCTTTGCTAATTGCTTTGCATATATGCATGTGTTGCTTGATTTGAGGATCAATAGGAGATTTTACCCAATTCATTTTAACAAGTGATTCGACTTTCTATAGGAGATCTATTAGGTATGACCTACGCGAATTTGATATGTTTTCCTTATTGATTACGATCTTATTTGATTTATTGACATATTAATCAACACAAAAACTTGATATTGAAGATATTAAAGATTTGTTAATTACCATTGCAAAACAATTTCCAAGGATATGAATCCTCTCGCTTTTACTTGACTTTTAACCAAAGTTAGCTTTCCTTAACTCACATGTTGAAGTTCAACCTTATCTTGTTTACACAGATCATAGAAGAATTTCTTTTATTTGGTGATACATGGACGCGCATGAACAAGGGCGGATGCATATTGGGATTAAGGTGGACCCAGACCATTCGAAGGATGGGAAACAAGCATGTTAAGGTCTTCAGAACCCTCCAAATGTTTAGTACGAGTTTTTTTGTGTTCTCCAAGTGTTTAATGTAATGTCTGCTAAGCATATCTTAGCAGCACTCGACAAGTTGCATCAACAACACTCGACAAACGGTCTTGATAACACTCATCAGATTGCTTCGGCAAATATCAATATATGTTGACATATCTGCAACATAATTCGACTGACACAAACCCAACAAGTGTTAATTTGATAAAATGCATCCATGAATAAACTAAAATTTATTTGAGCTATTAGCGCTACATTTTCGTCTAAAAAATTTGGACCTTTAACATAGAAACCCCAAGTTTCAAATTCTAAATTTGCCACGGGCCATGAAAGTCAAATATTGTCAAAACAAAGTATATGATATCGTAGACCTATTTGATTGAACGATCTAAGGTTTAGAGAGAGAGGGGGCCGGTGGTATTGAGAGAGAAAAGAGAGTGATTTAATTGTGATATATATTTGATTCACCCCATTGTACCTTTATTTATAGTAGTAGGATAATAAACCTTTCCCTTTAGGATTACAACATTTAATAGGTAATCTATTCCTAAAAGGATTATAAGATACATTCTCAGATTCCCTAGGATTTACACAATCACATTCTTATTCTAAATATGACTGCAACACTCCCCCTTGAGTGTGTAAATACTCAACAGACCATCGCATAAGATCTTCAGCAGATAAGGTAGAATAATTGATGAAGTCATCGGGACAAAGGGTGATCGCGAGTCTCAAATTTAAGTGAAGTATGTATTTGTAGTAAAACTCACATAACCTCGCTATGGTAAAACCCAAGGCATGGAGAAAACCCATAAACTAAGGAGAAAAGTGAGAAGTATGCATAATGTCTAAGACAAACGTCATACAAGATGAAAGTAGTAAACTCAACGAAGTATGATCATCTCAGGATGGGTGCCTCATTAAAACCTAGTTAGTAGCAAAAACCCAGTGGAAAAAAATGCTCTTAATCGTATGAAAAAGAGTACATTAAGATCATGTGAGTATGCTTCTAGATACTCCCCCTAAGTTAGACATAACTTCTAAATAAGAGAACTACAAGCAATTCAACTCAGATAATTTACGCATACCGATTCCTTGGACGAGCTTCTGAAAAGTAGATTTGGGCAATGACTTGGTGAAGAGATCGGCCAGGTTGTCTTGGGAACGGATTTGCTTGACTTCAATGTTCTGATGCTGCTACTGGTGGTGTGAGTAAAAGAACTTCGACGCTATGTGCTTGGTGTTGTCTCCCTTGATGTATCATTTTTTCAATTGCTCGATACATGCTGTATTGTCTTCAAAGATCGTCGTAGGAAGGTCAATGACTGAAGTAAGACTACTACTGCTTCGAATATGTTCCATAACTTCTCTCAGCCAAAAGCACTCACGTGATGCTTCATCCAGGACGAGAATCTCAGCATGGTTCGACGAAGTCGCAACTAGCGTTTGCTTGCTAAACCTCCAAGATATAGTGGTGTCTCCAACGGTAAAGACATAGGCCGTTTGAGAACATACCATATGTGGGTCAGACAGATATCCAGCATCTGCGTAACCAACAAGGCGAGAATCAATTCGAGTACCATAAGGGTGGCAACACTCGAAGATTCTCGGGTATAGAACAAGCCAAAATCCGTTGTACCCTTAAGGTAGCAGAAAATATCTTTAACACCATTCCAGTGCCTGCGTATGAGCGCATTGCTGTATCTTGCCAATACATTCACAGCGAAGGAGATATCGGGTCTAGTGCATTGAACCAAGTACAATAAAGCCCCAATTGCACTTAGGTAAGGAACTTCGGGTTCCAAAATCTCTTCTTCATCCTTATTTGGACGGAAGGGATCTCGTTTAGCATCTAGAGTCCGAACAACCATGGGTGTGCTCGAAGGCTTTGCTTTATCCTCATTAAAAAGACGCAACACCTTTTGGGTGTAGTTCGATTGATGCACTAAGATTCCATCCGAACAATGCTCGATCTCCAGGATGAGACAATATCGAGTTTTCCCAATATCCTTCATCTCAAATTCCAATTTCAAATGTGCAACAATTTCCTCAAGCTCTGCAAGAGTCCCAATGAGCTTCATGTCATCGACATAAACTGCAATGATTACAAATCCGGAATGTGACTTCTTTATAACACGCATAGGCATAATTCGTTGTTCAGATAACCCTGACTTGTCAAATATTCACTCAGACAGTTATACCACATCCGCCCTGATTGTTTCAATTCGTAAAGTGACCTCTTCATCCTAATTGAGAGAGTGTTCCGTGGTCTAAAACTATTTGAACCAGTCAATAGAAGTCCTTTTGGAACTTTCATGTAAATTTCTGTATCTAGATCCCCATAGAGATACGCGGTTACCACGTTCATAAGCTGCATATTCAGTTTTTCAGAAACTACCAAACTGATTAGGTAGCGGAACGTTATAATGTTCATTACGGGGGAATACGTCTCCTCGTAATCAATTCCAGGACGCTGAGAGAAGCCTTGCGTTACGAGGCGTGCTTTGTATCGCACTATTTCATTATTCTCATTACGTTTCCTCATGAAAACCAACGTGTAGCCAACGGGCTTCACGCGTGGTGGTGTAGGAACGATAGGTCCAAACACTTTACGTTTCGCGAACGAATTGAGTTCGACCTGGATTGCTTGTTTGCAGTTTGACCAATCGGTTCTACATCGGCATTCATCGACGGAACGTGGTTCAATGTCGTTGCTAAACATCATATCAGTAGCTATTGAGTACGCGAATGCATCGTCGATAATCGTCTCATTCCTATTCCAAACCTCATCTAATACTGCGTAGTGGACCGAAATCTCGCCATTCTCGGGAGGCCGGCATGTTTCGTCTGAAGCATCACCGTAATCTAGAATAACCTCATGCATTGGAACGGATGAGTGAGCGATGATTGGATTCAAACTAAGGTCACTAGTTTGTGCCATTTTCCTCTTCCGGGGTTGTGAATCCTTCGAACCAAGGGGTCTGCCACGCTTCAGGGTTAGAGCAAATGATTGGCTAGCCGCCAATGTACCTTACCGCGTGGAAGGTGATGTCACATCCCGACCCGGTGTCCACCACATCCCGGGCCCGCTCCACCACCGTAGCACGATATTGTTCGCTTTGGGCCCCGACTACGCCCTCACGGTTTTGTTTCTGGGAACTCACATGAGAACTTCCCAGTGGGTCACCCATCATGGGAGTGCTCTCGCGCGCTACTCGCTTAACTTCAGAGTTCCCATGGAACCCGAAGCCAGTAAGCTCCCAAAAGGCCTCGTGCTAGGTAGGGATGGGAATATACATATAAGGATCACTCCCCTGGGCGATGTGGGATCTCACAATCCACCCCCTTAGGGGCCCGACGTCCTCGTCGGCACACCACGGCCATGGTTAGGCTCTGATACCAAATTGTCACATCCCGACTCGGGGTCCACCACATCCCGGGCCCGCTCCACCATCGTAGCACGATATTGTCCACTTTGGGCCCCGACTACGCCCTCACGGTTTTGTTTCTGGGAACTCACATGAGAACTTCCCAGTGGGTCACCCATCATGGGAGTGCTCTCGCGCGCTACTCGCTTAACTTCGGAGTTCCCATAGAACCCGAAGCCAGTGAGCTCCCAAAAGGCCTCGTGCTAGGTAGGGATGGGAATATACATATAAGGATTACTCCCCTGGGCGATGTGGGATCTCACAGGTGAGGCCTCCCCACCTTCAGGACTGTCCAGCCTTCCCTGTCGGGTTGTTAACGTACACGAGGTACATCTATCCTTGCAGGTGTGTTTACAGCGGGTATATGTGATCTTGTCACCTTTGCTAAATCATTAAAAGCATCTGACATGCTTTAAGTAATGCTCTGAAGATCTATAATTCGTCGCACCTCAGTTTCAGACTAGGCAGTGCGAGGATCTAAATGAGACATAGTGGAAGCATACCACGACAATTCGCGGCATTCTACGGGAACGTTAGCATGCTTATCTCCTCCTAACGAAGAGAAGGCTATATCATCAAAGTGACAATCCACAAAACGTGGGGTAAAGAGATCTCTTGTCAAGGGTTCTAAGTAGCAAACAATTGATGGCGAATCATAACCGACATAGATTCCCATTTTTCTCTGAGGACCCATTTTGGTACATAGTGGTGGCGCTATTGGCACATAAAGGACGCACCCAAACACCCGTAAATGCGAGACGTCAGGCTGGTATCCAGTGACCAACTGTAACGGTGAATGTGGTTGGGTAGCGATGGGCCTCAGGTGGACCAACATAGCTGTGTGCAATATTGCATAGCCCTAGGCAGATACCGGCATTTTGGTTCTCATAACCAAAGTTCGAGCTATCAATTGAAGGCGCTTTATAAAAGCTTCTGCTAGGCCGTTTTGGGTGTGAACATGAGGTACAAGATGTTCCACATCAATCCCTACTGACATGCAATAATCGTCAAAAGTCTGTGACATAAACTCTCCAGCGTTATCCAGTCGAATCAACTTAATCAGATAATCAGGGTGGTGAGCCCTTAGCTTAATAATTTGAGCTAGGAGTTTAGCAAACATGGTGTTGCGTGTGGACAATAGGCAAACATGTGACCATCTTGTCGATGCATCAACCAACACCATAAAGTATCTAAATGGTCCGCAGGTTGGTTGGATAGGTCCACAAATGTCCCCTTGAATCCTCTGAAGAAATTTATAGGGGTCGTGAATAATCTTTGTATGTGAGGGTTGAGTATTCAACTTCCCTAAAGAACACGCTTTGCATGGCGGAACTCGATATAGGGATGTAACTTATGCCCGTGTGAAGATTTGAGGATATGTCGTATCATGTCACGTCCAGGATGTCCCAAACGATCATGCCAAAGCAACAAAGTGTCCTGGAACTCAGACATAGGGCCAGCCACACTGTGGGCTTCTATGCTGTGAATGGTTGTGATGTACAACCCACTTGGCAGACGTTCTATCTTCTCGTGAATATGCTTTTGGCCATATTCGTATGAAGTGATACAAAGAAATTCAGAACCATGATCTTCTGTGGTTTCAATATGATATTGATTATCTCGAATATCTCTAAAACTCATCAACGTTCTTCCGGAACGTGGAGAATAAAGTGCTTCCTTAATGGTCAAAATTGTACCATTAGACAACATGATACGTGCATTTCCGTATCCTTCAATCAGGTTGGATGGGCCTGAGAGAGTTGTTAAATGAGCTTTCTTGGGTATTAAGTTAGTAAAATAGTGTCGTTCATGCAAGATAGTGTGCATGGTTGCACTATCTGCCAGACAACTAACTTCTCCACTAGACATACCTAGAAATAAATTGATTGAATTGGTCACATGCATAAATATAAGTCCATTCAATCAATTAAGCAATTCAAGAAAATAATATCCATTCAAATAACAATCCATAATTCAAAACAAACCAAACAAATTATTCCAAATACTTAGAAAAATTATTCAAAATTAAACCATAAACCTAGAAAAATAAGGGGGTAAGGCCGCCCACTCCTAGTGGGTTCGGCCACTAGGGGTAAACACCCTAAAAACATGTCTAATTTATTCATCCATAGAAACTGACACCTCCTGAAAATTCGATATCTCCATTGATGTAGTTGCATATTCCGAATGATCCACATGTGCAAAGTTAGACTCATGACGAGAATGATACTTGGCAATAGCCTCAGGGGAAGCTCGGCATACGCATGACCAATGATCCTTTGATCCACAACGATAGCACATGTCAATTTTAGTATAAGCGGGATGAACGGGAGCTTTGCCCTTATTCTTGAAGTTTGGGGCCTTAGGGGCGAGTGGTGGACGCTGCTGGGTCACATTTCTTCCCTTAGGTGTGGCACTCTATTGACCTTGGGCTCGTGGTGGGGCTTGTCACCCATTGTCACGGCCGCGACGATTCTTTCGTCGTTTATGGCTGCTAGAATTAATAGGGTTTAGGCGCAACGTTCGATCTAGTGGGTCGAGATTGATGATTCTTCATAAAAAACTGGTTCTGCATTTTAGCGAGAAGTAAAACAGAGATCATATCCGAAAACTTGGTGAATTTTTGTGCCTATATTATTGTTGCAGGACAATATTGGTGGCATGAAAGGTCGAATAGGTCTTCTCTAGGATATCTGATTCGGCTAGTTCCACTTCGCAAAATTTCAACAATGAACAGATTCTACAAACTTTAGAGTTGTATTCATTCAAGAATTTAAAGTCCTGGAAGCGAAGATGCTGCCAGTCGTGTCTTGCTTCAGGCAAGTATATGTCTTTCTGGTGATCGGAACGGTCGGCCAGAGCAAGCGAGAGGGTGCGTGGGTCCTACTCAGCGAGATACTCAGTCTGCAGTGCATCATGGATGTGTCTTCGAATGAAGATCATTGCAGTAGCCTTATAAGCTTTGTCAACAGGTTTGTCAAAGATAGGTGCCTCGATGGTGGCTCTAATACCCTTTGCAGTTAGATGAAGCTTCACGTCTTGAACTCACTTCAGATAGTTTCTTCCAGAGACTTCTAGAGCGGAGAAATCGAGCTTGTTCAAGTTCGACATGTCTATAAAACAAAGGGAATAAAACGTGAGTAGTTATATGGTAAGCCATAGACATTTATCATAGAACATACAGGTTCTATAAACATGTATTGATTTAATTTATGCATGAAAACTACAGGTTTCATGTGGTATGTTTTGAATGAAAACTTCGAGTTTCAAAGGTACTAAATTTGAAACTACATGTTCAATTTAGTTTTATGAACAATTAGTTCATAATGTGAGGTTCCTGCAAGAAACACATAATGCAATATACTAATTTAAATATATTGGATATGAGGTTCTTCGGGAACTCAAGTGTGAGAGCTTCGTTACTACGAAAGTATGTTACAGTTCAAAGTATAAAAAAAAAAATTATTGAATAGTTAATGTCTAAAAGTGATCTTCAAGTCAATAATTTTGGATTCATTATCAGATTAATGGATTGCATGTCACTTTTAATTAATTCAATAAATCGGGCCATATGAGGTCGATTGTAGAAGCATAATAATATTAAAATAATATTATTGGATCAAAAATATAGCCCCAAAAATATTTGGGCTGGGTGCTGTGAGTGGGCAAGGCCCTAAAGCCTAGGTGGTGGACTACATGCCACATGTCCAATTGAAAATAGGCCCAAAGGCCTTACGGGAGTGGAGGAACCCCAGCCGCAGCTGGGTTCTTTGTTTGGACCGAAAAAAGTGGGGGTCATGGGCAGGTCTAGGAAAACTGGGCTGCAAGCTTTGCGCGTGTGGGACAAGGCCTAGCCCCGTGGGCTAGCTGACGTGGGCTTGTGGGAGAGAACCCAGCCGACTGGGCTGGTGGGATCGGCTGGGAGGGAACCCAAACCAGGCACATGGCCTGGTTGTTTACACAGTGTCATAGTGGTGCAGTGGGTGTGCCACACCATGTCCAAGTTCCCATTTATTTTATTTTTTTCAAAATCCCTTAGGGTTTAGGAAACCCAAATTTGCTTCTAATTTATTTTATATAATTTGACTCACAAATTCCACATAACAATTTAATTGTGCAATGCATGAAACAAATATATATATATATTGACAAATATATAAACATATACAATATATATATATTGTAAGGAAAATATAAACATAGAGGGGTTCATGCATCATGGAGAATGTTTTCATACTTCGTGGACGTTTCAAATATCTTCTTTTATTTTAGGCGTACCTGATTAGCTGAAAACAAAAATAAGCCTTTGAATCTTGTGGATGATAGCCTCCTCCTACGATGCGTCAATTCCTCAGCTTCTGGCAAGAGCGTGCTGATAACGTATTGTAGGCCTATTTGATTGAACGATCTAAGGTTTAGAGAGAGGGGGTCCGACGATATTGAGGGAGAAGAGAGAGTGATTTAATTGTGAGGTGTATTTGATTCACCCCATTGTGCCTTTATTTATAGTAGTAGGATAGGTAAAAACCTTTCCCTTTAGGATTACAACATTTAATAGGTAATCTACTCCTAATAGAAATATAAGAGGTAATCTACTCCTAATAGGAATATAAGATACATTCCCAGATTCCCTAGGAATTACACAATCACATTCCTATTCTAAATATGACTGCAACATATGAGATATTCCACTTGTTTTTATGTAATTTTTGTATTTGATACGAACGAAAACCTTTACTGATGCGAAGTAAGTATGATTAATGTATGTCGTTTTGCTATTATTCTCCCTCATTTTCTAAGGCAATTGTAAACCTACATCTCTAAGATCTTTGTACCATGTCCCTGTAAACTGTATAACGAAATCTCCAATTATTTTGTTTTGAGTGCATCGATATTTTTACACTAGGGGGAGGGGAGTTTGGCTAAGTCATATAATGGGCAGCCTAATTTGGTATCAAATTCGCTATCAATGAGATTCGAACCTAAGACCTTTCACTTCTAAACAAAGAAGAATACTATCAAATCATAGTACTAAGTGGCACGAAGGAAATTCGTACAATGTTCTTAATGAGGAAAGAAGAAACTCCGTTGATTCTATAAAGAACAAGGAAATGTCATACAAAACTATACACATCAAAATCTAAACCGTGGAAAAAACAAAAGAGACCATCGAAACCGCATAAATTTCCTCATCAGACAGCTATATTGGGTAGTTGGAGTCTTAATTCCCCATACAACATGAACGTGGGGTGACCAAACCATTGTTACACAACTCTTTGCAAGCCTTATATACGAAAATTGATCGAATAATTAACATGAACACTAATCACGTACGTTGTAAAATGTTAAAAGTAAGTGACCTAATTAAAGGCACCAAGTCAGACCTACTATTAGGTGTGTACAGATGGACTTTTTTGAATCACAAATTAAACGTCCACGTCACAAAGTTGTTGAGATTAAGTAATCCATCTTTTATGTGTATTTACGTGGCGTATAATACTTTTTTCGTTGCAGCTACATCCACCTCAAAAACGCAAAAGCAAAGAGATCGAATTAGAGTGAGAAAGACTAATCACAAAAGTTCTTATAAAGTAATTAGGGTTGTTGTAAACTGATAAACCGATTCATTCCTACATTGTTCTAACCAGTCATATACTCATAACCCAAGCCAAATATAGTACTTATAGCCACATGATCCTTAGCTTAATTAATCCCAAACCGAGAAGAACAAGAAAGCCAAGAAAAACAAATGCAAACAATTACTAACTCAATGGAGTCTATCGTCTTGGAGCTCGAAGGAACACTTCTAAGGGATCCTGACCCCTTCTCCTACTTCGTGTTGGTAGCATTTGAGGCGTCGGGTTTGATACGGTTTGCCGCCTTGTTAATGATGTGGCCGGTTATTCAGTTTCTGGAGATCATAGATATGGAGGAAGCCGGGCATAGGCTGATGATTTTTGTGGCTGTTTTTGGTATTCCAGAATAAGAGATTGAGTCCGTGGCTAGAGCGGTTTTGCCAAAGTTTTACATGGATGATTTAGATATAGAGGCTTGGAAAGTGTTTAGCTCATATGATAGGAGGGTTGTGGTGACTAGGATGCCAAGGATTATGGTGGAGAGGTTTGTCAATGAGCATTTGAGAGCTGATGAAGTTATTGGTAGTGAGTTGCTTGTAAATCGATTTGGGTTTGCAACCGGCTTTGTTAAAGGTGAAGTTAACATATACAAACGAGTGGCCAATCTGTTTGTGGATGAGGAACAACCGACGTTAGGGTTGGGAAGGACTTCATCATCTGGTTCTTCATTTTTATCCCTATGCAAGGTACGTACATATTCGAAATAAATAGCATTATTAACAACTGACGTGACACATAACATATATAGGATCTAAACCATCTATTCTATTAGTTCTCATGAGGTAGCACATAACATAATGGTGCATGCTTACGAATTAAGTAAATTATCTTGGTCTCGTACTTATGGAGTAAATTAACTATGCATGCATGGCTTGTCACTGCAGGAAGAAATCCACCCACCATTTATGATCACCAACAAAAAGCACGATGAGCAGCAAGTCCTCCGACCACTCCAGGTGATCTTCCACGACGGTCGACTAGTCAAGCGCCCTACGCCCACACCCGCCCTTTTAATCCTCCTATGGATGCCCCTAGGCATCTCACTTGCCTTTATTCGCTTATTCATGGGATTGATATTGCCAATGAGGGTTATACCCTACATGTCTCAACTATTTGGTGGCAAAGTAATCGTGAAAGGAAAACCCCCACCTCCCTTCTCCGGTGGAAACTCCGGTGTGCTATTCGTCTGCACTCACCGAACCCTAATGGATCCCGTTATACTCTCCACCGTACTTAAACGTAGAATTCCAGCAGTCACATACTCTATCTCTCGACTATCAGAGCTCTTATCCCCAATCCCCACCGTTCGATTAACTCGTGTTCGGCATGACGATGCTGAGAGAATCAAGCGTGAACTAACCAAAAGGGACTTGGTGGTTTGCCCCGAAGGAACGACCTGTCGTGAACCTTTTCTTTTGAGGTTTAGGCCTAGTTTGGTACTGCTTAACTTTTTTTAAAAGCTGGGATGAAAAAAAGTTGGGGTGTAAAATGTGTTTGGTAAATGTAAAAATAAGTGCTTCTTTTCAAAGTTCCAACCAAAATAAGCTGAAAAATGGAAGCAGCATTTTGCTGCTTCTCAAAACCAGCTTCTTTTCAAAGTAGGCGGATGAACAGTAAAGTTTAATGAAACTTTCTTAAACCCAATTATACCCTCTTTCTCCTCCTCGCTTCCCTCATCGTATCAAATCATCGAGAGCTCCGGCGAATTCAGAGAGCTCCATTCATTGACACTGAGAGACAGCTCGTGAAAACCCAGGTCGAATTCATCGTCTCTATGGCTATATACTTTGAACTGAAACTCAATATCTCAAGAACCTGCCCCCAAACAACAAAATCCAATTCCAGGTTAAAATTTCCATAGATTCAAGACCCAATTACCAAATTCAGCTAAACATACAAGTAAACAAACATTTGTGGCAATTATTTTTCAGAAATTGAAGACCACCACCGACAGAAAAAAGTAGCAAAGCGAATGGAGAGAGAGAGAGAGAGGGAGAGAGAGAGAGAGAGGGAGAGAGAGAGAGAGTTTGACTCTGATCTTGTTGCGGATGGCGGAGGTGGTCTTCAATTTGAAATGGCTTGAAACGGCTTGAAATTGACGTCAAGGTCAGAGTGGGCGCGCGGCGACTGATGAAGGTAGTAATAAGGTACTCCGCCGTGTCAAGTAGGCGCGCGGCGAAGCTGCTTCTACTGCCCCAGCGCGGCGTAGAAGGCACGGCTCACATTTCAACAAATGCAGAAAAGTCGTTTCAAATGCACCGAGTGAAGAAATTGAACCGACGACAACTAGGATAAGAGGGCCGGCGAGGGGATCTCGGAGGTGCAATTGGCGGAGGTCGTCAGATGGAATTACAGAGTCTTTGGGGTTTGGGGGTTTGGATCTTCAGCGGAGATTGAAATCGAGATATGGGGCATCCACTGTTTATTTCATAAAACATATTATTTAATATTACTATTATTATTATGATAGTAATATTAAATAAAATATCATAATAATAATATAGTATTATATTATTTTTGGTCATTTCACACATTCACAGCTGTTTTACATAAAAGTTTACCAAACACTATCATACTGCTTTATTTTTCAAAAGCACTTTTACAAAAAAGTTTACCAAACACTCTGCTGCTTTATTTCACAGCTACTTATTCTCACAGCACAGCAGAAGCAGTTTTTTTTCAAAGCACAGTAATACCAAACCAGGCCTTAGTGCACTCTTTGCTGAGCTTACAAACCGAATCGTCCCGGTGGCCATGAACTACAGGGTAGGGTTTTTCCATGCAACGACAGCTAAGGGCTGGAAAGCTTTGGACCCCATATTCTTCTTCATGAACCCTAGGCCAGTTTATGAAGTTACGTTCTTGAACCAATTACCTGTGGAAGCCACGTGTTCGTCTGGAAAAAGCTCTCATGATGTTGCAAATTATGTGCAAAGAATCTTGGCCTCCACGTTAGGGTTTGAGTGCATCAACTTCACAAGGAAGGACAAGTACAAAGTGCTTGCAGGGAATGATGGTACCGTTTCGTATACTTCGTTTGTCGATCATTTTCAGAAGATGGTGAGCATCTTTAACCCTAGGACAATGAAAGAATAAGATTTCGTTGTTTCTAGGACCGCCGTACGTGGATGTACAAATGAATATTAATCTCGTAGGAGTTAATTTGTAATTTTATTTTTTGTATTTGGTTAATTAATTATTATTTCTTGAATTGTTCAATAAAGTATATGATTGTAAATGCTGATCATTTTGTTTTTAACTGATTTTGGGACTTTTTTTTTAATTGTTAATTAAAGTATATGATGATTTTGTTTGGGTGTAAATTAACCATGTGCTTACTTTGGGTTTTTTTTGTTGTTGTAATTAACCTCTTTGATAAGGTGTTTGGTTGCAAATTTCTCTTTTTTCTATTTTCAACTTGTTTGGGATGAAGGCTGTGTTGTAGAATGAATCTCACATTGATGAGAGGAATGACCTTACAGGGACTTATAAGTAAGTTAAGTTACTCTTCGTATTATCAATTAGTGTTATGGTGGAAACCCAACTTTGTTCATGATATCAGAGCAGGTTGTCCTACTTGTGAAGACAAATGGCCGCATGCGCTCCATGTCACTCAGTTGTGTTGTTTATGTGTTAGGCTTGAAAATTCACCATTAGTGAAGGGTTGTGTTAAGAATGAATCTCATATTGATGGAGGGGAAGCCTTGCACAGGTTCATACCTAAGTTAGACTGCTCCTCATATTACCAATTGGTTTTACGGTGGAATCTCAATGATCTTTACTTTGATTAGTGGTTATATTACGATTAGTGGTTACAATGACCTTGCATAGGTTTATACCTAAGTTAGGCTACTTTCTTCAGGCTGTAGATATTTGGAAGTGGAATGTGATTCTCAGACTACTGTTTTGTGATTGATGATCAATGATCTTTACTTTGATTAGTGGTTATATTATGCATGATTTTTTTCATATGACTGAAATCCTTCTGGTGTTATTTTGGAGGATTATAGAGTGGGCCAGACCTTGGGCCGTGATATTGCTAGCTAGTATTTTATTTTTTGGGCTTAGTCCGCACCCAAAATAATTTTTCTCTTTTTACCATGATTCTTTCTTAATTGAAAATATTAAAAATAAACAATCATACACACCGAAAAGAGAATGTATGCGGAAATCACTTCTTCCATCTGTAAAATAATTGCATGAGTGATCAAACCAATAATTTCGTGTGCACACAGTTTTCAAATGGATTGTTTAATACATACACACACACAAATATATATATATATATATATATATATATATATATATATGTATATATAGCTTATTGATTAGTGGATCAAGTACGGATTATTTTAACGAAAAAGCATCAGAAAATTGTAAATATTTTACAATAGTCCAGCAGTTACTGGTCGGTTTGTTCAAATTATCAGTATCAAAAGAACTCGTTCCACAGGTCCATGCAGTTACAACCGAAACAAAAAGAATCTGGCGTTTTCAATTATTCTCCGGAACCCAATCGAAGCCCTCGCTCTGAATTTCTATATAAATTCTATGCAAATTACTCAAAGCATTTCCTTACATTTTTTGCTACTGAATAATTTATAAATGATTTGACGATATATATATCTTGTAAATATCCTTTTAAATTTTTCATACATCTTTTTATTTCTAGTCAAATAGAATCAACGATCATAATTAAACAAGGGTATGTAAGAAACTAAATAAAATGTATGTTTATCATTTTCCTACATCTTTGTCCTATTAGAAATAGATTAAATTTAGAATTTTACAATATCATAGACAATATTATTAGTCATAATAAATCAATATGTAATAATTTTATTTGATTTTTGACTATACAAAATTGATAGCAAAAAGGATTGATGTGTAAATTTTTGTATGTGAATATATTTTTCTTTATAAAAGTAAATGCTAAGTTTAAGTAAATTACGGAGAAAGATATTCGAACTTTAGTGTACTAATTATATTATGTTTTTGTACATTTTACCCTATATTATGCAGGTGACTTTATGTTAATTTTAGTATTTTGTTGGAAGTTATTAGAAAGACTAAAAAAAAATTAATTTTTGAATATTCAAATTTAAAAATAAAAAAAAATATGCATGAAATTAGAATATTTTAATTTAGTTTTAAAATTTTAAAATGAGATACAAATACTAGTGAAGAAAAGGTAAAATTGAACTTAACCTAGTAGTAGCAACTCAGTTTTTGGACTGAATTTTAAATGAAGTTTACAAATAAAATACAAAATGATGTCTTTGTCACTTGGTTAATTAAAATACAAAATGAACGTGTGAATGGAAGCAAACGCAGGCATTCAATGTAAAAAAGACAAAGAAGCATGTGATGTGAGGAAATGATGATGACGTGTTGGACAACGAACTCATTCAAATCATGACTCAGCTCGTTAGCCGTGCCACCTTCGCATCCTCAGCCGAGCCGCTTCTCACTCCAGCTCGCTCAGTTAGACCCCTTTCTACCTCACAAGTGAGTGAGAAGTTAAATTCGGAATAAGATAGTTATTATTTGGTTCTTATTAGATTAGAAATGTGATTGTGTAAATCTTAATATATCTAGGATATCCTTATGGGATTCTACTATATATCTGTTTGGGCCCAAAATAATATTGGGTCGAGCCGGGATCGCCTTCGGCCCAGTGTATTCTCAGAGGCGCTGTGGGCTGATGTCATGGGCCGAGAGGGTCAGGGTAACCGAGTATTAATTAGAGTGGAAATAAAGTGGATAAGCATGAGGATGTGATAGAGGCCGAAACCTATTAGGAGAAGGAATCCCAGATAAGCCGTGGTACGGAAATGAATCGAGCCCACGATTGGAAACAGGTTCAAAGTCCTAGTTGGATTAGGATCGGCCGAGGTAGAATTGGACTAGGAAGAGGATTCCTATCCAGGGACGATTTCGATCCAATCAGAGGTATTCGCACTACTATAAATAGAGGGAGGAGCGCAACATACAGGCCTCTCCAACTCAACACACAAATTGCCCTGCGCAAACCCTCGCTCTACGCGAAACCTCTCAACAACCTTGAGATTTTATTTTATTTTTCGCCAACACATCTTCAGTTTGGATAAACAACACTGTGAAGGGAACCGGTGATACCTTCAGTTTGGATAAACAGCACTATCGCCGTAGAACCAGCCGATCGCGGAGCACCTTCAGTTTGGATAAACAGCACTGCGTCGAGGCCGACTGGTTACCTATCCAAGTCTCGGTCGAGAGGGACTTTCGAGTTCTTATCGACAGAGGTCATCTCATCAGCCTTCTCGGCGAAGTGAGGTGTTACGAATTACTGGGCTCGGCACATTGAACGCCGAGTTGTTTTATGATTGGATACTCACGAGTTAGTTTCAGAGTTCGGCATTCCGAAGGCCGAACCATTTTCACCCCAAGATGTATACCTGCTTTGAGTATCTGTGCCCTTACACTTTTGTGTCGATTCGGCGTTCTTATACATTTACGAATATAATCACTGTGACCGAATCCGGCGCCGACGATTTGTGAACTTCGCAGAATTAGCAGCCTTGTCTTCAGGCTCTAGAACCCAAAGGTCGAGGCGTGTTCCTTCCTCGGCCGCAGTCGTAAGATCGAGAAGTCAGCCGCGCATACAACACAACATCAACATTTTACTCACCGGCCGAGCTCGGCCGTCTAGTTGGCACGCCCCGCATTCAACCGAAGGACATAGTTAGCTCCATTAGTTACTCGGCCTGTGCGCCACGTAGGCTTGGTAGTTTTTAGGGTCAACAATATCTTAGACTATATATTATCTATTAGAGTTGTAATCCTATTAGGGTAAGAATTTAACATTCTCTACTACTATAAATAAAGTCACAATAGGGGGCGATAACACACATTTCACAATTACATATATCTCTCTTTCTATGCCGCACCCCCTCTCTTTCTGGCTTCCATAATTGTTCAATAAATTATACCTATAAAACGTTATCAACACGCTCTTGACGCTGCGCTAAAGAAAGTTTGATCTTCAATCAGGGGAGTATTAAGTTTTAATCATTCTTTTTTATGATTAATTTATTATTTTATTGAATTGATCTACATGCTATTGATTCAATTTAATTTTTCCGTGTTGTAATCCTATTAGGGTAAGAATTTAAGCTTCTTTACTACTATAATAAAGGCACAATGGAGTGCGATAACACACACTTCACAATTACACATATCTCTCTTCTCTATCTATGCCGCACCCCCTATCTTTCTGGCTTCCATAATTGTTCAATAAATTATGCCTACAACACGTTATCAGCACGCTCTTGACGCTGCGCTAAAGAGAGTTTGATCTTCAATCAGGGGAGTATTAAGTTTTAATTATTCTTTTTTATGATTAATTTATTATTTATTGAATTGATTTACATGTTATCGATTCAATTTAATTCGCTTATTCATGGGATTGATATTGCCAATGAGGGCTATACCCTACATGTCTCAACTATTTGGTGGCAAAGTAATCGTGAAAGGCAAACCCCCACCTCCCTTGTCCGGTGGAAACTCCGGTTTGCTATTCGTCTGCACTCACCGAACCCTAATGGATCCCGTTATACTCTCCACCATACTTAAACGTAGAATTCCAGCAGTCACATACTCTATCTCTCGACTATCAGAGCTCTTATCCCCAATCCCCACCGTTCGATTAACTCATGTTCGACATGTCGATGCTGAGAGAATCAAGCGTGAACTAACCAAAGGGGACTTGGTGGTTTGCCTCGAAGGAACGACGTGTCGTGAACCTTTTCTTTTGAGGTTTAGTGCACTCTTTGCTGAGCTTACAAACCGAATCGTCCCGGTGGCCATGAACTACAGGGTAGGGTTTTTCCATGCAACGACAGCTAAGGGCTGGAAAGCTTTGGACCCCATATTCTTCTTCATGAACCCTAGGCCAGTTTACGAAGTTACGTTCTTGAACCAGTTACCTGTGGAAGCCACGTGTTCGTCTGGAAAAAGCCCTCATGATGTTGCAAATTACGTGCAAAGAATCTTGGCCTCCACGTTAGGGTTTGAGTGCACCAACTTCACAAGGAAGGACAAGTACAAAGTGCTTGCAGGGAATGATGGTACCATTTCGTATACTTCGTTTGTCGATCAGTTTAAGAAGATGGTGAGCATCTTTAACCCTAGGACAATGAAAGAATAAGATTTCGTTGTTTCTAGGACCGCCGTACGTGGATGTACAAATGAATATTAATCTCGTAGGGGTTAATTTGTAATTTTATTTTTTGTATTTGGTTAATTAATTATTATTTCTCGAATTGTTCAATAAAGTATATGATTGTAAATGCTGATCATTTTGTTTTTAACTGATTTTGGGACTTTTTTTTAATTGTTAATTAAAGTATATGATGATTTCGTTTGGGCGTAAATTAACCATGTGCTTACTTTGGTTTTTTTTTTTTGTTTTTTTTTTTTTTGTTGTTGTTATTGTAATTAACCTCTTTGATAAGGTGTTTGGTTGCAAATTTCCCTTTTTTCTATTTTCAACTTGTTTGGGATGAAGAATGTGTTGTAGAATGAATCTCACATCGATGAGAGGAATGACCTTACAGGGACTTATAAGTAAGTTAAGTTACTCTTGGTATTGTCAATTAGTGTTATGGTAGAAACCCAACTTTGTTCATGGTATCAGAGCAGGTTGTCTTACTTGTGAAGACAAATGGCCGCATGCGCTCCACGTCACTCGGTTGTGTTGTCTATGTGTTAGGCTTGAAAATTCACCATTAATGAAGGGTTGTGTTAAGAATGAATCTCATATTCATGGAGGGGAAACCTTGCACAGGTTCATACCTAAGTTAGACTGTTCCTCATATTACCAATTGGTTTTACGGTGGAACCTCAATGATCTTTACTTTGATTAGTGGTTATATTACGATTAGTGGTTACAATGACCTTGCATAGGTTTATACCTAAGTTAGGCTACTTTCTTCAGGCTGTAGATATTTGGAAGTGGAATATGATTCTCAGACTACTGTTTTGTGATTGATGATCAATGATCTTTACTTTGATTAGTGGTTATATTATGCATGATTTTTTTTATATGACTGAAATCTTTCTGGTGTTATTTTGGAGGATTATAGAGTGGGCCAGACCTTGGGCCGTGATATTGCTAGCTAGTATTTTATTTTTGGGGCTTAGTCCGCACCCAAAATAATTTCTCTTTTTACCATGATTCTTTCTTAATTGAAAATATTAAAAATAAACAATCATATACACCGAAAAGAGAATGTATGCGAAAATCACTTCTCCCACCTATAAAATAATTGCATGAGTGATCAAACCAATAATTTCGTGTGCACACAGTTTTCAAATGGATTGTTTAACATACACACAAACAAATATATATACATATATATATATATATATATATATATATATATATCTTATTGATTAGTGGATCAAGTAAGGATTATTTTAACGAAAAAACATCAGAAAATTGTAAATATTTTACAATAGTCCAGCAGTTAATGGTCGGTTTGTTCAAATTATCAGTATCAAAAGAACTCGTTCCTAGTTTCCAAAAAAAAAAAAAGAACTCGTTCCATGCAGTTGCAACGGAAACCAAAAGAATCTGCGTTTTCAATTATTCTCCGGAACCCAATCGAAACCCTCGCTCTGAATTTCTATATAAATTCTATGCAAATTACTCAAAGCATTTTCCTGACATTTTTTGTTACTGAATAATTTATAAATGATTTGACGATATATCTTGTAAATATCTTTTTAAATTTTTCATACATCTTTTTATTTTTAGTCAAACAGAATCAACGGTCATAATTAAACAAGGGTATGTAAGAAACTAAATAAAATATATGTTTATCATTTTCCTACATCTTTGTCCTATTAGAAATAGATTAAATTTAGAATTTTACAATATCATAGATAATATTATTAGTCATAATAAATCAGTATAGAGTAATTTTATTTGATTTTTTACTATACAAAAAAGGATTAATGTGTAAATTTTTGTATGTGAATATATTTTTCTTCATAAAAGTGAACGCTAAGTTCAAGTAAATTACGAACAAAGATATTCGAACTTTAGTGTAAAAATGGCAAGTCAATTCATAATTTTCGAGTCCTTATTAAGAATAACCCATTTTATTGAAATATGTCTGATCCCTGCATTTAGGATTATTATTTCTTTTTGTTATTTTTTCTTCTTCTACATGCTTTAAACCTAATTCATAACTTTTTTCTTATAATCAACCCATATCACATACTAATTGTATTATGTTTTTGTACATTTTACCCTATATTATGCAAGTGAGTTTATGTTAATTTTAGTATTTTGTTGGAAGTTATTAGAAAGATTGAAAATAAATTAATTTTTAAATATTCAAATTTAAAAATAAAAAAAATATGCATGAAATTAGAATGTTTTAATTTAGTTTTAAAATTTTAAAATGAGATACAAATACTAGTGAAGAAAAGGTAAAAGGGGTATTTTGATATGGGTCCAAAGTAACTAAAAATTAGACATATTTCAAAAGTCCAAAGTTACTAAAAATTAGACATATTACAAAAAATGAGCTAGAAAATTAGATCTATTTCAAATTTTCCCAAAGTAAAATTGAACTTAACCTAGTAGCAACTCAGTTTTTTGACTGAATTTTAAATGAAATTTACAAATAAAATACAAAACGATGTCTTTGTCACTTGGTTAATTAAAATACAAAATGAATATGTGAATGGAAGCAAACTCAGGCATTCAATGAAAAAAAGACAAAGAAGCATGCGATGTGAGGAAATGATGATGACGTGTTGGACAACGAACTAATTCAAATCATGACTCAGCTCGTTAGCCGTGCCACCTTCGCATCCTCAGCCGAGCCGCTTCTCACTCCAGCTCGCTCAGTTAGACCCCTTTCTACCTTACAAGTCAGTGAGAGGTTAAATTCGGAATAAGATAGTTATTATTTGGTTCCTATTAGATTAGAAATGTGATTGTGTATATTTTAATATATCTAGGATATCCTTATGGGATTCTACCATATCTCTTAGACTAGATATTATCGTATTAGTGTTGTAATATTATCCTATTAAAGTTGTAATCTTATTAGGGTAAGAATTTAACCTTCTCTACTACTATAAATAAAGACACAATGGGATGCGATAACACACATTTCACAATTACACATATATCTCTTCTCTCTCTATGCCGCACCCCCTCTCTTTCTGGCTTCCATAATTGTTCAATAAATTATACCCGTAACACGTTATCAGCACACTCTTGATGCTGCGTTAAAGAGACGCTAAAGAGAGTTTGATCTTCAATCAAGGGAGTATTAAGTTTTAATCATTCTTTTTATGATTAATTTATTATTTTATTGAATTGATCTACATGCTATTGATTCAATTTAATTTTTTTGTGTTGTAATCCTATTAGGGTAAGAATTTAACCTTCTCTACTACTATAATAAAGGCACAATGGGGAGCGATAACACACACTTCACAATTACACATATCTCTGTTCTCTCTCTATGTCGGACCCCCTATCTTTCTGGCTTCTATAATTGTTCAATAAATTATGCCTACAACACGTTATCAGCACGTTTTTGACTCTGCGCTAAAGAGAGTTTGATCTTCAATTAGGGGAGTATTAAGTTTTAATCATTCTTTTTTATGATTAATTTATTATTTTATTGAATTGATCTACATGCTATTGATTCAATTTAATTTTTCTGTGTTGAACGTGATACAACGCATTGGAGATGCAATTCCTGCTTTCTGAGAATGATCTTCTACAAATTCAAAGGTTTTTATTATTTTCTACCAATCAGGTACGCTTAAAATAAAGGAAGATATTTGAAACGTCCACAAAGCATGAAAACATGCATGAACCCCCTATATTTATGTTTTCCTTTAGATATATATTGTATATGATTCATATATTTGTCAATATATTTATACGTTTCCTGCATTACGCAATTATTATTTTGTTATGTGCAATTTGTGAGTCAAAGCATATAAATAAATTAGAAACAATTTAGGGTTTTTCAAACCTTATAGAAATTGAAAAAAAAAAAAAAAAAAACTGGGAAATATACGGCATGGCTGTGGCTCACCATTGCTGACACCACTGTAGCTAGCCTACAGCCCAGCCCCGTGGATCACGCATGGGAACGACGTCGTTTAACCACACGACAGCAGCCCTTTGGGCTCTGCTGCTCACGCATGACAACCCAGGCCCTCGACCTAGTAAGGTATTCACAGACTTGCAACATCAGCCCAACCCGAGAAGGCCTGCAGCTTTCTTGGACTTGCCTTACGTGTTCAGAGCTCAATGCCAGCAGCCTAGTGCTGCTGGGTTCTTTTGTCCCGTGCCCAGGCCTGCCTTCAGCAAGCATGTTGCTTGCTGAGCTTTGTCCATGCCTCAGTCCAACTGGCCCGACCCAAAATCCAATTCCAGCTTCGGCTGGGCTTTGCGAGCTCCAACCCACAAACCAGCCTTCAGCTCGGCATGCTCCCACGACCTATTTTGGCCCAAACCAACATCTTCCACTGCTGGGCTTACCCAGACCACACGGTCTAGAGGCCCGCAGCCCTCCTCGAGGCCCAATGACCTGCAGCCGTGCTGCAGGGCTTGTCCCCGCACTGTAGCTAGCTCAATAAGGCTGGACCGCATTAGTTTTAAACCCAATGCTAATTTTGGGCATGCCCGCGTTATAAATCATACCCAAATATTTTTTTTTAGGTATTTTGGTTTACGCTGATTAATTCTAATTTAATTATCACTTGACCTATCGCCAACCGAAGCTAATATGACCCATCTGTCATTATTTTTGCTTCCACAATCGACCCCGTTTGGTCTCGATCTATTGAATTAATTAAAAGTGATCATCAGTCAATTAATCTGATAATTAATCCAAATTTTTGACCTGAAGATCACTTTTGGACATTAACGATTCAATAATTTTTTTTTCTACTTTGAACCGTTGACATCCTTTTGTAGTCCCGAAACTCTCACACTTGAGTTCCGGAAGTAACTCAAATCCACTACACTTAAATCAACATATTGCATTCTATGTTCTTGCAGGAACCTCTCTTTTATGAGTTAAATGTTCATAAACTAAATTGAACCTGTAGTTTCGAATTTAGTGCCTTTGAAACCCGAAGTTTTCATAAAACAATACACCCATGGAAACCTGGCGTTTTTTTTTATGTAAAACATGTCTTAGAACCCGAATGTTCTAACTTTGATGTTTATGGATGTTTTATTTCCCATAGCACTATTCACAATCTTATTCCCTTAATTCAATGGATTGTCGAACCATAACAAGTTCGATTTCCCTGATTTGGACGTTTCTAACAAAAACGACTTTATGTGGGTATAAGATGTGAATCTCCACTTGAATATCAAGAAGCTAAGAAACCATTGAAACCAACAATGGCATGGATGAGCTTAATAAGCCTCCGACATGATCTTCACTTGAAGACCTATACCCGAAGCACTACAAACGAAAGTACCTCCCGAACGAGGATTCCATGGCTCTTTAGCTCGCTCCTATGGACCGTCCAATCACGCAATATATTGCCTAAAGCACACCATGATTACGTCCATGAATGAGTACGATTATGAAGTTTATAAATCCGATGGAATTTTGACTCGAGAATACTTTTTCTTGTCATTCCATGTTTCTAACTCGTTCCTGAGGTAACAATGTAGAGAGCAAATGTTTAACAAATTTTCGGATCTGATTACTACCACAAATGTAAGAGAATGGTATAGACCTAGTTCGACTGGAGTCTATCGAATGGCTCGACCCAGTTTGGTTAAGCCCACAGAACAACATGCCTTGCTTTGGCATGGATGTACCGAACATACTCGCATGGTTCGATTGAAACCTTTCGAACCCATTTGTCTCTCTCACCCGCATTAGGGTTTGTTTTTACAATGTGTGGTAGAATACTGGCCTGCCAAGGTATGGCATCATGCCTGAAGCATAATCCTTGGTACCTAAGAGGTTAAGACCTAAAATTTCAAGAATAAGGGATATTGTTCCCGAACCTCAACCTTGCAGAATCTACTTCTGTCTTGATGCAGTAGATCATTGGTTATGCACCTGTTTGTGCCCCTACCAATGTTGTTGAGGAATACCATTCTAGTAGTCAATATATGAGACTAATTTTGCTCCACCAAACACCTTTGGAAAAGCAGAATTTTGACATGAATTACTATGTTGGCCGAATCCACCTTAGTAACCTTGGTTTACTTTGTGAACATTTTTCTATGTTCTTAGATTCACGTTTGGTGTTTGTTTTCGTTATGGATAATCTTATCGATATTGTCCTTGAATATGAGTTAATTGAATCATGTTTCTTGTATACATGTGATCGAATTCAATTAAACACGTGATTAGGTACAAATGTGAGAAAGTTAGTTGTCTGGATGAATGCGATACTATGCACACTAACTTTATACTTAAATCGTATCTCTAGCAACGACTTAAGATCTATCCAACCTGAATAAGAGCATTAGCACGCTCCTCGTTGTATAGATGGTACTAAATTACCATTTAAGAGACCTTATATTCTCCCCGTTCCGAAAGAACGTCGTTGAGTCTTAAGGATATTCAAGAGAACAATGATCATGAATGAAACCACTGTAGAAAATAAAGTGGAATATCTTTGCACCACCTCCAAAAACAAGCTTAAAGCTTTGCTTTGGGGCCAATGGGCTATCTTCCAATTGGGAATAAACCACATATGGCCGACCTGGAGCTTGGTGATTGAGCAGTTTCCTTGCATTAACACGACCGTTTGGGACACTTAGGTCAAACAATGATGCCACGACGCATCTCCTTACCTGAAGTAAGGATATTGTGCTTACAAGCACACTTTGCCAAGCCTGCTCGTTGGGGAAAATTGATTTTCTATATCATCCCTAGCAAAATACAAAACGACCCTATTTTCACAGTAGATTCAAGGGAATATATGTGGACTAATCCAACCAAAATGTGGACCATATAAATAATTATGGTTTTGGTTGATGAATCGACAAATTTGTCACATGTTTGTCCACACACACATTGCTGCTAAACCTTCTGGCCAATTTTAAGGGATCACCACCCTAATTATCCTATAAAGTCTGGAAGACTGGATAATGCTGGAGAGTTTATATCGAAGGTTTTCGATAAGTATTGCATGTCTTTTGGGTTTATAATTGGACATCGAAATCCTATGTTCACCCCAAAACAGCTCGCAAAGTGATCATAAAGCACAATTTAATTGATCACACGAACCTTGGTGAACACACCAAGCTTTCGGTTTTTGCCTATGGCTATGCAATCTTGTACGCAACTATATTAGTCCACCCTGAGACCCATTGCCACCTAACCTATTTGACATTACAGTTGGTTACTGGGTACGAACCTGATGTTTCATACTTATGCATTTAGGTGTGCATTCCATGTGCCAAGTTGAGCCGCCACAACGTACCAATATGGGTACTCATAGAAAATTGTGAATCTTTGTCGATCATGATTCTCCTTCACACTAGCTCCCTTATAGCCATTGCAAGCGATCTATTTACTGCTTAATTGCTAATTGTTACTTCAATGAGACAGTCTTCTCGCCGTTAGAAGGAGATAAGAACATCAACGTTCATACAGAACGACGCAAATTTGCGTAGATGTTACCCATTATGTCTCATCTCAATCCACATATCGCACACGTGTGATAAGCAAGTGCAATGAATTCTAACTTTCAGAATGTTGCTCCATACGCATTCCTCTGATCTAGCTAAAGTGACGGGATCATATACCAGCTGTAAACATGCTTGTAAGGATAAACGTACTTAACGAACGTCGAGTCAACATCCTCGAAGGGTGTGCTGCCCCTATTAGACGGTTTGAACGCCCCTATTGGACAGTCTGGTACACCGGCTGATAGCCAATTAATCTATCTCTGCCTGAAGCACGATAGATCACTCGGTTCATAGGATTGACTCCTTAGAAGAGGAAGATCACGGCATAAACATGAATCCATACTCGATCGTGTCTCAATCATTTCCATCTCATGAGATTAATTCGGATAACTCCCGAGACTTGAAGTTCTTGGTCCAGTATACTAGTTTAGATGAAATAATGAAATTAGAATGAGATTATCTTCGATGATGTTTTCACTTATATGGTAGCTACCGACATAAATGAAAATCCACGATATCGAACCGTGGTCCGTTGATTAGTGACAACGTAGAACTGATTGGATAACCGAAATTACAATCCAGGTTAAAATAATCTGACGGATGTGGTATACCCATCTAAGTAATTATTTGATCAGTTAGGGATATGGATTATGCACTTGTGTGTTAAACTATGAAGTCTTATTTCGAAGTGCTAGAGTTACAGTTTACGTCAAATGAGATGAATCTTACCAAGACTTTGGATGAGCTTGAGAAAACTGCCTCGCACTTGAAGACGGAATTTGAGGTGAAGGATTTTGGAAAAACTTGTTTATACTTTGACCTTCAGTTGAAGCGTTGTTCTGACAGTACTTTGGTCTACCAGTCGAACTACATCCCAAAGGTGTTACCTTTGAGTATACCTATGATTCCACACGTTATATGCAAATGAAATCCTTGAAGAGGTTTTGGAATCTGAAGCTCCATATCTAAGTTCAACTTTGCGCTTTGTTATACTTAGTTCATTGCATTAAACAGGACATCTTATTCGCTGTTGATCTATTGGTAAAGATGCAGCACCACGACTACACGCAACCACTGAATTGGAATTAAAAACGTTTTCCGCTACCTTGAAGGTAATACGAATTTGGGCTAATCTTAATGCATCCCGAGGGGATCCGACCCCCTTGATTCTCGGAATGATGCTTGCCTTGTTTTTTATGCTGATGTAGGTTATTCATCAAACTCGCATAAGACACATCCCTGAATGGTTACGCCTTTACCATTAGAGATATCGTAATATCTTGAAGGTCCATGACATGACCTTAGTTGTGAAATCTTCGAAACGTTCCAAGACTCACCTTACTTCACTACGCCACATGTGAGACATGGTTGAGAGCTCTTGTTGAGCATATTCGAAGTACCTGCGATGTTTTCATCCATCGTTGAGTCCCAACGATGATCCATGAAGATTATGCCGCATGTATCAACCCGATCAAGCCATGATACATCAGCGAAGTCAATGCGAAGATATATTGTGTCTACGTCTACATCAGTAAAGCATTAGGAGATTAAAGTCATGCAAGCCGATCCCAAACAACCTTGTCAACCTCTACACGATGTCACTGTCGAATTCAACCTTCCAGAAGCTTGTCCGAGGAATTGGTATGCCTAACTATTCATATGCAATGCTTGTAGTTTTCATTTGGAAGTTTTGTCAAACTTAGGGAGAGTATCCAGAAATATACTCACTTGATCTTAATGTACTCTTTTTCCCTATGATTATGAGCATTTTTCCTACTGGATTTTTGTTACCCAACTAGGTTTTGACGAGGCACCCATCCTGGATTAGTCATACCCTTGTGAGCTTTTCTACTTGTGTCCATAAGACATATAGTTTTGACTTAATGCAACTTCTCACCTTTCTCCTTAGTCCATGAGTTTTTCTCTCACCTTGGATTTTACCATAGCAAGATTTTGTGAGTTTTATCTTTATGCATTCTTTCGTTGTTTTGAGACTCGCATTCGCTCATTGTGCCGACAATTTCATCAACTGAACTTATTTGATCACTGAAGACCTGATGCACCATTTAGTTAAGTATTTACACATTCAAGGGGAAGTGTTGCATTCCTATTAGATTAGGAATGTGATTGTGTAAATCCTAGTAGATCTAGGAATATCTCTTATATTCTTATTAGGAGTTGATTACCTATTAAGAGTTATAATCCTAAAAGGGTAAAGATTATACATATCCTACTACTATAAATAAATGCACAATGGGAGTGGAATAGAACACACCTCACAATTACACATCTCTCTTTCTCTTAATATTGCCGCACCCCTCTCTCTAAGGCCTTCATAATTGTTTAGTAAATTATGCATACAACAGTAACTTAATTATTTTTGTATTTTTACTCTTTGCCTTATCAGAGAGTTTAATTTGGATTTTTTTTTTTCTTTTTTGTCAAAACTTGATTTGTTTGATTTACGAAACACGTTTTCCCATAAATAGGAAAACAAAATAAATACACTAAAAAATCCTAAATAAGAAAAGTCTTGCCACGTCAGCCTGTTACAAGAAGCCTCTAATTTTCGCGCCAGCTCGCATAGCCCAACTAACAACTGAAAAACGGCGCAGCCCTTTCTTCCAGCGGCTTCCGAAACTCCGTTCCGTTTCCACTTGGAAACGCGCCGTCTCCTCCGAAACTCGATCGACTGATATCTAACGCTACTAAACGTCGTTATGCGCTCAGCCGATCAACCCCCCACGTGTCGGAGAGTTACAGCGTTCTCACCACGCTAACAAATACGACGCGGTTTTGCCGTTAATACCTCCATAACTGTCTTCCGTCTTTTCAACGCGCAAAATATCAAATTTGACCTTCCCAAAAAACCCTTTATATATTTTTCTCTCGGCGTTTTGTTCTTTTCCCGTCTCTGAAACCGGACTTTTACGATTGCGAAAATTCGACCCCGTTCGGATTTTCAGCGGAAGTGTTTTTTTTCTTTTCCGATCTCGAGAGCGTTGATTGGCCGTCTCCATGTCCGCGGCGACGCCGTCTTACTGGTGCTACAGATGTAGCCGCTTCGTTAGGGTTTTCAACGACGCCGACGTTTCCACCATCTCCGCCGTATCTTCCTCAGTGTTGTGCCCGGACTGCGAGAGTGGCTTCGTGGTGGAGGTCGACAACCCGACCCGCTCCGGAAACGTGAACTCGCGCCGCAGCAGGGGGTTCCCAGCTGCCGCGATGTACATGATTGGAGCCAACAATGGCTCCGGTTCCAATCCGGATCATACCGCTTCCGGTCCTTCGGGAGCTCGAAGAGTTCGACGAAACAACGGCGACCGCTCACCGTACAATCCAGTCATCGTCCTCCGCGGAACAACGTCTGACAGCGCCGCCACCACCGAGGATGGCCGTGGATTCGACCTTTTTTACGACGACGGCAGCGGCTCGGGGCTCCGACCCTTGCCTGCAAGCATGTCCGAGTTTTTACTCGGGTCCGGGTTCGACCGCCTACTCGAACAGATGTCGCAGATTGAGATCAACGGAATCGGGAGATGCGAGCAGAGATCGGCGTCGAGATTGGCGATTGAGTCGATGCCGACGATCAAACTCGACGACGCTCACATAACGGCGGAGCATCATTGCGCCGTGTGCAAAGAAGCGTTCGAAGTAGGCACGGAAGCTCGGGAAATGCCCTGCAAGCATATTTACCACTCCAACTGTATACTGCCGTGGCTTGCTCTCCGGAATTCGTGTCCTGTATGCAGGCACGAGCTGCTGGCCGATTCGTCGCCCGAGACAGGTCAGGGTCCGGGTCAGGAGGAAGACGAAAACGCGGGTCTTACGATCTGGAGGCTGCCTGGCGGCGGATTCGCAGTGGGGAGATTTAGCGGGGGGAGAAGAGGCGCCGAGAGAGAGCTGCCGGTGGTGTATACGGAGATGGATGGCGGGTTTAGCGGCGGCGGAGCTCCGAGGAGGATTTCGTGGTCGAGAAATGGTGGAAGACGGAGACAGAGCGGTGGGTTGAGGAGGTTTTTTATGAATCAGAGCGGTGGGTTGAGGAGGTTTTTCATGAATCTGTTTGGTTGTTTTAGCGGGGGTGGGTCGTCGGCAGCGAGTTTGGGTTCGGGTTCGGAAATGAGGGTTGGGACGCCGACGCCCCCTCCATCGACGAGGCATCAAAGACTGAGGTTTATGGAGTTGGACGCGGCGGAGACGTCGACGTCAAGGCGGCGGAGGACTTGGTCTATGGACGTGAATAGCGGTATTGTGAGATGGTGACACGTGGAAAATGTAGTCGTTTCCGTTCGTTGATTCACTCGTGCTGTAAATATTGGGGGGGAAACGAGTGAATGTGAATGGACCTTTTGAGCTCGCGATTTGGCCGATTAATTGACGATTAATTAAGAAAATCCCCAAGAAATTACTAAAGCTAGTTAAAGTAAAATCCAAGAGAAAAGCAGAAAAAATTGGAGAAGGACCTCCAGTTGAGATTTCAAGTTTTCAGGGACTGAAATCTAAAATCAGAATTTACATTTGGTTCTTTTTCATAGATGTATTCTATTAAAAACGTCTTTTAATTTTCATGAATTTGTAATTTGTAGGTAGATTCAGTTTGTTATTTTCATATTTCTCCCTTCCTACTTCCTAGTATAGTACCTGCCATTATTTTTTCAAAAAATGTATAATGACTAAGGCATAACCATTTTTTGTTCGATAAATTCTACCATACGACAATGTATGCAATATTGTTTATGTAATATATAACAGTTTAACCATACAACTAGTCGGTCTCATAATTTACCGCTTCATCTGCGACGTATGTCATACGCGAGTTCTTGCATTACTTAGAGGAAAGGAATATTGCTTGGAATAACAATTAAGAATAATTCTGAAATAATGCTTTTGCCGAATTCACATTGGAAATATGGAAATGTTGGTTTATCTTGTTGTATTTGGTATGTGTTCCAAATGAGTGACAAAGATTGAGGGTACGTGTGTCGGTTGCCAATAAACTCCATAGGGACAGTGACAAAGGAAAAAAGACAAGGCTATCAGTATCTAAGTTAGAAATACAATGTTGCGTTTGATAATTCAAA
Organism: Cotoneaster glaucophyllus; assembly: GCA_036320875.1. Taxonomy (NCBI): domain Eukaryota; kingdom Viridiplantae; phylum Streptophyta; class Magnoliopsida; order Rosales; family Rosaceae; genus Cotoneaster; species Cotoneaster glaucophyllus. The sequence goes on along the minus strand of CM070070.1, from coordinate 24,803,935 downwards.
TTTTCCCACTGGGGAAGTGGGGAAACGGTCACTTTTTACTGTTGAGGCTTATCTGGGTTTTCAGGCTTTTTTTTTTTGCCCTCTCTCTTATGAGACGAGGATTCTCTCCGGGTTCTCTTTGTGAGGATCTCGGAAATCATATTATCGTGTTCGTTCATTGTAGATCATGCGATCGGTTTTCGTCATGTACGGTTTGTATTCAATTTTAAATAAAAAAATTCAAAATGATTTATGACCGCACAATGTACAATGAACGGACACGAAGAAGTGATTTGTGAAATCCTCACAAAAGAATCTGGATAGGATCCTATTTCCTCTTTGGGGTTGGATAAACATTGATTGATGCACTCGATCTCCTTTTTCTCTTTCAAGTTTTGTCATCAATGACTCCAGTATTAGATATACTCTCATGCGCGTGACGTTGCATGACAAATATTTATTGGATAGTCGGAGTAATTTTCTAACACATGGCAGCATTCAAGGCTGATGACGCCCTCATTCTTGCAAATATGTCTGAACCGTTATATCAATAACATGTCTGAACTGTTATATCAATAAACTGTTCAGACAATGTCCGACATGATACGTATTTGCTCTCTGCAAGGGGTGGCCAGGTTTTATAGCAGATGGGCAATTGCAATTTCTTATTTGTTATTGTCATGTAAGTTCCTGATTAACCACTTCTTGTTGGTTTGGAATATTCCTAAACAATTACCTTACTAGCATAGTTGGCTAAGAAACCAATACACAAATTGATCGCCTACAATTACGAAGAAACAAATCATAGAAAATGCCGGACGTACTTGTACCTGCAATTTTTAACTATTTTGGTCCCAACTGTATCCCGATCGAAACCGGTAAATATCTTGAAGGGATTTGGAACTCGATTTGATTCGATCCTCCACTGATTTGTGTTGTTTTAGTTCCTTCTTTCTTCGGCCTCGTATTTTGATTTGGATGGATATTATTTTGTTAGACAGGAATTGACGGATTATAGTTACATAACAAATATCCATCAACTTCTGTCGTGCATTCAACGTCTCACGCGTTACTCTTGTGATTAAATTGTTGTAAGACGCCTCACGTGTGAATTGTGTGACTAGTTGTAGTAAGAGATTCGTTGAAACCTGTATTTGTTTGAATACCTGAGAGGTTCAATTTTTAACCAATTTCGGCTTTCCCTGTTCTCACTTGTATAGGAAAGGGGGAATTGGATCCCCGCCGGATCCCCTCCATGGGGATCCTAGGGATCAACACATCTAGACCGTTGATCGAAAATCGTGCGGCTACAGTTTTTTGTTTTTTTATATTTTTCACGCAAAACGAGGTTATTTTACTTTTAAAAATATAAAAAGCATTTAATTTGGACCGCACGATTTTCGATCAACGGCCCACATACATTGATCCCTAGGATCCCCACGAAGGGGATCCGGCGAGGATCCTTGTCCAGGAAAGGGGCCAAGAGTTTTCCCACGGCAACCCGTAACCCTTCGTCCTTTCTCATAATCCAGAAAAGAGAGTCAGCCCATCTTCCCTCAACCCCTGTCGATTTGTGGGCTTTCAGTAGGAAGAGGATTCTCTCCAGATCTATTTTGTGGGGATTAACATCTTAACCGTTTATTGTACATCGTGCAATCAGTTTTCGTCAGATACTATTTGTGTTTAATTTTAAATAAAAAAAACAAATTATTTCTGACCGCACGATGCTCGATAAATAACTAAGATGTGAGGATCCCTAGGATCCCTCCAAATCAATTTGGATCCGGATGGGATCCAAATCTCTTTCAGTATAATGCAAGGTGGTTTGGGAATTTGGGACAAGACTCTGTTTTGAGTGTGCGAAAACACAGTATGGGGCACCACATGTTACCAAACAAGTGGTGAAATAATTGTGTTAAAAAATTAACAACTTAAAAAATAATCAGTGGCCTTTTCGATGGTTTCATACTTGGAACTTCAAGCTAGAGTACTTGCTGATGCATGTTGCAGCCATAAATAATGTGACAAACAAAACATGGCATATGTTAAAACATCTAGTATGAATCTCATAAAATCCAAATCTAAATTCCGAGACGTGGCCGCAGCCACATTAACCAGTGCACATCCGCTCTCTTTATGCACTCGAGTTTGAATTTTCAACTTTGGTCTTAAAGATTAGTTTAAAGAGAATATCACCTCGATCAGAAAAACTAAAGAACTGCAATTGTACCTTTTATAATCTGTGCAAATTTTGCATAGCCTGCATAAGCAGCAAAGAGAGAGTAGTGCGAAGGCAGCTGCTGCCAGAATTACTGCTATGATGATTCCTCTACTTACTGACAACCCTGCAAAACAAAATATGGAAAATTGGAAATAAGACCATTGGATTTTTTATATAATAATACATAGTGTGCCATTAGTGTTCCAAGCACAATGAAAATTTCTCAGCAATTGATGGCGAACCACGATTATCTACTTCTTCCGAATTCGGAAGAGACTAGTTGAGAGTGACACTCTACTTAATATTGGCTAGGCCTAGAACATTAGTCAAATTTTGATTGGAATAGTTCTATTCAGACCGATTCGTTAACCGTGTTTCTTACTTACTGATACTTATCTTCTCAATTTTAAAAGAGATCGTTCGAATTTCATTTTCGTGATAGACGAAACAACAATGCTCATTCAATAAAAGAAATGTGGGGACACTGCAATATTTAACAAGCTGGTTGAAGACGGTGGACATCATGGTCGAGCTAATTACTTTGTCAAAGTCGGTTGGTATTTAATCAATTTTAAGTTAAGCCATAGATTTTTAAACCTAATGTCAACAACCCCATAAAAATATATATGGTGGGCAAACACTCTACACTGTCATTATTTATAATACTATTTCTTCCATGCAACACAACACTTCGTGAAGATGTGATTTTATGAAAACAAAATAAGATCTTTTTTTTAATAATGTAACATTATCATTTCAATCATTGACTAGGGGTTTTTTCATTTGTCCTTTTTTTTTTATCTTGTTCCAAGAAACATAAGATAAATTATAACGACACGATAAAAGTTGAAGTTTCAATTTAAAATTAATTGGCCAATTGGTACTAATTAGCCAATAACATGTTAGATATTTTTTAACAACACGAAGAAAGTTGAAGTTTCAATATTTTTAAACTCACGCACTCATGTGTGGGCAAGACGACGTTATTACTCTCTTGGACAACTTGTTCTGAAGCATAAAAAAAGTTGAGGTTTCACTCTAAATTTAACTTGTAATCTAAAAAAAGGACTCGGCTCCTTATAATATACCAATACAAAATCTCTCAACTTTTCGACATGAGATTCACACTCTCAACTCAACGTACTCTTTTTATTCAGAATTACGAGTACCAAAACTTGGAGAAAGAACAAATTAGTTGGTGACCGATTGCCAAACCGCGTTTGCGCTTGGAAATTGATAAAGAGTCGTCGACTGAGGAAGAATGCATATAAAAGCGTTGCATGCAACTTATCTTTCCTCTCTGCTCCCTTGAGTTTGTATGATTGATTGAGAAAGCATACCCAATTCAATTGTTTAGTTCTATCGACTCCTCCAACTCTCTAGCATTGTTAAAGCTAACCATCATTATTCAATCACACAAGTAAACTATCATTTTTGCTTTTGATAATATCTTTAGTGACCTCAAATTCAATAGAATAATCAAAAGCAACTTACCTATGTAGCATTGACCTTCTTTTTCTTTTTCTTTAAAAAAAAAAAAAAAAAAAAACTAATGAAAATAGTTTGAAAATTTTGAGTTTTAACGATAAGAAAAAAATAAAGGGTCAAGTGAATAGTACCAAGATTGACTTTTTAGTGTAAAAATATGATTTTTAGTTAAAAGGGAACGGTACTTGGAAAACCAATTTTTCATGGTAAAATGATCAAAAAAAGGTTAGAGAACCACTTTTTTTTGTTTTTATTTTAGTTTTAGCATCAAATCCATGAAAAAATGGAGAGAAAAGTGAAGATGGAAAAAAGAAAAGTTATTTTTGATCATTTTACCATGAAAAATTAGTTTTCTAACCTTTTTTTAAAGTTAATTTGGACGGAACACTAACAGAAGGACCACATTGATTCGCGAGTTAAAATTTAGGGACTACATTGATCGATTTTCAATTTCAGGGACCATCATGATTGATGTGGTCAATTTCAGGGACCATTTGTGATATAAACCCTAATATATATGCACGAAACTTGAAAGCCTCCAAACTATTAGGTGTAAAGATTATCATCGATCGCAGCTATGTCTTTCCTGTGAGGCATTTAGTTTGTCATAGTTGCTGTCAAAGCATGCTGCATGCCTAGGTATTGTGATGGAAAGGGAAACATCATCAGAGAACGCGCACGATTCCCTTTCAGTCACAATCTTTTTGGTATTAGTATGCTTCACATTATTTGAAAATTTTGACCCCTAATCCGTGTGGGAACCAGCATATTAATTAAGCGGCAATCAAGCTTGTTGATGAGACTGTGCATCATGCATCTTCTTTTTGGTAGCTAATTGGGCACACCAATCATTATTCAGCAATTTTGATATATACATTTAGACGACACATTTTTACAATGACTAGATTTATAACTATGTCATTGTATTCAGAATTTAGACTAGACATTCTAACGATAACTCGATTTATCTAAAATGAAAATCATTTTCTCCTAAAGGACTGGTCCAATAATCCCACTAACTAGTAAACATCACTATTCTCCGCTGCTTGAATATAAAACATAACATCAGATAGGAATAAAACTGTTACGATCTGTGGCTGAAATTGGCAATCTCAGACGACACAAAATTAACAACTTACCAATATAATATGTTGTGTTATACTTTGAGTTCAGATTATAAATTTGAATAATAACTGAAATGATCAGCGACTCAAATTAACAAGAAGTTTGATTGACTGAGTTCTCCAAAAAAAAAAAAAAAAAGTTTGATTGACTGACTGACTAAAATGGCATATGGTACGTCAAGACTCTCATGCAATAAAGCATTTCTCAATAAAGTAGAAGGTTCTGAATGACACTTAATTTGACTGATAAACAGTACCAGTTAGGGGGCTGTCTTCAAGACCAAAGTCTAGGGTTTACATGTATGCCGAAAGTTCAAACATTTACTTAATATTAGTGCCGGGTTGACAATATAATACATACTTAACTGTAGTTAATCAAATAATTGTCTACTAAAAAGGTTTAAGAGTCGAGGCTTAAATTAATAATATAAGTTTCTCATCTCCAAGCAAAGCAACATACATTTTTGTCTCCAGTTGTACCTTCCAGATAATGCCTTCTCAAAGGGTGTATGTCGGCAATTCACGAATCTCTAGCTCACGTAAGTCAGATTGGTTGCTAATCACCAGCTTATCTAATTAAGATTAGAGAGATAATTGAATTCATTAACTTTCATTTTCATATTAATACAATAACACTGAGTTGCAGTAGAACAGGAAAGAAGAAGAAAAGACTAAAAGTAGTAAAACATTAACATTACAGAATAACGTCATGTGGGATACTTTTTTTTTCCTTTGAGTCGAGTTGAAATCTTTGAAGGGTTTTTATCGTCTTTGTACTTAGTCATTATTCACCAAAATAATGAATATCTTACTAAAACTAAAAAAAGTGGTAAAACGTTACAAAAAAAAATTCAATGAAAATTATTAAAAAAAATCATGAACAATGGAAATAAGTTGTTTGATTGGTGCAAAGTACATAAAAATTGAAGAAAATCAAAGCATAATTGAGGTGATGCTTTCTCAATGAGGAGATTTGATTTGAAACTTTATTTATGAACAAGATTGTTAGGAGTAGTAATAGGTGAATAATTCTTTTCAAAGTTTAATCACCTTTTTGGGCTGTTGGATTCGAAGCTTAATCAATCAGAAAGGGAAAGCACAGTCTAGCCACTAATATATTCATGGCTCGTAATAAACAAGCAAATAGCAAAGCATATGGTCAGATGAAACATATACCGTACGCAGTCTTATTCTTACTTTGTAAAGAGGCTGTTTCATGACTTAAACTCATAATCTTTTGATCGCAAAGAAGCAACATTTTTGTTGCGTCAAAGCTCGCCCTCACATTAGAAATTTAGGAGGAATATAAAAATTTGACCTTTAAATTGTTCATCCAAGGCAAAGAAAGCAGAAGAGTGAAAACCATTTTTTATATACGAACAATTTTAGATTACATGTAAAGGAATGCACCCACTTCAACCTGAAAACATACGTATGTGAAAAGGGAAGACTCCATCACCAAAAACCCGATACCTTCAAAGACAAAAAAAGCACGTATGAGAAAGAATTACGTTAAAGATTGACAAAAAAAAAATAATTACGTTAAAGACAATGAAAACGAGAGAAGGGAATGAAACATAAGTTCTCGGATACAAATTACAATATAACTGCTTTTAAACGCACTTTAATATTATTACAAATTTATGGTAAAAAATACATGATGATATATTTACTTATCAGTAATGAGTATGAGAAAAAAAAGGGTGCATTTTTGCTCACCCACACTAACTCTAGGGTATGCTCACCACCCCTTTCAATGCTTGCCATGTGTAATCCATACTAACTCTAGTTAAGCCTTATTTTTATTTTATTTTTGCTTTAATTAATAGGTGAGAGAATCCAACTTTTACTTATTTACTTCCATATATATCCTTTCTTTTTAAATATTTTATTAAAACTTTAAACCTCCTTTTTGAATACAAACCGACTCAACCTTCTCTCCTTTTTGAATACATACCAATTCAACCTTGCATGCGTATGTGGATTTTCCATCTGCTACGCTTTTCCATCTGGTACTGTTGACCCTAAAAACTACAAAGCCTACGTGGCGCGCAGGCCGAGTAATCTATGAGCTAACTACGTCCTTCGGTTGAATGCGGGGCGTGCCAACTCGACGGCCGAGCTCGGCCGGTGAGTAAAATGTGGATGTGGTGTTGTGTTGCGCGGCTGACTTCTTGATCTTGCGACTGCGGCCGAGGAAGGAACACGCCTCGGCCTTTGGGTCCTAGAGCCTGAAGACAAGGCTACTAGTTCTGCGAAGTTCAATATCAAATTTCGGCTTTCAATGTGCCGAATGTAATAAACTGTAACACCTCACTTCGCCGAGAAGGCTGGTGAGATGACCTCTGTCGAAAAGAATTCGAAAATCCTTCTCGGCCGAGACTTGGATAGATAACCAGTCGGCCCCGACGCAGTGCTGTTTATCCAAACTGAAGGTGCTCCGCGGTCGGCTGATTCTACGGCAACAGTGCTGTTTATCCAAACTGAAGATGTTTAGCGGACAAGAAAGTAAAATTCTCAAAAGGTTGAGAGGGTTGCGCAGGGCAGATTTGTGTGTTGAGTTGGAGGTCCTTAGAATGTCGCACGACCTCTTGTATTTATAGTGGTTAAAAAACTCTTGGCCAAATCAGAGATGTACTCAAACTAGAACTCTTTATCCCAATCTGATTATGATTCGGCCAATCCTAGTTCCAATAGGCCTCTGTACCAAGCCCTATAATGAGCTAGATTCATTCTTACTTCCATCCTTGAGACTCCCCGTTGTATCAGGATTCAACTTCTTTTTCTTTATCCAAAGTAATCTTTCTCATATCAGGACTCGGCCAACCCTGACAAGGCCGGCCCATGACACTATTCTAAACAACATTGGGCCGAGAATATTTCTGAGCTCGGCCCCCAAAATGTGATTTTGGGTCCAAACAGGTACGTATATGGCTTTTCCAAAATCGTAAAAATACAATTGTTTTAGATGAAACTCGTCAAAATAAAATTGTACAGAAAGGTAGTAAAAAAAAATACAATTGTTTGAGATGAAACTCATCAATATCCAACAAAATACAATTGTCTGAGATGAAACTCTTCGAAATAAAATTGTACAAATTTAAGCTAGTAGGATGAATATTCTCCACTTCAAAGGTTGTCGTTCCAAAAAAATTTCTCTAAATTCTATTACAACTTGATCTAAGATGTTGATGGATTTGAAAATTTCAGTTCAAGAGTGGTTCCCTGAGGTATCGGTTGAATGTTTGATGTTGATGGATTTGAAAATTTTAGTTGAGGAGTGCTTCCCAGAGGTATTGGTTGAATGTTTTCCTGCAAATTAATAAAAAGAAAAAAAATTACTTATGAAACTAGAGAACAAAAATATAGTACACTATATATATATATATATATATATATAGTACATTCAGTGAAGATACAAACCCGAGGATTCATAATTGAGTAATTGGACATCATGGGTCTTATAGCTTGAAATCCAAGTTGGTGATTTTGAATCCCTTGAACACAAGGAACAATTGAAAATCCATAAGGAAAATGTGTGACTTGACTTACGGGTGCCATATTGAATTGGTTTTGACTTGGCATTCCAATATGTCCCTAGATACCAATTCCAATTGATCCATCAGAAATATATTAAAACAATGGTAATGGACAAAAATATAAATAAATGAATAAAACATTCATGACAAAAAATTGCTAAACTTTAAACCTGAGTTTGTGCATATCTTGTTGATGGTCCGTTCATCTCGTATGCATTTGAATTGGATTCTTTAAAATCTATTAAACAATTAAAATAATAATTACATTGACAATTGCAAATTGTGAATCAAATAGTAAATAAAAACAAGCCAAATATGTGCTAACCTTTTCTCTTGTATGAACCTTTCTTTTTAGGTTGATTAGATTCCAAAGCACTCTTCATTCTACCTTTGCCCCGACCTTTGGACTTCTGAACTTTTGGATCTTGGATCTTAAGATTTTTCTCAGCTTCAGTCACATGCTTAACATAATTTACATCATCTTGTTCTCCAAAATTGGCGTGCTTTTCCATTTTTTTCTCCAACTTTAACAACTCAGATGTCAAAAAACTACAATTTTGACTATTTTTTGCACCTTTTGCTATGATTCTTTGTGCTATATTAGATAGCTCACTGTACTGAACCAAGGAAGATGAGTCCAAATTACTCACAGCCGGTTCGCCATAAGAATCAAATCCAATACCACATTTAGCATCCTTGCTCCATCTTTTCAAATAATAATTGGATGGTATACTTGACAAGTCTAAATCATAGTATAACTTTAGAGCATGTGCACAAAGAATCCCCTCAAACTCAAACTTTTTGCAACTGCACAAAGCTATTTGATTTGCAAGGTCATACATAAGTGTTCTATTAATTCCTCGTTTTCCTGAGTTCATTACTGTGTATGTACGTGTTAGCCCATCATCACTTTCTAATTTCAGTGGCCTCAAATTTAAAACTTTCTTAACCTCCTCTTGGAAATAATAAAAAATCTTACTTGTATACTGCTTTGATGCTTCAATCTCCACATTCCAATCAGAATACAAACTACGCCATTTCTGTTTAGTTGCATTTTCTGCTTGCCTTTCCTTTTGTTTTCGATCCGCTATTGCTTTATCATATTGGATGACGAACTCTTGCAGAAGGAGGTTTCGAGCAAAATACTTTTTCAAAAACTTGTTCATGCTTTCAATTCTTTGTGTTGTTGTCATACCTAAGAAAAAAATGGAAATTGATCACAGTATAGTGGAAAACGAAACTTGTGAATAATATATAAAAATAATATAATAGGAATTGATCAAGAGTAATCCCTGCACAAAAATGGTCTCGACCATAAACTTGTGCCCATTTCTCACGTAATAGATATATCCCTTCTAGCCAATCATTTCCTGTCAATTCATAATCATCAAGTAATTTATTCCAATTTGATTCAAATTCTTCAATAGTCTCTGGATCATATATGCATCTTTTGAAATCCTGTGTAAATGATTTAAACTCATTGAAAACATGATTCAAGTTCCTCGCAGCATTCTGATATATGTGCTACAAACAAAGTCGGTGGTGGCAATTAGGAAATACTTCACTAATCGCAGCAGCGATTGATTGGGCTTGATCTGTAAATATGGTTCCTGGTGTCTTTCCATCCATGGCGTGTAAAAAGGCCTTGAAAAGCCACTCACATGCATCTGTTGTCTCTCCATCTAGCAAACCACATCCGAAAAGTATGGTTTGACCATGATTATTGATACCAACTATTGGGGCACACACCACATTATATCTATTCGTTTTGAATGTCTTATCAAAACACACAACATCACCAAATATAGTATAATCGCGCCTCGAATTTCCATCACAGAAAAAACAACCACTTATTTCATTCTCCTCGTTTGTTCGAAGAGAATAGAAAAATGACTTGTCTTCAGATTGCTTTTTCTTAAAATATTCAAGCAAACATTCTGAGTCGCCCTTTTTAAGAATCCCAATGCGCTTTCTCATTATCAAATTGTTACAATCAGACTGAATAAAATTTAGTTTTTGAGACCCTTCTGCTTCTGTGGTAAAGTATGAGAAGATTTGAGATGGCTGTAGTCTTGCAGAATGCATTTGATCTATCAATTTTGCTTGAGAAGACTCTATTAATCGTTGTGACCTCAATAAATGGGAACTTGATGCCGGAACAACAACATGACTATGTTCAGCAACAAAATTTGTCACAACAAACTTCCTTTCTAAATTAAGTTTGATTTCAAGCATCGCCTTGCAGCCACATCTTGTTTCTTCTCTTTTCTTCTTTGGAGTTCTTTTTTTTTTTATAAAAACCTTCACAAGAACAACAAAATTGTTTTTTCTTTAGCACACCTGACATGTCCTTATTTTCTCTATTCTTTCTCACGCTAAATCCAACCCTTCTAGCATATGCATTGTAGTAATTATATGCATCATCCTCATTATCAAAAGTCATCCCTAGAGAAATATCACCAACTTTGCTTGTAAATTCTCCTTTTTCTTCATTTTGATCCAAGACTTCAAAGGTTTCGAAATCTGAATCTAAGTGTATACAATCAACTGATTCTTTGGCATCACTAGAAGATGGAGTATGAAACTCATCATCTTGATGTTCCATCTGCATAAGTATCAAATTACTTAATATTAAATTAAATTAACATCCTATAATAATCCTAAAAAGCATATATATTAACACCCTATAATAATCATAAAAAGCATATATTTTGACACTCTATAATAGTCCTAAGAAAAGCATATATATTTATATATTGACATCCTATAATCCATGATGGAACATAATTTAAAGTATGTATGATGAAGATGAAGATGTAGACTTTGGGCAGTACTATCCCGTTAGACGAAATGGGTGTTCAATACCCATCCTTACCTATAATAATCCTAAAAAGCAAATAAATGGAAATTGCATACCTTTTTCTAGTCGGAAAAAAATAGCAGATGGAAAACCCAACGTAGCAGATGGAAAGCCAGATGCGTAGTAGATGGAAAAGCGTAGCAGATGGAAAATCCACATATGCATGCAAGGTTGAATTGGTATGTATTCAAAAAGGAGAGAAGGTTGAGTCGGTTTGTATTCAAAAAGGAAGTTTAAAGTTTTAATAAAATATTTAAAAAGAAAGGATATATATGGAAGTAAATAAGTAAAAGTTGGATTCTCTCACCTATTAATTAAGGGAGCTTAATAAAAAAGGCTTGAACTAAGTTTATTTTAACCAAAAACCATCCTATAACTTTTTTTAACCAAAAACCATCCCAGAACAAGGTAAAACCCACCAAACCAACAGACAGCTCGGCCACCAGCCAGTCACTCATGGGCTCTCCTTTGGCCCTCATCCTCCTCCTCCTCATCTTTGTCTCACTGATTACTACAACTTTCCTTTTTGAATCACCCTATTTCGTTGAGTATTGAAGAAGTTATATCTATTTGAATCTTACCCAGTTTCCGACGACATCCGAGGCTTTCGAGGTATTTTCCAACCAAACCACAACGAGTTAGCCATCATGCAAGATACCATTCTCTTCGTCTCTTCGAGAACTACGATTTTCATTTTTGAATCACTCGATTTCGTTGAGTATTGACAAAGTTATGAGCGTTTAAAGTTTGTCCAACCCAGTTTCCGGCGACCTCCGAGGCTTTCGAGGCGTTTTCCGGCCAAACCACAACGAGTTAGCTATCATGCAATGTACCATTCTCTTCGTCTCTGCGAGAACTACAATTTTCGTTTTTGAATCACTTGATTTCATTGAGTATTGACAAAGTTATGAACGTTTAAAGTTTGTCCAACTTTCCGGCCGATATCCGGCCTTCCCTTCCGTTTAGCTCCTGCGAGCAGCAACCACACCAAGCGCTTTGGGCCATGCACAAACAAACACTGTATCTGGAAAGAAAATGAACATTAACACTGTCGCTGGAAAAACTAACACTGTCGCTGGAAAAACTAACACTGTTGCTGGAAAAATAACACTGTCGCTGGAAAAACTAACACTGTTGCTGGAAAAACTAACACTGTCGCTGGAAAAACATAACACTGTCGCTGGAAAAATAACACTGTCGCTGGAAAAACTAACACTGTCGCTGAAAAAAAAAACACTGTCGCTGGAAAAACTAACACTGTCGCTGAAAAAATAACAGTGACTTAGATTCCATAAACAGTGACTTAGATTCCATAAACAGTGTTACTTAAAATCCAGAAACAGTGACTTAAATTCCAGAAACAATGACTTAACTTATAACATGGTTTTTTATTAAACAAAACTTATAACATGGTTTTTTATTAAAACTAAAACTTATAACATGGTTTTTTATTAAACAAAACTTATAACATAACTTTTTATTAAAACTAAAATTTTTCAAGCCCTTTTCATTAATTTTCCTATTAATTAAATCAAAAATAAAATAAAAATAAGGCTTAACTAGAGTTAATATGGATTACACATGGCAAGCATTGAAAGGGGTGGTGAGCATACCCTAAAGTTAGTGTGGGTGAGCAAAAATGCACCCGAAAAAAAAATACCCTCTCTTCGTGAGAAAATCAGTAATACAATATCCTAAAAATTATGAATGAGACTTATTCCTTACTTTCTGCATCCCTAAGTATTTAAAGTTCTTACTCGTTCCTAAATTTCCCATTCCTTTCCTAAAATCAGCAGTTGTTTTTTAGTTTCCTAATCATATATATAATGGATACGGGTTACAAAAGTTAATGCTTTTAACCGTTTAATATTACGAAAGTAAACGTTGTTAAGAGCTTGATTAATTACGAACCCCTTGCAATAAAATCAGAACTTTGATTACATAACATCTCTTTATTGGTACAAATACATAATCATGTGATTTGCATGTATAAATTTTCTTAAACCAAATTTTGGGAGAAAGGGAGAGAGAGAGTATGTAGTATATAAGAAACCAAAAATCGTACCTTTCACCACTCACGCACACCTGCAACAAATACAGAGACCCCGCCACAAACTCTCTCTCTATCTCTCTCTCTCTCACCAATCTCTGAAACTCCCCTGCAACACCAACGCATTCAAATCCCAAATCCCAAATCCCACAGAAAAAAAAACATACATTCCATTCGCTTGCAGTTCCCCAATTCGTAGTTTCACCAAAAACCATGCTCACTCTCCTACCCTTCCTTCTTCTTCTTCAACTCCTCACCACCCTCTGTTTCTCTGCTCCAAAACCAGAAACTGTAATCCTACCTCTCAAAACACAAACCCTCCCTCAAGGGTACCTCCCAAAATCCACCAACAAGCTCTCCTTCCACCACAACGTCACCCTCACAATCTCCCTTTTGGTCGGCTCGCCGCCGCAGCAAGTCACCATGGTCCTTGACACCGGCAGCGAGCTCTCCTGGCTCCGCTGCAAAAAAGCTCCCAACTTCAACTTTGTTTTTAACCCACTTGCATCCAAGTCCTACTCCCCTGTCCCCTGCTCCTCCCCCGTCTGCCGGACCCGGACCAGCGACTTCCCCAATCCCGTTTCCTGCGACCCGAAAAAGCTCTGCCACGCTATTCTCTCCTACGCCGACGGTTCCTCCATCGAAGGCAACCTCGCATTGGAAACTTTCAATCTCGGGTCGTCAGCCAAACCCGGTACGATATTCGGGTGCATGGATTCCGGGTCCAGTTCGAACGCCGACGAGGACGCCAAGACAACCGGGTTAATGGGCATGAACCGCGGGTCATTGTCCTTCGTAACACAGATGGGATTTCCGAAATTTTCCTACTGCATATCGGATCGCGACTCGTCCGGTGTTTTGCTTTTCGGCGAAGCGAAATTCGATTGGCTCAAACCGTTAAATTACACCCCTCTGGTTCAAATATCGACCCCATTACCGTACTTCGACCGGGTCGCGTACTCGGTCCAGCTGGAGGGGATCCGGGTTGGAGGGAAGGTGTTACCACTCCCGAAATCGGTTTTCGTACCGGACCATACCGGGGCGGGTCAAACAATGGTCGACTCGGGGACCCAGTTCACTTTCCTACTCGGTCCGGTTTACACGGCCCTGAAAAACGAATTCGCTCAGCAGACCAAACCGGTTCTGAAAACTTTGGACGACCCGAATTTCGTGTTCCAAGGAGCGATGGATTTGTGTTTCCAAGTCCCCACGAACCGGCCCAGCCTACCCGAGTTGCCGACAGTGACGCTGATGTTTCGGGGGGCCGAGATAAGCGTATCGGGGGAGAGGCTACTGTATCGGGTGGCGGGAATGGTGAGGGGCGGGAATCAGGTGTATTGCTTCACATACGGGAACTCTGACTTGCTGGGCATAGAGGCGTTTGTGATTGGTCACTATCATCAGCAGAACCTGTGGATGGAATTTGATCTGGAGAAATCTAGGGTGGGAGTGGCTGAGGCTAGGTGTGATCTTGCTAGTCAAAAGCTTGGCCTGGCTGCTTAAGTGGGACCCGTGCTGGGTCTGAGCTGCCTAAGTTTTGATGACCTACAAATCCACACGTGAATGTGAAGGTATCTCAAATCAATGACGTACGACGGTGAAGGATAAGATTCATTGGGTTACTGTGTGGACCATGATGGGCCGAGCAAAGCGTTGGTACCAAGATTGGTGGCCCATTTTGTTCAGATATTATGTGGTCCTGGGGATTTGCGTAAATATTAAAAATTAGGTGGTACTTTGAATAGTTTAACTTTTCTGTTTTAGTAATTTTGTAGTTTATTTTAATTTTTTAACTGTGAGATTCTGTGACTCTGTGTTGGGCAATGAATGTACTTTAGTGAGGGCAGGTGGGGCAGGAGGGGTACAATGTTGCAGGGTTCGATTGCCCAAGATTCCAACTCCAGTGGTGGATTTTGGATTTTCTGTGGGACCCAAGAGGATGATTAACGGTGCCTGATCTATCAAGATTCATGGAGATGGAGTTGCACGTATTATAGAATCATCATACATCAGCACTTGAATTGTCTCCCTCCCCCATGTTTTGCTCAATTTTGAGTTTTGTCAATTATGTAATAACATTTTTATAGGGTTAAATGGCACTTGTAGCTCAAAAAGTACAACATTTTACCCTACATATGTGATAAAAGATAATTTGCAATTTCCATAGTCTCAAAATTTCATTGAAATTGATACACAATGTACTAAATCCCTTGTTAGTCAAATATGTTTTAAAATTTAATGATCAAGTCATGAAAATCAATGTAGATGATCTAATGTCCTACTAGATAGGGTGTTAAGTTTTTATCCGTATGTTTCGGGTTCGAAATCCTCCCCCCTTCCCCTATATATATATTTTTAAGTTTTATAATAAACAAAATATTCCCCTGGTGATCATAAATAAAACAAAATGTGGCCTATTTATACCACAATAAAAGTCAAAGCAAATTTGTTTATCTATGACGACCTTTATTATTCTGGTCAGACTTGTGACGTAATCTTAGAACTAGTTAGAGTTACGTTGTTTGTTTGTTTTGTTGTTGTAGTCACACTGGTGACGTAGTCTTAATGTCCGTTTGATTAGTTGGATGAGATTGGACCTTAGGGATATAATAGGATAGGCATAGACATTTAAGACATGACTTGTAACTCATGTATAAAGATAGGTTAGATAACTCATTCTATTGTGATTCATAACCCATCATGTACAATCCTGTCCATCTACATTTTGACACAACAAACAAGTGACTGACTCAAGTCTATTTTAATTGGCCACAACCTATCCAAACATGCCCTTAGAATTAGAGGGACTTACACGAAAGAGATTCACCTCCCTCAAGAAAATTCAATTATTTTAAATTAAAGAGAGAGTGAACGATTTGAACCTCGAACATAATAGATTGTAAACACACTGTAATCAACATGACAATTCACCACTTGTGATAGACAACCTAATTTTGGTTTCTTGGTTGGTCATGTTGATCAGAACGGTGCGTTTAGGACGGATTGCTGATTGTGGAAGCTCGAAAGTTGAAACCGAAAAGGAGTCTCCGAGATCGCAGTCAAAGCAGCCGTTGAAGACTAACCAGGAGGGAAACGGTGTCGTAGCGAGACACTAATTGAACTAAAATCTTCGTAGAGCTGTTAAACAAACCAAACAGTTCCGACCGACAAGACAAAAAGCTAAAAGCTTTTTCCGCGGCAAAACGCGTCCGAGTCGACTCAGATCTCTGCACGCTCCAACTCGCTCCCTTTCTTCCACAGAAGAAGCGCTTGCATGGCGTTTTCGTGAAAACGCTGCCGTTTCTTGTGATCTGAGCCGTCTGAAGCCGTTTCTTTTCTGTGAGTCCTTTGTCCATTCGCATTTCTCAGCCCCTAGTTTATTTTCTGATTGCTTTGATTTTCTTGATCGTAGCTTACGAAAGCTTCTTCTAATATGCCTCTGTAATTCTTAATCTCTCACAGCATTCGATTGCGACCTGAATTACTATAGTTCAAAGAATAATTTTTTGTGGTTAATATGCCAAGGGAACGTGATTTGGGGATTAGGGTTCTTATTGATTTGTGATTTTGTATCAGGAATTTGGAATTAATTGGGTTTTAGTTTTTTTTAATTTTTTTCACTCGTGATTTTCTTACTGCATGTCAATTGGGAATCTTGAGTTACGTTTTACCTGTATTTTGCTTCTTTTTGTGTATGAATTATGAGGATTACTGATTGTATGTGTTTTCTTGGCGTGTTTCTGTTCAGTGAATTGGAAAGTCAGTGACTTCATAGTTTGAGCAGAGAGGGCTTTGGAACTCTACAGACATGAGTTTTGTATTCCGGGGTTCCAGGGCGGATATCGAAAGTGGATTCCCGGAATTTATACCAGAGCGGCGTGCAATGGTACATTTCTTGTATTTCACATATTTCCATCGACTTTGGCCTTAATTCGACCTTTTTCAAGGGTGGAGGTTTGAATTTCATGTTTTAATCCATGGCCAGTGTGTATGCAATTTTCTATTTTTCTCATATGCCAATACTATTTGGGCCCAATTGCACCTTCTCCCTTTTAAAGGCAAGGGTGGAGGGTGAGTTCTGGGGGCAATGCGTGCAAATAATATACGGGAACAAGGGCAAAGTTATTGTTATTCATTAATTTGTACTGATATTGGTTGTTTTATCTCAGCGCGTTCATCCACCACGCTCTGTCAATTCCAACTCACTTGCTTTTCTTGTCACAGGTGCCTATCATATTACCCTTTGTATAGTCTTGTAATTTTGTTGGTTGGTACTGATATCTGTTTATGTGTTGTCTTATGGCCAGTTCTTTTGCTGTTCATGATACTGAACTCACACCAGATGTCACCCAATTTTCTGGTATTGTCTTTCTCTGAGTCTGTTAAATTGGTTTGCTACATTTACTGGTCAAGGTCGCTGTTCGTTTAGGTTGTTTTATGAGAAATTTAAACATCGTTCTTTTAAACTTATGCATGTAGCTCTGGCTGGTTCTTGGTGTCTTTTTGATGGCTACAACATTAAGGATGTATGCAACATGTCAACAACTTCAAGCTCAAGCACAGGCTCATGTTGCGGCAGCCAGTGGCCTTCTTGGCCATACTGAATTGCGGTTGCATATGCCACCATCGATAGCCCTAGCAACAAGAGGGCGCCTTCAAGGCCTCAGGCTTCAGCTTGCACTTCTTGACCGGGAATTTGATGACCTAGGTTAGTGGTTAAATCCGTCTAAAATTGATTTTTACATCTTGAAACCCCATGCATGGCTGTTATTAAAATTTTACTAGCCAAACCATAGCTTTGTCTTAGTATTTTTTATAGCCTTTAGTTTTATGCCAAATTACTCTTCTGTCTTTAGTTTTATGCCAAATTACTCTTCTGTTCAATACCAGATTATGAAACTTTGCGAGCTCTGGATTCAGATAATGTTCCAGCAGCTTCTTCTATGAGTGAGGAAGAGATAAATGCTCTTCCAGTTCATAAATACAAGGTGCCGGGTCCTCAAACGTAAGTTCTCTAATTTTCTTTTCTTGAGTGATTGTTATAGACAAAAAGAGTCCAAGGATTTTCGAGGCAAATGGAAGAATGAATTGAATTATAGTTGTTTAGCCTTTGCACTTTGAATACATTTGTTTTATCATGGTTTTGTTCTGTATGCAGTGGTGCTTCATCAATGCAACAAGCTTCATCTTCAGCACCTGCTGAGGTATTGGCTATATATTATCCCTCTTTCCTTTTGGATTTTTCACCCTTCTGTCACTCTATAAGAGTAAAGATATTCCTGCATTTCATTTTGTATGAGTACAGCCAGAAGAAATTTGTTTACGATATAATCTCATATGATATGATAGCAGTGCATTTATTCTGTAGCATTGTATCTTTGTGTTCTATTTTGCAGAAGAAGCAAGAAACCATCGACACGGTTGGGAGCACAAAAGCAGTGGAAGATGAACTGACTTGTAGTGTTTGCCTGGAGCAAGTTACTGTGGGCGAACTAATCCGTAGCCTTCCATGCTTGCATCAGGTTCGGTTCTCATTTCAGTGGTTTGACATTCTTAGTCGCTTATTTTTCCTGTGTTCTTCCGTTGCGAGTTTTAGGGATTTCTTGCTGGGCTAAAATGTTTGCTAAGAAATTCTTCTGATATGGAGTATTGTGTGATTGGTTCCAACTACAAAATGCATCTAATTCTGCTCGCCCTACATACACACACGTCTCCACACCGCACGCTCTGTCACACTCATGCGAATTATGAACCTACAACACATCATCTGAAGAGTTGATCTCTAGCTAACTGGACTAGAGGAGTCTCATTTTGCATTCCAAACCTTGTGTGGTGCATTGATGTGATAGAAGAAACTTCTTTGTAATGGTGCTCTGGTATTCTAAAATCTCGTTTTATTGTGTTTTTTCCGTTGTTTTGCTGCAGTTCCATGCTAGTTGCATTGATCCATGGCTGAGGCAGCAGGGAACCTGCCCGGTATGTAAATTCCGAGCAGGATCAGGGTGGCATGAAAATGGAGAAGCTGGAACGGATGCTTCTTACATGGTTTAATATAACAGTGTAACTAGTAGATGTACCTTCCTGCATAGTTAGGCACACTGATGGATCAGATTCAAGGGTTATGCCCAGCATTGGCATTGCTGTAATTATCTTGACATTTAGGGCATTGAAATGGCTGAATATGTTATGCCCTCAATACAACAAATTTTGTGTATTTTGAAATCCGTATAAAAAAGATGGTCTTTGTAGACCACATGACATGGCAGGAATCGAGATCCTCTCCGAATCTCTGTGTTAAAAAAGATGGTCTTTGTAGACCACATGACATGGCAGGAATCGAGATCCTCTCCGAATCTCTGTGTCCAGAGCTAAAGGACCAGGAGATTCCAACCACTCATTTTTAATCTTGCGGCTCCTATTAGCCAATCTCACTGACTCACCTTACACAAACTAAGGGTCTGAATTTCTCTCTTCAATGGTCCAGATCTCTTTGTCCATAAGCTCTTGACATAGAGATCCGGAGAGGATCCCAATTCATGTGGCGGTTGTGGTTGGATATTTTCTTTAAATCATTAACAACTTAGTTCAACCA
This sequence comes from Cotoneaster glaucophyllus, assembly GCA_036320875.1. Lineage (NCBI taxonomy): Eukaryota > Viridiplantae > Streptophyta > Magnoliopsida > Rosales > Rosaceae > Cotoneaster > Cotoneaster glaucophyllus. The sequence goes on along the minus strand of CM070070.1, from coordinate 24,784,082 downwards.
TTAACTGTCACATTATTTGGTTTACAAAATTAGGTTTAAAAGATGGTCATACTAACATTGTATAATCGATCTTAATTTGTTGACAAAAGCTTGTTTACTGGTCACTTGTAGATTCCGATAAAAATAGATTCTCGAAATGAAATTCCGTTCTTTTAAATTTAAGGATTTGTTAATTGTCACTCCCACATAGTCTTGCGCTTCGCTCTTACGTTTTTCCACTAAGGAGTGCAGGATGAATTTTTGGAGAGCGATAACATCTCCGTTCCTTACGAACATGGCCTTTTTAGCGCTTGTGATTGGATTAAAATTGAAGAACTCCATAAATCCAAGGCTTTTTTAGTACTACCGTGTTGGGGGGGAAATTGCAAATTATAACGCTTGAAGCGACATGCATATCCCAAATCCACAAAAAAAAAAATAAAAAAAATAAAATCAAAACTGTAACGATCTTCACGGGCGCTCAAAGCAATTGCCGGTGCTGCTGGTATTCTTTCCGAAGAGGCTTAACTTCCTTCATCAGCTCAGCTTTTGGTTTTCCAGAAAATTAAAAAAAGAAGAAGAAGATAACAGATGCGTACCTCTCGCGTATGAATTTTTCTTAAAATTTATATATCTTCTTGCGTGGAATTCGGAAAAGAATCAAGAGCTTCTTCTTGCGTGGAGGAGCACCTGATTCTGTGGCAGTTTGATGTGTCTGACTTGGACAACAAGCTACTCGACAGTTCACCTCTTCTCTGCCTTCAGCTGCTGCTTAATTTGTTTCCTGCAAACCCACTGCCAGGGACGTTCTGTCGTTGAAGTTTGATGTGGCGATAATTCCCTCTGCATAATTAGATAGAATCTTCGAGGAAAGGCCAAAGATGTTGGTGAATCAAGGTTAGCCTGTCCCAAAAGGCCTTTGTTAACCCCCGGGGGGAAGGGGGGCCTTTCTTAACCCCCGGGGGGGCGGGGGGGAAGGGGGGCCTTTCTTAACCCCCGGGGGGGGCGACATTATAGGCATGGCATTGGAGGATATGTGTTCTGGCAATCCAGAGAAAATTGAACCTGATTTCTGAGGTCACTTCCCAATGCGAGATGGAAAAGAGAATGGCGGACGCCTCAGGTGGTTATACCTACAGTAAATCTCTCACAACCCCAAGCTTCTGGAAGGGTGACGGATGAGTCTTCACTCTTGGATGATGGAGCAGGAGTTGAATCTGATAGTGCAGACAACGACGACTGTATGTCATCCTGCACCAAGGAATAACACAAATTATCATTCAGAACAATCCATGTAGGGTTGTTAATTACAATTCAGAAGATGAACTTCGACATTGAGCATTCATTTCCTCCAAGAAAACTAAAGATCCTACCGGGCCAAGGAAACAAAAGTGATGAAGGTGGCTTCTTATCTGTGAACAAATGATCCTTGTTTGATCTGTCAGCATCCCACAGCTTGTCAAGTGTACGTCTGATTGGATGAACATCCACTAGGTGTAGAACACCTCCATGTCATCCTTGAAGTTATAAGTAGATCGAGGAGGATGCAATGTACGCAATGTTCCGCCTCCTTGCGGTGCATCCTCTGCAGTAGATGCACCAAGTGTAACTGAAGATGCTAATCCACTGCCAGCTGCTGTAACTGAGAGGTCTCGGCAGATAAACTTGAACGGCCTGGATTTCGAGAGCTCGATACTGCCATAGATGGAGGAAGACTTGATGAAGTCACAGAAGGGGGGGGTCAGGCAGAAGGATTACATCTTCAACAGCGTCTCCTAAATTACTCATGATTCGAGAGGCGAGGCTAAGAATCTAAAGACTTACGAGACCTTGTCATTCGATGGTGAAGAAATCGATACTTGCAATACAAGTTTTGTGTATTTGATTGAAATCTCCTTGTTAAAGCCTTGTGATTCATAAAGTTCCCGAATTTGGAACTTTTGTCAAGAATTTAGCAGCCGGAAATTATTAGAATCGGCCGATTAATTCCAGGCAGCACAGTAAAGAAATGCAATAATTTAGCATAGATAAATAAAAGCATGGATTATGTAATAATTCAACACCTCATATTTCAATAACACATCAATAACATCTTTTCTGGTCCGAAAATAACTTATTTATGGAGGACACAGTTTGGTCTAACTCGCGAATTAAATTTATTTATTGTATCTACTTAAATATGAAGGATCAAGCTCATGCAAACATGCGAGTCTGCGACTGAGTGCCTACTTTGCTTTCCCTTTTCCCTTTCCTCCGCCCTTCTTGGCATCTAACTTTGCTTGAATACGAGCGGCGGCAGTAGCTTTGGCCTCTTCTCTCTTCTTCTTCTCTTCCTCTTTGTTTGCAGCAACTAACTCCCTCTGTTTCTTCAGTTCTCTGTTGTGAGTACCAACGTAAAATTCAATCAATCATACTGTTTACGAAAAAGTTGATAGATCTCAACGGAACCAACAAAAAGTTTAACGGTAACAATAAGACTTGCATTATATATCTGGAATATAAGTTATGGAGAAGATGAAAGTGAATGGACTTACTCTAGCCTAGCCCTTTCCTCTGAAGCACTACCCAAACTTAATCCCTTCCGCGGATTGCAAGCAACTAACTCCACTTCAAATACAAGGGTTGCACTGCAGGAGTAATTTGTAATGGACGATGAATTAATTCCAAAGTCATTGTAGAGAGACACCATTTGTAACAAGAAATAAAACACGATTGACCAAGAAAATTGATGCAGACTTTTACGAACACTTGGATAACCAGAATGCTTAATGCACAAATTGGCAAAGTATCGCTCGTGAAGAAACTCCCTCGTCTTACCACCTGGAATTTATGTACATTTCTTTTCAACATGCTTTACATCTATTCAACAAATATCTTGGTTTATAGTTGGGAATCAAAGATCACCAACCAAATAACTCTTAAATCATAGACTAAGATGCAGTTGTTTACTATAAGCATATACTATCCACGTTTGGGAGAGAATTATGCCTGGACAGTGTTGTTTTGGCATATCGGTGCGCAAACATATTTTTAACTTAACAAAGCTACTAGCACTCCTAGTGTCCCTTAATTAAAAAATTTGACGGAAAAATAATGAATAGAACAATGGCATTACCCGGGTGGGATATCAGGCGGAGAACCAGCACTTCCATAGGCGTATTCTGGCTTGCAAGTGATCTTAGCAATCTCCCCAACCTGATGAAACAATCAAAACAGAAAACATGTAATAGGGGACTTAAAAAATTCACAAAAAATTCCTCAAAGAGAAGCTTATTTTAACCTTCATGGTTTTCACTGCAATATCCCACGCCTTGATCACACTGCCCTTCCCAATCTCAAATGAGAATATTGTATTATCTTCATGCGTCGTGTCAAAGACTTCACCGGTTTCCTCAAGAATGCCTTCATAATGAACTGCCAACATAATGTATGTGATTATTAACAAATTGAACATAAGTCTGCTAGGTTATTCCACTCAACCTAATCACAAAATTTTCCCACTGCACAAACGAAAAATAAATATGATCAGCAACAACAGTATAGCCCTTACCATCAACGAGCGGAAGGTCTTGGGTCGGAGCAATTGCATCTGGCTTTGCACGCCTTACAATTTTCTTGAGAACACCGCCATCCCCGGATAAATCAATTGTATCACTCATGGCTGCAGCAGTTGCAATCTTCAATGTTCTGGTCATGTCATAGACATACAAACATGAATCCATGACATGATAAAATGGATATGAAAAAGGCAAATCCACCACATCATTACTTAGCATAAAAAACCCTCCAGAAAGGTTGTATCTTTGGAAAAAAAAATTCCATTAACTAATGATAAATTGCAGGACATTAATAAAAAAATTCAAAACCTAGAGGAATTTACATTAACTAATGATAAATTGCAAGACATTAATAAAAAAATTCAAAACCCTAGTGGGTTTTAGATACAATTACAAACAAAAACCCCCAAAAGTTTTAAATTTTGTTGTTCTAAACAGAAATTAACAAGTAATTGAAGCTAAACTAATAAAATTAGGGTTTTTAACTAAAATCCACCAATTACTTCAATCTCAAATTAACAAGGTGAGAAAAAATAAAATTAAAAAAATCAGTAATTTTGGGAGTGAGAGTGAGAGAGTTGGAGTTGGACTGACCCGTTTTGAGGCGATAAAGGAGCTTCGGAAACGGAGAGGGGCAATCGGGTCGCCGGGTTGAAAGGGAGACGATAAATCGGGTGGTATAGCCGGGAGCTTCGGTGGCCATCGGCGTCTGATGAAGGATGCGCTCGACGCGGAAAGATGGCGTCTTTATATAACGACGACTCGACGATGATAATGAAAATCCCACGCGCGCGTGTAGCGTGTGATTCAGCAGATGCTGAAATGACGGGAAAAGCATAAGCGGATGAAGCATAAAACACCGCTCAAGTTTTTACTGTACCACGATTAATGTTAGGGAGATCAATTAGATTAATTTTTCAGACCAAAATTATAAATTATATGATGTATCATCAATAAAAATAAGTATGTTAATTAATAATCTAATCATCAGCAACCACACATGCAAAAACCTGATCTAAATTTGTCACTGAAGTTGAGAGAACATGCCAGAATTTGTTCGACGACGTTGAAGTGTGAGAGACTATGAGATAAGTTAGATAACTCACTCTATTTGAGATTCGTATCCTATTTTTTCCTATCATATCCAAGTTACGTTCTTACACAACAAACATCAGTTGGGTTATGTTCAATTAAAGCGACAAACATCAGTTTGATTACAAGTCCAATTTAATTGGATAAAACTCATCACATCCTGCCTACCAAAAGAGAAAGGGATCATCTCCGGATCCCTTCCTGCTAATACACCAAATTCGGGAATTCAGGCCGTTGAAATTTGTTCCAACTGCTACAAACAGGGGCCCACTTTAAAAGCTATAATAACTTTAACCGTTGGATCAAATTTCAACAACCTGGATCTCTGAACTTAGTGAATTAGGAAGAAGGGATTCGAAGAGGATCCCTTCCCTACCCAAAAAAAGTCCTAATAGTAGTTGGATTCATGTTGAAAACTTAAAAGCCGCCGTTTCTCTTTTCTCTAGCCCCAAAACCGGTCCTTTTCTTTTTCCTGTTCGGTTACAAACAAGAACAACCAGTCCTTTTCATTTCACATTGATGATTTGGATACTGCATGAGCAGAGATCCGGATGGAGGCTTTGAAATTTCAGACAAAAGGCTAATACTTACGGATTAGCCCATTCAGCCCACCTCCGTTCCATACCCAACCCAGTTAGGCCATAAAATAACAAATTACTCCTCAATTTCCAGATTAGACCCCACCCCATCAGCCTTTTTCTCCTTTCACTCCCTCCACCTCTTGTCTTCAAAGTTGAGTCCACCGGTGTTTCAAATTCTCCCTGTGCATGAAGCATGCAACGGCAGAGACCCACGTAGGAGTTCTGCTCCCGCGTGATCGTGGGGTCCTAGACGAAGCTCCACGTGAGCAACGGTCCAAAATGGCGCACAGCCTGATTTGGATGATTATCTGCAGGACGCCACGTATTGATTAACTTATGTTACGATCAGATTCCAGGGAGCCTATCATGTCCTTCAGGCTGGCGTTTCACTCCAGATTGTTCTACTTCTACCATCACATAAATCAGAGCCATTGCTGATAATTATATTTTGGTAAATATGTTTCGGAATTTAGATTGGGAAAGGATAATGAACAATGGTTCGGTAACCTCAGTAAAAATCATAAATAATGTAACGCATGTTTTCTTGTTTTTTAAATGACAAAACTGACTAATGTGCGTTGCATAACGTATAAATAAAAGTAGAAAATAGTATTCGATAAGAAAGCGATTTTGACGCACAATTTTATTTATTTATTGTTAACCGTCAAATTAAATAAATTAAACAACAACAAGAGTCAAATGCGAAGTCTTTTCCCGCGTCAGAAGAAGGATGTTAGTGGTCAAAGATCTCAGAGTTTGAAACTGATACACTATAAACCTAGAACAAAATTGTATGCGAAGCTAAAAACATGTATTTTTCTCATTTTGCCGTTCGATATTGTTTTCGCTTAAGTGTTATACTAGCAGAAGTACTTATGAAAGATTTTATGATGGACCCATAAGGCATGGAAAAATCTTGATCAGTGCCCCTAAAGAAAGCATAAGAGTGGATCAGCGTTTATAATTACGAAGTGTCACGAATCTGGTACAACAAGCCACCCAACTCTGGGCACTGGATATGCTTCTTTGCATGCACGACAAACATTCGGAAATTTGTGCATAAGTAATTGTCCGTGGCAAAATCTTACAACCATCTGTACTTTATCAAGCATCACGTTTTAAATAATGTTACTAATCAATTTTGTGCATGCGAACCAAGTAAATTGTACAATGCATGAACCGCTTAAAACCACTGGCGGAGGCATCAAGGGACCATGGTGGTCTTTGGCCTATCCTGATCTTGAAAAAAACATATACATATATATATATATATATATATATATATATATATGTGTGTGTGTGTGTTTGTCTACCTATTTCTCTTGCTCTAAAACCCTCCCATTGTTCAACACTTCAGATAAATTCAATCATTATCTCTTGTTATGGTCCTTTATCACAAATCAAATCCATCATTTACTTTTACTTATAAAAATAAAAAAAATCTTGCCTCACACTCTAATATGATTTCTTTCACGTTACAACGCAGAGATTCGAGAGCTATTCCCTATCTCATTCTTGAAATTTTTGATTTTATATTTTTTGTCATTCTATTCCAAATTCATTCAACTAATAAAAAAAGTTACAAATTTATTCAATAAGATTTGTAAATCGATATTATTGTCTATAATTTTATTCGTTTATACTCTATTCATCTCTTACTTTAGTGTTAGGATTTCTAAACTTTTTCTTGATTCTCCCAATTGAGTTTAATAATTCTTTCAATAGTATAGATGACGAGGTTATCATGTTATTGTTTCAAAATGTGAAAACTCCTCGAAGATGAATATGACTACGTCGGATACATATTATATGGTATTTTGGTTAGTGATTTTATAGATACTACCCTTTTTCCTTCTACACTATGAGAGGCTCATCTTCACAAGAATTCTTGGCTTCGCCACTGCATACATGTGATGACTATTGATATCATATAGTTCTCTTTTCACATTAAGTAAACAATGCTTCAACATCAAATGTTTGTGGTAAAACTATAGTTAATGAGATGGCAGAGAGTCAAAGACCCAGGTAGGAGCTCCGCTCCCGCGTGATTGTGGGCCCTCAAGAAGCTCCATGTGAGCAATAGTCCAAAATGGCGCAGGGAAAGAGATCCTCTTCGGATCTCTCCCTCTAAAGCCCAAGGATCAAGTGATACGGGTTTTTTAAATTTGATCTAACGGCTAAAAATTATTATAGTCTTTAAAAGTTTTTATTAACTTTTCTATTTTTAGCCATTAAATCAAATTTCAAAAACCCGAATCATTTGATTTTTGGGTTTTGAAGGAAGAGATCTGTAGAGGATCTCTTTTCATAGCGCAGAGCGTGATTTGGATGATTATCTGTTGACAGGACGCCACGTATTGATTAACTTATGTTCCGATCAGATTCCCACGGAGCTGATCATGTCCTTCAGGCTGGCGTGCTCGTGATGTGACGGTTGACCAAACGCAGTTTCACTCCCGATTGTTCTTCTTCTACCGGCACATAAGTCAAAGCCATGCTAATTGCTGATAATTAAATTTTGGATTTTATGTTTAGGAATTTGGATTGGGAAAAGCATAATCAACAATGCTTGGGTAACTTTTCTTTATTTACCGTTATTAGATTGAATAAATCAAATAAAAACGACAGATAACATCAAACAAAATTACATAAAAAGCTAAAAATAATATGTGTTTATCATTTCAATAACGTTTTCGCTCCAAAAGTTATACTAGAGGAAGTACTTAGTATGGTTTTAATGATAGAGTGCCCCAAAGAAAGGATAAGAGTGGGTCAGCGTTTGTAATTGCAAAGTGTGAAGAATCTCGTACAAGCTTCCTATGGGTCTTTGGACCAACTTCATTTACCGGGCTTTTAATGAAATTGATCCCCAGTAATAAAAATTTACATTTGGATAATTTGCGTCGGTAACTTTTAATGCATGCGCATGCACAACAAACAGACACTATAAAAACAAATACTTGTCAAGAAATTATAACCAAAATGCTTGTGCAGTGTTCCATAGCAAGCTAATAAAATATAAGAAAACATAAATATAACAGTTTAAAATAACATGGTAAGGCAATTAGTCAGTCTCAATAGTTCAGCGGAGTCCAACGATATTGCAGGAAACGCCAAGTGCGGCAACGACGTCGTGGTGTCAATGTCCCAAAAGGACCTGAAGCATGTGAACAACAATAACAGAGGAGACGAGGATGGTGGTGTCCTTGGATCTTGTTGTAGAAGAGTGAGATGAGCATGCTGAAATTTTTTTTACAGCCACGGAGCCCCCAAGTTGTTGGGTCTGTAATTTTCGTTGGTCTGGTGCTTTGAAGATTGAGTTCGGAAATTGTTGGTGAAGGTGACAGTATATGCTCGCATGGGTCTGTGAGTGGTAGAACATGCAACGAATTGCTCCAACGTTACTCCAATTTGTGACTCAAGGAGGATATTGCTTAAGAGTTTTTCGGCACCTAAGTGCCATGAGTTCTGAAACCACTAAATGGACTTGTCAAGAACTTCGTTTTTCTTGAGGGTAGACATCTAAAGCATAAACTCATATAAAGGGTAAGTAATCTTTATGCATAGTTATTTGAAAGAAACTATAGTCTATAGCTAAAATAAAATTTGAGAGAAACATCTCTTGTTTAATTTTCTTGGCAGCCTGTGCTCCAGAAGCTTGAAGGCAAAGAACCATTGTAAGACCATCTCCAACTATGACCTAAAACCTAAAAATATTTAGCCCATAAAATTTAGCTTTTTGCCCAGAAACAGCTTTTCTGCTCCAACCCTTCTGACCTAAAATTTTAGCCCGAGATTATCAAAGAATGAATTAAGGCTAATTTTTTTTTAAATTAACTTTAAAAAAAAAATATTATATAGATTTTGAACATTAATTTTATGAACATTTTAACCTAAAAATATTTAAATTCCGATAAATTTAGAAAAATCACTAAATCAATACATGAAAATCATGATAAACCACATAAACTTAATACAAACGACATTTAATAAACCACAAAAACTTAAAAAAAAAAAAAAAAAAAAAAAAGACAATTAATAAACCACATAAACTTAATACAATCAAAAACTCATAAACTACATAAAGTTAATAATGATATCCACCATCTTGACTTGGTGATGGACTTGGGTGATAGTCTTGAGATGAATCATCATCTTGAAATATACTCCTTGTGACATCCCTTCGTAAAATGTCCTTTTGCTTACCACGTAAGTATTTCTTCCTCTCTGGAGTGTATTTGTCGAGGTCCTCCATCATCAAATTAATTTCGAACCTTTCTTGCTCCCTATCCCCGTCTTCCTTCATGGCCAAACGCATTTAGGCATGTCAACCATGGCTCTCTCCAAACTTCCCTTCCACAAAGTGCATGCTTTGTTGATAATCTTCCACCGATCATAAACACCACCAACTTCCCTTCAACCGGCGTTGGAGTTTTCATGGAACTTATCAACGATTTTACCCCACAAAACCTTTCTATTTTGATTCGTGTCGACGTCACCATCTTCGCTAATAGAAATCCATGCCAAACATAAAGCAATATCTTCGTCAAAGGTCCAATTACGACCTCTAACATGCTCTTTTGCCATCTTGAAAAATTTGGAAATGAGAAGAAATGGTAGAAAGAAAAATTGGAAAAATTGTAGGAGAAAAGTGAGTTTTGTGTGGATGTTTGAACAAATACATAGGTATTTATAGAGTTTTTGGTTGAATTTTAAGTTAAATAATTTTTTTAAATTATTCTAGCCGTTGGATTTAAATTTGGACCGTTAGATTTTTTTTTTTTACCGTTAGATTTGATTATATTCTATCTAAGCCATTGGATTCAATAAATATATAAATATAAAACTAAAAAAAAAAAATTGAACCTGGACCGTTGGATTAGCCAACGGCCCATTTAATGAAGACCGTTGGATGATATAAAGTAGTCGTTGGCTACTTTTTGCATTGACAGCTGGGGGAACACCCCCACGTGGGGTTGTTTTTCTTCAGCAGAACGCCTAGCGCGTGCAACGCGTAGGCAAGTGGGCTTCACAGACCTGGTTTCAGTCTCAGTTAGTGGGGCCCATTTTGCTTTGTGGCATAAAATGTGATCGGAATTTGACCCCTATTTGGGTTTTAGGTTTTAAGTTTATTTTAGGTCATGGGTTGGAGTGGATTTTTTGGGGGGGGGGGGGGGGGGAGGGGGGAAGGGAAATTTTAGGTTTTAGCCCATTGTTGAAGTTGGTCTAAGAGTAATGGCCTAGTCCCCAGTGAAGTCACATTTATGTTGGAATCATCTATAGAACGAGCAATGCAAATCTCGTACTTAACTATTCAATGATATTTAGGCATGATAAGTATGCGTCTAGAACTAATTAATGCAGGCGTAAGCGCTTCCTTGACAAGTCTCGTACTTAACTATTCAATGATATTTGTATTATAAGCATGCTTTGCCTGTATATTGAGCAATTTATGCATTAAAGATAGACATTCAATTGACTTTGTAAATATATGGTAATGAAATGAAATCAGTGAACGATAAAGTTTCAAGATTTTTCTTATCTTTTGGGGTAGACATAAGTCACACGATTGAGGTCGCCTAGCAGTCATAGAGGACGTCAAGAATGACTTTTTAACTTTTTGGCCTCGAGTTGCGTACACTCTCCAGCGTTGAACAGCGACATAGCTTTTTCTTTTTCCCCTTATCATTTGAGGTCTGCACCATTTTTGCTTGGCGTGGAATTACTTGTTTGACGCGGCATGATAATTGATTAAAATCTTGCTTAACTACAAACACATATAATATAAATAAAATTAGCATGAAATTGCATGACCGTATAGATGATTTTGTGAAATATATTGCAGAAATATACCAATTATTTATATGATCAAATATATCAAATCAAATGTATAATCACTATCAGACTTATGAAAATTTAATTAGGAGAAAAAGAATAAGAATATATGGCATGTGAACCAAAGAGAGGCGCGATATCGCTGCCCTAGAGCCGTAGACTCCTCCCTACGTGCAGGTTATGGCGGTGCCTACAACTCCAAGATACAACCCAAAGCCTCACAGGATGTCTGATCCGATATGCACGCCAACGGCAGACGGGATTGCCAAGCAGTGATCAATTGCCCAAGAATTACAAAGTAGGAATGTAATTGATAGAGAGAGATGTGAGAATTGAGGGAGACAGAAAAGTTTAGCGTATACTGTTTTCTACCTGAGGTTTCTTATTTAAAAAACTTCTCATACCCTTTTAAAATGAATATGACTTTTCAAATAGAACACAACTCTTAAATATTAAAAATAAATAAAATAAAATAATAATAAGTTTTGAATCTTTAAAATAAAATATTTAAAATAACCAACACATTTAAGCCTTCAATCCTCTTGGCACATATATACATTTTATCATGCATTACATTTTGCCTAATGCTATTAACCAATTTTGTGCAAGTGAACCAAGTAAACGCAAGAACTGCTTAAAACTACTAACATATTCTCTGCAAAACTCTAGCTTTTGATATCATATGGTTCTCTTTTCACATTAAGTTAACAATGCTTCAACATCAAATGTGTATGGTAAAACAAAAGTTAACGAGATGAAATAAAAAGGAAGAATCATTCAGTTTATGGTCCAAGGGACATCCAAAAATCCACTAGCATTTCTAATCATACGAAAGATTTAGATTTGTGTGAAGATTTGATTCTCACTTTTTCTTTGATTAATCTCTTGGGTCCTTCGGATTACCTCTCCACAGTCCAATGCGAGATCCTTTTTTCCTTTTCTTTTTGTTCGTTTTCGGCTCCTTCGGCACGCCAAGCTAAATCTCAATGATTAACAGTCAAAACCCTAATCAAGCATGATCTTTTGAATTGATGGTTGTTTGATTGCCTCTAATTAAAGTGCATAAAAAGGATCACGGTTCAGCAAAGCAAAGCTTTCTCTTTGACCACCTCGACCAATATATATAGATTATACACAACCATCAGAAAATAACAATAATAAAAGAACAAAAAAAATAGAGATAGAGGAAGAGAAAAGCCTAAGAAATAGCAAAAAAGCAGATGGAAAGAAGCGTGGGAAATGGTAATGCATGAGTTATGATTAGGTTTACTATTTTACAAAACCCTACCTCAAAATATATAATATAACGTAAACATCTTTGCTTTTCAAACGATGTGTACAGGAACACAAGAGAAACAATATTCGTGGTTTTTTCTAAAAGGAAAATTATCTACTTAGAGCAAAATTCGTGCTTTTATTTTTCTTTTTTTTCCCTTCCGGAAGTTTTAACGAAAAGCCTGCGGTATTGTTCACTTTAACGAAAAACCACATTTTTTCACTAAAAAGTCAAACCTGATACTATTCACTTTACCCTTTATTTTGTCCTTATCGTTAAAACTCAAAGTTTTCAAACCCTTTTCATTAATTTTCTTTTCTTTCTTATCAAGGAAAGACTTTGAGCGTGTGAACCATGTGTAGATGTTGCTTCGGCATGCCTTGTCAGCCAGTATGCCAACTTGCCACTCCCTCCCATGGTACTTCTCTACACCATATACCAAGTTTTTTCTAATTCAAGTTTCCTGCTTGATTAGAAAAATTTGGCCCTACTTATGAGTGATGGTTCGATGTGACTACGCATGTGAGTGATTATGTGATGTAGCTTCTCTTTTCAACGATGATTTGACGTGGTCTTGTTTGTCAACAATGGTTTGATGTGGTCTCGTTTTCTAACGATGACATTACATGTACTCTAATCTAAGACTTTGTATATGCCGTCTTTGTAACAGATTTGTACAGGTGATGCTTGTGCTTGTGTTGTGTGCGGGGATTATTATTAATGCTTGTTTGTGTGAATTACTTCTGTATCCAGGACACGGTCACTAAATATTGCACCAGTATAACTTATACGTTAGGAGTTTTAACTGTTAAATTTTTACGATTAAATCATTGACTACGAATTTAACACCTGAAAATCTTAATGCACAAAATACACAACGTTTCGAAAATTCTGTCAAACTCGAAACCAGGTATTTAACTGTAGCTTCTACTTATTTCAGCAAATTATTATTAATGGCACATTACCTGTTTTAGTAATTTCAGCTTTTAGATTTCCAAAAGCTCCCCCTTCCCATTTTTAACGAATGGTCCGATCCATGACGACATCATTACCACCACTGAAACGAAATAAACTAGGAACAAAGCCAGCTGTCAACTTCTGAATTGACGAAAATGCCCCCGCACATGCATAGTAATCAGACTCCCTCACATGTTTAGAAGAGCAGTATGGGAATCTGAATAGCAATGTATATACAAACGATGAAGCCAGGAGAAGGTTCCGAAACTGCCCCTGTCCAGCCATACTAGATAAGTGGTCAAAGTGGTCCTCCACTGGTCAAACATCTAAAATATCCAGGGACAAATTGGTCATTTTACTTACGGAAGCATGGGAGGTAGAAGTGACAGGCTGATTGCACTATGTGCACACAACTTTTTTTACCACATTTCGTACGGCATTTAAATTGTAATGCAAGAAAAATAGGGCATCTTTTGTGCATTCTGATATAGAAAGTGAACTGTGGTTACGTTACCGTGCTCGTCCTCTTATATCTAAATTCAAAATGTGGAACCCCGGTAACACACTTGTTTTTTGCGGACGATTCTGTCCTTTTTGGTCAAGCTTCGGTTGAGGAAGCGAATGGCATCATGGAGGTCCTGAACACCTATGCTCGGTTCTCCGGGCAGAAAATTAATTTAGCTAAAAGCTCTATCTTCTTTGGGTCTAAGACTGCGACCCGAACTAGAGAGGAAATCGGGAAGGCCATGGGCATTCAGTGCAAAGTGGGATTTGGAAAATATCTCGGTTTACAAGCAGATTTTGGCCTCTCCAAAAAAGCAGTCTTTGAGGAAGTTCTGGATAAACTTGAGAAACGGCTAGAGGGCTGGGCTGAGCAATTCTTATCCCAAGCTGGGAAGGAAGTTCTTGTTAAAGCAGTGGCCATGGCCTTGCCTAACTACGCTATGAGTTGCTTTAAACTTCCTATTGGGGTGTGTAGAGACCTAGAAAGAGCTATTCGCAACTTCTGGTGGAGAGGTGGTGAGTAGCGAAAATGGGTACATTGGATTGCCTGGGAGAAGCTCATGAAACAAAAAGGGTTCGGTGGACTAGGGTTCCGAGATATCCAATGCTTTAACCTTGCATTCCTTGCCAAGATAGGATGACGGCTTATTCAGAACCCCCCGTCTCTACTTGCAACGATTCTGAGGGACAAATATTTTCCCGGGAAAAATCTCATGGCTGCAAGCAGGGGGAAGAACACTTCTTGGGGTTGGAAAGGTGTTTTCGAAGCTTGTAATGTGCTCCAGAATGGGCTGAGATAGAGGGTGGGCAATGGCACAAGCATAAACATTCGAAAGGACCCTTGGTTTCCTAAACCAACCACCTTTAAAGTCAAGCCTGCTGTTAATTTTCCTGAAACCATGGTTAGCGAATTAATTGACCCGGTTTCTAAATCTTGGAAGTCTGATATCATTATGACAGGTTTTAATCAGGAAGATGTTGCTCCAATCCTGAGTATCCCTGTAAGTAGGACGGGTTGTAGAGACAGATTGGTGTGGCACTACACTGTGAATGGGGACTATTCGGTCAAGACTGGCTATGGAGTGGTTGTGAACCTAATGGAGAATGGTGCCTTGGGAAAGAAAGGACGTGGATCCTCTAGTGGGAATCAAAAGAATAATCAGGTTTGGAACTTGATTTGGAAGTTAAAGGTTCCTAACAAACTGAAACTTTTTATTTGGCGTTGCTGCAACAAAGCGTTGGCGGTAAGGCACAATCTAAAGAGGATACACATGAAGGTCGACAACGTCTGTGGGGTTTGTGGCACTGTGGATGAATCGAAAAACCACCTCTTCTTCCAATGCAACCTCAGCCACTTGTTTTGGTTTTGTTCCCCATTGCAACTAAATTCTTACGAGCTGTCAGGCCCTAATTTTTTATCCAGCTGGGAAAGATTCTGCAACCGTATTAGAGGTAGGGATAAAGAAGATGAAATTCTGCAAGAATTTTCTTTCGGACTCTAGAGACTATGGAAACATAGGAACGCAATAGTTTTCAATGGAATGCATTCGAGACCTTGAGGAACTATTGGACATCTGGAGGAAGAACATCTCTAATTACAGAGATGCCATTTCTTGGGGACCACCTGGAGGAACACTCGTTCAGTAAAACCGTGACAACCATTGAGGCTCGCGAGAATGGCCAGTGGAGGAAGCCGAGTTTTGGGTTCTACAAAATTAACACCGACGCAGCCTGGTGCAAAAGCTCTCTTCGCATGGGGGTGGGTTGGGTATGCCATGATTTTGCTGGACTCCTTCAAGCTGCGGGGGGATCGGGTATTGGACTGAGTCACTAGGCTGCGGCTCCTGAAGCAGTGGCCATCAGGGAAGCTATCATGGCCTGTTCAACATATGGATTCGATAAAGTCATCATCGAATCAGATGCCAAGCTAATCATCCAGATGCTCAGAAAGGAAATTCCCATTGATTACAGCCTTGAAAGCATCTTTAGTGACATTGAGTTTTTAGCTCGCAATCTGACGACGGTGTCGTTTGTTTTTGTGTCTAGGAAATACAACATTGCTGCCCACTCAGTTGCTAAGCACGCTCTCAAGGAGGGTCAAATTTTTGACTGGGACTGTATTAGCCCGGAATTCCTTTTCAATATTTTAGCTCAGGATGTAAACATTCATATTCGTATCTAATATACTTCTATCTTCAGAAGAAAAAAAAAATTCAAAATTTTTCTTGACGTTCGAGCTTGAGATTTTGTGTCTGCAAATTATAGTAGTTTACAATTTACCATCATATTGTAATATGAGAAAAAATTCCAAATTTTCTCTTACATTCCAGTTCAGATTGTTCTTTCCGTAGTTTAGAATTTCACTTATCGGTTTAACATGAAAATCAAGAGCAAAAAACAACCGGACGAGAAGAAAACAGAAGTATGAAAATCACCGTCTTCCATGAGTTGTTGTACCCTCTCTATCTTCTCTCTCTCCCATGTTGGTCCATCTTCTACTGAGAATTTCTCATTTTTATATTAATCTCTAACATCCATGATTCACATTAACAATTAAGAAAATACAAATTCAAGGAAAAACTAATCCTACTTGTGTCAGCCTAGCTCACCAGATCCACAGTTGCATCAGCTACAAAGCCTGCAACACAGTTGAATTACCGAAAAATAGATTCTCCCCCTCTCATTATGCTAAATAAAGTATTTCAACCATAACCCCATCACTTCAAACTCAAAATTCAAGATCAACTGATTAGCCCAAACCCAGAAAAAGCAAGAACTTTACCATAAATAGCAAGAAAATCAAAAGGAAAATAAGGGAAGGCTAAGAAATTAGAATTAGACCTCAAAAGCTCTATTTTCATTGAAATATGTCTCATAATTTTCAAGAAGCCATCTCATCTTCTTTGCTTTGGGATTCAGAGGCCAAAAAAAAAAGAAAAAAGTTCTAAATTCTAATCAATAAAAGCAAAAACAGAGCAAAAATGTATGTACAAGTATAAATCTTTCTCCTCCTGCTCGTTCCTCAAGAAAAAAAAGCTGACTTTGAACTGGGTTTTCTGCAGCAAACAAAACCCAGAAAGATCTAACAAAAACACAGGCAAAAGATTGCGACTTTCTCCCTCTGTTTATGAATCGCTGTAATCGTGCCAGCAGATGAGCATGGTGACGCAGCGCCTCACGATGTAGAACCGAGCTCTCTGCTCCTTCACCAACCTCGCACACTTTCTGGAAAACGAGCACCGTCGATTCGACCGCGATGAATTCTTCATCAGATGAATAGAAGACGATGAACGGCTCGATCTCGACGACCCTTCTTTCTTCGACAGCTTCCACTTCTCGTCGAAGTAAAAGGGAGGCGGATGGTGATGAGAAGCGCTTGCAGTAGCAGCACTGCCGCCAGCAGCAGGTACAGAAACAGAAGCCATTTCTCTAAAAAGCTGGTATCTTTTGTGATTCTGATCACTTGGGTTTTTAGAAAGAGAGAGAAAAAGAAGATCACAAGTGAAAATCAGTGGGGATTTGTGAGTAAATTTGGGAAGGAATGGCGAGTGGGATTCGTATTTATAAGGAGGTGGAGGAGAAAAACTGAGGAGGTTGCAGATGAGTGTGGCAGTGGGCATCACCTGGGGCCTTCTGTGCCTCGAGAGGTCCACCATAATTGATTTTCTTAATCTAAATTATAAAATTGGGGAAAATGTTATTGCTAAAGTTACAATTTTGGGAAATTTTTGCTGCTTTTTATTAATATATTTTGGTTGTTTATTTGGAAGATAATATTATTGTGATGTGGTGGGTTCCCAAAGCACACGTCATGGACTTGTTTAGTTCAGTGAAACAGAGGAGGGGAAGGGAACTTAAATGCAGCAAATCTCAGCTTTGTCACAGTAAAATGTGAATTTCTAGGGTTTGGGGAAAATAAGATCTTTGTGGGCAAAAGCCAAAAAGATCTATGGAGAGAGAGAGAGGGAGAGAGAATGCAGTTTTGAATTTTAAACTTTTTCTTTTTTAAATTGTTGGAATAATATCGAACTCTCATAATATAATAAATTTAAAAATTAAAAAAAAAAAAAAAACAATGTAGATCAAATAAGAGGCACACCTTCCCTAAAAGTAAAGTTATTTGGCAGAAAAGTGAATTTTTAGATGACGGTATTTATACTACTTTAACTTATTAGAATGGTAATTCGAATTTGCAAGAAAGGAGATCAGCACATTTATTTGGCCAATTGATATAACACATCAAGAAAAATGGAGATTTTATTATAATAAATTTTGATTATAATTTGTAAATAATGCAGAAAATGTAAACAAAGAAACAAGATTCATGTGCATATGTATGGTTTGTGTCTACTCTTACGAATTCTTCTAATGCAGAAAATTATATAGTGTGAGACAACGAACCCTAAAAATTTGTGAATTTGACACCATTTATGTCATATTATGGGATCCACAAAAATCTGAGAGTCCCCCACAACTTTATTGCCAAAGACAGATGCATTTTTGGGTTCCTTTCACACAGAGGCGGATCCAAGATTTTAAACTCGGGAGGTCCCAATAATAAAGGTCAAAAAATTTATAGACAAAAATAACATTGAAATTTTAAATATAATACATTTCATTCAAAAATTATATGCAAAACAATATTACAAATTATAAAATCATAATTTAAGCGTCATTACGAGGTTTCATAAGTTACTAGGGAGTACCTAAGTTATTGATTATCTAATATGGACCGCTAAATTTAAAACACCGGTCAAATAAAACTCTCCCCCAAACTCCCACTATCTTTCTAACCAAACACACCATTTTTCTCTTTTACTAGTTTCCAAACATCCACCTTCTCTCTCACTAAGAACACAGCTGACATACCTCCACCAACCGCCTCCCTCCCCATTCTCCCGAAGCCATGGCAGCTCCACCTCAAAATTTCACCAACCCATGACAGATCATATCCATCTTACTAACCTTGTGAAGGAAATTTCACCCATAAGAAAAATTAATAAGGCGGTTGAAATACTTTGGGGAAATTTGGGCTTATGTACTGCCTCCGCCAGACGACTGAGAAAGGTTGGTGGAGAAGTGGGTGGCACCGATGGATGAGACCATGGCAGAAGCAAGGAGGAGAGAGGTAGGAAGGGTCCCTATTTTCTTTCTTCTCCGTGCGCGGTCATCTTCTCTGAGAAGAAGACAGCCACTGCAACCTGCAACCTACAACCTGCACAGACCTCATGCTTGAGTACGAGGGGTCCTCGGAAAATTTCTAGCAGCGATTTAGGATCGCCGACGGATCCTGGGACCTCCCAGGTCCCTATGTGGATCCGTCCTTGCTTTCACATACTAAATCCAAGATCCAAAACTTAATATGTCCGTACTTTGCATTTAGTTCAATTATTTCATTTCTCTAATTTAAAATATCATTTTCCCGAAATTTGGAAATCGAAAACATAAATAATTGCTTGTAATTTTTTCATAAGAAAAATTACAACGAAAAACTTATAGAACAAACAAAAGAAAGACAATCCCAACACCAAGCCGCCTGAGCTTTCACGTGAAGAGACTGCACCCATAAACAAGCATTCGAGGAATTTTGTCCAACCCGCTACAAGCGTACAACAACAAAGTTTGCCTCACGATAAATTTGAGTATGAATAGTTGCTTGTAGATGCTTTAAAATCTTTATTTTTCTTATGAAATGATTTCCGCACACATTTTCTTTTCTTCTACAGATTCTTGTTAACTTATATTTATTAATTCTCATTGATTTATAAAAAAAAAAGTTACTATTTTTTTCATTCAAAAGTAAATTGAAGTGGGTACAAATTAATTAAAATGCTTGTGTAGGGATGTGACTTTACGTGAGAGTTGGGGACCAGACATATGTCCTTTTGTATGGCTGGATGAATGAGAAAAAAGGCTTTGAGATCACCTGTAGCGACGTATCAACAGGTAAGGTCTGATGAATCAGTAGATCCAGCTTAATCGCATGCAAAATACACGTTGATTGAATTCAGCAATCTAGCGTAAGTCTAGTCAGCTGATGGGAGATATCATTCGACTGCTTTCAGTAGAACTCTCTACGATCGACCTACAACTTTCTTTGTATGTCTAGAACTCTCCTTGTATTATTACGATCGAGCAACCATTATCGTTGCCACGACCGTTGCTGCTATCGTTACCGTCACTGCCATTATGACGACGGTCACTATCGTTGCCGTCATTGCTATCATGACAGTAGTCGGTCACACAACTACAACCTTCACAATTGTTGTTGTCGCCGTCCCTACTTTCATTGTTTACCTCTAAACCCCAATCACCACCTTCACTATTGACACCACCGTATTCCTACCTTTTTTGTTGCTATCACTATTGCCGCCACCCTCACCATTACGGTCCTCGCTACCGTTGTCATTGCTACCACCCTCACTACCATGTCTATATCTGTCATTATATATATATATATATGTAATATCATTTTTATTAAATTATAAAACGATTTATTATTATTTTTTATACTTACACCACTTTTAAAGTAGTTTATTAAACGATCAATTAATTTATTTTACATATAATTATTCTTAAATCACATCAAAAACAGTTTTTTTTTTTTTTCTTCTAAAAAGCGTTGCAATCTCAAACTAGCCTTACACTAGTGATTATGCTTGCAACTATAGTCTTAGTCCGAATTGGATTTTCAGTCAAAATTCAGTTCAATTTAAGCCTATTCGTGCATCACGTGCAGGGATTGCCTTTACAAATTACAGGTGATGAACAAATAGGTAAACACAAAATTGTTGGAAATTCAACAATGTCATTGAAAGTTTTTCCTACCATATGAGCTACGATTTTTTTTTTTTTTTTTTTGAAAAACAAACGATATTATCTACACTAAGGGGGAGAAGATATGCTTAGCCTAAATGAGTTAGCAATAATATAGTTCAAATTCGTTTATATAAGCTACGTTGATATAAAACGATATCAGTTGTCACATAGATGATATGCCCAATGTAGTCATTTAATTTTATTATTACAAATTATAATACTACTTTAAACGACACTAAGAGGCGGACATGACTTTGAATTCAAGAAGCAATTAGTTAAAAAATAATATCCCTTCTACTAGAACAATCGATCACTTACAATGTAGCCTTCTTTTATACTATTATTTATAGATTATAGACAACATATGTACAATTTCTAGTGTAAATGATACAAAGGAATTTGTACTATAAATGGCATATAGTAGAGTAGAGTGGGTTGGGCCTTTTCGCATAGGAGGTTAGGGCTTTTATTTTTTTAATTTTTTATGGGTGCGTTTGTTGCGCCGGACTGTCTCGGACTGGACTAGCTGTCGGGACTAAGCTGGACTGGCTTAGACTGGACTAAGCTGGACTAACTTAGTGAAGCGTTTGGTGCAGTGTCGGACTAAGAAGCAGGATAAGAAAAACAGTACTGTTCACCAGATTTGTGTTTGCTTAGACTAGGACTACAAATTTTTGCCATTGTGTAATAGAGTAATGCTACAAATCTCATGATATGGGTTAATTGGAGCATATTTTTGCCATGTATATTATGAATCTTAAAAAAAATTGACAATTGTTTTGTTTCTATTACCTACTAATAGAATTGGGTTTAATTTGCAAATGTAGCTTGGTTTAAACTCTATCATCTAACAGAAGAAAAATAATAGTGCCCAATACATGCAACTTCAACAAATACAAGTACACACACACAAACACAGATTACACACACACAAACACAAACACAAACACACACACACACACACACTCACTCACACTCACACTCACACTCACACATTACACACACATTACACACACACACACAGTACACAAACACACACACACAAACACAAACACACTCACACACACACACACACGGACAGAGTGCAGAATACACTCACACACTCATACACTCACACACACACACAAACACAAACACACTCACACACACACACTCACACACGGACAGAGTGTAGAATACACTCACACACACACTCACACTCACACACATTACACACACACACACACACACACACACACACACACTCACACACACACACACACACACACACACACACACACACACACACAAACACAAACACACTCACACACACACACTCACACACGGACAGAGTGCAGAATACACTCACACACACACTCACACTTACACTCACACTCACACACATTACACACACACACAGATTACACATTACACACACACACACACAGAGATTACACATTACACACACACACACACACATTACACACACACACACAGTACACACACATAGCATCCACACTCACAGTCGCATGCCTGGACTGAAAACCGTAAACCTTGTATTAGTATCCCAGGATACCAAATTGCAGCCGACACAGAGAATTGAATAAATGCATAACATAATATTCATATGCATATCGACAGAAACAGAAATGTCATCCTTTACAAATTTAGTGGCAGCACTGTATGATTACATCACATCCACTGGATTGTCCATCCATCTATCAAGGTACAGAGGGAGAAAAAATTTGCGACTTATCACAAGATAAACAACTACTAGACATCTACCTTCATGGACTTCATCTCATCCAAAGCAGCCATGACGTCCATCTCTCTCTTTGAATCCTGTGTTCTGTTCTCCAAGGCTCTCATGGCATCTCCCATTTCTTCGGACTCCCTTTTCTGTTTCTCCTTATCTACTTCCTGAAAAGAAAAAACATGTATACACATCAAGCAGTTAAGCAATGTTCATTACAAAATAAGAGAACCTGAAAACATAAAAGAACACGGTAAGTGGAAAGTCATCATTTTTGTTTCTATTTTACCTCATCTTCATTGCGCCAGGGTTCAAAATTACGAGTCGCACCGGCCTCAACAACATAGTCAGAATTCTGTGGGTCTGTCTTCATCGCGAGTTCCGCAGAGCACTTGGTACATTTGAAGTAAAATCTGAATATTTGAATTCCCAAATACGTCTGCAAATGGTAAAACCATCAATAACCCAGTTCACAGGACATAACAAAAACCCTGTAAAACCCAAACCTAAGAAATTAATCAAACACCTAATTCCCACATTCTCAAAGAACAAGAATACCCACAACAACTTAAAACGATAAAATGAACCCTAGAAATCAAATGAATACGAATTAGGCTACGCAATTAGAAACCCTAGCGATTAAAGAAGGAACCATGTACCTCTCCAACGACATCTTCTTTGCGAGAATTGAACTTGGTGCCTTTGTAGATGTAATTGCCGCAGGTGTTGCACCGAAGGCTCATCGGAAGCATCATCCGCACCTTTATCTGTTGATTCCTCTTCGCCGACCGCCAAAACTCCGTCGCCGGAGCTCTCCTCTGCTCCCTCTTCCTCTGCACTTTCGGCCTCTTCCTTTACTTCTTCCTCCTGAGCCCAGTCGGAGGTCTGAGCCACGCGGATGAGAGGCAAAGACTTGTGCTTTAGAGAGAGAAACGAGGAGAGAGAGGGAGTGAAGGAGCAGGAGATTTGTGCGAGCTTGGTGGGTTTTGAGAGGAGGGAGAGAACTGGGTATTGGTTTTTTTGCGCGAAGCGGGCGGGTGGCACGGCGGCGAGGCAGGTTTCGGAGATTGACAATGGCTTCAGGAGAGCTGCAGTTGCAGAAGCCATGGCTAGAGAGGGAGAGAGGGAGCACGGGAAGGAGACGCAGAGATGAGGACGATGAGGGAAGACGCAGAAATCTCTCGTGTTTTCTCTGGATTATGAGTCCGCCCAAATTTGGGGATCCTCGTGAAGACCGGCTAAGGAGCCCTTTAATCCGAGCGAATCCGGGCTAAGCTCATTAAAGCTAATCCCGGTGCACACCAAACACTGGACTATAGTCTAGTCCAGTCCTGTCCCTCTTAATCCTGTCAAACAAACGTGCCCTATATGTCATCCCTTGAACTGCTTTTCTTCTTTATCTTTGCATAATACACATTTATAGTAATTGATGATTTTATTAATTAATTAATTTACAATCACATCTCAATGTTCTACTGGTAACATATTAGATTTTTTTTAAGAGGATTAGTTGGTGGCTTCGTCACGATATTTCATTCTTTTTAGGGGTCCAAAGATTTTCACAGAGGCTTTTTAGTTTACTAGCCACCATCGTGTGATTCACCAGCGCAATAAATTGAACCCAAGACGTATTGTGTGGGTCCAAAGATTTTCACAGAGGCATTTCAGTTTACTAGACATCATCATGTGATTTATTAGCCCAATAAATTGAACCCAAGACATCCTGTGTAAAATACAAGTTTAAAATTCGTCTTCAACTACTAAATCATCTCGTGATGGTTAGATTATTTTTTTTTTTTTGGTTTTTGGTTTTATGGGCAAATGATTTGTTTTAAAATGGTCGGATTTGTTTACCCCACAAGCCCATACCACCAAAAAATTAGATAAGAAAATGTGTGCAAAGCAAATTGAGAATAGGTTAATTATTTTAGTTGTAAGTATAGGGTGCGATCACATGCTGCACATGGCAACAGTGTCGTGGAGTGGGCCCGTGTTTTTACGGTTGTTTGTACGTTAAAATTTGAGTTTGCTCATGTCTTTTGCACACGTGTCGGTCCGCCCAATAGGATCGCTGTGTCCCCGGTTACTCGGACCAAAACTCCCTCCTGGGCTTTACTTTTTGGTCAAACGTCAACTTTTTCATCTGAGAGAAGATCTGCTGCCTACACGTGTACACAAATGGTAACATGGATTTGGAGATTTGAGATTAGTTTTTATTTTTAAGGGCATGAAAATTAAATTTTAAAAACCGTATGATTCCTCCTTGGCTCCTACGTCAATTAAAGCTGCGGAAAAGTCTGTAACCTCTAATTACTTATAATTGTAATCACGAGCTGGTGGTCTAGTAGTAAATGACGGATTATAAGGTTTCTTTAAAACTAAAAATTGGAAGTTTCGGATTCGAAATCCATTACTGGTGTGGAACACCAGACTTGTGGCTAGAGGATGCTGAAATATCTCGATGAGTCTTTCTGATCCCCGAAGTGAGTGAATAACCGTAGCTTGCCACCAGTTGTCCCCTTTATTTAAAAAAAAAAATACTTATAATTGTCTCTATATAATTTTTTTTTCTCCTAACATGCATATGCATATGGATCGTATATGTATGAGAAAAATAGATTATATACAACCCCATACGAATTATGAAGTCAAAATTTTAAACTTTTAATCTAAATCTATAGGAACAATTATGGCGTGTTTACCAACCGGGGTTGGAATGAAATGAAAGGGAATCATTCCCGATTGAAAGGATTCCAGTGTTTACTCAACATTTTGGGAATAAAAACATGATGGGGTCCACCAGAAAATAGGAATTCAATTCTAGAATGTGGAGGAATTGGATTACTGAGATGGAGGTGGTAATCCCACTTCAGATGAAAGCCTCCATCTGGAATCATACTTTCCTACCCAAAATATCCTTAAAATACTTCAGCACCTAGCCCTCCATATGTTTCTTTCTCTCGCCGACTCCCTTACAACTTCAACACCCGGACCCCTCCATCTGCACATGCATCGTACTGGATTAAACTTTGAAGCCGCCATCAGAAGCTCGTCTGTGCTTGCACCGTTGCAGGAATCCGAGGTTCTGACAAACTATTTATGATTATGATGTTCTAACCCACACTGAGATTTCCCTAAAATCTAACCCGCACCGACGAAGGAGCAGGAAACAGAGAGAGGAAAAAGGAGATGAAAAAAGGGAAAAAAAATCAAAGGAAGGAGGAGATGAAAAAAAAAAAAAAAAAAAAACTTCCCTTTTAACGAAAAGGTATAGTGAATAGTGTCAGGTAAAAGTAAAAATGTGGTTTTTCGTTAAAAGTGAACAGTACCGGGAGTATTTCGTTAAAACTCCCAAAAAAAAAAAAGGAAAAAAAAATCAAAGGAAGGACGTCAGAGAGAGGAAGGACGAAGGAGCATGAAACAGGGAGATGAAAAAAGGGAAAAAAAATCAAAGGAAGGAGTAGATGAAAAAAGGGAAAAAATCAAAGGAAGGACGTAAGAGAGAGGAAGCAGATGAATAAGGGAAAAAGAATCAAGGAAGGAAATGAAGTTGTAGTGTTCTACAGCCACAGATAAATCACTTTTTTTATTTACTATTATATTATATAAAGTTGTATTAAAAGAAATAAGCATAAAATATTTGATTTGTGACATGGGCATTTTAGTAATTGTAATGTTTTATACTCTTATGGATTCACTATCATTTCTATTCCGATTCCAGAACATTTTTGTAAACAGCTTTTATAGAAATCTGGATTTTGATTCTCCTCAATCCAATTCCCCCTCAATTCAATTCACCCTCAATCAAATTCCCCCTCAATCCAATTCCTCCAATTTTAATTACGGTTACGTAAACGCGCCATTAGGGAATCGAGATTTTACAACAGTTTAACAAGCGTAAGTCTAGAAATCATATTTTGAGTTTCCAAAGTCTTCCACTCCGAAGCTCGCTTTATATGCAAAATACACTGTTTTGAAGACACAAGGAAATGGCTTTTTTACCCTAATATTAGGGCATTTGGTGCATTGTGAAGTTTGTCTGATAGGTAAACTCCTTTATTTTCCAATTTTATTGATTTCAACAATTTGGTAATTTTGTTTTTCATTTTATTTTAGGGTTGGATATAGAAACCCAAATATCAAAGGCTGATATGCCCTAATATTAGTGTACAACAAAATCATTGTATTCATACATATTGGTCGAGTTCGTTGATTAAGTTAAGTGCATGTAGACGAACAGTGTTCACATATTCATGCTGTATGAAAAGTTACATCTACTTCTAATACATCTACTTCTAATGAATAAGCATATATATATATATATATATATATATATATATATATAATATATATATATATATATATATATATATATCTCTCTCTCTCTCTCTCTCTCTGTGTATATCTCATGTCTCAGAGAACCTTTCATGGCCAAAACATGAAAATCTTTACCTGCTAGTGCATGTTACATTTGCTACGGTATGAATGATAAATGTCTCCACGTTCTACATTCTCTAACTATTTCATCAACAAAAGGTCAACTGAACTCATTCATATTGATAAACGATTATTATCCTTGATTGTTAATTATCTAAGTATGTTATTCATGTACTTTGTTATTATCCCATATTGCTTTGTACTTAGAAGAATATAAAGCTGAACTCAATATATAGCATTGTAAATCATATTGTATTTATTATGATATACATAAACTGAAACTCAAAAGTCACAAACCACAAAGAACTTTGAGAAATAATTGAACTTATGATCGGTAAATTGAATGTTGACAGTTTCGTTCAATTAATATATAGTGACACATTAGAGTGAATTTGTCAAACTCTATATCTTGCTAAGCACTATCAATATGATCGATAATAACAAAATACATGAACAATACAATCAAAAATACATATCGACATATATCAGTTTTTTTAAGCGCAGAAGTACCATAACCTATGACCATTCTGATTGTTATACATGCAGAACCCCTCTTTAAACATGCCATGTTCATGAAATGGGGAACAGCTTGCTATAAAAATACTTCTTAATGTTGTAAAATCGACGGTGTATGCAGTGGAATAAATAAACAAGACACAAAATTTACGAGGTTCCTCTACAGTCAATGTGACTGGAGTACATCCTCGGAGCAGCAGTGGTGCTTTCATTTAGAATAATAGGAGTACAAAATAACTCTCTCTATTATCTTCTCTCCTCTTCCTCTCTCTTCCTCTTCCTCTCTCTCTCTTCATTCGTATCTCTCTTCCTTCTTCACCTCACATTCATTTTATAAGCAAAGAGAACACTATTCACTTTACAAATTTTCCACAAATGAATAGTGAAAAAACTATGCATAAATAGTAACAAACTATTCATGTGGACCATCCACATAATTCACAACACTCCCCCTTGGATGGCCACAAGTCTTCGATTGACTCGTTAAAATCTTGATCTGTTTTGGATGCTCCCCCTGATGAGTATCTCCCTCTGATTTCAAATTCTTTAGACTGACATTTCACCCAAGGATGATATTCCCTTTTCACATGCTTTACTTGTTGTTAACTTTCCACAGTCTTGTTCTTGAATGAAATGGAACACGAGCAGCTCCATGTGACAAGTTTTGAAGATGTATTCTCAGAGATGAAGAAAAGTGAGTATTTCGAGATGCTTTGTTGAAGATGCATTCTTGGAGAGGAATGAGAGTTAGGCATTTTTCAGGTCTGCCTTGTTATGGAGGACAGAGGTCGACATATATAAGGATTTCCCAATATCAGGTAGTGGTGCGGATGTGGCCTTGTTACCCACGCTTGTCAGCAGCTTTACGCGTTTTCAACTCTGTTAGATATCCTTGACAAAGTTGTACGCGATATCTGAAAATGCTGATATTACGTCTGAGAAATGTTGACTGGCTTTATGCAAGAAATCCAGCTTTTGAAATTCGGAGAGCGGTGCCTCTTCGATCTTTGTACAAGTAGCTCTGTTGCCTCTTCTTTTTATAGAGGCATCACTTGTGCTTAAAATGTATGCTCGGAAAACTGCTGCATGTAGAATTTTCCCCTTCTTGCACTTTGAGATCTTATCTTTCATCATTTCTGAAAATGGCTTGCCCATCTAACATTTGCTTAGATTTGAGTCTTAGGACTAATACAGGCGAACCGCATCAAGATAATAGATGGCGCTTATCTTTCTTATCTTCAAATGGTCCTCTTACAGTTGGAAACTCTGTGATGAGGGATGATACAACTGCTACAGTAGTAGCTAGGAATCTTCTTACTCCAGAGGATAAGAGAATCCTTTCAGAACAGTCTGATGAGCTGGCCGTTCAAGACTCATTGGCTTTCAGTGTTCAGTGTGTTAGCTCCGTTTCCAATATGGGTCAACGTCTACTTGCTTGAACTCGCCAAGTTGAATCATTAATGGCTGAAGTGGCAAGTCTTAAACAAGAGATCAGAGGGCTCAAGCAAGAGAATAGAGTGTTACACATGCTTACAAATAATTACTCAACGAGCATGAAAAGAAAGCTCGACCAGCTGCTGGAATCCGAAAGTCGAATTCAAAATGACAATCAGAGGTTTGATGATTTATTCCAAAGATAGCTATTGCCTTCGTCATCTGGAGCTTTACCAAATATTGAGGCTCCAAATAATCAACCTCTGGTGCTTCCTCCTTCTGGGGTACTTCCGAGTACTGAGGCTCCACATGAGCAACCTTTGTGAAGGCTTCCTCCTGCTTTTGTGTATGTACATGTCTGTACTCTCTTAGAGATGTTAACAGATAAGCTTTATTTCATTCAATGTATTGTGTCAAATACAATAAAGCATAAACTTCACTAAGATGTGGTACTTCTGGACCAAACATCAATTCATCATTTCCCTCACAAGGATGAATGTTTTTTCTTAGTGTTTACATCATTTGAGTATTCAACTCATAATCTTCAATCCATATGAACTTTGAATATCATAAACATCATGGATAAGATTTGTGTTGCATATTGTTCGATCTGCAGTTCGAGACAATATTTCCTTCAACACTTTATAATTAAACTCTTCAGGAGTTCCAATCTAATATTATTGACTCTTCGGGAGTTCTATTTTAATGTCATTGACTCTTGCAAAAGATTTTTGTATGTTGCAACAATATCATAATGATAGTACTCACTAAGGCGATTTATACCATCCATTGGTATTGAGTACATAATTTATGCTTTTACCCTTCGGGGCTTATTTCAAGCAATTTGAATCCTTCAGGGATTTTCTACTCTTCATGACACATTTTTCTTTGAAATTTATACAGAGCAATTTGCTCCCATGTATACTTGAGGGATTTACTTATGGAGATATGATGTGGGTGACTCATAACCCTTCATATATAATTCTCCATTCATATGAACTCGTTTACAACCTTGTGTCATATCATGTGAATGTATTTCACTGTATTACAAATGCCCATATGTAACCTCCTTGGTTCAACATCCTTTGGCGATTTGTATTGTTTTCAAGTATATAGGTCCATTTTTCCACGTTCTTACAAAATTGTAATGGAATTGCCTTTCTCCATTTTTGGCCAATAATTTTCCTTCCATCGACGGAAAAAGAACGGGACTCAATATCAACACAGCTCATTGATGAATTTAGTAGCTACTGAAGAACCAAAATTGACATTGGTTATCATCAATCCGTGATCCCATATTCTCATGTGCATGCGCATGCATAAAAGCTTTTTATTTCTTTTGGATATCCATTGCCTCTTCAAGGGCATTACACTATCTCTTCCAGGATAGTCATAGTTTAGAGAATGCGGATCATAACCTCTTCTTGAGCGTTATAGAGCTTGGATTTTAATCTCCACTTCCGGGAGTTGAGTCACTGGAACCTATACGTCTATCATGCTTCATGCATGAGACATCAATATTCCCATGTCCGCAGATTGTCCTTTCTGGGACGTGTATCCATGCGGCGACTATCATGCTTCTAGCATGCAACAGTTATGCCTTGGGAATGCAATAGTTCAGTAATGCCATATTCTTCTTCTTTCGAAGAACTGAACCTTTTGAGTCTAAGGGTCTGCCACGCTTCAGGCGTGTAACAGATAAATCATTTACTGCCTTATTATATTGTTCAACAGGAACATCAATTCTTGTAGGCATATTTGCAGCAAGTATATGTGATTTCATCACTTTCATTGCATCATTAAATGCATCTGGCATTTGATTGACACATCGTTACTTCATTCAATTATTCTCACTTCATTTTCATATTGATTGTTTCGTGCATCAATATAAGACAAATTCTATTCGTTCTTCTGGAACGGTCTTTTCTCATCATTCTTCTGGAATGATATTTTCTCATCGTTCTTCAGGAACGGTATTATTTTCTCCCCCTAACGGTGGGAAAATTGTCTTATTAAAATGACAGTCCGCAAACCACGCGGTAAACATATCCCCAATCAAGGGTTCTAAATATTGAATGATAAATGATGAATCCAACATAAATTCCCAGTTTGTATTGATGCCCCTTTTTAGTATATTGTAGCAGTGCAATAGGCACATAAACAACACAACCAAAAAACTCGTAAAAGTATACTGTTTGGCTGATTCCCAAACACGAGTTGTACTGAGAAATATTGATGGTTGGCAACAGTTTTCAACCGAATTAATATTGCATCATGTAAAATGGTATGTTCCCATCTTGGAATTTCCTTTTCATGAGCAGAACGCGGGTAATCAATTTCATCCGCTTAATAAATATTTCTGCTAAACCATTTTTGAGTATGAACATAAGGAACTTCTGGTCCTTATTTAATAGTCTGTAGACTGAGACTCTTATGGCTTTAATTACAATTAAGTTGAGGCACTGCGGCACTTCAAACTTACTGTACTCATTAAGGAATTTCATGTCCTGATATGAGGATCTAGGGTCTTCACGCCCGATCTTTTTATATGATGGAACTTCAGGTCCAATCATTTTTATGTGATGAGGATCAAGAAACTTCAGGTTCTGATCTGATCAAAGAACTTCAGGTCCTGTATATACTCATCGTAACAAAAGATAAGTACAATAAATTAAAGCAATATGCGGTAATTTTAGCCATAGTAAATAAATTGCATTTAAGTAAATAAAGCTTGTGACAAGGGCTTTAATTCAGCACCATTCACATAAATCAAAACTTAAAGCAGTAGACGGTAAAACCGTCCATGATAAATAAATTACTTTAAAGTAAATAGAACTTGTGAAAGGGTTTTAAACCAACACCAATTCACATAAATAAATATATATATCATTTCCCTTTAATGAGTGGATCTGGGTGGAATTCTAAAAGTAATGGACACCATCATTTTTTTTTTTTTTCTGCTTTTGGTGCCATCATCATTCCCATTTCTTTTATAATAATTTTTCTTTCTTTTCTTCTCATGTGCACGGTAGTGACAACACTTTGCCCTTTTTTTTTCTTTTGCTTTTCTCTTTGTCTGTCTCTACCAGTCTCAAAACCAGAGTCAAGAGTGTCTGCAACTTATGAGAAGATCAAACCGTTATATTTAGCTCAAATTTTAGTATGATATGGATAAGAGGATACCAAACAACTTTCGTGAAGAAACAATATCGATCTGAGATACCGCAAATGGAGTTTCGGTACTCATAAGGTGGCTGTCCAGTTTTCTGCGGAAATTGGAAACTGGTTTGGTATTTCAGTCATCTGGGATGATCGGACCGTTGGAATTTTCTGAAAATTTGATATGTTGTAGATACTGGGCGGACGAACAACTTTGAAGAAGAAAGTATTTCAATCCAAGGTCTGCAAGTTGGAGTTCCAAGGCTGTTTACATGGCTGTCAGATTCTCTACGAATTTTGAGTCTGTACTCTTTTGCTTCTGCAAATGATGATATACAGTCATACAACAACATATATATATTTGCTTCAGGAAAATCAGTAGTACAAAGATTTTAAGATGAAATGAAAAGATTTTCTTATCTGTGAGAATCCAGGCGACAGAGGTGAATAGGATTTGTGACGTTGTGCTTTCCACTGACACGAGAGCTTCTCGTGCTGATAACGTGTTGTAAAATCGACGGTGTATGCAGTGGAATAAATAAACAAGACACAAAATTTACGAGGTTCCTCTACAGTCAATGTGACTGGAGTACATCCTCGGAGCAGCAGTGGTGCTTTCATTTAGAATAATAGGAGTACAAAATAACTCTCTCTATTATCTTCTCTCCTCTTCCTCTCTCTTCCTCTTCCTCTCTCTCTCTTCATTCGTATCTCTCTTCCTTCTTCACCTCACATTCATTTTATAAGCAAAGAGAACACTATTCACTTTACAAATTTTCCACAAATGAATAGTGAAAAAACTATGCATAAATAGTAACAAACTATTCATGTGGACCATCCACATAATTCACAACACTTAAGCTTTTCTTCCATTGGGTTTTATGAGTATCTTTGTTTTGCTTTTCCATGAAGCAGATTAACTTAACCAGTAAATAATAAGAATTGTTATATATTAATGCAGGCCGCCGCTCAAAAAGGTGCTAACATGCATGCAGCCGTATACCCTCCCACATGAAATAAGAACCCAATGAAAAAGTCTAGATTCTAGAACCTAAATCAGCAACCAGTAGGAGGGCATCTAGGATCATGGGTTAGTCAATTCAATCCTTATTAGACTTGATTAATCAAGTTTTAGAATTGATTAACTCAGTTTGTCCTATTCGGTCCTTTGTCCTTTCTGTTAATATTTAATTTTTTGTTTTTAATTTAAGGTTTGGGAACTAATAATGCTAGCTTTTCAATTTTCGTGGAGGCAAATAGTAATAGAGATTTTATATATTCCTCTCTTCTAAGATGTGCTTATGTATATTGCTATTGTTTTTGATCGAATTGTTGAACATGTGCGTTGGATTCTTATATTGAATTTTGAATCTAATAATATGAAGGGAATTTTAACGAAAAATACTATTCACTTTACCATTTATTTTGTCATTATCGTTAAAACTCAAAGTTTTCTAGCTCTTTTCATTAGTTTTCCTTAATAAGAATGAGAAACAGTATTAATAGGGACAAGGTAGCTGCAAATTAGTGAGAGAAAGTAAAATAAAAATTATAATCAATAATTCCGTTCTTAATTAATGGGCGGACTGTCAATAAATTGCCATTAACATTAGTTGATAATATAATCAATATTTCAGTAACAAAATGTTCGACATGTTATCAATAGCTTATCAATTTTTTCAATATCAATATTACGGATAAATTGCCACTTAGTACTATGGTCTAGTGGTATTCCTCTTCACTTGTAAGTGAAAGGTTTTAGGTTTGATTTTCGCTAAAGGCAGAGTTGAACCACATTATTATGGTAAGCCTATTGTAAGATTTAGCCCACTCCCCCATCCCATTAGTGTAGATACCATCGTTTGTTTAAAAAAAATACGGATAAATTGGCCATGCTTAGAGAGAATTCTTGTCATATATGAATCCACAAAACCCTTATCAGAGTCTTTTATTAAGTCTGAAAATTAATACCAAATAATATATATATATATATATATATATATATATATATATATATATCTGCAAAAACAATATGCAACAGTTGCAAAACAAAGTGCAGCCAAACCAGCCATGTTAATGGGAGGGGGAACACTAGAACTCTAAAAATATTTATCAAGAAATATTTTTCTTCTCTATTTATTTATTTTCATATGGACCTTATGCGTACCTCATAATTTGACTTGGAAAATAGTTAACTTGGTGGGGAGGGCCGCGAGGCCAGTCAAAAGTTTTCATCACCAAAAAACGTTTTAATTATGTACAAAGATGCCATGCACATGCGGATAGTACTCCAAGAGCCAATTTAACAAATGAAGAGTTAGAATCTTTGATTTGATTAATCTATTAATCTGCTGCCTCTTGCCCTCTAAATTAAGCTTAATAAGCTAAGAGTTTTCTAATTGATATGATCCTCAGTTGTCTCCATTTCTCATCAAATTAATATTTATTTTTCTGTTTGATTATTAGCATGTATGATCGTTCCACCAAAATTTTATTCTATTTATTGAACAGAAATAGATTACTGTACTCAGTTCTTAGTTATATATATACACAGGTTGCTTAAGGGGAGGAATCCCCATTTTTTTTAAAAAAATGGGGACACGCTCCCCACCGTTAGATTGGCTTTAATGAAATTGTGTGGTTAAGATTAAAACACAAGCCACACAATCTCAACCACATAATTTCATTAAAGTTAAATCTCACGGTGGTGAGCGTGTCACCATTTTTTTGAAAAAATGGGGATCCCTCCCCTTAAGCAATTCCTATATATACATATATGAAATTGGTATCTTTACGTTGTTTGACTGTCTGCTATACAAATTGCAGACACCTCTACAATTTTAATTACCCCCAAACAATAAAAGATTTGCTGTGTTTAACCTTGCAGATATATATAATACCATATGCATAAGTGAAACTTATCTTTCTTGGTTGATTATGTGACTTAATTAATGATAATTCCGACGATGATTTGTTGACATTATGAATCTCCATGTTCATTTGTATCTTCTCATAATTAAAAATCATGTGCATAGACTCGATGCAAATGCTCTCACTAGATTTGCTGCATGTTCTTCTATAGATCACTGATTTTTGTTTTCTTTCATTTTTTAACTTAATTGAGCTATCAATATTCGTGGACAATATTGTGACAACGTTGTCATTACTTGATTCATTAGTTTTCTAGAGAAGCAACTGATCTAGTTTTTGTTAATCTATATCAGATGATCATTCATACACTATAATCTTGTATATCAAATGAAGAACAAGGAGAGTTTTTAGAGAGAGAAAGAGATAGAGAGAGAGAGAGAGATAGAGAGAGAGAAAGAGATCTGTTTATTTCTTCTTAACAAAGTAATTACATGAGGTGAACTATATATAACAGCTAGAGAAATATCTAACTAACCAACTAACTACTTCAATAGGATTATGACAAGTGTCT
Organism: Cotoneaster glaucophyllus; assembly: GCA_036320875.1. Taxonomy (NCBI): domain Eukaryota; kingdom Viridiplantae; phylum Streptophyta; class Magnoliopsida; order Rosales; family Rosaceae; genus Cotoneaster; species Cotoneaster glaucophyllus. The sequence goes on along the minus strand of CM070070.1, from coordinate 24,748,762 downwards.
CAATCTTACACCCTATACTCTAACATCCCCCCCTAAAGCTTATGCATGGATAAACCAAGCAAAAGATTGCGACAATGAGTACGAAAAAGTGGTTCACTCAACCCTTTGGTGAGGATATCAGCAAATTGCTCCTGTGAAGACACAAACTGCACGGAAAGTTGCTTCTTGCACACTCTTTCTCGGACAAAATGCACATCAATCTCTATGTGCTTAGTCTTTTGATGTTGTACTGGATTAAAAGAGAGTGCAATGGCGGAGAGATTGTCACAGAATAGGACAAGGACAATAGGAAGTGGAACATGCAGAAAGGCTAATAACTGTTTGAGCCAATCCAACTCAGCGGACGTGAATGACAGTGCATGATATTCTGCTTCTGTCGAAGATCTCGAAACTGTTTGTTGCTTCTTGGACGACCATGAAATGGGATTGTTACCCAAAAACACTACCAACCCAGTGGTTGAGCGCCTATCATTGGGATCACCAGCCCAATCAGCATCATTAAAGGCTTTTAACTGTTAATCTCCTCGAGTATATGATATGCCAAACTCCATTGTCCCCTTGAGATATCTCAAAATTCGTTTAACCGCTGTAAAATGGGACACCATGGGATTCTGCATAAATTGGCTCACTTGATGTACAGAAAAGGCAATATCAGGTCGTGTGAATGTGAGGTACTGTAATGCCCCTACAAGACTCCGATACAAACCAGGGTTAGAATAAGGATCACCATCCTCTTTTAGTAACCTGTTGTAAAGTAGGCATGAAGTATCACAAGGCTTTGCATCAATCATTTCAGCCTTTACTAACAGATCCTGAACATATTTGGTTTGAGACAAAAACAAGCCAGCTGAAGTTGTAGTAATCTGAATGGCCAAGAAATAATGAAGTGGGCCGAGATCCTTGATATCAAACTCAGTAGTAAGAGCTTGAATAACCTCTGAAATAGAAGCAGTAGCACTCACAATGATGATTATATCATCCACATAGAGTAACAGTATCACAATGTCAGTACCAACATGTTTAACAAATAAGGAGGAATCATAATATGTGCTGAGAAAGCCCAAAGAAGGAAGAAACTGAGTAAATCGTTCATTCCAGGCTCGAGGAGCTTGTTTCAAACCGTATAACGATTTATGTAATTTGCACACAAGGTGAGGTCGAGATGTGTCTTCAAAACCAAGCGGTTGAGACATGTATACTTCTTCATGCAACGTACCATGCAAAAATGCATTCTTTACATCCAACTGCCGTAGAGACCAACTGAAATGTGCAGCAAAAGCAATAACTAACCTCACTGTGGTAGGTTTAACCACAGGACTAAAGGTATCCCCATAATCCAATCCTGGCTTTTGACTAAACCTTTTTGCAACTAATCGTGCTTTATGCCGAGCAATAGACCCATCAGAGTGTTTCTTGAGTTTGAAAATCCATTTGCATCCCACCAAGTTCTTGTTTGCAGGTAAACTAACCAAGCTCCAAGTGCCTTGATCATGCAAGGCCTTAATTTCTTTTCGCATAGCTTGTAACCACACAGGAACTTTGAGTGCAAACTTATAGCTTGCTGGTTCAATCAAAGACACATCAGTGCCCGCAGACTCTTGAATGCTTGCTAAAAGAGCCTTCTTTTTAATGATTCCACTCTTGCTCCTTGTTTGCATAGGATGCAAGTTTGGTGGTGGAATGGATAGAACTACTTGTAAAGTATCCGGGTGAAACTCATGGGCTTCTGTGCAAGAAATTGGACTCAGATCAGTAATGGACTCAGGTGCCACAGGGATTTGAGTCGAAGCTTGTGTTGTTGCAGTAATGGACTGAGAACTATGAGAGTGAATAAGAGATAAAGGTTCTGGGGTAGATAAAGACACTGATGCAGGTATATTGGTAGGATTAGGAAGTGTAGAACTGGGAGAAGGGTAAGTTGAAACTTGTGCAGGTGAGACAACTACATTTTCTGGTGTCACAGAAGCCACTGGGTAAAGAGAGGTGTTATGAATGTGGGAAACTGTGGTATTGAGTGATTAAGTAGCTAATAATTCTGTGTAAGGAAAGGATTGTTCATCAAAGATGACATGCCTATAAATAAACACCCTTTTTGTAGATATATGAAAGCACAGATACCCTTTGTATTTGGTTGCATAGCCCAGAAACACACATTTAGTTGTTTTGGCTTGCAACTTGGTGCTATTATAAGGTTTGAGTAAAGGAAAGCAAGCACAACCAAAGATTCGAAGATGACTATGACTAGGACATGCCCCAAACAACAATTCAAATGGAGACTTGTTATGAAAGACAATAGTGGGCATTCGATTTATAAGATATGTTGCTGTTTGACATGCATAGGACCAAAACTGAGGTGGTAACCTAGCAATTTGTAACAAGGTGACAGAAGTTTCCATAATATGTCTATGCTTTCTCTCAGCTAATCCATTTTGCTCAGGAGTATATGGACAAGATATATGTTGAGAGATGCCCTTTGTCATGAGAAATTGTGTGAATTTATGACTAGTGTACTCACCCCCAATCAGATTGTAAAACCTTGATAGTTGCAGAAAATTGAGTGACAACAAAAGAATGGAAATCAACAAAAGTGGGAAACAAATCTGATTTATTTATTAATGGGAATAGCCAACAGTTTCAAGTACATTCATCGACAAAGATGGTGTAATATCTATAACCATGAATTGAGATACATGGTGCAGGACCCCAGATATCAGTGTGAACGATCTCAAAAGGAATGACAAACTTATTAACATGCTGTTGAAATGGGAGTTTGCTAAACTTCCCTTCAAGACAAGTATGACACAATGTGGGTAATGAAGACTTTGTGAAGGGTACATTAGCTTTGTGTAACATCAAAGAAAGAACACTGTTGGTAGGGTGACCTAACCTATGATGCCAAAGATTAGACTGAACAAGCTGTCCAAAAAGTGCCCGAGCTTGAGAATTCTTCTGTGAGGTTGAGTGTGTCACGGAATGAATAGGGTATAGTCCATTACTGCACAAGCCTATGTATAGAATCCTCCATGTGACTTTGTCCTGAATCCAAAAACAAAAAGCATCAAATATAAGCTAGCAATTATTGTCAAGGCAAATTCGATGTACTGATAAAAGATTATGAGTTAACTGAGGAACATATAACAGAAAGTTGAGTTTGATTGGAGACACTGGTGTACGAATAATGGAAGAACCAACATGAGATACTGTCAAACCTTCACCATTTGCAGTTTGTATGGTCTCATTAGTTGGATAAGGTGATGCTAGGGATAAGTTGCTCAAGTCAGCAATTATGTGATTGGTAACACCCGAGTCAGTGAGCCACACTTGAGGAGAAGTTTGAGATATTGAGGTTGAAGGTGCACTGGGATTAAGCACTGTGTGCATTGCTTGCATGGGGTGCTGCTGTGATTGGAACTGAGAGGGTGTAAAAGGAGAATATTTGACATTCTGTGGAGACACGGAATAAGAAGGCTGTTGAGAATAAGAAGGTGTAGAAACAAAACCATGTGGTATGATTACTGCGACCACAAATATGGCATTTGTTTTTCTCAACAGAAGTCGATCCACAGAATGGAGCAGTGTGACCCTCTGAGTTACAAAGTTGGCGGATTTGAACCATTGGAGAAGAAAGGGCTACCAAATTATGGACTAGGGGACTGACCAAGGATACCAGGATTGGGATTAGATAAGACATGAGTTTGAGTCGAAAACACAGGTCGAGCATTATAGAATCGAGGTCCTTGATTGAACCTGCCTTTACCTTTGTTCTTATTTCCATGGAATGACTTAAACCCACCAGTAGCAAACTGAGCTTGACCTTGAGAGTGAGAGAAGCTCCGAGTTTGAAGATTATGATCTTTTAAGGTAGAGGAACTTGTATTAGCAACCATAGCTATCATGAAAGGTGCATTTATGGAATTCTCAACAATTGCTTCCTCAGCAAGCAACTGTGATCGGAAGTCTTTAAGAGATATCACACTTTCACGCCCCCTTATGACACTCCAGAATGTATTATACTCCGCTGGAAGACCATTTAATGCAATAATAACAATGTCTTCGTTTGCAAAATGTACACCAGCAGCAGAAAGATAGTCCCTAGCTTCTTTAATGCGATGCAAGTATGGTGAGACAGAATCAGACCATTTCTTAATTATCTGCAAATTAGACTTCAGCTGAAAAATACTGGTCCTAGATACTGTGGAAAATTGCTCTTTTAGCCTAGTCCACAAATCTTTGGAACTGATACTACCAATGGCACAAGACATATCAATAGGTGATAAAGTGGCAGTAATCAGTTGCATGATGGCTCGATCATGCATTTTCCATACAACATATTCATCATTCGGAGTAGAAGAGAAAGTAACAGGAGAATTAATACCAGATTCACCAGAACTCGAGACCTGTGGAGAGGGACAAGGAGTCGAGCCATCTACATACCCCATGGGCGGAATCAGGGCTGTAATTGAAGATTGAAGCAGCTGAAGTTGTGATGCGGTCACCATTGTGACGTCTGAAGCCAGTTGCAGGTGAGGAAATACCACAAACACCTTTGAGGCAAGATTTGATATAAAGATCGATCAAGACAGAAGATCGATACAGAAACCCTAGAAATTGTCGGGAACATAGATCAGAGAAGACGAAGTCGGAGAAGACGAAATCAGAGAAGATGCGGAAGCAGCAAGGATCGAAGCATAAGCGCAAGCAACAATGGCGATTGATACCATGTTAATCTATATCAGATGATCATTCATACACTATAATCTTGTATATCGAATGAACAACAAGGAGAGTTTTTAGAGAGAGAAAAAGATAGAGAGAGAAAAAATCTGTTTATTTCTTCTTAACAAAGTAATTACATGAGGTTAGCCTTATATAACAACTAGAGAAATATCTAACTAACCAACTAACTACTTCAATAGGATTATGACAAGTGTCTCAATCTTATACCCTATACTCTAACAGTTTTTACCAATAAAAGAAGTGCAACTTTTTGGTGCAGTCAGCAAATAAAAGAGAGCAAATTAAACAGCTGAAGCATGTTGTAAACTAAACCAAAAACCAATCATGCAATAAAACAAAACACAACAATTTCAAAGTTCCTCTAATAGAGGAGTACCTCTCTAATAATGGAAGCTTTATTGATTACCAACAAATACAAGAGAACTCACAAACACAAAGTGCTCTCACGTATACAAACTTATGCCTCTCACAACTTTCACACACAAAACTCTATCCCACATCTATCTATTTATACTAATAGATGTCATAGGTTTACACAAAGTCCCTAGAATATAGGAAATCAAATCCTATACTAAAACCAAATCCCAAACCAACTAGTAAACACAAATCCAAATATCTTGCGTTCCTAATCCTTATTTGATTCTTATTTTAGTTTAGGCATGTCGATTTAATGCCAAATCCAACAAAGCATCCACTTGGGGGTATGAAATTATGTTCGTACTCAACGTAGTCTCAACTTTCGTCCGAATTGGATGTACCGGACGAAACGATAACACATTGTCTGTGTGAAGCCAGGCATAATTAGTTGATTATTTGTTTATTCAGTGAAGCAGCAAAGTTTCCTTGCTTTCCTCCAAGGGGCTGATTTTTCTTGGAATTCTTAGATTGATTTAATTGCACTATGATACTTTAACACACATGCAACTAATCCCAGACGGTGATTTTTTTTTCCACTCATTGATTAGTTTCATGCAAATTGACGATTCTCTCTTTGAACAAACATTTATCTTCTTTTGCAGCAACAATTTCTGCTTGTTTATTGCAAACAAATCTTGATTAGACTACTTTGCTAAGAACCAAAAGTCCGATAAGTTGCAAACAATCCATTGATCCTTCCTTTTTCCTCCATCAAAATCAAATGGAATAGCAGCTCCAAATGTGTTGCTATCTTTCCTTATTGCTTGTGATGAGAGCTCATCATTGACATATAAATGACACCGGAGTTGTTTATGCTATATATCAACTTGGTAAGATCTCAGCAGTAACTTGATCCTGAGCGAATTTTTATTGATGTCACCCACGAAGTGTGGAAAGTGGCAAACGTTGGGAACTACGTAGAGGAGTTAGGAACAGGAAGAACAGCTAGCTAAATGAAAGATACCGATATGTACCAAGAGTTTGATTTTCATAGTGCTTGCTAAATGAAAGATACTGATCGATACGTACCATGAATTTGATTTTCATAGTGCTCTGCAGACTGTAAAATTAATAAACAGATCTCTCATACCAGAATAGTCTAATTTCTAACTGAACCACAAAGTTTTGAGGATTTTTTGACTAAATATTCTGATTGATTGAAGTTAATTAGCACCCATATATGTTGTCCGATTTGGTCGTGTCCTATTTGGCTATTTGGAATCATCTCTACTATTTAAACAGAAGTTGATGAATGTTTCTGGTGTAGCAATATTATAGCAGATTAATTAATTATTTATAATTGTTACTTAAATAAATAATCATGCATCATGTTCTCTCTCCTCCTCTTCTTGTGTTTTTGTTTGAAAGTGAATTAGTCACGAGCTAGCAAAGGACATTCCCATGCATGCTTTAATCAGTTTAAGTAGTGTTTAACTTCGCAGAAGCAAAGGGTGCTGAAATTTACATGAGCTTAATTAATTACCAGAAGAAGATTAAATTTCTTCCTAATGATGAATGAGTTCAAGTTAGAATTTACTTAGCTGCATTAGTTATTTGCTTAAGATTCTAATCAAATGGGAAAAGAATAGAATATCTCAGACGACACCATGTGAGCTACATGTTCCAAAGAATCCAAACCTCTCCAGATGCAGGCGACTAATTGCTCCGGGGATTAACATCACACAAAAGAACTAAAACAACTACCAACCAAAACTCAGTCAACTTATTTTTATATATATATATATATATATATATATATATATATATAGGGAGAGAGAGAGAGAGATGTTAAGGGGATATGAGACACCTTTCCCCATATTTTTGTTGAAATGAAAACTTATTTTCATATTGCTGTCGACTACTTAACATATTAACTTAAATGAGAATGAAGTGGAGCAACAAGAAATCATCTTATAATTATGATTAATATAAGTGAATGCGTTATAATATTTTGATTTAGTTCTTCTAACAATTGCGTGATCTTATGGTTGATTATGATCATATTGAAGGAGATTTTGTTCCCCTTTCTTAGATCATCTTTTGCTAAGTCATGCATATATATAGATAGGTGTTTAAAGATGTCATTCCTCGCAAATCACATCTTTGAATATTTTATGCGGAAGTTATATATAGTTTCTTATTATTACTACATGTGAATTGGACAAAGCATACATGTTTAATATGCGCAAAGTATGTATATACATACATAAAACATATCGCGACAATACTAACACTATATGACAACATGTCACAAAGAACATGTCAATGTTCTTATCTATACCATATGAGCACGACATCTAATTGAAGAAATTAAGTTGAGGTCCTACAGTAAAACCAATTGGTAATATGAAGAGTAACTTAACTTACTTATAAGCCCATGCAAGATCTCTCATCTCATCAATGTTGAATTCACTCTCAACACGTCCCCTCACGTGTGGTGAATTTCCAAGTCTAACATGTGGACAACACAACGGGGTGACGTGGAGTGTGTATGGCCATGAGGCTTCACACGTGGGACAACTTGCTCTGATAAGAAAGTTGAGGTCTCATCATAAAATCAATTGGCAATATGGGGACTAGCCCAACTTACTTATAAGCACATGCACTCCACTTCACCCCATTGTGTTGTCCACGTGTTTGGCTTAAAAACTCGCCACACATGAGGGGCGCATTAAGAGTGAGTCCCACATTGAAGAGATGAGGGATCTTGCATGGGCTTATAAGTAAGTTGGGGGCTAGTCCCCATATTGCCAATTGGTTTTATGGTAGGACCTTAACTTTTTTCATGGTATCAGAGTAAGTTGTCTCACGTATGAAACCAGTTGACTAGTATATATTTGTACTATGAAGCCAATTGACTAGTATATATTTGTACTATTGTGATATCAAAAATTAAAACTTTACAATTCAATATGATATCACTCGTTTAGGTTTCCCCTCCCTGATAAAACCCTATAAATCATTTTCTTTCTCAAAAGCCTAGCCGTCCCCTCCCCAAGTAATTTCCCCCTATTATTTCCTTTTGCCGTGACACCCCCCCACCCATTCACCCATGGCCACTAACACTTCTTCCTCCTCTACCACCAATGGACCCTCTCTCTGGTCCGAATGTCGCTCACTTCCTAAAACTCACTAATTCCAACTACCTTCTTTGGCTTAGTCAGATGAAGCCGTTTCTTCTAGGTCACAATTTATTTGGTTACGTTGATGGCACAAATCTGGCCCCCACCGCCACTCTTCCTTCCGCTGCAAGGAGCCTGTTAAACCGTGACAAGTGATTGATTTTCTCAAACAACAAAATCAGGACGCTAGGAATCCGAGACAAGTGATTAATTTTCTCAATTAGTTATGTGTGTGTGTGTATCCTCAATTAATCAAGTTTTGAATTGATTAAACCAGCTTGTCCGACTTGGTTCTCTGTGCTTAATTCCCCTTGTTCTTTCTTAAATTCAAGGTTTGGGACCACTAATAATGCTAGATTTTCAGTTTTGTTGAAAGCAATAGCAAAGATTATAGATTCTCCGCTATTCTAATATGTACTTACTAACTCTATATATTTCTGATTAAATTGTTAAACAGGTGCTTGATTCTTGCATTGAATTCTGAAACCAATAACAAAAAAAGAAACAGAATTAACAGGATCCAAATCAACAAACCCTCCTATAAATCAGCTTTTTAATTTCAACAGTAACCTAATAAAGTGCAGCCAGCCAGCCACCTTTTACCGTGCCATGTTAATTGGATGGGGAACACTAGTACATAAAAACTATTTATTGAGATTATCTTATTTATTTAAATTTCATGTGGACTTATGGTGTATGCATACCTCATCATTTGGCTTGATATAAGATGACTTGGTAAACAAGTCAGTCAGGCAGCTGCACCAGAAACGTTTTGATTTGATTAGGAGTCTTAATCTGTTTGAATAGAATATACATACATACATATATATATATGATAATATCTTTATGTTGTTTAGCTGTCTGCTATACAAATTAGAAATTACCACAAAACAAGAAAGATTTAATTGCAAGGAAAAAAAACTAATAATTCTCTCTTAGTTAGTGCTGCAGAATCTGTCTTGGGTCAATAAACTTCCAGCATTACCTCCTCTGCTGTGTTTAGCTATGTAGATACTGAAATCTTTTACAGAGAGACAAAGAAAGTAAGAGAATGACTAACTTATCTTTGCTTAAATTAACATATGAATCAGCAGGAAATCATTTAAGTCGATTGCAGACAATTTTTCTATTCCGATAACTTTCATTTTCAAGGTTGATTACGGGACTTAATGATAATCACGATAATGATTTGTTTCAATAGGATTTTGAAAACGAAGAAGATGCCAAATGAGTGGTGAAAGAGCACTTTGGTGCCTATCTACAAGAATAAGAGCGACGTACAAAATTGCACGAACTATAGGGGTATTAATCTAATGAGCCATACAATGAAGCTTTGGGAGATAGTCATTGAGCATAGATTGAGGCAAGAGACACGGGTTTCGGACAACCAATTCGGGTTCATGCCAGGGCGCTCAACCATAGAGGCAATCTATCTCTTACGAAGATTGATGGAAAGATATAGAGATATGAAAAAGGATTTACACATGGTCTTTATAGATTTGGAAAAAGCATATGATAGGGTCCCAAGAGACATTCTTTGGAGGATTTTAGAGAAAAAAGGAGTACGAGTAGCATATATCCAAGCTATAAAGGATATGTATGATGGAGTAAAGACTTCCGTAAGAACTCATGAAGGACAAACCGAGAGCTTCCCCATAACTGTAGGGTTACATCAAGGCTCATCCTTAAGTCCTTACCTTTTTGCATTGGTAATAGATGAGTTAACGGGACATATTCAAGATGATATTCCCTGGTGTATGCTTTTCGCAGATGATATAGTGTTGATAGATGAAACTCAGGAAGGGGTAAATGCGAAGCTTAACCTTTGGAGAGAAGTGTTGGAATCTAAAGGTCTTCGCCTAAGTCGATCAAAGACAGAATATATGGAGTGCAAGTTCAGTGCCAATGGAGGCCCAAATGAGTTAGGAGTGAGGATCACTTTCGCTACCTAGGATCTATCTTGCAAAAGAACGGAGAATTAGATGGAGACCTTAACCATAGAATACAAGCTGGATGGAGGAAGTGGAAGAGTGCATCCGGCGTGTTGTGTGACCGCCGTATGCCATTGAAGCTCTCAAGGGAAATTTTTATACGACGACAATAAAGCCGGCGATGCTGTATGGCACTAAATGTTGGGCGGTGAAGCATCAACATGTACATAAAATGGGTGTAGTGGAGATGAGGATGCTTCGTTGGATGTGTGGGCACACGAGAAAGGATAAGATTAAGAATGAGGATATCCGAGGTAAAGTAGGAGTAGCCGAAATTGAAGGAAAGATGAGAGAAAATCGGTTACGGTGGTTTGGACATGTGCAAAGAAAGCCTACTGACGCTCCGTTAGAAGATGCGACCACGGGACAGAGGTCCAGGGCCGAAGGGGTAGAGGAAGACCTAGGAAAACGTTGGAAGAGACTCTAAGTAAAGACTTAGAGTACTTGGATCTAACGGAGGACATGACACAGAACCGAGCGCAATGATGTTCTGGGATTCATATAGCCGATCCCACTTAATGGGAAAAAGCTTTGTTGTTGTTGTATGTTCATTGTATCGTCTCCTAATTCAATTCTCACTAAGATTTGCTGCATGTTCTTCTTTTCAATTTATTAATTTATTTTTTGATGAAATTCATCGATATTTGTGGCCAATATTGTGACAATATTTGCAATGTGATTACTTTTCAATAGTTTTCTGAAGAAGCCAGGGCAAAGCAATTGATCCAGTTGTAAGCAATAAGAACTAATAAAAACACTCCAATTTCTGCACTCCAAAGCATAAGCAGGCACCTTTTGTTCAATGACCAAAAGAGAGCAGATTAAACAAGTGAAATGTATATGCAGCACTTGGGGGGTGAAATTGAATGTACTCAAAGTATACTCAAATTTCCTCCGAATTGAACGTACCAGATGAAACAGTAACACATTGTCTTTTCTAAGGCCAGGCATTAGTTTGTGGAGAATGAATCCCACATTAATGGAAGGAGGGACATTGCATGGGGTTATAAGTAAGTTGTGCTACTCCTAATATTGCCAATTGTATTTATGGTGGAGCCTCAACTTTCTTCATGGTATCAAAGAAGGTTGTCCTACGTGTTAAGCTTGAAAATTCCTCACACGTGAGGAGACGTGTTGAGAATGTGTCCCACATTGATAACATGAGAGACCTAATAGGCTTAAAATAAGTTGAGCTACTCTCCATATGGAGAAACCTAACTTTCTTCGTAGTTTACTATTTGTTTATAAGTCAAAGCTTCAGTGAAGCAGCAAAGCAAAGTTTCCTTTGCTTCCCTCCAAGAGTCTGATTTTTTTGAGAATCTTGATTGATTGATTTAGTGGTACTTTAACTTACATGCACCAAATCCCAGACAAAGATGTATATAATTTTTCCACTCACTGGTTAAACACTAAAAAATTGATGATTCTCTATGAACGAACATTATTATCTGCTTTTGCAGCAACACTTTCTGCATAGACTACTCTTAATTTCCATGAACCATTTTCTGCAGCAAACTCCATCATTACCAGCTCCTATGTAAAAATTGAGTTGTGTCCCTCCAAGTGGATTCAGTTGCGCTCCATATTTATAAGATCAATTACTCTTACTCACATGGACCTAATCCCAAACAGAGATTTCTACTTCTTCAATAGCTTTAAACGCACACACAAATAACAAGTTGATGAATCTCTATTTGAACAAATCTTTATCTTCTTTTGCAGCAACACTTTCTTCTTGATTATAACAAAGAAATACTGCATTGCTTACTTTCCATGGACCAAAAATTCGATACGTTGCAAACAATTCGTTGGACCCTCCTTTTGTCCGGCACCAAACTCATTCATTAGCATTTCCCTTAAGTTATGCCATGTTACTAATTGGATGAGGGAACATATGATAATACCCTTAAATCTTTCTGCATGCTATCTTTCTTTCTGCATAATTAGTTATTAGGGCTAATGATTGACAGAAAAGTTGCTTATGCTTACGGCATGCTATCAACTTGGAAAAACTCAAACAGCTAAACGAAAGATACGTATATACCCTGAGATTGGTTTGCATATTGCAAACTTGAAAAGTAATTGCAGCAGTGGATAATAATAATAATAATGATATTTTTTATATCCAGGATTTACAAGATATATCTTATATCAGAACACGGTTTTCTACAAAGTTAGGATTGTTTGACTGAGTAACTATGTGATTGATTCAAATTAATTAAAATTTATATGTTGTCCTATTCGATCGCGTCCTATTTAGCAATTTAATTAATTAGATTAAGAATAGTATCTATTTATCAGAAGTTCAAGAATATGCTTCTGGCCTGGGAAGAATGGTATTATTGTATAAGCGTAGCAAGATTTTATTTCTAATGGTGATTAAATTACAATTAGATCCTCGTCTAATTTGATCAAGTGGGAAGAGATAACTATCTATCTCCATGTGAGTTACATGTGCTTATGACCACTACCCACATAAAACTAAAAAACAAACACAATATAAACCAAAACAATTAACAACAACCAAGTAGCAACCAAAACTCATTCAACTTTCAAGCAAGATTGAGAGAGAATTCTAAACAAATTAATTAACTAATCAAATTAAGAGAATTAATTAGAGCGACAAGGAATCAACTAAGGCGATTTAGTGCCTTATCATGTTTTAATTTTAGTTCTTGTTCTTGGTTAATATTTTCTGGGAGTGATATCTTAGGTTGATTATGGTCATGATTGGAAGTGATATTGTTCCCCCTTCCTCAGATTAGATGACCCAAAAATGATATTGTCCTATGGTAAGAACATGCAATTGGTATATGAAAATGTTGATTCTGATAGGATGCTGACTAGGATGATGTGTCAGCACTATCAAATTGGTTAATTGGTTAGTCGGTTGTAATTAGAGATAAGGTTGTGAGTCGGTTGCTAGTAGCTTAAGTCGGTCTAGCTACTATATAAAGGAATTGTATAGAAGATAAGAGGTTGTTGAAGGAAAAGTATATTGCAGTTTCACAGTATATCAGTACATCGAGTAAGACGTGGAGTTTGGGTCCTATCATTGGTATCGAGCCGGTGCATTCGATCCTGCTCAATCCTTCTTCGTGTATGCCTCGCCTTGCTTCCAGGAAATCAATGGAGTCATGGGTGTCATCTCTCGAAGCTCAATTCGCCGATTTCCAGAAGGAATTCAAGGAATCAAGACTCGAATTCGCAGAATCAAGAAATGAATTTCGAGCAGCCCATGATCTGATCTTGCAGCAATTACATGCATTGTCCTCGAAGGGTAGTAGGTCAGTCGGCGAATCGTCCGATGCTACACAGTCCGATCTGATGCGACGAACGGGTGTGGATGCGAATTTGGGCAACTTTCCAAATCGCCAAGAAACTTGTCCAAATACGGCGCCTCAGCGTCCTCCGTTTCTTAAGATGGAATTCCCAAGATTTGCAGATGGCGACGACCCTCTAGGTTGGATTTATAAAGCAGATCACTATTTTGATTTTTTCCACATTGAGGATTGCAAGAAGGTGAAAATGGCATCGTTTCATTTCGAAGGGGAGCCATTGCAGTGGTTTCAATAGGCGAATTGCATTGCCAGATACCCAAATTGGGAGGATTTCACCAAAGCTTTGTGTCACGAATTCGGGCCTTCTGAGTTCGAAGATTCAGCGGAAAGTTTGGTGAAGCTACGACAAACAGGTCTTTTACGGGATTACGTTTTGGAATTCAGAAGGTTGGCTAACAGAACGCGAGATTTGAGCCCTTCCCTATTGAAATCATGCTTCATTGGGGGATTAAAGTCCGAATTAAGGCATGATGTCAAGATTTTAAAGCCCAAGGATGTCTTGGAAGCTACTGCCTACGCCCAGCAATTGGATGCCAAACTATCAGACTTAAAGGTTAAAACTTTCTCTCGTTCTTATGGTATGAATTTTGTGCGTTCTCCTTTATCCAATGTCACTAATATACATGCTGGAGATGTTAAGAACAAATCTGATAGTGTACGTAGATTAACTCCTGAAGAGGTAGAATTTTGTCGGAAAAATGGTCTTTGCTTTCACTGTAAAGAGAAATACAGTAGAGGTCATTCTTGTGAGAAGAAACAATTGTTGCTTATTGATGTTCAAGACTCTGATGAGACTGATGTGTTAGAAGACGTAAATTTCGAACCTGAAATCACTGCTTGTGCATTGTTTGGGACCCCTCATCCTAAGTCAATTAAAACTATGAAAGTTTGTGGTATGATCAAGAATTGTTCTGTGGTTTTACTCATTGATTCTGGGAGTTCTCATAATTTCATTGACATATCCCTGGTTAAGAAAATTAGGGGGCAGTTGGATACCACTCACTCGTTTCCTGTCAAGATAGCAGATGGGGGGGAAAGTCACGACTTTGGGCACCTTAACGGCTGTACCACTTAAGATTCAAGACTATCATTGCATCACGGATTTTTATGCTATGTCCTTGGGGGGTTGTGATATAGTATTAGGAGTACAATGGTTGAGGACTCTTGGTCCGGTGTTATGGGACTTTGACAAGCTTTACATGAAGTTTCAGCAAGGCAATAGAACTCACTGTATTTCCAGTCCAGAAACTTCTGGGGATCACATTCAAGATGTAACTGCATTTCAAATGGAAAGATTATTGCTGCAAGAACCATCAATTGGGGCAATCTTGTTTCAAATGCAATCTGAAGTAGTGGAACAGCAAAAAGACATTCCTGAAGTAGTGGAATAGCAGGAGGACAATCTCTCTGGGGTACAACAACAACAATTGAGGCAGGTTTTACAACAATATGAAGTGGTCTTCCTGACTCCTAGTGCATTACCTCCGGCTAGATCGCATGATCACAGAATTCCCTTAATCGAAGGCAGTAGACCACCAAGTATAAGACCTTATAGGTATGGGCCTCTGCAAAAGACAGAAATTGAAAAATGTGTGCAAGAATTGTTGACTGCTGGTTTTATCAGAGTAAGTAATAGTCCTTATTATTCTCCGGTTATCTTGGTTAAGAAAAAAGAAGGGACTTGGAGGATGTGCATGGACTATCGAAGTTTGAACGCCATCACCATCAAAGATAAGTTTCCCATTCCATTGATTGACGAACTCTTGGATGAATTGTTTGGTGCCAAATTTTTTTCTAAGTTGGATCTCAGATTAGGCTACCATCAGATAAGGATGTATCAGGATGACATAGAGAAAACGGCCTTTCGAACACATGATGGCCATTATGAGTTTTTAGTCATGCCCTTTGGTTTGACTAATGCACCTGCGACTTTTCAGTGTTTAATGAATGAGATATTCAGGCCACACCTTAGAAAGTTCATTTTGGTGTTTTTTGATGATATTCTGATTTATAGCAAGTCTTGGGAGCTGCATTTAGAGCATCTTAGAAAAGTTTTTGGGATTCTACAGTCTCATACTCTTTTTGTCAAGCAGTCTAAATGTGCATTTGGGCGAACTCGAGTAGAATACTTAGGGCATATAGTATCACAGCAAGGTGTTGCAGCTGACCCCTCTAAACTAGAGGCTATAGCTAAGTGGCCTCTTCCGACTACGGTGAAAGCTTTACGAGGATTTCTGGGTTTGACAGGTTATTACAGGAAATTTATTCCTGATTTTGGGAAGATTATCAGCCCATTGACGGTACTTACAAAAAAGGATAATTTCAAGTGGAGTGAAACAGCCACGGTAACATTCAACACACTCAAACAGGCTATGCTCTCGCCGCAGGTATTGGCCTTACCAGATTTCACCCAACCTTTTATAATTGAAAGCGATGCATCGGGTTACGGCATTGGAGCTGTTTTACAGCAAAATGGCAAACCTATTGCATTTACTAGCAAAGCGTTAAGTGTGAGGAATCAGTCTTTATCTGCTTATGAAAGGGAAATGATGGCTATACTACATGCCATCAAGAAGTGGCAATCATACATTGTAGGCAGACATTTTATCATCAAGACAGACCATCATAGTCTGAAGTACTTTCTGCAACAGAGGGCTAACACTCATTTTCAACAGAAGTGGGTGTCTAAACTATTGGGTTTTGATTATGAAATCCAATATAAACAGGGTTGTGACAACCAAGTAGCTGATGCCTTATCTAGAAGTCCTCTAGATGCATCAGATATTCAGTCAAGTTCTCAGGCAGATCAGTTAACCCTCTCGGCTATTTCTTACCCTTATCTTAATTGGATGGATGACTTGAGAAGGCACATTGAACATGACTCTTGGATCTTGGCAAAAATCCAAGAAGTGTAGAATGTTTCAGATTTTTCTCCTTTAACTCTGTTGAGGTACAAAATTGACAATGGCTTTCTCAAATACAAAGATAGAGTTGTCTTAAGTCCCTCCAGCTCTTGGAGACAACTTGTGTTTGAAGAACATTATAGCAGCCCCTCTGCAGGCCACCCTGGGTTCTTAAAGACATATAAACGACTTTCGAGGTCCTTCTATTGGCTTGGGATGAAAAAGGACATCAAAGACATGGTGGCTAATTGTTCAGTTTGTCAACAGCAAAAGTATGAAACCTTAGCACCTGCGGGGTTTAATTCAGCCACTACCAATTCCTTCAAGAATCTGGACTGATATCTCAATGGACTTCATAGTGGGATTGCCTCCTTGTAGAGGTAAAACAGTTATATGGGTGATTGTGGATAGACTATCCAAATATGCCCATTTTCTAGCCTTAGCTCATCCCTTCACGGCAGCATCCGTAGCTAATCTTTTTGTCGAACATATTTTCAAGTTACATGGAATGCCAGCTTCTATAATCTGTGATAGGGATCCAATCTTCATGAGTGCTTTTTGGAAAGCATTTTTTACATTGCAAGGATCATCATTGTGCCATAGCTCCTGGGTACCACCCTCAAACAGATGGACAGACAGAGGTTGTCAATCGCTGTCTCGAGACCTATCTCCGATGTTTCTGTAGTCTCCAACCCAAGAAGTGGTCTCTATGGTTACCATGGGCAGAATGGAGCTATAATACTGCCTATCATGCTGCTACAAAACTGTCTCCATATGAAGTCGTGTACGGTCAACCTCCTCCCCACATTCATGTGTATGAAGCTGGAACAACTAAGTTGGAAATGGTTGACAGGAGTTTACTAGAACGGAATCGGATGTTATCTTTGTTGAAATCCAATTTGGCAGCTGCTCAGAACAGAATGACAGTCCAAGCAAATAAACACCGGATTGAGAGGGTTTTTCAGGTGGGAGATTTGGTATATTTGCGGTTGGTTCCTTATCAACATATGTCTCTGGCTTCTCATCCCTTCCATAAGTTGCAGCCTCGGTTTTATGGGCCCTTTGAAATTCTAGCAAAAATTGGTCCTGTTGCTTATAAGTTGCGTCTCCCAGATACATCCAAGCTGCACCCAGTGTTCCATGTTTCTTGTTTGAAAAAACATTTGGGACCAAATATTCAACCTACGGTACCCTTACCTGTACTAACAGATGAGGGAATCTTACAAGATGTTCCATTGGCAATATTGGCAAGAAGATTGGTTAAGAAAGGGAATACTGCGGCTACTGAAGTGTTAGTCCAATGGCAACATCACACGGCTGAAGAAGCTACATGGGAGGACTATGGAGACTTGAAACTTCGATTTCCTTCAGTTGCTCAACTGTGATGACTTCAATTGCACACCTTGCGATTTCCTGATTCTATGTACTGTCTTTACTGTTGTTTTAAGTCTTGTTGCACAAGCCTCATTTCAAGGGGGGGGTATTGATAGGATGCTGACTAGGATGATGTGTCAGCACTATCAAATTGGTTAATTGGTTAGTCGGTTGTAATTGGAGATAAGGTTGTGAGTCGGTTGCTAGTAGCTTAAGTCGGTCTAGCTACTATATAAAGGAATTGTATAGAAGATAAGAGGTTGTTGAATGAAAAGTATATTGCAGTTTCACAGTATATCAGTACATCGAGTAAGACGTGGAGTTTGGGTCCTATCAGATTCCTCATGCTTTTTGCAACTAATCTGATCTTTCTGTTTCAATACCCAAATGTCTTATTTAAGGCATGTTTAGGACTTTTTAAAATAGTTAAAAGTGTTTCTTGCTTTCATATAACAAATATTTTTTGAGTTATAAAAGTAATTTTTTGTGCTAAAGAATTATACTTTCAAGTCCTTTTTTAAAAATGACTTAAATTAAAAAAAAAAATCTAGGTACTTGAAAAGCAAACACTTTCAACAAAAATCACTTGTGAGCATATAAGACCATCTCCAATGCAGATGGCTACATGTCCAAAAGTAAAAAAATGGCTCGATTTGTCTAAAAATTCATCTTCAGCCGATGACTGTGCTATAATTATATGGAGCTCACTATACCATTATTTGGCCAAAGGGGCATCTGGCTGGGCCAAATGTAGCCCCCTCTTAATTAGCCAATTATTTGGGGCCCATCTACTTATTTTCAATAATTAATTCAAATTCAACGGTTAAATTTGAAAAAATCCAACGGTTAATTAAATTAGCCAATAAATTTAAAATATAAACTTAAAATTAATAAATTATTGAGGATGCTATGTTTAGCCCCTTCAATTGGATACGGTATACAAGTATGGCCTGACATTGTTCATTTAAAAATAATTTTGTGCATGATTATATAATTGCAGACGGAACTATATTTAGCTATTATGGATAGAGATGACCTAAGTTGCTGTAGATATACAACCACTGAGATTTGGATACAAAGGATGAGTTCCCCTAAATATACAATGTGTACAAAAAGACCAAATTAAAATATAGCCCAATAAATTTACCCTCACCCAATAGGTTGGGCTTTCTACCCTCACTCAACAAGACAACAACTTAGAGCCCAGTCTGTACAATTTGTGATTCCAAAGATTAAGGCAAAAATAAATGCAGCAAAATTGAAAGGGAAAGGAAATTCACGATCTTTTTCTACCCATTTACTCCTCGACTTGTTTCTATACCTTAATTTACAGTTCGTAATTTAATCTTGTGCCTAGAAACAGAGTGGAGAGCGTGAAGATGCAAAAGGAGTGTGTAAATATTCCTCAGAAGAAAAATTAAGGGAGGAATTCATAGAAGTTGCCTCCAGTACTGATCCAAGGCCAAACCATATTAAAAAGTACTTTTCAACAACTTATGGAAAATCATATAAGTTTACTTCCACCAACGTATTGATTGGAAGGCATGCATCAGATTACAATTTCATCAAAACGCATCATTAATTCGTTCAGAGGGAGATGTGGAAGAGAAAAACATATCAACAGTTTTTTTACTGTTTTTCTTTCAGTTTATTTCTGTTTATATATTTGTACAATAACCAAACATGATAAAAGAAGGCGGATTCTCTCAAGACTCTCTGTTGAACACAAATATATAACCCTGAAAATTCCTCCATGCATGTGATCAGCTGCATGTATATGGTGTCATCAAACCTACTGAACTAGTTTTGGCATGTCGATACTCCTCTTCTCAATGATGGAAGAGATTCCAAAGATTGAATCACCATTCCACAATGGTAAACAATAAAAGGGAAGTCTCATCCTCTCCATCTATCACTCCTCCATCATGTCTCCATATCTCTCTCCTATTGGTCATATGCCTTCCAAACCGCTGTTTACCTTATCAATCATATGCCTACACAAACACTTTCCAACGTGTCTCCCTACACCACTCTCTTTGGACAAAATCTGCATTATCACAAACTTGTGTATTTGGGTGCCAATTTTTTACATGGCTAAGACCCTACAACTATAATAAACTAGAACTCAGTTCACGCCCTTGTCTCTATCTCGGCTACACCACCTCTCAAAGGGCCTATCGGTGCCTCGATTTGTCTACTAATCGTCAGTTTATATCCTATCATGTCAAATTGGATAAGACTTCCCTTTTAAACAAAAGGTGTCATCTAGCTATCTAACTGCTATGGGGCACTCAAATCTTCTTCCAAACAGCGTACAAAAACAACATAAATTTACAATTTTTTTTTACGCATATATGCACATAATCTCATAGAACAGGTTCCATAGAACACACACACACACACACGATATCTCAAGGACAAAGGAAATTCACGCTTGAGATAGGTGAGCTCAGTAATCTATTATTCGGTACAAGTTTTCCCCTGTTTAATGTCCTAATGTTAAAACATTTACGCACATTAAAAGGTTTCTGGCTCTATATGTTTCTTGAAGTATGAATAAATGATCACTACTGATTGTTGCTGCTCTGGATCTCTCATAACAATATGCAAACAAGTAATGCTAAAAAATTACTTCAGTACGTTTATAACAATTTCTGACATGTTAATATATGCTACGTACTATTTGTGTAAATGAGCCCCATCAAATAAGAACAACTCACCTTCAGAAATGAAAACTCCTGCAACATCAAGATACCTAAAAAGTGCGTAAAATTAGGAAAATGATAACATTCTTTTTAGCTACTCACACACTCCTGATACATCATATGTTCGTTGACCTCATTTGATTTATCCAATATGATGCCCATAAACTAAGAGGGTATGTGAGAAGCCAAAACGGGTGAGCGAAATTCACCTCCCTAATAATTATTGCCAACAAGCTTATGCATCATATTAATGAAATACTTCAAACAAATATTGCATCAAATTAACAAGATATTCAGCATACTTGGTAGTAACAGTAAGTAAATTAAAACCCAATTAATAAAGATAAACAAGACAGACAGTTCTAAGCAATGTAAATTATACATTTATGAAAACAAAACAAGTCACATATATAGCTATAGCTTTGGCTTCTCCAAACCCTAAAGTACCATATCTATAATGAAAACTCGAAGTCAAATTTTTTTATATTCAAAACTTCAGGATCCCATAAGCGCACCATATAAACTCAAACAAAAAATATAGAAAAGATTGCAAAAAATATGTAGAAAGATCTCCTGAGAACGAGACAAACTAAAATTCAGCTATCTTTCCGTAAGGATGCAAAACCATGTTTGGTATGTGTGACTATCTTTCATATTCCAAATAAATCATGTCTAACTATAAGGGCAAAAGCTGGCCACAAATCTGAACGCCATAGGAGATGGTACAAATCGATCTAGAGTAGGAAAACCAAAGGCAAAATAAAAAGGGATATTTAGAGAGCTCAAAAGTACCCAATAAACAAAAGGTGCCCATGATTTCTTGTACCTTTTTCGACCAAAGTACAGACAGTCTTCAGATCAGGACAAGGTTTACAGTTTCAGAAAATCAAACCCCATCTGAAAAAACAGTCCCTTATTTTTCTTTTTCTCGAAAATGACAGCATCGCAAAACTCTAAATGGTGCAGGTGGAAGCCAAGCAAACCGACACAGAACCCAAACCATAAACATGTGTGGTTAGCTGGTTAAACAAATCAACATGCGAATAGGCAATAGAAACACAAAACAAAGCAACAATGTCAAGATTAATGACCTTAAACATAAATTAGAGTTATTTAAAAGAAAATTAAAACGATAATAATGCCATTCTCTCATATAAATAACAAGTTCACCATAACCCTAAAAATTGTAAAAATAAATATTCGCCCGTATTTGAAGGAGTTACCCTCTAGTAGTAAGTATCCAGTCTGCACCCCATGATGCTGATGATCCACCATAACCCTAGAACATATGATGATATTAGTCATTTATTGCCGCTGCAGCATCATCAAGATTCTCATATCATCAAATGGGGTTAAAATTAGAGCCCCAGTAAGATTGTGAATCTTGATGATGCTCCACCCGCAAAAAGTGACTGGGTTCTCTTTCTTGTATTTAGATGGTATTTTTCTATCGGCATCCATCATCACTCCCATGCTCTGAAAAAAAAAATCGATCGAATTGACAGGAGCTAGAGGAAACCCTAGATATCGATCTAACCCTAAATCTCATCGGAGAAATTAAGGGAGGGAGAGGAGGGATGACTGAGAAGGACTTTAGATACAGAAAGTAAAGGTATAGTAATGTGAATAATTCCATTGACCACACCGTGAAAAGAGAAAAAAAGAAAGGGTAAAGCCTTATATAGTTCTTCTATGTGCTTAAATAGGCTATGAAAAAGTGAAAATATAAAAGAAATCATTTGAAGGCTCAAAGGGAAGTAGATGTAGAAGAAGACTGAGGGAGTGATGAGAGTCGGAGGGCATCAATATATAGAGATTCAGCAGAGCGAGTAGGCTGGTAATTTGATGAGAGAGAGAGAGAGAGAGAAATTGGTTGGTGACGAGAGATATGAGGAGGAGTAACAGTTATCAATCGTAATCTTTGGTACCAAATTGACCAAAAACTTTAATCCTCTCTGACCCAGTCTGTGCTCCACAGATGTAAAAAAATCAGAAACAGAATTAAAAGAGCCACCTTTCTCAATCTACAATAAATTAATTAAATTAAGATGATACTGGAAAACAATTTTTTTTTTAACAAACGATATTATCTATATTACTGTGGATGCAAATTTCTGCTTTCTTCTTTTTGAACGAAAATGCATCTACAAAACAATTAACACCTTGAGTCAATGCCAAGAGTCTCAAGCGCCCACGATGAATGGGTGGCTTTGGCCGAAGAACCTCTCATGCCAAAGTTAGAATTTGAGGGACAAGTGTTTAGAGAAACTTGGAGAATTTTGCAAGAGAGTTTGGAATTAGGTTTTTGGAGAAATGAGGTGGCATTTATAGGGGTGTGGCCGGCCCTCTTTGGAGAGATGGGAACCGGCCACATTTGGTGGTTTTTGGGTATAATTGCAAGATATTATGTCAAAATAATATCTTGCAATCAATTAGAACATTAATTAGGGAATTAATCAATTAATTTAGGTATTAATCCTATTTTGAATAAATAATTTGAAGGTTGCCTTGTGGGGAGGATTTGATAAGGATGAATGAAATAGGTTTTGAATAAATACATATTTTGATCACTTTTGACCTTGTTTGTGCCATGATTGTCCGCTGCTTGTGCGTAGAAGTTCCGATGTGTCTCGAGGGTAATTTTGTCCTTTTCTACCCAAGAATCCACGTGTTGCCTCCATATTTTTCTTGATTATTTTTGGCTCTACAAATTCCCCCACACTTGTTGGGCTGCTCGCAGGAAAGGACAACAGGTGTATAGATCTTTTTGCTTTAGGAAACATAGGATTGTTTCCTATTTTGATGTAGATTCCCTTTTTAATGGGAAATTATATCCTTCTAGAAAAGGGAAATAAATTTCTTCCACAGTCTATTTAAGTCTACCTTAAGTAGATTATTAAATCAACTTTAGAGATCAATTTATTCTACCCTACAAGAGAGAGAGCTAGAGGATATTTGATCCCCTAGCAATCTTCTACATCTTGCCCGTGCAAAGGCGTTACTTGCTTCGTCTCCTCGCCGCTTCAAGGTAAGAAAAAAAAATATAATTTTCCTTGTTTTCTGAATTTTTAGGAGCCTTGAGGCTTGAAATTTGGCTCGTGGGTCAAGAAGGTATGAAAAGGTGGCTAGGAAGCCACGATTGGGCTGTTGCCGTGAGTGGCTCGGTGCGGCGTTGGGTTGGCTCGGGTTCAGGCGCTGAGGCACCTCGGCTTGGACTGTTGTGCCTGGGCCGGCGCTTGGACCGCTGGGCTTGAGCCCGTGCAGGAGAGGTGAGAGAAGTTGTGGGGGCACCAGCCCTCTTATGGTTGGATGGGGTCACGAGGCCTATGGGCCGAGAGGGTGAGAGGGGAGCCAGCGCGGGCTGGGCTCCCAAGGTTGCTGTCCTTGGACCGCGGGGCCTAAATGCCTTTTTTTTTTTTGGGTCGGCTTGGGCCCGTCTGTGAGAAGAAAGGGAGAGAGGCCGTGAGCCCTGTTATGCCGTGCCTTTTCCTTTTTTTATTTTATTTTAATTTTTTGTGTGCAGCCGTCTAATGAATTTTCCTCGCGTTTTTGTAGAATTTCTTTAAGTATGTCTTCCTCGAGCCACAAGAATGATGATGGTGTGTCGCCATTGTATCGTCAAGGCGGGTTTTTGAGAAAGATGGGCTACTTCAAGGCTGCTCACTTCAAAAATAGCTCTGATGATTCTTTTAGAGACTTCCTTAAGGCATATAGGCATGTCATTCGTTTGAGGTGCGTGTGAGACTCGTCAAGAAAAGTAGCAGCTGTGAGCCATATGGTAGGGATCAAAGAGCCATAAAGTTCCATCCTTATTACTTCGCATTAGGATTCACTTTTCCCATGCCACGCTTCTTCCAAGAGGTGCTCTGCTATATGAATGTGCCATTGCCCAATGTTCTCCTAATGCAGTTTACATGATGGTGGGATTTCACAATCTAAGCCAATTCTTTGACTTGGATTTGACTGTCAACGAATTTTGGTATTTCTTTGACATTGGCCACATTGAAGGAGTTGGGTAGCTGCGATCTCGCTATAGGCTATTTGATCACTCGAGTAAGGGAGACTTTGGAGATAAGCAGAGAATGGGAGTCTGATTCTTCCCTCGAGCTACGTGTTCCGACGATTTTCATCTCTGGTAAGTGGACTACTTAATCCTTAAGCTGCTTTGTCCTTTTACTAAGCTGTTATCTGATTTACTGATTATCTTCTTCTGCTCTTATAGACTCGGAATTCGGCTCGACTCTAAGGACTTCTCTAAACATGAAGAAGGTGTATATTGCACTAGGTATCATTTCTGAGTACCGTGAGTGGCATTAGTTGCTTAGTCCTATTCACCGGAAGAAAGGTGGGCTGCCTCCGAGAGAGGAGATAAAACGAATCAAGGCTGAGGCGTTGGCTCCCCAGTAGCAGATGCATTGAGGGGCAGGAGGGGTCAACTGACCCTTCAAACTTCGGTGAATGTCCTATGGATACCTTGGGTGCTGACCCTTCGAACTTCAGGTGAATGTCTATGGATACCTTGGGTACTGCCCTTTTCAAGATTAGAGTTGGCTTTGTACATGCCCTCTAACTGACTTCAGGCCTACCGAGACTTGGTGAATGTCCATGGATACCTTTGGTGATGCCCCTATATACATTAACAGGTGTGCAATATGCCTTTCCAAATGACTTCAGGCCTACCAAGATTCTATGAAATTGCGATATGCATGCTATTTATGGTAAAAAATTTTGCGCGCTGCGTGCGCTATTCTTACTGACCCCCATAATATTATTTCCTGGATCCACCACTGGCTTGCCCGATCACTGTTGTGGAGCCTATTGCAAATGAAGGTGGGAAAAAAAAAATCTTCCCCGCCTACTCAAAAGGTGCCGGCTGAGAAAAAGCCAAAAACTTCTTCCGCTGCTCGCGATGTTTCGCCGGCTGTTCCCAAGGTCGTGATTGACTTGACTTCTTCCAAGGGCGAGAAAGAGAAGGCTGCTAGATCTATGCCAGTGACGCTTGCCATTCAGAAGGCGACTAGTTCGATTTCTGACATGATTACTCAGCGTAGGAGTTCCGCCGTGGCCCCCAATGCCGAAATTCATGCCCAAACATCCGTCTGGGGCTAAGTCTAGTTCACTTTCGAAGAGGCTTGCTATTATGAAGAGCGACAAGGTGCCTTTTTCCTGTTACAGTGGTGCTAAAACCCGTTCTCTCTATTGCTTAGACCGATTGGTTTTCTGAGAAGAAAGAGACTGCTCGTGTGGGCAGTTGTGAGAAATCCACTAAGTCTGCTTCTGGAGAAAATGCTGAGATTTATGTGCTCTTGAAACCAGATCTACTTGAAGATATGGATGTGTGTGCCAAGTTTGTTGATGGCATCAAAGGGGTTGCTGGCCCAAGTTCCTTTGCGGAGCACGCGAATGAGAAACTGCTGAGATTTATGTGCTCTTGAAACCAGATCTGCTTGAAGATATGGATGTGTGTGCCAAGTTTGTTGATGGCATCAAAGGGGTTGCTGGCCCAAGTTCCTTTGCAGAGCACACCAATGAGTATAAGAGGACTGCTCTGCTGGCTTTGATGCAGAAGATGATGATTCTAGCAGCCGAGTCTATGCTCCTTGATCAAGAGGACACTAAGGTTGCCAATGAGGTGGCAAAGACTGTGGCAGCCGAGGCTTACTCTTCGGCCGAGATGGTCAAAAGGTTGGAGTCTGAGCTTGCCTGCTTTGAATGGGTCTAATATCTCTGCCCTCACTTCTCTGCAGCTTGAGACCGCTAGCCAAGAGATCGTGGATTTGAAGACTAGGCTTGACGTGATCCTAAGTAAAGTATGAAAGTGCAGATAAAGAGATCGGGTGTTACATACCTTAGATTCAAGACCTTGAGCGTGCCATCTCTGAGTTTTTCTCCGCTGCTTATGCAAAGGATGAAGAACTGATTGCTACTTAACCAAGTGATCCACTTCAAGAAGGTCGTTGATAGGCTTGAACCTCAAGTGTTGGAACTCCAAGGTGCTTTGAAGATCAACAATAGTCTGAAAAAGGAAATAGAGGAGCTGCAACAGGTTCATGCTGGTTTGCTCGAGGAGAATGAACAGTTAAAGGGTAAGAAGGCTGGCTTCGAGGCTTCGCTTACTCAGAGTCAAGCCGATTTCTACAAGTTGTTTTATGTAGACCATCTCTTTAGGAGGCCGTCTGACTTTGAGTTTTCTGGTCAAGACTTCAAAACCTTCTCATTTTCTACGGAAGACTTGCTCGCCTTTACTTTCGAGACTTCCATTGGTGAAGTAGTCGGAGAAGCTGATGCCCAGGCTGGAGCAGCCGACGGTGAAGCGTCGGATGGTGCCGCTACTGAGGGTGCCACAGCTGTTGAAGGTGTGGCAACCGAGTAGTCATGGATCGTTCAAGCTGCTGAAGTGTAGTCTTTTAGGTAATCTTTAAGATTTTCTTTATTTTCCTTGTTGCTTTTTGCTTGAACTCTTTCGGTATTTGCTAGTTGTTTATCAATTTTGCTACAAAATTTAATAAATTTGCTTCCTTCGCTTTTCTCCATCTTCGCTTCTTTTGTTCATGACCTAACCTTAGACTTTATGGACTAGTGGCAGACGTGCTACTTTTCTAGAAGCAGACAGACCTGCATAGCCCATGCAGCCGTAGGTGTTGGTGTAGAACTTTGCAAAGTTGTTAGCCATAGGGTCGGCAGCCGAACGTCTTACTTACAGAAGCAGACGAGTCCGCGTGACCACTTGGCTATTAACTTTGGCTTTCTCCAATTCTGTGGGTTGCGTAGCAAGTATCACAACACTTTAGGACTTGGCGTAGGTCATTCCACGCATTGGCAGAAGTGAAGTCCATTGACTGCGTAACATGTTGGCAATAGATAGAGCTTCGTATGTACGCGCTGACTTGTTTAACCTTTCACATAAACATGTGGTTGTATAAGTTTAGGGAGGCTTACTCTCGAAAAGCAAGCCGTAGGCAGTCTTCTGAAAACTGTAGGCTACCTTAATGCACTCGGTAACAACTTTAGGGTTCCAGGGCAGCCGTCCATAGGGCGTACTGCGTAATGTGCCCCTTCCGTCTCTAGAGCCCGGTTCCTCGCGGATTAGGCAAAGAGACCCAAAATCTTTCAGTTAGCTAAGCCTTGAAAAAGACCATTATGGCTATTTCTAGGAATTCCAGCGCAAGCCATTGTGCATCTAGTTATACTAGGGTTGCCCGGCTCGTCCACGTCTAGATATTCGGAGTGTAGAGTTTATCCTCCAATTTTGGAGAGTAGACCCATGTGGGTGTCGGGGAATTGGTTTACCCTCTCGCACTGGAGAGCATGGTTGGTCCCTCGGGGGGTGCAATTCATTCGATGAGTCCCTAAGAAGGGCACGATTTTCTTTTTGAAGTGTATGAGAGATCAGTTGTTGTAGACATGTAGTCGAGTCAAGTTGTAAATTACTTCTGAATTTCTTATTGAAAAACGAGTGAAACGAACGAAAACTTAGCTGTAAAGTAGAGACTGCATAACAATTAGATAATCCTCGGCTTACGAGGTGGTGGCCGTTGAGCTGCTTGAGTTCTTCGGGCTTTGATATAGCGGGAGGTCACACATGGTACTTTCTTAGATTGTAGGTGTGCCACTACTTTTCGATCTCTTTGTCGTTCATGGTAGCGATAGTGTAATTACCCTTGCAGCCTACTCTGTTAATCTTGTATGGACTTTCCTAGATGGGATCCATCTTTTTGGAGCCTTCCCTGCAGGCAGTGATGAAGGCTTTTCTTAGGACTAGATCTCCAGGTTGGAACTGCCAGATCTTGGCCCTTTTGTTGTAGTTGGAAATGAGTTGCTGCTGGTAGGCTACGATGCGGGTGATGGTCCGCCTACTCTGTTAATCTTGTGGCCATTTCCTTATTGTTATGCTCAATGCTTGGCAGTATAGTGCTAATACTTGGCACGATGACATTGGGATGAATGATTGCTTCCAAACCAAATGCCAAAGAGAAAGGAATCTCACCGATGACTCATCGTTTGGTGGTGCGATACACCCATAAACATCTGAGGAGTTCGTCTGGCCATTTTCCCTTCTTGTCGGTGAGAAATTTCTTGAGGCAGTCGATGATCATCTTGTTAGATGCTTCGACCTACCCATTGCCTTGAGGATATCTCGGTGTGGACATTTGCTGCTTGATGTCATACTTTTGGAAGAAATTTGCCAAATCTTTACCCACGAATTACGGGCCATTATCGGTGACGATAGATAGAGGAATGCCAAATCGGTAAATGATGTTCCTCCATATGAAGCGCTCTATGTCCGCCTGAGTCGTGGTTGTCATGGGCTCTGCTTCTACCCATTTGGTGAAGTAATCGGTTGCCACAATCATGATGCCCCTGCCCCCAGTAGCGGGTGACATTGGTCCTACCAAGTCGATTTCCCATTGCATGAACGGCCAATGACTCGTCTGCGGATGTAGCTAGCTGGTAGGTAGTGCTGGTACCGGCTTATAGCGTTGGCAGCGGTCGTACTTTTGCATTAACTCCTTAATGTCTTGATGCATGGTAGGCCAGTAGTAGCCTATGTTAAGAGTCTTTTGCGCTAAGGATCGGCCTCCGGAGTGATTTCCACAAACACCTGGCTTGAGCTTAGAACCTTTAGGTCAAGGGAAGACACTAAGCAGCGGAGATGTGGTCCGGTGTATGATCTTTGGACGAGAATGCTGTTCCACATGTAGTAGCATGCTACATTTATTTAAAGCTTTATAGACTCCAACCTTTCCATAGAGAGTGTGCCATTGACCAGGTAGTCTATAATAGAACTTTGCCAGTTGGGAGTTATACTAACCTGTGACACTTCGGTTGCCAGCTCCGCTTCTATGCTTGGCTTGTATAGATACTCCATCGGAATAACGCATCCACGTGGGCTTTGTCTGCCTGCGAAACTTGAGTAAGAGTTTAAGTCTGAAATGCCTCAAGTTGTTTGCGTACTTTCTCTAGGTATTGCGCCATCCTTGGATGTTTTGCCATGTACTCCCCAGTAGTCTAGCTAGTGATTAGCTGGGAATCCGAATGAGTTGTGAGTTTTTTCATCGCCAAGTCTTTTGCCATTCGGAAGCCTGCTAGTAGGACTTCGTATTCTGCTTTGTTGTTGGATGCCTTGAAGCCTAGAGTGATCGTCTGCTCAAGCATCGAACCGTCTGGGGTGACAAGGACCATGCCTGCTTTCGAGCCTTTGTAGTTGGATATGTCATCAACATGCAAATGCCAAAAGTCTCCATTGGAGGGAGCATGCATGGCTAAGGTATGCTTGGCTGCTTCTGTGGCGTCGTTGGGCAGCTCTGTTGCATCACCTAGGCTAGGCGTGAATTCCACTATGAAGTTTGCTAAGGCTTGGGCCTTTATTGCCGTGCGGGATCGGAAAACTAAACCGTATTGGCCAAGTTCTAACGCCCATTTCATCGCCTGTTGAGAAGCATCTGGACCAAAATTAATTTCTCGATCTTTGGATAGTAAGGGAGGTGATGTGAGATACTTATTCAGGTCTTGGAAAGTTCTTTCGCACTCATCATCCCATTTGTCTCGTTGTGCCCTCTTGATGGCCTTGAAAAAGGGTTTGCATCCATCGGTGGACATCATTTGGATCTTCTTCAAGGTGGTTGGAGATTTCATCTCTAAGATCGCTTTGATTTGCTTGGTATGTGCTTCGATTCCTTGTTCTAAGAATCTGCCTGAAGATACTCTAAATATGCATTTGGTGGGATTGAGCTTTATTTTGAACTTTCTAAGGATGTAGAAAGTTTCTGCTAGGTTGCCGATGTGGTCTGACCACTGTTTGCCCTTCACCATGATGTCGTCGACATAGACTTCCATGGTTACTCCAATTTGCTTCTTGAACATCATGTTTACTAACCTTTGGTAAATGGCTCCCGCATTCGTGGGCATGACCTTGTAGCAGTAGATGCCTCGCTCGATCACGAACGCGATTCCTTGTCGGGCTCGTACATGGCTATTTGGTTGTAGCCGGAGTAGGCGTCCAAGAAACTGAGCAGCTGGTTTCTAGAAGTCGAATCTACTAATTGATCTATTCGGGGAAGTGGATAAGGATCATTTGGGCATGCCTTGTTAAGGTCGGTGTAGTCTACGCAAACTCTCAATTTGCCATTCTCTTTCTTCTTTACTAGCATGACGTTGACAAGTATTGCTAAGTGTGCTACCTTTTTTATGAATTCGACCTCCAGTAACTTGTCGATTTTTGCTTCAACGATCGTCACTCGTTCGGGTGCAAAATGTCTTCTTTTTTGGATCACCAACTTGGCAGCGGGGTCGACGTGCAGCTTGTGGCAAGCTATCTTGGGGTCGATGTCGGGCATGTCGGAAGGTGACCACGTGAAGTTGTCATAATTTTCCCTAAGGAAAGCCATGAGTTCTTCCTTTTCCTTCAGGCTCAGATGTGAACCGATACTAGCAATCTTCTCCGGCTGCTCGGGATCAAGAATGATGTGTTCGACGTCCTTTTCGGGTTTCCATCCTATCTCATATGCTGGCACATTGGTTTGGACACCATCTTGATCTTCTTGCTGTAATTGCTATTTGGTAGCTTCATCGTCCATTTGGACCTCGGTAGCCTGTACGGGGGTAAAAGTCTTCTTCTTTGATTCCTTAAATACTTGCACAATGCATTGTCAAGATGCGGCCTGGTTAGACTTGATTTCTCCGACTCTTCTTCATGGGATGCAAAATTAGATTTTTTGATACTTGACGGAAGTGACGGCATCCAGCTTTATTAGCCAAGGTCTCTCTAGAATCCTGTTGACGGAAGTTGACTCTGCTTTGAGACAACTGGCGATGTTTTCACATCAAGTGTGATGTGGCCGACGACGGTCGAGGTTGTCCGTTAAATCTAGTGAGTACCTCCGCTCGGCGTATGATTGTGCTTTCCAGGCCCATCTTCTGAATTACTGAGAGTTGAAGTAGGTTGACCATACTTCCATTGTCAACCATTATTCTGTTCACTATGGCATGGGCCAGTTGGACAGATACCACCAGTGTGTCGTCGTGTGGGAAAACGTCGCCTTCGGTATCCTACTCGGTGAAGCCAATAATGGGTCCATGTTGGGTGTTGACTACTTGGACTTGCGAGACTAGTAGAGCTTGCTGGATCTTCCTCTTCTTTGAATTGTTGGTGGCCCCCAAGTGCTCAGATTCGGTGAAGATGTCATTGATCCGAATCGTCTTGTTGGGCGGTTCTTCGTCGGCATTTGTGTTCATTTTAAGCTGCACAGCCGGCTTGTCCAAGTATTTGTCAACTTTGCCTTCTTTCACAAGTTTCTCTAGGTAGTTCTTCCAAGTGTGGCAGTCGTCGGTTGTGTGACCGGGACCTCAGTGGATCGCGCAATACTTGGTGTGATCCAACTTGGAAGTATCTCCCTTTGATTGTTTCGACAACTTGAACTATGTCTCATTCTTGATGTCGCGAAGGATTTAGTGGATCGAGATTGAGAACTTAGAGTAGTTCTTGGTCGTCGAGCCTTCTTTGGTCGTGGGTCGGTTCTTACGATTGGCCTCTTGCCTGCTTTTGTTGTACTGCTTCTCATCCTCCTTCTTTTGAGGCACTACCAACTCTTTTCGAGGCTGCTTGGGTGCCTTGTCTGCTTGCTGAGCCTCGTCCCAAAGTGCATGCTTCTCTGCCAGAGCGAAAAAGTCTACTAGAGTTATATCTTCTTTCATGATCAATTCCCCAAATAGCTGGTGGTCTGCTAGAAGTCCTTTTTGGAAGATTTCACTTGCTATCGAGTCGTCGCATCCAACTATCTTCACCTTCTTTGCTTTGAACCTCTTCATTAGTCGCTAAATGACTACTTTGGGTTTTTTTTCACGTTGAGCAAATGGTCAGACTTTTTCTTGATCGAGCGGTAGGATGAGCATTCTTTGGTGAAAACCAAGGAAAGATCATGAAAACTCTGGATGGATCATGGTGGTAAGGTGTGGAACCAATCTCGCGCTTCACCTTGTAAAGTGGTGGCAAATATCTTGCACATAAGAGCATCGTTATTCCGGTAAATAACCATCGTGCTTCGATAGTGCTTTAAGTGCCTCTCCAGATCTCCATCTCTTTTAAAGATGTGAAATATGGCATGTTAAACTTGCGTGGAGGTTGTGCCTGCTCGATCTCGTTCGTGAATTGTTGACCTGTTCATGTTGGTCATGTCCCGTCGTAGTGCCACATCAGTGACTTCGTTGTGTTGGAAGTCACGCAATCGCTCATTTAAGAGTTTATCTACCTCTTCCTAAAGCTGCCTTTGTTGGGGGTAGCAGAGCTCTCGGCTGCCCCCAGTTTTGACTAGTTGGTCTAGGCTGCTCTTCTACATGCTTGGCTAGTCTATGTTGCAGCGGCGGTGCATATGGTTTATTCCTAGCAGGCGAGGGAATTCTTCACAAGCTGTTGGTTGAACTTGAGCTGGACTGAGTGATTGATTCTCTCCGTCCTTCATGCTACCTACTCTAATGTGAGGTGGAGGACGCTCATTGAGGGCCTAACCGCGAATGAACACTTCGCTTGGAAGGTTGCTCATGTTGATTATTGGAGTGTGGTCCCAACCGTGAGTGTATGCTTGTCTGTGAGCCCACTCTGGAATGTACACCGTCAGAACGCTCAGTTCAAGGCTGGTCGAGTGGCTGCTTGCCGGGACGCTGCTGGAAAGGTTCTTCGTCTAACTTTGTCCTACTTCGGGACACCTCATCTGGGGCATGTTGCATCTCGATGAGTTGCAAGAGCTAATTCACCAAGGTCGTCTGTTGGGCAAGGGCGCTTGACTTTTCGGGACAAGTGTTGTTCCCCATTTAGGTTGGAAGAGCTTGGAAGGAACGCATCTCCTTGAGTGGTGGAAGTGTGGCAGACTCCAGACGCGATATTTGAGTTGGGAAATGTCAAATCCGCGAAGAAATGTGGTGAAAATTCCCCCAGTACAATTGTCGGCCCAGAAATCTGAAGCCAAGACTGTTGGATCAGCCTTGGACCGATTTGGGCTGCTTGGAAGGCCACGGGAGTGGGCTGGGCCACGAGAGTGGGTTGCTTGGCGTTCGACGCACGTTGGTACGAGGCTAGGGCTCGACTCGACAACGTGTTGGGCTCGCGTTGAGCTTGAGTGGTTCGGGCGGCTCGCCTTGAGCTTGGGTGGCACGGCTTGGGTTGTGGTCATGGCATCATAGACCTTGCCGAGAGTGGCTGCCGTGGTGGCCACCGTGGTGATTGCTACGGTGGTGCCCCATGGGAGTGGTGCCGTTGTGGTTGCTACGGTGGTGACCTATAGGGGTGGTGCTGCTTCACTCATCGTCGTGTTGAGCCTTGTGGATCGCCGTGGTCCTAATTCTTGGACTTTGGAATTTCAGTTCGTCGAGGTTTCCGAATCTCTTGCCATTGTACTTTTCTTTTACGTTTTATCGAAGAATTTTTATAAATAAAAATTTCAAGAATAAGAACATACGAAAAATCTACATATGGGCAAGAAAACGAAAAACCTTGAATGCGAGAGTCTTTTACGAGTGTGTGACTCAAACTCTCAATGAAAGCACCAATTTGTGGATGCAAATTTTTGCCTTCTTCTTCTTAGACGAAAATGCACTTGCAAAACAATTAACACCTTAGGTCAAGGCTAAGAGCCTCACTCGCCCACGATGAAGAGGGGTTTGGCTGAAGAACCTCAGATGCCAAGGTTAGAATTTGAGGGAAAAGTGTTTAGTGAAACTTGGAGAATTTTGCAAGAGAGTTGAAATTAGGTTTTCGGAGAAATGAGGTGGTATTTATAGGGTTGTGGCCGACCCCCTTTGGAGAGATGGGAACTGGCCACATTTGGTGGGTTTTGGGTGTAATTGCAAGATATTATGTAAAAATAATATCTTGCAATCAATTAGGAAATTAATTAATTAATTAGGGAATTAATCAATTAATTTAGGTAATTAATCCTATTTTGAATACATAATTTGAAGGTTACCTTGTGGGGAGGATTTGATGAGGATGGATGAAATAGGTTTTGAATAAATATCTATTTTGATCACTTTGGACCTTGATTGTGTCATCATTGTCCGCTGCTTGCGCGTAGAAGTTCCGGTATGTCTCGAGGGTAATTTTGTCCTTTTTACCTAATAATCTACGTGTCGCCTCCATATTTTTCTCG
This sequence comes from Cotoneaster glaucophyllus, assembly GCA_036320875.1. Lineage (NCBI taxonomy): Eukaryota > Viridiplantae > Streptophyta > Magnoliopsida > Rosales > Rosaceae > Cotoneaster > Cotoneaster glaucophyllus. The sequence goes on along the minus strand of CM070070.1, from coordinate 24,714,031 downwards.
ATTATTTTTGGCTCCACAACTACGATACGGTTCAAATTTACTTTTGGCAAGAATCGAACTTAAGACCTCTCACTTACAAGTGAAAATAAATACTAGACCCGGCAGTTTCTTACACGACATGAAAATAACGGGTTTCGGGTCAACACAATAACTAATCAGGTCATTATCGGGTGACCCATTAAGAACCCGTTATTAACGGGTTCTTAACGGGTATACACGCGGGTAACACGTGGGTAACCCGTTTCGACCCGTTAACAAAAATAAATTATAATTTTAAAGTTTAATTACTAAAAAATTTATTATAAAATACAATAGCCATATTGTATATATTGGTATAGTCTATATTAAATATATATTTTGTATTATTATTCTATATAAGTTAAAAAATTAAGTTTTATTCATTTATTTATTTTTATTACGAGAGTTTCTTATTATCATTAATAGGATAATTTTACTTAACATGTTGTTGTCCAAAATTAAAATCAACTAGTATAGTATTAGTATAGGCAATAAGACATCCCTACAAGTATGAAAAATGTGAAAGAATATATAAACACTCGTGATTCATCATTCCTCCACGAGTAGACAATGGTTACACTTACATTATTGTTTAGATTTTTAAAACCCTCCAAACCGTCATGAATAGTGTTTTTTATTTGAGTGTAAAAGTAATAAAATTAATAATAATTATTGTAGAACTGTAAAAAATGTAAAAAAAATATACAATCACTCGTAGTGACAAGCTTTACAACTTTCGTGTAGGGGTCAACTTCAAAATCCGATACTATAATCCATAAACCTTAAATTTGTATTTAACCGTCGATTGTAATTTAGGCTTTATTCTTTATATTGAATTTCATTTTTAAAATTTTCTTTTTTGAAAACATTATCTTCTGGGGAATGTAGGAAGATGAATTGTTCGGATCTTTGATATCACATCCCGATATTTACAGTTAATTGAAATATGAGTCGATGTTATATAGTTTGTAGAGACTTTATAAACACCAAGCAATATTTTCACTAACGGTAAAGCTTTGAACATAATATCAACAATCTGAACCGTTCATCTTCATGTATCCTCTAATAGATCATGTTTTCAAAAAAGAAAATCTGAAAGAACAAAATTTGGTGAGAAAAATGAAGTATAAATGTAAACAATAATCGACGGTTGAATTTTGATCTATGATTTATATGATTATAGTGGCACATTTCAAAGTTAAGCCCTTCACGAAAGTTGTAAAGCTAATTATTACGAGCGTTTATATATTTTTTTCTATATTTTTCACACTTCTACATTAATTAAAAAACTATTAAAGACTTTACTTAAACAATAGCCATATGATAAATGAGAAGAGAGTGCTAATGTAGAAAGCCTCGTTGAAAATATCATCAATATAACTCTTGAAGACAATATATCAAGCCAAAGTTCCAATACCATTTCCCATAGTGATTGATGAAAATTAAACAGTTTGATTGTAAGAAGATGTGCAAGGTTCCAAACCTTGAAACATAACTCTCTTGATTTTGCAAATCTTTTGAACATTTGATATTTTGTAATGTTCTAATGTTTTTCTTTTATTTTTTATTATTTATTATGCTCTTATTTTGGGTATGTAAATATGTAATACTTGAAAGACAAATGCGTTTTTATGTTTTGAATGTGATAATATGGTATGTATATACTTGTTTAGTATTATGTTTTTCATTTGATTATTTATTGGTTTAAAATATATTTTCCTTAACGGGTAACGGGTCGGGTCATATTACCTGTTAATATTATCGGGTCGGGTCATTTTACCCGTTTATTTTAACGGGTGTTACACGAAATGACCCGTTAAGATATCGAGTATGACACGAAAATGACACGAACACGGGAAATACGACACGAATGCCACCACTAGATCATAGTACTAAATGGCTTGGAAAATGAAAACTTAACCAGTAATAGTACACTTGGTGATGGTGATCCTGTTCAAATATTATTGCGGTTGATGTTTTGGGGTAGTGTGGGGATGGCGTTTAGGTTTGGAGGATAAATATGTTGCGTCCTCCACAAGCATGTCTTTTTCTTGAGGGTGGGATCAATTGACAGGCTCCCTTCACCCAGACCCCTGACCTTCATGAATTAATTGAGACCCTATATATCTAATTCTAGCTAGGGTTTAAGGTTCCTTGTGTTGATCCTTCATTTTCCACTTTTGGTTTCTTTTGAGGGACTAAGTTTTACAAGTTTATGCCCTTTAATGTCCAGTAATCTACATGTCTAATCCATCTTAGTCTTCCTAACCGCCCCTCTGTTCTCTAGCTCTTATGTTTATGTTTACTTTCGCTCAAGTCACGCCGAATTCTTGATGGCTAATTACTTTCCCATCAATCACTACGCACCTTTTAATAATATATAATAAGCAATCCCATTGATTTTCTTTTTATGTTTTAAGTTGAGCTTAGTTACTTGTTTGGGAAATCTAGTTTTATTAACGTGACGAGTAGTATTACCAAAGACATTAATTATGTGATGGTATGACAAATACACTGAAAAGCTTTATCACATAATCTTCCCCAAGTAGATGGAACTTGTCACATAATTTTTCACTAGTAAACAAGTTTTATTGTTTGGTTTTTTTCTTCCAAACCCCATTCCACTCATCATATGGAACATTTACATGATTATATCTTGTCAACTCATGCAATATGCGCATGGTGATGAGAGGTTTCTGATCGCCACCCCTTCCCACTTCTATAAGGTTATTGTAAATTTGTAAACCTGAATGAATATTATTGATAGCACAAAGTGCGTTTATGACATAGAAGAAATAGTAACTTAATACATAAGAAATACAATTATGAAAGGATTCCTAAAACTAAGGAGAGCTGGTTTCCTTGATTATCCCGCTACTTTTATCATGCCCTCGCAAACTTAACGGTTGAGAAAAGACAAGTTTGGAACGAAGAAAGAGTAAACGCTATTTAGAGATGTTGCCCTTTAGTTAGAATATCCGCAGGTTGGTCCAAAGAAGGAATAAAGAACACCTTGTGCGTCTCAAGTTTAACCCTCTCATGAACAAAATGGTAATCTAATTCAATATGCTTAGTACAAGCATGAAACACTAGATTAGCCGCCATATACGTAGTACTAAGATTATCACAAAACAAAGTTATGGGTGGAAGAGTCAAGAATTGCAATTCTTGAAGCAAATAAGAGACCCAAATGGACTCAACATAGGCATGAGAAAGAACACAATACTCGGATTCAACACTAGAATGTGACACTGTTTGTTGTTTAGTAGAAGACCGTTGAACTCTAATGCCCAAAAAGTAATGCAGTTGGCCAGGATCCTTGAGTTCTAATTCTTGAGTTCTAATTCCTTGCTAAGCAAAGAAAAAACGAGACAATGGTAGAAGGCAAGTTTCCAGTGATGACAATATCATTAACATATAAAAGTAGTTTTATATGTACATCAAACAATTTCCCTAATGAAATAAAAAGGGAATGATCTGCCTGACTTTGTCGAAATCCATTGCGAATTAATAAATAACCTAAACTAATGAAACCATGCTCGAGGTGCCTGCTTAAGCCCATAGATACATGCAATTTACAAACATGAGAAGGAAAACTAGGGTCAACAAAACCTGATGGTTGAGCCACATACACATCCTCTTTGAGAAACCCCATGTAAAACTGTATCCTTGAACCCAACTAACGAAAAAACCACCCTCAAGAAGTAGCCAAGCTAAGTACAAAATGAATGGTTGTGGGCTTCATTATGGGACTAAATGTCTCATCATAATCAAAACCATGTTGTTGATGGAAGCCTTTCATAACAAGGCACGCTTTGTAGCGCTCAATAGAGCCATCAGCTTTACATTTGCTTTTAATTACCCACTTACGCCTAACCATATTTTGAAAGGGCTGAGATGGAAAAAGAGGCCATGTGTGGTTCTTCAAAACAGCATTAAATTCATTAGTCATGGCTGCACTCCACTGAGGAAAGCGAACTGCTTGAGTGTAGCAAGTGGGCTTCACATGTACAAGTATGAAGGTACATGCATGTGCAATAAAGAATTCATCACCTTCTGGTAATTGTTCAATAAAAGAAGATATCCCTCGAAGCCACTTGAAGATTCATCTCGGAAATCTTTGGCCAGAGTAACTGTTGATCAAGCTATATTTATAAGAACTGCTTTAACATGAGATTCATCATGACGATCATAAATGACTGTATGTGATTTGACATAAACTCATATCACATAAATCTTGAGCGGGATATGGATGATAGAATAACCGAGTTGGATTGTAACTACAATCAAGGTTCGAAAGAGTATCATGATTAGTTCGCTTATACTTCTACTAATCTCGGCAATCATGAAATGCTACTAAGTGTCACTCATGGTTTATGAAGTTAAATTATTTTGTTAATTAATTTCACTGTGGGCTTTAGTTAGAACCTAAGAGGTCACACACATATGGTAAGTTCTAGTAACTTTATATGGATGCTGATTAGATATAATTAATTGCTAATTATATTGGATTAATTATTTGCGTTTATTGGACATGGTTTTAACTAAATAGACATTGAGCTTTATGTAATTAAAAAAAGGTCTAAGTCACAAACTCAAAGTGAGCAAGTGATTGGGCTAGGCGCATGGAACAAGTTCATGCCGCCTCACCCTAGGGAGGTGTGGGAAGGAGTCTATAAATACTAATTGTGTTTCTCTCGTAACCACAATGCAAAAGTTGTTCAGTTTTGTCCCTCATAGAAAAGATAGAAAAATCATGAGCCAAAACACCTTCTGTGCCGCCCATTCTATATTGATCCAAGTGAGAGATACTGCTAGCACATCAAATCAATCACTTCATAATCCATTGCTAATTTTATTAGTGTGGATACTATTGGAGACTCAACACTTGGGGACCTTCGGGTGATTAATCATGAAGATGAAGATTGCAAGTATAGGGATGATCCAATCATGTGGCACGTGGCTAAAGATTCAAGTAAGTTAATCTCTTTGACTTCTTACTTTGTTGATTTACCAATTACAATCAATCGGATATATAATTGAGTTAACATATTGCATGTTATTTATTATTTTCAGCTGCTTATTTAGTTATTTAAATTAAATTAATCCCAAGAATATGCCCGTAAACCCAACAAATTTTGGTTTAAAGCTCCAACTGTATAGACCATCAAGAAGGGGCGGTGGCGACTAGCAGGGCAGAGAGCGATGACGGGGATCAGGGTTAGTTGGCCAGTTAGATGGGCAAGTTCGAAGCATGTGAAGGGAGGCTTTCGTTTGTTTTGGGCTTGTGAGCTTAATTAGGCTTTAGTCTCATAACGCCCAATAAAAAGAGTAATGAAATAAGCTTATGCTCAAACCAAACCAAATCGGACCGTGTCCACCCCTATTTAGTAGCGGTGTCACAGAAAAGAGACTGAGATGATTAATACCATGTAGATTTGTAAAACTGAATGAATATTATTGATACCACAAGGTGCGTTTATATACACGCATGATACTTGATGACACACCCCGACCGAGATCAAGGCATGCTGGCCGTCACGTGAGGGTGACGTAGCCATGTGCACAGTGCGGAAGCAATATTATAGAAAGATTTACGAATGAATAAAAACAACTTCAAAGAGTGCTAGAACATAATTAAGTGTGAATACACAATCAGAGCGTAAAATAGTCTAGGTGCAGTCAAGCATAAGAAGTACTTAATTAAATAACACCCGAAGGTGGTCCTACATAGGTGATGGTCTGTCAGAATCTCCGTTATGTCCTCGTGAGCCACCAACAAAGTTACCTAATACCTGGAGGGGCGCAAAACAAAAGTGTGAGTGGGCAAAAACAACGCTTTTCGAAAATCATTTCATAAACAACAGTTATATCCCCTCGCCGTAAAACCTGTATACTTTCCCAGAAAATAGTATATACATATACTAAATCTTAACTGAAGTCATGATCGTCAAAATATGCAAACAAATCATGAATATGCCATACCATGCCAACTAAATCATCAGGTAAGTAATCCAAATGCAATAATAACTGCAACAGCTTGTCAGCTGAACTCTAGCTCATAAATCATGCATGCACACGAGTCGAACCCACTTATAGTGGTCTATACGACATGACTAGGTGTAAAACAATACGCTCTAGTGCTACAATCACGTGAAGACTGTGCGAATGATCGCGGGTCACCTACGAGTCGAACCCACTGAAAGTGGTCTATACGACAGGACTGTGCACCTAACTTGGATCCAAGATGAGCGTGTGGTGCGGGAGGTGAACATCACATGAAAGACTATGCCCCTAAACCTGGGCGGGAGCACTAACACCGGGGTCCAGGTTAATGAGCTCTCGATGCATCTCTTCATAACCTTCATAATTCAACTACTTATTAATTACACATAACTTACCTGGAACTTACCTGAGCGCCCGCAGCACCAACAATCATGCATAAACAATTCATAATGCATATTCAAACGTATAAATGTATTGGCATGGCAATTCATTGATAAAATCATTTAAAATGCATATTCTGGGAAAAATACTTAGTATATAGGTATATACGGAAAACCAAAAGCCCACTCACTGATAAGTAGATGGATCGTAGCCTCCGTGCCTAGCCTGGCTACGCTCGTCCTCCGGATAGGTCTCGCCTATTTGAAGCTTCAAATTCCACAAAATCACGTCGGAGCAAGCTCGAAAATCCGGTGACCTTTGCAACTCCTCGTATCTGGGCTTCCCGACTTCCAAATTTCACCAACGATGCACTCCAAGCATCGTGAGAAGGTTCTTAAGCTCCCTGTGAGCTTGAAATTCAAAGAAAAACTTCCATTAAAAAGTTGGTGAACAGTGCCACCTTCGGAGGTTTGATTTTCAGGGTGTTCTTACGTTCAAACTTAATCAAAACTCTTCCAAAACACTTAGGAGGAAGAGAGGATACCTTTAGGAGCCTTGAAATGGTTTGAAACCTAGACAATCACCTCAGTGGTACTGTACCTCGACGGACCTCTCAGATTCTAGGGTTTTTCTATGGTTTCACAACCAAAAATGACATGGTTGTGCTCGTGGACCTTCAAGGATCTCAAATATGGTCTCTGCAGGTTCGATATGTGAGAAATGGGTGATTTTGGGTGTGATCCGTACAATTGCAGAGAGGTAGAGTGAGTCCGAGAGTGAGAAAGAAAGAGCACGGAAGAGAGAGAGAGAGTTTTCAGATTGATGTGTGTGTGTGTGTGGCCGTCACACAGCCAACTAACACACCAAAACAACCACAAAACCTAATTCTAATTAGTTTAGAACTAAGTTTACTACAAGCCAACTAAACCCTAATTAGTTCCCACAAACTAGGAAACAATGCCATTGGTCCAAAACCCAGACTTTTGGGCCTTTAAACTTAGTCCAAATTAAAATATAACCCAACGCTCAAGGGTAGTTTCGTACTTTCATAAATTCGAGGATAACAATTATACATAATCGGGACGGGCTTATACATAATCGGGACGGGCTGTCACAATATACCCCCTTTAAGAAAATTTCGTCCTCGAAATTTCAAACAACAACCATTACAACAACTGCTAATAACCATAAAACAAACGTGGGTACAAATATCTCATTCTATCCTCTGTTTCCCACGTTGCCTCTTCCACTGAATGGTTCTTCCATAAGACCTTTACCATCCGAATAGTCTTGTTCCTCAATACTTTGTCCTTTCAATCCAAAATCGTCACTGGCTCATCTTCATAAGTCAAATCCCGACTGATCTCTAAGGGTTGAGGAGGTATAACATGCGAAGGATCCGAAACATAGTGACGAAGCATAGAGACATGAAACACATTATGCACCTTCGATAACTCAGAAGGCAACTCAAGTCTATAAGCAACCTCACCAACTCGCTCGATGATATTGTAAGGTCCGATGTACCTAGGGCTTAGCTTACCCTTCTTTCCGAACCTTACAACTCCTTTCCAAGGCGACAACTTTAAAAATACCCAATCGCCGACCTTATACATTTTGTCAGTGGCATGTCTATCAGCAAGGCTCTTCTGTCGGTCTTGGGCTGATTTCAAATTAGCTTTAATCACCTGAACATTCTAAGTAGTCTCCTCTACTATCTCAGGGCCCACTAATGGTCTTTCACAACCTTCTGACCAACACAATGGTGTATGACAAGCTCTACCATAAAGTGCCTCAAACGGTGCCATCCTGATGCTCGAAAGGTAGCTGTTATTATAGGCAAACTCCATTAAATCCAACTTTGCATGCCAATCATCATCAAACTGAAGTACTGAAGATCTTAGCATATCTTCCAAAGTCTGAATCGTCCTCTCCGACTGACCATCTGTCTGAGGATGGTACGTTGTGCTATAAAGTAAATCTGCACCAAGAGCCTCCTGAAAAGTTGCCCATAACTTAGAAGTAAATCTGGGATCCCAGTCTGAAATAATACTCACTGGTACACCATGATACTTCACAATCTTGATCAAGAACAACTCAGCTAATTTGTTCAGAGAATACTTTTCCCTCACTGGAATGAAGTGTGTTGACTTGGTAAGTCGATCTACAATCACCCAAACGCCATCATAACCATTCCGTGTACGAGGAAGCTTGTACACAAAATCCATAGTGATATTTTCCCATTTCCAATGTGGAACGGGAAGTGGTTGCATCAAACCAAATGGCTTCTTCCTTTCAGCTTTGACTTGCTGACAAATTGCACACCTACTGACATACTCAACAATTTCTCTTTTCATACCTGGCCAGTAGTAAAATGGTCTGATGGTATGATACATCTTAGTGCCTCCTGGATGCATGGCATATGCCGAAATGTGTGCCTCATCAAGAATTTCTTTCTTTAATTCCTCAATATTGGGCACGTACATCCGTTTATCTTGCATAAGCATGCCATCGGTCTCACGGACTCTGAGATCCTTTTTCTTTCCTTCAGAAATTGCAAAAATTAACTCATGAACTTCTTCATCATTTCCTTGAGCTTCGAGTATACGATCAATCAAAATGGGCTTAACTTGGAAACTAGCAAGTAAGGCTTCCTCTCGTGTTTCCACCAAAGCTTCTTCTTTTTCTTCTAGTCCCAATTTCACTCCAGTGGACCTTAAATCTGCAAGAAGAGGAACACAAGATGCGTACAATGCATTAACTTGACCTTGGGACTTCCTACTCAGTGCATCAACCACTACATTTGCACGACCAGGGTGATACTCAATCGTGCAATCATAATCACTGAGTAATTCTATCCATCTCCGCTGCCGAAGGTTAAGATCTTTCTGAGTGAAAATATATTGAAGACTTTTGTGATCTGTAAAAATCTTACATTTCTCACCATAGAGATAATGTCTCCAAATCTTCAGAGCGAAAATGATGGATGCTAGTTCCAAATCATGTGTAGGATAATTCATTTCATGAGGCTTCAATTGTCTCGAAGCATAAGCAATTACCCCACCATGTTGCATCAAAACACATCCTAGGCCATTCAAAGAAGAATCGCTATAAATCTCAAAGTTACCACTGTCGTCCGGAAGTGTCAGAACAGGTGCATAAGTGAGACAATACTTAAGCTGCTGGAAACTTTGCTCACAATTCTCATCCCACTCAAACTTAACTTCCTTCCTAGACAACCTCGTAAGTGGTAAAGTGATCACTGAGAAATCCTTAACAAACCGTCGATAGTAACCTGTTAAACCCAGGAAACTCCGTACCTCGGTGCGGTTCGTGGCTGCTCCCAACTCTCCACCGCTGCTATCTTCTGAGAGTCCACCCGAATTCCTTGAGCTGATATGACATGACCCAAGAATGCCACTTCCTTTAACCAGAATTGGCATTTACTGAACTTGGCATAAAGGCGATGTTCCCTCAACTTCTTCAACACCAAAGTGAGATGTCGCCCATACTCTTCCTTAGTTCTAGAGTATACCAGTATATCATCGATAAAGACAATGATGAACCTGTCAAGATAATCTTGGAATACTTTGTTCATCAAGCCCATGAAAGCTGCTGGTGCATTTGTTAATCCGAACGGCATCACAAGGAACTCATAATAACCATAACCAGTCCTAAAAGCCGTTTTAGGGACATCATCACTCCTAATCTTCAGCTGATAATACCCAGACCTCAAATCAATCTTCGAGAACACACAGGCACCTTGAAGTTGGTCAAATAGATCATCTATACGTGGCAATGGATAACGGTTTTTAATCGTTACCCGATTTAATTGCCGATAATCAATGCACAGCCTCAAGGTACCGTCTTTCTTCCGAACAAACAACACTGGGGCTCCTCAGGGTGAAACACTCGACTGAATGAAACCTTTATCCACTAATTCCTGCAACTGAGTTTTCAATTCCTTTAACTCGGCATGAGCTATTTTATATGGAGTTAGAGATATAGGGTCCGTACCTGGAAGTACATCGATGGAAAACTCTACATCTCTATCAGGCAGTAATCCAGGCAAATCATCAGGAAAGACATCCAAAAAATGCCTAACCACTCGAACTTCCTCCACACTACTGGGAGTAGTATCATTCAGCACAACGTGAGCTAAGTATCCCTGACACCCTTTATTCAACAACTTCTTTGCCCTCAAGGAAGAAATAACATCATGTCTCACTCCACTACGTTCACCAACGAACGTAACTCCGGATAAACCTGGGCGACGGAAAGTCACAGTCTTCTTACGACAGTGAATGTCAACATAGTTATAGTGTAACCAGTCTGCTCCCAAAATCACATCAAAATCTGCAAGATCTAATGGGAGAAGATTAGCTGGCATAACTACATCTTCAATCAACACAGGATAACCCAAGTAGACACAGCTAACATAACACTTTTCTCCTCTAGGCATTAAAAATTCTAACTCATAACCCAGAGGTGTAGACTGAGGTTGAGTTAACTGAGCAAATGTATGAGAAATAACAGAATGGGTAGCTCCACAATCAATTAAGACTCTAGCAAAATGACCAAGAACATTTGACGTACCCATTATTAGATCAGGATGGTTCTGGGCGTCCTGCAAAGTAATGTTGTTGATACGCCCCTGGGCCTGCTGTCGTCCTCCTCGACCTCTATCAGCGTGCACACCTCAGCCCTGTATACTACGCATTTGACCCGACTGACTGTGCTGTCTCAACAATCCAGCACTACTAGCAGCAACATCAACCTGCTGGGGCTGTCCTCCAGACTGCCACTGTGATCCATCGGCTGAATACTGACCCATGCCACTCTGCTGATAAGGCATGTATCCTCCAGAGTACTGGTCATAACCACTCTGCTAATAAGGATCCTGAGGGTACTGGTACTGCCATGAAGCATAAGGAATGTGATCCCCCTGGTAATGGTACGCACCACCTCGACCTGTCGGAACATAACCACTAGGTCCTGACAACTGCTGGGTCTGAACTGGCGGTGGTAAAGAAGGCTGTTGTGGCTGCTGAAGTCTCTGTAGGTTCTGAGGACAATACTTAGCCAGATGCCCCATCTGACCACATGTATAACACCCGCTGCTACCTCGACGACACTCTCCAAAATGTTGATTATTGCACTTACGGCATAAAGGAGCACCTGAACCACCTGTCTCTCTTGGCCTCTGAAAGCGAGATCCTCCAGTGGGCCTACCACCTCTCCTCTGTCCGGTGGCACTGAAACCCCCACTGGAAGAACTAGAACTAGTCCCATTTTTCTTAAAACTCTGAGTCTGTTGAGGTCCCTGAGAAGACTGTCCCTTGCCTTTATCGTACTTCTTCAGATTACTACCTTTTTCTTCTTCTTCTTCACTCTCGCTAGGCATTTTATCAGAATCCTCAATCCTCAATAACACATCGTAGAACTCCTGATAAGTAGCACAGGGCAGGATAGTTGCCATAGAGCGTCACTTCTTCTTAGTACCCAATTTAAAGCGGCGAAGCATCTCAACTGGATTAGCAGCAATCTCCAGATCATAGCGGGACAAATCAGTGAACTTCCTGTAATACTCATTAGCGGTCAGCTTCCCCTGTTTCAGGTTAGTGAACTCCTGTTTCTTCTGATCAAGATACGATGGGGGAATGAATCTCTTATAGAACGACCGTCTAAAATTCTCCCAGTTTTCTTTTTCCTCAGGCGATGACCCATAAGTCTCCTGATTCCACCAGGATGCAGGCTCTCTACCCAAAAACTAAGAAGTGGTCTCAACCCACCTTTCAGCAGGGAGGCTGCCTTGACTCTGCATAACCTGGAAAGTCTTCTCCACATGCTCGAGCCAACGCTCGGACCCTTAATGGCCCTCATTACCCATAAAAGTAGGCAACTTCATATTATACACCGTCTCCAAATGAGTCATTTAGGGAGGGCGAAGTGAAGCCTGAATGGCATTAGCTATAGCTTCCCCTAACTGCGCAACATCAGGGAAACTAAGCTCAACATAAGGACGTGGATCTCTACGAGGCGACATAATTCTGACAGAAGACATCACAATGATTAGCTTACTCACAAAATATGCAGGACTGCGAAACCTACGCTCTGATACCAAACAGACACACCCCGACCGAGATCGAGGCATGCTGGTCGTCACGTAAGGGTGACGTAGCCATGTGCAAAGTGCGGAAGCAATATTATAGAAAGATTTACGAATGAATAAAAACAACTTCAAAGAGTGCTAGAACATAATTAAGTGTGAATACACAATCAGAGCGTAAAATAGTCTAGGTGCAGTCAAGCATAAGAAGTACTTAATTAAATAACACCCGAAGGTGTCCTACATAGGTGATGGTCTATCAGAATCTCCGTTATGTCCTCGTGAGCCACCAACAAAGTTACCTAATACTTGGAGGGGCGCAAAACAAAAGTGTGAGTGGGCAAAAACAAAGCTTTTCAAAAATCATTTCATAAACAACAGTTATATCCCCTCACCGTAAAACCTGTATACTTTCCCAGAAAATAGTATATACATATACTAAATCTTAACTGAAGTCATCATCGTCAAAATATGCAAACAAATCATGAATATGCCATGCCATGCCAACTAAATCATCAGGTAAGTAATCCAAATGCAATAATAACTGCAACATCTCGTCAGCTAAACTCTAGCTCATAAATCATGCCTGCACACGAGTCGAACCCACTTATAGTGGTCTATACGACATAAATAGGTGTAAAACAATACGCTCTAGTGCTACAATCACGTGAAGACTGTGCGAATGATCGCAAGTCACCTACGAGTCGAACCCACTGAAAGTGGTCTATACGACAGGACTGTGCACCTAACTTGGATCCAAGATGAGCGTGTGGTGCGGGAGGTGAACATCACGTGAAAGACTATGCCCCTAACCCTAGGCGGGAGCACTAACACCGGGGTCCAGGTTAATGAGCTCTCGATGCATCTCATCATAACCTTCATAATTCAACTACTTATTAATCACACATAACTTACCTGGAACTTACCTGAGCGCCCGCAGCACCAACAATCATGCATAAACAATTCATAATGCATATTCAAACGTATAAATGTATTGGCATGGCAATTCATTGATAAAATCATTTAAAATGCATATTCTGGGAAAAATACTTAGTATATAGGTATATACGGAAAACCAAAAGCCCACTCACTGATAAGTAGATGGATCGTAGCCTCCGTGCCTAGCCTGGCTACGCTCGTCCTCCGGATAGGTCTCGCCTATTTGAAGCTTCATATTCCACAAAATCACGTCGGAGCAAGCTCGAAAATCCGATGACCTCTGCAACTCCTCGTATCTGGGCTTCCCGACTTCCAAATTTCACCAACGATGCACTCCGAGCATCGTGAGAAGGTCCTTAAGCTCCATGTGAGCTTGAAATTCAAAGAAAAACTTCCATTAAAAAGTTGGTGAACAGTGCCACCTTCGGAGGTTCAATTTTCAAGGTGTTCTTACGTTCAAACTTAATCAAAACTCATCCAAAACACTTAGGAGGAAGAGATGATACCTTTAGGAGCCTTGAAATGGTTTGAAACCTTGACAATCACCTCGGTGGTACTGTACCTCGACTGACCTCTAGGATTCTAGGGTTTTTCTATGGTTTCACGACCAAAAATGACATGGTTGTGCTCGTGGACCTTCAAGGATCTCAAATATGGTCTCTGCAGGTTCGATCTGTGAGAAATGGGTGATTTTGGGTGTGATCCGTACAATTGCAGAGAGAGGGAGAGTGAGTCCAAGAGTGAGAAAGAAAGAGCACGGAAGAGAGAGAGAGAGTTTTCAGATTGATGTGTGTGTGTGTGTGGTCGTCACACAGCCAACTAACACACAAAAACAACCACAAAACCTAATTCTAATTAGTTTAGAACTAAGTTTACTACAAGCCAACTAAACCCTAATTAGTTCCTACAAACTAGGAAACAATGTCATTGGTCCAAAACCCAAACTTTTGGGCCTTTAAACTTAGTCCAAATTAAAATATAACCCAACGCTCAAGGGTAGTTTCGTACTTTCATAAATTCGAGGATAACAATTATACATCATCGGGACGGGCTGTCACACTTGATGTACAAGAAACAGTAACTTAATTACTACTACTGATTGTCTGCCTTGAGTCCTTAACACAATGACACTAACCACGTTTCATGTTAATTATTAGGTGACCTGTAAGTATACTTGAATCGGCCATTTTGCACGACTCAAAAGTCATTTGAAGTTTTGAACACGCATTTTTTCCATTTTCAGTGGACAGCTGCAGTGGTCCAAAATTAGAATAAATGGAAATCTGCAGTGCATCGTGGCAGGGGGTAAGATATCATTTTCAACCAAAGAAAAAGGATTTGGAAGAAAATCATAATTATGGCGTCTAAGATAAGCTTTATTAAAGGAACAAATTGAAATTCACTAGCTTTAAGAACCTTTCTTGAAAAAGGTTTAAGTTTGATTAGTTTAGATTGCGAGTTCGATGTGAACTTGTTATGACTAATCTATTATATGAATTAGCTAAAATTTCTCAACCCTTTAATAATAAATATACCCAAGCATCAAAAAGAAAACAAAGCCAACTGAACAAATAGATTTTGATAAATTTGCATTAGGGTCGCCAATTTATATTTTATATAGGGCAAAAGACTGTTTACTACTCTCATGTTTCATGGTTTTCAACATTTAGTACATCAAGTTTTTTTTGTCCCAGATTCATACCTAAAGTGTAAATTTTGGGACAGTCTCATACATCCGTTAGTCAAACTGTTAATTCTCCAATTAAGTGATGACGTGGCGCCCATGTGGACAATGACTGGACGCCACGTGTCACTAAAAATATTAAAATAATTAATTATAAAAAAATTTAAAAAAAATTTAAAAAGTAAAAAATTTAAAAATTTAAAAAATTAAAAAATTAAAAAGTGCACAACTTTGGCCTCACTGTAGCTTCGTCATCTCTGTCGAACTCCATCTCTGGGCGACCTTACCCCTCCTGCACCCATCCTCCCTCCTTCTGCCTCCCTTCTCTTCCTCTGTCTCTCGCCCTTTCTGAAAACCAAACCCTAAATCAAAATCAAAATCAAAATCCAAAACTTCCGAATTCGATTCAACAGAGATATGGCGTGCGGGTGACGGCGTTCGACAGAGATGGAGGTGACGGCTCTGATCTGGAAGAAGAGGTGGTTGTGGGTGAGTGCGCACCCACCCATTCCCCTCCGCAGAGGAGAGAAGAGACGAAGCTACAGTTTCCTCCCTCGCCACTTCGACCTTACACTCGCGGCCTCACCCTCACCAAATCACTCCCACACTCCCCCAAGATCCCCATTTTCCTTCCCACTTCGACCTTACTCTCTCACCAATGGAGGAAGAAGACCAACAAAAAGCTGCAGATTTTTAACCCACCCTTGGGCTCTTTACGGCGTCGGATTCAAATGGGGGAGAGAAAAAGGGCGGTGGTGATTGTTGTGGAGAATGGGGGATAAAAATGGGGGAGAGAAAAGGGGGAGCCGAAGAGGGTGTTGCAGAGGGAAGAAGGAAGGGAGGTGGAAGACGGGTGAGTGGGGATTTGGGTTTTTTTTTTTTTTTTTTTTTTTTTAAATTAATTATTTTAATATTTTTAATGACACGTGGCGCCCAGTCATTGTCCACATGAGCGCCACGTCATCACTTAACGGTAGACTTAACAGTTTGACTAACGGATGTATGAGATTGTCCCAAAATTTACACTTTAGGTATGAATCTGGGACGAAAAAAACTTGATGTACTAAATGTTGAAAACCACGAAACATGAGGGTAGTAAACAGTCTTTTGCCCTTTTATATAATACAAAGATCATAAATCAACTGTTTCAGTCCAATCAGTAAAAGAACAATAGCTCCAGATTAGTACAGAGCAGTAGAAGTCCCACTATAATTTTACAAAGCTTTTTTATTCGGAGGAGGGTGCGGGAAGCAGTTGATGTGACTGAAATTGTACGGATGCATAGGGTAGAGAGAGACAGAGAGGGACATGGCGTTGAAGAAGGAGAAGTGGATCAAACCCCGCCAGGATTTTCTACGGATTTTTTTATAAGAATTAATTTATGAATTGTGTTCATTTATCGTAAATCGTACGATCAGTTTTTGATAAATATTATTTATATTTATTTTTAAATAAAAATATTTAAAATAATTTTTAACTGCATAACATAGTTATGAATAAACATAATTCATAAATTTCTAGAATCTCACGATGAGAATCTTGCAAGACTCCGGACTCGATCAAAGCGAGCAACGCGCGCGCACAGAAAACACTCTTGATCTCTCGAGTTCTGAGACTCCACCTCGTACGGGTTGTTGAGGTTTCTACTAATCAGCTCTTAGATCAAGGCAAAGTTTATTGTTTTTTAATCCTAGATCAAGTCCCTCTAACTACTGTTTTTTTTTCTTAAGTAGGAAAATACTTCACGATGGAGTTCTGAGATTTTGTTGGTTCACAAGATTTAACGTTTATTTTTACTTCTCACATATCTTTTTAATTTTTTACTGTCGAATCGAATTAATTGAAATAGATCAAGTACAAAAGTCAACAAAGATGTGTAAAAGGTAAAAAAACTTGTGTCAATATCACTACCCTAATTACAACACTCACATCTTTTCTAATGTTTGCTCCAAAAGAAGTTTATTTATGACCTACCAACGAATAAAAGTTTAAAAATTTGTAGCCTCGGCATTCACTTTAGCACTTAAAGTCTTTAGTTCAAATTCACCTCCTAATATCATTTATATAACAAATAAAATATATAAAAAATCTATGTATTCTGATTAGTTGTAACCGAAATAAACTAGGGTTAGAGTTATAATTAGTGAACTATTCCTTATGCCACGAGGAAGAGTGAAACTCAGATTAATTTCTATAGGCTAAGGGAACTTGCGTGGAATACAATTTTATGGGCTTTAGTATTCTAGTTATAGGCACATTAGGGTTTCTAGAATCCGTTAATGTCTAAGATCCTTGAGATTGATGCCTATATAAGTTTGAGGTCCGTAAGCATGCTGCAACACTTCACAAACTCTAGAACTCAGCATCAATTTATGAATAAGGAGCAGCAATAAATAGAAGTTCTTCAAGCTAAGCAGTCCTCGTGTTTTATCGTCTAGCAATTCATCACGTCTGTCATCTCCAAATATATAAAGCTTCTGTGTTTTGATTAGCATGAACTTATAACGTCTACAATTTATTCATATACTGGGTCCATGTTGGGTCTACATATAATTGATGGCTCTGTTTGAACCATCAAGGTCTTAATCATGCAATGCTCTACATTTTATATCTTTTCAACATATGATCATTAACGTTTCAAAAAAAAATAAAAAAATTGCCTCAAAGTATATTCCCAGTGACTTGGTCAATATATAGCTTCAACAATTATAATTATAATTAATATGGCATCACATATTTAATCATATCAGTTGGATGTCTCTCTCAACCGTTCTTTGGGGTATATATATTGAATCCAACGTTAGCTATATCTTGTGCAACAACTCAGGAGAGTTATGTTGGTTTACAATGAGTTCGTTTGGAAGTGTTTTTAGAATAACTAAAAGCGCTTCTGAGAAACACTTTAAGTGCTTTTTCAGAATTCACTTGTGCTTTTACTAAGGATTATGTCCAAAACCATTTACACCAAAAACATTTTCAGTCATTTTAAAAGCACCTTCAAACAAGCTAAATATAAATAGTGGATCCATCAAATGAAATTATTAAACTGCAGGTTTTGGAACCATTCTAATGAAATTAAAATGAGTAAATTACATTTTGCGCACTCAAGTTTGGATCGCATTGTAACTTCATATCTTATTTTTAAAATATCACTACTAAGCATAATTGCTTTGGTGACAAAGGGACATCCGTCGTGCAAATGCAAATATGGTCACCGGAAACATTGGGTGGCGAAGAAGACGTCGCGTGAATTCTATCGCGCAAAACTCGTGACGTCAGACATTGCGCGACAAAGGAAAGTGCTTCGTTGTGAGAATTGAATGTTGCGCGACGGATCAGGTGGTCGTTGTGCAAAACTAAGAGCGACGAATAATTGTTCGTTGCACGTGATACTCTGAGCAACGAAACTTGGACTCGCAGTCAGATTTTAAAATTTTGGGTTAATCTCTGTTTACTACCCTAAAGTTTCGTGGTTTTCAACATTTGATACATGAAGTTTTTTTCATCCCAGAGTCATACCTCAAGTCTTAATTTTGGGACAGTTTCACACATCCGTTAAGTTTTTTGTTAAAACTTCTGTTAACTGATGACATGGCGCCCACATGAACAATAAATAAGCGCCATGTGTCCATATGGGCCCACTTTAATATTAAAAAAATACAAAATAAAAATAAATAAATAAATAAAAGTTTATGGGCCTCAAAGTCCCACCCGTCTTCAACCTCCCCCAACCCGCACCCAACCCCCTCTGCAACCCGCACCCAACCTCCTCCCTTCCGTCTTCTACGCCGGCGACCCCCGACCCCATCCCTCCCCCCTCTCCTCTGCACACCCTGTCCTCTCCCGCCCTTCCTTTCTCCGGCTAATCAATTCCTTCTTGTCCATCACCTTCACTGTAAATACGCACCCCTACGCCCCACCAGGGGACTTTAACTTGGCCAAGTAGACAGAGCCGACGTTAGAGGGAGAGTTGTCGGATTCGGGATTCGGATCGGATCTTGTAGATTACGGACCAGAGAGGGTCGGAGGAAGAGGATTGCGGTTGGGACTTTGGGACTACAGAGGCAGGGAAGAAGAGGTGGAGGGCGGGAGCGTGGATTCGGAGCTGGTTGTGTAGCCGATTGCTCTGAACGGCTCGAATATTCCCATTCTGTCTCTAGGGTTTTTTTAAGCTTGTTGAAAGACAATAAATAGAAGAGACAGAGAAGAAAATGGAGACACCAAGCAACGAGGAGAGGGACTGAGACGGGGAAGAAGGGTTTAGGCCCAGAAACTTGGTGGTGGTGGTGTTCGTGGTTGTGGTGGAGGTGAAGCTCAGGCTTTGGAGAGAAGAGAGGGAGGAGGCCAGGGGTTGAGGCCCAGAAACTTTTTTTTTTTTAATTTTGTATTTTTTTAATATTAAAGTGGGCCCATATTGACACATGGCGCTCAGTTATTATCCACGTGGGCTCCACGTCATCAGTTAACAGAAGTTTTAACAGAAAACTTAACGGATGTATGAAACTGTCCCAAAATTAAGACTTGAGGTATGACTCTGGGATGAAAAAAACTTCATGTACCAAATGTTGAAAACCACGAAACTTCAGGGTAGTAAACAGAGATTAACCCTAAAAAAATTTAAATAATTTTTATTTACTTTTTCCTTTTAAATTTTGATAATATTGTTTTATGTATAAATTAATTTAATGAAATAAAAAATAGGAAATGTAAAGAAGAATATTGAATTAAAAAATTATTGAAAATGTACATACAACGGAAAGAAATATTTTATTTAAAAAAAACTAGAATATGTAGGCTTCTACATCACAATCGCCTGCTAATGGTGTTGCTGCTACATTGGGGGGCTTGGAGGTCGTAGCTGCTGGGACGAGGGGCTAGGAGGTCATTGTTGGAGATGGTTCAATGTCGGAGAACCGAATGCCAGAGATTTGAAGGGCGAGATGAATTTGGTTCATCAAACTGCTTTGGGCCGCAAGCTGAGACTGCTGGGCGGCAATTTGCTCTTTTAGGTCCGCCACTTTAGATATCAGCGATTCAACCTCTTCTGTTCTCTGTCTGGGGGATGAGGCTGACGGGTCCTGAAGGCGGGGTTTCTGAAGCCCCTGGTGAACATTCTCATGCCTACAACTGAGGGCCAGAGTGGTGAAGTAGTTTCTCCTTCGACCGATTGATCGAGTTTGTCTTCACTTTTTTTTCTGTTGAATTAAAAAAAACGTATTAGTTTAGATGTTTATAACAAATTAATGAAAAAAAATTAACATATTATTTAAAAATATAAAATTCTTGATTAAATATTATTGAAATATATATCATACTTACAAAGTATTTTTCGTCTTGAAAATGGCTGCAGAGCCACTCCCATTCATCCCGACGGTCCATCAACTCTATAGGACACCCAACTGCTAGAGCAACCTCTGGACCATCATATTTCTCATAATGCTTGTGGAGGTCGCTCTTCCATTGAGTGAACCTACCGGCGCAAAGGTTGTTGATGTATTGGTTTTGATTGGCATCTAGGTTGGTGAGCTCATAGTGATGCTGCAAAACTCAACAAATAAATAGTAGTTAAAATTTATAATAATTTGTATACTTTAATAAAAATTTAGTATTTGAGGTTGAAAATACTTATCGATAATTCATGAAGAACGGCTTCCTTGACTTCAGGTGGGACAACTTTCCATGACTCCCACATGAGGGGGCAATGATTCCAGATAACCGAGCCAATGTAGCTGGCCAATACACTATGCTGCTCCTTTGTTGCAGTCGCATGATGTCGAGGTTCCCACGTAATGGTGATCTTCTTGGTCGTGGTGCGAGTGGTATGTGACGTCTTCAGAAGTCTGCATGGGCCCCTGGTTTTTTTTTTTTTTTTAACTATCAAATAAACAAAGTAAACATTAGACGAATTTCTATTCTACCGAAAATTTGGCTAAACCTCCCCTAAACCTATAATATTTCCTAAAACTTGCAGACAATATAACAACAAAAACAACTTATCCACCCAACAATTCAAACAGTTTATAACAATTGGGGATTTTAAAACAAAATTTACAACTTGTATCAAGTGTTTTCACTTCTCATTGCATCATTGGCCATGAATCTGTGAAGAAACTACACACATATTGGATTGCACATGTAATTATGTAAGTTGAGAACAAATTGATGTGAGTAGTCTCGTCTCTTTGAAATTTTCACATCATATTCGTAACTTGAAAAATATACTAAAGATTTTAACTAATGAGAAAATAAAAGAATAAGAAAGATAACTTTTTAAGAGTGTAACCAAAGAATTTATCAACCAACTTTTTCTAAAGAAGATTGGGGATCTTCTTTTGTCATGCACCAACATATTTCAATATCCTCATTGACATTATGTTGTAACTAATGACTTTTTATGAACCTACCCGAAAAACCAAATAATTTAAAAGTTCGATTTTCACAACAACCAAAAAAACATTCAAAATTTCGATTATACTATGAGAAAGATGCATTACCTGTCTGGGACCCCTCTCCATGGACAGAGGAAGCCTCACCAAATTGCTCAACCTCATCAGAACTCTGGGGCCGTCGATGAGTCCGCCGGGCGCTTAGTACATGATGCGTCACCAAAGAAGTCGATGATGCAGGAGCCGTAAACACCGTTGGCCCCAAAGACGTGACTGGAGGGACACCCATCATGCCCATATCAAATGGGGAGGTGGCAGCAGCACTACCTGCGGGAGAAGGTGTCTAACTGACCCTACTAGCTGCCCTGCGGTTTGAAATTAAGTTTGACATCTACAAAAACAAATAATTAAAAAGTAACATTCCACTACTTTAATATAGTTTGGATATACTAAAAAATATCCTAACCTTGAAGCAAAATAAGATATATCTTTAATTTCATTAATACCATTAAAGAAGGAATCAAATTATCAAATTCAAGGACAAGGAAGCATGCAGTCAATAAACCTTGTATTGAAAAATAGTTTGCAAGACAATGCAACTTGTAAGGAATCAATCAATGATGGAAGAGGGCAAGCATGTACTTATTCTGGCTGAAGGTAAGGATGAATGTGTGTGTGTGTGTGTGTCACATCCCGACCCAGGGTCCACCACATCCCGGGCCCGCTCCACCACCGTAGCACAATATTGTCCGCTTTGGGCCCCGACTACGCCCTCACGGTTTTGTTTCTGGGAACTCACACGAGAACTTCCCAGTGGGTCACCCATCATGGGAGTGCTCTCGCGCGCTACTCGCTTAACTTCGGAGTTCCCATGGAACCCGAAGCCAGTGAGCTCCCAAAAGGCCTCGCGCTAGGTAGGGATGGGAATATACATATAAGGCATAGAGGATCCACACCCCTGGGCAATGTGGGATCTTACAATCCACCCCCCTTAGGGGCCCGACGTCCTCGTCGGCACACTTCCGGCCAGGGATTAGGCTCTGATACCAAACTGACACACCCCGACCGAGATCGAGGCATGCTGGCCGTCACCCTCACGTGACGCCCAGCATGCCTCGACCTCGGTCGGGGTGTGTCAGTGTGTGTGTACTTATGTATCATATTCATTACGTGTACTTATGTATCATATTCATGACTTGGACAAAGAGAGAGGCGAACAGCCCACATCTCCACATATGAATAAAGTTTTGTTCAGCAGTTGTAGACAAAGTTCGAAAAAGAAAAAACAATCATGAATGAGACCAAGCAAATGTTGTCCAATAGCTTTGACATGAAGGGTTTGGGTGAAGCTTATTATGTATTAGGCATTGAAATTGTAAGTGATAGAATGAAATGAATTATATTGCAGTGAAGGTGATGTTTCCATTGCCAAAGGGGAGTGTGATGTATGTATAGTTCGCATTAGACCGGTTTTGGCCTTTTGGCCTTTGCACTGAGTATGTTAGGTAGATTTCAATCTAATCCTGGCATTGCACACTGGAACGCAAGTGAAAAGGTATTGAGATACTTAAAGAAGACACAAGCTTCTGTCCTAGTTTTTCATCGAGTTGAGAATTTGGAAGTGATTTGTCATAGTGATGCAGAATTGGGTATGTTTTCATATTAGCTGGTGGTGTAGTCTCATGGAGAAGTAGAAAACAAACCACTAGAGTATATAGGATGTTTTGAAGCAATGAGGCAAGGTGTGTGGTTAAGAAATTGGACACACAAACCACTAGAGTATATAGGATTGTTAGGTGATGGTGGAACCCTAGTGCTTTTATAAATTGGTATTTAAAACTCTTTTCTTTTATTATATTAGTTTTTAATTAAAATTTGTTTTTAATATTATCCAATTCCAAAATCTCTTTTCTCAATTTTCAGTTCTAAGTAGTTAATTAGGAATTGTTTCTACATAAATTATTCAAATAGTCATTGAGGAGAACGACCTTGCATGATCATCTATACTACAATATCCTTGTATTCTTGCAAGTATTTCACGTGATTTTAACCATCTTTTCGTAAGTGGGAAAAATCCTATCAGTTGGTCAGCAACGTCACCATAATCTTCTTCATCAGCAGGATCGCGGTCTGAAATATCATACAACCATTTGTGCTCAATCTTCTGAACTACTTTCCATCTCTTCCCGCCTTTAGGGTCATCTATATAGAAAAATTGTTTAGCCATCATTGCCAAAATGTAGGGGTGGTCGTTATACCAACATCTGGTAGTGTTGAACAGGAAAACTTGAGAACGGTCTTTGTAAAGAAAATTTGATAGCAAACCATCGTCTCGCTTAACACCTCCAATCCTACGTGGGTTTGTATCAAACCAGCGACACTTCAACATGATAACTTGACAACGGTCTTTGTAAAGCAATTGCACAACACTTGTCAATTTTCCATAGAAATTAATGTCTGCAATGTCGCTCGCACCAGGGACATGTACCCCAGTATTTTGCGTACACAGCTTGTCATCGCAATCAGCTGCCAAAACCTTGATGCCATTTACATGACAACCGAAGTACAATTCTGCGCTTAGGGGCCCAATAGCCAAGTTGTACAATTCTTCAATGTAAACGGGCGAATTCATGTCCTTCCCTTTCTTCACCTAAATTAATGATAAAAAGTTGACGTGCTAGTTTACCATTTACAATTATGCAAATAACCCAAAACCAACTTACGTTTTCACGAAACCAACGAGGAAACAATTCACGGTGCTTCTTGGCATATAAATGTGCAAGATGTTCTCACTTCATCAACTCTTCATGCTCATCTAGTTAGGTAATTGTCTTGTCACAATTATTAAGTACAAACCAAAATGCTACCTCCATGTCTATTTTGTTAAACGACTCCCCTTTGATTGGTTCACCAAAGGGTTGTGCAATTTGGGCAAAAACAGAAAGTTTTTCACTTCTCACACCACCATCATTATTGCGTTGATGTCAATTGAACGTAGCCTCAACGTCTTCTAGGTACATTGCATAAAATGTAAGCGACTCAAATGCGACCCATGCCTCCACGATTGATCTTTCAGGCTTTGCCCTGTTCCTTACACTTTTTTTTAATTCACCCAGTAGTCTGCATCAATAAACAAAATAACGTGTAAAATTAGTCAATTCGTACATACATTACGAACTAAAAGAATTATGGTGATTAAATATCTTTCTATCAAATACATCCATCGATAGTTGACAGGTTTGGCTAGAAGTGCCTCATCCGACAAGTGAATCATGACGTGGATCATGTTTGTGAAGAAAGCTCGAGGAAATATTTGTTCAAACTTGCATAGCATTCAATAATATCGTCGCACAACTGTTTAACATCGGACTTGCCCAAAGATCTTTCAGTTAATTGAGAAAAATATCTCGCCAACAACATAATCGGCTTCACCACATCTTCAGGCAAGAGATGTCGAATTCTCATTGGGAGAAGGCGTTGAAGTATCACATGACAATCATGACTCTTGAGGCCTGAAAATTTGCCTCCATCCACGTATGCGCAACGGCCGATGTTTGAAGCATACCCATCTGAAAACTGTACAAAAGATAGAAACTCCAAAAACTCTTTCCTCTTATCCGATTTCACCGAAAACGATGCAAGCTTCTTTATGGCTATGTCTCCGTCCCTTGTCATCCATAACCTGGCCTAATGCTCATTTTTTCCAGATCGATCTGAGCTTTTATTGTGTCCTTTGTTTTTCCCCCGATGTCTAGTATAGTTCCGACCAGTGTATCAAACACATTTTTTTCTAAACATGCATTACACTAATGTTGTGTCACAATTTTAATTTAGACCAATACGGGAGCTCGAACAACCTCGTCTTGTGTGTCCAATGTAGATGTATGTCTGGTCTTGTCCTATTTACGGATTTGCCCAACATAGCAAAATTCAAATAATTCACCTGAGCAAAAATTTCATCTCCGGACCATTCTCTGGGTCTTGGCCGAAGCTCTGTGTCGTTGAAGAAGGTTATCTCGTTCTGATGCCACTTGTGGTCCCTCGACAACCATTTATGATGCCCTAGGTAACAAACTTTTCTCGCGTGCCAACCAGACATTGTATTCTCTTTGCAAACTGGGCATGCGTAATAGCCCTTAGTGCTCCACCTAGACATCATAGCATACGCAGGAAAATCGTTTATAGTCCACATCACTGCTACTATCAAAGTGAACATCTTTTCGATAGATTTATCATACGTGGGAACATTGGTTTCCCATAATTATTTTAGTTCATCAACCAACGGTTGTAAATAAACATCAATAGACATCCTCGAATCTTCCATTATCAACAATGTCATTATCATATATTCTTTTTTCATGCACTTCCAAGACGGCAAATTATACGAAATTGCGAAGATTGGCCAAGTGCTGTGATTTTGGTTTAGAACCCCTAACGGATTAAACCCGTCTGTAACAAGTCCCAATCTAACGTTTTAAGGGTCACGTGCAAAATCGAGGTATAGCCGGTCAAACTCTTTCCAGGCACCTCCATCTGCAGGATGTCTCATAACATCCACTCGTCTGTCCTTATGCCACCTCATGTCGCTTGCAATGTGCGTCGACATATACAATCACTGTAAACTGGGATTTAATGGGAGATAACGCATTATTTTTTTTTGGAATCTTCGTTGTTCTATTCTGAGATGTCATTTTAAACCGCGACTCATTACATAAAGAGCATTTATCCAATGCTTTATTCTCTTTGTAGAATAAAACGAAATTATTTTTACACGTGTGAATTTTTTCATATCCTAATCCAAGACCAATCAACACTCTCTTTGCACTTTTATGATCTTTAGGCAGGCAATTGTCATTTGGAAGCATCCTCTTGAAAAACCCCCAAAAAGTAATCAAAACACTGGTTCAACATACGAAACTTTATTTTGCCATGCATCAACTCAACAATGGTCATGAACACTTAAAATCCTTCGCAACCAAGGTATAATTCTTGCTTGGCACTTTTTAATAGTTTTTCATAATTTTCAAATGCTTCACTGTCCATGGTGGGAGGGACGTCATTTTCTACTTCCTCATTCGTATTCGATCTAGCATTTGGAAAAGCATCATTGATAATGTCCATAATTTGTTCATTTGGGTCTACGACAGATTCAACTGTCTCCACTACTCGAGTACTGTGTGAGGATGAAGCATGTTGTATTTGTTCTCCATGATGATTCCACGTAGTATAAGTCTCTATCATCTCATTTCTGACTATATGGTATCGAACAGTTTCAAAATATTCAATCATTGAGTTGTTACACTTTCTACAAGGACATCGAATTAAAGTTGTACCCCGGTTGTTTGCAATTACAAAATCAATGAACTGATTTATTACATCCAAATAATCATCAGCACATCTGTTAGGATTATGTATCCATTGTTTGTCCATATCACTTGCAAACATAAAAAATTTACATGGGTTACAACAACTTCAATTATGACATGCCACCTTATGCCTCTGGTATAGGTCCTATTTCATTCGAGAATGCACAATTACGTGCTGTAATTTAAGGTTTCAACACATTAGAGTTCGATCGTGGGAAAACTTCGGTAGCAGCTCGTTGCAGTTCTTCAAGTGCACGACGTAGATACAAAAAACTACGATGCACCCAAAGAACGCAAAGAGATGCTACCAAATTTCCCACGTTCAAACTCTAATGAGTGAACCACAAAATACAATATGTAACTGTGCATTCTCAAACTGTCTAAAGTTTTGGGACAACTCAAGAATTAATTGGACCGTAGTCATGCTTTCGCATCCATTCACGAAATCCAACTAATTCTCAAACAAGAAACTAAGCTCATATGAACATTGCAAACCATTTTTTTGTACATCTATACAAAAATGTTTGCATAAAAATACATAAACTCACAACAATTATAAACTACATATAACACAATTTAAATGATTGGAAATTAAATAAGTTAGTTAAGAAAATATACCTCCGAGATTAAATGCAACTCAGCTTCAACGTTGCAGGAAATTCCAGCAGGAAGGCAGCTGCTGCAATTGTTTTGGAGCTTCTGCCTTCCTACATTCTGGTTAAATTCAGTAAAGTGATAAGACTTTGCACGACGAAAGCACCGTCACACAAAACATGCTACTTCCACTTTCGGCGCCATCCAACTACGCTTTGCTGCGTTTTTTATAACCCTTCGCGGGACAAATTAAAAAAAAAATTCGTTTTTTGAAAAAAAAATTTGAATTTTTCCATTCAGTCTTCAAATTTTTTCAAACCACATAAATACTTAATAAATCAAGAACTTATTTCATAAAACCATTTCTGCATAATTAATTAATATAAATATTTATTAAAATACATTAATTGTATTCAAAATAAACATTAAGTACATATTTAAGTAAACCGTTCATAATGAAGAAAAAGTTCTAATTCATATCTCATTATTAAATAAGCACTAAAATTAAAATAAAAAACACTATTCTACTATTCCGCCAGTAGTTCTAGTTCTTGCTATAGTTCTACCGCACGTTGATTATCAAACTTCCACTCCCGAAAACGAGACTTAAACATGTTATCGATTGCCTTCATCAGATTTGGGTTACTTTTGTCAATGTCCCAATTAGGCTGTCATGCGAAAATTAATAAATTAAAATCTCACTATTATATTAAATTTAACAAACATAATTATTATTTAACTAATAACTTAACAAATATAGCTAACTCATCAATCATGTGCATCTTCAGCTCCTCGGGGATGGCTCTCCAAGACTCCCAATCCGCAACACATTTGTCACGCACCAATGCTTCATCGTGGGACCAAAAGCTGACGCGTATATTTGACTTCACAACCCCCATTAATTCGTCAGCATTGACTTGGTAAAGGCTTCCACCACAAGTGTGTCGGACCCGTACCCCAACTTTTTTCTTCTTGTCTATCAACAAAATATATATTCATATTATTGAAGCTAAATAAAAACTTTATACAAAATGCAAAATTTACAACGCAAACCTTTTTCAGAACCTTCGCCATCCATTGTCTTTGACGAACGCGCACCATTGTCGGCCATCGCACCAACAATCAAAGAACAAATTGATTATAATCATTGTTCTAAAAAGCCCCGCCTCTCGCCGCCTAGGCCCCGCCTAGGTGCTAGGCGGTTGGCTACCGCCCCGATTAATGCCTAGGCGTTTGAAAATTAAGAAAGGGCGCCTAGACCTGCTGAGGCGCCCGCCTAGACCGCTTAGGCGCTCGCCTAGCCCGCCCAAACCCGCCTAGGTTGCGACTCACTTAGATAGAAGATAGATAACTTTCATTTTGCATTTTATTTTTTCCAATAAATTGTAAGAGACTTGTTGAATACTTAAATTAATACACATTATATGCATGTTCTCCATGTTTTCATTATGTTTCAATACCTCCTAATATATATGTCATTCTATTTTGTAGTTTATAATGAAATTATATATATTTTAAGTATAAATAGACATTTATTTACACAAAATATAATAGATTTACTTTAGCCGACTAGGCGCGAGGCCCCAGCTCGCCGCCCTACTAGCGCCTAGCGTCTTTTAGAACCTTGATTATAATATGCAAAATTGTAAAGCGTTTCCAAAATGCATTCTGAATAAGAAGGAGAGTAGAAGCGCATATTTATAGGAAGGTTAGGGACCTTGCACGACGAAGCCTTTGTCGTGCAAACATTTGCAGTAAATACAGTTTTGATTTTTCTGATTCACATGCATTGATTGTTTTGACCTAAAAACTGAACGACCTTTGCGCGACGAGCCTTTGTCGCGCAAGGTTTTATACATATAGATTCGAAATATGGTGATAAGGCCCTTTGTGCGACAAATCTATCGTCACTAAAAATTTTGCGCGACGAACGTAATGGATTGTAATTATTAAGTTTACGTAAACATAGATCTTTAGTATCTATATTTACGTAAACTTCATCATTACAAATAAATATTCAGTTATAATATTTATTCTAAAAATAATTAAAAACTTAAGTAAATTGAATTAATATTCCATGCAATTATTTAAACAACAAAACATGAATTGAATCCTAATTAAGTCCAAATACATAACTGATAAAAAAAAAACCTTAAATTAAATATTGTCCTAAAAAACATAAATTTAAAACCACTGTTTCGATGATCCTCCATTATGCTCCACAGCATAACGCCACCGCTTGTAACCCCTTTCAACGCCTCCTCCATCAACTCCATCAACTCTTCGTTCGTATCATCAAGAGTATAGTTACACTCTTACACATATATGCAAATAATTAATTCCAACATATAACAAAAAATTTAACAAAACTATATATTTTTAACATTTGTCACACTTACTAATAATTGATATTTTACCGCCTTCTTCACATTCTCGAGCACATATTTCCAATAACGCCACTCAGCAGTAGGACAATTTTTCCGCATTGCTGCATCAATCGCATACGCAAACTCCACATATTACCTTACATCATAGGGCCCCGAAGGAATGCTCTGCTCCCGGTTTTTATCCTCCATGAAGAGAATTATGAAGAATAAGGATATCATAAGCGCATATTTATAGGAAGGTTAGGGACTTTTTGCAACAAAGCCTTTGTCGCGCACACCCCTGCACTAAATACAATCTTGATTCCTCTGATTCACATGCACTAAATGCTCTGATTCAAAAACTAACAGGACTTTGCGCAACGATGCCTTTGTCGCGCAAGTGTTCTGCTGATTACCATGCACTAAATGCTTTGACCGAAAAAATTGAACGAACTTTGCGCGACGACGCCTTTGTCACCTAAGGTAGCCGTGGGAAAATCTTTGTCACACATTTTTTTTGCTCCGAAAAGAAATTACGCGCAGTTTTCTTATTGACTTTGCGCGACGAGTATCTTTTTTTCGTCATGCAAACTTTGTTGCGCGACAAAGTTCTTCGTTGCGCAAAATGGCACCAACCATGCGCATCAATTTTGCTTTGTCGCACAAACATCTGTTGCGCAAATAGTTTTTCCTACTAGTATATTGCAATGTCATCACAAACTTACGACTTATTGCAATGTCATACATATGTTCATTAATCCGTTAAGTGATGATTTGACAAACTTAAAACCTACATTTATGCTGGTGTGATGTCATAATTTTGCCACATAGGAAAAAAAAAATTAGAATTAAGTGCTCACTACTTGTCCTCGTACTGTAATTTTATGAGAAGCAAAACATATGAAGCTGGAGATGAGGACTGTGAGCGGATCTGGAAAGAGGTGTGGACTGGCGGCGGTTGTCTGTCGGGTAGGTTAGGCTGGGGAAGGAGGTATCGAGGATGCACGGGTCTGAGTTAGTGGTGGATTGTTAGGGGGAGGGGTTCACACTTTTTGACTTTATGTTATTTATTTTATTTCTAAATTCATTTTTCCATGAGTGTGAAAATTTTGATATCTACATCAACATAAATTTAGGTTCTAAGCTTCCCAAATTATTATTTAACGGTCAAATAAACGGATTGACTAATGGCCGTTTGACTAATAAATGTATGATATTTCAACGAAATCATAAGTCTGTGTATGACATTGTAACGTTTTAAAGATACAGCATGAAGTTGCAATAGAACATAAACTTAAAAGTGCAAAATGTAAATTTACCCAATTAAAATATATATATATATATATATATATATATATATATATATATATATATATTCAGAAAGCTTTAGGAGTCCAAGTATGGTGACTCGGATCATTTTCACATGCCAATGCCAATTCCACAGTTCAAGAGGAAAGCTCGAGGAAATATTTGTTCAAACTTGCATAGCATTCAATAATATCGTCGCACAACTGTTTAACATCGGACTTGCCCAAAGATCTTTCAGTTAATTGAGAAAAATATCTCGCCAACAACATAATCGGCTTCACCACATCTTCAGGCAAGAGATGTCGAATTCTCATTGGGAGAAGGCGTTGAAGTATCACATGACAATCATGACTCTTGAGGCCTGAAAATTTGCCTCCATCCACGTATACGCAACGGCCGATGTTTGAAGCATACCCATCTGAAAACTGTACAAAAGATAGAAACTCCAAAAACTCTTTCCTCTTATCCGATTTCACCGAAAACGATGCAAGCTTCTTTATGGCTATGTCTCCGTCCCTTGTCATCCATAACCTGGCCTAATGCTCATTTTTTCCAGATCGATCTGAGCTTTTATTGTGTCCTTTGTTTTTCCCCCGATGTCTAGTATAGTTCCGACCAGTGTATCAAACACATTTTTTTCTAAACATGCATTACACTAATGTTGTGTCACAATTTTAATTTAGACCAATACGGGAGCTCGAACAACCTCGTCTTGTGTGTCCAATGTAGATGTATGTCTGGTCTTGTCCTATTTACGGATTTGCCCAACATAGCAAAATTCAAATAATTCACCTGAGCAAAAATTTCATCTCCGGACCATTCTCTGGGTCTTGGCCGAAGCTCTGTGTCGTTGAAGAAGGTTATCTCGTTCTGATGCCACTTGTGGTCCCTCGACAACCATTTATGATGCCCTAGGTAACAAACTTTTCCCGCGTGCCAACCAGACATTGTATTCTCTTTGCAAACTGGGCATGCGTAATAGCCCTTAGTGCTCCACCTAGACATCATAGCATACGCAGGAAAATCGTTTATAGTCCACATCACTGCTACTATCAAAGTGAACATCTTTTCGATAGATTTATCATACGTGGGAACATTGGTTTCCCATAATTATTTTAGTTCATCAACCAACGGTTGTAAATAAACATCAATAGACATCCTCGAATCTTCCATTATCAACAATGTCATTATCATATATTCTTTTTTCATGCACTTCCAAGACGGCAAATTATACGAAATTGCGAAGATTGGCCAAGTGCTGTGATTTTGGTTTAGAACCCCTAACGGATTAAACCCGTCTGTAACAAGTCCCAATCTAACGTTTTAAGGGTCACGTGCAAAATCGAGGTATAGCCGGTCAAACTCTTTCCAGGCACCTCCATCTGCAGGATGTCTCATAACATCCACTCGTCTGTCCTTATGCCACCTCATGTCGCTTGCAATGTGCGTCGACATATACAATCACTGTAAACTGGGATTTAATGGGAGATAACGCATTATTTTTTTTTGGAATCTTCGTTGTTCTATTCTGAGATGTCATTTTAAACCGCGACTCATTACATAAAGAGCATTTATCCAATGCTTTATTCTCTTTGTAGAATAAAACGAAATTATTTTTACACGTGTGAATTTTTTCATATCCTAATCCAAGACCAATCAACACTCTCTTTGCACTTTTATGATCTTTAGGCAGGCAATTGTCATTTGGAAGCATCCTCTTGAAAAACCCCCAAAAAGTAATCAAAACACTGGTTCAACATACGAAACTTTATTTTGCCATGCATCAACTCAACAATGGTCATGAACACTTAAAATCCTTCGCAACCAAGGTATAATTCTTGCTTGGCACTTTTTAATAGTTTTTCATAATTTTCAAATGCTTCACTGTCCATGGTGGGAGGACGTCATTTTCTACTTCCTCATTCGTATTCGATCTAGCATTTGGAAAAGCATCATTGATAATGTCCATAATTTGTTCATTTGGGTCTACAACAGATTCAACTGTCTCCACTACTCGAGTACTGTGTGAGGATGAAGCATGTTGTATTTGTTCTCCATGATGATTCCACGTAAATTTTTATTGAAACTTTGCAGGATGTTTATTTAGTCAATTATCTATTAGTTTATCACAAAAAATTGGAAGGAAATGCATTGCATGATGGATTTAACATTATCAAGTTGATTATATAGCGAGCTGGCAAACATTGTGAGTGTAGAAAATATGTAGTAATTAATGAAAGAAGTGAAACCCCACCCCCAAATTAATTTATATTTTCACTCTTTCTCTGAAATTATATAAATTGTGCAATTGAGTCCTTTATTCTAATCTAATCTGGACCCTCCATCTTGATTCTCACTCTCCATCACGCTGCCACGTGGCAGCCACTAACCCTCACCCTATCACTCTCTCTCTCTTTTCCCGAGTCTCTCTCGGACTCCTCACTCTCTCTCAGATCTCAACTCTCAGAGTTAGATCTCAACTCTAGCCTCAGTCTCTCTGAAAATATCGCCGGTCTGAAGAAGGGCTCGCTCACCCCGGAGGAGCAGGCCCTCGTCGTCTCCCTCCAGGCAAAGCACGGCAACAAGTGGAAGAAGATCGCCGCCGAGCTCCCCGGCCGCACCCCTAAGCGCCTCGGCAAGTGGTGGGAGGTCTTTAAGGAGAAGGAGCTCAAGTTGCAGTCTCAGAGGCAAAAGAACAAACACCTTCTGTGCAGTACGTCGTCGTCGACCCAGCTGCCACCGGACATGAATATTCCGGTCACCACCCCTTCGCCTTCGGTGAGCCTGACGCTGTCTCCCTCCGATCCGGTTCCGGACACGGACCCGACCCGTTTTCATCAGATGGGCACTCTGATTCAGCTGTGCAAGGAGGTGGAGGAGGCGAGGCAGAGCTGGATGCAGCAGAAGAAGGAGGCCACATGGTGGCTGAGCAGGCTGGAGCAGCAGCTGGAGGCGGAGAAGGGAAGGAAGCGGAGGGAGGCAGGGAAGGGGCTCCGGCGTTCTTCTCCGATTCGCACCATCTTAAAATATCGCGATATTATAGGTAATATCGCGATATTATCGATAATATCGCGATATTTTTACGATAATTAATGGGATACCCTGAAAATATCGCCGGTCCCAAAAAACGATAATATCGGCGATATTTCGCCGATATTATCGATTTTTTAGTCCTTGTTCAGAAGAAACTTTTCCGATATTTTATGTTTACCATGTCAAGAACTTGATTGAAAGACTTTATTAACTTAAAAGTTGATGCAATTATGGATTTTTGAATCACACAAAATTTATTTACCATGCCCTGATATTTTTAATTTCGTTAGAGAAACCAACAAACATTATAAATCCTAGAGTTTTTTAGTATGCACTAGTAGATAATATACACAAAAATACTTAGATATTTGTCATTAAATCTTTGACCGCATATCTAGCTAAACCTCATTTGCGCTGGTGGTCCGGTAAATGTCATACATTCAATGGAGACCAAATCTTCTGCACCCAAATTTGGTGTGGCCTCTCTATGACCCCAATAAATGTACGACGCATATTAAATTCATAACAACAAAATTTAGAAAAGTAAAGATAATGAATATGTGTCAATCACTTATTGGGGTCATAGAGAGGCCACACAAAATTTGGGTGCAGAAGATTAGAGCACAATAATTTTTTTCACAAAACCCTAACCTAGTATTCTACTCTCTCTTGGGGCACACGGCCTAAACTGGTTTTCGAAATAATTTGTCAAAAACGAAGCCCTGAAATCTCGCTGAGGACTTGGACTGTGTTTTGACACAAGACAACTGCAGAAAGCTACGTTGCATTACAATTTGCACTTGTATATATAGACCTACCCCATTTAGAAACTACAATGTCCTAGCTCTGCACATCGTATAGCCTCATTTCAGCTGCCCTTTTTTCTTCATTTCTTCTCAACACGCTATCTCATTTTTCTTTCCCACCTTTTGTTTTGTTTTTTGCTTTGGTGTATATATCTGTACGTTACCTCAGCTCAGATGTATTAGATATGTACGTATATATATGTGTACTTTTAAGTAGCAACTTTTTCTCTCCTCTACCTAATCATCCGGAGTCATCTATATTTCGACCAAAAAAATATCATGCTAGAGTTACTAATTTTGTTCACTTAATAATTCATCAAAAGACCCAATACATGAGAGATTTTTAGTATACTTGGAACATAAATCGGCATACCACGTGTTATAATATAAGTGGAAAGAAAATAAATTGTTTAGTGTTTGTCACCATGGCGATACATCTTAATTTTTGGATGTTATAAATAAATGAAAGCCTTAGATTTAAATAAATAAGATATTATGAATAAATGAAAACTACTATATATAATTAAATAATCTAAATTTAGTGAAAAATAAATAAAAATAAAAATCTAACCACTAAATCTAGTGGGTGTATATAACAACAAATTAAGTTTACTTCCCATTAGACATGATGAAAATATATATTATGAAATCTGCACGCCAACTTCTGGACGTTGAAAATCAAGGGTGAGAAGATGCCAGGGAGTTGGAGAAACACCATTCAAAGCATCAAAAAGAATTTTCGAGTCTCCCTCCACTTCCAGATTCAGGAGACCCTTTGAGAGCACCATACGAAGACCATCAACCAGTTTTTTTTTTTTTAATAAACAATAGTATCTACACTAAAGGAATAGGAGAGTGAGTTAAGTCTCAAAATGGACTTGCAATAAGATTCAAATTCGTTTTTAGCAAGAATCAAGCAATTATTAGACTTGCAAATTTTGCACGAATCAGCGAAAGTATATACATGTAACATTGCTCAGTGCAGTTTGATGATTAAGAAATTTCTAACTGTATGGTTAAATGTGAATCTCAAATGATTTTGGCAAGAAATCTTTAACGGCTCTCTGTGTCTTACACTCTTGCTCTCTACTTTTTCAACCCTAAACCCGAAAAATCCTAAGCTCTTGCTCTCTACTAATTAAGAGGCATTGAGGGAAAAATACTTGTCCCAACCGGATTGAAAGTATATTTATAAAAAAAAAATTAAAAAAAAAAGAATAAAAACCCATTAATTGTTTTAGTAATACCATGTATTTAGAACTTTAGATCAACTAATTAGGATATAAGTTACAAGTCTTGACTTGTTTGCGTGTTTGCAAATGGCGAATTTTTAGGTGCTGTGGTGACAAAGATATATATCAAATCAGTGATCCCATGCATCGAGAGTCGATAGATGGATGATCACAGGAGAAAAGCTTAATTGGCTTTTCTTTCTGGGTTTAGGAGCAATCTGACTCTGACTGAGTATACGTACGTAGATATATATATGAACTGTGTTGTGGTGGAAGACACGAACTGTGCCATGCGGGGCTCTTGCTCGTAAGGTTCAGATTTCCCGTTTTGGTAGGTCCTTTCTTTTACACAGTTCTTGAACTGCTCTTTTTATATCTCTCTCTCTCATATTTATATATTTAGTTTATATTTAGATTTACTTTTTAATAATCAAATCCAACAGTTTCAACCAGAGCAATGATGGATGGGTAAAAGTAAAAGTACGTATAAATTGGGTAGTAATTGTTCGTGATGCCATGCAATGCAACTCTCATGGCATAGCTATACAGCCACATAGGGAAGGGTTTCATCTCTGCGAAAGAAAAAAAAAGCTAGGGTTTGGAAATATCTTTTGCATTCCCGTATTTGTCTGGCCATTTTGTTCCATCAGATGCGATGCTATGACGCCATGTTACCTCATAACATATCTAAGAAAATGTCTTATTGGCCTGTCACTCTGAGTCATCTTATTCAACTAGCTCTCTCTCTTTCTCTCTCTCTCGGCTGCTACGTACAGACAACTTGCCATGGTATGGTACGAAAGTAATCATGTTGTTTGGGATTTTGCACGTGGCAAAAGGAAACTGGTTAAAAGAGTAAACCCTAATTTCACTCTTCCAAAGAACAAGCTGGATGTAGCATTTGGGGCTTCAAAGACTAAGAATTTCAATGGTATGTTTAATTAATTTGAAGACAGTCAAAAGTGCTTTCAGTTAACCAAAAACGTATTAAGGATTACTTAATTGAAGTAGATCGGTAAGTACCCCTTGAAGAGTGAAACAGGAGTGGTATCCAATGCGAGATATCTAAGTCTAACAGATAACAATGCACATATATCGATCCCAAACCTCAATGATTCCCTAGTAGGACAATTAGACAGATCATTTGTACTCCAAATGTTCTTGACTGAGTGAGATTTGGCTGTGCCATTGCCAATGGTACAATAATTCAATCCCTAAAGGACGACATCCTCACCTGCAATGTTTCATCACCACGCCTTAGTTTCAATGCCTTTATCACTACTTTTATTATTTGTCCTTCCCTTTCACATGTGAACTCTATGTCTGTTGGACTGTTATTATAGTTTCAACAAGTAAATGTTAGACGATGTTTGTTTTTATTAACAAATGATATTATTTACACTAAGAGAGTGATATCCAATGTTAATTTTGCATTTCCCAAAATTTTAAACCAATTTTCATGATTCTCAAATCACTAGTCATCAAATTTCAGGGCTCAACTCTAAGGCAGGTGATGGAGAAATTAACAAGTTGGACTACGATTCAGACAAGGGATATTTTTCGGCAGAGCGGTAAAATGAGATAAGAAATAACACCAACCACGATCAAGTGGCATTTAAGAGATTTAACTCTTTGGTTTTGAGTTTCGTTAAACAATAAGTTAGCCCCATTGACAATGAAACTGTGAAAGTTGATGTAAGATTTGATGGTGGAATTTCAAAATTTTCATATTTATTACTATTATTATTATCATTTATTTTATTTTTTTACGCAAAGAGTTTGTAATTAAAGTGATTCACAACGTACATTTATTCATAATTTCATGCACTTTAGATATTCTGTTCGATTCTCGGCTCATGTTCTCCAATATCACTTGTACAACATGAATGTAAATTTGTTACAACAGTTCGTATTAAAGAGAAACAACAAATCACTAAAATTCCTAAAAATGGCCTATAGCATTATGATGCTCGAGTAAAATTCCATGCAACTAAATTCCCCAGAGAGACACAAAACAATACTATGGGCTTTGTCTGAGCCCAATTTAGCCCACTCTTTTGGGGGCCCAGCAGAGTAGAAAAGCGTGAGGAACTTCCGAGTGGGCCTCAATATTTTGGCGGCAAAACCTGCCCGAGCGAAACTTCAGTGAGCTTGAAACCCGACCCGGTTCAATTCTGGTACCGTGCATGTCTGCTTCTTCTTCACCATGGTTGAACGCTCGAACTGCAACAGAAGAAGCAGAGAAAGCTAGGGCACAAAACGCAGGCACGGCCTCGGCTTCCTCCATCCGAAATCCCGTTTATCTCCAAAATTCAACGGCAGTCCGATTACAGAAGCTTCCCCCCCTCCACTCCCATCGTCATCGACAATGGCGCCTCCTATTTCCGCACCGGGTATAGCCTCGCAAGAACCCTAATTTCAACTTCTGTGCGAGTAAATTTGTGGCTATTTTTGTTCGTTTCTTCTTTTTTATTTGGGAGCAATTTTCAGGTGGGCAGGAGAGACCGAGCCTCGTGTTATTTTCCGCAACATTGTTCAGAGACGTCGCCACAAAGCCACTGGTACGGTTGATTTTCTCACTGTTGTGTATTTTTGGGAGCTTAATTTGCAAGATTAGGAAGCTTTATCGTGTACAATTTTGTATTATTATCGAAGGTAGTAGCTTCAAAAAAATATCAAAAAATTAAAAAAACTGTATTCAGGGGAAACTGTGACCATTGTTGGGGACCATGATCCTGCATTGTTGAAATACTTTGATTGCACGCGGTCAGGTCCTCGCTTCGCTTTTGACAACAATGTTGTTTTCCAGTTTGAAATCATGGAATATGTAAGTACAGTTTACTGTTGATTGTATTCTATATTGGTAGCCGCACTCAATTCGTATTTAGCTTGCCTACCGCCTCGAAATGAAAAGTTTACATGATTTTAGTATATACCATGTCTAAAATATAGAATGCAGCAATATTTACAGGTTTGCTTGCAGTAATTTTAGAATTGTAGCCTTACTTATATTCTATTGCGTCTGTAAATTCTTGACTTTGCCTTTGATCGGTTGGGTGCAAATGGATCACAGACAAGGTATTAAATATCGAGGATATCGGAAATATCGGTAGTCCCAAAACACGGAAATATCGATGGAAATATCGGGATATTATCGATATCGATAAAAATTGAATAAAAACCACGGAAATTGTAAGAAAAACTTGGAAATTTTTATTGAAACTTTGCAGGATGTTTATTTAGTCAATTATCTATTAGTTTATCACAAAAAATTGGAAGTAAATGCATTGCATGATGGATTTAACTGATTTAAGTTGATTATATAGCGAGCTGGCAAACATTGTGAGTGTAGAAAATATGTAGTAATTAATGAAAGAAGTTTAAACAAACCAAAATCATTTATATATAATGAATTAGTGCAATATTTTACACTTTATACATTACATGGTAAGATACATGAGTGACTTAGTACCACATAGAGTTCCTATGAGGTTCAAAATTTTCACTATCTTCATCATCTCTATGTGTAGAGTGAGTGTATTGTGAAGAGTAGTTATCAAATGATAAATCCCCAAAATAGTTTTGCATGTAATTGTTAACATGTCACCCATATGGATCCGAGATTGGTTGACGTTGTCCATAACCAAAATCATTTGAAGATTGAGTGTCGGACACACACACATGATGCAACACGCACACACACATGATTCACCTCTTTTCACCTCTGCAACACTCTGCAACACACACACACACACACACACACACATGATGCAACACGCACACGCACACACTCAACAAGCACACATGCACACGCACACACGCATACCCAGAGTCTCCTTCTCTCTCCCTCGGTCTCTCCGTCTCCTTCACACGCACACGCAACAAGCAGAAGAACACAGAGGACAGAGCCTTTCTAGATCCTTCTCTGCCTCGGTCTCTCCGTCTCTGTCTCTCCCTCGGTCTCTCGATCTGGATCCTTCCCTCAGTCTCTCCATCATTCTTCTTCTCCCTCAGTCTCTCTCTCGAACTCGATCCTTCTCCGGTCTCTGCAACTCCGGTCTCTCCGTCTCCGTCTCTCCCTCGGTCTCTCAATCTCCGTCTCTCCCTCGGTCTCTCGATCTGGATCCTTCCCTCAGTCTCTCCATCCTTCTTCTTCTCCCTCAGTCTCTCTCTCTCGAACTCGATCCTTCTCCGGTCTCTGCAACTCCGGTCTCTCCGTCTCCGTCTCTCCCTCGGTCTCTCCGTCTCCTTCTCTCCCTCGGTCCGGTCTCTCCGTCCATTATGCTGGGTCACCTCACCTCAGTCTCTCTCGAATCTCGAATCTCGATCTCGATCTGGATCATTCCCTCAGTCTCTCCATCCTTCTTCTTCTCCCTCAGTCTCTCTCTCTCGAACTCGATCCTTCTCAGGCCTCGTACCCACCACCTGTGGTTTCCTCCTCCCTTTCTCACCTCCCGGCGGCGGCGACGACGAGTCGACGACGAATCTTAGCGATAATATCGCGATATTAGCGATATTATCGCGATATTTTGAAGATATTTTAATTTTACTCATAAAAATATCAGCCGGTCAAAAAAACGATATTATCGGCGAAATATCGCCGATAATATCGATTTTTAAGACATTGATCACAGGTATGATTCAAAATGGACCATTGGTTTCTTCGTTTTACTATACTTGCTGAAGCTCTAGATTTTGATTATGAAGGTTCTCTTTGTTAAAAGCAGATTTCTTTTCTACCCTGATTTTGTCTATCTTGAAGCCAGTTCTTTTTAGGGAGCTTTAATAAAAAGGGCTTGAACTAAGTTTACTTTAACCAAAAACCATCCTATAACTTTTTTTAACCAAAAACCATCCCAGAACAAGGTAAAACCCACCAAACCAACAGACAGCTCGACCACCAGCCAGTCAC
This sequence comes from Cotoneaster glaucophyllus, assembly GCA_036320875.1. NCBI lineage: Eukaryota > Viridiplantae > Streptophyta > Magnoliopsida > Rosales > Rosaceae > Cotoneaster > Cotoneaster glaucophyllus. The sequence goes on along the minus strand of CM070070.1, from coordinate 24,672,894 downwards.
TCATGGGCTCTCCTTTGGCCCTCATCCTCCTCCTCCTTCTCTTCGTCTCGCTGAGTACTACAACTTTCCTTTTTGAATCACCCTATTTCGTTGAGTATTGAAGAAGTTATATCTATTTGAATCTTACCCAGTTTCCGGCGACCTCCGAGTCTTTCGAGGCATTTTCCGACCAAACCACAATGAGTTAGCCATCATGCAAGGTACCATTCTCTTCGTCTCTTCGAGAACTACGATTTTCGTTTTTGAATCACTCGATTTCGTTGAGTATTGACAAAGTTATGAGCGTTTAAAGTTTGTCCAACCTAGTTTCCGGCGACCTCCGAGGCTTTCAAGGCGTTTTCCGGCCAAACCACAACGAGTTAGCTATCGTGCAAGGCACCATTCTCTTCGTCTCTGCGAGAACTACAATTTTCGTTTTTGAATCACTTGATTTCATTGAGTATTGACAAAGTTATGAGCGTTTAAAGTTTGTCCAACTTTCCGGCCGAAATCCGGTCTTCCCTTCCGTTTAGCTCCAGCGAGCAGCAACCACACCAAGCCCTTTGGGCCATGCACAAGCAAACACTGTATCTGGAAAGAAAATGAACATTAACACTGTTGCTGGAAAAACATAACACTGTCACTGGAAAAATAACACTGTCGCTGGAAAAACATAACACTGTCGCTGGAAAAATAACACTGTCGCTGAAAAAACTAACACTGTCGTTGGAAAAAATAACACTGTCGCTGGAAAAATAACACTGTCGCTGGAAAAACATAACACTGTCGCTGAAAAAAAACACTGTCGCTGGAAATAAACTAACAATGCAATGACTTAAATTCCAGAAACAGTGACTTAGATTCCAGAAACAGTGTTACTTAAAATCCAGAAACAGTGACTTAAATTCCAGAAACAGTGACTTAACTTATAACATGGTTTTTGATTAAACAAAACTTATAACATAGTTTTTTATTAAACAAAACTTATAACATGGTTTTTTATTAAAACTAAAACTTATAACATGGTTTTTTATTAAACAAAACTTATAACATGATTTTTTATTAAAACTAAAAATTTTCAAGCCCTTTTCATTAATTTTCCTTTCTTTTTAATGATAGATTGCCACTATCAGTTTGCATGAATGATATGCAATAGTGTGTTCTTGTTTTCCTAGATCGTTACAAGCATATTTAAATTTAATGCATTTTTAATTTTTTTATGCAAGGTTTCAGATCAGTTTGTATATTCAATTCATAAGACCTTTTCCTTAAGTTTGTGTTCATTTGAGGGCAGAACAGATTGATCATCCGATCCTGATTACTGAATGCGTGTGCAACCCATTTCACTCTTGCAGTAAAATGGCTGAACTTTTGTTTGAGACATGGAGTTCCGTCTATAGGTATCAACAGTAACTGAAAATTTTACATCTTTTCAGACATGCTTCCACACTGAGCCTTTGGTCCTGTGTAGTTTTTGCTCCCTCTATTATGTCTATTTTTGTTCAGTTATTTATTTTTTCTTCATTTCCATACTTACAGCATATGGTGTTGATGCTGCATTCAGCTATTAGTATAATCAACGGCATGGCGTTTGTGATAAAGATGGTATCTGTCCTGGCTTTACCACTACTCATGTTATTCAGGTATGCTTTCTTGGTCTTGGTAATTGCTTAAGCAATGACTTATATAGTAATGAAAAAAATATCCAGGACTGAGGTGTGCGTGCCAAATTAGGTGTGTATTAGCATGCATTACATCTCTGATTGTGAATATAATGATAAATATGCTGTAGTTTAGAATTTTTTGATGTGATTCTTGTTTTCCATGAATACCTTCATTAGTAGGGATGGGCAAATATCCATTGGTTATGGGTAACCGCTGTTACCCGTCCGTTTAAATTAAACGGTTACGGTTATGGGTAACCGTTTAGATAAATAAACGGTTATGGGTATAACCGTTTACCCGCGAAATTTAAATGGCCGGTTATGGGTATTAACCGCGGTTATAAATGGGTAACCGTTTACCCATTTATTTTATATATGCAAAATTAACACAAACTATATTCCCTATCGGACAAAACTTAGATCAATGTTCTTAACTATAGTGCATGATTTCAGGGTCCATTATATATATTATGTTAATACTTTACATTCGGAGTTAAATAACCAAAGAATATTGTCTTTTAACAGTTTTCATAACCCAAGAATACCTAGCCAATTTTATATTACCTTCATTGTTAACAGTTAAAAATATCGTCCGTAAACTATTATTTCAATTATTGGAATGGTATAAAAACTTAAAAAATTAAAATGCGGAAATGTATGATGAATTATAACGGTGTTTAATTGTTAGAAAAAGAAAATTATGACAAATTTTTCTTTTTAAATTTTCAAGTTGTTAAAAAACACGTAGATGAGTGAAAAATGAGTAAATGGTAAAAAAAGAAAAGATAAACGGGTTAAAAAAAGATAAATGGGTAAACGGGTATTAAACGGTTACGGTTAAATGGGTACGCGGTTATGGGTATGGTTAACCGTTTATAAACGGTTATGGGTATGGGTATAACCGTTTAGGCAATTACCCAACGGGTAAACGGTTATACGGGTATGAGAATAAACGGTTATGGTTAAATAACCGCGGTTACCCGCCCGCCATAACCATTGCCCATCCCTATTCATTAGTAACTCTTTAACTGAGCATTCGTTTTCGGTTACTCAGTATGTTATCATGATTCATTGTGGGACATCTAGGTTGGATTATGCAAAACTATCTAATTTTGGGATTATGCAAAACTATCTAATTTTATTGGCCTCAAGCAAATCTTCAATAAGGAATTGGAATCCATATGTTTTCGTAACAGCTGAGAAATTGACAAAGATGATAACATACCCAAGGCCTTTCTCGATTGCCACAGGTTGACCTTTTTTCTTTTTTTTTTCTTTTTTTTTTTTTGTATATCATTCCCAGTTTATTGTTGGTGAGCCTGTATATGATGGAATCTGTCGAACTAACATTGGTGGGTACCACATCACTGATTATATGAAGCAACTTCTCTCACTTAAGTACCCCCATCACATGTGAGTATAATTCGGTTGGTTTCCAGTTCACTTGAATGGGACCGATTGAGTAATATTTCTGATATGTGTATCTAATGCAACAGGGCTAGGTTTACATGGGAGAAGGTCGAAGACCTGAAGGTGGAGCACTGTTACATTGCTCCAGATTATGTGTCAGAATCTCGGTTATTTCAGGTATTGATGATTACCTTTTCCAATCTGCTCACCTGTCCCAATCTCGTGAGTTAACAGTTGATATATATTTTTGTTTCCACAGAAGGAGGCTAAGGAAGCTGAAGATAAAACAAGGATGTGGCAGTTCCCATGTGTTCCACCACCTACTGAGGAGCCCCCTTCTGAAGAAGAGATTGCAAGAAAGGCAGCCATTAAAGAGAAACAAGGTCAAAGATTGTGAGAAATGGCTGAGGCGAAGAGATCTTCTAGGATAAATGAACTAGAGAATGAATCACATGGGTTGGAGTTTCTCCTAAAACAGCTTGAACAGGTGGAAGAGCCTGATATACCATCTTTCTTGTCAGCCACTTGCTATGTCTCCAAGAAGGAAGTAGAATCTGCGCTTGTGAAGGTAAGACAATCTTTACTAACAACGAAAGGTGAATCAAAGGGTGAACAAGCTGAGCTTGAGGAGAAGACAGATCCTGCAGGAAGCGAAGGGTTTCCTCTTTTAAATGTACCTGACAACATGCTCACACCTGAGCAGGTATTTGCCAACTCTATTTCACATTCCCCACCATTTTGAAGTCGTCGTCTATTGCACTTTTAAGATGTATGCATAATCTATGCACAATTCATTGCTCTGAAACTTATTTATGACTAAAAAAACCTGAAGTCCTCTCGGTAAACCCAACATTTGAAGACAGCGTCAACCAGAGAGCTTTAGAGCTTTCTCCTTATTTCATCTTACTTTTAGGTTTCCTCTTCGTCATTAATGTAGTCCTTTGGTATTGTTCTCTTGACAGCTGAAGGAGAAAAAGAGGCAGCTGTTCCTAAAAACCACATCTGAAGGCCGGCAGTGAGCTAAACAGAAACGTCATGAAGAAGAATTAGATCTGGAAAAGAGAAATCAACAAGATGAGAAAAAACGATTGTATGTGCTGACACATGATTTTTTTTAATTTTCTCAACCAGAAAATGAAAATCGATTTATTGTGGTCACACTTTAAGGAGAGAAAGTTCATTCATGTTTTTTAAAATTAAGATTTTGTGTGGTTCACTGTTTAGCATGCTAGATTCCTCTTGATTATTTTAGAAATTTTGGAATGTGTACCTTCTCCTCATCAATTAGTTTCTTATTCTCCTTTTCTCTTTATTGTAGAGAAACCCCAGAACTTTATTTAGAGCAGTTGCATGCTAAATATAAAGATGTTTCTGAGAAAGTTGAACAGAAAAAACGACTTAAGACAAATGGCGGGGCTCGTACAAATGGGAATAATTTTTCTGGAAATGTTGGCTATGGGGAGAGATTAAATGCTGCACAAAGGGAAAGGATGCGCCTTTTGACAACAGCAGCTTTTGATCGTGGCAAGGGTGAGGATACTTTCGGTGCCAAAGATGAAGATTGGCAACTTACAAACTCATGAGCAAAGATAACGATGATGAGGGGCCAGATGTGGATGAAGCAGAGCTAGCACGTCCATCTTCTAGGCTCAAGGTCTGTTTATTCTGGTTCACATATGTATTGGCTGTGATTACCATTGTTGTTCGATCCTGATTATTTATTTTGGATCATTTCTTTGACAGGAAGAAGACCCAACATTTGCTCCCAAATCAGATAATGCAAACCCTCAATCTGTTGAAGCACCACGGATTCTCCTCTCACCCAGGAAGATTTTCAAATTGTTTTCGGCATTGAAAGGTTCAGATGCCCAGAGATCTTATTTCGTCCCAACTGGATTGGGATCGACCAGGCAGGCTTAGATGAGATGGCTGGGGTGTCACTGAGGAGGCTGCCAACTAAGTTCCAAGAGCTGGAGGAGAAGCTAACCAGTTCAATATTTATGACTGGTGGGAGTAGTCTTTTTCCTGGCATGAGCGAGCGCTTGGAGGCTGGAATCCGGATGACTCGGCCTTGTGGTTCTCCCATAAGGATAGCCAAAGCATTGGATCCGATATTAGATGCATGGCTCTGGGCTTCCGCTTACGCTGCCTCCTCCCATTTCCCGACACAAACTTTCAGCAAGGAAGAGTATTATGAGTAGGGTGAAGACTCTGTCCGGAGATACCAGTTTCGGTATTATACATTGTAGTTGTTTTGTTTTGGTCACCCTTCTTACTGTATGTCCATTGAATGGCACTAAACTCAGCTTCTTCCATAACACACTGATATTGTATGGCATTATTGATGTTGTTAAAACCTAGACGCATACAACATGTTAATATCGTCGATGAAATGGCCTCATTCCTCTCGAGCGTCTCCATTTGTAACATTTTTTTTTGTGTTTTACGGCCCTTGGAATGCTAATGTTCTATCTCTCACACTTTTAAAACTCCACGCATGCTTCTCTTAGTGTGAGAGTTGCCCTAATATACGGTACTCATGCGACAATTGTACTCATTCAAACCAAACCCAAACCCTAAAAGAACTTTTTTAGTAAGGAATGACACGATAATGTTGGGTTACGAAAAATAAAAATTTAATATTATAACACGTTTTATTTAATATATTATTGCCTAAGATATAAAACCGTTGTTAGTCATATCATAAATTACTCGATCCCTCCTTAAAAATTAGAAAGAATATATGGTAAAAAGCACAGGGTTAGCTCTTTGTTGCAAAAAATTCTAATATATTTTAGTATACGACATATACTGGATGTATAGTTATGAATTTAATGAATAAGGATCCAACGACAAAAAATTCCGATATATTGAATCGCAATAGATTCAAAGGCCAAACAATATACAATTAACTTCAAAGCAACGGCCTACTTTTGGTAACTACACCAAACTGCCAGCTTTAGACGAGCTCGATCAATGCAAAAAAAATGACCGTTGTAGCATTCTATACATGCACATTACGCATCTTACATTTTTATATACAGAAATTAAAAAATTAAATTAAAAGAAAAAACCCCAGCACCGCTCCTATAAACCCTACTGTTATTCGACCGTTACAAGTCTTCCTCCGCACTGAACCAAGAGAGAGAAACTCTAGAGAGAGAGAGGCCGGACTTTCCTTCCATTGCTGGTCCTTTGGCCTCCTCTTTCTCCCTTCAAAAACCCCATTAATTATACCTATATGATATCGTCACATTCTTCAGACGCAGCAACCCAGCACCTCCTCCTCCAGGCAACCAAGAACCGCACCCGAGAAAACCCAGCAATGGAGTCACCTCAAACGAGGAAATCCGGGCTCAACCTCCCCACCGGGATGTCCGAATCACTGCTCCGCCTCGATTCCGTACCGGTTTCCTTTCGGGCGGTTTCCAGTCTCTCAGCGTCGCCCGGTTCTTGTCGGGCGATTTCGAACCTGTCCTCGCCGTCCAAGTCCTCGACTTGCAGCGATAGATTCATCCCCTGCAGATCCTCGTCGCGGCTTCACACATTCGGGCTCAACGAGAAGGCCTCGCCGGTGAAAGAAGGCGGCAACGAGGCGTATGCCAGATTGTTGAAATCGGAGCTTTTCGGGTCTGATTTCGGGTCCTTTTCTCCTGCAGGTGGTGGCAGCGGTGGTGCAGCGTCCCCAATGAGTCCCAGCAAGAACATGTTGCGGTTCAAGACGGAGAACTCTGGACCCAACTCGCCGTATTCGCCTTCCCTTCTGAGAAATGACGGTGGGTTTTCCAGTGAGACGACGCCTCCCAAGCCTCCTCGCAAGGTCCCCAAGACACCCCATAAGGTAATTAATTATCCCCTGTAACTTGTTCTTCCCTCTTTAGATCTTTAATTTTTAATGTTAATTTTGAAAATTTTGGCAGCTTAGGAATATGAAAGACAGAACCTTGCTAAGAAAAAAGTGATTAAAATAGTTTAATTTAGCTAAATATAGCTTAATTCAGCTCAATTTAGCTTAATTAGCTTAATTGTAATGCACTAGCAAGTTGATCTGATGGATTAGATTACGAGAATGGTTGATTTGAAAAGCTGCATTTCCTATGCTAGTGTGCAGGATTACTCGATATATGTCATGATTTTATTTTTTTTGATAAGTTGATATGTATCATCATACTAGTATTGATATTATGTCGATATTATGATGTTGATATGGTGTAAGTAATAGCTTGAAAATTAAAGTGGTTGATCTTAAAAGGCTTGATGTGTTGCAGGTTCTGGATGCTCCATCACTACAAGATGACTTTTACTTGAACCTTGTGGACTGGTCTTCCCAAAATGTCCTTGCAGTTGGACTCGGCACCAGTGTTTATCTTTGGAGTGCATCAAACAGCAAGGTGAGTTTAAACATAGATTTCCAACTTTTTGATTCTGTGGTTTCGAAGTCTAATTCAAAAGTTGTCTCTGCCAGTGTTCTTCAGTTTGTAGTAGTTTGTGATGCATTGTTTTTCCTCAGGTGACAAAACTGTGTGACTTGGGAGCTAATGACGGCGTGTGCTCTGTCCAATGGACACGGGAGGGGTCATACTTGTCAATTGGAACAAGTCTTGGTCGAGTTCAGGTAGCTATTTGTTTGAATCGATAGTCCTCTGATTTTATACACTTGATAGACAGATGGCCATTAATTGTGATGTTTTGTTCTAGGTTTGGGATGGGACGCAGTGCAAGAGGGTTCGAACGATGGGCGGGCATCAAACAAGGACCGGAGTTTTGGCGTGGAACTCGCGCATATTAGTTTCAGGAAGCCGAGACCGGAACATACTTCAACACGATCTTCGAGTACCAGACAATTACATCAGCAAGCTTGTTGGCCACAAGTCTGAGGTATGAAGACTTCAAAAGACTTGTGTGATTAATTGAGGTTCTTGGGAAAATGCAAACAAAATCAACTTTTCTTCAAATTTCAATTCTTCAGGTATGTGGGCTGAAATGGTCCAATGATGACAGGGAACTTGCATCTGGTGGCAATGACAATCAGGTAGCCATTACTAAGTTGTTTATTTTTTTTTTCCCCGTGTTCTATTCTCTTGCTCTCTTCTATGTTTCAGTCAATGGCTAACTTAGTGGCTTGTTGGTGACCAGCTCTTGGTCTGGAACCAGCATTCTCAGCAACCGGCTTTGAGGCTGACAGAGCACACAGCTGCTGTCAAGGCCATTGCTTGGTCACCTCACCAGAGTGGCCTTCTCGCATCTGGAGGCGGAACTGCTGACAGATGTATTCGGTTCTGGAACACTACAAATGGCCACCAATTGAACAGCATCGACACAGGAAGCCAGGTACATTTCAGTTCTGTTATTCCTACAAGTATAAAAGAGAATACCCTCAACTCACTCAAGTCGACTAAAACTTACAGGTCTGCAATCTTGCATGGAGTAAGAATGTGAATGAGATAGTCAGCACTCATGGGTACTCCCAGAATCAAATTATGGTTTGGAAGTATCCATCCATGGGAAAGGTTAGCCTTTTCTAGTGATTTTAAACTTTGTAAACCTTCATATCGACTTGAAGCATAAGAAAATGCAGAAAAAACCCTTTTCTGGTTGCAAGCTTTCTATCTAATTCCTTCTGGAATGTCCTCTTGTATAGGTTGCCACTTTAACCGGCCATAGCATGCGAGTTCTGTACCTTGCAATGTCACCAGATGGTCAGGTATTGCACCATTTTTGCCAGCCCGTATACGCACAAGTTCTTGTTTGTTTAAGCCTAAACTTCTGTTCTAACTCAAATAAAAATTCCTTTTACTGCAGACGGTAGTCACGGGCGCTGGGGATGAGACTCTAAGATTCTGGAACGTCTTCCCATCTGTGAAGACACATGTAAGCATGAATATCAATCATGATCCAATCTTCCCTCCCAAATCTGTTACAACTTCTTTTCTGATCCTTTTCTTTTCGTTTGTTATTTCAGACATCAGTGAAGGATACAGGTCTTTGGTCACTAGGACGAACTCAGATTCGATGATTCTCTTGCATATACATGAAGCGATATCTTGTAAATGGAGATGCTCTTTTTTTCTTTGTGGTCAGAAGAATACTGTAATTTATCAGTAGTGAAAACACAAATTTTCTTCTTTTTCTTTGGTTCTTTACCCCACACGAAGTTTTTGAATTTTGTAAAGTGTTCTCGTCTGATTAAGAAATTCAATAATATACATTTTCGGTGTTCATTTCCAGAGCCTCCTGTCTAACTTTCATATTTTTCATCAGTTCCTTTCTGTTAGCTCAAAGATCTGAGAAATGTGTAATGTGTACGACATCGCAACTTGGTTCATAAAATAGAAGTGAAAACCAATTAACAACATCAGTAACATTCAATCTTAATCTTTCGAAACACACATTTAGTACAAGATTGTTGAAAGGAATGTAGTTCAATTCAGGACACAATAATTCACAGCCGCCAATCGATCAGTTTACTCGTCTTGCAATACGCCTACAATGTCACAAATGTTGGATTTCTACTTAAGTTTGGGTGCAATCTTCATTCCAAGTCTTTGCCTGCGACTGCAGACCTTGACATATCAAATAAATCTCTCTTGACGATGATCTTGTAGCTTTAGGCCTCAACAACGATGCCTTTCTAAACAGCGGTTTGCAAAGCTTGTTGATTTCTACAGAACAAACGGCCAGAAGACGGGTAAAAAAACATATCGAAACAGAGCTTCAATGGAGCAATTACCGTTATTATGTTACCAGAACAAAGGGGAAAAACAAGAAAGGAATTAAGAAAAGGACCTTGCACATCTTCACTCTCTAAAAGCTTTATCACAAGATTGCCTCCCCTTCGCAATACACCGTTATCATCTGAAATTGTAGTTGCCCCATCATTACTTTCCTCTGTTTGAATTTCGTAATTGGAATGAGCTAAGGCAGCTCCACCAACAGCCAAATTCAGTGCTTGCATACCTAACTCGAGCGATAAAGCTGCATCTTTACTTGAGATTCCAGAAACGAGGGGACACATATCCGAGAGTACCACAGAAAACCCTTTCTGCTGCAAAAACACAATGGCAAAACCATGAATCTCTTCCCTATTCCTATCCTACATCTGCAAGAGGATCCTAGAAACGTTTTCCTTCACAAAAAACTAAGGTTGGTTCTCATTAAGTTAGAAATTCATGGGCACATGGTACAGTGTCAAAAGTTGGCAAGGAACCAAAATATTATTTGTTTCACACCTTGAAACATCCTGAAACAGGGTTGAAGGACAACGTGATCATAAATCGAAACAACAGCATAATTAACCAAGTTTCTAACAATTCTTGGACATAAAAAGTTGCTGTGAAGATTTGAATTGTTCTCACAATCGAAAGACGTAAATTAGCACAAGCATTTTGAACCATTGTTAATTAAAGCTAAGAAGCTAAGACAACAATACCTGTGGAGATAGTTCCCTGACATGGGCTCTGGGGAGTTTCATCACATCGGCGCAAACAGTTTGAACCCTCGAATCACAATGCTCAGCTGGAACCTTCACCTTCTGTTCTGCAAATTCCGCATTTCACAACCCAATTACTCCATATAAATTATCGAATAAACAGAAAAAGCACGAAAATTTAACTCGAAAGGATAGTGAAAAATGAGACCTTGAGATCAATCCCGACAACAAGGCCGCCATTTTTTAGGGGACCCAAGCTCTGGCAAGCCACCTGCAAATTTCAACAAAAACCCATGAATGTTATGAGAAGACGATCGAAATTTGAGTATAAAGTTAGGATTTTGAAATGAACAAAAGGGACCTGAAGCCAAGCGCCGGGAGCACAGCCGAGGTCGAGAACAGAGGAGCCAGGGGTTATGAGCTTGTACTGCTTCTGCATCTGAAGCAGCTGTTGAAAGATGTGGGTGGGTTAGTGGCAATTAGAGACAAGAACTTTGGGTAAAAAGGTAAATCAATGAATACCTTGAAGGCCGAGCGAGCCACATAGCCCAGGCGTTGAGCCTCTCTGTAGAAGAAATCTGGTTTTCCTGCCCCACTCATCTTACCGCTTTCTTTCTCTCTGTTTCTTTCCCTGGTTTCTTCTTCGCAATAAAACCCTAAACCCCAACCTGAGTTTTTTTTTTTTTTTTTTTTTTTAAAGAAAACTTATATATGACCAAAAACATCGCCTGAGGTGAACTCGTTTTTTCTTTTTTTTTTTTCCTTCTAAAAATCACTCTTAATCTTCTTAATTAAATTGATAATGTGATAGTGTTTGGACCCAAAATGACATTTTGGGGGCCGAGTTCAGAAATATTCTCGGCCCAATGTTGTTTAGAATAGTGTCATGGGCCGGCCTTGTCAGGGTTGGTCGAGTCCTAATATGAGAAAGATTACTTTGGATAAAGACGAAGAAGTTGAATCCTGATACAACGGGGAGTCTCAAGGTTGGAAGTAAGAATGAATCTAGTTCATTATAGGGCTTGGTACAGAGGCCTATTGGAACTAGGATTGGCCGAATCATAATCAGATTGGGATAAAGAGTTCTAGTTTGAGTACATCTTTGATTCGGCCAAGAGTTTTTTAGCCACTATAAATACAAGAGGTCGTGCGACATTCTAAGGCTCTCCAATTCAACACATAAATCTGCCCTGCGCAAACTCTCTCAACCTTTTGAGATTTTTATTTTCTTGTCCGCCAACACATCTTCAGTTTGGATAAACAACACTGTGAAGGCAACCGGTAAACATCTTCAGTTTGGATAAACAGCATTGTTGCCGTAGAACCAGTCGATCGCAAAGCATCTTCAGTTTGGATAAACAGCACTGCGTCGAGGCCGGTTGGTTATCTATCCAAGTCTCAGTCGAGAAGGACTTCCGGGTTCTTATTGGCAGAGGTTATCTCATCAGCCTTTTCGGCAAGGTGAGGTATTACGAGTTACTAAGCTCGGCACATCGAACGCCGAGTTGTTTTATGATCGGATACTCGCAAGTTGGTTTCAGAGTTCGGCATTCAGACGGCCGAACCACTTTCACTGTCAAGACCTACATCAGTTTCGAGTACCTGTGCCCTTACACGTTGGTGTCGATTCGGCGTGCTTATACTTTCACAAATATAATCACCGTGACCGAATCCGGCGCCGACGAGTCGTGAACTTCGCAAGACTAGTAGCCTTGTCTTCAGGCTCTAGAATCCAAAGGCCGAGGCACGTTCCTTACTCGGCCGCAGTCCCAAGATCAAGAAGTTAGCCGCGCACACAACGCAACATCAACATTTTACTCACCGGCCGAGCTCGGCCGTCGAGTTGGCACGCCCCGTATTCAACCGAATGACGTAGTTAGCTTATTAATTACTCAGCCTGCGCGCCACGTAGGCTTGGTAGTTTTTAGGGTCAACAGATAGATATAAGACTTCAAACTGAAGTACGCTGTTGAGACCAAATTGCGTAATTGATTTTCTTTTCATGCTAGTAAATATTAGCCGAGGAGAAAATGAAGCTTCATGATGACATTTTTTTGTTTATGTGTGCTAGTTTGGTTTCCAAGCCAACCCACAAATGAATCAATACTTATCACGTCATTATTTTGACAAACAATCAGATTAGCAAATAGCAAAAAGACATATATGAGTACGACTTTTTTTTTTTTTTTTAACGAACGATACTGTCTACATTAAGAGGTGGGGGAGTGGCTAAATCTCACAATGAGCTAGCAATAATGTGGTTTAATTTTGCATTTGGCTAGAATTGAAGCTAAGACCTCTAACTTACAAGTGAAAAAGAATATCACTAGACCGTAGTACAAAATGACATATGAGTACGACTTTTACCTCTCATAATACAATATTATTGTGAGGAAATTGAAACTGTATAACTCATTCCCAACCTAAGAAGGTGTAAATCGTAAAAGCGCTAAATTCTTTGGTGGGTTATTGCCTATAATAAAACGCAATTTTGTTGGATAAAGTAGGTGGCTGTTGAATGGGGGAAAGCGAGGAATACAATTCAATTGGTGAGATAAAGTTGTTGCTGTTGTCCCACATCGCCCAGAGATAGATGAGAAGCTGCTGGAGAGATTATAAAATGGAACAGAAGCCGCACGTTCAAACCATCTTTGCGCTTGGGGCAATGACGCAGCTAATGAGGTTCTAACCGAGGCGCGTCTATTGCTGGTTGAAAACTATTTCCAAACCCCCTCACTGGCCTGGGCTCAGCCTTGGCCTCTGAGAATTTCTGGAAGGGCTCCCTTCGGGGTAAAGCCCTACAATTCCAAGTCCAAATTTCTTGCTTCTTTGCAGTCTCCTGATACAAAGTTGCCACTGCTTTTATGTCCCCTTATTTGCTGCAACCGCTCACGCAAATCACCCGGAAGCCAATCTAAGAGGTAGTATTGTAATCACTAGAACGCGAAGGATGACATTCATCTCGGCTTTCATTGTTTTGATCAGCATACAAAGTCATGTCACAAGGGGAAGAAAGAGAGTGCTTCTTCCCAAGAAGCTCATAAACTGATTGCTCTGCAGCTTCAAGTGCTGCAGGCTCATGATATATTTCGGTCTTTTCTTCCAAAGAATTTGGTTAACGTACTTGAGAACTACATCACTAAAATCGCAGTCCTCGGATGATTCCCCATCCGAATTCGTACTCGAAATTGGATGGGAAGGTGCACAATTTTGATCAAGAAACTTACCTGTTGTCTCATATACATTATCTAGATTCTGACTAGTATTGCTGAACACAACATGTTGTCTCAGATACATTATATCGTTCAAAGTTAGTATTCACGAGCGTGTAAGTGACTATCAATTGTTGATGCATGTGAGTCTCATAATGTATTAACAAATAATATCACTCTCGTGCATGTTAATTAGCTCTTTCCTCCCTCTTCATCACAACCAATTACATTTAAGGAAAACTAATGAAAAAGGCTTGAAAACTTTAAGTTTTAACGATAAGGACAAAATAAAGGTTAAAGTGAATAGTACCATGATTGACTTTTTAGTGTAAAAATGTGGTTTTTCGTTAAAGTGAACAGTATCGCAGGCTTTTCGTTAAAACTCCCTTACATTTAATGTCCTCTTTAGTTACACACTTGCTGCCTCGCACGAGTCACACCAAGCTCAACTCAATTTAAGTTTTTCATTTTTGAATTATTCTTCTTTTTTTTTCTTTTTCTTTTTGGGTGTTATTTTGTTTTAATTTTGGGCCAAAGGCCCAAAGATGATATGGCCATGTGATCAGGTGTGAGGAGATCAGATTCTCAAAAGCCCATTTCATATAAGTGAACAGAATAACATTGTTTCAAGAATTCAACTTTTATTTGGGACCCTCGTGCATACCTAATGTGGGCTTTTGACAGTAACACCTTCGGTAGGAAGGTACCCGCGAACACATATCCATAACCGATGAAATTTTACTCTGACACAGATATTTACAAAGATACTTTAACAACATAAGGTTAACCCGCACATCAGCCACAACTTAGTATTAAAATCACAACAAATATATAGATATATAGGCATCATGATCGAGTGAGCCGAACTTGAGATCTACTTTTACCAAAGGGGAAACTAGGTACCAACTAAACCAATTGGTCATGTGCAATCAGGTATACACTTGAACGAGCGTTATCCGCCTCCATACCCGGCAAAAGAAACGGGTGACCCGAACCCGCACCGTTTTGAGGTGTTTTAGATCCAATTTAGTTCCTTGCTGATATGCTGGCCAATTCAAAATATGTAGGCAAGTAGGCAAGAAGACTACAAACTTTGCCAGATAACAAATCCACATGATATATTTCTTTTCTTCAACTATACACGTGATTTTGCACGTGCCAAATGTGCTCATATGTCACAGCCACCGCCCAAGTTGGTTGGCCAATTCAAAAAAATTAAATAAATAATTAGTCCAACAGAAAAGGTGTAAATTATACGCAACTCAATCATGCAATCGCAACCCATCTTTGAATCATGCAATCATACACATTGAAAATAATTAAAACAAGTTTATTCCTGTTTATGAATATTCACATTTCTCTACATTACAAGTTGGTGAAATAAAAACAAATTGAATTCAAACAACTGTGAGTTGCTGTTAGACTGATCTTTATTCCGACGAACCATTTACATTTCCCGGCCTCCCTCAGACAGAGACGCCGGCAATTGAATTTAAACTGTGGGGGTGAGGATTTTACACAAATTTTGGGTCATTTGTACATTTGTCTTCTTCTTTCCCTGTTTCTGTCAACGTTTCATGTTTTTTTCTACATCATACAATCGGATACCTTTCAGCTCCATGCCTATCGGTCGGGTGCTTCTGTGATCTTCAGAATGCTGGCAAGGCCGGGTGCTTGCTGTGTTGCTTTGCTTGGTGTTGGCACCAGTAAGAATGGGCAGCCAACACTCGGTCCAGAAGCTCCTGAGGAACGGGCTCTCCCCTTCTTTGCTGAGGAGAGATTTTTGCGGTGTGGACTAAGGTTTTCCATTTATCCTGCATAAAACCACCACAAGGCACATCAAATACAACATAAATCATGTAACTTGTGCCTTCCAGAGAAGCAATCAATGGCAATGTACCTGCAAACAAAATAATGATCGAGTGATGTAGGACAAGATAACCATACAAACAAAATTTACCTTCAGGTCCACATACGTTCGATGATCTGCATTCTCAAATGATCGCAATTTAACATCCCGCCACCTGCATATTCATAACATTGTTAAACCACTATTATCCTTCAAAACGGAATCATGCATCTCGCACTGATCCTGTTTAAGTGGTAACGAACATCACACCTTCCAGTTCCAAGTTCCTCAACTGCTGTCACCAATGCTTCGACTTCTGAGACAGAGAATGGTCTCCTGGTTCGACGCTGTGCAAGCTCAGATCGCTTAGTTTTCTGGCTCACAGGAACTATGGCTAGTGGCTCCATGCTCATTTCTGGAATCGCAACTAGCGCCTGGGATTCCAGCATTGTTTTGTTGGTCAATATGTCAATATGAGAGGAAACTGGTTCATGATTAGTTTCAGCAAGACTGCCTGAATTGGTTATAGGAGGAACGTCAGACAACACATCAGACATTGGGGAGTCCAAGACAGGTATGCCTGGGGACCTGAAACAACGATGCATATTTGCTGTAATGAGAACACACGTTCCTCAAGTCAATAGAGCAGAACCGTAATGCAAAACTTGTCCTATCCATTTAGATTAAGGCTCAACAATTTTTTTTTTTTCACATACGCATCATAACACCATCATCATGAATAATTAGCACACACTATTGCCTACAAAATTGCATTAATTAAGAATTTATGATACTAAATCAAATAACGCATACCGGAGGGAAATTCATCTATCAATTGTCTAACCAGCCTCAAATATATTGTATAAGCAGCTACGGACTTAATAAAATATGGAAAACAAACGTCATAAATTCCAGCAGAAAAATACCATCTCAGCATGCATAACAACTATGAAAGAAAACAAAGTCGACCCAAATGGGCAATCAAAAAAATTCCAACTTTAGACAAGGGACTTCTCACAACACATCAATTACCTGGCCACCATCTCGCATGAAAATGGAGGATCGCCAGAACACAAAAATGGAGGAGCTTGCACGGGACTAGGCTCCAACATAAAACCCAGAGAATCCGAACTGTCTTTGGAAGAAATTCCCATCTGCATTAGAGTTCTGTTGTCATCTCTTATGTTTTTCCCTTGAACAAGTACTCCAACACTTAAACCATCCCTAAGTATGGCATTCACTGCATCCATGACCGTCCTCTGTAAAATTTCATATCACAAATGTAAAATATTCAGGCCCAGAAGTGATGAATAGTCAACAACTACTTGCTAAACAAGACCCAATACTAGCGAATAAACAAGCATATTCCATGCCATTTGAGGAAAATTCTTATTGTAAAGAGGAAGGAGAAAACCTGCGACCTGAACATTATTTTATGGCCAATGGTACGTAAAATAAAATAATGCGTCTGAATTAATACCTTCAATGAACCGACTGTTTCAGTTTCTGGGACCTCAATGACAAGCTCTGGAACCCTAAAGGATTTGATTCTCAATTTCACTGCAGAAGGAAAGATAATGCACAATGATACTGGTTATACAATCGAATAAGGAAAGTGTTTAACACCAAATTTTCAAAACTTTAATTACCATGAGATTCCTCAGAGCGGAAAGATGTTTGATGACCAATAACTGAAGCTGACGCTCCGTTTGCTGCACAGAAGAATAACTATTAAGAAAAACCAATACCACAAGCCTTAAGTCCCAAGAACACAAAAAGAAACCGTAACAACAAAATATCTACATAATTGTGCCAAAGTAGCATACCAGCTGGACCAGTTTTATCTCCATTATCGGGTGAGTTAGAAACACTTTCACCACTAAACCCTCCATCAGAAGTCACTACCGAACTCCGGTCAACCAGTTTCCTCCTCTTATAAAGAGTGTCACGTTGAGATCTTTCACGGTTGTAAACAGTTTTCCTTTTGTGATAAATAGTTTTTACTCCCCCATCTAGAAAAACCAAAAACATAAGCTCAACATTAAATGAATTTGCATCAATTTATGATGCTAACCAAAGCACAATAAGAAACTTACCATATCTATAGTGCTCACATTCCCTCAACTTTGGAGCCGCTTTCCAGTACTTGGATGTCAGTAACTTCCTTATTCTTCGGTCTCCAACACGTGGTGGAGGCCTAAAGACCTTCACCCTGTTGCTAGGTTTAATGCACCTGGTAAAGTTTTCGTCATCATCTCTACTACCTAATTCAATATCATTCCTATGCCTGGAAAAAGAAGCATTAGGAACAGGATCCCTGAACAATGACAATTTGACATTGCTGTCTCCATTGAGCATTGCAGGATAATTTGCATGCGGTTCAGTTGGATCCTTGGAACTGCATGGGTTAGCTATCTTCAAAGCTCCAGTTTCTAACGGCTTACTATCTTTCTGTACTTCAATTCCATTTGCTACATTACCATAACAGGACTCCACAATACCCGGGGATCCCCCCTCTACCTTACCAGAATAATTTTGAAATGTGGGCCTGCTAATGGAAATTACAGACTTTGCCCCGCGCCCAGCTTTTGCAGAGCTGTCTGAACTTGTAATAACTGAAGTGCGTTCCAAAACAGTATCACTGTCGGCACACGGAATTTCTTTTAGAATGCCCTTCTGATCAACGTTTTGGGATGTCAGCCCTAAAGAAACACTTTCTTCGGAGCTTCCCTGATCAGGGCACTCTTCTTTCAGAGGTTTATCTTCATCTTGTCTTTCCTGCTTAACATCTATGCCAAAGGCAGGCTGCAAATTTCCTTCAGAAGCATTACTGGAGGCAGAACTTTCACTCTCCTGCAATAACTTTCCAGCTAAAGAGGCCAATAATTCAAATGCACAGAATTGGCCATCCTCGACCAACTTCCTATGTGGGCCCCTCTGAAACCAGTAACCGAAATTCGTGAATTCAATACAGGGTTTATCATCCAAAACCAAAAAGGTAAGGAGAAAACAAAAAGAGGCAACCCTAGAATTTCAGGAATGCTTACCCTAGCTGATCTGGGAGCTCTAGGTATAGTAGGGACCTGGAAGCCATTAAATCCAAAATCGAGCCTCTTCTTCAACACCATATCTCAAGCATACATGGCAATTTGAACTCATCAAACACAAAGAAGCATCAACCCCGCATTCAGTTCACTGTCATAAGATATTCAATTCATAGAAAGAACACGTGTCAGGCTTAGCTTGGGGAAAATGTGTTTGCATAATCGAAACAAAATCTCATTGATCACAAAAGGAAGATAACAATAAATTCAGAATCCTACGTCATACTACTATATCAAAACCAACATAAAATAAAATCCCACAATGAGATCGAAGTAGTGATATAATGTTCCTTCTTTAAAGATGCATATTAACTAAAATATAGCAAGAATAGACTGCCTCCGTGATCCATAACGTAAAACTCATGATTAGCCCTCCAAGTCTCCTAACCACCAAACCACCCCTCTAGGTTTAAGTGCCTAATCATTCCTATAATTCTTAGAAATCAAACAGATCCCTCAGATTAATTGAGGAACAATAGCAAAATCCAACACGGTAAGATTTGGAATATAAAACTACTCGAAAGACTTGAACCAAAGCTTGAAACGAAAACATAATAAAAACTAAACTAATCTGCTCCGCGGTATGCAGAAAATCATAAACCAGATCTTAAAACCCTAATCAGAGGTCTTTTCAAAAGAAAATTCCAGGTAATTGAACAGATACAATATCAAGCATGAACCGGAACCAAATTGGAAGTCAAGGCTCCAATCACATCTGAAACTAGTTGTTTAATATACAAAGAACTTAGAAATGTAAATTGCATTTAACTTCATAAACCCAAAACCCAGAAAACGAATTCCCATTTGAAAAACTGAATACACAACAAGAAGAATTCCAAATCAAATCCAATTCAGCAAAAGCAATTACAAATTCAACGCCAATTCCGATCTTAGTTCTGTAATCTGTTTTACGCAGCGATGAATTCAAAGCAAAACTAAAATCCCATAAACCTCAGATCAAAAGAAATGGACTTCATGCAAAACAAAACCCATGATTCTGATCATGACCACAAATTCTCAATCAAACCCAATTCAGCACATCCAAACACGACCCAAATTCCCCAATCAGATCCCGATCTCAATCAAAATTCAAAATTGCATGCAGTAATTGAACACACCCAATTGCTCAACCGAAGCAAAACCCATAAGTTATTGAGCAGAGCAACGCTGAATTCTCAAAAACTAAAACCCAAATTGCATCAAACCAAAATCCCAGCAGAGAAACTCGATTTACTCACCTCTTGGACAAAGATCTTCTTCTGGGTTAAATCTAAAACCAATATATCTACAATTTTTCAGGGAAAGAAAAAACAGAAAATCTGGGAAATGTGTAAGAGATCTGCGAGAATACGAAGCAAGAATTGGTGGTTTCTCTCTCTAAATCTCTCTGCGAAAGGGAAAAAGGAAAAACCCAATTGGATTGTAAAATGTTAATAATTTTGTATATACAAATACCATGCAGAAGAAACAGTGGCCTTAAACCCCTTGTTATATATGTTTCATGGTTTTCTGACCACAAAACCGGGCGAGCCAGTAAAAGGGCAATAATTTCCGGGTAATTGCAGGTTCCCTAAACCCCCTCTTCTGTTTTTTTTCCTTCTTTTTTTCTCTCTGTCTCTCGCTCTCTCTTGGACCAGTTCTTCATCTTCTTCCTTCTTCCTCTTTTTTCTTATACATCCATTAATCCATCAGCTGAGGTGGAGATAGAGCTCTCTTGCCACGTATACCTCCCATGTCATTTTTTTTTTCCTTTTTTTTTTCGAAAACTGTTATTACCACTTCGAAAATTTTATTTCATACTTGTCATAAATGTTGTTTTTTTTTTTAATGTAAAATATTTGGAATGTAAGATGAGAATTTTAGAATACTAACAATAATTTTCTTATTTTCAGACGATAATTTTTTTGTTGGAATGGGCAATGAAAATGAAAAAAAAAATGCTAATAAGTTTCTCTCAAAGTGCGACTCTTCATAATCTCTTTTCAACTACAGAGTTTGGAGCCGAGACAAAATGTTTCTTCTTCTTTTATCATCACTCACTTAGATTTATTTTGTAAAAGAGGAAGATGGAGCATTCGTTCATTTATTCTTTCGTCTTCTTAAAGCTAAGTCTAACCCTTTTGCTTTGTAACAGTTAGCTACAACCATAGACTTAGAGCTCGTTTGGATGTACTTTTAAAATGACTGAAAGCGTTTTTGTTGAAAATGTTTTTAGAACCAATCCTTAGTAAAAATACAAGTAAATCCTGAAAAAGTACTTAAAGTGCTTCATGGAAGAAGCACATAATTGGTGATTCTTGCATAAAGCACTTAAATGCTTTTGGAATCCAAAAATATTTTTTCAAAAAACACTTTCAGTCATTTTAAAAACACATCTAAACGAGTCCTTAATCTCTAGAAAACAGTTAAACTGAATAGTATTTTTATATCACTCATGAATCCGTGATTGATCGATCGATCTTAGAATAATTAGAATATGCAAAAGAATAAATATTTAACCTTTGACATCACCCACATACATCTCTATTGGCTATAGCCATGTAATCATAGATTCTTACCCCCAATAATGTGTTGTCGTATATTCTAAAGTAATTAAGTGTAATCAAATTACGAAAATACACTTCAAACAAATCACTGTTATCCATTAATATTGTTGGACCAAATTCTACTCAGGTTGGCGAGTGAACCTCCAAGCACAAAGATAAGGGAAGGATCACGAAACTAGATGTCGGGGAAGATGGTTCTCAGCGTAAATGCTCCGACGATCAAGTTAGAAATGAGTGATGGATCATGGATGGTAGATTATTGTGGATGTAAATTTCTTCCTCTTTGTTCTTGGACAAAATTGCACCTACAAAACAAATAACACCTTAGGTCCAGGCCAAGAGCCTCACGCGCCCATGATGAATGGGGGGCTTTGGCCAAAGAACCTCTGATGCCAAAGTTAGAATTTTGAGAGAAAAGTGTTTAGAGAATTTTGAAAATTTAGCAAGAGAATTGGAATTGAGTTTTGGAGAGAATGATGTAGTATTTATAGGGGGTGGCCGGCCCTTTTAGGATGAGGAGAACCGGCCACTTGGTTGGTATTTTGGGTGAGGTTCATGATTTGTAGCTAATTAGGGATAATTGAATAATAAATCAATTAATTAGCTAATTAATAGAATAATTTCCTAATTGATTAGCTAATTAATATAATAAAAATGAATGATTTGGGAGTTACCTTGTGAAGAGGATTTGATGAGGATAGATGAAATAGGTTTTGAATTGTTACCTATTTTGGGCACTTTTGACTTGGTTGAGGAATGATTGCCCGCTGCTCGCGTGTAGGAATCCCGATATGCCTCAAGGGTATTTTTGCCCTTTTTAATCCAAAAATTCACGTGTCGCCTTGTGATTATTTTTGGCTCCACAAATGCCCCCACACCTGCTGGGCTGCTTACAGGAAAGGGCAGCAGGTGTAGAGATCTCCAACTTTGATGCTGATTCTCTCTTGGACTTGGAATTAGATTCTTCTAGGAAAGCGAAATAAATCGCCTCCAAAGCCTATTTAAGCCTACCTTAAGTAGGGGATTAAATCAACTTCGGAGGGCAATTATTTATCCTTACAAGAAAGAGAGAAAGCTAGAGAATATTTGTTCCCCCTTCCCTAGCACTCTGATTTGCTTGCCCGTGCAAAGAACCGCCTTCAGTTGATTTCTTTGTCTTGTTCGCGCCACACCAATGTAAGAAAAAAATTAATTCTCCTTATCTTCTTCGTGGGAGATGCTGCCACGGGGCAGCCGTCGGGGTGGTGCGGCACGTCGGTTGGCAGGGGCCAGGAGTTAGCTTGGCATGGGCCAAGGAGGTGGTATGGCAGGGGTCATTGCTTGTGCTGCTCGGCTTGATTGAAGCCAAGGATTAGCTTAGACGTGGCAGCCCAAACTATGCCAAAGATATGCTGCTTGCGTGTAGGAATCCCGATATGCCTCAAAGGTATTTTTGCCCCCACACCTGCTGGGCTGCTTGCAGGAAAGGGCAGCAGGTGTAGAGATCTCCAACTTTGATGCTGATTCTCTCTTGGACTTGGAATTAGATTCTTCTAGGAAAGGGAAATAAATCGCCTCCAAAGCCTATTTAAGCCTACCTTAAGTAGGGGATTAAATCAACTTCGGAGGGCAATTATTTATCCCTACAAGAAAGAGAGAAAGCTAGAGAATATTTGTTCCCCCTCCCCTAGCACTCTTTTTTGCTTGCCCGTGCAAAGAACCGCCTTCCGTTGATTTCTTTGTCTTCTTCGCACCACACCGATGTAAGAAAAAATTAATTCTCCTTATCTTCTTCTTGGGAGATGCTGCCACGAGGCAGCCGTCGGGGTGGTGCGGCACGTCCGTTGGCAGGGGCCAGGAGTCGGCTTGGCATGGGCCAAGGAGGTGGTGTGGCAGGGACCATTGCTTGTGCTGCTCGGCTTGATTGAAGCCAAGGATTAGCTTAGACGTGGCAGCCCAAACTACGCCAAGGATCCGCTGCTTGCGTGTAGAAATCCCGATATGCCTCAAAGGTATTTTTGTCTTTTTTATCCAAAAACTCACGTGTCGCCTTGTGATTATTTTTTGCTCCACAATTATATATTCCGATAGAGATGAGTGTCTAATAGGAGTCATTTGAGTGGGAGTTGTTGGGCACGATGTAGAGTATCTACGATACTCACTCCGGTTGGAGAGCCAACCGGCGACGGACTTGCAGGGAATCATGCTATGTTGACATGTTGTTATTTTATTTTATTTGTGGTCAATTAATTGACATGTTGTTATAGTAGCATCAGGAGTGCATAACTATTCCAGAGATGTAGAAATTATGGTCTCACAAATATATTTAATTATATTCTAATATGGCGATTCAGCCAATCATATACATGGGATGCCAACTTGTTTATATAATAACACTTTAGTGTGTTCCTAAGCAACAGCTTTTAATGGTTTATACACTATTTATCCGGTCACTAATAAGATTATTTTTATTAGCATTACTTTGTCTCTAGAAAGAGTGAAGAAACGAAGTGATTATACACTTCTTCATAGAGAGATTATTTAAAACCCTTAAGGTCTGTTTGGTAACTGCTCTGCAACATGGCAAAATGAGGGTTAAAATATAACATATGGAATTGATCTTGACTCATTTATCAAAACATTTTAACAACTCATTTAACGTAGCATAAAATTCTCATCCAAATTTTACTCGTTGTGATCACCTAAGAGGAAATTCTAGCTATCATACAAATACAGTATACAACCAACAATTTGCCTTATTTCTATCTCTTAAATTACGTAAATAAATCACTTGATAAGAGATAGAAAAGGTGATTATATTTCTCAGATAAAGAGACACTGTAGAGGCTTAGGCATGTTTTGACAATATTTTGTTTAATGGTTTGAGTGGGGTTAGTAAAATGAATCAGTAAAACCACATAAACCTAAGAGCAAATCAATGGCCTAAAACGACTTAAACTAAACCCATAATTCTAACACCACACGACCGATTAAGATTATGATGTTTCGCCACGTGGAATTAGTGCGACACTTTTACATGACTTGTCGTTTGTCCTAGTCGGATCGAATCATTTGGCACTACACACGTAATGGCTTATACTCTGTTAAATCGGGTTATAAGATTGCTCAGGAGATGAATCAAAATGGAGAGCTTGGGCGGAAGGGTGTGGGACAGTCAAGTGGGGAGCATATTAAGGATCCTGTTTGGGCGGATTTATGGAAGCTGCAGGTCCCTCCAAAGCTTAGGCATTCTACATGACTTGTCGTCTGTCCTAGTCGGACATAGATGTAGAAGTGGTGGTAATGGAAAAAAAAACACGGATTCTACGACGTGGAGTTCGTTTAGAGACAAATTGTCCACATTGTGGGAATGAGGGAGAGACACAGGTACACCTCTTTTTTAAATGCCCGTATGCTCGGGTCTTTTGGTTTGGTTCTCCTTTACAATTGGATGTGGTATCGGTGGAAGGGGAAGATTTCCTGGAATGTTGGAAGTGTCCGTGCAGAAAATATGGTGAGGAAGTGGAGGGGGTTCAGTTCATGCATTGGGTTGTATGCGGGTTGTGGAGGATATGGAAGTGTAGGAATCAATTGGTATTTTAGAAGACTGGTGGAGCCAAATGTTGCTTTGGAATTATTGCAGCGGCACTGGGGGGGGAGCTTGACTATTTTGACCGAGAGCACACACGGCCTGCAAGTCGTTCATGTCAGGTTGGGGGTGAAGGGGCTCAGGTGGCATGGGTGAAGCCGCCTTTTCAAACAATTAAAGTGAATTGTGATGGTGCTTGGTGTAAGCAAACGGGAAGGGGAAGTTATGGGTGGGTTGCTATAGATTTTGCGGGGATTTTTAAAGGAGTTGGTGGAGTGGGGAAGGTGTTTTGTGAGTCTGGTTTGATGGTGGAAGCAGAAGCAGTGCGTCCAGGTTTGTCGGCATGTGTGGAAAAAGTCTATGGCTTAGTCCAACTTGAGACAGATTCTAAGGTTTTGGTGGACATGTTAACGGGTGTATTACAACCGGAGGCATTTTCGGAGGCTGTCATTTGGGATATTCATCATCTAAAGCAACAATTGAATTCAGTTGAGTTTCTTTTTATTTCTCGATCCTGTAATGGGGCTGCGCATTTGATGGCAAATCATGTCATGCAGCTGGGGGTTATCAAATGTGGGATTTTTTAGAAACAGAGTGGTTGTTTAATACTCTGACTTTTGATGTAAACATTTTCATTTGTCTTTAATAATAAGGAAAACTAATGAAAAGGGCTTGAAAACTTTTAGTTTTAACGATAAGGACAAAATAAAGGGTAAAGTGAATAGTGTCAAGTTTGACTTTTTAGTGTAAAAATGTGGTTTTTCGTTAAAGTGAACAGTACCGCGGGCTTTTCATTAAAACTCCCTTAATAATATTATTCTCCTTGGAAAAAAAAACAAAAAACAAAAAACCAAAAAAACACAAAAAAAACACGGATTAAGGCAGAGAATATTTGACAGCGTTAGTTACTAGGAGGAGGGGATTTGATTGGGTGGCACGCGATAACGGAATGAGTGGCCAAATGCGGTTTCGCGGTTATCCCGTCAATACCATCTGGTTAGCAGTTGTCTTACACGTTTCCTTCACTTTCTTCGAGAAACCCACAGTAACTGTCCTGCTACGCCCGCCAACGTATCTGGTAGCCGGTCACCCTCTTTCTTTTTATACGCTTGTCGATTACATTTTGGACTGGTTGGTGGGTGAGTGGCTGCGAGTGGATTGGGTTTATGGTGTACTGGAGTTTGGGCTTCACCTACTTTTTTTTATTATTATTTTAATGTGAAATGGGCCTCATGGGCTTTTGTTTTAATTTATTTTTTGAGATTCATGTATTTTGATTAATGTTACGTGTGATTTAAGCAAGTCTCATCTTTTTTTCTTTTTTTTCTTTTTTTTTTATGCAACGATAGTTTTACTTTTATAACAAAGTGATGAAGATTTGAATTAAATGCCTCACTTGTCAATATAATAAATTGATATCAAAACATTTATAAGAATCGAAAATAAAACATTTTATTTATAAGTCAAATGAAAAGTCATATTACTAGTTATAGTACTAGTAGCAATCAAATCTCATTTTTGAAGAGATATTTATGGAGAGAATTTGTCTACAACCAAGATGTATCATTTTATGTCTACAATGCTTATTAAGGGTATGTTCGAGATTGTTTCTAAAAGAGCTAAATTGATTTCGATTTCTAACATTCAAAATCACTTCTAAATTTGTTTGGTAGACAGACTTAGAAGTGCTTATGACTCAATAAATGCTTGTTTGAAGAAACACATGTTAAATGCTCATTCAAGAAAGAACTTTCAAGTGCTTTTCTAAGTAATTGATTTTTAATAAAAAAAAATCAAAGTAACTATAATTAAAGCACTTAAGAAAATAAGTGTTTTTTTAGAGAATGAAACTCAAGCATGTCCTAAGTATCCACAACACAAGTTATCGTCATGTGGTAAGTTTTGTAGATAATAGATAGTGATTTTTTAGTTTAAATACCAATTATAAGAATTTTTTAGCTAAAGTACTATGTTTTTAGTTTATTTATCTAAAATACTATGTTTTTAGTTTAGGTACCAATCAAAAAGTCAACCGAAATAATTCTATAAATACTACTATGATAAAAAATAATTACATGATTGTCACTCAATCCTACTGCGTTTTTCAATCCGCCAAACTTTTCCTTGCGACTAATTGATCAAATTTTTCGGCAGTCGACTGATCAAATTTTCCGGTCTCAATGTCATTGTCCAAAAGTGACCTTAAAAAAAAACATATTAAGTAATGAATTTTCTCGTAAGTTCTCTAATTTTATTTTGTATACATGTAAAAAAACAATAAACTCACTCAACAAAACATAATTGAAGATGAAAATGTTCCATATATTGTTTTTTAAGTCATTGTTGAACCATGACTTGAAATTTTTCAATGATCAGAAAAAAGTTTCGTTCACAATGACTGTGGTCGGCCGACAATTTTTGGCACATGTATCGGTGACATGAGGATCGTGTGCAATGAGAATAAAAATACAAATGGTCTTATGCTTATAAGCAGTGGCGAAGCCACGTGAGGGCAAGGAGTGGCGTCCGCCACTCCCCTCGCCGGAAAACACACCTAGGTGAGCTAGTTCAGCCCCTCCGTTGTCTTGGTCAAATTTGTAGAGGAAGGGCGATAATTTGGTTGGATTTGCAGAGGAATGACGAAGACGGAGAAGAGAGGTTGGGGCGAGGGGGGAGAGAAGATGGAGGAAAGAAGATGGGCTGAAGAAGAAACCATAGCCATGGCATGGAGATTAGCAGACATTGGAGAAGAAGAGTTCTGTTTGGTATTGGGTTTGAAGGGGTTGGTTTGCGTTTGGTTACGAAGATAGCAAAAGTTGAGATTGTTTTAACCCATTTCTTTTTTTTTTTTGTGGGTTATTAACTCATTTCTTTCATTTATTATTATATTTTTTTTATTCTTGTACGTATTTTTATTTTCTCTTTTAAGACTCCTACCGTATTTATCTTAAACTCTCGCATTATTTATAAATATTGTATTACTTTTGAAAAAAAATGTAAATATTGTTTAATGCTTATTTTACGATAATTTAAATTCATCTAAGCTACTGCCTAGATCTCACCTAGGCACCTAGCTACTAGGTTCCACTCCGTTGTTTGACTAGCATATTTTAAGAGGATCTAATCCTAGCCAATTTAAGCCTTTTACATTGGCTTTGATATTATTGCTAACAACCGCTTTGATTGAGAGACTATTTTCTGCTATGAGTATTGACTCAAAACTTTGCACTCTCCAACGTGAAAGCAACCGCTTGGATTGAACTTTGCCCTCTTTTGAATTTCGCCCCTCCCATCAGCAAATCCTGGCTTCGCCACTGCTTATAAGTGTATACATTTGCCCACAATTTGGGGCTTAATCAAAGTAGAATGGGAAGGGATTGGTAGTTTTCCTTAAAACTTCTATTAAAATTGGTTTAGTCTCAATTTGCCTTAAAAGATTTACTCATGATGACATAATATGTTTCTCCTACTCATAGAGAAAAATTACTTGAATGTCATGAGGAGTGTAACCCTTACACTCCTTTATTCCTTTAGTATAAATCTTGTGACATTTCTTTACCACTCACCATGCACTTCGCGCGGGATGAGTACTAAAAGAAGAAAGAGCATACACATGTTGTATTGAGTTATTATCATACTGATTATGTGTGAAGGTGGAAACATTTTAGTTAAACTAACAAACGAATAATATTGTCTTAAGAGATATCATATCGCTAAGATCGACATTATTAACAATTAATTTTGTGATTATAAAGATCGTAATTTTTGTCTCGTAATTAGAGTTTAGTGGCGACATATTAAAGAAAATTCTAATTAGAAATCTTGATATATAGAAATAGTATATTCACAAATAGGTAATCATCAATAATGCAAGTGATAGTTGTCAAGTCACTTAAAGACACTAAGTAAATGAATAAAGTAGGGGTGATTAGTGTACTAAACAAATGGATTAAGCCAATGACTCGCGAACAAATTGGGAACCAAGTGGGACTGTGGGAGTGTGTTTGCTCAATTAGCTAGCAATCACGTGCCTTTTTCTTTTGTTCTGGGACATATCATCTTTCCATGCACCATACATTTCACGTAAATCTTTATTAATTTTCTTCTTTAATCCATCAAATCTTTTGTTTGCAATATTCCTTTCTTGTAAATAGACCCTTATCGTCGTTGCCTTTTGGTAGCTCCGCCCAAGCTTTGGCTAGCTAGCTGTGCCATTGTCCCACGTCCCATGAGAGAGAGAGGGTGGGCGGCAGGATGAATATGTAGACGGAAGGAAATCATTTGTCTATTTAATTATTATTATAAAATTCATTGTTTTTTAGATAACAAAGTGTTCGTTAATATCTTTGAACTCAATTAGATGTCTCAAATATTTTTGATTTGGTTAATATTTTACAAGGATAATTTATGAGGTGTAACTTGAAAAATAGACGGTCCGAATCGTTAAAGTTCGACGTTGTGTAAACCCCATAACTAATCTCTATTTTTTTTTTTTTTTTAGAAAAATGAGAATCTCTTTAGATATTGGGTCTGATATATATATATATATATATATATATATATATATATATATATATATATATATATATATATATGCTTGCTTTTCAAGATTCAACACAACAAGAAGGATCATGGGTGAATAATTCCTTAGAACCTTGAATCATGTCTGCATAAAAAGGATACTGTTGGATATATTACTTTATTAGATATATTTGTATATAAGACTAAGAGTTATGTTAATTAGCATTTGTCTCTCAATGGCCTAAACTACAAGAAATTCTTGTATAAGTCGACCACTAATAACGAAGTTTTATTAAAAATGGTGGGTACAGATAGTAGTAGTACAGTTATTTTTATTTTGTCAAACTGTACAGTTATTCATTATGTATTTTATTCTAGTTTGTTA
Organism: Cotoneaster glaucophyllus; assembly: GCA_036320875.1. Taxonomy (NCBI): domain Eukaryota; kingdom Viridiplantae; phylum Streptophyta; class Magnoliopsida; order Rosales; family Rosaceae; genus Cotoneaster; species Cotoneaster glaucophyllus. The sequence continues at coordinate 24,643,227 of CM070070.1, read as the reverse complement.
ATTTTTATAAGAAATTTTTAGATTTTTCAACACGTCTAAAAGTAGGATCACCAAATAGTGGGCCACACTCGCAACCAATTTCACATAAATCATTGTTATTAATTCAGGCAACTCAAGTAAAGGCTTTCTAACTTGAGAGAGGATCCTTGCCGGATCCTCTCTGTGAGGATCCCTAAAATCCTTCAATCACATCCGTTCATCGTACATTATGTGGTCAGAAATCATTGTAAATTTTTTTATTTAAAAATGAATATAAACAGTACTTGACGAAAACTAACCGCATGATGTACGATGAACGGATGTGATTGGAGGATCCCCGGAATCCTCTCTCCTCTAACTTGAGCCCGATTAATCAACATGCTATCATACTGTGTCAATGTTTATGATAGATGGATATGCGGCCTATTACTAACATTGATATTACCTCCTACCTGCACATCTCCAAATGATGTTTATCACAAATTGCCTATTGTAATTGAGAAATATTTTTGCTCACCACCTTCAAATAGTGATGATGATGTTCACCACCTTATTTATCAGCGTTATATGAATTTAAATATCAATTTTTGTGTAGTGAATAAATATAAATATCAAAATTTAAACTCATCTAACGATAATAAATAAAGTGATGAGCATTAACATTGTTAAATTTCAGGTGGACGGGCCATGGGCCCACTCCAACAACACCGATATTGTCCCCACTTGGCCACCTGCTCAATCCGTCAGGTGTGAGGTTTTAATCCAAAAGGCATCGGTGTTAGTTAGAGTGGGGTAATTATATATAAAGGACTTGTTCTCAAGCCTTCTGGCCGATGTGGGACAGAGGAATTCTAACAAACATCACTTGAAGGTGGTGAGCAAAAACATTCTTCGTTATTATCATTTATTTTGTCAATTTTCCGTGGCTAGGGTTTAACATTCTTATAAGTTGTAAGCCGAGCAGATTTTTGTGAAATGCCTCTCTCTTTGGGGCTCTTTACTTAGTTAAAATCTAACAAGCCCAACCCAAGCCTTGATAGTTGAGTATCTTTTTGTTCTCTCAAGCTGCCCAAAAATGTTTTTGGGCTCCAATTTGATAACAATTTGGTTTTAGTCCTACCACGTAAGCAAATTGGTTTCTGGAAGGAAGTAATGCTTCCCATTTGTAGAATTTAAATATCTCAGGGCACATTTGAGAACAATTTAGTTTGTAAACTTGTGTTAGTGATGGAGGGAAAGACATAGAAGAAATGAGGATACAGAACAATGGAGGTTGATGGTGGGATTCTAGGAGATATATTGAAGAAATGTATACGGAAAATAACATAAATTATAAAAACTAAAAATCATAAACCAAACATTAGTTTACGTTACTTTCACTTTTAAAATTTTGTTTTCATTCATTGTTCTTTATTTCTTTCCTTCCTCAGACCACTCTTATGTATCCCTTTATTCTTCCATACACTTTTCCTGCATCTCAAGCACAAAAAAAAAGAAGAAAAAACTAACCAAATGATTACCAAACCGACTTTTGGTTCAGGAACCAAATCTAAGCTAGAGAAATTTCATGACAAAAAATAAAACAGAATATCACTGCTATGTAGATAAAAAAACACAATCATGTCAAATGATACTTAATACAAGCAAACACTAGTTCTATATACTAATTATACACTAAACTGCATTACGTTCTCTTAATCCAAAAGCAAGGAAATTAATTACATGGTTTAATTTAGTTCTTTTGATGATCATTAATATTTTATATTCCTGATGAAGCCTCCAATCCTTGTAACTCCATTCCAATTTTCAAGTGCATTGGCCCAATGGTTCTCAAAGCTTCAACTCTTTCATTGTAAAGTGATCCACCCACCTAATCTATATTTGTATATATTCTTTCGACCCAGAAAATTGACATATTTGCAGACACATTATCTTCGGAACAGATAAGAGCTCACGTCTCCTTCGTCTAATCTATCCTTTCTTGGGTACTTTTGTTGAGTTTGAATGTGGCTTCTTTTTGGGATATAATTTTTTATTAGCATAAAAAAGAATTTTTTTTATAAGAGAAATTTAATTTTTACCATGTTTTACTATGTTTTTCTAAATTCAGGACGTCACAGGTCATCTCCTATTGTCCATTATATATGGTTTATCAGCTAGTAGGTTAGTTGTATGTTATATTCAGCAAGCAAGCATGCATGTGCCTCACAAGCAAATGTCAAACAAATGTATATATTAACATAAAAAAAATCCCTTTGACTTAAGCAAAAAAACATTAAAATATTCCCATAAAAAAAACTTAAATTTAATTATGAACTGAGTTTTTGCCTCATAAGTACTAATGTATATATGCACATACATTCTCTTGGCAACAAAGCCATGTGGACCATGTGGTTTCATAGCGTAAAGCACTGGCTAGCTAGCTCATGTTCATCGATGAATATTTGACGTAATTAGCAATATGAAAAATGTTTAATTTCCTTCACAACGTGCCCAATTGATTTAAAATAAGATAGATAAATTGACCCCAAATGCCCTAAAAATGGAAAATAAAATTAGACTTCTTGAATATTATTGACTTGACTCTCTCTGAAAATGATTTGTAATTTGGCCCCTTGCCCTATAAATGTGGGTGGTAGTTAGACTGGTTGATGTGGTAGTTATAGTACTCATGAGGCACTTTTCTCTTTACCAATTGGCTTACAAAAAACGAAAACAATAAATAAAGAAATCAAAATTAAATATGATTGCAGCTAATTATTACGGTTTTTATTTGTTAGTCAGAGGTCTTACTGTTTTAGGTTCGAATATTGTAGATGACGAGTTTAAAAGATGACGAGTTTAACACTAATTTTTTCATCTCACCCCTAATAGTAAGTATATCATTGTATATAGAAAAGAAGGGTGATGCTATCCACATATTTATTTTTACCTCTCACTCACCGCTCTCAATTTATGGTCTTCGATCAAATGGGTTAAAGAAGATCAATTAACAAAACGTAATAAGAGTGTGTGGAAGGTAAAAAAAAAAAATGTGTGAATAGTTACCTTAAAAGAAAAAGTTGATTATGACTGCAACGAGTGCATGACTCAGTTGGTTAAGAACATTCTCTTTTACACTCGAGACCCTGTTTTGCGAATCCTCTCCTCAAATATCACTTGTATTATTGTATATAGAATAAAATTATAAAAGCTGAGTATAATAAACCTAGTGGTGGTGGTGTGGTGCACGAAAAGGAAGAAAGTTGAAGATATGATTCTAAATTTGCTTGCTTGAGAAACTTGGAATTTAATTTTTTTTCCATGGTAGGGGCTTTGCGTAAAACTCAATGGAGCCTAGACATATGGTTGCATGCCTCTTTTTTTTTTCATCTAAAGATGAGACATCAAAATATAGTAAATGGTCCCCTTGCTAGATCTAGTAAAGATGAGGCAAGTTTTCAACCAATTCCAAAGCATGAATGATTAGCTTTCTAATAGTAAGAAAAAAATTAATTAATTAGGTCAATTTGTTTTAGGATTGTAATTTTACAACCACCACATGCATTTGGTGCCATTTTTGGCACATTGAGTGATTAAATTGTTTAGATTAGTTGGAGATATAGCTTTTGATTTGGTGCCCTTTTTGGCATATTGAGGCTAAAATGCTTTTACGAGTCTTTTTGGCCTCCAAAAAATGGACTATCGTGACAAAATCACCAGCTGTTCTCTTTTTCTTTTTTTTTCTTTTTTATAAATATATTATGATTTAACAATCTCTCAAATAATGGTTTGTTTTATTATTTATTTAAATTTTTTTTTAGTGTTAAATGGAGTGTACCAACTACCAAACCTTGAAGATAATAACAGATATAACAGAAATATAGTTAGAAGGGCATTATTGTAATTGAGATATATGGCTATATAAGGGATTGAATAGCTATCATTTCCTTAAGTTCATTTTTATACATTTTCTCTAATCAATCAATACAATCTCTCTTGTTTCTCTCTATTGTCTTCCTCTTCCTCTATACCAACTTCATCTTTTACAATGTAGTTAACATGGTATCAGAGCCACCAGGCTCACGCCATGGATTCTGGTGGTTCCACTTCTTAGTTGTTTTCATTTGTTTTCCCAGTTTAGCTTTTCTTCAAATTTTTATTAGATATTTCGATAAGTTTTTCTGTGTGTTCTTGGACGGCGAAGCGAGCGATGTCTTCAACTTGGGCGCTGTTCTGGGCGCCGCGGGATTCTTGGATTCCACCGAGTGTGGTCATTTTGCGGTGGTCATTTGTACCCTTCTTACTCTGCTCTTCTCTCGCCACCGGAATTTCGAAGCCATCGACGCCGTTCTCTGCCTTGTCCGAGATCAAAACATTCACTGCAAAGATCGAAGCCAAGTGCTTCGCCATGGCTGTCTTCGATTCTGCTGTGGTTGTCAATTAATGGGCGGAGGGAGGAAGCTTGAGATCTTTGTGTAGTGCAAGTGTTTGGCGAAATGCCCAGCTAAGAATTTTCATGTGAAGACAGTGCACTTGCATGATCTTGGAGCCTTTGCCACCTCTGATTCTTGAGCTTTCTCAACCGTTGTATCGAGTTATCCAAGCTATCAATTGTATTGTTGTTACTTGGAATTCAATGGTTTCCGGGTATATTCGTAATGGGATGATTGGTGAAGCCGTACAAGTGTTTGATGGGATGCCGTTGAAGGATGTGGTTTCTTGGAACTTGGTGTTTGGAGGCCTTGTGAATAATGGAGAGCTTGATTTGGCTGAAAAGTATTTTAAGCGAATGATTGTTCGAGATTTGGCAATGGGGTGATTGAGTTCTCTCGCTCAGATGAGAACTCTTGGGGTTATGAGTTTGGCTTTCTACTGTTCGTCTGGGAATTTATCTTCTGCGTTGCTGATTGGAAAGTGCGGATTTCTACGATTCTGTATCTTGATCAGGTGATTTGTATATCATTTCTTTGTTCTACGGTAATTTTGTGGTTTGCAAATTGTGAACTGGTGGTTTGATACTGTAGTTCTTGAAGATTTGTGATGAAATTTCTTGTTGTTTCTGGGTATATTGTTTCTGGGATCAGGAGTGTCATTCTCCTTGGTTGATCTGATTTCTTGGAGTGTCATTCTCCTTGGTTAATTTTGGTGTTAGTCTCTAGGAAGATTTAGGAAGATATCAGGAGTGTCATTCTCCTTGGTTAATTTTGGTTTCTTGGAGTGTCATTCTCCTTGGTTAATGGTTAATTTTGGTTTCTTGGAGTGTCATTCTCCGTGGTTAATTTGGTTTCTTGGAGTGTCATTCTCCCTGGTTGATTTGGTGCCAGTCTCTGTAAAGTTTTAGTTAGTTCAACAAATTAGGATTAGAAACTGTATTGTGCAGAGTATTTTTCAGCAACATACATTTCAGCAGCAACATACATTTCAGCGAGCCTCATGGGTTGATCAATTGAGCTCTCAAGGATAAAAGCATGCATATATGGCCTTCAAGAAGTGGTTTCTTAGCTTCTTGGAAAACTCGGATCTCTCAGTCACATGGTTCTCCTACCAAATCCCAGGCTTCACCACAACCTTTGTCATGCATTCAAAACGTCTTGCAGTTCCAGATCAGTTTCAGAGTTCTAGCTCGTTCAAACTTCACTTGGCTACACCAAGTTTCGTTTAAAGGGGGAGTAATAACAGATATAACAGAAATATAGTTAGAAGGGCATTATTGTAATTGAGATATATGGCTATATAAGGGATTGAATAGCTATCATTTCCTTAAGTTCATTTGTATAAATTTTCTCTAATCAATCAATACAATCTCTCTTGTTTCTCTCTATTGTCTTCCTCTTCCTCTGTACCAACTTCATCTTTTACAATGTAGTTAACAGAAGAAACGTAGTGAACTTTTTGGTATTCAGTTATTATACTACATAATCATATGAATTGCTTGCCAAGTGAGAAATGATGTTACATACTTGAAAACCTAGTTAGTAATCTACAATTCTCTTAAAAATTACTTTATTGAGAGGATTTTTTTCGGCTTTCTAGCCAATATGGTTTCTGAGCATAACTCTTCACTTTGGTCACTCACAATGAAAATCGATAGGACTAGTCCCTGAGTTTGCCGACCGTATATCATTTTGGTCCTTTCATAAAACATCAGTCAATATTCTCGTTAGATTGTCACATATATAAGCGACCATGTTACCAACGTTAAGAGTATTTTTGTCAAACCATAACCCCTCCACTTAACGAGAATATTGACATATTTTTTACTAAAAGACCAAAATGATTTACTGTGAACAAACTCAGTGACCAGTTCTATCGATTTTCATTGTTAAGAACCAAAGTGAAGAGTTATATATGTCGATCTTAGGGACCATTTGGCTAAAAAGCTGATTTTCTCTAAAGTTGTCTATGCTATAATCACTTCTTATTAAAAATATTAAATTTCTCCGCCATATACAGTAAAACGAGTGAATCTCATGAAACTCGCATATCTGATTGCATAACTGCATAACACACACTCACACACAACAAGACATGCACCCGGTTACATATCAACTACTACTACGGATAAAGTACTTATGGGTGATGAGACTAATAAGTGTCACAGTTAACAGAATCACAGACAAAGTAAACAACAACATCAACATCCTTCCCAGCTTCAAAGGAGATCAATAATTATGTCATATGTTCTATCTACCAAGCCACGCTGACTCACAAGTAAAATTTAAGTCTCTCTCTCTCTCTCTCTCTCTACAATACACAACACGTAAAACACAAACGAAAGACCTAGAAAATAATTAAACAAGACTTTTAGTCGTGGAAAATATTCACATGCATTGAGATAGTGTTTTCATGGGACTGGATCCGAAACAGGGTGACTGGGCGATCGAGGGGGTTTGGTGATGTGTTGTTGAACAACACAGCTAAATGATCTTGCGAGATGCGATGACGTGGTGAATATCTCTCTTAGATTTTGTTGATGGGTACGAAATAAACTCTTTCTGTCAACCCAAATCGACATCCTTGATCCAAAAAGGCAGCAAAGCATTACCTTCCTAACCGTATTTGTGGCTTTTCTGTGCCCACTTTCTTTAGTAAAAAGCTATATGTGTTGTTGAATAGAAATGCCACCCTCTCTTTTGTCCTTCTTCTTCCAATTCATGATTGTGCGATGCTAGATCTTGAGTTTCTAATAGAATGCGACCATTTGTGACAACATATATCAAGTAACGTGAAAGTATGTGGATTATTGGATCTAACGCGTGAATAAATGTTAAGAAGGCTCTCTCAAAAGTGAGACTATCCATGAATTTTCTGTCACCTCATGTTTTTGGCACAACATTTTATAGTGTTGGCACGAGAATTGACGTTAAATTGTAAGTGGCAGAAAATCCATGAAGAGTTCAACTTTGAGAGTCTCCTTAGCAGTTCTCTTATTGTAAACTAATTAAGACCATGATTATTAAACTATTAGGAATATTTCTCTTCTCCAATGTGAGATTCATACTGTCAACAATTCTATATATGCAATTAAGTGTAAGATCAAATTCAATGATACAAAAAAAGTTTTTCGTATCTTTTTTCTTCTTATATCAATGAAGTAGAAATTATGTTCTACATGCACCGTAACATTTCATACCAAGTGACTTTTTTTTTCTTTTTTCTTTTTTGGGAATATAATGTGTAATACATAGAACATAAGGTGATGGTACAAGAGAGTTTCTTAGACCAACTCTAATGGGGGGCTAAATGCCAAATTACCCCCCAAATTACTCCCCCAAACACTCTCCAATGCATGCTAAATTATTGGGCTAAATGCCAAATATAATTTCTGGGCCAAATACCCCCCAGAATTCCCCCCCTGCGCGACTGGACTCGCTGGCCTTTGGGCCAGTCTCGGCTCGTTCACTCGCCTACGCGCCCTACGCGGAGGGCCTGCTTTCTGTTCCCGACAGGGGTGGGCCCCGCTGTCAGCGGGTTGTCCGCCACCCACAGACCCCCCAACGGCTATTTTTGAATCCAACAGCTGTTTTTCACGGACCGTTGGTTGATCCAACGGTCCATATTCAAATTTGGTTTTTTTAAGTATGTTATTTTAAAATACATTGAATTCAACGGCTGAGATCGAATATAATCAAATCTAACGGTAAAAAAAAAGATCTAACAGTCCAAATTTAAATCCAACGGCTAAAATAATTTAAAAAAATTATTTAACTAAAAATTCACCCCAAAATTCTATAAATACCTATGTATTTGTTCAAACATCCACTCAAAACTCAATTTTCTCCTACAATTCCTCCCATTCATCTTTCTACCATTTCTTTCCATTTCCAAATTGTTCAACATGGCAAGAGAGCATATTAGAGGTCGTAATTGGACCTGTGAGGAAGATGTTGCTTTATGCTTGGCATGGGTCTCTGTTAGCGAAGATGGTGCAATTGGCACTAATCAAAATAAGAAGGTTTTGTGGGATAAAATCATTGCAAAGTTTCATGAAAACTACAATGGTGGCGGGCGGGATGGTGGTGGTGTTTATGATCGGTGGAAGACCATCAACAAAGCATGCACTTTATGGAAGGGTGTTGAAAGTTTGGTGTTGAACGGTTGATGAATTGAAAATTTGGTGTTGAACGGTTGGTGAATTGAAAGTTATCCCAGGGTTGAATGGTTGGTGAAAGTTGAAGGCTTTCTTTGTGGAAAATTTAGTGATTTTTCAATATTTATCGGAATTTAAATTTTTTTAGATTAAAATGTTCATAAAATTAATTTACGATAGTAAACATATTTATTTTTAAAAAAAAATTAATTTAAGATAAAAAATAGCCTAAGTTTATTCTTTAATAATCTCGGGCTAAAATTTTGGGCCAGAACCATTGGAGCAGAAAAACTGTTTTTGTGCTAAAAGCTAAATTTTCCGGGCTAAAATATTTGGCTTTTAGCCCATGCATTAGAGATGGTCTTAGGGAGCTTCGACAATAATGATTTATGTACTCTTTTTCACTTATATATAGATATATTGTGAGATCCCACATCGCCCAGGGGAGTGATCCTTATATGTATATTCTCATCCCTACCTAGCACGAGGCCTTTTGGGAGCTCACTGGCTTCGGGTTCCGTAGGAACTCCGAAGTTAAGCGAGTTCGTGCGAGAGCAATCCCAGGATGGGTGACCCACTGGGAAGTTCTCGTGTGAGTTCCCAAAAACAAAACCGTGAGGGCGTAGTCGGGGCCCAAAGCGGACAATATCGTGCTACGGTGGTGGAGCGGGCCCAGGATGTGGTGGACCCCGGGTCGGGATGTGACAATTTGGTATCAGAGCCTAACCCTGGTCGTGGTGTGCCGACGAGGACGTCGGGCCCCTAAGGGGGGTGGATTGTGAGATCCCACATCGCCCAGGGGAGTGATCCTTATATGTATATTCCCATCCCTACCTAGCACGAGGCTTTTTGGGAGCTCACTGGCTTCGGGTTCCATAGGAACTCCGAAGTTAAGCGAGTTCGCGCGAGAGCAATCCCAGGATGGGTGACCCACTAGGAAGTTCTCGTGTGAGTTCCCAGAAACAAAACCGTGAGGGCGTAGTCGGGGCCCAAAGCGGACAATATCGTGCTACGGTGGTGGAGCGGGCCCGGGATGTGGTGGACCCTAGGTCGGGATGTGACAATTTGGTATTAGAGCCAATCCTTGGCCGCAAGTGTGCCGACCAAGATGTCGGGCCCCTAAGGGGGGTGGATTGTGAGATCCCACATCGCCCAGGGGAGTGATCCTTATATGTATATTCCCATCCCTACCTAGCACGAGGCTTTTTGGGAGCTCACTAGCTTCGGGTTCCATAGGAACTCCGAAGTTAAGCGAGTAGCGAGCGAGAGCACTCCCATGATTGGTGACCCACTGGGAAGTTCTCGTGTGAGTTCCCAGAAACAAAACCGTGAGGGCGTAGTCGGGGCCCAAAGCTGACAATATCGTGCTACGGTGGTGGAGCAGGCCCGAGATGTGGTGGACCCCGGGTCGGGATGTGACAATTTGGTATCAGAGCCTAATCCTGGCCGTGGTGTGCCGACGAGGACGTCGGGCCCCTAAAGGGGGTGGTGAGATCCCACATCGCCCAGGGGAGTGATCCTTATATGTATATTTTCATCCCTACCTAGCGCGAGGCCTTTTGGGAGCTCACTGGCTTCGGGTTCCATGGGAACTCCGAACTTAAGCGAGTAGCGCGCGAGAGCACTCCCATGATGGGTGACCCACTGGGAAGTTCTCGTGTGAGTTCCCAGAAACAAAACCGTGAGGGCGTAGTCGGGGCCCAAAGCGGACAATATCGTGCTACGGAGGTGGAGCGGGCCTGGGATGTGGTGGACCCCGGGTCGGGATGTGACAAATATATATATATATATATATATATATATATATATATATATCTCTCCCTCTTTTTATAACTACTGGATTAAACAAATCATAAATGAATCAAGGGTAAATATTAACATGAAAATGCAGGAAATGAAAAATTGTGTGCAAAAATCACTCTTCCGTTATAAATCAAAAAAAATAAAAAATGGAAAACAAGACGTAAACATGCCACCAAGTATCCTTAATAATGGCGTCCTCAATAAGATCAGGTGATACATGGACTTAATGATCAATAATATTGTCCAAAATCCCTACAATTATTGGTTGCTTTTGTTAGAAATATTCTTTCATTTCTGAGTTAGGTTAATTATAATTAGATAAAATTTGACAAAAAAAAAATGGGAGTTTTAACGAAAAGTCCGCGGTACTGTTCACTTTAACGAAAAACCACATTTTTACACTAAAAAGTCAAACCTGATACTATTCACTTTACCCTTTATTTTGTCCTTATCGTTAAAACTCAAAGTTTTCAAGCACTTTTCATTAGTTTTCCTAAAATATAATTAGATAAAACAAATCACTTAACATGATGGATAATTGGGTTACATATAATAATTATACATACATACATACATATATACATACATACATACATACATATATATATATATATATATATGTATGTTGGATTAAAGTAGGTGTCAGAGTGACGTAGGCAAATACGTAGGTCCACCGTACCCATGTGCTGTGTACGCAGCTGTACGACAGATGCACGGCGTAATACGAGCACCGACGAACGCGGAAATGATTGGACCCCGTTGAAGGATAAAGCCCAATCGGCACCCTTTGAAAATTCAAATAAGAAGAAGACAATTTATGGATAAATTGTAGCTGCGTCAAAGGTCTCTCATTTCCTCTTTTAGGAAAGCGGGAAGCTATTTTCCCCACCAATCCCTAGATTCCCTTATGTTGTGAGATTGTACCGATATGTTATGTTGTGAGATTATCAGTATACATTTCAAATCTGTAGAGTGATTTAATGTATTTTTTTCATAATGTGACAAGTAATGCTCACCACTAATTAATAGTATTGAGCCGAATGTTATATTATATTATATTCGTTAAATGCAAGGTTCGCACTATTGACAACATTATGTTATTTTCCAAAAAAATCATTTTATATGAATTATAAAAGAATTACAATGCTCAATCAATACAATATGAATAAACATGCATTGCTCCACTCTAATTGCAAAAGACATCGAGTTGAGAGGCAAACAAGGTAACGGTAATGAATAGGGGTGGAATTTTTTCCCGAAAATCCCGAACCGTCCCGATCCCATCCCGAAATTTGACCGAAAAATGCCCGAACCGAATTTCCCAAAAAATTCGGTACCCGAAACCGAACCCGTCCCGAAAGTTTCGGTTTGGGATTCGGCCACAGCTTTGAAAGCGTTCGGGAATCCCGAACCGAACCGAATATTATATATTTATTTATTTATTTTTAATTTATAATTAGAAATTAGTTGGACCGTTGGATAGGTAAAGATCTAATCCAACCGTCCATTGAGTTAGGTCATTTATTATCCTCACAAGCTCTCTCAGTCGCTCACTCTCCTCACTCAATCTCCCGAACGCTCCTTGTGCTCCCGCCGCTCCGCTCCTCCATCGATTCGAGTCACGCCGATCCTCCATCGATTCATGCCGCTCCTCCCGTCCTCCGTCCACTTCAACGACGCTCATCCAACCGGCCACACACACAGAGACGCAGGAAGAAGCGAATATGAGACCGAGACCAATCAAGTCCCAAAATCCAGGTAAGGGTTTCTGATTTTCACTGGGTTTTTGTTCTTTAGTGTTTAGGGTCAAATTTCATGTAGATTAACTTGATTTTTGAGTATTTTTCTCGAATGTGTGAGGGTTTGAGGACTGTGGGTTTCGAATTAGGGTGGGTGCAGTGCAAGACATGCATGCCTTTGGGAGGGTGGGTGCACGAATTTGTGGGTTCATTCAGATTAAGATTAGGGTGGGTGGGTGCACGAATTTGCATATGCATTTATTTTCATATAAGGTGCAGCGTGCATATAAGGTGCTCCAACTTTTTAGCCACTCTCTCTAGTTTATATGATATGGAATCTCTTCATTTTTTTTCATATATGTATATGCATGTCTATGTGGCAGGGAATTCTAATTTTACATTCTTGTACTGGTGATGGATTTCGCTTCAAGCATAATAGTATTGGTGTTTGTTCTCATAGACACATCCTTCTCTCACAAAATTAAATTGATTTGGCTGTGCTTGCTAGTTTTGTGAGAAAAGACATGTGCATATAAATTGTAGGTGGTTGGATAATATATTTCGTAATGGTATGCTTAATGTTTTAAATGTGGATAGACGAGGCACGCCAAGGAAAAGAAAATAGGGGACAATGTGAAATTATGATCTGCATAAGTCATAACGTGTCTATGATGTGCTTAGATTAGTTGCTTGTTTTGCAGGAAGCTCACCATTCCTTGATTGATGATTCTAAAGTTATTGTTGATTACAACAGACAGCAGTTGATGCCAGGATGGATTCCAAAAAGATTAGGTCAGTTAAGTTTTCGTATTCTTCTACCTTCAGTGTTTTCGTATTCTTCTCCCCTGTATACATACTTTGCTTAATTATGTAATATATTTCGTAAACTTGCAGTGAATTAGATGTACCGACTCTTTACCTTTTATTTATCTTCGTAAACTTGCAGTGAAAAGGGGTGGGCTTACTGTTTAAATAGCTTAAAATTGTAAAAAGTTTAAAAAGCCCAACATTTTGGGCTTCAAGGTCCAATCCCGAAGTGACCCGAAAATCCCGAAACATTTTCGGGAATCCCGAATTTCAGGAATTGAAAAGTTTCGGTTCGGTTTTGGGATATAAAATCTCATCCCGAAATGATTTGGTTTGGGATTCGGGTTGGGGGTTTCGGTTCGGGATCCCGACCCGAACCAACCCTAGTAATGAATAAGAATGCAAAATTTAAATGATAAGGAGAGAACTGTGAGCAAATCAACACATAAAGAAACCCTTAAGTCAACACTAAAACCACACCTGCTCAAGCCACAATACATATCAATCGAATTCTGTAGCGTTTTTTATATATATATAAAAATAAAAAAAAAAAATTCAAGTGAAGAAACATTGTATCCGTACCATTGAGTAGGCCAGGTAAAGTCGTCCCTCCTATTCACTATATAGTCCACAATGCACCCACAATCTCGAAAGTCAAGAGACAAAAAGGAGGGAACAAAAAGAAAGAAAAATCCTTGGTAGCCAGAGAGAGGGGGCGCAGTTGATGCCACAACTTGCAAACCAAGCAAACCGGTTTCATCCAATATCATCACAACTCCCTTGAGCCCCGACCTTGTTGACCCTACATTTACCACTCACCCTTTTTACACAAAACCCCCCATCTTTCTTTTCTTATTTTCTAGTTGAAGAAATATCAAAATAATTTTATTGATGGAACAGAACAATCTGATGATAAATTAACATGAGAGGCACAATAAGATTCAATCGTTGACTACTATTCTTTCAAGCAGCATATTCTTTTTCTACCCAGAGCAATTGAAGCGAACCAAACTCCTATCTCCTTAAATGCATCAAGATCATAATGTACGATGTACGATCCTCACCATAAAACTTGTTAAAATGAAGTTTTTTTTATTCAAAATGATCTCTGAAATTGGCGTAACTTCTCACTTGGGTCTACGAGATTTCAAATCGATAGAAATAGTTTTGAGATTGTTCACGGTCAACCATTTAAGCTAAAAAAGCCTAAAATGAATAAACCCGAAGGCATTTCCGTCAGTTGAGAATAGAGAAGGAGTTGAACGCAATTACCGCCAAAGAAATGCTTCAACAACTCGGAGGAGACCACCAAAGCCCATTAATTAAGGTGATAATTTTGGTCACTTTTTGACAATTGTTTCTCTTCAACTTTGTTCATAAATACCACCCCACCCCCTCAGCTTTCTCCTCACACCCAAACCCTCCACAGCAGAAAAACCCCAATTCTCTCTCTCTCTCTCTCTAGAAAGCAATCGCCGCCATGGCTCCTCTGCTCTGCATTGTTTCTCTCATGGCACTGGCGAGTACCATTGTAGTCGACGCCAGAATTCCTGGTGCTTACACTGGCGGCGCATGGCAGGACGCTCATGCTACTTTCTATGGCGGCAGTGATGCCTCTGGAACTATGGGTAAGCCCAAAACATTTCATGACCCCATGTATTTTTCTAAGCATAACATCCATAAAGTTCATTCCTTTTGGATTTACACCCCCAATTTCGAAGACCCACATCAAAATTTCCCAATTTGTTTAACAATATTTCAATTTAGTCCCCTCACTTCACTTTGATTGTTTTTTTGTGTATATATAGGAGGAGCTTGTGGGTACGGAAATCTGTACAGCCAGGGCTACGGAGTGAACACGGCTGCGCTGAGCACGGCTCTCTTTAACAACGGCTTGAGCTGTGGAGCTTGCTTCGAACTTAAGTGCGCAAATCAGCCACAGTGGTGCAAATCTGGCAGTCCCTCCATTTTTGTCACGGCCACAAACTTTTGCCCGCCAAACTTCGCCCAGCCCAGCGACAATGGCGGCTGGTGCAACCCGCCTCGCACCCACTTCGATCTCGCCATGCCCGTGTTCCTCAAGATCGCTGAGTACCGCGCCGGCATTGTCCCCGTTTCTTACCGCCGGTGAGCTTGCTCTCTCTGTTTCTCTCTGTTTTTCTTTTGTTCGAACATACTATAGCAATGCTTCTTGAATTTTGCCCTCGACTTTTAGTTTGGTTCTGAGCCTTTAAATGTTTTAAAACACGACGATTAGGCTCGCACTATAAAATTTATCAAATTTTCTGTCAAATTGAGATTCTTTTTATCCATTCAAATACGGAAACCTAAAAGTTAATGTGATAAGTTTAACGTCTAATAATCAAATTGAAAGTCGAAAGGATAAGTCGGAAGAAGGTCGGAATCAAATTTTGATCACATTTTTTGTTAGTTTTTCTTATTAGAATGATAAAAACAATTTGTTATTAGTCAAAATTGACAAATTTAAGTTTATTGAACAAATTGACACGTTTTAAAAGATTATAAGAGTTTAGGTTAAAGTAATGATCGAGAGGGTAAAATAGTAAAAAAGAAAGTTTTGAGTTTAAGCGGCATTGTTTAATTTTTCCTCTTTTTTGTAACGTTGTCAATGGCATCTCGTCGTTTGTAAATAGCCAATTGACTAAAATGCCCTTATTCGCGCAGAGTGCCATGCCGGAAGCAAGGTGGAATCAGGTTCACAATCAACGGTCACAAGTACTTCAACTTGGTTCTGATCCACAACGTCGCGGGCGCAGGGGATATAGTGAAGGCGTACGTTAAAGGGACGAACACTCCGTGGATGAGCCTGAGCCGCAACTGGGGTCAGAACTGGCAGTCAAACTCAGTCCTGGTTGGACAGTCGCTCTCCTTCAGGGTGACAGGCAGTGACCGACGCACCTCCACCTCCTGGAACGTCGTCCCTTCGAACTGGCAGTTCGGCCAAACCTTCACCGGCAAGAACTTCAGGGTCTAATTATTCAATTTTCCCGCTTTTTAATATATCTGGTTTCGGTAAAAGAGAGAGTGAGAAAGTAAAAGTATGTTTTGAGGGTGGGGTTAAAGTTAAAAACTTTTTTTTTTACTGCTGGTGGAGGAGTGAAAAAAGCTCACAGCCGGAAAGTGAAAGTTGTAAGCAGCTGAGGTGGCTGTAAAGGTCGTGTAGCCCGCTGCTTTGGTTGTCTGATCATGATTATAATTTATAATTATAATTAATATACTTTAATTTTATAGACAATTAGACACGATCGAGTATTTTTCTGTTTTCTGTTTTTTGCTTTTGATTTTGTTCTGCGTTTCGTGCTTTTCGGTGGGATGCTCTGCAAATTGCAACTTTGCATTTGGGGTGTTGTTTTACCGGCAATCATAGACTTTGAAGGGATGTCTGCCACCAGCGGCGGAATAAGAATAAACATTTTGACCGATTCGTGTTTGTTTCACATTTACTCGGAAAGATTTTAAGTCAGACGGCCTGATCACGTGTCTTATCCGACGGTCTAATAAAATGTCATTACATCGTCACTTACTTTCATATCGATTTATCTTGACAAATATATTGACACAATATCGAGGTATCGATGCTATCAGTAATATGCATGATATGTCGATATTTGATTGTGGGACATGCTACGTGGTCAAACAATCTGAGCCAAGTTTCTTTCTTTCATACCCCACTAAACTGAGAACTGTGACTACTTTTCTACATGCTCTACTGTTGTTGGATTCGTTGTGTTGAAGTCTAAATGAGGTTTAAGTTGGTTCCACGTCAGGTTGGATTGGGTTCTATAGTCATATAACTTGGTAAATTTTTTAATTCAGTTGATTGAAACTTTCTCAAGTTTTGGAGAATAATTTATATGAACAGATAAAAACAATGTGTCGGATAGAGCAAATTTTGCATTAGGTCTCGTAGTCCTGTCCTGTCTTGTCCTGCGGCACAGACTAGTACCAAAGCAACAGATTGAATTGAACCCAATAGTCAGTTCTTACTTCAGTTCCAGATCAATTGTTCATTTGTCTTGGGTTTTAAGCCAGCTGAATATTTCAGTACAATTTTCTCACTTTTCCACACCCTAATCTCGACCCGTTTCATGCAAGTTTTTCTCCTCTTATCATCCACGACTTGTTTTAAGTCCTCGAATCCTTAATAATTATTTTCAAGTCCTTGAATCCTCGTTTCATGCAAGTCCTTCAATCTCTTTGGGGCATTGGTCTCTTTAGTTTCAGATTTATTGTTGGGGTGTCATATCGTGTGTGAGAAGTAAAATAAGATGTGTGGATAGCACACCCCTTATTATTTAGGATTTATGATTTGTTTAATAAAACAGTGTTTAGGGTCATTAATCATCATGTTCAAGCAGTCCAGGTCTTTAATGATCATGTCCAATCCAAAACTCAAAAATCAACCAATGATGAAACATAATATAGAACCCTTAATTAGATAATTATATTTCAATTTTCAATAAAAAAAAACAAAATTTGGAAAAATTAATTGAAAAATAAGAAAATGTGAGATGGGATTTAGTAGATAAACGGGACAGAGAGAACCCGCCATCTGTGGATACCATCGCTACGGTTGTCTGGCCGCTGCCCGATTCCCACCGAAACGGTGCGAATCGGGCCTTCACTGTAAGCACCATTGGTCTCCGCGAGAAAGCAAATCAAAATCGCTTCCTCTGAAAAACCCAACAAGTGCCATAATTCCCAAAACCCTCAAATCACACACACAAAAAAACCCTAAAATTAAAAATTAAAAATTAAAAATCCATCTGTACCGAAAAAAGGGGGCTGGGGCTGGGGGGCTCATATCAAGTGTATAGAATTGGATGGCCTGTCATTGCGGGTCGGACCCAATCGGGTAGAAAGAGTCGAGGAGCGCAAAAGTTTCGGCAGAGACGCCAAAAGCCTGCAATTCAGGTGAAAAGCGGCGGCGAGTGTTCTGCTCTCTCTTTGATCTCCTTGAAACTTCTGACCAATTAGGTTTTCCAGCGTCTGTCTGGAGGAACCGCCGCTCAAGCCTCTCTCTTTCTAATCACAGCCCTAATTTTTTACAGAAGATGTAGGCGATGGAGGTCTGAGGCTATGAGTAAACAGAACACGAATATATATAGCACTAGGGTTCAATTTTTTTAGATTGGAAAACGAAAAACGGCGTCGTCTGCGTGGGGAAAGTTGGTGCCGTTCAGAAAATAATTTTCCAAACCTTGGACGACGTCGTTTGCGGCATTCTCTCTCCTGTTCACTTTGGCGGAATTATTATTTTTAATTTAGAGTAAATTGTAACAATGGTCCCTCATCTTTAATCAAATTTGAGCAATGGTCACTTAACTAAAAATCTATTATCATTGGTCCCTCAACTTATCAAAATGTGTAGCTATAGTCCTTTTCATCAATTTTGTCAAAATAAGTTAGGTTGGAATAACCATTTATATAATTAGGGTCCCTCAACTCATCAAAGTGTGTAATTATGATCATTTTCGTCAACTACGTAAAAAATTTTGTCGAAACGAGTTATGTTGGAATGACCATTGCTACAATTGAGTTAAAGTTAAGGGACCATTTCTCCAGTTGAATTAAAGTTGAGGGACCAATGATAATGAATTTTTAGTTGAGGGACCATAGCTGCACGTTTTGATGAGTTGCGAGACCAATAGTAATGGATTTTTAGTTGAGAGACTGTTGCTTCAATTGAGTTAAAATTCAGGGACCATAGCTACAATTTAGTCTTTTAACTTACTTTTTCTTAATACAACAAAAGATACTGATTATTGAGCGTCAAATTCGGAACCTCGGCTGCATAACGTGAACTCGAAACCTTGGAATGATTAATTGATGAGAAAACAAGTTCTCCTTTTTTTTTTTTTTTTTTTTTTTTTTTTTGGTACTAACTACATGATTAGCAATTCACGGGTTAAAATTTTTATTAGCTCGTACCCTATTGCCATTTTCAGCTAGTCATTAACCAAGAAAGAAAACTGATTCAACCATAATCAGATGGAGAAAACCTTGTTTTGCAAGGTGCATACACTTCTCCGCAAGGATACTGCGGAGAGTTGAGAAACAAGGTGTATACACCCCATTACAGGCAAGTTTTTCTCGACCCGAAGACTCAAAGTCAGGACTAGCATCAAGATTCAGGTACCAATGGATAGACAAACTAAAAAGCTTGCAGTACTATTGTACATTGTTAAATACTGATACACCCAGAGTCAGATACCGGCAGTTCGCTCTCAGGATGAAACGATTCCGTTCCCTGAGAGTTTGAATAAGAAGTTGGGTCCTGTCCACATAAGGACTGGGAAAGCTTACACTACTAATGCTTTATTTGAAGTGCAAAGTTCATGATCAACGAAAACGAATACATCTAAAGGCAGAGTCCTCCTTCAGGTTAACCACTTATTCAGCAAATCTGTGTTGGGAGGATGATCCATTAAGCTGGCCAGATGGAACTGCAGAAACAGAAATGGAAAATACGCAAATCAATCATCATTCGGACTAATAAATTTATGTCAAATCGTTAGATAAGCTATTACAAACATCGAATACTGACCTTCAGTATTCCAGCTCCATCCGCCGCTTCTTTGTTTTCCACTGATTCAGAATAAATGCAACACCTTCTTTTAGTAAAGCTCTTCGTCCCTCCTTATAGTTCCACAATTCCGACGTTATGTACCTCCCACTAGGATTGTATTCATTGATCTCTGTTAGAGCTGATGTTACAGCGTTGTACACTTCCTCACCCAGTTCTTTCTTCAAATCTTTCAATTTTTCATCCTCGACGGATATAACTTCCTGAACATAAAAACATAAACTAGTGAAAAGGAAGCAAAGGGGACAGCGAGCAAGTGCCAATGATTCACAAGGAAAAGCATTGAGATCCATTAGAATATGATTACAAGAATTAGACGATTCAATAATAGCATAAGACCAAAATTTATGCGGACATTTTTTTGTATGTGAAATAATGCTGCAAATATCTTTGCTCTCAAGGCAGATTTATCAACAAAAGTAATTGATATATGCTCACATTGTAATGCATAATGCGTTAAGACAGCGGAAAGTCCATTTCCAACCAGAAATTATAAATGACATTAAAACACAAACCAATTAAGCATGTGAGTGGATATCATATTTGATGAACATCAGCTACGCCACTGGGAAAGGATTTTGCCACCACGATCACATATTTTGCACAACTAGTTTTATAAGTAACTCACAGGGATAGCCAAACTACTTCAATCTAAGAAATATTTTTAATTATGTCAACATATTGGATTCGTCAGATGCTTTCTTGTGCTAAGAAAAACAGCAAAAGAACCCCAACACAATGAAATAATGATATTAGAAAGTACCTTATGTTTCCCGTCGACCGTAGTAACTTTGAAAGGATGCCATTCTGGGTCCTTCAGGTATTCTTCCCACAAGGAGCACAGCTCCGTTGCTTTCTCTTCTGCTTCTTCCTCATTATACTTTCTCTTCATTACTTCTTGGAACGGTTTACTGTCAAGCTCACCCATTCTCCTAACACCAATATGTGCACTACTTGATATTTCCTTCAATCCCTGCAGATTAAGAATATTAATAGCTTATCATAAGCATAAGAAGCTAAGAACAGAACTTTAAGAAATATCTGATGCACAAAGGGTCATATTCCACATTAAAGTACAAAACTGAAGATCCCAATGTCAGTCAAATACCAACCAGTTTTTGCAAACAAACAAGTAAGGACACATAATTACATCTTGAATTCTTGCAAGATCATCTGAAATGTCAGACGTCTTTTTTAGTATAAAGAATAGTAACTGAGCAACATTTATATTAAAAATCAAACAGAAAAAAACTTACATTAATCAATTCCCTCCGGGCTTCCTGCAGCTCATCATTGCTCTTGCGCTCTTTTACAATTAAAGTTTGATTTAAAGCTTCTAAGTCGTCTAGTGATTCTTCCTTTTCTCTCAAGCCTTTGATCATGTTGTCCACCTTTTTCAGCACTTCAACATCACCGTCATCTCCCATGCGCCTTACAACATTTAAATTCACTCTTAGTTGCTCAATTTCCAATTCAAGAGTTTGCTTTGTATCCAGTTGCTGTTGTAGTTTAATTATTTTATTGTGGAGCTGTTCCTTTTGCCTCTGGATCAAAATGGTTGTCACATACATCAAAGATCTTCTCTGAAATCTATAAATAACATTCAGATCATTTTTAAGCACTTAAAAATAGCCAACAAACCTTTTGATCTTCGGCCAGTTTCAATAAATTTGCATTAGCCTTCAGTTGCTCCATAGAAGCCAAGTGAAGTGAACTATTTTTAATGGAATTCTACAAGAACAAACAATATCGCTGTTATCAAGTGTTCGAAACCATCCTTCAAGGCTTCAACAACAGTGACTACAAATAAATGCAACTCATGTTGCAATCGAAACGTAACCAAGACAAAAAACATCACACACTATAAAAAAGTTAAACACAAGTGCATAAAGCCCAAATTATTCATGATCCGATTTGATGACACTTGAATAGCATGCTAATTTTTAGTAACATTCAACAAACTAGTTTCCATCCTATCAATATTCATAATTTTTATATTAAGTCACAAGAATTGAATCATGAAATCTAAGACAGCATGTGCAACAATGAAGCACAAATTAGTAAACCTTTTCAATCTCCTCAGCGAGCTTCCTACTTTCATCTTCGTTGGCAACCGCACGCTTCTCCATTTCTTCTATGCGGGACTCTAGCTCTTTCTTTTGAGTTTCGAGTTGCAACTTCAGTTTTTCATGGTCACCAAAAATCCTCTGAAAGTGATCCCGAGCACTTGTTTGTATCTTTTTAATCTCTATCAAAACAAAATGCATGGCATGAATTAAGGTCGCTACAGCATCATACCAGTAGAAAATGATAATGAAATATAATAAACCCAAAATGGTGAAAACCAAGCCACTTTATCCAAATCATACGAACACTATACAGCTGCAGAAATAGAATATAACAAATGTAATAGATACTCGGGATTCAACTCTAATGAGGAATCAGAAAAGCAAGCAAAAAAAAAAAATATAAACTCATTCTTTCATTTGATAAGTAGCACTCTTCCATTTTTTGAATAAATAAAACTAAATCTTACCTTCATTATAAGTCTGAACAATCTTTTCTTTCTCTGTGATTACGCTCTTAATGGAATTTGTAGTTTCACTACATTTCAGCTCCATCTCTTCCAAGTCTTTGTACTTGACCTCAATGATGTTGTTAAGATTAGTTACTAGTCTATCCTGCTTCCTGGCTTCTTCCTCCGTAATTTCAGAAATTGATTTAAGGTCTCCAATCTTGCGGAGGTGCTCTCCGACAATATTGGAAGCTTTATAGTCATCTGAACGAGCAACCCAGGCATAAAGTCCAGATTTTTGGTCACTATTAGCCTCCCAGTCCTTTTTTCCATGATGGTCTACATCATAAGCCTTCTCAAATGACATGGCATTAACATAACCAGGCCAATCTTTCCTAAACTCTACAACGGCACTTCCTGAGTGACCCCGATAATTCCATAAAGGGTGCACCCTTAAGGGATTGAATCCCCTCCTTTTTAGTTCATCTCTCAGTTTCGATCCACTTTCTCCGACGTATCGCCCATCATTGGCCCGTCTGGTTGGAATATTAACCACAACCCCTGTCCAAGGCCACACTAACTTTTCATCCTGGTCACAATCAATTGGTGGCTCTTCAGCCACAGGTTTAGATGGACCACCTTCAGCTGCTAGATCTTTTTCCAAATATTTCACCACAGCTAAGTGTTTGGCCTTTTCTTCTGTGCTTCTCTTATCTGAAGTACTCTTTCCCACCCCAGAAGCATGTTGGAGAAGTTCCTTGAGAACAAAATCCCGCCTTTTCTTACTCGGGCAGAAAGGGCAAGTGTATCTCCCATCTGAGCTTCTCACACTGTGTTTTCCATTCTTCAGCTCTTCATAATATTCTTCTACCTCCTCATCCAGTTCTGTTTCGCTCATATCCGTATCATCTTCAGAGCTATGATCCGCCACGCTCCCCATTTGAACAGTACTTAAAGAGCACTAAACCCTGAAAACAGAAAATACGAAATATCAATGTCACTAGTCATTATTATGCGAATTCGATGATTTTGAGTAGTTCATTTTCTGGCGAGATGAACATGTGCAACCGCGGTTAAAGTGAAAAAGCAAGTGTTTAGTTGCCGTTGGTCAGTTTGGAGGGTTCAGGATCCTGCTAATCTAATTTCTTTCAAACTTAACAATATTTGCACCAAAAAACCCAACATAAATGTCCCCAAAACAGTTCATGGAAAAGAAAGGCATATGGGTAAATTTGTTGTTCCCTGAAGCAGAGAATCAAGGGGTTTCAAAATTAAAAGCAACTTACAAGTTACAGGTTACAAGCTGAAAGATCGAACCCATAAAAAGAAAGGACATGCATAACCAACATTCAGGATACATGAAGAAATCACACAAATTAAGGCTTAGGGTTTCACAAGTTTAGCCCTTGTACAGCAGTGAAGGCTCTATATATAGAATTCGGGTTCGGTCTCCGCATCATTCCTCATTTATCTACTGTAAAATCCCTCATAAAGACAATTTCCAAAATAAAAATCCATTTTTGCCTTTAAAAGAAACATCTTGCTATACGAAACCGCATTGCACACAAAATTCACGCAAGCCCAAAAAATCATGAAAACTCGAAAAGAAAAATCATCAAAAATTGAAAGAAAACAGTACATAAATAGTGTCCTAATTGTTATTCCTGCAACCAAACACACACACACACACACAAATTATACAAGCAGATGCCGCGGATCAGTGAAAACACAGAACAAAACGGAGACTGGAGCTGCAAAACTCGAACCCAAACAACCCAGAAACCCAAAATTAACAATGCATGCTGTAAATTCAACATTTCAACCAAACAAGCACGTGCATGTAGCGGAACAAGCAAACCCAACAGCGATCAGCTAAATTGTAGAGAGAGAGAGAGAGATTGACCTGCGGAAATCGGAGCTCCTGAGCTCCAAAATTAGGGTTTACGGGGGAAGAAGAATTGGGGGCAGGGCTCTGAGAGATTCGCAGGAGCTCAGTGCTCAGAAGAGGCCATAAAACTTAAAAGCGCAAGAGGACATTGGTAATTGGAGCACTGTGGTGTGCGTGACAAGTGAGACATCGGGAAGGCGACAAATGTATGAAGTTGGGAGACGTCAACGACCCTTTGACTGAATCGGGAGTGATGAGATTGAGTTGGTAAAAGTTATGAAAGTTGGGGAAAATTTATGGATTTCCGGGTAAATTTTGATGGGGTCCCGTGAGGACATGTCGTATCCAATCTGTTAATTTTCCTGACATGTTTAATTAGCTAGCTCAGGTGGATTTCTCTTTAATCTATGACATGAGAAATGAGATTTTTTTATAAATTTTTTATTTAATGTTTTATATTTTTTTATATGTATAATATATTGGATTCAAAGTTGATGTACTGATTATTTGTATGTAATTATGATGTGTGTAATTTTAGTTTCCGATCAAATGTGATCGTTGCTGTAAAAAAGAGTTCAAGTCATTTATTTTTTCACGGCTGAGGAGAGAGAGCAAGTGCTATAGTAAAAAAGGTATGTTATGTGCGTTCTAGGTTTGTCAGGCAGATGCAAGTAACTCATGATTGACTCGCTCGTTTGACATCATTAGATGCGTTTCACATGCAACATATTTTTTCTCTCCCCTTAATCAGTTTATTAAACCATGCACTTGTGAATGTAACGTCTAGTACTCAATGTTTGGTTTTTTTTTACATCGACACATGAGATTTGACCTTTACATACTTAAATTTTCTTGTGTTGAAACACTTACGTTGTGGGTGGGTGGAGTGCAAATGTTGCTTATAGGTCATTGCTTCTCATATTAGAAAAGTAAATTGTAGCAATGATCCCTCAACTTTAACCAAATTGGAGTAATGGTCTCTCAACTAAAAATTTATCACCATTGGTCCCTCAACTCATCAAAACATGTTACAATGGTCATTTTCGTCAACTTCGTCAGAATTCTGTCAAAATGAGTTATGTTGGTAGGACCATTACTACAATTGGGTTAAGGTTGAGGAACTGTTACTCTAATTGAATTAAAGTTAAGGGACCATTTCTCCAGTTGGTTTAAAGTTGAAGGACCATTAATACAATTTTTCTTATTTGATTTTCCATATTTTCCCCTTGATTCAGCCTCACAAGCATAACACGTGACTCATTTTGACAGAAATTCTAACAAAGTTGACGAAAATGACCATAGCTGCACATTTCGATGAGTTGAGGGACCAATGGTAATGGATTTTTAGTTGAGAGACCATTGCTCCAATTGGATTAAAATTAAGAGACTATTGCTACAATTTACTCCATATTGAAAATATATAGAGTGAGTGAGAAATATAACGTATGAATGACATAGTAATACTAAATATTTACTGTAAATAGCGTTTTATCGCAGTTACAAAAAACAATCCTGATGTGGATTCGATTGTCACAAACTCCTCCTAACAACTGAGTATTTAATCTAATGGCCCTATCACTCTACTACAAATATAATTTAGAATTAGTCCTTGAATTTACACTTTAGTTTAGATTTCATCCCTCAATTAAAATTTGTTAATTAAGATCGGTGAATTTAACGAAATATGCAACATTAGTCTGTTAGTAAAACTTTTAGTTATCAAAAAAGACTAACACTACACATTTTATTAAATTCAATCTCAATTAATGAATTTTTAGTTAAGAGACAACGAAATCAAACTAAAGTGCAAGTCAAGAACCAGTTCTAAAGTTCACTAAAATATTCAATATTTACTGTTTCACCTGATCGGTTAGGCGCGCATCAACCCGCTAATGAAATTTAACGCGCCGGATCCGACCCGTTTGCCAGGTCGCCTTCGCAGCACCACCTCTCTCTCTATCTCGTATACTCAGACACGCTCACTGAGACGAGTGAGCTTCCAGGAGCACCAGAAAACCGTGGAGGAAGATGTTCAATCAATTCGGAGCAACGGCGGAGTCTCTAAGCAAGGCGTCGACAATGGTGTTCCGGATCGGCACCGACGCCCACCTCTACAACGATCCCGACGACGTCAGCATTGCTTCTCTTCTCGACAGCAGGTTCGACTCCGAGAAGTGCGAGGCTCTCAAGCGATTGCTCGCTCTCATCGCCCAGGGATTCGAAGTCTCCAATTTCTTCCCTCAGGTCCCTCTCCAACTTCATCACTGTCGAATTCGAATCCGAAAAATTGATATATAATTTGAAAAATCGGAGCAATCAATTTTGTAACTTGAATTTCGTTTCGGTTGAATTGGAATCGCAGGTTGTGAAGAATGTAGCGTCGCAGTCGTTGGAAGTGAAGAAGCTCGTTTACTTGTATTTGTTGCATTATGCTCAAAAGTAAGCTGAATTCAATACTCTTTGATTTCATTTGAATCTTTACTCAAATTTTGAGCTAATTTTTTTTGCTGTTGTTTTCGAAATTTGGATGTCTACTTGAATTCAGGCGTCCGAACGAAGCATTGCTCTCAATTAATTATTTCCAGAAGGATTTAGGGGATCCGAATCCGTTAGTGAGGGCGTGGGCACTGAGAACAATGGCCGGAATCCGGCTACACGTTATTGCCCCTTTGGTTCTTGTTGCGGCAGGAAAATGTGCTAGAGATCCGTCTGTGTATGTTAGAAAATGTGCGGCCAATGCGCTTCCTAAGCTGCACGATTTGCGCCTGGAGGAGAATACTGCGGGGATTGAAGAGGTTTGATTTCGGTGCTGTATTTGTAGTTCTTATCATTAAGATGTTGATGTTCATTTGATTCAATCACATGGTCTGCTGGCTATTCTCTTATGTAATGGTCTTCTCTATGCAGATTATTGGAATGTTGTTGAATGACTCTTCCCCTTGTGTCGTTGGAGCTGCTGCTGCTGCTTTCTCTTCCGTTTGTCCGAATAATTTGTCACTGATTGGAAGGAACTATAAAAGGTTATGCGAGGTTCTTCCCGATGTGGAAGAATGGGGTAAAATAGTCTTAATTGGAATCCTTTTGCGATATGTAGTTGCAAGACATGGGATTGTAAAGGAATCCATTATGTTTTCTTTGCATGGAACTGAGAATTATCGATCTGAAAGGGATTGCTCGGATGCTAACTCTGCGTTGAATGACAACGGTGACACTAATGATCTTTATGAGTCTGAATTAACAAATGCTGTATCCCGTTGTTATATTGAAGGACCAGCTGAATATTTATCGCGATTAAGTTTCATGAATAAAGATTCCTCTGAGTTTAATTATGCTCGTTTTACATCTGGAAAGAATAATGACGATGTGAAGATTCTGCTGCAATGTACATCGCCATTGTTGTGGAGTAATAATAGTGCAGTTGTACTAGCAGCTGCTGGCGTACATTGGATTATGGCACCAGTGGAGGATTTGAAAAGAATCGTTAAGCCGCTATTGTTCGTCCTAAGATCTTCTAATGCCTCAAAATACGTGGTAGCTAACATTTCCTTACAATTTAAATTGTTTGTATGTAACATTGAAGTACTTTTTAATTTATTGATGCATGCACGTGACCGCTTGAACACATATATTGTTGAGATTTCATAAAAATTCTTTTGTTTACAGTTGGTAAGATGGTGAGGATTGTTTTATTGATTGACCAGTGCAGGTTTTATGTAACATTCAAGTGTTGGCCAAAGCAATTCCTTCACTCTTCTCTCCAAACTTTGAAGATTTCTTTATATGCTCTTCGGATTCATATCAAATTAAAGCTTTGAAACTGGATATACTGGCTTACATCGCTACAGATTCATCAATTTCATTTATACTCAAAGAATTTCAGGTATTTTTTTTTTCCCGAAGAAATTATATTTTGCCTTTCCTCTTACGACAGAGACATGTCTACTAGATTTTTCATACTTTAAGTGCATGTGTGTGGATGGTGTATTGTTAAGTTTTTCAGTCATTATGTTTGATTTATTAGTTGCCTAGTTGGCTTTCAGACTTCGCTATGCATCATTGATTTTATTTGAGAATTGCAAACTTTTATGATTGTTAAAATTTATAAAATGAAAGGCACGTAAGCTTTGCTTATTGTTTTTGTTTGTTGCTAGGATTATATTAGAGACCCAGACAGGAGATTTGCTGACACTGTTGCTAGAATTGGAATATGTGCTCAACGACTTCCAGAAATGTCAAATCCATGCTTGGAGTTTCTATTGGCTTTGACCAGACAGCGTCTGTTACTATCTATGTGTTGTGTGTAGAAGTTGAAAAAACTTTGCTTTTTGATTTCTGAATTATTATCTAATTTTGCAGAACTTACAACGGGTGAGTTTGGGTCTGTGGATGCTGAAGCAGATATATTGATTCAAGCAATAATGTCCATAAAGTCAATCATTCAGCAAGATCCACCCAGTCATGAAAAGGTATTTTCAAAATTTTTGCTGAGTTGCTGCCGTTAGAAGTGTAGTCAGGGGCATATACGTGATTTACTAGTGTAGTATGCGATTCTTTGTTACCTTGTCTTTCTTTTTTTGGGTTTTTGGGGGCATTTATTAACGGACTTTTATGCCTTTTCAAGGTTATTATTCAATTGGTTCGAAGTTTAACTTCAATAAAGGTGCCTGCTGCGCGTGCTATGATTGTTTGGATGGTGGGGGAGTATAACTCTTTAGGTGATCTCATCCCAAGTATGTTAGCTACAGTGCTCAAGTATCTTGCACGGTGCTTTGCTTCTGAAGAAGTGGAAACAAAGCTTCAGATTTGTAATACCGCTGTTAAGGTACTACTGCATGGTGGTCTTCTCTAAGTAAATGCGGTAAATATCATTGTGTTTGTTTATAAATGTTGAGGTGATCTGTTCTGTAGGTTTTATTGGGGACAAAGGGAAATGGCCTGTTGACAATCAAAATGGTTTTAATCTACGTGTTGGAGCTAGCCAAATGTGACTTAAACTATGATGTTCGTGACCGAGCTCATTTCTTAAAGAAACTTCTTTCAACTTATCTAGATTCTCAAGGTTTGGAGGTGGAAACCAACCGTCCGGCCCAAAATAAAGATAGTTCACGTCTCCTGGCAGAAATCTTGTTTGGAAAACAAAGGAAACCAGTGTCCCATGAGCCCATCGATCACCGGTTTTACCTTCCTGGCTCTTTATCGCAGATAGTGCTTCATGCTGCTCCTGGGTACGAACCTCTCCCGAAGCCTTGTAGTTTGTGCAGTGATGGCCCCAGACTGAATGAATTTGGAGAGGCAGTCACTAATGGTGACCAATATGTTACAGACAATGAGGACTCAGCTTCTGAATCTTTGGATGAGGAAGTTGCTTCTAGTTATAGTTCGCAACGTTCTAATGTGGATTCAAGTGGCAGTGATGGCAGTGAAGAAGCTGGTTCTGTTAGTGAAGGTGATGATGATCCTCATCAGTTGATTCAGTTTTCAGATGAAAGGAAAAATGGAGCTTCTCGGTCTGCTTCTGATTTTGGGGAATTATTGTCAAATAGAGCTTTAGAATCATGGTTGGATGACCAACCTGGTTTTTCAAACCCAAATACTTCAGAACAAAGTCAAGTCCGTACATCTTCAGCAAGAATCTCCATCGGGGACCTCGGAGGTCAAGTTAGACGTAAAACCTATCCACTCTTGGACCCTGTGAATGGAAACGGCTTAAAGGTTGACTATTCGTTTTCATCTGAGATATCAAGTATCTCTCCTCGATTTATATGTATAGAAGTTTCCTTCAAGAACTGTTCAAAGGAGACCATGTCTGATGTAACTTTGGTTGACGAGGAGGCTGGCAAAGGCAAGGATTCTGTGGACCAAGCTTTGTTTTCAGATGAAAGGTAATTTTACTGTACTTGCCTGATATGATGCTAATATAAATTTCCAGTTTTCTTCTGAATTTATGTTATTTTATTCTTGGATGTATGTTGGTTATGTCAGTTATCATATACCTTTTGTTACGATTATCTTGATACAGCAGCTCTACGATACCTCAAAATAATGAGCCAAATCTGGTTTCTATAGAAGAAATCACTTCTCTGGAACCTGGCGAGACAATGACAAGAAGCATCCAGGTCCGCTTCCATCACCACCTCTTGCCTCTAAAACTGACCTTATATTGTAACGGCAAGAGGCATCCTATTAAATTGCGGCCTGACATTGGATACTTCGTAAAAGCTCTTCCTATGGATGTTGAAGCCTTTACAAATAAGGAGTCTCAACTGCGTGGAATGTTTGAATGCGTAAGAAGGTAAACTGGCTTGTTTTTCTATTGTCGTATAGACAAATTTCTAACTTATTAATCATAGTTTCCAAAACAACCCTTCGCATTAGGTCTTTTGCTGTGTATTCTATATTGAATGTTGTGTTTTCTTCAACAGGTGCACCTTCACTGATCACATCAAGGAGTTGGACAAGGACAACTCATTGGTAGAAGACAAATTTCTCGTAATCTGTCAAAGTCTTGCATTGAAGATGCTTAGCAATGCAAATCTTCATCTTGTATCCGTCGATTTGCCAGTTGCAGCGAAGCTTGATGATGCAACAGGTTTGTGCTTCAGATTCAGCAGCAAGATTTTGAGCACCTCAGTCCCCTGCTTGATAACCGTTACTGTCGAAGGTAGATGTACAGAATCATTGGAAATATCAGTTAAAGTGAACTGTGAAGAAACCGTATTTGGGTTGAATCTTCTGAACAGGATCGTAAATTTCTCAGTCGAACCCTCTCATGCCCATAGGTAGCTAGTAAGGACATCGGAAACCAGTAATCAAGTTTTGGAGATAATAGAAAACCCACCGTGTACTGCCAACTATTCTGGCTATCCGGATGTTTAACGTATTGTCTGCACAGCGGGCAAAAGCACTGTAATTATACTCATTCGCAGATTTGTCTCGCGTTCGTTTTCTTTCGCTCGGAAAGTGTTTTTCTGGATTTTCAGTCTACTATTTGTAATTTATAGGACATAAAAGTTGTTCTAATTCAAATCCATCTGAATAACACACAAAAGTTATGCGATTTATCGATGACATTCATGCTACGCTATGCCCTCCTGCAATTCTTGTTATTTTAGCTCACAATGGCAACAAGTACCGGAACTCGGATTCATAAGGTTGGACTTCCACCATTCTGCTTATAGGAGGCTTTGTTTCTCCGTTCAAGCACTCGATTATCGATCTTTTCTGCGAACCAGACCGCGGCAGTTGGCTGTAAATCCATTCCAGCAATGATTCCATACCGTCTGCAAAGTCGAGCATGTGCCATTGAAGAAGCTTGGGCACCACAATTTTCTTCTTGCTTGTGACTTCCACTGAAGCTTCCAAGTACTCCAGTTTCGCTCTCTCCAACTCATTGACTATGTCGTCGGAGGTATAAACCCTTAACTGCACGCACATCAGAGCATAATTTCATCAAATATAGGGAGAAAAATGTTGTGAAATAAAGTAGGGGAGAGCTAGGCACTACTTACTGCCGGTGAGGACCAACTGCCGCGGCAAAGGGCAAATGTGACGTAAGGTTCGGGGTATCCAAGACCATAGGCATGTCTTAGTAGCATTTCCTTCTCATAGGCAGGCCCCTACCCAGTGGGATGTAAATTGATCAGGAAAAAAACATACGAAAAAAAGAGAGGGTGCAGTTAGAGCTCAAGTTTTGATATCTGTTTCACGTACATGTTTCGATTCAGATGGATGGCGGAGAATGAAATGCTCTATAGCCAGAGCATTCAGCACTATGCCTCCGACATTCAGAGCAGCCTAGACGAAAACGGGATCATTTAGTCTCAGTATTATCTGAAAACTATAAATCTAAACTCATCTTTTAGCCATCTGCACTCTCAACTGAATGTTTTACGTTTTTTTTCTACGAATACCAGAATTGGTGTACCTTGTTCATAAATGCCAGCAGTTTCTCCTGTGTGGAAGGCAGCCCATGTTCCAGAAATGCCTGAAATTTGATAAGAAATAGAAGCACCCATTACATATCATTCTCGGATTTTTCGGTCTTTTACTAAACGTTGCTTAAGATCTTTACAGTACATGCATGATGCAGGCATTGTAGATGTTGATCCAGAATGCCAACTTTTGCTTGTAGGTCAAGAAAGTCAAGTCCACATCACACAGCCGATGCATCAAATTCCTGAATTCACAAAAAAAATGTCATCACAGCCATGCTTTCCAGTTTTGACAATGCTTGTAGCTCAAGTAAGTAATTGACCTCAACTTTTCGATTCCATTCAAACACTCAGACAAGCGGCTGACATCAAACGAGCTCCTCGTGATTTGGATTAAGTTCTTATACGGGCCAACGTCCCTGGCAGTGCCGTCTAAGTCAGGCAATATGCAGTAAGGGTCGGCATTGGACGAGGTGTTGTAGTTGAAGAAAATTGTGGATGATGAGGTCTTCGGAATGAGCCCTTTCGAGTTCATGCAGGAGAGAGCAAGCTTTGGGACAACAGATGATCCCTCTTTGTCCAGTGATGTTTGTTTCAGTTCAAGAAATATGCATATAAGGCGCTTGAGAAGTTCTTCTGAGAGTTCATTCGGTTTCGGATCATTTTCTCCATGGCCCTGGTTTTTGCTTCTTCCACTTACCCTCCTTGACAATTCAGCAGTTTCTCCTGTTTAAACAAACATAAACAATAACTATTTATTTGTAACAAACGGACACGTTGAGAAACGCTCATTTCTACTTGGTAATCTTAAGTTTGGATCCCATTTATTGACACAATTGTAGCAATTGGATTAAAGTTAAGTAACCATTGCTATAATTAGATCAACATTAAGATCTAAAACTTCAGGATTCTAGTCTCGGATCGGTTAATCACTTTGGCTATAGGTTTAAGCCTCGGATACTCTTAAAACCTAAGTTGGAAATCGGTCGAAGGGCGATTCTATACACTTGACGATCAACTCTATCAATAAATGAGATCAAATTAAAGTTGAATAAATATGATAATAAGTGAGATTTTCATGAAGCGTCCATCCTTTAAGAGAGAATAGACGTCTTGCGTACATGATTTTGATGGGGTTGGTCTCTAGTAAAATCGGACTATTGGTACAATCCAATCCCGATCAGATTTGTTGGTTAATATATAGTCTCACATCGAAAATCTTACAAAATAAAATACAACGTAAGTTAAGTGGTTCATTACTAATATCATCGAGGCCTTTTCTGTTAAACAAGCAGTTTACCATCGGACTCTGTGAAATTCCACCTTGGGATATC
Organism: Cotoneaster glaucophyllus; assembly: GCA_036320875.1. Lineage (NCBI taxonomy): Eukaryota > Viridiplantae > Streptophyta > Magnoliopsida > Rosales > Rosaceae > Cotoneaster > Cotoneaster glaucophyllus. The sequence goes on along the minus strand of CM070070.1, from coordinate 24,610,052 downwards.
TGCTGCTGAACCCACAGATGCTCTTCTACCCCTCAACCTTCTTTCTTTTCTCAAATTTCTCAAAGCTTCATAGTTCTCCGATCTGCATCTCCCTTCATTTACCACTGACTGGTTTCCCACTCTACACAACAGCTGCTTCTGTTGCCCTAATTGCCACATATGCTCTTTCCATTCTCTTGTTTGTTCCCTTTCTTTGTACAACCTCAGTTTCAGCTCTTCGACTTTTCTGTCAAGTTGACCTATCTCTTCCTCTACCATTGCAAGCTCCGAAAACAGCTCCAGAACCTGCCATGAAAAATGTGTTGATATCAACTTGCCATTGTCAGACTGAATTTAGACCGGCATGTTCATGCAAGAATCAACGTGACCGAACCGGCAGATTGACATTTTGACAACAGAAAGTCTCTCGTTATATCAACACAAGAATACCTGAGCTGGAAGCAAGGACAAAAGACGTGGATGTGACTGAACAGGTCCATGAAGCGCACAATGCAGAAACCTGCCAAGTGTTTGTTCTCCTTCCAACTTTGCCTGCAATTTCTTAACCTGTATAAACAAAACACACAAGAACTTGACTGTGTCAAGCTTCTGTGACAAATTCCTAACATGTTACACAAAATTCCACGTCGGAAAAGGGCAAAAAACTTATATAACCATCACCTCTTCCTCAAGATCAAGTCTTCTCTGCTTCTCCTCGTTTCGTTGCATTAGAAAGTCTTCTAATTTCATTATTTCCAGAAGCAAAGATCACTACTACTAACAGTTTGGAAGTAAAAATTTGAGGGCTGCACGCAGCAGGAATATTGGAAGTTATACTGTTATTGAGGCACGGAGAGGTGCTTAAAAAGAGAGAATGAGGTGACGTCGTGGGTGCCATTAATGGTAGGTAGCAAAACAAGAGGGGCAGGTTGAGAGTTGAGAAGATTGAGAGGGAAGGAGGAGGGAAAATTGGGAAATTGAAATTCATGAGAAATGAGAATGTGGTGGTGCAATAATTTTTTTCCGCTGGCATAAATAGGTATCGAACTCATCACAAATATATATCATATACTATTTTCATCATGTATACAAGTCTAGACTTATTTTAACTGAATGAAGTTAAATATCACTTGACCGAAAGCTACTTGGTTTGGTTGAAAGAATCTTTGAAGATTGTGAATGTATGATTGCATACAGTTGGAATTATTTTATCATTATTGCTGTTGTTATGAAAGTGCGTGGCAATCCCATGCTCTCTTTTTTATGCAAGTTGAATTTCCATTTAATTTCAACAGCAGGAGGAGGCTGGTGGGGACGTGAAATCCATGAACGGAAAAAAAAAACAACAAATTTGAAAAGGTTAAAAAACTGCAGAGAATATTAATTAACTAGGGCTGGAAAAAATGACCGAAAATCCAAACACGAATCCCCGAAACTAACGCATACCAAAAATAGAAAAACATCGAAAGTTTTTGTATGGTATTCGGTTTCCTTTGACCGTTTGTTCGTTAATCCCAAACCGAATCAAAAATGTTTTTAACATAATTTTATATTTAAATAAACTAATAGTAACCGTTGGATTCGGTTGAGATTGAATCTCAACTGTTCGTTTAAACTCATCTCTCTCTCGACCTCAGCCTTTAACGAGTCAGACCTCACAAACTCTCTCGACTCCGACGCCATCTCTTTCCCGACCTCACCTTTGCAACTTCTCCGGCTATCAAAACGCCGGCCACATCAGACCATAGTCGACCATTGACCACCACACCACACCTCAGTTCCAATCGCATCGCCAAAATCTTCCACATTTTGACCGCTGACAAGTGAAGAAGAAGAACTGGTTTGCTGCAAATTCTGCTTGATTGAGGTAAGTTTCAATGCTTTGATGATTTGATTGTTGAATTGTTGTTGCCAAGCTTATGGTTGTTGAATTGTTGAATTGTTGAATTGTTGTTGCTTACTTGCTGCCAACTGTTTTAAATTATGGTTTTGAATTGTTGTTGCTTGCCGCCAAGATTAGACATCTTGTTTGATTGTGCCATTATGCTTGCCATTGGATTTGCTGCCATTAAACTTCTTGTTGCTTGCTTCCTGACATTAGATTGAAAAATTGGACTTCCTGTTGCTTCCTGTCATTATGCTTGCTGTTGCTTCTTGTTCCAAATTGGAAATTATGCTTGCTGCCAAAAATACAAGATTAGTGAAACATTATCCTTGCTGCCAAAATTTTAGTTATTGTTGATTGTTTGCTACTAGATCGTTCCATTCTAAAAATGCACAATAATATATCACAAGTATCAGTTCAGCATATCAATAAGGTTGATAATCTAGTACACCTACGGTTTTAGATGACCGAACTCAAACAAGCCAAATCCCACCTACAACCCTTCAAGTAGAAGGTTGCAAAGGATGTTGCGGAAAGGAAACTGTGGTACATATCCAACTCTTAATAAGGTTGCTAAGGATGTTTTTGCTCTTCCTAGTAGCACCGCTGTTAGTGAGAATGGCTTTAGTCTGGTGGGAGGGTTGTCGATCCTTTTAGAGCTTCCTTAATACCTACAATGATTGAGGTTTTAGTGTGTACTAATGATTTGCTTAGGGGAATAACTTTTGTTTCTACAAGGAGCCTACAATTGACGATCTCATACTCTACAAAGAACTTGAAGACGTAAAAAGAGTAAATGAAGTATTTAATTTCATGTATTTATTTTTTTATTCAATACATTGAATTTGCTATGTAATAATAATAATAATAATAATAATAATTTGAAATAATTTGTGGTTTATTATTATATGTAGGGACGCCTAATTTGAAGGTGAAGATTCGACTCAAGGTGAAATGGCACCTCCTCCATCGCCTCCACCGCCTCAAATTCGATAATGCCATTCATTACATCCCAGAGCCAGATAACGAACTCTAAGTTGTGTCAATGTTTTGAAGCAAAGTGACAAAGTCATAAAAAAATAAAGTTATAGAGTTTTGTATCTGAATTGGCAAAAAATAAGGTTATCACATGGTTAAAAGCCATGCGTTCTACGATCTAAGACGGCATATGATAATGATGTGTTTAATGAATAATTTTGATTGGTAGTGTTAAATACTTAATCCTTCCCACAGAGAAAATTTTCATTGTGCCCGAAATACGGGTGGTCTAGTACGTGTTCTTATATAAGTGAAGAGAAGTTTTATTTCTTAAGGTGTTAATTTTTTTAACACAAGAAGCTCACCACTTAAATAATGCATGTAGTCTACCACCCCGTATTTCACACACTGAAAAATCTCTCCTTCACATGAGTTATTACATAGACTTTGGAAATGTGTGTGTGAGACAGTTGGGGAGTTGGCACTAATGCACAAAGCAAACCAAATAACTCTTTTCTTACTCAAAAAAGGCCGAAATATTTTTTGATACAAGCGATGGTAAAGGAAGGAAATCAGATACACAAACTCAGAGACGGATATTTGTATAAAAATAATATCATTACGGACTAAGTCGTCATCGAAAATTTCATTTCAAACATAATTCTATTCATCTACGAACAAATTACAGAGTTCAACTAACCGAGAGAGAGAGAGATGACATAATGCATCAATAAATTTTGCTTCCAAACCTATGAATTTGAGAGATCACAAGGAGGCTCAAGACACCCCCCCCCCCCCCCCCCCCCCCCCCCCCCCCCCCAACAAGCAAATACTAAAGTGGAAATAAGCCTAGGCATAGCAACACCAGCCCTTGCTATGCCCCAAAATCCTCTCTGAAGGAGCTTAAACTCTTCCTTGCTATGCAATCCCATCGGCAGAAGTATTGTTTCTCTATTGATATGCAGCACTATGCTTCCATCCTCCAAACGTTTGTCCCCCATAATCCTGTTCTACCTATAAAATGCAGCAAAAAACCACACACACACATCAATCAAACAAGAATTGGTTATGGTGAAAACGTTGTACTAAACTTAAAGGGAAAAAATGAAGCGAAAAGAAGTTACCCTCGGAGTGAAAGTTAGACCGACTTTAATCTCCCCACGATAAGTATTATCAGCGCGAACAATGCTATATTTAAGAGGATGTAACTCTGCAGTTCCATTCTGCACTCCCTGTGCCAATAAATCCTTCACATATATCCTGCAAATTAAGACTCAAATTTGATCTTCCATATATCAGCCATAACAAATTAAGAACGTATCTATTTTCGGTAATAATAGATAGGTCATTGTACCACGTTTCATTCATTCATATTATAACACGTGGATTAGTAACATCACGTGACTAAAAAAAATTCGTGTTTCGGCTGAGATTCATTAAAATAAAAACGAAAACATACATGTGTATTGATCACAGTAATCTATTGTAATTAAGAATCTGAGCTCTAAATCAAATTATACATGAAATAATAATATTTTGACTTACGTTGCTTGGCCGATGTAGTCATCAGAAGTGAAGGTGTCTTTGTCCATGATTTTGAGGGTGATCTTATACTGCTCCCCTGACCCAGGATATTCTGCCCTGAATGTAAATTTCTCGTTCCACTCCGGATTACTTCCTTGTTCTGCATCACCATTCCAAATCAGTACATCTACTCTTTTTTGTTTACGCACAACAGAACACGAAAGTTGAAGTTGCCACAGTGATTATGTATCACAATGAGAATTTTAATATAACAAGCAGGGCTTTCGTGCCGTGATCATCTGATGTATTTGATTAATTATGTAAGCGTTTACTTGCAGGCCGTGAGTTTATTAAGTACTTCAGCAACTTGGCCACGCCGTTTTAATTAATTACAAGTTAAAAGGGAAGGAGAAAGCTCTGACCAACATATTAATACGCCTATCAGATCAAACAGCGTTGAGTATAGGGGAGATTTGCCATCTATAGTAATCTATCTGCTCTGGTTGTGCCAGAGAAAGTCTACTGTTAGTTAAGTTCGACGCATTACGCAACAAAGCATAGAATGTATTTGCAAATAAGATTTGAATTTGTTGTTACAAGATTATACCAATAATTGTTCTTAATTAGTTGACTTGCTTTGTTCGTCCAAAAACTCAAGAAACCAGATTTACGAAGAGCATTTTGTTCAAATGTTCGGTGCAAGTGGAGGTGAATTAGAAACTTCAGAAGTTACCTCTCGCGACGCTGCTCTTTTTCTCTTGGCCTTTGTATTGGATCACAACATACGGATCCATCCGAGCTGCGAAATCATACATTGTATTAAAATACAATCGTTCCAGACTCGGAACAACAACAACAACCAACAAAAAACAAGTAATTTTTCATGCAGAAATTGATGCACATGTCTAGCAGAGCCAAAAAGCACTTCTGTGAGCCACCGGCGTTAGCCTAGCGGTGCGGGTGGGTAGGGTGACGGGTTGGAGTAGGCTAGATCTCGTAGCAAAAACATAAAAAAACAACCACTTCTCCTGGTAAATATGTGTACATTTTAACAGTTGCTACTGAAATTTTTGAAGCAAACCGGAAAATAATCCAGGAAAATTTCGGGTTGCTTGAAACATGTACAAATTGATTTAAAATTGTTTGAAGCTTTGAACGTTTCAAGAATGAGCTGGAGATGAAAATGCAAATTGTGGAGAGCAAAATGGTTGACTAAATTTACAAAAAAAAAAAAAAAAAAAAAACAGCATTAAGTGTTGAGCATGTTAGGAAGAAAAGAAAACACAAGAAATCAAAATTTTGAAGAACCCCGTCAAGGTTTATGAACGCTTTCAACTAATTACGATCTCAAACAAATGAACAAATCATTGAGGTTTAATTTGAACAACATATTGCTAACAAAAGAAAGAAAAGAAAGAGGAGAGAAAATTATACTGAATAAATCGGTGTCTCCGAGGCCCTTTGCACTCACAAGATTCACCTCCAGTAACCCAACTGCCATCTTTCTCCTCTCTAACTCTCTCTCTCTCTCTCTCTCTCACTTCTGAGAAATGCGAATTTCAATTTCAATGGAATTCTTGTACTAAAGATGAATGCTTTGACGTATTTGTAACGAAGGATTCCAAGTTATATAATACAATAAATAGGGCAGTTGATTCTTCCACGACGGGCGGTCAACTCAAGGCAGCTCTTCGAAAAAAATTTCATTTTAATCACAACAGAGATGATACATCACGTATTTTTATGTAAAGTAGTGAAAAATTTTGTTTTTGTTGTAGGCATAATTTACTGAACAATTATAAATGTCATAGAGAGAGGGGTGCGGCAATAGTAGAGAGAAAGAGAGAGATGTGTAATTGTAATGTGTGTGTTATTCCACCCATTGTGCCTTTATTTATAGTAGTATGATAGGTAAAATCCTTACCTACAACTCTTAATAGGTAATCAACTCCTAATAGGAATATAAGAGATATTCATAGATCTACTATGATTTACACAATCACATTTCTAATTTAATAGGACTGCAACACTCCCCCTTGAGTGTGTAAATACTCAAGTAAATGGCGCATCAGGTCTTCAGCGATGAAATAAGTATAGTTGATGAAGTTGTTGACATAATGAACAAATGCGAGTCTCAAATCAACGGAAGAATGCATAAAAAGGTAAAACTCATAAAACTTTGCTATGGTAAAACCCAAGGTAATGAGAAAAGTGAGAAGTTACATTAAGTCAAAACTATACGTTTTCTTGACGCAAGTAGAAGAGCTCACAAGGGTATGATCAGCCCAGGATAGGTGCCTCGTTAAAACCTAGTTAGGTAGCAAAAGTCCAGAGGGAAAAATGCTCCTAATCGTAGGGAAAAAGAGTACATTAAGATCAAGTGAGTATACTTCTGGATACTTCCTCTGAGTTTGACAAAACTTCCAAATGAGAACTACAAGCATTACATATGATAGTTAGGCATACCAATTCCTCGGACAAGCTTCTAAAAGTTGACTTCGACAGTGACGTCGTGTAGAGGTCGGCAAGGTTGTCTGGGATCGGCTTCCATGACTTCAATCTCCTGATGCTTTGCTGATGTAGACGTAGACGCAATATGTCTTGGTGTTGACTTTGTTGATGTATAATGTCTTGGTCGGGTGGATACATGCGGTATAGTCTTCATGGATCGTCGTCGTGACTCAACGATGGATGAAAACACAACAAGTACTTCGAATATACTCAACAAGAACTCATAACCATGTCTCACTTGCAAGGTCTAAAATATCGATGATATCGGAAATATCGGTAGTCCAAAAACACGGAAATTTCGATTGAAATATCGGGATATTATCGATATCGATAAAAATTGAATAAAAACCCCGGAAATTGTAAGAAAAACTTGGAAATTTTTATTGAAACTTTGCATGATGTTTATTTAGTCAATTATCTATTAGTTTATCACAAAAAATTGGAAGGAAATGCATTGCATGATGGATTTAACTTATTTAAGTTGATTATATAGCGAGTTGGCAAACATTGGGAGTGTAGAAAATATGTAGTAATTAATGAAAGAAGTTTAAACACACCATAATCATTTATATATAATGAATTAGTACAATATTTTACACTTTATACATTGCATGGTAAGATACATGAGTGACTTAGTAAATATTAGCTTGCAAGCCTTAGACATCTTAACGACCATATAAATATTACAGGCTGAATATGTAATCACAAACACATCTGTAGCGAGTTGGATAAGGTCCAGATGCGTGGTTGACAAAGGGAGGGGTTTGAATCCCTCTATGCGCAAGATTGAGACTTTTCAGCATTTTCAAGTATTTTTGGGTTTCATCTCGTGATATTATCGATAATATCGCGATATATTGCCCAAATAATGCATTAAAATGCTGAAAATATTGTCTCCTATATTATCGCGATAATATCGACGAAAATGTCGATATATTGACGATAATTAAGTGGATAAGTGTGAAAATATCGCGAGATGAAAAAAACGATATTATCGGAGTATCGATATTTTGTTCATTGCTCACTTGTGGCGTAGTGAAGTGAGGTGAGTCTTGGAATGATTCGAAGATTTCGCAACTAAGGTCATATCGTAGACCTCCAAGATATTGCGATACCCCTAAATGTTAAAGACATAATCATTCAGGGATTTTTCCTTGTGCAGGTTTGATAAGTATCCAATGTCAGCATAACAATGAAGCAAGCATCATTTCGAGGATCAGGGGGTTAGATCCGCTCGAGATGCGATGAGATTTGCCCAAATTCGTAGTCTCTTCAGGGTAAGTCTTTAATACCAATTCAGTGGTTGCGTGTAGGCGCGGTGCTGCATCTTTACCAGCGAATGAGATGTCCTGTCTAATACAATGAGCTAAGTACAACGAAGCGCAAAGTTGAACTTAGATATGGAATTTCAGATTTCATAACCTCTTCAATGGTCTCATTTGCATATAACGTATGGACGATCATAGGTATACTCAAAGGTAACACATTCGGGATGTAGTTCGACTGGTAGACCAAGGTACCGTCAAAACAACGCTTGAACTTCAGGTCGAGTTTTCCTAAGATCCTTCATCTCAAATTCCATCTTCAGGTGCGAGGCAATTTTCTCAAGCTTTTCTAGAGTCTTCGTAAGATTCGTGTCAACACGCAAGGGCATAATTCATATCCCTGACTGATCAAATAATCACTTAGACGAGTATACCACATCCGTCGAAATGTAAGTAAACGCCTCAAACAAGTTAAGAGGGTGTTCCATGGTTTCGAACTATTTGAACCAGTCCATGTAATTCTTCGGGAACTTACATGTAAATCTCCATATCTATATCCTCATGGAGAAAACACTAACCACATTTCATAATGCTGTTATCAATCACAAGACGTTTTGAGAGAAACATTGCGATGTAAGGCGTGCATCATATCGCACTATTTCATTCATCTCATAGCGCTTCATTTCCCACTTGTAACATAACGGGGTTACCTTGGGCAGTATAGGAACGATAGGTCCAAAACACACTTTGGTAATGAATTTGACCTGGATTGTAATTTCGGTTGTCCAATCAGTTTTACGCTGTCACTTAATCAACAGAACACGGTTTAATATCGTCGTTTTTCATTTATGTTGGTAGCTACCATATAAGTGAAAACATTATCGATAGTAATCTCATTTCAATTCCATTTTCTCATCCAAACTAGTATACTAGACCAAGAACTTCAAGTCTTGGGAGTAATCCGGATTAATCTCATGAAATGGAAATGATTTGAGACAGCGATGAAGTATGGATTCATTGTTGTGTCGTGTCTTCCTCTTCTAGGGAAGTGAATCCTACGAACCGAGTGATATGTCGTGCTCTAGGCTACTGTGGTACACGCGGGCTGAGGTAATAAAAAGCTCAGCAAGCCAAAGGCTTGCGACGTGTGGGCTGAGGCAAAGAGGGGGCCCAACAAACGGCTTCGGGCCGTGCTTAGCTTCGACTCGGGGGTGAACCGAGGGCTACAGGCCCTTGGGTTAGTCAACCCAGATTTTTTTTTTTTCGACATTGTTAGAGTTAGGAAAACCCTAGAATTGCTTCTAATTTATTTTGATTCTTTGACTCGCAAATTCCACATAGCAAAAATTGTGTAATGCATGAAACGTGTGTGTGTGTATATATATTGACAAATATATGAAACATATACAATATATATATATATATATATATATATATCGGAAGGTAAATATAAATGTAGGGGGTTCATGCATCATGGTGAATGTTTTCATGCTTGACGCTCGTTTCAAATATCTTCCTTTATTTTAAGCGTACCTGATTGGCAGAAAACAACAAAAACCTTTGAATTTGTAGAAGATCCTTCTCGGAAAGCCGGAATTTCATCTCCAATGTGTTGTATCACGTTCAACACAGAAAAAATTAAATTGAATCAATAGCATGTAGATCAATTCAATAAAATACTAAATTAATCATAAAAAATGATTAAAACGCAATACTCTCCTAATTGAAGATCAAAAGCGCAGCGTCAAGAGCGTGTTGTATGCATAATTTACTGAACAATTATAGAGACCATAGAGAGAGGGGTGATGCAATAGTAGAGATAAAGAGAGATATGTGTAATTATGAGGTGTGTGTTATTTCACCCAATTGTGCATTTATTTATAGTAGTAAGATAGGTAAAATCCTTACCTTTTAGGATTACAACTCTTAATAGATAATCAACTCCTAATAGGAATATAAGAGATATTCCTAAATCTACTAGGATTTACACAATCACATTCTTAATCTAATAGGACTGCAATAATTTTTAAGTTTTAACACACATATTTCACTTGACACGAAATGTATCATTCTGTGTGCCGATCACATTGAAAAATATCTCCATATCTTCCTATTAATTCAAACCTCAAGTGGATTATGGATACACGTTTGAATTTATGGGGAGAAAACAAATAAATAATATACGCTATTGATTTGGCAATGCGGGTGCACATTTTGACTCGGGCAACCTTGACATTAAAATAAGGGCTTGGTCTCTCCAACCCAAAACATCGACAAAAATACAACTACACCATATATACTTGTTTTTTCTCGTTTTTATGTAGGTTTAGGATTATGTTCAGGATGCATTTGCTGATGGACATCGTTAATTAAAAGTGGCGGATTTAGAAAATATTATTAAGGGGGTCAGTAAGATAGCACGCGCATAGCCAAATTTTTTGAACGTAATAGCATATGCCAACATATGTCGAGTGAGTATCTTCAAAGTCCATAGAGGCAATTCGTCGAACAACTGAAGGGCATATTTCAACGACAAGCAATTGGAGGGCATATTTCAATGGCATCTCAAATTTCAAATGGAAGCACCAATTGTCCCAAATCTTCCATTGGGGATTTTTAAGCTCAGGGGTCATATGACCCACCTTGTCTCAAGGTAGATCCGTCCCTGGTCAAAGTGAGTGACTTAAATTGTGTTTTGCACTGAAGATTAAACTGCTATTAATAAGCTTACTAAAACCTATGAAAGCACAATCAGGTTTCTGCCCAATCAACAATCAGATAACCATGTGTCTATATCTCTCATGGTGTTAACATGAATTTGTACAACCATATACTTATATCTCTCGACATGATTCTGTACAAGCATGTGTCTGTATCTCTCGTGACACAACCATGATTCTGTACAAACAGTGCTCGAACAGATTTTATACTTGATAGAACCCACATTGCCATTTTAATTTTCTCATTCAGCAAATTTCTTGATTACATAAGCATGCTTGTATCACTTGAGCAGCGGATTTGACCAGCGTACGAATTAATATTATTATTATTTGTTTCAATTTAAGACGCACTAAATGAAACCATCGAACTTTCGCTGTCCAAAGAAACCAAACCGAGGTTTTAATTGTTCCAAATGTTTGCACACAAGCCTACTACTCAAGCACATCATACTGATCTTACAAACCCGAAAAATTCAAAAATCTTCCAAACATCATTGAACGAAGTTGATGCATTCACACGACGGCCTTTTTCCTCATCTGCCGCGCGCAGGTGATAACTCAGCAGATCTGGACCTAGATCCCGATGGTGATCTTGATGCTCTATCAGGAGACCTCCAGTGATCTCTTCCGTCCTTGTCTTCGCGCATAGGTTTCCTACAACAGCACAACAAGAACACCGGCCAACATAAAAGATCAGCATTGCGTTCAGATGCATGCTAAATAAAAATCAACCACTTTATAATGACGGCATCGTCCAAAAGATAATGCATACTGAGAGACCTGCAGTATAAGCTAGAAAAGTGAAGCAATTGGAGACTCACTTGTCATACCCATCACCGTTTTCATTTGGTCCAGCAACATTGTCATAACCTGGAGAATAGGGTCTGCGATCATGATCACCATCTCGCACTGGTGGAACATCTCGGGGTGATCTTGGGTTGTCTCGGCGCCTTCTGCTTGGTGAAATAGAGTCGCCTCGGCGTCTTGGAGCAGGAGAATAGGACCTGAGAAAGTTATTTGCCAATGTATCCACCTGCATCAGTGGGTGTCCCAAAACTAATATAAAATGAAATCAGGGAAATCCGTCACCTTCAAAGCTTACCTTGAGCGGTACCGACTTCTAGAACCCGATGGATAGCGTGGAGAGCGTGAACGAGAACGTGAACGTCCTGTGACATATCAGATACAGAATGGTGATTAGTGTTTAACAGAAATGGCATCGCAGATTTAACAAACCATTTCTCAGCTAATTTGATTATTCACTTCAGCAATGAATAGGAAGGCAATCTTATGGCCATGGATTTCCGATGGTCAGAAACAGAATACCATAATGAATATAACTTGTACTGTCAGAAGAAACATACCATAATAAGATGATCGTCTTCCACCATGATCTGATGGCTCTCTGAAAAAAAGCAAAACAGGCAATTGGTATTCCAAACATACAGAACCAAGTTAATAAGAGAGTGAGAGAGAATAGCAGAGACTACCTAACCCTAGTCCTTTGGCGCATCTCCTCTGGTCTTTTCCTTGTCTCTGCAGCAACAACCACAGATATCTCCCTCCCAGCAAAAATCTTCCCATTCATATGATACTGAGCCTCTGCGGCCTCATAAGAATCCAGAAACTGAATAAATGCAAATCCTCGAGGTTCTCTACATAGAAGTTCAAAAAAGCTTAGTACAGTACAAAGCAGCAGAAATCAAGAGTGAGCAAAGACGGAATATATAAAGCAGTGACTTTTCAAATTCAGCATAGTACATTACCACCACAATGTCATTACTCAATATACCTTTCTTCACATATCTTACATCATCTCTGAAGCACTACCACTTAAGTGGATGCTGAATTTACATAAAGCAGGTTAAATCGAAGCTTAGTGGCTGACCTTTTCTTTATAGTCAAGTATGAAAGGCAACTTCAAAACATGCAAGTAACTTGGAAATTCTTCTCATTCTTTAAGAAGCACTTGAAATCAACGTTGGCCACAAATTCTTCACATTCTTGTGATTATAAGAAGCACTTGAAATCAACGTTGTCCTCACCAAACTTCTAATGGATTGTTGTAATTATATAATTTCGCTTCATAAAAAAGAAGATTCTTCATTTGAACATTACTCCTAACTCGCTTGGAGTACCACTATGTTATGCAATGATAAACAGTAGGCCTTCATCAAATGTGAGGCTTGGGCTTGTTTTAACTTCAAAGTTCAAACTTCAAACCAACACAACCCCTGACAAACCAGTTCAAAAATTCACTAGAAAGTGGAAAATAAATATTTAAAAAATAGTTTACAAAATTCCACATACATTGCACATTCTAAGGAAGGATGCAACAACGTAGATGTATGGAATCTGAAAGAACTAAAATTTCAGAGAGCATGCTTATCAACCGAGTTTCACTAGCATGAACTACAAGCACGATATGTAAATAGACGTCAACTTCAAACAAACGAATTCATCCACTTGAAGCTTTTATATGATATGGGTAGTGCTCATTCACTTATCAAACACAGCAAGCTCAGGTTTATGTTTCAAGATTATCACCTACCAAACCATTATCGACACACGAACAAGCATTGACAAAAGTAAAGCTCACCCAGTGTAGTAGTCCTTGGGAATGTAGACATCCCGAACTTCCCCATATCTTTCAAAGGGAGCTCTCAGCTCTTCAGCTCTGCAAAATTAAACAAAACCCCAGTTTCAGAAAACAGAACAATGAAAACCACCAAAAAAAATCAAACAAAAAATCCAAACTTTTCGTTCACAGGACCTGCAATCCAGAGGAATGTTCCGGACCAAAAGACTTCCATTATTCTGCTCCTTGCGCCTTCTTGGGGGGCTCCTTCCTCGCCCACCTCCTCCTCCTCCTCCTCCTCCTCCTCCGCCGCCGCCGTAGCTCCTCCTCGGAGGACTATAGTACTGTGGGCTGTACCTCCTCATATCCAACACTAGAAAAGTACACAACTCGATTGGTTTCAAGATCACGTAGCACGAAGAAGAAACAACCGTTGGAATTAGGGTTTTGTCAATTTTTCTGATCGGGTGAAGCTTTGAAGATTCAAGAGAAGAAATTTACCTGGAAGTTTCCCGAAGACAGTGAATCGTACGGACGACGAGACAGCTTCGAAGAAATTGTACTTTTTTGGATCTGAAATTTCTGAAAAGAGAGACTGTTTCAAACAATCGAATCGCAACCCTGATTTTAAGAGCCGGCTCGCAGCTTCGACTCTTCAGTTCGGACACTCCATCTGATGACGTACTTTTGATGGGCCGGGTTTTCTCTGACCAGTTTTTTCGGGCCTTTGTTTCATTTCGTACTACATGTCTTCTCATACATTTCTTTTAATTTTCCATCATCAGATTGAATGAATTGAAGAATATTAGAAAAAAAATTACTAAGAAAGGTATATTGTGTGAAGGCAGTGATAGTTTTTTTTTTTTGGAAACTGGATATTATATTCCAGGGCCCAAAGCCAAATAAACATACAAAGAGGTTCACAAACTACTTAAGTACAAAACAAAACAGTGGACCTGAACAGTACACACAAAAGAGCCCAAAACAAATTTTGGGCCCCCGGACACACACAGACAAAGCCACAGAACTTCCTAGAACCTTGCAGTCCCCTCCAATGTCGGAAATGTCTAAAGCCACCAACACAAGTCGTCCAGCACGCCGACCAACCAAAGCCCCATGCATGAAGAAAACCAATGCTCCAACACCGCAAAGCATCCACGCCAGCACAAACCAACGTCCCGAACAGCCAGCGAGCAGCCAAACTCCTCCAATCTGCAACAACCCACATGCCGATCGCAACCAATCAAAGAAAGAACCCGATGGAGAATCCACCGACGACAGTGCCAATAAAGGCAAGCAAACGGAAGGTGGTGGTGTGAACACCCGAGTAAAAACTCTACACACCTTCCAAAGAAAACACAGCCGAGTGCTGTGAAGAGAAGAGGTGCAGATCGGGAAAGAGAAAGCAACAAGGAAGGAAGGATCCAACCCGAAGTGAGACTGGAAGGAATAGGGAAAACAGAGGAAAAGGGAGAGATGAGAGATATGGAAGTGGAAGGAAATCTGAGGGGAGGGAAAAGAGAAGCGGAAGAAGGAAGGAAGAAGGAAGAAGAACAAGGAAGGAAACAGAGGACTGCCACCGACCCTCGCCAGAGCTCGGGCCGGTGTCTAAGGAGAAACACCGACAATGAAAAACTCACACAGAGAGGTGAGAAATACTCTCAGAAGAGAGAAAGACTCTTAGAAATAGAGAACTACCTAGGATCGTGTGTGTTTTTCTTTGTTTTTTAGGCAAGTGATAGTTTATTTCTTCACAAGTCGTAAGAAGATGTAGTTCATGGGGTATATTTGAAATTGTTCTATTTTTTTTCGTTTTCTAGGGTTCTACACTCATTTTCCACACGTAAATCTTCACTAAGTTTTCAATTATTTGAAGATGTCTTTGATGGTATTTAACTGGAATGGTTCGTCAATCGTGCATGTTCAATTTACGTAGGCGCTCCTCAACACCACAAGAGTAAAGATTTTTAATCCTTTGGCGGTCCTCCTCCTCAAAAAGTCCCCCTTCGAGGTTCTAGATTTCTTTCTCAAATGAAAAAAAAAATCACCAAATTATGCAATTTTATGATGAGCAATGAAAAACCATTAAAGCCATGAAAGAATGAGCAATGCAGACACAACAATGAACAAGTCGCGCGAGTACCACAATTTGCGGTAATTTATGTTGTCAGCGATTTGAATTGATCGAACGGTTCTTCTGAAACCACGCGATCGCATTCTAACAAGAAATTTTTCTTTGTGATCGGAATACGGATGGTACATTACATGTTTTTATATAAGTGGTGGTAAATTTTATTTTTAAGTTATTAACTTTTAATCCCACCATTTGTATAGTAACACTTAATGTACTATTCCGTGTTCCGATCATACTGAAAAATCTCTCCATTCTGACAAACAAGAAAGAGAATTGGAGCCATCTTGAATTTCAGCGTTTCTGCAGCAACTTGGATAGGCCGTACCCCATTACTTGAAAAAGCCCCAATATATGGTAATACTAAATAATCGAAATGTGATCGAAATAAAATTATAGTTTTAGATTCTACAACTGCAAAATGACCATCTTGCATATTTTAGTAAATCCATGAGAAGGAGGAGAAAGTGGTATAAACTTGTGCCTTCGCGAGCCGTAGATAACCAACATCACTGCGTTATCGGAGACGCGGAACATTTCTCCCCAACCCTCCGAAACTGTACAGGAGAAAGTTGGTTTCCGCACCAACACACTTCATATAGGGAAAATATCGCTCTACCAGTAGCAGAAGTAGATGATGCAGACCACCTCCAACTTCGAACAACACTTTTAACAAGTTTCTTAGAGATGAAGGGACAAGAACACGCAATGTGTGACGTACAACCACCGCGCAGAGGAGCAAACAGTTGACAACGACATCAACATGCAACTGCAACTGCAACTGGAGCATCTTCTTCGGTTTGTAAGTTGTCAGAGTCAACGGGCAAAGGACTCCTCTGGAACTTGTTTCTTAGCTGACCACAAGCTGCATCTGCATCCAAGCCCCTTGTTTGACGTGTGCTGACCGTTACTTTATTGTTCTCCAGAGCAGCTGCAAATGCTTGTACCTGCCAAATGAAATTTTGTCAGAAACCACAACAAATCAGGTGAATAAAAAAAATTTAAACCAACAAAAAAGCAAATATTGGAGTAAAGAGGTGTTCATGTTTAAAAACAAAATTACATACCGCTTTCTTGGATGGACGTTTATACTCAGAGCCTTCTATTGGATTAAATGGTATCAGGTTCACATGAGAACCTCGTCCCCACTCATGGAGTAGCTCTGCAAGTTCTACTGCGTGATCTACTGCATCATTGACTCCAGCTGCTCAAAATAAAAATCATTGTCAGGTTGTTAAAGAAAGCACACGGATCAAAAGAGACGAACATAATTTTTCTAAATCTTATTCCAGTACCTAAGAGTGCATACTCAAAGGAAACCCGTCTACCGGTTTCAGTGAAATAGTCCCTGCAATCCCTCATAAGTGCACTCAGAGGGTATGCTTTTGCACTTGGCACAATTGTTTCCCTCAGCTTCTGGTTAGGAGCATGCAGGCTGATGCACAATAATATGAGAAAAGTTTAGCACGGATATAACTTCAGAACTCTCTTTTTTTCTTTTCTTTTTTCTGAACAGGCAGTTCAACAAAAAATGCCACAATAAATACAAATAACTCTTTCCCATTAAAAAAAATACCTGACAGCCAATGTCGACTGAAGTTTGTGAGATGCCAGCTTTTTAATTGTATTCGGAACCCCCACTGTAGAAATTGTGATCATTCTTTGCCCAATTTGAATATCCTATAGAAAATAAAGTCCAACATAAATAAGCTTTCACTTTAGATCATAATGCTAACAATTTTTGCATATTTATAAAATAGCATTCCACTTCAATTATAGTAGGAGTTTCATGTCACAAAGTCGAGTTCTTGATTCTATACATAAAACATGAAAACGAAGCAGCTACTAAAAAGCACAAGTAGGGCACCTTGTTTAAACACTGATGCGCTTCAAGAACCACCTTCAGGTTCATCATCGGTTCACCCATTCCCATGAACACCACGTTAGTCACCCTATGGTTGAAGATTTCCTCAATAGCCAAAACCTGGTAATATGAAGGTATCCAGAATCACAATGTATATTGAGTTTACTAGCATACAACAATGGTAACCCTTACATAAAATTTCAATCATGTCTGCGCACAAATTAGATAAACAAGTGAGCATGCGAACAGACCTTACTCATACCGGATTTTGAAGAATGGAAAAGACAGTTGATACCTGTTCAACAATTTCATGCCTCTTGAGGTTTCTTGAAAATCCTCCTTTTCCCGTGGCACAGAAAGAGCAACGAAGGGGGCATCCCACCTGTGATGACACACACGCTGTAAGGCGCATCACACCTTTCTCGTCTTTAACTGGTATACCAACAGTTTCAATCAATCTGTTATCCTCCAACTTTATCAATAACTGCAAGAATCAATGGCACAAGTTTTAAACGCTAATCCAAAAATTATTTACAGGCAATCAAACGGCCCACCTTTACAGACAATCATGATCCATGGAAACCATTCAAATTCATATCGAGTTATAACAAGGATATCCCACATCATGGATAACAAAAAATATTCCATAAAAAAAAGTCTCAGAATTATCCGGTAACCATCTTCCAAGAAATTACCTTGACAGTGCCATCAGCAGCAGTGACGCTCTGGTAAATGGGTGACCTCCCAACTTTCCATCCAGCTTCCTCAAGCTCATTTCTGAATGCCAGAGGCACTGCAACACAAAACCCCCACAGTAATTTAGCATTGCCCCACAAAACACAAAAAAACCCAGAAAAAAAAATCTTTTTCTAGAGAGAGAGAGATGGAGAGAGAAAGTTACCCTGATTGAAATCCTGAATATCTTTAATCTTTCTTTTGTAAATAAGATGATGGAGCTGCTTCCCTCTGTAGCCTTGCTGTAAATACATTTTCATAAACAGAAATTAAGTAAATAAATTCAGTAACTTTCAATTCTGCGCAAACAGATTGGGAGCATTTTGTGCTTGTTTACCTGACTGAAGTCGATTGCGAGCTGCTGGAGCTCCGGTTCCGACAAGCCTAGGAGGACTTGCGGGTCGGCCCGTTTGGCTAGGGAGGGAGCGGTGGTGGTGCTGGTGCTGGTGGACAGGTTCATGCTCGCCGCTGCCATGGCGCGAGTGCGGGCCGCGCGTGCGAGAGGAACGGCGCAGACGCGCTGAATTAGCGATGTTGATGAGGCTGTCATCATTGTGCTGTTTTGGGTTTTTGGCTTCGCGCGAGATGAAGAAGATGAAGCAGAGGAAGAAAGAGCGTGGTGTGGCTAAAACCTCTGCGGTTTACTGATATTGGACTTGATATGGGCTTTAGGCCCAAGTCGGATCAAGCCCATAAATTAGGTCTCGACCCCCATCCATAGTAAGAGAAATGCTAAAGGAACTCGCTTAAAAGTGGAACTATGTCACCTTATGTTTTTTGTACAATATTTTATAATGTAAGCAAAAGAGTTGACGTTAAACTATGAGGTGGTAGAGAGTTCCCTTAGCATTTATGAACATGGTAGAGGGTGGCAACGAATCATGATCGTATTTATGTTTCCTGTCAATTAATTAATACGTGAATGATATAAGAATTAATAAAATAATATACTATTATTTATCATAAGTAAGAAAATTTGTTTTTTAGTAATATAATATTAGTTGAACAATGTTAGTCGTGTTTTAATTATGTATTGTATACACTATACACCTCGATTCTTGTACATAACTATGAGAATGATTGTTGAGATCTTAAGAAACTGACAATCACAAGCAATTAGTCTCAGCATTGATATTATTTCTAACTTAACCACCTATACTTATCATTCATATAATTATCTTTAATTTATTTACTTTATTTTATAAGCGATATTGAGAGAGGGAGAATTGAACTTGAGTCTTTAGGTGCATTGGTAGAAGCCCTTAGCCAACAGAGTTACAAGTCCTTTTCAATCGTGGAGCTTCAATTAGTAAGTTAAAGTAGAGGAACAAATGGAGACCAACATTTTGAAGTGTAGATGTAAAGAATGGCAAATCCTATACCATATGGAAGCCTGGTTAGGTGCTCAAGTTGGATCGAGTCCTTCATGATCGATGCTGAAAAATCCACAAAAGATTTGTGGAGGAATGGCACAAAATAAAGGGCGAGCTACCTGTTGTGGGTTTTTTATGCCGACTGCTGAAAACTGAAACTGTTGAGTCATAAGCTGTAGGCGAGTCCCACATCGACCAGACCAGAAGGAGCGAGCTAGAGTTGGCACTATAAAAAAAGGCAGCCGTATCCAAGTAAAAGGCACGGAGCCATGCGTTGAGCACAAAGCGAACTATTCTTTCGCCTTTTACTAAAGAATACCGTGTGCTCGTCGCTTCAAGTGGCATACGCCTATTTTTGGAGGGGCGCACCTCTGTGGGTGCCCCTTACAATCTCAGTTCATATTTTAATACTCTGCCGCGTATGGTTAAACTAAGTTAAGTTAGAATACTACGAACTAGAGTACGGAGGATCAGTGTGTTCCATAAAACATGTCATTGGTTATGTTGGGTTAAACCTCGATGTTCACATAAAACATGTCAATGGTTATGTTCCTCATATTCCGGGCAGACACAAAAAATGCTCGAGAGAAAAGGAACCAAGAAGACATTCACAAAACAAAACTGTACAATAATCAACTGTGTCTGCGGTTAAGTACAATTTTCAATATACACCATCTGCCGCAACCGTGTTCCTATTTCTTTTCCAACCCTTTCCTTCCAGATTGAATCCTCCTCTTCCTTTGAACCAATAAAACTGATGATAAAGCATGCATGGATGATGAATGTCTCATGTAGGCGTGCGGGAAGCGGATGCCCTGGGATGATGAGGAGTTGATGCTTTGTTGACTCTGTTGATACTGCGCCTGCGATGTCTGTGAGCGTGGTTTGAATTTGCCTGAGGGTTCGGGCGATGTACATTTGGAGAGATACCTGTACCTGCACCCTCCGAGTCAATGGGTTCCTGAAGTTGCTCCAACGCTTTTACCACGTCATTCATGTTTGGCCTAGACTTGGGTTCTACAGCTAAGCATCGAATTGCAAGGTTAACTGCTCTGAGGGCTTCACCCAAAGAGTACTGGCCTCCAATACGAACGTCAAATATTTGGATAAATTTGCGTTTGCTTGCAAGGTAAGGTTTGGCCCATTCAACTAAATTGTGTTCTCCCGTTGGCCGGTTCTTGTCCACAACTCGTCTGCCAGACAATAGTTCGAGCATAACAACCCCAAAGCTATACACGTCACTTTTCGCAGTTAAATGACCTAAAAAAAAATAATAATAAGGATCAGCAGGGAGCAATCATGCATTCTTGACCATATTTAAGATGAAAATAAAGCATTATGGTAGCTGCAGCACCGATTAAGACGATGAAACATAGGGACGTAGCTCTTATAAAGCAGAAGTGTGATGGGAAAACAAAGTAATCTAAGGAGAACAAATTGTTTCAACACAGCGAAGTGAGGAGTAAGTCAATCATGTATCCAAAAAGTACAGCGGAACTTTCTGCAACTATATGGAGGTGAAACAAATGAACAAGAAAATTAAAACCAAATGCTGGTCATTCATTAGGGGGCTGCTGAAGGGAAATTTTCCAGCAAGGCCAGGGTAATATGTAGCAGAGGTTTCAGATGCAACATAGGTATTGACTATTGAGTAGAAATGAAGTAAATGGGAAACAGACTGGTGTACTACCTACAAAGACTGGATAATCTCATGATCATCGTCTATGACGGAATTAGCCTGTTTTTCTTTCTAATATTGATCGGAGCTTGGCTGTGGTTAGAGCCTAGAACTATTTGGTTAGTATTATTAAGTGGTCACAATTAGACTGAATTGGTGAATGGTATATGAAGCTGTAAACAAATATTAGGTTGCTTTTGTATGTGAACTCAATCCTGTTAACTAAACGTACCTGTGGCCATATACTCAGGCGCTGCGTACCCATATGTCCCCATGACTCTTGTTGAGACATGGCTTGTATCATCGGCTGGGCCATCCTTGGCTAGTCCAAAATCAGAAAGTTTGGCATCGTACGTCTGTTGTTTTTCAATTAAAATTTTGTGTCAGAAAGTCTTATACCAGAATTCATCTAGAAGCAATGAAACTCAACAATTAAAAGTCTCACTTACCGAATCCAGCAGGATATTAGCAGTTTTAAAGTCCCGATATATCACTTTTGCCTTGTCACTGTGAAGAAATGCTAGACCCTTAGCAGCACCAAAAGCAATCTTCATACGAAGGTTCCAGGAAAGTGGTTGAAAGTAAGACCCCCCTGTTCCACCAATAACATTTTAAGCAATAAGTTATACTTACATAGTTCATATTGAAATATTTGATTTCCTTAGCAATGGTACTGCTTACTCTAAAAGAAAAGGCTAAAAAGTGAAGGAAGTTCATAACTCACTTCTAAATAGATGATTATCCAAGCTTCCGCGAGGCATAAATTCATACACCAAAATACGGTGGTCATCCTCTAAGCAGTAACCAATCAACCTTACAAGATTTTCGTGATGCAGCTGCCCAAGGTAGTTGATTTCCGTCTATAGTACAAGAGGATCCACAAAGTTAATAAATTATTCTCTGAAAATATTACATATAACGTTGTATACATGCAAAAACTATTATGGAAGAAGTGAACTAAAAACATCTGTTTAGATTTTCAAATATTTGATTGCACCGAAAAAAGATCAATCAAATATTCGTAAAGTGCATGTAAGCTAAAGAAGGATAGAAGTAATACTCACCAACCATTCCTTGTGACCCTGGAGACCTTCTTGGTTTAGCCTTTTCGCAGCAATAACCAAGCCAGTACCCGGCTTGGTAGCTGTTAATGAATTCTCATCAACCCACCCCTTAAAGACACAACCAAAACCCCCTTCACCCACCATACTATCAGGACGGAAGTTCCTGGTGGCATTTTTCAGTTCGTTAAAGCAGAAGTTCTTCAAATTGGAAGACTGCAGGATCTCGCCCTCTGTCCGAGGAGTTGAAGGCACTGAGACAGACGACACCTTGCTATTTGAATCTAATCCTACAAATTTCAAATACCATATAACTTGTAAATAATGCTCAACATTCAGTCATCATATAAAAGTTCTAAAAATAATGTATAACATCACAATAAAAAAGAATAAGGCCAATTTAGTTGCTTCCGTATACAGTACAGAAACTAAAATCTCAATTTTGGCATCGATTGACTTTCAACAACAAAATGGTTAGCTTTTGATGATGCCACAGCGTATGAAGTACAACGGTAATCTAACATGGTGTTCGAGGTTCGGTTCCAAGAGGTCTTGCTTTGAAACCTCTAGTCCCCCACTCCCTAATTGATGAGGAAAACATATAAGCTCCATTAAATCCTAGAAAATAATCCAAAACATAACAACAGAAGGGTGTAATAAAAACCAGCAAGTCCATGCAAATCTGAGTTAACCTCGATCGTAACGAACTTAAAAGGTTGTGGTTTAAAAAGCTCTAGCCTTTGATATGCCTCTATATAGCAAAAGAAATGGAAGCCAATAAAATTCAAGTTTCTTATTAACTTTCAGTAACTTTCTTATTTGGGAGAATCAGAGCAGTAACAATCACAATATCACATAACCCCAGAAGTAGAACCCAACACGGAATTGCTCAAAACAAAACTTCCAAACAAAATCAACTCTTTCAGCAAAAACAAAACAGAAAACAGCTAGCTGAGCTGCTATAAGCTCCAGAACTGCATGTTTCATTAATCAAATCCGACCAACTTCAATCAAAGTACAAAACTTTTAATTAACAGAATTAATCAGAAACTAATTGATTAAACTTAATTACCATTATGGAGGGGGCTGTCAGCTTTGATTCTAGAACTTAAGCAAGAACCCATCACCAGAAAACGCCTGTAAAACTGGTCTTTCCGGACCCAACTGCCAGAAGAGGAGGAAGAAATAGAAACCCAAGTTTGCAAACAAGTTGAATAGCGCAGGCAAAAGCAGAATCCCGTGAACCAAAGATGATGTTCTCACCAATCGGTGTGAAAGCTCTCTCAGCTAGGCTTTTTCACAAACACATAGCTGTCACGAGCACGCAATAATCCACTAATCGAATAGCAGAAAAAATTGAAGGAATCAAAGAAAAGCTCTTTGCTTTGAATATGTAAGATTTTGGAGGTACATGGAGGTGTTTGGTTGCTGGGAAGGTTCTTTTATTAGACCTTCGGGAAGGACAAAAGTGGGTTGACTTGGCATCGCCCATTTGAGTTTTTCTTTTCTTTGTCTGCGAGTTGGAGAGAGAGAGAGAGATGCCTAATTTGGATAAGCTCCAACATTCTTTTCTTTGCCATTTTCCAATCCACCCCCCCCCCCCCCCCCCCCCCCCTTCTCTCTCTCTCTCTCTCTCTCTCTCTCTCATCGTGCCTTGCGTTAGGCAGCTTTTGCATGGCTGCATCCACTGCTGTGCGTTTTACTTCTCGTCCAGCCTTGGATCACAGGCAATGCAATTTGTTTAGAAGGAAAAATGAAAGCCAACTCTCTCACTCAGGTCACAGGTTTAGTGTTGGTTTAATCATGTTGCTGATAATGATTAACCATGAGAATTATTTTGACCGATGGGTCATCAGCTGACTAATAATTACTTTGATATTATTTTTAACTTACATATTATCGCATATAACGCGATAAATGTGAGATTTTATTATATACAATATCAATATCTAGAGTACTAGAACTATCATTATAAAGTGAAATTTCAACTTTCCGACGTTAGATTTTTAACTGTAATTTACATTCTTAGCGGAAAAATATGTTGACTCTCTTAAAAGCAATTCCAAGCACAATGTTGGAACGACAATGATTTGGATTTTATAGAAAAGAAATAATTTCTTCTTAAATATCAATCGCAATGCTATATGCATAAAAACTTTTATGTGTTGAAAAATAAATGTTTTTTTATGCGTTTGACTGTGATTTAAAATAAATACTAATGACTTCTTATATAATATATGCGAAAGGAGAAATATTGAAGAGAATCTTTCAAAGTATAATGTTTACTGGGCTCTCTGTCAGCTTACAGTTTAACGTCAATTCTAGTACCAATATCATAAAACATTATGTCAAAAATATGAGGTGACAGCTAGTCCATAAAAAATCTACTTTTTAAAGTGTTCTTAGCATTTCTTGTACGAACTTGTTCTTTTCTAACATCATGGTTTTTGCCTTAAAATGTGCTGTAGCTTGTAGCTCATTAATCATTATAAGTTATAACACAATACTACAGATGTCTTTGCTTTTTTGGTGAGAACAAATTTCTTGCTTTTGAGAAGATAATTAATAATTTAAGTGCGCTTCTCTGATCAGACGATTTGTCAAAGTGGGCCCTCCTTTGAAATATATATTGTATTTGTACCTTAATTGTTGTGATGCTTCTTCTATTGGGAATGAGGATCCTAATCCCCTTGGTGTTTTTCCCAAAAAAAAAAATCCTGAGGATCTTGAAGATTCTCAAATCGTGTTCGTTCATCATATATCGTGCGGTTAGTTATTATCAGATACTATTTATATTTAATTTTAAATTTAAGTATTTAAAATAATTTATGGTCGCACGATGTACAATGAACGAACACGATTTGAGGATTTCGTGGATTCTTACAAAGAGGATCCGAAGATCTCATTCTTCTATTGGCACCCCGACTCTTAAACAATTCTTAAAACAAAATCTACCCAAAGTAAATGCATGAAAATAACATTTTTATTAAAATTATTAAAAAAAATGAATTTTATTTAGATTTAATTTGTCTATACTCTACAAGTTAAAGAAATGATGAACAAACATATAAAAGTCCCCATTTCGTACGGTCAGAACAAGTGGGTAGAAATTAGAAAATTAGAAATAAACAGTCAAATATTTGTTTTGATTTTTCTATGGGGTCAATTTATTAGGCTGTCCTAATGTTTAGTAAATTAACTATTCAGCAATATAATATTTTTCAATAAAAAGCTGGCAACCGAAGTCCCGATGAACAACGGCTGTAATTATATCGTTTTTAATGTAGCGAAAAATAAAAAGTTGAGGCCATTATATAATGAGAGTGGATGAATTTAACGTAGAACAAAAAAAGGCCAAGAAAATTAGTGATTATTTGACTTTTTGATCTTTAGCTTTAGCTTAAAGTTTTGTCTTCCAAAAGGGTGCAAATGACAAGTTCAATATTGTGATTCAATTTGATAAGTATATAATTGTGATTAAAGATTGATTAAAGTCTGTTAATGTTTGGCAATCCTTGACCCCATGCTAATATTATATTTATTTTTTGTTAGTCTTGTACTCACCCAACTCCCCTAATCAGATTCTGATCTAAAGTAATATTATTGAAAAATATCTTTTTTTTTTGTTGAAAACTTGTTGAAAAATTATGATTGGAAAGGCCATAGGCACACAAAATAGGGGTCACATATAGAATATGAGCAACGAAAGCAACTCACGGGAGATGCGGCTCACGGGCGACTGTCATGCTTTTCCGGACAGAGGCGGAACAACCAATGCCACCGACCTCATCCATCTATCGTAAGCGAGATTCTTACATACAGTCGAAGATATGCCGTTTTGGCTTTATAACATTCATCATGTGATTGTAGAGGAGGGATGTGTATCTTTGAGCACAACCAAGAATCTTTCCAATTGCGAGAGATGCGATAGGCTCAGTCCCCCGTGCGTAGTTTGATTCCGTAATGCGTGTAGATCAGTCATAACTGTGAGTTGTCGATGTATAGTGATGTTCACTTGCATTAACGGCTCACAATTATCTTTTAAACGTGATCGACTGAGCCTAGCAATTCCTATTTCATTTCATTGTAATCACAACATTCATGAATTGTATGAATAATATCTTTGCAAGACTCTGGATCTTGTGAAAGCTCATTTCTTTTTGCATTGGTTTCGCCAGTTACATCAATCGACTCTTCCGATAGCATTTATCACGTGATCATAGAAGGAGACGTATCTCCAAACACAGTCGAGAATCTTCCTATTCTAAGAGATTCAAGGCTCGGCCCTCACACATTACTCAGTTCGACAAAGCCGATAAATGCCTGTGACCAGTTGATTTAGACTTTAAATACATTAACGACTCACAGGGCGAGTTATCTAAGCACTCCTCTTTCATTGTAACCGCAAAGTTCATGCATGTCTGAATATCTTTGGAACCATTTGGATCACGTGAAAGCCTGTTTCAAAAGTCAAAACAAAGAGAGAGAAAGAACAAATGTTTCAGTGTCACGTGCCATAAGTCAACTCCAAAATCTGTATCAACTATAAGGATATTTGGGCGGCACCACACGGGATAAAATCCTCCCATAGAGAGTGACCTATTCGGACTCGCAACGTAAAGTATATTGATGAGTCTATATTATATCATATATTTTACCCTAATTTTTGTTATAATATATTAGTTATTTTGGTAGAATTTTGATACTTTGAGTTATATTTTCAATGTAGGACATTCGACTTCATCTGGAGCAAAAAGTGATGAAACCGATGAATTTTGAAGTGATTCTAATTTGAGGATGTTTGTGAGTCTTTCAAGATGATTGCATCAAAATTTTAGATTTTTCTACCAAGCCGTTTGGCCGTGGCGATGAAATAAAGCCCCAGCGCGCAGCTTTCCCAAATTGACGTTTCTGAACGTTTTGGGTACTTTGGAGGTCAAGATGGCATATTTTGAGGAAGATTCCTTCTGAGGATTCGTTGGGGACGACTTCAGCTTTCAAAAGAGACCTTTTGTGACCAAATCGGAGTTGATTTGGTCGGTCAAAAGACTAATTTTCTGAGAAATCCGAATTTTAGTTCAAATAGGAAACCTTTTATTTTCTGTTTTATTATTTTATTATGTTTCCTAGTTTTATTTTAAGACATTTTAGGGTTTTATTTTGTAGTAGTATAAATAATTATATTTATACGACCTTACTTGAGCCGCTATACTCTTACAAATATTTTTAAGTGTTTTTATCTTTACTTTTGTAGGTGGTAAAAATCCCTATCAGATATCACTAAATTAAAGCAAAGATACACGAAATGATAGGAAAATACTTTGAGGATCACTAAAATATAAAGCAATTCAAGGACGTGACTGCAAAGGCAAAACGTTATAGCGGAAGCAATCATTCTCACTTACCCGCCAATTACAATTTGAAACGTATAAATAAAAGTTTTTTCTTTCGTTTTTAATGAGTTATTTGTACACACGTTAAATTGTGATCGGCCACGAGCCAATCAACAATCCAACATGAGAATATGTAGCCTTAGCCTTATGGGCCGTAAGCATGGAATCATGAAAGCTTTACTCGACTCCCTGTTTGCTGGGGGTGCTATTTTTTAGCCCACTCGTACTTGGTGCATTCTAGAATTTGAGTGAAATAATTTCCGCAGCTCATTCTCCTTTTGCATACTTCTCTTTATTGTGGATAGAAGAAAATGGGCGTGCGGAAATCACCACTTTGACCATACGAGGTGTTACCGCAATTACGCAAGCTTCAATAATTTCATTTTTCTTTCATCAAATAAACTTGAAAATTTGGATCTCGAGAGCGAAAAAAGCAAAACACTTGAGAATGTTTACTAATACAGAGAAACCCATATCCAGGTGCTGAACCAAAAAATAAAGACGCATAATTATTTCCTCAAAAGAAGTACGTGTAAAATTGTACGGAAAACATTCGCTACCTCACAGATAAGAGATCTAAAAGTCACACCAGGTCAAACTCTTCAGGCTTCTAGGCACTCTTCTTCACCTCCGCAGACTTGATTATGTCAATGAACTCAGGCTGGGGTGAAAAACATAAATGTCAGAATACGGGGATAACCAAACCTATTTTTGACTAGGGATAAGCAAACTTTTTTTGACTAACGAAACTGGGAGAACGCAATTAGTATGCACAACCTATGATCATTACCTTTAGAGAAGCTCCACCAACCAAAAATCCGTCGATATCAGGCTGACCTGCGAGTTCTTTGCTGTTTGCACCGTTCACAGACCCTGAAAAAATTATTCGATTCAGCCAATTGTTGTGAAAGCAAACAGAGAAAGATATCCCATATGTACGAACACAAGACATGAAACAAGAAGTGGACTCCTTAATTCAAACACAAGACATAATGAATTCTTCGCAAGAGAACAAACATATTTATGACTCAAAATGATCTTGGCAGATGATAGCCTCCATCCGTACAACAGATCATTCCTATCCTCTAGCCCCTTTCGAGTTTCGATCTTTCACCAAAGTCCAGGTAAATTGTGTTTTAGTAAGCATCCAATCTTGTACTATAAGCAGAATTGAGACTTGAAAGGCCATACTCAAGGGTAGACCTGGCATTTTGGACCCAACCCGTTAACCCGACCCGACCCGTTAATATTAGTATTTGGGTGAATGCTTAACGGGTCGGGTTGCTAACGGGTGAACCCGTTAAATAACAGGTCACTTTGGGTCAACCCGTTAGACCCGTTAGCATCCGTTAGTTGAGAATGTTTTAGTAATTTCATTAAAGTCTTAACAACAAAAAATAAACTATATGCAAAAAAAAATAATAATAATAATAATAATTTTTAATGGGTGTTAACGGGTGAAACGGATGACCCGTTAGCTTAACGGATCGGTTCGGGTGACCCGTTAGCTTAACGGATCGGTTCGGGTGACCCGTTAAGTTAACGGGTCGGATTGAACCCGACCCGTTTACAGGTCTACTCAAGGGTACAAGAAACACGTATACAAAATGTCATAATGCTTCATTATTGGGAGAGTTATACAACTTTTCAGAAAGTCAGCTGACTCTTTTATTAATTCAATAGATATTATTCTTCTTGGAAGGGTGGGGTGGGGGGGAATACACATTAGTCAACATAAATATATTTTAGGCGCTTCAAAGTTGTAATTGAGAAAAGGATGGGATGTACAAGCAGATATACAACAAAATGATGCGGTAAAGGTGTAAAAAGATACCTCCATAAATAATCCGGGTTGATGCAGCAACTTCAGAACTGACGTTTGCTTGAAGCCATTTCCTCAATTCAGAATGCACCTGTTGTATGGAGAAACATTTGTGTGAAAAACAGACGGTGAAATATGTACACACACACATACACACACAAATGTATTATAACGCATGCATAATATCAGTATTCACACAGGAAATCCCAACCGCAAAAGTGGGTTGGTGACAGTTTAGAAAGAATTGCTCATTCAAGCAGCATTTAATTCAGTTTTATCAAACCTTAAAGATAAAGAAGCTTAGACAATCTCCTCAACTGTGCCCATTTTATTTTTAAACCTTTTACCAATAACATTTTTACCTTGCTCTAACATACACAAACAACATTGAGTTCAAACCGAAACTAATATACAAAACCACATCCAGATAATCAGATATAGGCATCACTTACTTCCTGAGCCTGAGCTGGAGATGCAACTTTCCCAGTTCCAATGGCCCACACGGGCTCATAGGCCAAAACAATATTGGTCCAATCTTTCACTTTCTCTGCAATAGAAAGCATCATTTAAATGAGAACAGAAAGAAAATTAAGCAGTCTCACAACACACAACAAATTCTTCACACAAACAGTAGGCCAAGAAAACATAGTTCTGATTCCATTATGCACCTGCAATTGCCTTGGTTTGTGCGGCCACAACCTCCACAGTAGTGCCAGCTTCTCGCTGCTCAAGGGTCTCACCGACACAAGCTATTACCTTCAAACCTTGAGAAAGTGCATATGCAACCTTGTCCGCAACAAACTGAAATGAAGCGTGTGATATATGAGAAACTATTAAGCAATAGCTAATTACAAATTGATTAGAAATACAGGCGAGGAGAATACCTCATTGGATTCACCCAAAATAAGTCTTCTTTCAGAATGACCCAAAATGACCCAAGGAACCTCAAGATTGACTAGCATCTCAGCACTAAACATACACAAAAAATCAACTTTTAAGCTTACTTATACTGGGTTGAATGCAAATCGGGAAAAAAAATATCAATAGACAAGACATACATGATGCACATTCGACACGCTTAAATGTATCTAACTCGTTAAATTCCGTCACATCCCGTTTAAAACGAACCACCTTCACAGATTGATGCTTCGTTCTAATTGTATTCAATTTTTTCTCTATCTAAATTATCAACGTCTAAACACATCATTAAATCATTAAAACTACACATCATTGAATCATTAAAACTACACAAAAATCAGCAATATACATTCTCAATTTTCAAAATTCACCAAGTTAAAACCAGATGCCAAGACCGCAACAAATCGAAAGCTAGTAAATCATAAACATACACACCTAACTTCACCAGTGAAGGCACCACCCTTCTTGACCCAGCAGTTTTGTGCCGCGACATGGAAATCGGGCCTCAACAAACTCTTCACCACTGGAATAAACACATACGGTGGGCTAACCACAACCTCTGCAATCATAAAAACCACAGAACAGATTAGCACTTTGATAACCCGCACAGATCAGTAAATCTCCTGAGCTGATTAAAGCAGAAAAACGCAAACAAATCAAATCCAAATCAGAAGTAAATAACTGGAGCAATCAACTTACCCACAACATCTTGCGATGGAACTTGTCCCTCATTGAGTATGTTCACGATCTTCTTCACCTCATCGAAGGTTCCGTTCTACACACAGATCCAGATTTCAGCTCAGATTAACTAAATCATCACTCGGTTCGATCGAAATCAGAGCATAAAACAGATCGGAATAGAAAATTCAAGCATCTGTTTGGTTGATGAGAAAGTATCGGAAAATCGATCGATGGAGACAACGATAAATACCAGGAAATCTGATTATTTTCCGTGACTTTCTTTGATTTTCTCAGCAACCAAACAGATGAAAAAAAACAAAAAACACAGGAGATAACGAATCACAAAACTCACGCATTTCCAGTTGCCGCCGACGAAGAACTTCCTGCCCATCTTTTCTCGATAATCTCGAAATCGCACAGCGGATAGTGTAAACAGTGGGAGTTAGTAACTGCGGCTTTTCTTGGTGCCCAAGGGCAGGGTATATGTGGATTCCAATTGCTTGGGCCCACGTCATAGCTCGGAATTACGGTTTTGGTCTAGGAATTTGGAATATGCTTTGGCGCATTGTTTGGCATATGGGGAATGGATGAGGGGTAGTTTCGTCTATCTAATGCGAGCTGAATCCATGGGTTGTAGCCAAGGCGAACGCATTGTTTTCTTTCCTGTGTCACAAATTATCGGATTAGATGGATGGAGCCAAGGCGAGCTGAATCCATGGGTTGTAGTGTGTGCTACCACATTCTTAGAGCAACTCCACCCATAGAGCCTTTCCCCCAGGCAATTCACTATGCAATCCACCCTAATGAATAGTAACTGCTTTAATGAATAGTAACTGCTTTAATGAATAGTAACTGCCATTTGCATCTCCACCCATGAAACCCTTCCCCCCAGGCAATTACTAATAAAATATTAATATTTTTTTCTCACCCATTCATAAAATATTATTATTTTTCTTTATTACTCTCTCTCTCTCTCTTTCGCTCCCGCTCCCGCTCCCCGAACGAACCCAGATCCCAGAACCCAGCTGCCCGCCGCCGCGACGACCCCCCCCCCCCGCGACGACCCCCCCCCGCCTCGACGACCCCCCCCCCCCGCGACAACCCCCCCGCCGCGACGACCCACCCTGCCTCCCCCCCCCCCCCCCCCGCGCACCCTGCCTTCCCCCCCCCGGCGACGACCCATCTGCGCCACCCAGCTCCGGTCCCTCCATCTGCTCCACCCAGCTCCGGTCCCTCCATCTGCGCCACCCAGCTCCGGTCCCTCTGTCGCTCCCTCTCTCCCTTTCTCCCTCGCTCTCGCTCTGTCTCTGTCTCTCTGACAGAGAATAAAAAAAATAAAAAATTCGAAAGCCTCGGGCAACAGGCCCGTGAGTTCGTGACTGCCCCCTTGCTCGGGCTCCCACCTGAGCTCGGGCCCCCAACGGCTGGAGCACTTCCCACCGGCCCTCAGGCCCTTTGCACTCCCCTCTCCCCCGAGCAAGAGCAACGGGTGGAGTTGCTCTTATGGGCACAACCCACCTACCCAAGGGCACGACCCACCATTGTTAGGCTTGCAAAATGTATATCCTGGAGTATGGTATGGAAGTCCTATTCCGTATAGTATTTTTTTTTTTATATGAGTGAGCGGTTGATATTTAATTAAGTATTCATATTTTATATTCTGATGTGCATGAGAGCATGAGAGCATCACTATGCTAGAGTGCTATAAGGGCCCGTTTGTTTTGCTTCACTAGATCTCACTGGACTAGACTGGACTAACTTTTAGTCTATTCCAACGTTTGTTATCATGCGGGGCTAAGATTAATGAGATTAGCCCGGACTCACTGGGACTAGCAGCGTCACTAGATGTTCTTAGCTAGAGTCCCCGAAAACCATGGAACTAGCTAAGACTTGCTTCGTTCCTCTGTCGCTTGTCTGCTTCCCTTCGCCAACTCCACCAAAAAACGGGTTTGATTTCCCCAAAAAGAAGCTCGATGACTCCGCCGTTGAATCACCACATGCCTGCCGCACATACATCGGAAAAGCCAGGACTTTCACACCCTGTCGTTGAATCGTCAACTCAACACACCAACTCCCCCAACAGGTCTCAAATCGCCGGGATTCAGCTCCAATAAGAGTCTGGGTCAGCTATATCTGGGGCCTGGGAAGATGACGATGAATTGACAAAAAAACAAAAAAATAATACAAAATCGCTCAAGACTTTGGGTCTTTCTTGGAAGCTCAAGTGCAGGAGAATTAGAGCAAGTTTCTTCCTTTTCTGTGACTTGAGATAGGAGGCAGAGAGGGAGAGGGTAGAGAAAGAGGATGAGGGCGGGACTGAGAAAAATGAGGAATAAAAAGAGGTTGATGGACGGAGAGGTTTCTAGAATTAGGAACAAATTATGAATTAAATGATATAATATCAGAATTTATTATTATTCTGTTTTTTAGTCCGACACTACACCAAACGCTTCACTAAATCAGTCCAGCTTAGTCTAGTCTAAGCCAGTCCAAGTTAGTCCCGAAAGCTAGTCCAGTCCGAAATAGTCCGATGCAACAAACGCACCCTAAGAGTTTTTGAGCGCCCTTCTCTTACAAGTCGATTTTTAGGGGTAAATTATACTTTAGCTCTTAACGGTTGATAAGATGGTATTAGAGATTGGTTTCACCATGCAACTGTGCCCATACTCTGAAAGAGCAACCTACAGGTTGAATTAGAATGGTCGATGTTGTGTGTGTTCAATCGTTCGGTACAGGGAAACATAGTGAAGTAGCCTCAAAGGAAGGGAAGGGCAATTATGACATGCAATGATACTCGATTTGACTATTAGAAATTCACTAGTTATTTCAATGAGAAAGAGGTTAGATAACAAATCTCATCACGGTTAGATCATAAAGGGAACAGTTGAACGCTTAAATAAAGAAATTTTCTCGAAATAATATTGATAAAGTAGACTAACGAGAACACTGAATATAAAAGCAGTGAAACTTTCGAATTCAATTGTCCCACCTTGTAAAAATAGGATAATTTATAGTGGTTTTAGATCTTCTTGGCACACTTACCTGAGTTACCTTAGCAAGTTGACCCCAAATCATGAAATTTCTAATGTGACGACTATTTGCATGCGGGTTATTTTCTTTATGGCATGCCAATTGCGGCGTATGCAATTGCATTTACACCTAACACTTTATGCATGCGCGGTGTTTTATATTCCTGTGTTTTTATTTGACTACATTTTTGGTTTGTTGTTCTTTGTAGTGCCTCTTTGGCATGTTGTTTCGTGTAGCATGTCACCTACTCGTTTTGTAAAGGGATAAGTACCGGTAGCGGATTTAGGATTTGAATCTTAGGCGGTCCTAGTGTTAAAGGTTCAAGTTTTTTAGATAGAAACAAAGCGTAAAGCACGCAAAAAAAAAAAAAAGTTTCAGTTTATTCACCGAGACATTTTGTCAAACACTTGATGACCGATATCGAGTGTTATCTATGCAACTTGTCGAGTGTAGTCCGCACAACCTGTCAATCTATGCCTAGTAGGTATTACATCAAACTCTTAGTAGGTACAAAAGGACCCGTACAAAACATTCGGAGGATCCTCGAAAAATCTTAACATGTATATTTTCTAAACTCGAGGTGATCCTGGGACCATCTAGGTCCCAGTGTACATCCCGCCTTTGGTAAGTGCTGGAGTTCTATTCATCCATATAAGACTCCAAGTTAACAAAGTTGTCCACCGCCTTGCCCGGTTAAGTCTTTTTTTTTATTTTTTTTTTCATTAGCCCTTGTGTGTGGTTTGAAGAACCACCGAACGTTTTGTTTGAGGTCTGTGACTCCGAGTATTTGTACTTCTTCTCATCAATGAAAGTCTGTTGCTTTGCATCAATGAAAGTATATTTACATTGTACTTATGTAAAACTTGGGCCTCCACACCCCTCCTCGATCAAAAGGATTTGGGCCCACCTCCTTCTAAATCCAAAATTTGAAGTTAGGCCTGATTTGAAGTGATTTGGGCCTGCCAATATGCTAGTTTAATATTTTCATACTTATTTATTTACAATCGTTA
Source organism: Cotoneaster glaucophyllus (assembly GCA_036320875.1). Classification (NCBI taxonomy): domain Eukaryota; kingdom Viridiplantae; phylum Streptophyta; class Magnoliopsida; order Rosales; family Rosaceae; genus Cotoneaster; species Cotoneaster glaucophyllus. The sequence goes on along the minus strand of CM070070.1, from coordinate 24,574,916 downwards.
CAAGATATCTTATACTAAATAAATAAAAAGTTTGAACCCATAACCCTAATTGAAAATAAAGAAACTAATCATCAGCACGATCAACTACTTTTGAATTTATTATTTATAATTACATACATAAACTTAGTAGCAAAAAATAATAAATAAAAGAAAATTAACGATTTATCCCTCTATTCAGATATGACGAGTTAGCTCAAACAATTATTTTAAAATTCTAAATTTTGAAATGACCAGTTTTCAAAATATCATTGATGTCTAGATAATTTTTTATAAAAAAAAAAAAAAAAAAAAAATCAGTTGATGACTTTATCACGGCAGTCTATATTTTTTGAAACTAAAAACGATTCATAAAAACATTATAGACTTCTCTGATCACCTCGTGTGATTCGATATCTAGATACTTTAATTGTTTTTGAAATTTTTATAGTGTGTGTAAGAAAACCAATTTTCCCGCCATCAAAGTTAGGGTTTATAAATCCCCATCGCGAGTGATGATACATGCGTCTGCGCCATTCCATTCTGCATCCCCACGTATCCGATCCCAATTGACCTAATTCGAGTTCAAATTGCAACGCTATCACTCTCAATTCTTCACCGGACGCGATAATTCAAGGGATGGCCGGCCAAACCGATCCCGGCCTGTCTATCTTTTCCGGCGAAGAGGTTCAGCTCTCTCCCACTGCGTGTTCATCTGTTTTATTAGCTTAATGTGGTTGTTTTGTTTTTAATATCGACCATTTCTGTAAAGTTAATTTGAATTCGAAACCGCAGGTCGAGTTTATGGCCGAAGATGAAATGGTGGAGATTGTCCCCAATATGCGAATGGACCCTCTCAACATGCTTTGTGTATGTTCTTCGCTCTGTTCATGTTATTTATGGTAGATTGAGCTGGTTTATTGCAGGTGGGTAACTTTATCATGGATTTACAGGGAGATTTCGGTCCATTCTACCCGCAAATGGCGGCCCAAGTACCATTGTGGCTGGCGATTGCTATGAAGAAGAGAGGGAAATGTACAATTCGGCCCCCAGAGTGGATGTCTATCGGTCAGTCCTGCTTGGTGTTAGTTTGATTAATGGTTCTGTGTTTGTGACATGTTTATCTAAGCACGTCGAAGAAATGTGCTTAAATGGATTGATTTGTTTTAATGTCTAGTAGATTTTTATGCTTTGAGGATGGATGGATTTGGGTGGTTACCATGCTGCCTTTTTCATTGCAAATAGTTCGAAATTCGTCTTGCTTCTTTTGGCTGCCGTTGTGGGGTATTTTGTTGGGAATGCTTGCTCATCAGCAGTTAAGATGTGAGAGTTTTTAGGCTAACGTGTTCTTTTTTCAATGTGTTAATGCAATATTGAAATAATACGCATTTAACTGTCTTCGGTCTTTACCAAAAAAATAATTCGTATTAATTGGAACCTGTTCATTTGTTGAATTTGGTAGTACTTATTGCTTAACATGGGATTGGAACTCAAACGAATTTCCATTATGCTGAACTCTCTAGCCATATGCTACAACGTACAAGTAATCTAACGTATTCCATTCATTTAACTTATGTCCTGGGAATAGAAAACTTGACTCGGATTTTGGAAGCAGAGCGCGATTCGCAGGCAGCATTTCAAGTTCTACCTTTCCATTATGTTGAAATCTCTAGCCTTCTTTTTGAATAGTAAGTTGTGAAACATTGTACATATTCTATATTTCATTGTAAAATACGTTGATGGCATCTCTAACTTTTTTGATGATAGTGCACCTGGTGACATTCCTGACATGTATATGGTGAGTTCAGGACTCTTTCAACCTGTATTTAACCATCAACCTTATTTGCAATGATCTCACTGTAGTTATTTCTAATAGGTGAGGTCTCTTATTAACGACATAAAGGATGTAAGGTTTCATAAGGTTGAGACTAGCTTAGAATCATTCGAGGAAGCTCACTCTTCTGCAGTGATGGTATGTGCATTTATTTATGGTGCAATTGGATGTGCTGATTCGGAACTACTTCGAATGAATTGTTATATAATATGGAATTCATGTATGTTGGTAATATATCCATCCGCACATCCCTTTTGAGTGGTGGTCTTGACAGATTTGATTTGTACTTGCAGGTGAAGGATCTATCTGCCATGGAAGTGAATTTAGTTCGCCCGTTTGTTGGAAGAGCCTTACAGGCATTTTATAAGCATGGCAGTCCAGAGCTGGTTCCAAATCCAGATGGAATGTCTACCAGACGGCCACAAGCAACTGACAATATACCAAGAGTATGTGGCTATGTGATCCATACTTATCTTCTCTTTGTTTAGTAGAATTGCGAAGGTGAAACGATTATTTGTGTTATTTGTTGGGAGAGACAATTTGTCTCACTAACAACTGTGACTGGTTGTATTTGATTTGTGTATCTAACACACATATTGTTTATAAAAGGTTTATTAACTCTATTTTCTTTTTTTCAGCGCCCTCTGCGGAGACGGTAAAAGCTTTCGTAGAGGTGACACGTACCTTTCAATTCAGCAAACCACCAATTTCAGTATGCTCGCAAGGAAAGTACTTCTTTCACCGAAAGCCATTTTTAGTAATAACCCTGTGACTACAGAAAGATTGTACACATAGGTGCATGTTTCCTGGTCTTCTTTTGCCTATTTCATCCTGGTACCTAGGGTCTAGCTTTTTGGATCGCTTTGTTTATGTAATATTGGCCTGTGATAGGTTGATTGCTTGGTGTTCAATCCATAGACCACTAATCTCTTTAGGGCCTTCCTCCTTTTCTAGTTCATTGGTGTTTGATAACTAAACAGCACTTTGGAAGCTTTTAACCAGTCTATCCCAATCAAATTTTTAACATTGCAAAAACGATAACTGAGTGATTGTAACTCGTGATGCAAGCTTATTTTGTTGAAATTATTGTTCTCTCTCACTCTCTCTCTCTCATGGTAACCTAATTGGTATCGAATTCGCCATTCACGAGATTCGAACCTAAGGCCTCTCACTTACAAGTGAAGAGGAATACCATTAGACCGTAGTACTGAGTGGTTTCTGCCTGTTTCTATTGTTGATACTTTGCTTGTGTACCTAGATAGGTGGGAATAAGCTTTATATAGCATATAGGTTGCTTTCTCATGCTCTCTGGAGAGAATCACTACTCCAAATCTATAATTTTGTATCTTTAGGACAGAACAATTTGCTGCATCAATAATTTTCTAAAATAGTTCTGAGAATAATTAGCTGTAATAATTGTGGTGGCCTCAAATAAACAAGAATTAAACATAGAAAACTGTAAATAATTGTGTCTGCTACTTTATTTATAAATTAATTTTTTGGTTGATGTCTATCTTTATTTCCAGAATCATGAAAGGGAATCTTGTTTTCAAAAAGACTGGATTGACAATTGGCATTTGGATATTCCTCAGTGGTCCAAATTGATTGGGTCATAACATGCCTCCTGTTCCCTCTGCCCCCACTCTATATTAAAGGGGTAATTTATAAGAGTCTGTTTGCCACATGCATTTTGGTTGTCCAGTTTTGTGTTCAATGTTAGGCCAAAATACAACCCATAAACAGAGGGGAACTGATGGATTTTAGATGTCTAATACTCAAGTTCTAGGAAAAGAAAATTAAATTGAATGACATATTGGGATTTGAAAGTGCTTTTTCGATAGCTAAAAACGTTTTTAGATAATCAAGAAAAAGTTGATAGTGTGTAGATTGTAAATGTGTTTAGAAGTGCTTCGTACTAGTGCTTCTCTAAGAAGTACTTAAATTTTTATTGAAAATTTGACATCTTTAATAAAAGCTCCTCCAACAGAAGCGCTTACGAGAAAAACTTTAAAGAGTCTTCATAGATTTAAGGTATGATTAGGACAGGTTGCTTAAGGGGAGGGATCTCCATTTTTTTTAAAAAATGGGGACACGCTCCCCACCGTTATATTGGCTTTAATTAAATTGTGTGGTTAAGATTAAAACACAAGCCACACAATCTCAACCACACAATTTCATTAAAGTTAAATCCAACGGTGGGGAGCGTGTTCCTATTTTTTTGAAAAAATGAGAATCCCTCCTCTTAAGCAATTCCATGATTAGGATATATGCCTAGTTGTTTTTGATAAATAATTCCTAGGTCTTATTTTATTGGTAATTATTGTATTCCCCCTTTTGAGGTCCCAATTTTGCAATCATTAGCTTTCTCTTTGACAGAAGAATGTTATTATATTGCCCATAAGCTTATCCGAAAGGGGGAAAACTTTGAGATTTCAGATTGATAGGTGAGTATTTAAATTATGTTTAATTCCAGTGAGCCGTTGCATATGCTTTAGCTACCAAGGCTTCCAGCCTGGCAAATGGCCACTGGTTTAATTTGTTGGTGTTTTTTAAAGTCGAAATAGTTAGATAGATCATAGAACATAGTAGTTGATATGCAAGTCAATGATTTGCAAATTGCAACATGGTCTTTCCTGTGTGCTGTGTTTTAAGGATGTTGCGTGTGATTTGTTTAGAGGGATTTGGTCAAAATCTACCTTGTGCATTCCTGTTCGACGGAAAATACTTTTTAATTTCCGTTATAGTGTCCCTCTCTTGATATTTCCTCTCACGTGAGGAGAGGAGAGAAATGGAGAGGGGCACATTGAAATGAAGACGAATTCCTCAATTCCTCCAACATGATAACGAAGCTGTTAACTTTTATTTATTGAAAATTTGAATTTTATTGAATAATTGATCCTGAAGAAAATGTGTGGTATGCTTTGTTGGTTTTTTTATTTTTTGTTAGATGGTGACCTTTTCTTTTAGTTGAACTTCTAAGTCTTCGATGGTGACCAAGAATTAAGTAAATTTGAATTGGAAAGAAAAATACAAGTTTGGCATGCGGTTGCTCTTTATTTATTTCAGAGTTGGTTCTGTAACCGTGTGAAATAATTATGTAAAGAGATGATGACGTTTTCTTTATCATATTTGGTTCTCGGTTGTTTTTTAACGTGTGTATTCACATCGCACAATTTTGCTCATTGGATTTATTATAGATGCTAGCCTGTACTAGTTGTTTTTACATTTAGGATTTGTTTGTGACATGCTTAGCGTCAGTTTCACGTACATGTACTTGAGTATAGATTAATACACCAAGTTTGTTCATATAACTACTTTCTGTATGGACTCGAGTGTCTTTCTAATTTTGATGAGCATAGTATTACATTGTTGAACTATTTGTGATTTCTGCTTTTTATACATTTTGCTTTGATTTTTCTAACTTATTTGTGGCATGCTTTTTTGCACATCATTGGCATGTTATGGTTTTTGTCACCCTCCGAGTGTTAGCCAACATGCTTTCATTTTGGTATCCATTTCGATATTCGGGCCAATATGTGTTGAAATATATCATGTCTATAATAATTTGGTTGATGATACATTTGTAATGCACCCTGTGTCTCTTAATAGTTTCCATTTTTTCATGTTTTTCAAGATTGTGAAGACTCTTAAAAGTGGGATTCTCTGTCACCTCATATTTTTATACAATTTCCGTGACTATATTACAAAAATATTATACCAAAAACATGAAGTTTCATAAAGTTCATAAAAAGTCCCACTAGAGTATTCTTAGAATTTCACAATTAACAAATGCCATTCATGAAGTTTGAACATGTAAATTGTCATCACTGTTCTAAAAATCCCCACCTGGCTTTGCCTAGGCGCTAGGCGGTTGACCACCACCTCGATTAATGCTTAAGCGTTTGAAAATTTAGAAAGGGCGTCTAGCCCGCCTAGGCACCCGCCTAGCCCGCCTAGGTTGCAACTCACTTAGATAGAAAATAGATAACTTTCTTTTTGCATTTTATTGTTTCCAATGAATTGTAAGAGACTTATTGAACACTTAAATAAACACACATTATATGTTTGTTTCCCATGTTTTCATTATGTTCCAGTACTTCATAATATATATGTCATTCTATTTTCTAGGTTATGATGAAATTATATATATTTTAAGTATAAACAGACACTTTTTACACGAAATGCAATAGATTTACTTAAATACGCCTCGTCCGCCTAGGTAGGCACTAGGCTCCAGCTCGCTGCCCGACTAGCGTTAGCGTCTTTTGGAACCTTGTCATCAATATTAAAGTTGGATGCTACTAACCAAACAGTCATGGACACTTAGATGTTAGATTTGGACTTAATCAAGTTGGCCGACGATAGGCTCATTTCTTTGTATTTAAAATCAAATCTCTCTTCCCAATGTAGACAAAATTTAGGACCAATATGGTATTCTTTGATGTTCCACATTTTTTAATAAGCTATTTTTTTTTTTAAAGCATCACAATTTCAAACCAACGCTTATTATAAATTATCTCTTTTATTGTCATAAAAATGGCTATGGACAACGAAAAAGTTGAGGGTATGGATGTAGCTGAAAGTGGGGCTGGATCCGGGCAGAGGGAAGGAAAGCCATGGGATTCTTCCTGGTGGTCCAAAACTGACCAACCATCCAATACGTAAGGCATGAGTATTTGCACACTTGCCTCGGTCGAAATTGCACTTGTCATCTTCTTTCGAACCTACATAAGGCGAGAAGGTGAAAGATACTGCCTCGCAGCCGCGTGTGGTCCCACACTGGCGCGTCTGCTCTTATTAGCGCCAAAATTCATTTGTTTTTGTGTTTCTCTTTTATAAGCCGTTATTTTTAACGAAAATAGTTTTGCTCACCATCTACGTATGATAGCAATTTTTGTCATTTATTTCATATCGTTTGATGAGTTTAAATTTCGATATCTATGCAGTGGATAAACACAAATATCAAAATTTAAGAGGAACTTTAACGAAAAACTCTCGATACTGTTCACTTTAACGAAAAATCACATTTTTATACTAAAAAGTCAATCATGATACTATTCACTTTATCCTTTATTTTTGTCCTTATCGTTAAAACTCAAAGTTTTCAAGCCATTTTCATTAGTTTTCCTAAATTTAAACTCATCTAATGGTAATAAATAAGATGATGAGCATACCATCATTTGAGTGTGGTGAGCAAAAATGCACCCATTCTAAACCAACCTTACCATACCAAGAAGGAAACTTTGAACTCAAGCTTGATGCAAAGAGAGTGAAACACATTGTCTTGACTAACTAACTTAATTCATATTTATTTTGTTTATTATATAGAGTGATTAATATCGACGAAATTGTCAATTCATTGATGTTTTCCTAAATTTACATATCAATATTGTCATTGATATTTAATATTCTAAACACTAATTGTATGTTACATCTCAAAGAAGCTATTGTTAGGAGCCTCGACAATCGAAAAGTAAACTTTGTTAATTGGACTTGTGCAATACTATACTATATTTATTGTGGTTCAACTTAGTCTTTAGCAATAATCGAACTTAAAAGGAACGTCCTGAACCTTAACAAGATCAAGAGCCACCTCACATCAAAAAATTCACTCCATACAGAATTGCTCACATGGTACATGTACTCTGCAACACTATATGTACTTTGTGCTAATGACACAATAAAATTTCCAAGCTTCTCACACATGGTAACATATACTCAATACAGAACATTATAATAACGATACATTCGTGCCATGTAAGATGTTTCTAACTCGACAAATTAAGCATACTAACGTAACCAAGTGCTGCCGGTTTGTAGCTAGCGCTACGTCGACAACAAACGCATCATCCATCGTTTCTGAATCGCCCATCGTTTTTGCCACAAGTTTTTTTTTTCTTTTCTAATAATTACATATTTTTCAAATAATAAATGCATCGCTGTCCCGAAAAGGATATTCCCCTAATAATATGAATAGATTTATTAAAAAATTAAATAAATAAATAAATACAAGTGCTTGAAGTGAGAGAGGATTTTCTGCACCCAAAAATTCCTGTGGCCTCTCTGTGTCTTTGATTTTATTGAGCATGTCAACAGTCACACCCAATCAAAACAAGCTTCAAGTTCCGAGTCCCAAGATATGCTCAATAAAATCAAAGGCATAGAGAGGCCACATGGGTTTTTGAGTGCAGAAAATCCTCTCTCGCTTGAAGTTTACTCTGTAAAAGGTGTAAAAAAAATACAAGACACCTGTGCAATTTAATTAATTAATTAATAGCTGTCAATAAAAGGAGGGATCTCCGTGTAACTTGCGGCTCACGTCATCTTCCATTCAGGCGGCGACCGTGCCCTATGTTTTTCATCTTTCGTTTTCTCCCTTTGTTTGGTCCCCGAGCCCAAGGGGATATATTTGTATTCCCCTTTTGCCCATGCCCTTATCCACATAATTGTCACAATAAAAAGTGTTTTTGTTTTATGTTTCAATTTTAGCAAGAGCAATTGGTTGATGAAAAGGTTAGGACAAAATCAATCATTTTTTATGTTTAGGGAGAGATTAGTTAGCATAACATATCTAAAACTTCAAGCGGGAAGGACTTACATGTAGCAGCGAGCATAAGAATTTGCAGATTTCGAACCAACGAGAACTGTCGATAATTCTACGCATGTTGATGAAAAGGTTAGGCCAAAATCAATCATTTTTTATGTTTAAGAGGATATTCGCTAGCATGATGACATATTCACAACTTCAAGTTGGAAGAACTTAAGTGTAACATCAAAGCAAACATAAGAATTTACAGAAAAGTGCTAGTAATTTTACGCATATCGATATTTTAAACACAATTAGCACCGCAAATTGTCTAATGTGAATCCTGAATTTAGCATATTCCTAACTTAACTACAAATGCATGTGTTATAAAACTATAATTCTTTATTTTAAGAGTTCCATTAGCATTTGAATTGGAGAGGTTATAATATTCTTAGCACCCAACAAATACACCATTTAGACAATAAAAAAACAAAACAAATACACCAATTAGGAACCAAATTGTTACTAATGACAGATTTTTACGTTAATTAAGTAACAAAATCCAGCAGCCAACCAAACACCATAAACGAGTTAAGAACTCACACCTAGTTACCGTCCAAATACAGTTTCCGCCTTATCCATTTTGCCTCGATTATTTCGGTGGGAGCGCCCGAGGATTTCTTGGTCCCAAAGCAACTCCCCAGGGCACTTCCGTCATTTCCCACCTCCCTCCTCCCCCGCTTTATATGTAAGTTCTTGCTTCCTATCCCATTGCTCTCGTTCCGGCTTCTTTCTCTCTCCCTCTGAAAAAAAATAAAATAAAATATTGCCAAAAAATCACGTTTCTGATAACCAAATCAAAATTCCGAAAGAACCCAACAAATCGGAACATTTTAATTTTAATTTGATTAATTTGTGGAATTTTATTCCCTTTTTTATGAGAAAATAGGAGGCTTTGTTAAATTTCCAGCTGCGGGTTGAGCTCTAACATTGGATTTAGGAGATGATGGCCACCCGCGAGGAAGAGGAAGGGTCGTGGTGATCGTTGTAAGAGAAGAAACGAAGGCGTTTGGGGGGTTGGAATGGGCTGCCGGGTAGTGTGCATGGCAGGCGGCGACGTGTGGATGAGGGGTCAGATCGGAGGGGGTTTCAGCCACGAGAGCGAGCACGACCTTGCTCTCATGGTCACTGATTTTTTGGAAAACGGTAGCGTTGGAGCTGAGTCGTGGTGTAGCAGCGACAGCGATTCTGCTCTCTCCGATCTCGGTCACCTTGCCGATAAAATTCCGGTAAGAATTCGATTGTTTCGTCGTTTATTTTGTTTTGTAAAATTAGAAACTTTATAAGCATTTGGTAATTTCAGAGCAGTTAATTGCTTGTTTGTTAACTGGGTTTTGACTAATTTGTAATTTGAGTCAAATTTTTGAACTTTCCATAAATTCTTCGAAGTTGAATTCAGCTTTTCGAATGCGAAAGCATTAATTTTTACTCCCAATTTGACGTTCGAGTTGTTCGGCTTCATATTTTGCCTCCAATTTATGCAGAATTTTGAATGGTGGTTTTGGGTTGTATTGCAGTTTTTCAAGCGTTCAGTGGCTCAGTACGAAAGCGATTTGACGTCAGTGGTTCATTCTTTGATAATGTCCATCAGCGAGAATGATCTTATTTTTGATAAGTCAGGTCAATGCAATTCCAGCTGCCTAAAGTTTGCTCTGGTTAAGCTTCTGAGGCTTTCAGGTTATGACGCTGCCGTGTGCGCGGCTCGGTGGCAGGGCAGTGGCAAGGTCCCCGGAGGTATGCCATTTATCCCAATCCCGCAAAACCTTATTTTGTAGAATTTTTGGGTGCGTGAAACACTTTTTGTTTATATCTTTGTTAGTTGTTAACTGAACCTCGAGCTTACCAATATACCGATTCTATGATCCCATGAACTTTGTTCAGCAATCAGTAGAAAATGTATCACAAAATATCTCATAGGCTTGTGAGATCCTGTCTGCTCAATTTAATTGGGTCCGATAGGTTTCTGATTGTAATTGAGGTGCAGGAATTTTCGAGTTCAATCATTTTGAGAGTTTGTTTTCGTATCATCTTTGTGCAGGGGATCATGAATATGTTGATGTGGTGAACCACAACAATTTGGGGAGCTCTGAGCGTCTCATCATCGATCTTGACTTCCGGAGCCACTTTGAAATAGCTAGAGCTGTTCAATCTTATGATAGAATATTGAATTCACTACCAGTTGTTTATGTGGGATCCTTGACTAGGCTGAAACAGTACCTTCAAGTTATGGCTGAAGCTGCTAGATCTTCCCTAAAGCAGAACTCGATGCCTCTTCCTCCGTGGAGATCGCTTGCATATCTGCAAGCGAAATGGCAGTCACCGTACCAGCGACAGTTTAATCTAGAAGAACAGACTGTTAATGGTTCCTACAATTTTGACCACAAGAAATGCAGTGCACATTTGAAGATGCTGCAGTCTCTGCTTCAGTCTGAAATTGAAGCAGATAGTCTGTTGAGGCCCATAAATAACGATCATATTAGGAGGCACAAGCCCGATAGGCGGAGGCACTCTTTGTTCAGGACTCACCGAGAATGTACATTTTTCGGCTCTTGACGCGAGAGATCTTGGAGAGACTTAACTGTATTGCGGCTTTTCAGAATTTTGTTTTCCCAGACCTTAAATAAGCGTGAATCGGAGATTCAGAAAGATGGCCAGGTTCATAAGACCAACATGAATAGCAATAAGGCATACTGTAGTTGATAAACTTTTCACTGTTCGTTCTTGCTGGGGAGCCCTTTAATTTTCTTTTACGTTGCACTTGCGTCAAGCAGCACCATCCGGTTTTTGGAATTTCTGCAGGTTAAGTCCGAGAGCATCAATGGCCGATCAAGGTGGTAACAGTTCTTGCTTGACTACGGAGCATCAATTTTGCAATTGTATCTGTTTTTTGTTCTTTGATATCCTCTTGAATGTATCCCTTTTCCCTAATTTTTCTGGGCCAAGGAAGTTTTGTCACTGTATCTTTGTTATTTTTGTTTAGCTTTTCTGCAAATGTTGAGCTGCATAACTTCCCCAGCAGGACAATTAGAATGTGTACTTAAATTATGAAATTTGTTTTTACCCCAATAATTATGATGATGTGTTATTCTATGCTATTATTTCTGGCCTTACCATGTGAGAGAATCAGCTATATAGCACAAGCATGCAGATGTTGTTTCTCGTTATTGTATTGGATCTAGAAGTTCTTATTATTCAGTAGAAATGCTAGGGGCATCTCTCAAAAGTGAGACTCTCCATAGACTCTCTGCTTTCTTATTCTTTTTGCACGGAAATTGATGTTAGACTTTAAGGTGGCATAGAGTTCACGGAGAGTCTCGCGTTTGACAGAACCTTCTTATTGTTTCTCATTATTCTACGTTCTAAACTATTTTAAGAGAAGGGAATTGAGCGAGTAGGCGGGTTTTGTTTACTTTCTTTGGTTAGATGAATGATATCGGGGTAATTTATTATTGAACTATCGAAAGGAAGAGCTCATCCAGTGTTTTATCGAGCTTTCTTATGGATGAGGACCTAACAATGTCATTTGGGGATCTGGTACGCGACCTTAGCTTCTTGTTCAAACCATCATGGCAGACATGCACCAGAGAAGATGGATGGCCTCCCTTGTCCTCCGCCTAGCGAACTCCACGGGGAAGTGATGGAGTGACGTTTTCGTGCCGAACTTGAACAAGCTAAGAACACCAACTTGCATTTGAAAGCAAGCGAGCGACCCCTCTAGCATGTTTATTTGATTCAGAATAGGTTCTCGATACAAATAATCAATTAGAAAAAAAATAGAGAAAATTTATAAATAATCAAAAACGTAATGGGGTGCTTGTACGAAGGTTATAGTTGGAATCTGGTTTAAACGAACATGGTAGAGTTAAGTACATACATTGTGGGGTTAGTGAAGTTGGTGGACAGCAGCGTGACCACCATTAGAGAAACTGCCGACAGTACTTTGCCAGTAAGTGGCAGTGGATGTTCTGTGTCTCCACCTCCTAGCATTTCAGGCTCATCACATTTGCAAGATCCAGCTCTGAAAGCGAGTAAAAGTCCTCGAATGTCTCAGCGTCCATATCCTTTAGGTATTGGAGCAGTTCCTGGGTTCCAATGGCATGTTTTGCTCTCTACAGGGCCTACTTACATTAGAGGGTGTGTAAGCAGGCGTGTGAACAAGTGGATAAGGTTTATAAATCGATGAAGCTTGAAAAATAAACATAAATAGATAAATATGAAAACTGAATAAAAGAGCTATAAAAGTTAATGTGCTTGTGGTCAATTATGTATACAATTTTTGAGAATTCCACATGGTTTAAGCTTTTTAGATATATCATCATATTCCGCTTTGTCTTGGTTATTACATGTATTAAGACTTTGTATCATTTTCTCTATGTAATTTAAAATATGAAGCAATTATTGATCAAGATACGTCTTATTCGTAATCATGTATAAAACAACTCAGTCTTGGATGAAGAGGAAAATATCTAGAATAACGTTTTAAAAACACAATGGGCATAATTTTGTGATGACACATCCTATCAGATTTTATTGCTTCAGACCTATTTGTAATGACACATCCTTATCTTTATATTAATTATTGTATGTTGAAAGAAATCTTTACGAATTAAACGATCACATGCATTTTATGTAATAGATTCCATGTACGAAAAAATAAGACAAATATAAACAAATGAACTGTGACGTAATTATAATTAACATACTATACCTAAATGGGATAAGATTAAGAGACAAATATTTTCACACTTTATTGTAGCCTTTGAATCTTATAACATCCAACGATGATAACTAAACGTAAATACACCTAAGTTTTTATGGGTCCTTGTTTATCTACTTTTTTTTCTTGAATATTTCTCGAACAATTCTTAAATACACCTCATCGGCCATCCAGTAATGATCAACGATTTTGTATACGTGAAGTTGATCAATAGCCACGTGGCAAAATAAAACATACACATGCATGAAGAACCTGGTTACTTTTCTCAATAATCCATTGAGTTAAAGAAACAACGACATAATAAATTCAACAATCTCATAACAAAGAAAAAAGGCTTATAATACCAATGAATATATACGAGTACTATCTGCTTATATTTGTTTCTTCTTGTTCTTTTTTTGTTTACAGGGGTGGTAAAAATTCAGAAGGTTGAATTCAAACACGATTTAGTAGTAAGATGTTATAGGTTCGATTCTCACCAAAATACAAATTTGAACAAAATTATTATGGCTAGCTAATTGTAAGGGTTAAGTTACTCCCTCACCCTTTTATGTAGATAATATCGTATGTATTGAAAAAATTATCTTTATCAACTGAAATGTAAACCATGAAAAAAAAATGTTATTAGCATTCTTTAAAATTCATCATGTGCTCATCCCTTTGAGGAAGAATTGGTCGAATTACATTAATTGAAAATGAGTACAAGATTTTCCGTTATCAGCAGTTCTCGTTAATGTGTGATCTGTACATTCCTACGTAAATTTATACCAGTAGCAGTTGAAAGTTGCTACACGTAAGTCTTTCCGGTTTGAGGTTGTGGATATGCCTTGGCGCTGATGCTGAGAGTAGTCAATCTTCTTTTTGTTTACCAAAAAAAAAAAGATGAGTACACGATAATAGCTAGACATCATGGGCAGTAGGGAATTCGACCATAACAACAACGACCTACAACCCAAGCCAAAATAAGCAACAACAATTACAATTCTCAATCAAAACATCACTAATCAAATCGAGGGGTTCCTCGATCCAAATTTCCTCCGTGATCATGCAATCCTCCCTAGCTCCAAAAAAAAAAAAAAAAAAAAAAAGAAAGAAAAGAAAATTCAACATATTGATCTACTATTGAACTTGTGATGAAAGGCCTATTATGATTTGTCTGAGTGACCATAAGCTCTTATTGAATTTGAAGTCTTCAACCAAATGGAGGATGGTGAAGAAGTTCACTTTGATGAATATGAGAATCATTGCTTATCGCCAATGTCATTGGCAACTGCACGAAAAGTTGAACCAAAGGAACGCCAAAGGGCGAGGAGGCACAGGCAATGCCCTTTACATTCACCCTCTATGACCACACCATTCATAAACACAACTGGCTATTTTCTGGCTGGATTATAGAGGTAAGTGTAATGATGTGAAACTCTTTACATTCATCGTCCATATTACCTGTAGAGCCTGCCGGCTTGCATCATTATCCTCTTCTCTACAATCTAGCTGGAAAGCAGACAACTATATTTACTAGAAATGTGGTCATAAAGGATGGATGTAAAGGGCTTCGCCTCATGCTTCCGTTTTTCCTAGCGTACTTTTGGTTCCACTTTGCCTGCAGCCGCCAATGATACTAGCTACAAACAATGACTTTCAAATTCAAAATGAACCTTTTGACCACCATTATTTTCCATTTGGTGACTCCCTTGAGAAAGGAAACTAAACTTTGTCAAGAGAAGACCGCATAATATCTGTGAATTTATATGATGAAGAAGAAAGGCGAATGATGTGATGAATTGGGCATGCTTTACAAGGTAAATATATGAAGAGGAAAAATCTAGAATGACAATTTTGAAAGTATTGTGGGCATAAATCTGTGTAATGGGGCAAAAATCTAGAATTATGATAAGGACGTGTCATTACATATAGGTCTGGAGGAATAAAATCTAATAAGATGTAACTTAAACCTAGAATTATGCCCATTGTGCCCATTGTAATGACACATCTTATTAGATTTTATTCCTTCAGACCTATATGTAATGACACATCCTTATCTTTATATTAATTACTGTAAGTTGAAAGAAATCTTTACGAATTAAATGATCACATGCATTTTATGTAATAGATTCAATGTACGAAAAAATAAGTCAAATAAAAAACAAATGAAATGTGACGTAATTTTGATTAGGGGTTTTTGAACTTCAATCTTTGAAGAAGAATAAAATTTAATAAAAAGTTAGATTTGATATTGATTTTAGTCCTTTAATGTGTACTTAATTCAAATTCATATTATATTTTTGTTTTAATATTTAATAGATATATCTAATCTAATATTAGAAAGTTAGAAGTGAGTTTTGGTGTCTCAAGACTTCACAAAAAATAATTGGACTAAAATATCCCTCAAACAAAAAAAACTAAAACTGGCCGAAAATAATGAAAACAAATTCGCAGGGATAATTTTGCCATAAAATATGAAAAACTAGAAATTAAAAAGTAAATTGTTTTTTTTTTGTCAAATAAAAAGTAAATTGTTTGAAAAGTTAAAAAAAAAAAAAAAAGGGAGAAGGGATGAAGACCTGATGAACCTCCAACTGCACTACACTACCACTTCGCGAAAGAAACAGTTTTTCCTTCTGATAAAAAAGAAGAAGAAGAAACCGTTCTTTTTTGCACTACTTCGCCAAACCGACTCCAGTAGAGTACCACTTCAAATGAAATCTTCCTTTTCTTGCTTCAATTTTCCCAAACAAAAATATGAAACTGCATGCCAGGAAAATCATGAATCCAAAGTTTGGAATTGGATTGGTATTCGCTCTCTTCTCTCTCTGTTTTTATGCATTAGTTTTGAATTGGATTGATATTCGCTCTCTCCTCTCTCTGTTTTTATGCATTACTATTGGATACATTAGGTTCAATGTTATGCAAAATCTTCGGGGAATAAGATGCGTTGCAAAATAGATGTTCACATTTCATCAAATTCCACAATCTGCAGACCAAGAAAAATGGGTACGATGTAAGTTCTTTGGCTTCATTTGGTGGTTTAACTCATTTACTGTGGTACAGAAAAATGGGTGTGATGTATACTATATTACTATTAAGCCAGAAAGCTTTTTTCGATCAACGAAGGAACACAAGTCTCCTCATTTTTCTCTTTATGCTAACGGAGGATATTTAATTTGTGTGATAATTGAGATGAAATTATGGTTGTTGTTGCCGGAAAAAGGACGAATGAGTGGCTGTGCGACAGTCTCTGGATGAGACTGATCCTTTCCCGATTCAATCCAGTTAGAAGGGGAAGGGCCCGCTGTCTAGACTGCATTTTGGGAGTTTGATCACCATCCAATTTCAACCAGAAATACAACCCTGTTAAAGGTATCTAACCTTCCTTCCTTATGAGTGGAAATCCAATTCCATTTTGTCCCTTTTGCAGTTTCTTCCCATGATGCCAACAGAGGCTAAACCAAGGAGGGTGGATATATTTGTCAATTAGCACGAGGGATCACAATTCACAGGTATAATTTGATTTCCACAAATATCAAAAATATTTTTTTTAATAGAAGGGGATGATTAGTATTTCTCTTTTGTTTGGGTGGGAAGATGATGGACGTCTTCTTCCTAAAAAAAACAATATATGTTACTCATAGTAAACCTTGCTTAGAAAAAATCCCTTCATTTGAACTGACTTGCATTTTTTTTCCTAACATTTAATTTATTTTTTTTATTTTCTTGGTACTAGACTTAATGAAACTTACAGTTTTATGATTTGATTGTAGAATGTTAATTATAGTGTTTTCTTAATTTCTACAGTTATAGAATTTGATAATCTATTGCATTTAGGTTTTGTAATTTCCAAAAAATAAAATAAAATAAAACAAACCAATGATGAATTATATGAGGCCATCTAAGACAAGGACTGTAGTTTTGAAGCAGCAGTATAGTTTTGTTTGTTTTTATTTGATTTTATAAGGTGTTGCTAGCCATTTTAGTCAATTTAAAACGTTTTTCTTTGATTTAGGTGTTATCACGATAATTTTAGAAATATTGGTGTTAGTTTTTTTTTTTTCTTCGAATGATTCTATTTACTTTGATTCATATTAATTGTTTTGGATTTCTACTTTAATTGTATTATTGAAAGTTTGATTACTAAATTACTTATTACTTTGCAGACAGAGAGTTCACAAGAGCCAAGATGATACTAAGAAGCTACAACTTACAACATACATAGTGACTCAAAAGAGTCTAACTGTTTTTTCTCTTTTGTTTCTCTCCATGTTTTGTTGTATGTATTTAACCATTATTTTGTGTTAGTAATTTGTCTACATGCATGTATATGTTGGTATTAAGAGATTGTCTACAATTAGTGTTTTTGTATATGTACGTACAACTATTTCCAAACCTTCTCACAATGCAACACGATCGTTTCATACTTTCTGTAATGAAAATCGATCCCTTAATTAAAAAATAAGACTCTTCCCAGACACACATAAATATATAACAAATGTTTGTAAGAAATAATGAAACATAAAAGTATTCAATACCAAATGACATGTTTTGGACATATATAAAAGATCTTTAGGGGTGCATAAAAGTATTCAATACCAAATGACATGGTTTGGACATGCATAAAAGATCTTAAGGTAGCGCCCGTGATAATAAAAAAGGCCTCTCGCATGCACGTTAGCGTGTGCAGAGAGGCTAGTCTTACTTAATGTCATTACATTAAAATTTTAATTTATTATTATACACATTTTAATTCATTAGTTTTATTTAACTTTCTCTAATTAGTGTACCTAAACGTCCGTATCATAATATATTTTACTAAATTAGTGTACCAAAATGGCCGTACCTAAATATATTGTAGTGAATTAGTAGCACATAAGAAAATATGCAAAAACATAAGTGTACCGAAAATTCTGTACGTAAATATATGATATTAAACTAGTGTATCGAAGCGTTGGTACACTAAACTAATGTACCGAAATGTCCATACCTAAACATATTATATTAACCTAGTGTATTGAAATGTTCGTACCTAAATATATTGTAGTGAATTAGTGGCACATAGGGAAATATGCAAAGACATAGGTGTACCGAAAAATCCCAACGAAAATATTTTCTTATATAAGATACTTACCATAATGAGAATTAAAATTTGGCTTAAATATTAAAATGGTCCATGTGTTTTAGTCATTGGGCCAATTTAGTCCATGTGTTTTCAATTTGGCCAATTTGATCATTGTGTTTATCTCTGTTAGCCAATTAAGGACATATCCATCTAATTTCTGTAAAAAAATGGTAAATTATTATAAACTTATTTATAAAGTTATAATTTATTTGATTTAAAATATTTAAAATGAAATAAAATTAAAAATTAAAAGAAAAATTATTTTCCTCCCAACTCTCCGACCTCCACTCTAACATTACTCCCTCTCATTGATTTGCATTTTTCTGTAAAGAGAAAAGATAATTATTTGTCATATGATTTTTCTTATGGATTAATTAAAAGAGAATATTGAATGAAATGTCCTTAATTGGCTAACAGAGATAAATACGAGGACTAAATTAGCCAAATCGAAAATACGAGGACTAAATTCGCCATATGGCTATAACACAAGGACCATTTTGACATTTAAGCCTTAAAATTTATAATATTTTCATAAAATTTAAACACCATAAAATTATAAATAAAAAAGAGAGACATTGAATACATATGCTGACATTAAATAGTGTCTAAGGACTAAAATCAATTTTCAATCTTGTTTTCTATACTTCATCTTATTTAAGGATTAAAAGTTAGGTTTCTACTATATGTACATGGGATAAGGTTAAGAGACAAATATTTTAACACTTTATTGTAGTCTTTGAATCCTATAACGTCCAACGGTCATAACTAAATGTTAAATACACCTAAATATTTATGGGTCCTTGTTTTATCTACTTTTTTTTTCTTGAATATTTCTCGAACAATTCTTAGATACACCTCGTTGGCCATCCAGTAACGATCAACGAATTTGTATACGTGAAGTTGATCAATAGCCACTTTACAAAATAAAACACACACATGCAAGAAGAACCTGGTTACTTTTCTCAATAATTCATTGAGTTAAAGAAACAACGACATTATAATTTCAACAATCTCATAACAAAGAAAAGGCTTATAATACCAATGAATATATACGAGTACTATCTGCTTATATTTTTTCTTCTTGTTCTTTTTTGTTTTTGTTTACAGAGGTGATAAAAATCTAGAAAGTTGAATTCAAACAATAAAATGTCTTAAATTCGATTCTCACTAAAATGCGAATTTGAATAAAATTATTATGGCTAACTAATCTTGAGGGTTAACTTACTCTCTCACCTCTTTATGCATATAATATTGTATGTATTGAAAAAATTATCTTTATCAACTGAGATGTAAACCATGAAAAAATAATTGTTATTAACATTCCATAAAATTCATCATGCGCTCATCCCTTTTTGAAGAAGAATTGGTCGAATTACATTAATTGAAGATGAGTACAAGGTTTCTCGCTGTCAGCAGTTCTCATTAGTGCGTGATCCGTAAATTTCTTCGTAAATCCATACCGGTAGCAGCTGGAAGTTAGGTATTACGCGTAAGTCTTTCTAGCTTGAGGTTGTGGATTTGTCCTAGCGCTCATGCTGAAAGTAGCCAATCTCCCTTTAAATTTTTGTTGACAAAAAAAAAAGATGAGTACAAGATAATAGACAGCATGGGCAGTAGCGAATTAGACTATAACAACAACACCCTACAACCCAATAGCCAAAATAAGCAACAAGTATTACAATTCTCAATCAAAACATCACTAATAAAATCGAGGGGTTCCTCGAACCAAATCTGCTCCGTGATCATGCAATCCTCCATAGCTCTAAAAAAGAAAAAGAAAAAGAAAAAAAGAAAATTGAACGTATTGATCTACTATTGAATTTGTGATGAAAGGCCTATTATGATTTGTCTGAGTGACCATAAGCTCTTATTGAATTTGAAGTCTTCAACCAAATGGAGAATAATGGCGGTGAAGAAGTTCGCTTTGAATATGAGAATCATTGCTTGTCGCCAATGTCATTGGGAACTGCATGAAAAGTTGAACCAAAGGTGCTTCGGAGGGCGAGGAGGCACAGGGTAATGCCCTTTACATCCATCCTCTATGACCACACCATTCATAAACACAATTGGCTATTTTTTGGCTGGATTATAGAAGAAAGGATAATGATGTGAAACTCTTTACATTCATCGTCCATATTACCTGTAGAGCCAGCCGGCTTGCATCATTATCCTCTTCTCTACAATCCAGCTGGAAAGCAGACAACTATATTTACGAGAGGTGTGGTCATAAAGGATGGATGTAAAGGGCTTCGCCTAATGCTTCCTTTTTTCCTAGCGTACCTTTGGTTCCACTTTGCCTGCAGCCGCCAATGATACTAAACTTTGTCAAGAGAAAACCACCATTATGAACCTTTTGACACCATTATTTGCCATTTGGTGACTCCCTTGAGAGAGGAAACTAAACTTTGTCAAGAGAAAACCACATAATATCTGTGAAATTATATGATGAAGAAGAAAGGCGAATGATGTGAATCGGCATGCTTTACAAGGTAAATATATGAGAGGAAAAATCTAGAAAGACAATTTTGAAAGTATTGTGGGCATAAATCTGTGTGCGGTATTTTTTTGTCAAAACTGTGTTTGGTATTAAGTTTTGATACATCATATCTAATTTTGTTTTTCCACACTTGTTTAACAATGGCTCATCCTTATCTTACATTGATTACTTGACGTTAAAAGGAATCTTTACGAATTCATTGAAACAATGTTACATGCGTGTTTTTATAGAGAAATTCATTGTACGAAGAAATAATAAATAAGAAAGAATAAAACTTAGCGTAATTTATAATTAACATACCATTCGTAAATATAGTAAAATATCTTTAAAGAGAAAAACGTAAATTTTTATATGTCACTCCTTTTAATATGTGTTGAAGAAAAATGTGGTAGTACACCAAATGAAATACTTAGTATAATGAAAAACTAATAAGTTGAAAAAAAAGAAGAAAAAAAAAGAAAAACTAATAAGATCATCTCCAACCCTTGGCCTAAAATCTAAAATTTTTAGCCTAAAAAATTTAGGTTTAGCCCATAAACAGTTTTTCTGCTCCAACCTTCTGGCCCAAAATTTTAACCCCAGATTATGAAAGAATGAATTTAGGCTAATTTTTTTTTTAAAAAACTTTTGAAAAAAAAAAAAACTTATGTAGACTATCCTAAATTAATTTTATGAACATTTTAATCTAAAAATATTTAAATTATGATAAATATTGAAAAATCACTAAATCGATACATGAAACACTATGGAAGAATATGAAAATCATGATAGAGATGTATAAACACAAAATACATGAAACACACATGACACACAAAACACATATGAAGTGCATACAAACACATGATAGAGATGTATAACACACCAAACATGTGAAACACATGACACACATGAAACACATACCAAATACATACAAAACACATGATGGAGATGTATAACACACCAAACATGTGAAACATATGACACACAGGAAACACATACCAAATACATACAAAACACATGAAACGCATGAAACACAAAACCTACACACATGAAATGCAAACCTTCAATCATCCTCTATAGAAGCATAGGTTGAATATCTAACCATCACACAATATATTCACCAATCTTCCAAATTTCAAAGTGTTTTTGTTTCCTCAAAAACATCAATGTCTCATCAATGGGTAATAGAAGAAAGCATAGCTTGGCAATGCAGATGGCACAATACCAAGCAAGCCTTGCAAATGCGGATACAGAAATGAACAACAAAGAAGTCAAATTTGCAAACTCGCTTATGCAATATGAGCACCATGCCGAATCTAGCTATCGTGGTTCTATCACAGGGCGTTCATTTGTGCAGTGTGATAGAGAAAAGTGTCATGACCGGATGATGAAAGATTATTTCATCGAACGTCCGAGATATCCTCCTCATGATTTTCGGAGGTGATATCGGATGAGGAGAGAGTTTTTGAAAGCATCTTGAATGCAGTTGTCCATCATGACCACTACTTTGCAAGGAAGATAGATGTCGTAGGCCAAAAAAGTCTATCACCTCACCAGAAGCTCATATCTGCATTTTTTTATGCTAGCAAATAAGTGTTTTGTAGACTTAACTGACGAATATTGTCGACTTGCAGAGAGTACTGTTATTGAGAACCTCAAGCGATTCTGTAAGGCAATTGAAGCCATAAATGGAGCCACATACCTCCCAAGCCAAATCGTGAAGATTTGAAGAGGTTTCTACGCAAGGCAGACAAAAAAGGCTTCCCTGGCAGGATAGGAAGTCTCGATTTTATGCATTAGGAGTGGAAGAACTATCCTACTGCTTGAGTTGGCCAATTCAAGGGCCGTCACAACAAGCCAACCATCGTGCTCGAGGCTGTGGCGTTTTACGACACATAGATTTGGCATGCATTCGTCGGCACTCCTGGATCATACAACGATATCAACATTCTTTGATCTTCTCATCTGTTCGATGATGTTGTTAATGGATGGGCACCAGAATGGAGGTACAAGGTAAATGGTAATAGGCATAAGCTAGGTTACTACTTAATTGATGGTATTTATCATAGTTGGTCTACCTTTGGGAAAAGTTATTCTCATCCCAATAGTGCGAAGACAAAATTATTTTCGCAGAAACAAGAGTCTTATAGGAAGGATGTGGAGAGAACGTTCGGGATCCTACAAGCTCGATGGGCCATTTTTAGAGGGGTTGCCCGATTATGGCATGCCGAAGGCCTCCATTCAATCATGATGACATGCATAATTTTGCACAACATGATTGTGGAAGATGAGTACGTAGAAATTGAAGAAGATTTTGACGAAGATGTGGATGATGACTAACCAACATATGCGAGAGCTATGGCAAGAGATGTTGAATATCTCGCTGCAACCACATATGAGACCCGACAAGATAGGGTCATACTGAGTGAGTATATGAGACGTTTAAATAGAATTCAAGCTCCTCAAGGTTATGACACACTCCGCATGGATTTTGGTTGAGCATATATGGTCTGAGAAGTAGAACGTTGATGATTTTGGTGTATTAATGTGTTCTTGTGTTAAATTTAAGTGTGATATGTTTTATTTTATATAATAATTTTAAGTGTACTATGTTGATATTTTCTAGTAGTAAATTGAAATGTCTTTTTGATTCAAGTCATTTATCTAGTACGTTGTCAAAATTATTGAAGGCCGTTTGAATTATTGAAGACATCTATAGTATATCAAAGTGTGCAATAATAAGTACAATAATTATTCATCTAGATAAATAGAAACAATAATTAATAAGCCATAAATTTAATACACACGATAATTAATAAGTCATAAGCTTAATACAAATAACAATAAATAAACTACATAAACTTAATACAAACGACAATTAATAAACCACATAAACCACATAAACTTAATACAATCGATAATTCATAAACTACATAAACTTAATAATGATATCCACCATCTTGACTTGGTGGTGGACTTGGTGATGGACTTGGGATATAGCCTTGAGATGAATCATCATCTTGAAATATACTCCTTGTGGCATGCCTTCGCAAAATTTCCTTTTGCTTATCACGTACAAACTTCTTCATCTCTGGAGTGTATTTGTTGAGGTCCTCCGTCATGAAATTACATTCAAACTTTTCTTTCTCCCTATCCCTTTCTTGCGTCATGGCCAAACGCATTCGGGTCGCTTTTTCATTCTGAGAGCTATGGCTTTCGGTCAATCTTGTAGATCCGGTAGCAATTTGTGCACTAATTGGATCTTAGGACTTCCTTTTTCTCTTTGCTTCCTTTTGCTTATCTTTTCCTGGGGGCCTTGCAAAAGAAGAAGTTAGGGTCAATTCATCGACACCTTCATTGACACCTTCATTGACATCATTTGTCGGTGCGGCTTCACGGTGAAATAATCTTCCCCATTGTTGGTCCGTATCAGTTCCCCACCTTGGACAATCCTTGAGGACGTTCCAAGCATGATGCAACTTAAAAGCTTGATTTTTTTGGTGTAGTTCTTGTCTTGTAAATTGCCATTGCTTTGTCACCCTATGCAAAAAATACTTAAAAACAATTAATTGCAAAATAATATTATATACATGACAAATAAAATATCAACAAATTAAGAAACTCACAACTTATGCGGCGCTCCTTCCACTAGCCATGTCAACCACGACTCTCTTCAAGCTTCCCTTCCATAAAGTGCACGCTTTGTTGATAACCTTCTACCGATCGTAAACACGATCACCTTCCCTTCAGCTGACGTTGCAGTTTTCATGGAACTTATCAACGATTTTACCCCACAAAACCTTTTTATTTAGATTCGTGCCAACGACACCATCTTCGCTAATAGAAACTCATGCCAAGCATAAAGCAACATCTTCCTCAAAGGTCCAATTACGACCTCTAATATGCGCTTTTGCCATCTTGAAAAATTTGAAAATGGGAAGAAATGGAAGAAAGAAAAAGGAGAAAAGTGAGTTTTGTGTGGATGTTTGAACAAATATATAGGTATTTATAGATTTTTTGGGTGAATTTTGAGTTAAATAATTTTTTTGATTATTTTAGCCATTGGATTTAAATTTGGACTGTTAGATTTGATTATGTTCGATCTCAGTTGTTAGATTTAATGTATTTTAAAATTAGATTTTTTTTATAAAAATAATTTGAATATGGACCGTTGGATCAACCAACGGTCCTATTACATCAGCAGTCCGATTTAAAATAAAGCCATTGGGCTCATGATGGTGGTCGACAGCTGCCCTGACAGTGGGTCGTTAGGCGCTGAAGGCATGTCAACGCGTGAGTGATGAGGCGCACATTGGTGGGTCGAGACTGGGTTTTTTCCTAGCATGTCCACATGCATAGCTGGGCTCCATCATGGATTTTGGGCTAAATTTTAGCTGATATTTGGTTTTGTTTTAGGTTTTAGGTCCAAGTTAGAACTTGGGTTGGATTGGCCAATAGAATAACCTTAACTCCCAGCAACAATTATCTGGTAGTGTCTCTGCTGCTTTCATTGATTTGGATCACAAAACAATGGCCTGATCGGCTCCAACGAATTCGAAAATCTAAATCCAAGCGTACAAGTTTTGAACTCTTCTGTGTTTCATGTCGAACGATGCTGGTTTGGATGACAGCTTGATTGATAATCTTTTTGCCTTTGCTAGTGAAGACTCCGCACTACAAAATTTTCTTTCAACTTAGCTCTCTGGCTTGTTGGACAAATCTGGTTGTGGACAACATCCTCCCGAATCAAATGACATTAGTGGCGAGGTCAGGATTTGTCTTAAGCTTGTTAGGGTTGATGAAATATTCACAAAATGGTATTAAGGCACGCCCCGTATATAAGTGAGTGTTTCCAATGCCATTTTGTGCGAGACATGAACGAAACTAATGAAGGTCCACAGCCCCATTCAAGCAATTTGTTAAGTTTCAGATTGCAGTTATATACATAAACTTGTTATATTTAAAGAAAGTATATATATCTACTATCAAATATACCTCACATCAAATATTATATTAGCAAAACTGTTCTTGTTTCATCATTTAAACAAAAAAATCCCTCTCTCGCCTCTCATGTATTAATATTTTTCTCCTCATTTTGCCACTTTCTATTTACTACACTAAATTTTTTATAACGTTGAAATTGTGATATCATTTGAATTCATCCTCATTATCATGTTGTGTATAAGCCATACTATAATAAGGTTTTGTTGTTTTTCGGGTTGTCTCTATTAGAAGAACTTTATAGCTTCGTGATGTGAGACTCACTTATATTAGAGAGGGTATCAATTTTACAAACAAATAGAAATGGATAAAAATAAACACGTAGAAGAGTGACTACAGTTAGATCTACCCCGGAAAAACGATTTTTGAGAACCGCGCGCTCTATAGAGCTATCACCACATTTTGCATTATCTTTGTCATCAGATATCTCATAACTTTGCATCGTTTTCTCTACGTAAATCAAAATCTAAAACAATTATAGATCTAGGATATATCTTGTTTTTAATCATGTACAAAAAAAACTGGCTTTGGGTCCCTTTTATAAATGAAGAGGAAAGATTTAGAATAACGTTTTCTGAAACCACAATGGGCATAAATTTGTCTTTGTTATTGAGTTTGATACGCATTATCCGATTTCCTTTTTGGAGAATTAAAGGAGCTCCTATTGAAGCCGCAAGCTTTACCGTGATCACTGGTCTTTCACAAAGATTAATCCAGAGCGAGGGAAACGACAAGAATCAGAATATCTCAAAGCTGCGGCAGTACAGCAGGAAAAACTTGTGAAGATGTGAAGGTAAAAGAGTCACATGTTTGTGAAAGGATAAGCCTTGCAAGGACTTATAAGAGCTTGAGCTACTCCCCGTATTGCCAATTGATTTTATGGTGGAACCTCAACTTTCTTCCAAACTTACGAGAAAGAGAGATAAAAAAATAAAACAAAAGAGAAGAAAAATGAGTTTAGGTGCACACATGCACTGCATATCCAAGAAATTTATTAAAAAAATGATGCGGCTGTGTAGAGTAAAGAGAACAAAGAAATGAAGGAAAGTGACGAAGACCATCACCTGAAAAACATGTGCTTCACTTTCTGATGTGCAGATGAAATAACAAGGAAAAGAACATTTGCTTCTGCCTACAACCATAGTCTTTTCTTTCTTTCTTTCTTTTGGGTTACAGAGGGTACAAAAGTACATAAAACTCACTATCAATTGTCGTCCCAGAAGAACACACTAACAATTAACTAATCTTGGCCTAATTCAGAAGGCCATTAGAGTCCTCATAACTCATAATTAAGATACGTACGTAGAGGGTGGATGTACGTAAAGGGCTTCGAACCACTCCTCCTCGCCTCCCCTATAAGAAAGATAAAGATATAGTAGTTAAAATGGAAGTGGAAGATGAATCACTAGAGTAGGAAAAAGTGGAAGATGAATCACTAGAGGAGGGAGAATTAAGAGAGGTGTTGGAGTGAAATTTCTCACAAGAAGAAATACCTCCACAGATTTGTTGACCGCGACCCTCACGTTGCCGAATCCTACGTCGTAAGTGTCTCCGAACAGCCTTCCTGCGTAGCTTCCCGGGTGAGCACCTGTAAGAGATACTCCGACGCTCAAGTTAGAATTGATTTTTTCTCTGGATTGTTTTCGATTCTTCTCCCCCTGGCTGTTCGGCCTCTTTCCCATTTATAGGATTGCATGCTTGGGGATCAAGTATCACGATCCGTCATTCTTCCCACTTCCTTAGTGGTCGTCCGACACGCGACTGCATGCTTTGGGAACAAATATCACGTCCTCCTCTCCCACTTTCCCTCCGTAGTGGGGTAGGTTTCTGTTGAACAAAAAAAAATAATAAAATTGCATGCCAAACAAAAAAGAGAGCAGGGAGAGTAACAGGGGACGAAGCACAGTGGGCTGCTCAGAATTCAAGAGAGTTTGCAAAGTAAAAGTGAGAAGAAATAAAATATCTTTCAGTCACAAAGACAAAACACTTCAAAGAAAGGAAACAAATTAAAAAGAGGTTGACTCTTCGAAACAAAAGGTACAAAATTTTCTTTGTTTGCAGTACACCAACACTCATTCTTCCAAGCTCCATTCCACATTGGAAATACCAGCTCGGGTAATAAGGCACCCTGCAACCAAGCACCACCACTGTCAAACTCTCTGACAAGATTCAAGGCCAAATTTTCCACCACCCCTTTAACCATTTTCCGGTAATCAAAGCTGCTGAGCAAGAAGAAAATCAGCAGCAAACAAGCAAAGGAAGCCGTCCCCACTTCCAGCAACCCCTCTTCATTCTCTCGACTCCCATCTTAAAAAAAAATTTTTGACTTGCCATGAACAAAAAGGATCCATAGTACCAAGTCTAGGGAAAGGACTGATCTTCGCATGAATACAGATACATGCGTTGGACAAAAAAGAAGAAGAGAGAAGTCTGCAACAAACGAACTTCTCAAAAAGATAAGTGAATCACTACCCACGTGGAAGTCCCAGACTTGGAAAACCAAGTCGACAAGAAAAGAAGACAAAAAAAATAATAATAAAAAAAATATAAAAAATATATAGATATATATAACATGTCTTCCTGTAAAAGGGGAGAAACGTGGAAGCAAGACTCCCCATTTTTTCTGCAAAACGTGGAGAAGTTGCACAGTAGTGGAAGGTTGCTGCACAGATAGTGGGAGAAGATAAAGGAAAATAATGGCTTCCACTCCCCCACATAAAAGCTCTAGAGCCTTCCTAGGATGCCTATAAATAGGCATCAGTTGCAGCAAAAGAAAAAAAAAAAGGAGAGGAGAAGGAAGAGAGAAACTCTGCAGAAATTAAGAAAGAAATTAGAGAAGTGAACTGTTGTGGGCATTCAAGGAGACGAAAGCAAACAGGAAGAGGGCACACGGCAAAGAAAGACAACAAAGCAGTCAAAGGTATAGCCATTTCATCCTTTTAATCCTTTCTTGGTATGGTTCTTTCTTCGGTTTTGCAGGAAATAAAGAAACAATTTGTTTCTTCAACCTCTCCCATCTCCGCCGCTGCAGTTTTAATCCCATGAATTTCTTCGGGGTCTAAACCACCCTGTGAAGTTCCGGTCAAATCCAAGAGCTCTGCTCCGTGCCACTGCAGTTTATTTCCATGAACTTCTTCGGGGTTTAAACCACCCCGTGAAGTTCCAATCAAATTCAGGTCGCTGCACTATGCCAAGAAGGAAAAGGAGAAGTACATGCCACTGCAGTTTATTTCCATGAATTTCTTCGGGGTCTAAACCACCCCGTGAAGTTCCGATCAAGTCCAAGAACTCCGCTCCGTGCCGCTGCAATTTATTTCCATGAATTTCTTCGGGGTCTAAACCACCCCGTGAAGTTCCAATTTGTTTCTAAGTGATCCATGCCGCTCCGTGCCACTGCAGTTATTTCCATGAATTTCTTCGGGGTGGTCTAAACCACCCCGTGAAGTTCCAATCAAAGAGATACGTGCTGCTACTGCTCCATCCTTCGAAAAACGTTCCAGAAAAAAAAGAGGAAGAAAAGATAGTTTTATTCATCGTGTAAAGTGTTGCAACGAGCTTCGGTGGAAAAGTCAAAAAGAAAATGAGGTCTTCTTACAATTGGAAAAATCTCCAGCAAGCAAAAGGGGTTCGTAATGTTAGTTGAAGATTTTTCTCCCTGCGAGGACGAATTCATGCAGGAAACGATAACCTCAAAAAGAAAAATATTTGTTTTCAAGAATTTAGCACGTGGCACTTCAAGGATGAATAAGCTATTGTCAAATGTTGAGCCAAAGTAAAATTCAAATCTGAAGACAAAAGACAGAAAAAAAAGGGGCCGCCCCAAGTTTGAGTGCATCGTTCAAAGAAAGAAGTTGCAGTGAAAAAATAAAAGTAAAAAGCACACCTTCATGCCACTCACGTGAGCATTATGAGCATGGCTTCCATCAAAATTAAAATTATTCATGAAGTCGGAGAAGCACGGCACCAAGACAAAGCTAAAGTATTAGTGGGTTCATCACAAACCATACCCATTAAATTTACTTGACGCTCAAATGGCACAAAGCTGCAACAAGTCTCAAAAATATTATGAACTACGCCGGTTTGATTCCATTAAGGATACGTAGGCAGTCTGATATCAAATTTTAGACACAACCATGAAATTAAGACGAATCCCTGGTTTATATAAACCAAATTCACTCTGCTACTTCAACCAAGTAATTACAAATTCTATGAAGAGTAAAGGAGAAGTCTGGAAATACAGTA
The DNA here is from genome assembly GCA_036320875.1 of Cotoneaster glaucophyllus. Classification (NCBI taxonomy): domain Eukaryota; kingdom Viridiplantae; phylum Streptophyta; class Magnoliopsida; order Rosales; family Rosaceae; genus Cotoneaster; species Cotoneaster glaucophyllus. Next base: position 24,544,974 of record CM070070.1, on the reverse strand, counting down.
GATTTCCGATTAATATATCTTGCTTATGCAAACGAAGCCAAAGAAATTTCAAACGGCACGAAGCCACAACAAGACTTAAAACGGCACGAAGCCACACCAAGATTAAAACGGCACGAAGCCACACCAAGATTCATACGGCACGAAGCCACAACAAGACTTAAACGGCACGAAGCCACAACAAGACTCAAACGGCATAAAGCCACATATATTGCTCCTTGTCTGCACGAGCCTAAACTGCACACGGTACCAATGCTCCTCGCCCGCATGAGCTAAAACTGCACAAGGCATATTGCTCCTCACCTACACGAGCTAAAACTGTATAAGGCACAAATGCTCCAATGGCAAGTCCTCGCCTGCACGAGCTGAAACTGCACAAGGCATCAAATTCCAACAAATACATGAACTACGAGTGACTTGATCTCTCAAGAGGGTACGTAGGCAATCTAGGGTTCAACCTAGGTGCAGTCACAAAATCAAACAAACACCCAAACCTCCAAGTTACGATTTATTTGAATTAGAATCAAAGGGTATTCCCTTCCAAAAGAAGGGTTGTAATTAATAGGCGCGTAGCCTAGAATGGGTTGAACCCGAATTAATAAAACCTTCTTCAGAAAAATGAACGAGGGTGAAATTATGTCGAGTGAATCATTTGTTTACATATCATGTACAATTTTTGCTCAACAGTTTCTAGACACACGTTCCCCTTGCATCTGTAGGAGAAGTTATCTGGACCCATTTCCCTTACGTCATATATTTCTTGTGGGCCTTTTGTTTTACATAACATTTTCTCTTTGGATCATCGGCGTTGGCCCATGAGTCGGAACTGGATTTTATCCTCCCACAATGCCCCATTTTTCCCTTTTTTACGTATGTAAAATAGGGGAAAACTGAATTCTTCAATCTCGTGAGGCCTCGACAGCTCAAACTTTAAGTACTTCACGCTAAGGCCAAATTTGTGCCTTATTTTATTTTCGCATAATTTATGGAAGAAGATTTGCGAAAGAGGATTTAGGGCTTACTTGCGAAAGAGGACTGACGAAAGAGGAATTACTTACGAAAGAAGACTGACTAAGGAACTACTTGCGGAAGAGGACTGACGAACGAGGACCTTCTTACGAAAGAGGACTGACGGAGGAACTACTTGCGGAAGAGGACCGACGAACGAGGACTTACTTACGAAAGAGGACTGACTGAGGAACTACTTGCGGAAGAGGACTGACGAACGAGGACCTTCTTACGAAAGAGGATTGACGGAGGAACTACTTACGGAAGAGGACTGACGAACGAGTACTTACTTACGAAAGGAGACTGACAGAGGAACTACTTGCGGAAGAGGACTGACGAACGAGGACTTACTTACGAAAGAGGACTGAAGTTACGAAACTTGACTGACATTACGAAAGTTGACTGACAAAATTTGGCTGGGTAAACTGTCATACACATATGAGCCATTGTCTCATCTTTCTGAACTGACGAAAGCAATTGCTGCAGCACAGTAGCCTAAAAGCATGTCCCAGCACACCTAGTCTGCACCTTCTGTTTTTATTCTAACTGTGACATTCACCGACACTTCCTTTTCTATATCTATATATATATATGTCTTCCATCCTTGACTAACTATTATTTATATAGATTTGTTTCTGTCGCCTCCCATCAATCCCATTCTTGACAATTATATATATATATATATATATATATATACCTTTTCCTGACGGTTTCCACCAAACCTGACTTGACAATGAAATATATATATATATATATATACTTTCCTGACGGTTTCCACCAAACCTAACTTGACAATGAAATATATATATATATATATATATATATATATATATATATATATATATACACTTTCATGATGGTTCCCACAGACGGCGCCAACTGTTGGAGTGAAATTTCTCACAAGAAGAAATACCTCCACAGATTTGTTGACCGCGACCCTCACGTTGCCGAATCCTACGTCGTAAGTGTCTCCGAACAGCCTTCCTGCGTAGCTTCCCAGGTGAGCACCTGCAAGAGATACTCCGACGCTCAAGTTAGAATTGATTTTTTCTCTGGATTGTTTTCGATTCTTCTCCCCCTGGCTGTTCGGCCTCTTTCCCATTTATAGGATTGCATGCTTGGGGATCAAGTATCACGATCCGTCATTCTTCCCACTTCCTTAGTGGTCGTCCGACACGCGACTGCATGCTTTGGGAACAAATATCACGTCCTCCTCTCCCACTTTCCCTCCGTAGTGGCCTCCGTAGTGGGGTAGGTTTCTAGACACATGTTCCCCTTGCATCTGTAGGAGAAGTTATCTGGACCCATTTCCCTTACGTCCGTATATTTCTTGCGGGCCTTTTGTTTTACATAACATTTTCTCTTTGGATCATTGGCGTTGACCCATGAGTCGGAACTGGATTTTATCCTCCCACAAGAGGACACTGTGATGGTAGAAGTACAGAGGGAGACAACAAATATGGGTGCGCTAGAACAGTTCAACGAAGATGAAGATATCCAGGGCATTCACCGCACAGCAGCTTCTGTAAATCATCATCTTCATCGAACTGTTTTCTAGCTCCCCCATTTTTGCTGTCTCCATCTTTGCTTTTACCATCACCGTTTTTTCTTTCAGTCCCTCCTCTAATGATACATCTTCCACTTCCTAACTACTATATCTTCCTTTTTCTTATTAGTGGTTGCTGCATCTAGACGTTGCATCTAATAGAAGTCGCTGCATCTTTCTTATAGGCCCAACAAAAGATGCACCAAAAGAAGTGGAAGCTGAAGATCAGAGCTTATGGTGCATCTTCTTTTAGAGCTTTTGGTTCTTCGCTAACTCAACCCCCTCCCCTATTTATATCCCATCTGTGTCTAATAGAAGTCGCTGCATCTTTCTTGTAAGGTCTAATAAAAGATGCGTACCTGTAGAAGTTGAAGCTGAAGATCAGATCAGCTTATATGGTGCATCTTCTACCTCAACTTCTCTGGTGCACATCTTCTTTTAGAGCTTATGGTGCGCTTCTGAGTTACTCAACCCCCATCCCCTATTTATATCCAAATGTGTAAATGCATTCGTTGTCAACTTTGCCACTAAGTACCTTATAAAAGTTTGATTTCGTTCATGCCCTTGGTATATTGTTCTATTTGCTAAATATCCAAGCATGGCCAGAAAAATATTAACCTACATAATATGGGTGCTTGTGTTTATTTACCACGAATAATACATATGAAAATTACATATGGGGTTGGAAAATATATTGGCAAAACAAATTAATATTCACTACATACCACGTATGTTTATTCAATCACTTAGTGCTCTTTGCATGTTAGCTTTCAATTAAGCATACATTAGTGTTTTTGAGCTTTAACTTTTTTATAATAGATCCAAACTTTTTTATATTGGCGTACTTACATAAGTATAAGTAATTAAGCGTACGTTAGTACATGAAATAAAAGAGTTCATACATATGGCATGCCGCAATATTAGCAAACTCATGTGTAACAATTTGGAACTTCTCTAGGTAAGATTTTATTATAAAAGCACTCGGCTTTGACGGCTAACCACTTGTGCGGTTTTACAACTTCCAAAACAGTACGTGTACGGTTATAGGCAAATGAAAAAAATATTAAATTTTAAAAACGCTTTAAATCTATACATGCTGTCATTCTCTGTCTATGTTTGATTAATAATTTTATTTTAGGGTTAATCTTAGTTTACTACTCTGAATAGTATTTTACCTAAGAAATTAGGAATATACTTAACAAAAAATTCATGATATAGGTTCTACCTAGTAATTAGGAATATACTTGAACAAATATTTGAGAAGGCACTTTAACCAACATAGGGGTGTTTTTTTGGAAGCTAGGATCAATATTGGTTTTTATTATAAAATAGAGAAAATTAAGGGCAAGTTGTTAATATGTTTATACTTAACGGGCACTTGTGCAAAATTAGAGATAATTACGAATCCAAAATTCAGATAACACCATTTCCATATATGGACAAAATCGGTTTTAAATATTTAATGCATAAACTGATGTAGACCATGCATAACCGTTACAAAAGCGGTCCACATAAACGTTACGCGAGCAGTGCACCTCACTTTTCACCTGTTTCCTTTCACGCCAAACACACCCCCACACGCATGCAATAGAATGATCATTCAATGAGTTTCCCGTATAAGACAAGTAATTTTATCCAATAACGTAACAAAAATGTCATTCTAATTTATTTTTATTAGAAAGATGGTACAACTAATTGGAAATGGATCATCTCCTAATCACTTTCCATCTAATCCTCCTAATCCGGGATCTGAGCCGTTCAAATTTTCATCCAACGGCTACAATTATTATCACTTTAAAGGGGCCCCCTGTTTGTAGCCGTTGGATGAAATTTGAACGGCTCGGATCCCGGATTAGGAGAATTAGGTGGAAAAAGATTAGGAGATGATCTATTTCCCAACTAAATGGTAAAGTAATGAACCAAGCAAATACATATTTATTTTCTAAAAAGGAAAACGAAAAAGGGGATGAATACAAATTTCTTTTTCTTAAACAAAATAATTTGGATAAGCCTCTAGTTGTGCGTGTTGTCTGTCACAACGTGTGAGATTAGACTAATTCATACAATGCACTAGTCAAAATAATTTGGTAATGAACTTGCTATTTACAAAAGTCAAACTTAAAACTTCTCAAAATGAATAAAAATACCACTAGTACACCGTCTTAAGTGGCACATCGAGACTACAACACTATTTTAGTTACCCACATATTTGAAGGAATAATTAGTACGATACGCATTGGCAAAGAAACACAAAATCGCATTGCCCCAACATGTAATTATTAGGAAAAATCATGCATATATTGCACAACCAACAAGTTCTTATGGAAATCAGTTTCGAACATACTTATTGTGGATGCAAATTTTCTCCTCCTTGATCTTGGACAAGTTTGCACCTACAAAACAATTAGCACCTAAGGTCAAGGCCAAGAGCCTCACGCGCCCACGATGAATGGGGGGGCTTTGGCCGAAGAACCTCCGATGCCAAAGTTAGAATTTAGAGAGAAAGAGTGTTTAGAGAATTTTGGGATTTTTGCAAGAGTGTTGGAATGAGTGTTTGATGAAAATTGGAGCCTATTTATAGGGCTAGGCGGTCCACTTTGGAGAGAAAGTGGCCTGCCAATACATGGTTTTTTGGGTTGAATTTTGGGTTGAATTAGCCAATTTATTGGCTAATTAAATATGAAGGAAATAAATGGGGGGTTGTAGAGTTTATTGTCTAATTTAATTTGGGTAATAAAGTGGAGAAAATAGGAATGGTAAGGAGCAAAGAGAGGTGGCCGGCCTTTGACTAATTTTGGGGTTGAGTTGGATATATTTTGTGGTTAATTGGATGATTTAATTGATATTTAAAGGATTAATTGGGTAATGAATCCATTAATTAACCAATTAATATAATTTTGGAGGTTACCTTGCAAAGAGGGAATTTGATGAGATGGTCTTTGAATTGTGTACCTCTTTTGGAGCATTTTTTACTTGGTTGAAGGATGATTGCCCGCTGCTCGCGTGTAGGAATCCAAGTATGCCTCAAGGGTATTTTTGTCCTCTTTTACCCAAAAATTCACGTGTCGCCTTGTGATTATTTTTGGTTCCACACTTATAAGATCAGAAGAGGATCATCTTTGTAATGTTTTTAGTTGTTAAAAAAAATAAACATAGCAAGACTGAGCATTATTTCAAAAGGCAATCAAATTTCATGCAACCGATTTAGACGAGGGGACAACGTCATGAACAAAAGCATGGTACTCCGGGTCAGAAAGCCAGAGGTTAGCCAAATGAGTGTGAGAAGTGCAACGCCTGTGGACTTCTTCAACATCCCAAATGGTAGATTCAGCTCTCCTAGGATGAATAATGTTGCCTATTGGCTTCTCTGCATCCACAGTGCAATTCTCGACTGATCCCACTGCTTTACAAGAACATGAGTGAGGTAGTGCAACGGTTGCCCGTAAAATTGCTTCATAGAATTTGCTAGGGCAAGCCAACTGACGAAGATGGCGTCTTTCCGGCGAGTCATGGGGACTGGAATCTGCTTCATCAGTTCTTGATAATCTCTTGCCATCTTCACTACAACTTCTGTATCACAAAATTTTTCTTGTTGTTTCATGGAAATGGAGAACATTTTAAAATGAAAAATAAATAAACTGTTGCACAAGCAATATGCATCTAATGCTTGTGTTTTGATATTTAATATCAAAATATTTTGGTTTATCAAATTGGATTTTCCTTTTGCATTTTTCCTATAAGTGATAGCCTCAGATCAATACATTTTGTTGTGGAGTTAAAGAGAAAAATAGTTCTTATATATTTATTTACTAAATCAAATATAAAAAATTGGGAGAACTAAAGAGAATATATTGTCAAGGGGATTAGCTTCAAGACAAAGGTATCTCTAAAGTTGATTAAGGATGAAAATCATTGTTTTATTTTATTTTTATAATATTGTTTTCTTGGTATAACTAGTATTTGAGTTTACAATTAAAAATCCATAAATCACGAGTTAAAATCCAAAACTAAGAGTACGAAAATTCGTGATAAGGAAGTGAATTTTACAGTCTCTTTCTCCTCTCCACCTGATGTTTAATTTTTATATTTAAATTAAATAAATCAAAGAAGGATTAAGAGATAGAAATAAACAAAAATATACAAAAGAAAAAAAAATGTGCAAAAATTATTACCTTCAATATTGTATATACATCAAAGATGTGTGCAGATGTATTAGATATCATATATGATAATTACAATTCCGAACCTGGATCTTCCTTCAATGCTTTTGTAGCACCACATATTCGTCCATTGCTTTTTTCATTACTTTTCCTCTTAGTTCTACAACTTTTCCTTCCAATTTGTTTTCCCAATCGTTACACCAATGAGGTTTGAGCCTTTAAGTGTTCGCTTAAATCATCCGATTCTGTCTCCGAGTCAGACATTAGTATGTGCTGGTAGCATAGAGGACTGCGCCGGCGCAACATCTTAATAATCAGGTGGGAGAGTTTTGAGTGCTCAGAAGGGTTATGATGCGGTTCATATGTATCTTCTCATGGAACTGGATCCTCTCCTGAGCTCAGGATAGGGATCCTCTTGAGCAGCCCATCCGAACCGTTCAAACTTGATCCAACGGCTGTAATTATTATAACTTTTAAAATGGTCTCCTGTTTGGAGCCGTTGGATTAAATTTGAACGGCCCGAATGGGCTGCTCAGGAGAATCCCCATCTTGAGCTCAGGAGAGGATCCAGTTCCTATTCTCATGTCTATCTATCAATTGTTACTCATGTGATGAGGCTATTGTCAGTGGAGGATAGCGAATTCTTTGCGACTCATTACAGATTTTTTTCCAAATCAAGATTGAGTATAATTTTTTTATTTGATTGACCACACCATGACTTTGTTATTAATTCACTCATGCAAGCCTATAAAATATTAATAATTAATGGACATGGTTTCTTTTTTGGTAACCATGGACATGGTTTAGTATGACCTATTGTATATATAACACATAGAAATAGGACTATAATTTAACCATTAGAATAAAAAGATTCCATATTACTTTATCTAGGGAATGTTTTGACATCTTTTTTATTTGGAGATTTACAAATACACTTTAAAAAGAAGTTGTTAACTCATCTGTAACAAGTCATTGAGGATCACTAATTATTACAGAACTCACTCCAAATGTGATTGTCAGAAACAAAAACTACATTTTAAAAAAAAGAAAGACACTTAAAAAATTATCACAGAGCTAGACAAAATAGAAAATACACAAACAATCAAACTATATGTAAAGCAGTGACTTCCAAAAACAAAGAAAAAACCAAGCTAGAGTTTTTACACTAATGTTCCATTTGAAAAGAGGCAAATGCCTTTGTCATTCAAATATTTACAAGGTATATAAACTCCTTCTAAGACATAAATTGTGTGCATGTAATTTATGTGGTGTCATACACACCAAGTTTACTATAATCACGCGCTACCCCAAAACAAGCTGAATAGTTTGCATGTCAGCCATTTGTTCATGTTCTTTAAAAAGAATGAAGACGACTAATTAGAGTGTATACGTATGTAACTACCTTGTATTATAAGCTTAAACTTAAGGTTAATCAAAGTTTATTTCTTTTAGAGTTGTATTTCTTGAGCATTATTGTAATTCTTTTTGTTTAAGCAAAATCCATGTCGCTCTTATTTGTCAAAGGCAGCATTGGACTAAATCCAAAAATCATATAAACAACCAGAACCATCCCAATCAATCCCATTAGCTATTATATTAAGCAGCTGGGCTGACGATCCGAATCGGGCTACAAAATTATGAAACCCTAAATAGAAACTCTCTTAAACAAGAAAACAAGGCGAAGCGGGCTATAGTTACGCGGTTTTTCTCTCCCTCTGTGAACTCCAAATTCTAGATCCATAGGCACCCCCCTAGTTTGAAGTTTCAGCCGCCTGTTGGAATTTAGTATAGCTGCAAGCATAGATTACAAACATGCATCAAGTACTGTGATTTTAGTTCAGACCTTGTGAAGCCATTCATCGCAGGGAAAGAAAATGAAATCTTCTACTCAAAGAGCACTTGATGTTCTTTCTAGAATAGGGCTAGATTTTCTGAAATTAGAACATGTTCCTCTTGAGCAGAGACTTATCCTTTATAGGCGTGCAACCATAACCATTTCCTCCTATCAAGGAAAACAGTTTGTTTAAAAACACACGTCCATAGTGCTCCAACGTGGGATATCCACTTACCAACACGTTTAACCCTTAATGTCCTACTTTAAAGGAAAGAAGTTTATTCAGGTCTTAACTCTAACCGTTCTCAGTTTCCACTAAACACAAAACCCGAATGAGATGAGTTTAGATTCTAATAGGGTTCCAACACCGTCACTTCTTGCTCTTGTTCGGGGTAGGCGGCAGCCTGCTACTCCTCATTTTCCTTCCCATTCCCTCGTATCTTCTTACGCCTTTCCTCCTTTGCCTCTGTTTCCTCTCCTCTGCCCCTTCCCCCTCTCTGAATCCACCTCTTCTTCCTTCCCCCTTTCTAGTCTCATTCATTCTTGGTTATCTCCTGAGTTTTATCTCAGTTTTCCCTGGATCTCAACTATCCCTGAGCTTGTCTCAAATTCAGGCTTCATGCCCCTTATCCGGCATTTTTTGCCTGCTTCTACTACTTTCTGTCTTTTAATTTTGCTTGCTCCCTCCTCCCTAACTGTGAAACTTCATCCTCATCCCACCATGTACTTGAATTGGTGTGCTCCAATAAGAAATTGGATATCAGATCCACTTTCCTTCCCCCAATCGGCATGTCGGATCCCCATCGAGGCCAAGTGTTTGGTATGTAAAATACCCCTTTAGCCTCACTATCTGCACATAAGATACTTTGTTTGTATATATTTGCAGGAGTTCATGAATGAGACTTGGATATGGTGTTTACTCTCTCGGTTCGGAGTTTGGTTTCCCTGAGAATGTGACAACGGCGACAGTGTGGTTTATGCTGGTGGAGATTAGGTTTTTTTGTTGTTTGTTTTTGCAGTCTTTGAGCCTAAACTTTCGTGGGCCTCTTGTTGGATCTTGATTTGCAGCTCTCATTTTGCTTTGACCTTTTATTTTATTTGTAGTTATTTACGTGGTTTTTTTTTTTTTTGAGCCTTGTACTAGTTTTTTTTTTTTTTTTTTTTTTTTTTTTTTTTTTTTTTTTTTATAAGTACATGTACTAATTTTTAATGTAGTAAAAAATATCTTAGTTGACAAAAATAAAATAAAAATTGAAACTCTGTTTCTTGGTACCTTGCAGAAAAATAATAAGAGTAAGTGCCTTGTGTGCTAAACGCGTGCCGACCTGTGTGTTCTTGGACATTTTGGCCCTCACCATCAGCCTCTCGCTAGTCTACAACGTTACAAACTAGAAACCGCGTGAACATGCTCGGAACACATCACTTTATTGCTTTCCTGACAACAAAAGAAGAAAAGTAAAATGACAACAAAATCAATGTGCGCAATTCCAGCGCCATCAATATTTTCTGTCGCGGCCCCATCTTTTAGACAATTATTTTTCTGGGCAGCCAATGCAAATCCAACACGGTTTGTACACAGGCAAGTTTAGGTCAAAAAGTTTCTGTCGTTTTCCTAGTTGGCACGGAGCAATTTTCATCAAGTCTACCAAGTTCATTCATCTGAATCATTAAAATTTGATCTAACAATTACATATAAGTAGTTCTTTTAAAAATTATAATAATTTTATCTATTTAATCAAATTTCAACCGATCAGGTAAGTCAACCGATCAGGTAAGTAGATATGATGGATTCGGTGAAAATGATTCGGAGACGATTCCTTACCGGTTGGAACATCGAAGTTTTGGAGATGCTTTGCTCACTCTGTGATTTAAACGCGTGGAATCAAAGATGGTAGAAGGATGACGATGAGGTATCCGATGCCAAAGATTATGGTCCTGGTCAAGTATGACATCTGCTTTTGACCACCCATCATCAAACACGCTACTCAAATGTTTATATAATTAGAATTGGATCCGTTCTGGATCTTAGTATTCGGAATATAAAGATCAACTAATTTGGACAACACAAAATAAATTCAACGGTTTTCATTAACTTAGTTTTCTAGCGCATTACATATAAATCAACAGTTTTAATTTCTTTTACACGCCAATCAGCGATCCATATGAATTGATAGGCTCCGAATACTAAGGTTCGGAGCGGATCCAATTCCTATATAATTAACCATATATGATTAGGGATTATGTAACAGAAATTGGTGAGTGTGAAATTAATATCGTTATATATGGTGTTACTAATTTATACGCATATATTGTGAGTGGATGATCTGAATGATGTTTTAAATAAATATTCCAAAAGAAACTCACAACACTGCAGTGTAACAATGTGACAATATCATCAATATAAAAATAATATCATATTCCATCTTTGCCAAGAGAACATGGGGTATGATACAAAGATGTTTGAATCTTACAACAACGGCTAGTTTGGTCCCTAGTCAAGTGCCAAAGATGAGTTGGCATGTATCATCAACCCAAAGCCAAAAGTTAACATTCCAATTTCTCAACAGATAGAGATGCTTCTCTATGCATTGCACTTGATTCTACCTTTGAGCTTTTTGAGATGTTATGAGTCCCAAACATTTTTGTAAACAAATTATATGTAACCTAGCTTAGGATTCAGGTCAAGCAACAAAAGCAAACGAAATTTTATGAGAACCTATTTATGGCGTTTCCGTGATAATAAGAGACGAGATAAAAAGAACATTGATATTGCATCCACTCTAACTGTCTGATAAATTTTTTCTATCATCTATGAGATAATATGACCAAATAGATAATTCGTTTTAGGGTTTGTTATTTTCAGGTTTTGAAAGTGTAATAAAAAGATCAAATTCATCCTAACAATTAGCTTACATCAAGAAAATTCAACATAATTTAGCAGTAAATAAAAATCAAAAGGATAATGTAAGTGAGACTAAATTTAGAGACAAAATTTATAAATTAAATGATGTATCACTAATAAGTGTAATCATATTTATTAACGTTTAAGTAATAAACCAATCATCCACTTTTATGCATTTTAGTTTTCAAATTTTGCGCAAATATAATATCTCTATCATTAGATTCATTTCCCAAATCACAAACAAAACTGATATTGCCCAACTACATGTCGCAATCCCATTCGTCCCTGATCTTCTTATGTCCTATCCCTTTCCCCACTATAAATACGACTACCAAGTTACCGACTCTCCAATCGTACAAAGGAAAAGGAGAGAATCCACCGCCTCCCAAAACACCACCACAAAAAGAAAAAAGCAACCATGGCCACCACCAAACTCCTTCTCTCCCTTCTCCTCCTCGTCCAGCTCGCCGCCACAGCCTACTCCATCGGCGTAAACTACGGTACTCTTGCCGACAACCTCCCGCCACCAGCCCAAGTCGCCAACTTCATCAAAACCCAAACCAACATCGACGCCGTCAAACTCTTCGACGCCAACCCCGACATCATCAAGGCCTTCGCCAACACCAACATCTCCTTGACGATTACCATCCCCAACGGAGACATCCCGAGCCTAACAAATCTACGCACCGCTCGCCATTGGATCATTAATCACGTCAAGCCGTTTTACCCGGCAACCAAGTTCAAATACATTGATATGGGCAGCGAGGTCCTCCACTGGGGGGACGATGCTCTCAAGTCTAGCCTCGTCCCTGCTATGAGGACCTTCCACAACGCTTTGATCCGCGAGGGAATCAAAGACGTCAAGGTCTCGACCCCTCACTCGCTCGGAATGATGTTGTCTTCCGACCCGCCCAGCACAGGCCGGTTCAGACCGGAGGTGCTTCCAATCCTGGCCCAATTGCTCCTGTTCTGTAACCAGACCAAGTCGCCTTTCATGGTTAACCCGTACCCGTTTTTCGGGTGGTCACCCGAAAAGGAGAACTACGCTCTCTTCAGACCCAACAGTGGTGTGTACGATAAATTCACCGGCAAGTTTTACACTAACATGTTCGATGGGTTGATGGACGCGGTTTACTCAGCTGCCAAGGGAATCGGGTTCGGTGACGTGGACTTGGTTGCGGGTGAGACCGGTTGGCCTTCGGCCTGCGAGCTCCCAGTCTGCTCGGTTCAGAACGCTGCGGACTACAACGGTAACTTGATCAAGCATATCGAGTCCGGTAAGGGTACGCCATTGATGCCGAACCGGAAGATCGAGACTTACATCTTTGCTTTGTTTAATGAGAACCAGAAACCCGGTGCGGCCGCTGAGAAGAACTTTGGGCTGTTCAAACCGGACATGACTCCGGTTTACAATGCTGGGGTTATGCGCAATCAACAGGTTGGTTCTTGATTAAATATTTATTTGTCTTTTTGTATTAAATATTTATTTGTTAATTCGTACGCTTTTTAATTTTAAATGTCGGTCACATGCACCGTTGATTACGCAAACTTTCTAGATTCTGTGTCTTGTTTCTTGTGTTAAATTAAATAATGTTGCAGGGAACGTTTCTGCGAGTTCAGATTTTCTGCCCTCATTTTTACCTGGGTCCTTATATGCTTTTATTTTTTGAACTAAACATAATTAATATTAACATGACAATAATAAAAAAATAAACCTAATCCTCAGCTAATTAAGCAAGGCACATAGAGGCTACAAGCAAAAATAAATGCGGAAAATCTCAACTCCTTTTCTGCACCCCACCAAAACAATGTGAAAAATAATATAATTCACAAAAAATAATAATTTAATTTAATTCATACTGTTTTTTTTTTTTTTTTGGAGAACTTTAATTCATACTGTTTGTTGAATTAAATTGCTCACCAAATAATGTGTAAAGTTAACAAATGATATCAGTTTTTAGGCGAATATTTTTGCTGGCCATTATAATTATGGTGCATGTTCATCATAGCTTTAATCATTTGTTATGTGTTCTTTTATTTAATTTTAGTTAATTTTTATATTAAATGTTAATTTTTTTATTTTGAAAAAAATTAATCATGATTAAGTGAATTGACACGTGACAGATGATTAATTGTATGGTAAGCATACATAAAAGTTTGAAGTGATGAGCAAAAATGTTCCTAGTTTTTAGTTATAATCTTAGGAAAATCTAAGCGGAACGAGGTGAACTTTATTGAATTACAAAATAAAAAGTTACACCTAGTTCGAGAAAGAATCAGTTTTCGGTTATTAATTATGTGTAAATTTCATATTTAAATGTAAGAATTTTGTGACGTAATGAGTCAAGAAACAAATAAAACATTGTCATATTAGCCAATATAGTAAAAAGTAGTGTCATCGGTACTACTCAACCTTATTTGTTGAACAAAATTTGTGGACATACAAGTAATCACACAAAAATGTTAGAATGTGAATTGCCATTTGACGCAAACACATAATTTTAGTAGTTACTTCACGTTCTTTGTTAGGCTACATATTAACCAAATTGAATTGTCATCGTGCAAATTTTGAATTTGTACCGAAGATGTGTTTTTATTTATATTTCAGAGTGACGGACATACCGTCTTAACATTCTGACTTAACTCAAATATGCTATATTGTTATTCTAGATTGATACTAGTCCTATGTATACTGAATCGTTGTGTGATTTAGGATGGGGCAACTCCGGGAAAGCCTGCCGGACCAGCAAAACCATCAACACCAGCGACGCCGACAACACCGGTAGCAGGAGGCAAGAAGTGGTGCGTGGCAAAGTCAGCAGCCAGCAACCAAGCCTTGCAATCAAACATTGACTACGTCTGCAGCACCGGCGTTGATTGCAAGTCCATCCAGCCAGGCGGCGCTTGCTTTGATAACGACGTCAGAGCCCGTGCGTCTTACCTCATGAATGCTTACTATCAGACTAACGGCCGTCACGACTTCAACTGTGATTTCTCTGGGTCCGGACAAATCACCACCACCGACCCAAGCCACGGCTCTTGTAAATACAACGCTTGAGCTATGAGGAACGGAAGATATGGTGTTGACCGTGACTTATTTTTCTTTCTAATTTTTTATTTTTATTTTTTTGTGGAATGTTGATGACTATGGTGTCTTTGGAATTTAATTAATACATTATGGTTAAGAGCATTCACTCATGGGTTCGAAGTTCTAAGTTTGAATCTCTTCTCGTAGTTTAAATGAATTCAATATAATTATCTTATTATTTGTCAAAAAAATAAAGGAATTTGTTTGTTCTGGTCCCTAATTGCTAAAATAGGAATAAAATAATTTTTTTTAAATTTTTTTTTGAAGAAGATAAAAAATATCTTGTACTAAAAAAAAATTCATTTAATGATAAAATGGCATTATAAATATATGTTATTAAGAATTCAGCATCAAAAGGATCCTTGCATACTATATTTGAAAATATTACAATAAAACATCACTAATTGAAAATCAATGGGTAAACTTCAAACATTGTCCGACGAGTCATGGGGATTGGAATCTGCTTATCTGTTCTTGATAATCTCTTGCCATCTTCACTACAACTTCTGTATTACAAAATCTTTCTTGTTTCATGGAAATGGAGATAATTTTAGAATGAAAAATAAATGAACTGTGTGACAAATGAGTGTAACATGCACGTAATTGTTTGTGTTTTGATATTTAATCATTTGATGACTTAGTTGGAATCTTTACAATAATATTTTGGTTTATCAAATTGATTTAGTTAAGGACTCGTTTGGATATGCTTTTAAAATGACTGAAAACGCTTTTAGAGAATATTTTTTACTTTCATAAGCACTTTACCAATTATGTGCTTCTTCCAGAAAGCACTTTAAGTGTTTTTCCAGAATTTACTTGCATTTTTACTAAGGATTGGTTCCAAAAATGTCACGCCCCGATCCCGATGTACGTCTAGGATCGACACGTGACGTTACCCGTATAACTCACATACCCCGCCTCCGGGATATGAACAATGCACAACTCAATATTCGAATTGCGTGATAATTTTTCTTATACTATATGGCTGCATCTAACCTTCTCGTTAGACTGCCTACGTACCCTCAAAAGGGATCAAGCCATTCGTAGTTCACCAATCGTCAAACTCTAATCTTTCCATAAAATACTTCTAACAGAAAAATCATAAGGCATCATATTATACATTAACCTTACGCCAAACAACAATTATCATCTTTCATGCACGTAGGTAAACCATTCTCATACAGCTACTTTCCAATTCATTCATCGTATAAATCACTCTGTTTCACATAATACCGCAAATCATAAGATGTAACATATCAAAGAACCAACGAAGCACAGTGTTATTCTCAAGTCACATTAATCAACTACTGTAATCATAATAATCTCAATCGTACCCAACGTCATTCCACAATCACCTCAATTAATTAATCATGAATCAAAGATACATGATCGTAGCATTTAATTATGTTAATCAATGAATGCAATAACATACCATTTTACAAATTTGACCAAGAAACTCTAACAACTCTGAAGGAGTCACCCAGACATCCAACGACTTTTCCCATTCAAACCACCAAGATTCTCAAAAACCATCATTCATATGTATATTAAAAACTAGGGCTAGAGGGACACAGTTCGGCCGAAGCCTACATAAGTAACCAAACAGGAAATGGACCCCCAAAGCGGATTAACCAAGCAGAGCCACCCCTAAGAAAATAACCAAGTAGGCAGTGACCCCCCCCAATACGGATTAACCAAGCAGAGTCACTCCTACAACTGTTAGGAAGTGATCACCCAACGCGGATTAACCAAGCATGATCACTCCTAAGCATACATGGCCATAAGGATCGCCCAATGCGGATTAACCAAGCGCGATCCATGTATAGTATGGTCCCCCAATGCAGATTAACCAAGCAGGACCACTTGTGACGCCCCCAATGCGAATTAACCAAGCAGGGTCAATATAATCAGGTAGGTGGTGATCACCCAACGCGGATATACCAAGCGTGATCACTCGTAGAATGCGTATGGTCCCCCAATGTAGATATACCAAGCAGGACCATCAATGTACAACTGATACATGGTGCAGTAAATTCAACACCTCAACCCCTATGAGTTACAACGTAGTCACCTACACCATCAACTTCTCATGGTTACCACTAATATGCCACACAAGTATATAAGTTCCATAGAATACTTCTAATATGATTCTAGGGTCACATGGTCGTAGCATATATCTTACTTATCTTTCACATTACTAAAAAGATAATTAAACATATATATATATATATATATATATATATATATATATATATATATATATAACAATCATCATCAGTACGTAAGCCAAATCATGTTTAATAAACATAAGTCTATGGCTAATATATAAAAATCACATTTCAATACAAATCACATTTATAAGACCAAGACATATTCACATATGATATTAATATAAGAAATTAAGGTAATAACCATATCATATATATTCAAGTCACTCTTTAACCAATGTAGGCCAATTAGACTTCACTTAGTCTCTCGTATTACTAATTTTAGTATTTAGAACGCTTCGAGACATGTTAAATATAAGAATTTCAAGCCAAACTATCGGAGTTGGCAAATCAAATATCGAAAATTCCGACCAAAATCATTGGAATTGCAAATCACAATTACTCACCATCATTGGCAAAACAACAATTTCATCACCTTTTTCTTTTGTCACAATAAGTGACCAATAGACTAGAAATGATCGTAATATACCTAACAAATATACCTTCCCACACATACTTTCACATTCATAGTTCATTCTCGTAGCCCACACATGGAGCTTTCTCCCGAAAGCGTTGGGCCTTTGTGCCCGATCAACCATTTCTCTACATTCTATGGGTCATTTTGCCCAATTCCACATCCACGTGCTGTTACGCTCCAATTCAACATCTACGGGCCATTTTTGCCCAATTCAACAATTCTCAATTACACAGGTATAATACGACTTTTCCTTCTACTTGTCACAATTTCATAATCATCTTAACGTTCAAAATTTTCATAGTGCATAACATAATATCAACCCAATTCAAGATTAATCCGAGACTTTAATCAAGCGCTCATCTTTGAAGCTATAAAATGAAATATGACGTTTCAAAACTTTTCTACTCCCATTCAATTCAATTCATTATCCACCAAAGCAACAATTTAAACAAATAATGATGCACAAATACGTTCACACTTTAGCTATATCCAAGTTTAGCTAACTCAAGTTCGACAACATTATACCTTAACTCAGAAATACAATCATCGTCATCTCAACACGACCTCAACACCAATCTTTATACATTGTCACATCTCGACCCGGGCTCCACCACAACCTGCACTCGACTCCATCGTAGCACGATATTGTCCGTTTTGGGCCCCGACCACACCCTTACGGTTTTGTTTCTAGGAGCTCACGTGAGCAGAACTTCCCAGTGGGTCACCCATCCTGGGAATGCTCTGGTCTAATCTCGCTTAACTTCAGAGTTCCTATGGAACCCAAAGCCAGTGAGCTCTCAAAAGGCCTCGTGCTAGGTAAAGATGAGAATATACATATAAGGCTTATAGAATCTACACCCCTGGGCGATGTGGGATTTTACAATCCACCCCCCTTAGGGGCCCGACGTCCTCGTCGGCACACTTCCGGTCAGGGATTGGCTTTGATACCAAACTGTCACATCCCGACCTGGGCTCGACTCCATCGTAGCACGATATTGTACGCTTTGGGCCCCGACCACACCTTTACGGTTTTGTTTCTAGGAGCTCACTCGAGCAGAACTTCCCAGTGGGTCACCCATCATAGGAATGCTCTGGTCCAATCTCGCTTAACTTCGGAGTTCCTATGGAACCCAAAGCCAGTGAGCTCCAAAAATGCCTCGTGCTAGGTAAAGATGAGAATATACATATAAGGCTTACAGGATCCACACCCCTGGGCGATGTGAGATTTTACAAAAAACATTTTGACCAAAAGCACTTTTAGTCATTTTAAAAGCATATCTAAACGAGCACTAAATCTTCACAATAATATTTTGGTTTATCAAATTGGACTTTCCATTCGCATTTTTCCTATAAGTGATAGGCTCAGATCAATACATTTTGTTGCAAATAGTTTTTTGGCCCAAAAAAAAAAGAAAAAATAGTTCTTATATTTGTTTACAAAATGAAATATAAAAATTTGGGAGTGTTGTAAAGTTAGTAGGTAAATGCCCACTTAAAAGAATGAAGACCTTGGAATAGTGAATTAGTAGTGGGGGTGTAATATTGTCAAAGGAAGCAATGATTCTCTCTTTTGTATATCACGGGAGTTGCTCTATAAATAGAGCATTCTGTGTGCTATCGATACACACACTGGAAAGAAAGAAAGAAAACAAGATAAATAATATCAGTATCTCTCACCTCATCTACAATACTTTCAGTTATAGTTATTGTGTGATATTTTGCACCTGCTTCGCTCTTGTCTTTAGCAAAAGGTTATCTCTCTAACTTTTGCATATTTATAACATGTTATCATCACAACTCTCTAACCATTTCTCATTTCTCTTCGCCGAAAGAAAAAATGTTTCCTCCGAGGATTTTACTGTTCTTCTTCTTCCTCTGCCTCACCTACTAGATATACCCTCGCGAAGAACTGTTTGCACCGTGCCTGCTTTTAGTTCTCAACATAACAATTACTTATATCTTTGATTTCTTGTTTGGTGTAGTTCCAGATTACTAACCCAGTATTTATTTATATTAATTTTACTCTAAGCAAAGATGGTGCGGTACAATCGCTCATCTTGAATTGCAAATTCAATTTCACTGCGATCAAAGGTGGTGCGATACAATCGCCCGTCTTGAGCTGCATATTTAAATTTTATCGCAATTTTCGGTGCTGTGGTATAATCGCTGACCATGCTCTGCATATTTAAAATTTTCTACTGTTTAAGTGGTGCGGAATAATCGCCCATACTATACTTGTTTCGATGAGAATGGTGCGGTACAATCGTCTTCCTCAATAATCATGTAAATCTCGAGCCTGAAGTTTCGAGTGCTTATCATTTTGGCCTGAAGATCAAAATGAAAAATTTGTAAGAACTTGAAGTTCTAACAATATATTCCTCCAGAGTACATTTTATTGCAAGTTCTTACACACCTAATTTTTCTTTCAGAAAAGAAAATGGCGAACTTGGCAAAGCTTGATTTTGTTGCCCTGGATATTTCTGGAAAGAACTACCTGACCTAGGTAATGGATGCTAAGATCCATCTGGAGGCAGGGAATCTTGGAGATACCATCAAGGAAGATAACAGTGGTTCCTCCCAATATCGGGCGAAGGCCATGATCCATTAACCCTCTGGAAGGCACTAAAAATAGATACGATCACCAGAAAACGGTGATTCTTCAAAGGGCTCGTTATGAGTGGACTCACTTAAGGATCCAGGATTTCAAAACGGTGGCTGAATACAACTCTGCGATGTTCAGAATTACCTCCCAGTTGAAGCTCTGTGGAGAAACAATAACTGAGGAAGATATGCTGGAAAAGACTTTCAGCACCTTTCATGCCTCCAATGTGCTTCTGCAGCAGCAGTATAGAGAAATAGGCTTTACTGAGTACAACCAGCTGATATCAGTACTTCTTGTAGCCGAGCAAAACAATGAGCTTCTGATGAAGAATCATCAGTCTCGACCTACCGGATCAGCACCATTCCCAGAAGTGAATACTGCTTCCCTTGAAGGGAATCCCACATCTTCTCGTGGAAATAATTACAAACGAGGACGTGGTCACAAGCGAGGCCGGTGGAACGGGAAAGGCAAGAACCACATGTCCATTCTCACAACCAGGTTCCAAGGTATAATCCAAGCCCGAGCTTTAAGAATGAAAATCGCCAGAAAGGCAAAGCTCATATGAACACTCCTAGAAATCCTGAAGGAGTTTGCCATATGTGTGGTGGCAATGGGCACTGGGCGTCTACCTGTCGTACCCCAAAACATCTGGTGGATCTATATCAAGCCTCCCTCAAGGAGAAGGGTGTCGAGACCAATTTCCTCGACCAGGCTAAACCGATGGATATACCTGACCCAGTGTTCGATTTATCAGGACAATTGAACACAACCCACCTGCATGTTTCAGACTTTATTATTGAAAGAGGAAATGAAGTATATGGGTTCGAGTGAATCATTTATGTTTGATGTACTCTTGTTATTTGTACTTGTGGTTTAATGCTCGCATTTTCAATTCAATAAAAGTAGTATTGCAGTATGAATAAACTGGTTTTAACTGTAATTTCCTTACTCAGAGGACATGGATAAAAATTATGGTTATTCTCAAAACAAGAGCAATGGTGGAGATATTTGTCTTGCAGACAGCGCAACCATGCATACAATACTTCGAGATCGAAAGTATTTCTCAAGCTTAACGCTTGCAAAAGTAAAGGTAACAACAATATCAAGACAATCAGATATAATTGAAGGCTCAGGAAAAGCCCAGATGATGTTACCAAATGGAACAATATTGTCCATATAGAATGCGTTGTACGTTACTCGATCCACTAAAAATTTGTTGAGATTTAAAGACATACGTCTAAATGGATACCACATTGAAACGAAAAGTGCAGAAAATGTGGAATATCTATGCATTACCTCCAATGATACCTAGAAGCGTATATTGGAGAAGTTGCACGGTTTATCGAATGGATTGTATTATACATACATAAAGGCAATTGAGGCATATACTATCATGAACCAGAAGTTCATTGATTCAAAAGTTTATATGCTTTGGCATGACCGTCTGGGTCATCCAGGATCCACCATGATGCATAGGATCATTACCAACTTTAATGGACATCCATTATTAAGCAAACACATTGATGTCTCAAATGATAACCCTTGCAAGGCTTGTTCCCAAGGAAAGTTGGTAACTAGACCATCAAAGTTAAAGGTTGATGTTGAATCCCCATCATTTTTGCAAAGAATTCAAGGGGATATTTGTGAACATATTCAACCACCTTGTGGACCATTTCGATATTTTATGGTCTTGGTTGATGCATCTACCCGATGGTCACATGTTTGCCTATTGTCTACTCGAAATGTTGCTTTTACAAGACTTCTTGCTCAGATAATTAAGTTGTGAGCACAGTTCCCAGATCACCCCATTAAGTCAATCCGACTTGATAATGCTAGTGAATTTACGTCTCAAACCTTTGATGATTACTGCATGACACTGGGAATTGATGTTGAACACCATGTTCCTCATGTCCATAGTCAAAATGGTTTAGCAGAGGCATTTATCAAGCGGCTTCAATTAATAGCCCGCACTCTGCTCATGAAAACAAAATTGCCAGTCTCTGCATGGGGACATGCCATATTACATGTTGCATCATTGGTTCGACTGAGACCCATAGCCAACCACCAATACTCATCAATACAACTCGTGTTTGGGCATCAGCCAAACATTTGACATTTACGAGTTTTTGGTTATGCTGTTTATGTGCCTGTTGCACCGCCACAACGCACTAAAATAGGACCTCAGCGTAGACAGGGAATTTATGTGGGTTTTGATTCACCATCCATCATTAGATATTTGGAACCCTTGACAGGTGATATGTTTACAGCTCGTTTTGCTGATTGTCACTTTGATGAGACAGTCTTCCCGTCGTTAAGGGGGAGAAAATATCGTTCCAAAAGAACGGCAAAAGCTAACATGGGTTGTACCTACCCTGTCTCATTTTGATCCACGTAGCACTCAATGTGAAAATGAAGTGAAAATAATCGTTCCTCTTCAAAGTATTGCCAATCAAATGCCAGATGCATTTAATGATGCTACGAAAGTGACAAAAGCACATATACCAGCTGCAAATGCACCTGCAAGAATTGATGTCCCTGTTGGACAAAATAAAGTGGCAGCGAACGAATCATCTAGTGCACGCCTGAAGCGTGGTAGACCACTAGGTTCAAAAGATTCAGCCTCTCGAAAGAGAAAGACAAGGGCATAACTAAATCCAAATGAAATCATTCATGAAGAGAAAATGAATGATAAATCCACAATTCATGATTCTGTACTTCCAGAAAAAGAAAATGTCCTTGATAAGACACACGTCCTGAAGAGACAAAAGTACATGAGAGCAAAGAAATCTCCATAAATTATGCAAGTACAAATGAATTGTGGGATCAGAATGAAATAATCATCTACGATATGTTCGCATTCGCAGTAGCCACTGAAATCATATTAAGTGATGATATTGAGCCCCGCTCTGTTGATGAATGCAAACAGAGACAAGATTGGCCTAAGTGGAAAGATGCAATCCAGGCAGAATTAAATTCCTTGGAAAGGCGAAGTGTTTTTGGACCGGTAGTCCAAACCCTGCCTAGTGTAAACCCTGTGGGTTACAAATAGGCATTCATAAGGAAACACAACGAGAAAAACGAGATTGCAAGATATAAAGCACGACTAGTTGCACAAGGTTTTTCACAAAGACCTGGAATTGATTATGAAGAGACATACTCTCCTGTAATGGACGCAATTACGTTCTGTTACTTAATAAGTTTGGTTGTTTCAGAAAAACTTGGCATGCGACTTATGGATGTCATCACTGCGTATCTATATGGAGAATTAGATACTGGCATATATATGAAAGTCCAGAAGGACTTAAGTTTCCTGAAACAAATTACAAACCACAAGGTATGTTCTCAATTAAATTAAGGCGATCATTATATGGGCTGAAACAATCTGGATGAATGTGGTATAATCGTCTCAGTGAGTATTCGACCAAAGAAGGATATACCAATAATGTCATCTGCCCTTGTGTGTTCATTTAGAAATCCAACTGTGGATTTGCTATAATGGCAGTATATGTCGATGATGGCAGTATATGTCGATGATATGAACCTAGTTGGAACTCCTGAATAGCTCAATAAAACTGCTGAATATCTGAAAAGCAAATTTGAAATGAAAGACCTTAGGAAAACAAAATATTGTCTCAGCCTGCAGATCGAGCATTGTGCTAATGGAATTTTGGTCCATCAATCAGCTTACATCGAAAAAATACTGAATCGATTTGGCATAGACAAGGTTTACCCACTTAGCACCCCAATGGTCGTTCGTTCTTTGGACATTAAGAAAGATCCATTCCGTCCAAAAGAAGATGATGAACTGGTCCTTGGTCCAGAAGTACCATATTTGAGTGCAATAGGTGATTTATTGTATTTAGCACAATGTACTAGACCAGATATAGCTTTTTCAATTAACTTGTTAGCAAGGTATAGCTCTACTCTAACAATATATCCTTGGAAATGAGTCAAATATGTTTTGCGATACCTTCGTGGGACAACAGACATGGGTCTCTTCTACTCAGAGAAATCCACAAATGACCAGATCCTTGTTGGATATGCAGATGCTGGTTTCCTCTCTGATCCGCATAAAGCCCGTTCACAAACTGGATATGTGTTCACTAATGGAGATACAACAATCTCATAGCGCTCAACAAAGCAAACACTAGTTGCTACATCTTCCAATCACTCGGAAATACTTGCTTTACATGAAGCAAGTCGTGAATGTTCTTCGTTAAGATCAATGATCCATCATATCCGGAATTCATGTGGTCTACCTTCAAAGACAGACAATCCAACTGTCATCCATGAAGATAATGCAGTTTGTTTCCTAAATGAAGGAAGGATTCATTAAGGGTGATAAGACTAAACACATATCTCCAAAGCTTTTCAGTGCACATGAGCTTCAGAATGCTAAAGTTATTGAAGTCAGACAAATCTGTTCCAATGAAAATCTGGCAGACCTGTTCACTAAATCTCTGCCAAAGTGCACGTTTCAGAAGTTAGTGCAGAGTATCGGATTACGTCTACTTACCAATCAACTAAAATTGGAGAATGCGAAATCAGGCTCGACTAGGATTTTTCCCACTGGGTTTTTCCTATCAAGGTTTTAACGAGGCAACATAAGCATACTTAACACTATATCAACAATCTAGGTAAAGTTGTACTCTTTTTCTTTCGCTTTGGTTTTTTCCCACTGGGTGTTTCCGAGTAAGGTTTTAACAAGGCAACTGATGTTGATATATGTGGGCATCCAAGGGGGAGTGTTGTAAAGTTAGTGGGTGAATGCCCACTTAAAAGAATGAATACCTTGGAATAGTGAATTAGTAGTGGGGGTGTAATATTGTCAAAGGAAGCAATGATTCTCTCTTTTGTATATCACGGGAGTTGCTTTATAAATAGAGCACTCCGTGTGCTATCGATACACACACTGGAAACAAAGAAAGAAAACAAGATAAATAATATCAGTATCTCTCACCTCCTCTACAATACTTTCTGTTATAATTATTGTGTGATATTTTGCACATGCTTCGCTCCTGTCTTTAGCAAAAGGTTATCTCTTTAACTTTGGCCTATTTATAACAGGGAGAACTAAATAGAATATATTGTCATGGGCATTAGCTTGAAGACAAAGGTTCCTCTAAAGTTGACTATCTTCATAGAATTAGAGATAAAAATTGCTCTTTTTTTTTAACTGAAAATATGACTTTAGCGCTTCAAACTTAATTTTCTTCATATAAAACTCTACATAAATTTTTTACTCAAAGAAAACCCAGTGATTAGGATCCACATAAGCGAATTCATTAATTTCATATTACTTCACACATTTTACATTTTTCACATGCCTAAAATGTCCCTATTACATATTTGATGTAGACAATTAATTGTAAGGAGAGAGTAAATGATTTTGCAACAAGAAAAAACGAGACATTAATGTTAAAAATTTATTGCATATTAATTTTTTTAGAAAGGCTTTGAATTTTCATAAAACTATTCGATTCAGTTTTTTTCACCCTACTCTTGAATACTTTTGAATTTATCCTTTTTTTTATTAATATATTAGAACACTGTATTTCATTATCTACATGCACATTAATTTACCTACAACAATTATACCATGGGTGTAATATAATATCTCTGTTTTACAATGATGCAAAATAATGTTTATACCAACAACAAAACATGCCTAACATATGTACTAATACATGGAAAATAATTCACCTATATTAAGAAGAAATGTAAATTGATGCATAGTATTAAAAATACTATGTTACACCCATGTTTATACAACAATAAAACGTGCCTAACATATCTAACAATACATGGAAAATAATTTACCTACAACAATTATACCATGGGTGTAATGTAATATCTTTCTTTACAATGATACAAAATATTGTATGTACCAACAACAAAACGTGCCTAACATATGTACTTGTACATGAAAAATAATTTACCTATAACAAAAGAAATGCAGTTTGATGTATAAAATCAACAATATTATGTTCCACTCATGTTTATACAACAACAAAACATGTCTAACATATATAACAATACATAGAAAATAATTTACCAACAAGTTAGAGGAATATTGTTTGATTCAAAATATATAATATAGGTGTAGTATTTTTTTTTTAAAAATAAACTAATTTACCTACCAATTAATATGGATAAAATTGCTACAAAATATATCATGAAAAAAAAAACTACTTTCTAGTTTGACATGGATACAATTAAAGCAAACAGTTTGTACATTTTATTTCACTTTTTCTACTACTTTTAATTTGGCATAAATTTAGGAATTTGAAAAAGGGACCATAAAGTATGATTGGTATGAGTGTAAATAAATTGTATTAATAGGTCAATAGTGTTCCCATATGTTTACAAATTTTAAAATTGGACTTAAACTGGATCTTTAAAGATAGATGAGTTTTTATCTAAAAATAATGATTTGTAAGGGCCAAAATCTATAGCACTATTTTTTATAAATAAAATGCCATAGATCATGAGTTAAAATCCAAAACTGAGTACAAATTCGAGATAAGGAAATAATTTTTACCCCTGTTTCTTTTTTATAATTTAAATTAAATAAATAAATAAAAAATTAAAAGACGCAAATAAATAAAAATTTACAGCAGAAGAAAAAATGTGCAAAAATTATTACCTTTAATGATATTGTATATATACATCAAAGAGTTGTGAAAGGTATATGTGCTTGTAGTGCATAGGACTACACCACCGCAACAATCTTAATAATCAGGTGAGAGAGTTAGAGTTGTCGGATGGGTTATGATGCGATCCTCATATATCATTTTTCTCACGTCTATTTCTCACGTGTTATTCATGTAATGAGGTTATTGCCAGTAAAGGATAGCGAATTCTTTTTGACTCATTATAGATTTTTTTCCGAATCGAGCTTAAGACAGTAATTCTTTTATTTGACTAACCAGACAATCATTTTATGTTATTAATTCACTCATGTAAGCATATAAAATATTAACATTAAAAAAGGACTATCGTTTTTTTTTCAACAAAAAAAAAAGGACTATAGTTTAATGGACAAGGTTTGGTATAAACCATTTTATGTAATTATTTTTTTTTTTGTTCAAAAAAACCATTTTATATATAACACATAGAAAACGGACTATAGTTTAACCATCACAATAAAAGTGCGTTTACTAATCCGTAATCAAATTTAGAGGAATTGAATTGAAGAGGAATAGAAATGAGGTGAAATCAGAATCAGATTCCTTTTGAAGTTGTTTACTAAAATTGTCTGGGTTGGAGTAGGAATGACATTGATCTATATAAACTATTTACTAATTCACATGAATCGGAATGAAAACTATTGTGATTACTAAAATACCCCTAGTTTAATTAATCTATTTTATATGCTAATTATTTTTAGTAAATATTTTATTCTTTTTTTTTTTTGGAAGAGAGAACAATTATTATTTTTTATTTTTTTAGTAAAACTTTTATTATTTTATTTTTGGATTTTTAGTGGAATTCTCGTGCTTATCTAGTAACCCAGAACCCACTGTCCTCATCCAAATTGGCATTATCTAGAACCCACGGCTCATAGCCTCATCTCCGCGGAGAGATCACCGTTCCTACCACTTCTTCCTCGGCGACGTGCGGGCGTCAGAGCCTGCGCCTCAGCTTGGGACTCCGCAAACCCGAGCTCCAATTTGGGTCTTTCTCGGGTCTCTCTCACCTGAACTCGCACCTCTCCCTCGGCCTCTTTGGTACCACTCTCTTCTCTGTCACTCCCGTTTCCTTTTGTTGCTGAATTTTCTGTTATTATCAATGGTGGAAACTGGGTTCGGATTTTCTGAAGATTTAATTTTTGCTTTGAGTATGCTTGCCATTTTTGGGTTGATTTTGCTATGTTGAATCCTATGGAGGAGGACGGGGAGGATTTTGAGGTGGTGGAGCGAGAGGAGGCGGCGGAGGAGCAGAGAGTTGCTGGAGAGTATGGCGGAGGACAACGAGAAGATGGAAAGGAGTACTCAAGGTGAAGGGCATTTTGGGAAGGAAATTTTGATTCCGGATGGAGCCTTCTCCCTGGAATCCAAATACTACATTAGTCCATGCAATCCAATTCCGACAATATCAGAAATTGAAATCCTGATTTAACGTGGAGCCCTTAGAACTGTGCATTCTGCTTAAGTTGGTAAACAGAGGAATAATCAGGAATGGGGAATGACTCCCATTCCGCCATATCCTTTCCCCATATGTAAACACGCCCTAAAAAGATTCCAAGTTGCTTACCTTGGGAATGTTTTGGTACTTTTTTTTACTTGTACATTTGCAAATACACATAAAGAAGAGGTGGTTATCTCATCCACAACAAGTCACAGAGGCCACTAATTATTATTATTTTTTTAAAGATATTATCTATACTAATGAGGAGGAAGAGTGAATTTAGTCTTATAATGGACTAGCAATAATGTGTTCAAAATAGTCTTTGGCGAGAATCAAACCTAAGATCTCTTACTTACATGTAAAAAAGAATACAACTAGATCGTAGTACTAAATGACCACAAATTATTATTGAACTCACTCCAAACATGATTATTGATAAATAAAAACAAAACAAAATCTTTAAAAGACACACTGCTCAAAATATTATGACGGAGGTAGACAAATATAAAATAAACAAACAATAAGAGTAGGTGCCTTGTAGTCTTGGTGTGCTAGAGCATTAGGGGCCCGTTTGTTTGACCGGATTAGGAAGGACTGGACTGGACTAGACTAATAGTTAGTCCAGTCCCATGTTTGTTACTTCACAGGACTAGCTTTAGTGGGAGTAAGTCAGACTCGCCTCGACTAAGGACCATGCTAGACGGTCTTAGCGAGAGACGTCGGGAACCATGGGACTAGCTAATCCCTTCGATCGTTCTCTGCTCACGTCGTCTACTCTTCTCTCTGCTCGCGTTCTCTCCCTTTCTCCTCGTCCCCAACCTTGAATCATGAACAAAGACCTCGATTCGAACTTCAATCGGAGAACTCCCGAGCTCCTTCGTCCGATTCACCTCTGCTCAGACCAAACTCATCGGTCGCGCGCCTCCGATTGGGCTCCTTCCTCCTAGACCTCAATTTTCAACGGCAAGGACTTCGGGCTCCATCTTCCTTGACCTCTTCCACTGCTGCCTTTCCTCCGCTTTGCCCCTCACATCTCCTTATTCCCTGCTTCCCACAACCAGAAAACCCATAAAAATTCCCAGAAAATTTGAACCTAGAAAACCCAGAAAAAGGAAAAGAGAAAGAGACAGTGGCTCAGATAAAATGGCAGAGAAAGAGGAAAGGGGAGGGATGCAGTGGGTGGACAAAAAAAAGAGAGAGGAAGATGAAATGGTAGAGAAAGAAGAGAGGGGAGGGATGCAATGGGTGGAAAAAAGAAAGAGAGAGCAAGATGATTCTAGAAAGGAGATGAAATGGCAGAGAAAGAGGAGAGGGGAGGGATGGCGGAGAAAACAACGAGAGAAGATAAAGGAAAATGATAATTTAATAATAAAATATTAGTATATATAGATTAAATTAATGATAAAATATTGTAAATATAAATTTAATAATAAAATATATGAGTCCTGCTTTTTAATCCGACACAGCACCAAACGCTTCACTAAATCAGTCCAGCTTAGTCTATTCTAAGCTAGTCCAGCTTAGTCCCTGAAGTTAGTCCAGTCCGAGATAGTCCGGTGCAACAAACACACCCTAAGTGTTTTACCCTTCTTGAAGCTTTTATATTTAAAATATTATGAAATTAGCCGAAAAATGAAACTGCATCCGTCACATAGTTTTGTAATTTTCTTATTTGGGTAGTAAAAATTAGGTCACGTCTAGCACCAAAAATCAGTAAGACCTGCCAGATTAAGGGCTCAATCTCTTTTTTTCTTTGTTTTTTAGTTCAGAAATGGGACCCGACATGTGTGTTCTTGGACACTGGCCCTCACCCTCAGGAGAAATTGTTAGATGAAAACCGTATCACCACATGGACAGTGATATTTTTATTCAAAATCTGACATGTATATTTTATTTTAACAGTTAGACTTGATATTCATTTTATCCCTTTCAAAAAATAAAATAAAATAAAATAAATTGAAAATAAAGTAAAGAACAACGCCGTCCACCAAAACTTCATCCACCATCCCTCCTACCCTACGCTGCCTCGGGACGCCGCACTCTCCATCTCTTTTCCTTTCTCTCTTCTCCTGCTCCATGGGTCTCCATGTTTATCTTCAAGAAGGATCCCATTTTAATGGAAAGGATCCTTTTTCTGAGGATCCGGAGGATTCTGTGATCGTGGTCATTCATCGTATATCGTACGGTCAGTTTTGGTTAGGTACTATTTATATTTAATTTTAAATTTCAAATGATTTCTGACCGCACAATGTATGATGAACGGCTACGATCATGAGATCCTCAGTAAAGGAATTCCTTTTCCCATTTTAATTTCATTTGGGTAAAAATTGATGTTCACATTCTTCTTGTGCCTTCAACCACAAATTATTTTAATAAACAGGGATGGGAGGGTGTACAAAAAAAACATAGATGGGTTTAGGTTTAGGGTTTAGGGTTTACTGCAAAAAAGCTTATGGTACTGACGAAGTACGACTTCTGTTGAGATATGAATACTCATACCACTCAAATGTTTATTTAATTAACCATATATGATTTGGGGATTATGTAATAGGATTTGATAAGTATGATTAATACAAATATGTGACGCTATTATCTCACGCAGCATAATGTGAATGTACGATGTGAATGATGCTTTATAAATTTAAGATGTAGTGTTAATAGGGCTGGAAAAAAATCCCAAAAATCCCAAACCAAACAAAAAAAATCCCGATCCCAAACCAAAAAAATCCCAAACCAAAATTCCCGAAATTTTCGGGATGTAATCCCTGACCAAACCGAAAGTTTCGGTACGGAATTCGGTTTTGCATTTCATTTTTTCAGTATTCCCATACCGAACCGAAAAAAAAAATTATATATATATATATATTATTTTTTAATTATAAGAAAATTATTTGAACAGGTCATTGCATTGCATTTGATTTATGCCAATAATATTTTCTACATCATCATTAGCTTTTCCTGGTACTATAGCACGCTTCACCGGTTTAGCTGCATTGAAGAACGCTGCAGTGGCTTTAAATCCAGGGGGTAAGAAGCTGCAATTTTTAGTGGTAATTGGTGTTGGGGTTGGACATAAAAGTTGATGAGAATAACAACTATGTATTGGCTTATATACTTAATACACGATCTTCATTTCAACCTGCATGATTGAGCTTGAAAACCTGCTACATTTTTTCCATTATTCACTTGTATATGATTAGTAGAAACTTGGCAGAATGGGCCCAAAAACTAATATGTCAAATTTTAGCCCAAAAACATAATATGTCAAATTTTAGTCCAAAAGCCCAAAACCATTTCGGGATTCCCGATTTGTCCAGAAATCCCGAAACTATTTTGGGATTCCCGAAAATTGGGATTCCCGAAAATTTGGTTTGAGATCGGTATTGAAATTGGGATTCCCGAAAATTTCGGTTTGGGAATTGGGACAAGGGTTTCGATATGGGATCCCATACCGAACCACCCCTAAGTGTTAATAAGCATACACATTTTGTAAAAACTATCACTGACGTCAATCAAATTGTAAATATTTAAAAAAAAAAATAAAATTAGCAACACTATCTTACGTGCGACACATGTTTTGTATGTTAGTTAGTTTTGTCCCTAGCCACGTGCCAAAGATCAGTGGGCATGTATCAACCCAAAGCCAAAAGTTAACATTTCAATATCTCAACGTCTGCTAGAGATGCTTCTCGTCCGGAGGCAGATTCTCTGCACTTCCACTTCCCATACATTCTCATCTCTTCCTATTTATGTAGTCACGGTTAAGTTACGTCAACATTTTATATTATTATTACTTTTTGTCTTATTATCTCTATAAAAAAATCAATATAAAATGTTAACGTAGCTTAACCGTGACTGTACAAAATAGGAAAGGATGAGAATATGGGAAGTGGATGGGCAGAGAATCTGCATCCCTTCTCGACACATTGCACTTCATTCTACCTTAAGCTTTTTCAGATGTTATGAGCCCCAAACAATTTTGTCAACTAATTGCACGTAACCTAGCTACATTAGGATTCAAGGTAATCAAGCAACAAATGCAAACGAAATTATCGTAAGCCAAGTTTACGATGAATTTTTTCATTTACGTGATAATGACAGACGAGAGATAAAAAGAAATTATATATACATTCATCTCAACTATCTGATAAATTATTTTTATGCTAATAACATGATCAAATAAATAACAAAATAAACCAGTTGGTGGCTTCGTTATGACAGTCTACGCTTTCGAAACAAAGAAGACTAGGTATTTCAACATTCGGACTCAGGACGTGAAGTTATTTTTAGGTTTTGATGTGTAATAAAAAGATAAAATTCCTCCAAATAATTAGCATACATCAAGAAAATCCAACAGAATTTAGCAGTAAATAGAAATCACAAATAAAATAGATATTTGACCAACTACATGTCACGATCTCATTCGTCCGTTATCTTCTCATTTCCTGTCCTCAATTTCTTTCCCCCTTCCCCACTATAAATACTTGACTACGAACTCCCAAGTCCTCCAAAGAAAAAGAAGAGCATCCACCACCTCCCGAAACACCACCACAAAAAGATAAAAAACAACCATGGGTACCACCAAGCTCCTCCTATCCCTTCTCCTCCTCGTCCAGCTCGCCGCCACAGCCTACTCCATCGGCGTAAACTATGGTACTCTCGCCGACAACCTCCCGCCACCGGCCAAAGTCGCCGACTTCATCAAAACCCAAACCAACATCGACGCCGTCAAACTCTTCGACGCCAACCCAGACATCATCAAGGCCTTCGCCAACACCAACATCTCCTTGACGATTACCGTCCCCAACGGAGACATCCCGAGCCTCAAAAACCTAGAGACCGCTCGCCGTTGGATCACCGATCATGTCAAGCCGTTTTACCCGGCAAGCAAAATCAAATACATTGCCTTGGGCAACGAGGTCCTCCACTGGGGGGACGACGCTCTCAAGTCGAGCCTAGTTCCTGCCATGGAGACCTTCCACAGCGCTTTGGCCCAAGAGGGGATCAAAGACGTCAAGGTCTCGACCCCTCACTCGCTGGGAATCATGTTGTCTTCTGACCCGCCCAGCACGGGCCGATTCAGACCGGAGGTGATTCCAATTCTGACTCAAATGCTTCGGTTCTGTACCCAGACCAAGTCGCCTTTCATGGTTAACCCGTACCCGTATTTCGGGTGGTCACCCGAAAAAGAGAACTACGCTCTCTTCAGACCCAATCAGGGTGTGCACGATAAAGTCACTGGCAAGTTTTACACTAACATGTTCGATGGGTTGATGGACGCGGTTTACTCAGCTGCCAAGGCAATCGGGTTCGGTGACGTGGACATGATTGCGGCCGAGACTGGTTGGCCTTCGGCTTGCGAGTTCCCAGTGTGCTCGGTTAAGAACGCTGTAGACTACAACGGTAACTTGGTCAAGCATGTTCAGTCCGGGAAGGGTACTCCTTTGATGCCGAACCGGAAGTTCGAGACTTATATCTTTGCTTTGTTTAATGAGAATCAGAAACCCGGTCCGTCTGCTGAGAAGAACTGGGGGCTATTCAAACCGGACATGACTCCGGTGTACAATGCTGGGGTTATGCGCAATCAACAGGTTGGTTATTCATTAATCGTCTTTTGATTTTCCATTTTTGCTTTTATTTCTTTATTTAGCTCATCTCATCATTGTTGTCTTAAATATTTAATTGTTAAATGCTGAGCCTAGTAGAGTGCGCTTATAACTAAGTAGGGTGTTAAAATGATTGGTTGCATGCATGAAGTCTAATCAGGTGAGGAGGGTCACTTAGTACTACTATCTAGTGGCATTTTCTTTTTCACTTGTACGTAAAATGTCTTATGACCGATTCTCACCAAAAGCGAATTTGAACCACATTATTAAGGCTAGTCGATTATGAAGCTCAACTTCATCCCCAACTCCCTTAATGTAGATACTTCGTTTGTTCAAAAAATATTTGTTAATTTTAAAATGTCGGGCACATGCACCGTAGATTAAGAAAATTTTCTAGATTCGGTGTTTTGTTTCTTGTGTTATATTAAATAATGTTGCACGAAACATTTCTGCACCCACTAAAAAATATGAAAAATAATATAATTTACAAAAAAATAATAATCGTAAATTCATCCAATTTGTTGAATTAAATTGCTCACCAAATGATGGGCATACTGTCATAAATCTAACTCACATATATTATATTCTTATTACTAGAATAATGTTAGTCTTATGTATACTAACTTGTTGCATGATTTAGGGTGGTGCGACCCCTGGACCAACAATGCAAATTCCAACACAACCTTCTACACCAGCTGGACCAACTACACCAGCTGCTCCCAAAAAGGGGAAAAAAGGAAAGCCTGCCAAACAACCAAAACCATCAAAACCAGCAACGCCGGCAACACCGACAGCAGGAGGCAACAACAACGGCGGCAAGAAGTGGTGCGTGGCAAAACCAGCAGCCAGCAACCAAGCATTGCAATCAAACATTGACTACGTCTGCGGCACCGGCGTTGACTGCAAGTCCATCCAGCCAGGCAGCGCTTGCTTCGATAACGACATTAGAGCTCGCGCGTCTTACCTTATGAATGCTTATTACCAGGCTAACGGCCGTCACGACTTTAACTGTGATTTCTCTGGGTCCGGACAAATCACCACCACCGATCCAAGCCGCGGCCCTTGTAAATACAACGCTTGAGCTTGAGGAGATGATTTGAGGAACGGAAGATATGGTGTTGACCATTGTTTTTTTTCCTTTCTGAGTTTTTATTTTTTATTTTTTGGGGGAACGTTAATGACTATGGTTTCTTTGGAAATTAATTTTTTTGTGAAATGTTGATGACTATGTTTTTTTGTTAAGAGCATTCGCTCATGCACTTGAGGTTCCGTGTTTGGATATCACTTAGATGAATTCAATATAAATTATCTTATCATTTGTAAAAAATAATAAAGAAAAAATTAATATCCCGTCTCTAGTTACTACTTTATTAGTTTTCAGATTTTAATCAAAGTCCACAACATTAATGTAATAATAAATTTACATATCAGTTACATAATTTTTTTAAATAAAAATTAGTAATTAATTAAGCATTTTTATACTCACATCTTTATTAAACTCCTAATTAATTTCAATTCCAAACATTTCCAAAATAATAAAGAAAAAGGGATAAGTTTCTACCCATTAGTTTTTAATAAAAAGATTTTCAATTTTTTAATCTTAATATACCCATACATATAATTTTACAATTTTTTTAATCTTAAATGCACCCATCTTAAATATACCAATTTGTTATATGTAAAATGTACCATTTTTAGTATAAATTGTATCCATTTTTTTTTTATATATAAAATCCATTCAATTTTTAATCTATGGGTACATTCTTTTTCGTTGACTGCATAAAATATTCATGTGAAGTTTAATCTAAGAAATTTATTAATGTTATTAAGCCTAATATCTATGTTTTTGTGGTTTTGAAGAATGTACCAATGTTTATATATATATACACATACACACACACGCACACAATATATTAGAGAGTATAATTATTTATAATTTAATATTTTTAATCCTACAAATTATGAGTTCTATTTAAAATCTCATTAATATAAACAGCAACAAATTTTAATTTTTTAAAAAATAGTAACCTATATAGAAATACATTATTACAGTAATGTCCGGAACTTCGATAAAAATCTGAAAACCAACAAAATATCAATAAAAGAACATTAATAACCAGGAATCGCATCCAAAATAGCCCAAAATAATAACTCATCTTTAAAAGACACATTGCTTGAAATATTATCACGGAGTTAGCCAGACAAAACAGAAAATACTCACAAACAATCAAAACTATCTGTAATGCATTGCCTTCCAAAAACAAAGAAAACACCACAGGTAGAGTTTTACACTAATGTTCCATTTTGAAAAGAGGCTTGCCTTGTCATTCAAGTATGTACAAGGTATAAACTCCTTCAAGGACGTGAAATGTGTGAATGTAATTAATGTGGTCTCATGCACACCAAATTTACATAGTCACGATCCAAAAACAAGTTGAATGGTTTGCATGTCAGTCATTTGTCATGTTCTTCAAAAAGAATAAATACGAACAATTAGAGTGTATTCGTATAGAATTATCTTGTTTTTCAAGTTTAAACTTAGTGTTGATAAAAGTGTACCCGTATATAGCCATACGTCAACTATAAAGTAAATATTCAAAAAGAAAACTCACAACACTATATAACAGTATCATTAACATATACCAGTTTGTGATATATAAGCTTTCTGTCAATTAATACATAATCATATCGAAATCCCTCTTTGCCAAGAGAACTTGGTGTCATGATATACTAGTTTTTCTCCAATTGGCACAACTTAAGCAGGGTCGTCTATGGGATTTCAGGGCTCTGTGCGAAATTTATAAATGAGCCCCTTCTTAAGATAGTTTTTCAGAAAAATTAGGACAATGTATTGATACTAGAAGACAATAATTTAAATAAAAAACAAACTTCAGGATTCACTAATGTACGTTTACAAATCTCATTAAATAATAAGTAAAAAGAGCTATAAATATAACATTCACTAAATAATATATAAGCAGTTCAATCTTAAACAACCAAACAAGAAAAAATGCTTCAAAAACTTTAACTTTAATGTTTCACTCGAATATATAGCATTATTATACAAAAAATTTGAAAAAGAAATCGTTTTTAGGGTGTTATTATTGACAATCTAAATATCTCATTCTACACTCTAAATTTTTATTTTCAGAAGAAAAAAAAATCACATTTATAAAGAGTGTACAGTGAAATTTTATAGTGCTAATAAAAGCAATTTTGTAAGTGGCGTTTTATCATAGTAGTGAAAAGATGTTGAGCTTTTGCAAAACGGCATGAGTTTAAACCTCATCGTTAACTAATCGAACATCTAATCTAACAAAAATCTATCAGTTGACAAAACATAAAAAAAAAATAAAAAATAAAAAATAAAAGCAATTTTTAAATATATATCATATTAACATTATTACTTATAAATATTAGATAGCAAAAATCTTCAAAAACACGTTTAAATTTCGGGTCTATGCGATTGCACCTTGCGCTCTTCCAACGCCTCTGAACATAAGACAGAGCCCTCCTCTCATTTTATTATGACTCAAAGATGTTCTCAGTACTACAACGACGGTTCGTTTTGTCCCTAGCCAAGTGCCAAAGATGAGTTGGCATGTATTATTTCAATTTCTCAACATCTGCTAGAGATGCTTCTCTATGCACTGAACTTCATTCTACCTTAAGCCTTTTCAAATGTTATGAGCCCCCGAACAATTTTGTAAACAAATTACAGGTAGCCTAGCTGTATTAGGGTTCAGGGTAGTCAAGCAACAAAATCAAGCAAAATTATCATAAAACAAGTTTATGACGTCTCTTTACCTGATACTAAGAGATGAGAGTTAAAAAAAGTTAAATATACATTCATTCTAACTATCTGATAAATTATTTGTATGTGATAACATGACCAAAGGGATAATTCGTTTTAGGGTTGTTATTTTTAGGTAATGTGTAATAAAAAGATCAAATTCCTCCTAATAACTAGCATACATCAAGAAAATCCAACAGAATTTAGCAGTAAATAGAAATCACAAATAAAATTGATATTTGACCACCTACATGTCACGATCAAATTCGTCCCTTATCTTCTTAATTCCTCCCACTATAAATAGTTTGACCATCAACCCCCCAATCGTCCGAAGGAATAGGAGAGGATCCACCATCTCCCAAAACACCACCACAAAAAGGAAAAAAAAAAACCATGGCTACCACCAAGCTCCTCCTCTCCCTTCTCCTCCTCGTCCAGCTCGCCGCCACAGCCTACTCCATCGGTGTAAACTACGGTACTCTCGGCGACAACCTCCCGCCACCAGCCAAAGTCGCCGACTTCATCAAAACCCAAACCAACATCGACGCTGTCAAAATCTTTGACACCAACCCCGACATCATCAAGGCCTTCGCCAACACCAACATCTCCTTGACGATTACCATCCCTAACGGAGACATCCCGAAACTCATAAAGCTACGCACCGCTCGCCGTTGGGTCGTTGATCATGTCAAGCCGTTTTACCCGGCAAGCAAAATCAAATACATTGCCATGGGCAACGAGGTGCTTCACTGGGGGGACGATGCTCTCAAGTCGAATCTCGTCCCTGCCATGAAGACCTTACACAACGCTTTGGTCCGCGAGGGGATCAAAGACGTCAAGGTCTCGACCCCTCACTCGCTCGGAATCATGTTGTCTTCCGAACCACCCAGCATGGGCCGGTTCAGACCGGAGGTGATTCCAATCCTGACCCAAATGCTCCGATTCTGTCGCCAGACCAAGTCGCCTTTCATGGTTAACCCGTACCCATATTTCGGGTGGTCACCCGAAAAGGAGAGCTACGCTCTCTTTAGACCCAACAATGGTGTACACGATAAATTCACCGGCAAGTTTTACACTAACATGTTCGATGGGTTGATGGACTCGGTTTACTCAGCTACCAAGGCAATTGGGTTCGGTGACGTGAACTTGATTGCGGCCGAGACTGGTTGGCCTTCGGCTTGCGAGTTCCCAGTCTGCTCTGTTCAGAACGCTGTGGACTACAACGGTCACTTGATCAAGCATATTGAGTCCGGGAGGGGTACGCCTTTGATGCCAAACCGGAAGTTCGAGACTTACATCTTTGCTCTGTTTAATGAAAACCAGAAACCTGGTCCAGCCGCGGAGAAGAACTTTGGGCTGTTCAAACCAGACATGACTCCGGTTTACAATGCTGGGGTTATGCGCAATCAACAGGTTGGTTCTTGATTAAATATTTAATTTTAGGGAGACTTTGGATACGGTCCTTGACCATTGATATTCTTTGATTGAAACCTTGTTGGTTTTTAATTTTTGATTGAGGTCCCTGAAATTAATGTGATAATTTATTTTTATGTACGTTACTATATTTTTAAATTGAAAATTATAAATTTTAGTTGTTTATATAAATGAGATTTTAAATAAAAAAAACCCTATAATTTGTGGGATTAAAAATATTAAAATATAAATATACTATTGTGTGTGTGTGTGTGTGTGTGTGTGTGTGTGTATATATATAAACATGGGTACATTCATCAAAATTAACCAAAAAAATTATTGTATCAAAACATGGGTACATTCTTCAAAATCACAACAAAAAAAGATATTAGGCTTAATAACATTAGTAAATTTCTTCGATTAAATTTGACATGGATACATTTTAAAATCAAAGAAAAAAGAATGTACCCATACAAGTTTAAAAATGGATTAAAAAAAATTGAATAGATTTTATATAAAAAAAGGGTACATTTTACATATAACAAATTGGTATATTTAAGAATGAGTACATTTTAAGATTAAAAAGTTTTACATGAATGGATACATATAATTAGCATGGGTACATTTAGCAAAATAAAAAAAAATATATGGGTACAAATACAAATAAACTTTAAAAAATATAGGCATAAAAAGAAATTAATATGTGGGTACAAAATAAAATTGAAAAGAAAATTGGTACAAATTAAAAAAGAATTACAAATTAAAAAAGAATTACAAATTACAAATGGGTACAAACTAAAACTAAAAATATATGATAAAAATTTTATTCATAAATATAAATATACTAATTGTAACATTTTTAACATTAAATGAATATATTTAGAAATAAAAAAAAATTTATTATTGAAATAATTAATGATGTTATTAATACCAAGGACCTTGATCAAAAATTGAAAAGTAATAGGATTTTAATCAATGGAGTAGCAAAAGGAAGGATGAGAACCTAATTTCTCCTTAATTTTAATTGATACCTTTTTTTTTTTTTTTGGAAACTGATACCTTTTTTAATTGATTAAACATTTTTAACTGATACCTTTTTTTGATCCGTCACCTGTACCTTAGATTAAGCAAATTTTCTAGATTCGGTGTTTTGTTTATTGTGTTAAATTAAATAATGTTGCATGGGACATTTCTGCATCCGACTAAAAAATGTGGAAAATAATATAATTAACAAAAAAAAAATGTCTACAGTGAACCGATGATCTCGGTTTTTGGCTTTGTTTTTTATTTTTTAGGAAAAGGGAACTGTTATTAGCTCTAAAAAAAAATCTCATTTTATACTCCTTACAAGTGTATTTTTCTTTCTAATTATACAAAGTTTGAAGTGCCGAATAAGATTTTTTGTGTGCTAATAGCAATTCCCTTAGAAAAATTTCAACATTACGAGATGAGTTTTATTGAATTAAAAAAAATAAAATTACATCAAATGAGAAGGGACACAATCAATTTTTAGTTACTAATTTATGTGCAAATTTCTAATTTAATGTAAATAATTAGAGGAATGTTACGGGGACTCTCTTAATTGTGAGACTTTCTAACACCTCATAGTTTAGAGTAATGCTAGAAAGACTAAATTTGTAGACTAAATTAGCAAACCAAATGAGGTGTCACCAATAGAAAATGAGCACGTTTATTAACGATTAAGTAATAATCCAATCACCAACTTCCATGTCATTTAGTTTATAAAATTTAGTCTCTCTAGCATTACTCCATAGTTTAACGTTAATTTTATTGTTAACATTATAAAATATTGTGTCAAAAGCATGTGGTGGTAGAGAATAGATGTAGAGTCTCAGTTTTGAGAAATTCCCGTTAACATTTCTCAAATAATTATGTTTCATAATGAGTCAAAATACGAAACAAATAAAAAGCATCGGTACTAAACATTATTTGTAGAACAGTACTTGTGGATATCCAAGTAATCACACAAAAATGTTAGAAAGTGAATTGGCATTGGATGCAAACCCATAATTTTAGTAGTTACTTCATGTTTTTTGTTAGGGTACAAATTAACCAAATAGAATTCTCATTGTATCAATTTAAAAAGATGTATTTTAATCGATACTTCAATTTACACTCAATTACAGATTGAGTGCAATATGACAAATATATTGTCTTGACACACTGACTTTAACTCGCATATTGTATTATTGTTATTGCTAGAATGATATTGTCTTATGTATACTGAATTTGTATGATTTAGGGTGGTGCAACTCCTGGACCAACAATGCAAATTCCAACACGACCTTCTACACCAGCTGGAGCAACTACACCAGCTGCACCTAAACGCGGGAAAAAGGGAAAGCCTGTTGGACCAGCAAAATCAACAACACCAGCAACGCCGGCAACACCCGCGGCAGGAGGCAAAAAGCCGTAAATACAACGCTTGAGCTTGAGGAGATGATTTGAGGAACGGAAGAAATGGTGTTGACCATAATTTTTTTTCAAATTTTTTTTTATTTTTTTATTTTTTGTGAAATGTTGGTGACCATGATGCCCTTGGAAATTAATTAGTATATGATTTAATTTTTAGTTAATTATACTTTACCATCTTGATTTTGAGTCACATTACAAACTCATACCTCATCTTTTCAACATTACAATATCATATATCAACTTACGAATTCATTGCAATGTCAATTCCATCGTTAATCAATGCGTTAAATTGACTGTTAACTGCAGATGTAACATACGCAAAGCCGACTCCCTCGTCTGGATTAAAAAATTAATTAAATATTGATAATTCATATAGAATTGAGAATCTTTTAAAATCCTTTAAAATCTGTCACTTAAAAAAAGTCTATTAAAATCCTGTGAAATCCAAATCGACCACACCCCTTTTAAAAACAGCAGGCTCCCACTAGGGGTGGGCAAACGGGTCCTGGACCCGCGGGCTGGGGCGGGTTCATGCGGTTCGGGGCAGGTACGGGGCGGGTCCAAAAATTATAAACACCAAACAGGGCGGGGTGAGGCGGTTCCATGGAATTAACGGGGCGGGGCATGTTCTAAAATCTAGAGAAACGGGGGCCTGACCCGAACCGTTTCCATGCTTAGCTTCGAGTCCGGCCACTTCAACCTCATATCTCTCTTCCTAAATGACAATAACTTCTCCGTCGTTTTCCCCAATGTCGTCGTTTTCCCCAAATTCCTCAAATCCCATGAACCCTCAATCCGTCAATGTCGTCGTCTTCAACCTCAAATCCCTCAACATCGACGTCTTCAACCTCCAATCCCTCAACATCAGCGTTTCAACCTCAAATCCCTCTTCCTAAACGACAACAACTTCCATATCCGACCTCCACCGCCTCAAAGTCGTCGTCCTCGCTAGAAACCAAATCTCTGGCGAAATCCCAATGTCGCTGCTCAAGCTCCGCCGCCTCTACGTCCTGTACTTGCAGGAAACAGGCTCACCGGTCTCATTCCACCGTCGATCAGTCCCACCAGACAATCCGGTTTCCATCGTCGATCAGTAAGTTACTTTTTACCGTCTGATTTCATATGTAGATCATAGTTGCAGTCTGATGGATGGAGGATTGAGGTTCAGTATATATGATGTCAGCCCCATAGAATTATATAATCTATTGTGAAGCGATTCTAAAATATGAACCTTCCACTTTTAGTCTCTGAATTATATTGGTTAATCCCTTGTGAAGCAGTTCTGAAAAACTGATTAAGATAATCGCAGGGAGTGTGGGCGGGTTCGTGGTGGTCGTAATCTGCTTGTTTCTGCTGTGGATGGTGTGCCGGAGGAATCACGGCGATGGCAGGGAGGCGAGGTGGAGCAAAGGCTTGAGTGAAGATTTGAACCCGCGGGGACCCGTGGGAACCGGCTCGTTTCAAAAGGGCCGGGTTAGGTCCGGATCCCATTTTGAAAAATCCAAAACCCGCCCCGCCCCGTTTTATTTATAGACAGGTCCGGTCCGGTTCCTTCAATTTTGGGCCCGGCCCGGCCCGTGCCCACCCCTAGCTCCCACCCCTACCAACCAAATTAGCCACTGACGCTACTATTTTTCCCGGTGTTATATGGGGAGAAGAGAAGCGGGGAGAGAGAGAAGAGGGAAAGAGTTTATTTTTAATTAATTTTATTTTTGTTTAGATAAAATAATCTTAATTTATTAATCAAATTGAGCGAGAGAGTGAGCTCCACGTCCTACATCATTATTTAACAATTAAATTGATAGAAATTTAGCGAAGGTCGGATATTGTAATGAATTCGTAAATTGATGTATGACATTGTAATGTTTATAGATAAAGTATTAATTTGTTATGCGACTCTAAGTTAAGATGATAAAACGTAATTTACTCTTTAATTTAATATTACAAAACAATTTGAGAGGCTCTATTAATTTGAGATCTTTCTTATTGTAATTGTCGGAAACAAAATTTTTGGACAAAAAAAGAGTGAAAAAAACGGAAATTATTTGTATTTGTTTCAAATGTCAAACCCTAACGTAGTCAAATTGGCTAAATAGAATGTTTCATCCCTACACTCGAGTTCTGGTCTTTCTTTCCGTACTTATGATTGGACAAGAATGAACATGAAGCAATCAAGAATTACTTCTTACAAATCTGCCTAAATAATTAACAACTTAAAGTCTTAAACTTAAAAGCAACATCGCTAAAAGAAAGAAAGAAAGAAAAAAAAAAAAAAAAAAAAACTCTTAAAAGCAACAAAACACATTTTGGGCTGCCAAATCCAGTTCTCAAATTCCATTTTTGAGAATTAAGCAGGTCTTGCCAGGCCAAGACCATTGGTACAAGAGTTATCTTTGGGCTTTGACAACATTTAGACCGAAGGACACTAAAAGAAAATATCACTTACTTGTGAATGATACAAGTAGGATGTTGGAAAAAGATCTCAAGTTTGAATCACCATGCGATAAATGAAAGTAAATAGTGTGTGAAAGCATAATATATTGCTTACAAATCAAGGGCCCCGTGATAACAACATCCAACCTGCAGCCTACAGTTCTGTCTCTCTATAATGTATTTATATGGAATCCATGGATCATGCAAATTCATTCACTAATTTCCTTTGAATGAATTATTGCTTTCAAGTTTCTTCTCCATGTGTTGTCGACGTCGAAGAGTACCATCGAAGGATGGAAATCTAATCCTAAACTAGATTAACAGTTGCAGACTCATTTTCATGCTGTATTGTACTTGGCATCATCAGGAATAGTTTCTATGTAAGTGGCCAGTTGTTTTCTGGATTGATTGTTATTATTATATGTTGGTTTCTTGTGTTTTAAGCAAGTATAGACATAAAATGCTTCTTTGGTAAGTCGATCTCAATTAATCTGTGATGACTTTGTTAGGATTGTAAACTGCATGCCTCTCATCATTTCTCTTCCACAGGATATATATTCATAGCTGGTACTCTTGCAATCAATTTACCAACTCAATAAATAAAACAAAATTATGAGGATATCCAGTACACAATCTTATGTATATATAACATGTAATGTTTCTTTACTCAAAAAAAAAAAAATGTAATGTAATGTTTCTTCACATACATTAATTTGGAAAAAGATATAAATACTACATATATCAAATCGGTAGGATTCGATA
The DNA here is from genome assembly GCA_036320875.1 of Cotoneaster glaucophyllus. Classification (NCBI taxonomy): domain Eukaryota; kingdom Viridiplantae; phylum Streptophyta; class Magnoliopsida; order Rosales; family Rosaceae; genus Cotoneaster; species Cotoneaster glaucophyllus. The sequence goes on along the minus strand of CM070070.1, from coordinate 24,500,579 downwards.
TATGCAAAGTAATTTGATCACGGTACGTACGAAGTATCATGTACTTATGTGCATTTGGACGTAGTATTCCTACTTTTGTTATATTTCTTATACATTTTTTTCCGGTTATAATGTTCCTTTATATTTCACTCCAAGAGAGGATAAGAGTTGAGTTTTAATCATGTTGAGTAAGTGCTCTATCATTAAACTTATATTAGTAGAGTGATAATTAAGGCGAATCGTGTATATCTATATTTTGGTTACATGTATTGAAGAATTATCTTCAACCCATGAAATCTCAATATTCACTTACCAAATCATATCAATATCATTCCATTCCATAGTTTAGCCTTAAGAAGAAGTGAAAAAGAAAAATGAGAGTGGAAATCACTACCTCGACATCCATTCTTATATGATATCCCTTTATCTTTTCTTTTGTTTGAAAAAGGTGGATGCACCATTGACAGATAGACTCCCATTTAACTTCTGAGTTTCATTTTTATAAATATTTTATACACGTGTTGTACTCTTTGTAGTGCTTCAAAATGACAAACCTATCAAAATAAATTTTGCTAGCCCCCCTTATTGCCTGTCGGAATATCTTGTAAGAATTGTTTGTTTTAGTTGGTCCTCTCACAAGCTCTAGTCTAGCATATCTTTCTCATGAATTGATTGAAGGCAACGGTGACTTTGGAAGGAAACCACTTTAATATAATGGGAAGACTTTTGGGTTGTCATGAAAAGAGTCACATATGAGGCACCATACCTTATCTCTCTACTACATAATGTTAAATATTCTCCATTGAGTATAAATCTTTCCTCTCATGCTAACAGATGTTTTTAAGCAAATTGTCTTATTTGTTAACTAATATGTGTATCAGATGAATTTTATATCGATAACACATTTATTATTCATTATTGACGTCTTATCAACATAATATTAATAGTTTGTTCTTAATTAAAAAACGAACATCCTATTAAGAAAAAACAGTTAATTTATGTATGTGAATCTCATATATATTGCATTAGCAGTTAAAATTAGAGATTGACGATAGATGAATTTCAGCAAATGGGTGCAATTATGATTGGAGGGGTCTAAAAAATGTGGTCCTATTCCTCTCACTTGTGAAACATAGGAAGGTAAATCATCATTTACAAACCCAAAATCTTCTATTTAGTTGCACATGTTATGTTTCTGAATTGTAGTAAAAGGAGAAAAAGAGTAACTGCCTTTTGGTTCATCAGAGAGAAGTCAGCTGAATCTTAAGTAGATCAGTTTGGTGTCTTGCCAAAATCCATGCCATCTATTTTGGTGAGCCAAACCCTATCTAATTCAAGGACCAACCTGACCTATAACCTATTCCAACTTTACATGAACATAACACCGTAAAGAATGTGCACATAAATTATACATCTTAAGTTTACATAATACATGTACAATGTCTTGTGGCATCATCAAACATATATAGAAAGCAAGGGATAAATTTTCTTCGGAGAAAATGTGTCGTATATATCACCAATTTTTATAATTGTATGTTCATTTCTCTCATCATGTACATTATTAGAGAAAAATGTCAAGTAACTCTAATTACCATATGACAATTTTATGTAATTTAGTAATGCGAAAAATAGACACATAATTGTATCCAATCGGTGATATGATAGATTTTTTCTGACTAATGGTTATCCCACATCACCCATGAACCTCCCCTCTAGAAGGGGTCTCCATGTAAAGAATCAAAGATACAAATAGGAGAAAAGATGAAGTTTAAGTAATAAGAGAAGTAGATATGTAATTGTAAACAACTGCTGATAAACAGATTTTGGTTATTTTGTGTCGCCCAATAATCGATCCCCTAATGAAGGGGAGATTCCCTCATTTCACAAACTCACTATGAATTGAAAGAACGATGTACTTTTTAAATACGTGACAAATATTTATTAAATAATAATGTCGCTAAAAGTAAACTTAGTTGCATGAGAAAATCTTGAGTCTCAATCTAAAGATGCAGTGGCAGCATCATCACCCATTTATTATTCTTTTCTGTTGATTGAATAAAATAAACTAATCACATTTATATATTATTGGATTAGCAAAACTAAAAAGAAACACTAAAACTCCAATACAATATACCATCCAAAACTATATGAACTATAGTTATCATACACTAACAAAAACCCACCAAGCATCACCCACCAAAAAGATATTCCTCCTCTACAAAGAAATCATGGGAGAGAAAGAGAAGAAGATCAACAACAAAAACAAGAAGCAAAAACACCAACATCCAAATGACCAAACAACAAAATCAGCGTCAGAATTTTCCTTCAAGCCAAGCTCTGAAGTCAAAGGCCTGCGCTTTGGAGGCCAGTTCGTCGTCAAATCCTTCACAATCCGTCGAGCAAGGCCATTGGAGCTTTTCCAACTCCTCTCATTCCCACCCAGAAAACCCAGCAACGATAAGCTTCCTTTTCCTTCCACCACAGCTTTTCTCCCCACAAACTTCACTATCTTGGCGCACCAAGCTTGGCACACCCTCACATTAGGCCTTGGCACCAAGAAGTCCAAGGTGGTTCTGTTCGTTTTCGAAACCGAGGCCATGAAGGCAGCCGTGGACCGCCTTTGGCCGCCGGAAATCCCACTTGGAGAAGTGAACAAGCGGCTCATCAGAGGGCTGAGTGGCTGTGAGATGGCTAGGTTTAAATTCAGAAAAGGGTGCATTACTTTTTATGTGTATGCAGTGAGGCAAGTTGGAAACTTGGGTTTCTCAAGTGCTGATGATCTCAGAACAATTTTGCAGTCTGTGGTGGCGCTTCAAGATTTCTTGGATCACACTGCTATGCTTGCCATGCCTAACCAGAGAACCATTAGCTATGCAAATGCTCATCCTGTGGCCATGGCTCACTAGGAAAATTTTCATATTTTTAACTACATTTTTCATGAACATTATTATCTTCTATTAGGGTTTTAATTTGCTTAATTGGGTTGTTGGCCTTTTTTCTTGGGTTTTGTTATTATGATGGAGGAAATTGGTTTATTTGTTGAAGATATTAAATGGTTAATTTTGTTGGAAGCAAATTATGTATTTTAGTATGAATAAAGAATTCAGTTAGTTATAGTGAATTGAGCTTCCCTATATGTTCATATATCTTTGTTCACTGTATACGGCACATGCTGTTGCAGAATTCTGAATTCGGCAGAGGTAAGTGACAGATTTTGCGACAGTTTTTTATTGATTTAAAATTTAAAAATTCAAGTCCATCTTTGTAGTTCAAGTCCTATAATTTCATATTTTAGCTCAAATTACATAAGAAAACCTCGCATGCAACGGATTTCATACCCATGCATCTCTGATCCCGTGTAGCGAGAATGTGACGAGAGATTCAGGTATGTTTTACTCAGATTATGGAGGATTAGTTGAAGAGTTTGCATGATAATTAGTACCTGAATTATATAAATATTTCTGATTCTGAAACCTGACACAGCTATTTAGTAAATTGTCCCCAGATTTTAACCCCCGTGAACTAAACATCGAAGCTACAAAGCCACACATCTTGCCCATTGGTTTAGAACAAAGTTCAGGTTTTATCTTATTATATTTACGGCTAAAATTTCTTGAGAAGTTAAAACTTAAAATGTTCTCTAAATAAATAAAAACCAATGATTTAGTTATTAATAAGTTCCAATGTATGGTGCATGAATGATCATGGATGTGAATGTGCTGTTAATGATGTGATGAGTGATGACGATGGTTCGTAAAAAGGTCTGTTTGGCACGATGGAAAAAGCAAGAAAAATGGGGTAGGGTTTGAAGGTTGAAGGGCCAATTTCTCCACCTATTTGCTCCTTTTTTTTCCCTGAAATTAATTAATTTCTATTCTTGTGGCTTTAATCATGACCATTCCTTGAGAGAAGGCCCATCTTCTCAACTACCTTTATTTTCGAAGGAATCGTGGACATCTGTGTCCCCTCCATTGTTGCCAACTTTACTGGACTGAGCTGCTTTATGTATACGGCTACATGTACAAGTAACACATATGCGTGGGGGTAATAAGTGTTCTACACCACCTCTATGTTGGACTCATAATTAGGGCATAAGATATCATATGGTGTCACATGCAATACTTCATCCACAGAAAAGTTCTTACTCCAAGAGACTTGTAGTTTAGTTAAGAACGTAAACATATTTGCAATTGAAAACAAAAAAACTTATTTATATATTTTAGAGATATTATTTGGGCCGAATTGCAAGTCACGGTCATATATTTTAACTTTCTCATATCAAAATACGTTTTACCGTCATAATAACATCTCTGTTGCATGAACATTGATGCCATATCTTCAATGTCACCATCCCCATATCGTTGGTATGGAAAAGAAAAGAGAACACCAAGTTATAAAAGGTTGGTAAAATGATTGCCGGTGCATTGTTTATGGTTTTAACATCTAAACTTGACAAACATGTGGAATTTTCGTGTTGATACACCTATTAGCCAGGATTGTTTTGTTTGTGTCATGTACAAGTTACAGCAGCTATACAAACACAGAAATGCAAAGAAAACCAGAAGAAATGGTAATTACTTGTTTGTATGCTAATTTCTGTTGTAACAGAAGAAGGCAGCTATAAAACGCCAAAGAAGTCCTTAACTAGTTTGTAAAGATAGTCCACAGGCTTCTAAAGTCAAGACTCAGGAATCAGTTAAAGAGCCAGAGCAATGAGTAGGTTACAGTCAAAATGCGACATTTAGACCACCCAAAGATAAAATAAAAGTTAGTTGACCAAGATAAAGAGGTCACAAAATCACAAGAAGTTAAAAGCACTTGTAAAAACACATGCGAGTTAAATCAGACTTAATTTGACGGTAAAAAAAAAGAAAAAGATGAGTGATCTTGTTGAACACGATTAGACTAAACATACTCTTACTCTTTAAATAACCAAAAAATGTATTGTACTCACTTTTAATAAGAACGTCAAGGAAAAATGAAACATAAAAAATTGGAAACGCCCACCGTGGGGCTCGAACCCACGACCACAAGGTTAAGAGCCTTGCGCTCTACCAACTGAGCTAGACGGGCTTGTTGGACTTAAAACCATTTTTGCTATATTGATTTTCTGTTCAAGTTTGTTTGGTCAAACATCAAATTGGCCGAGAGGCTGCACTCTGGTGCAGGACTGACTTCATTTTTAAACTCGGAACGAAAGAGCAGAGCCGCCACAGTCTCCCACTTTTGGACCTGCAAAATTCAAACCAACAACAACAATGGAGTTTGTAATTGTATGGACGATGGTGGAGCTCCTCCTCGCCCTCATTCTCGTCGTCGCCACAGCCTTCATTTCTGCCGTCTTCTTCGAAGCTTATCGCAGAAAAAACAACAACGCGTACGTTCTGCAATCCCCCTTTTAATTCCCTCCCTCTTAATCCTTGCAAAAAGATTACTTCTTTGACTTAAATATGATGTGTTTAATTTTTATTTTGTTAGGCATGTTGAAGCTCCCGCGATCTTCGAGGACCCCAATTCGTTGAAACAGGTACGTTTAGATTGCGGCAATTCAATTGGTTGATGGTTCAAAATTCATGTTTTTTGCTTCAATTAGGGTTTGTGGATGTTGATGCAAACTTTTGGATTTGGGTTTTGTTCCCAAGGTTATGCAAGTCAACCCCTTCGATTTCAATTGTAAAATGGTCTTTTGATGTGTTACTGAATCTTCTAGAGGCGTGTCTGTATTAGGTTCCTTGCCCTTCGATTTTTGATCCGGCGGAGAAGTATTTATCTTTGATTGTCCCTGCATTCAATGAGGAGCTTAGGCTTCCTGGAGCACTTGACGAAACCATGAAGTAAGTTGAAGTTTAGCTAATTGCATTTCACTTCCACTTCATAAATCTATCACGATTCGGTTTTCTTTGTTTCCCTGCGCCATTCACATTTGATGATCATATTAATTGGTGTTTGATAGAGTGATCATATTATATTGTAATGACGTTTAAACCTTACTCTGTAGTTATCTTCAACAACGTGCTGCTAAGGATAAGTCTTTTACTTATGAGGTACTCTCTTGGTTCATTTGAATCCATTTTGACAGCTGTTTCCTTGGTACCCTAATTGATAGCGTAACGATACGATGAACTCATATAATTTTACCCCCATCAAGTACCTAGATATTCAAAACTTCATTGGTGAACTACTGCACTATTACTAAAATTTAGTAGTAATAGTTACTGCTTAGTAAACACTTCACAACACAGATACATTACATGCCTGTTTCTTTGTTCAGCTCCTTTGCTTTACTTGAGATATATTCTTGTGGACAGGTGGTGATTGTTGATGATGGAAGTGTTGATGGGACAAAAAGAGTAGCATTTGAATTTGTAAAGAAATACAGTGTGGATAATGTGAGGATTATCCTTCTCGGTAGAAATCATGGAAAGGGAGAAGCTATTAGAAAAGTGAGTCTAATCTGAACCAGGCCCTTGTAATTATGTCGGATGTTATTAAAGGGCCCATCTTTTTCCCCTTACGCGTGACGATAATTGATTGAAGCTTTTTACGTATGTGAAAGCATTGTAAAACAGGGAATGCTACATTCACGTGGTGAGCTACTTCTAATGCTGGATGCTGATGGAGCAACCAAGGTTAATGACGTAGAAAAACTTGAAAAACAGGTTTGTACCAAACCATCCTAGATAAATTTTTCCAACTGACATTGCTTCCAAGTCTTGATGATATTTTGTTTCATATTACCTTGGGAACTCCAAAGCATGACGATAATTTGTTTCATTCCAGATTCATGCAGTTGCTGAACAGGATAAGTTTGGGGACTCTTCTGCTGGTAATTCAAGTTTTAGAATATCTGATATCCCCATTGCTGCATTTGGTTCTCGTGCTCATCTTGAGGGGAAAGCCCTGGCTACAGTTGAGTCTTGCCTATTCTGCTTGCAGCTATCTGTATATTTCAATTCTCATCATGCTTAATTTTTTAAATATTTTAACTGATCCAGTTGGTTAATGTTTCAGAGGAAGTGGTACCCGCAATTTTTTGATGAAAGGTTTTCATCTTGTGGTACTTTTGGCTGCTGGTCCTGGGATTCGGGATACACAGGTATGACTTTTTCTCCTGTTTTTACATATATCTTGTGCTTTCGTGTATTATTTCTTCTTCCAGTTTGAGAACAGCACACATGGTTACTATAGCCTACTAGGTTTTAAGTAAGGCATATGTAGCTGTCAATCCTGACATGGTATTCTTCATGCATGACAGTGTGGTTTTAAGATGTTCACTAGGGCTGCTGCTAGGAAGCTTTTCACTAACATCCGTTTGAACAGGTAAATCCGCATTAGATTGTACATATGGCAATTTGTTTGAATAGGGAACTGCACTAAATATGGAAAAGTTCCATAGTTTATGCTCACTTCTGTTGCTTCCCAATTAAATTACAAGCATTATTTTACTGGTCCATGTTATTTTTCATTGAGTGCCGTGTAGCTTATGCTGCTTAGAGGTTTGGAAGTTGAAGGCTGGCTGTGAGTAGACATTTTTTCGAAACTTTAATATTTCCAGGTGGCCATTTGATAGAGTTTCTTTATTTATTTTTTTAAAAAAAGGGAAGGGGAAAAAAGAGGAAAAACTGAGCTTAGAAGATGGTGAAGTATTCAGTGTGAGAATAATAAATGCATTCATAGGGTCTCGCATATACAGTGTATTGTATCTATGTAGATTTGGAGCTTTCACGTGGTTGTATGGCCTCATTTGGTTGGTATAATTTTGGGCTATTGTGGGTGATTGAATTGATGAATACCTTCCAGAGGATTTGGTAAAATTTAGTATGAAATGCATGCAGAAGGCCACATATTTTGTAGTGGTGCGCAATTTTGAAATCTGATAGGTGCATCAGTTCAATGTTTTGATGTGTTTAATGTTGTCAAAGCGGCTTGTAGGATGACTAATATATTCTAATTTTCTGTGCTTCTATGATATTAGAGATTTTTTTTACTGATCGGAAGCGGACTTTCTGCAGATGGTGCTTTGATGTTGAGGTGGTTTACCTGTGCAAATGGTTCAAAATTCCAATGCTTGAGATATCTGTAAGCTGGTCTGAAATTCCTGGATCGAAGGTGAACCCGTTGAGCATCCCAAATATGCTTTGGGAGCTTGTGCTCATGTCTGTTGGATATAGAACCGGCATGTGGAAAATTCGTAGCTGATTATAGTACTTATCAAATGCCAGCGGAAAGCAAATACTCATTAGACAACTACAAGGCACCTGGTTCTTTTCCCTCCAAAGCCTTTGAAGAGAGAAAATATAGAGGGTTTTTATTTCAGAGCCTCTTTGGGCAAAGTCGTGATCTAACAACCGCGATTTTAGTAAGTAAAATCATTTTGGGGGCAACTCTAGTTTCTTCTAATCATACATTTTACGTATTCGACTTCACAATAGTGTCCCTTTTTCAACGAGCTTGAAAGTTATAAACTTGTACGTTTAAGAACGATTGGATTACATGTTAACAATATAGTACTTGTACGACTATGAATGGTCATGACTGCAAAACTTTCTGAAACATAATTTGGCGTAGCCATTTCTGCCTAACTGCAGTACCGGTGGCTCGAACAGTCATAATTTACAAGCCATCGCTTTTTGAAAGGTTGTGATTTACAGGTAAGGAGGAATGTCGTACTTTGCTACGATACAAGTAGCCTGGCATCTGGTTAGAACTGGCCAGTTAAAACCCGAAAGTTTGTGTAGAGGCGTTTCATGTACCCATAAGGTGGGGCGTAAGCCTTTCGACCAAGAAAAATACAGAATTCAACAAGAACATCAAATTTAAATGTCATCCAAACAAGGCAGGTGTCAAATGTCATTCGCCTGAGCTCGGTTGAGAGATTGCTGTTTGATTCCGGCAGCGCTTCTCCAAAATTATCGTTATCAGCATATAATCTTTCTAAATTGGTGCAGTTAACTCGAATATATACTTCTACTTATATGGTGATGTTCCATTCAACATATCACCACGGAAGGAGCTGTTGTAAAGGCGTAGTTGTTGCAGGCGGAACAAACGACCAACCTCTCGAGGGATGGTGTGGCTAACGCTATTGTTTTGGAGGTTTAATATCCCGAGGAAGCTCAAGGTTCCAAAGTGGGGAGATTGAGTACCTTCAAGCCGGCTTGACCGGGGGTCAAGCACTGTGACTCTCTGGTGTCTTACGATCGACATGCATGTTTTGTTCTATGAACTGAAGAAGTAAGCCTCTTCCTTCTTGAAAGAGAAGATAAAAACCGCTCGTTTGGCGCTGACTGATGTAACGCCTGCAGAACCGTAAGTCTGTTCTTTGTTCATAGTCTTCCTTACGTGGGATCTTAGACTTGAATTTTAATGAGACTTCATGTGGATGGAGTTTATAGAATGACAGAAGCCACAAATGAGAATCCATGGCCACCAGACACACGTACCGTTGGAGTAATATCAAGGGCTGCCTTCGAAATTGATGATTATTGCAGAATTATGGACATTCTACATAAGAGCTTTGTCCAATTTCAAAGAGACGGATCAATGGTCTAAATTGATACGGTTCTCAATTTAACTAGCAAGTGTGAAGTTTTATATCAAGATGTCTCGGTATTAGAAATGAAATTATTTATCATGTTTATTGTCTTAATCCTTCATTATTATCCGCATTCATCGTTTCATGAGCTCGTGCTTGGTGACACATCATTTAGTTTGCAAATTTAGTCTCCAAATTTAGTTTCCCTAGCATTACCCTAGGTTTAATTAGGGGTTGTGTCACAACCTAGTCTCGACTCCGCCGTAGCACGATATTGTCCGCTTTGGGCTCTGGCCATGCCCTCACGATTTTGTTTCTGGGAACTCACCCCAGTGGGTCACCCATCCTGGAATTGCTCTAGCCCAAACTCGCTTAACTTCGGAGTTCCGATGGAATCCGAAGCCAGTGAGCTCCCAAAAAGCCTTGTGCTATATGGAGGTGTGCATGTACATATAAGGTACATCACCCCTTTAGGTGTCACATCCCAGTCTCGACTCCGCCGTAGCACGAGGTCTTTTTGGAAACTCACGAGCAACTTCCCAAATAAGTTTTAGTTTCGATTTTAATTTGTTCATGTTATTTAATTACTTCTTTTGCACTCTTGGCTACGTTACTCTCATGTGACGGCCAGCATGCCTCGACTCCAATCGAGGTGTGTCAGGTTGAGCCTGAGAAAGTATCGAAAAGAGTACTAAAACTTGTCGAAGATGAGGTGTTTTTCAGCGAAGAGAGGGCCGGAGCTAGGAATCTAAGAGCATTTTCCCTATTTAGAGACTCACCATCATTTTAAAGTACTCATGGACTTAAAAGGGAAACTTTGTGTCTCAAAAAGTATATTACCTCCAATGGTGGAGTTCTTATAGTAAAGTCCCTAAATTTGAAGTTTTTATGATTTTATGTGATAATTTGATTATGTGCATATTTTTTGTTTATGTTAACCTTTTTTTTTATTAATTAAAAGCATTAAAATTAAAATCATTAAGATCTTCAATCAAGATTATGGGTCCCATTTTCTACTCAAGGTGCACATTTTTTTGTTTATTAATTAAAAACATTAAAAGCTTCAATCAGGATTGTGGGTCATGTTTTCCACTCAAAGTTGTTCTTATACAGTTCCTATATGTGAGAACATATCCGGTGAGTCTCTATACTTTAGAGACTCACTTTCCGATCCATTGGAGATTATTTTGTCCCTGTATTTGTTTTATACCAATTTTATACGGTGGTTGTCCTCATTTAAGAAGCCTGCAGCGTTCTTTCTTTCGTAGATTAAAGCTTGAATCACTAGTCTGTAGATTGGGTGTATTCAATTGGGATTTTGAGGGATTTTAATTCTTTTAATGAATCTAGGGGTATTCAATCAGGATTTTAAGTGATTCTCTGAGATTCAAGGTGTATTCAATCAGAATTTTAAGATAGTTTATTAAAATCCTCATAAATCCGGGTGTATTCAATTAGGATTTTAAAGAAGTTTATAACATTCCAGGTGTATTCAATTAGAAATTGATTTTAAAGAATTTGAAAAAGTTGAGGAATTTGAGGGAATTTGAGAGATTTCGTAGTGTATTTTAAGCATCCACAAATCTCACCTCTCCCCATGAGATTTCGAGGGAATTGAATCAAAATTTTATATGGAATCTCTATAAATCAATTAAACTCCACAAAAATCCATGGATTTATAATTCCACTAAAGTCTCTCAAATTCCCGATTGAATACATCCCCCTAAAGCTTGGATCACTTGTCTTGTGAAACGTATGAGAGGCGTGATTCTCACTACAGCGATCATCAAAGTCATGAAAGTAAATTCTTGGGCTCAAACAAGAGGTTTGTAATGAAACAAGAGATGGAGAAACCGCAGCAAAATGATGATCACGACATCTCAAAACCTGAAATGAATATTGACAGAGGGGATCAGACGGCAGAGGGCAGAGTCCCTTCTTTCGATTGTAAAAGAAGCTTGAAATTCCCGGTGCTGTGTGTAAGATAACATAGTTGTAAATGTTTCGACACAGTTGAATATACATACATGTTCGGTGATCGTAAATCCGGACAATAACCAAGTGGTACCAACGGAAACGAGTACTATGAACAGATAAAACCAATTTGCAAGATATTAACCAAAGAATCGGCAAGAGGGATAGCAGAAATAAACCAAAGAAAAACGATAACAAACGAATAAAAGCGAAAGAATTGCCCCATTTCAAATCTGCCTCCTAAGATTCTCAAAGTTATAGCACTGATAAGTGAATAGCATAGAAGGATAACAAAGTTAGACATGATTCTCTCCATGATTCTATTGTCGTAAAGTTTAAAAGCATTTCCTATGAACAATAGATGGCCCAGACTCATCGTACTCTGCTTTTGCTATCCACATCTGCAATCAAGAAAACAAACCGAAAGCTCGAATTAGCAATCATCCAAGATCAACTTGGAACAGGATGCAGAAACGCAGAAATGTAGAAATGAATACAAACCTGCTGGAAGGTACTAAGGGAAGCCAAGATTGAGCCTCCGATCCAGACACTGTATTTCCTCTCGGGTGGTGCCACCACCTTGATCTTCATACTGCTTGGGGCAAGGGCAGTGATTTCCTTGCTCATTCTATCAGCAATGCCTGGAAACATGGTTGAACCACCAGAGAGTACAATGTTTCCGTACAGGTCTTTCCTGATATCGACATCGCACTTCATGATGGAGTTATAAGTGGTTTCGTGAATGCCTGCTGCTTCCATTCCAATCATTGATGGTTGGAAAAGGACTTCTGGGCATCGGAACCGCTCTGCACCAATGGTAATGACCTGCCCATCTGGCAATTCGTAGCTCTTCTCAACTGAGGAGCTGGTTTTGGAAGTCTCCATCTCCTGCTCATAGTCAAGGGCAATGTAAGAGAGTTTTTCCTTCATGTCTCTAACAATTTCACGCTCAGCAGTGGTAGTGAAGGAATATCCACGCTCCGTAAGAATTTTCATCAAGTGATCAGTAAGGTCACGACCAGCAAGGTCAAGACGAAGGATGGCATGGGGGAGGGCATACCCCTCGTAAATGGGGACTGTATGGCTGACACCATCACCAGAGTCAAGTACAATACCTTCACAGCAAAGCCAAAACACACCCGTAAGTAGAGACGAGAAGAAGATGATTTAGATAACATATTCTAAACCCAGGTCAACATGTAAAGACAAACAATCATGCATGCCATTTTTCGGTTATTGGAGACAATTTCAAATTATCACCCTTTCTGCAGGGAAGACTAATCAATATACTTACCGGTTGTACGACCACTTGCATACAGGGACAGAACAGCTTGAATGGCTACATACATAGCAGGAGTGTTAAAGGTCTCAAACATTATTTGGGTCATCTTCTCACGGTTGGCCTTAGGATTCAGAGGTGCCTCAGTTAGAAGAACTGGGTGCTCTTCTGGGGCAACACGAAGCTCATTATAGAAGGTGTGATGCCAAATCTTCTCCATGTCATCCCAGTTGCTCACAATACCATGCTCAATAGGGTATTTCAAAGTTAAAATACCACGCTTGGACTGAGCCTCATCACCAACATAAGCATCTTTCTGGCCCATGCCAACCATGACACCAGTGTGACGAGGGCGACCGACAATGCTAGGGAACACAGCTCGTGGAGCATCATCTCCAGCAAATCCAGCCTAAATAGTAACATTAAAAACAAGCATTAAAATACAATGTCCAGAAAAGAAAGAGAAACAAAAAAAGGCAGAATCATCCAAACCATCTGCACATCAAATTTAAATTCTAGTCAAACAGAAATAAAATTATTTTAATACCTTGACCATTCCCGTTCCATTATCACACACGAGTGGCTGAATGTCCTCAGCTTCTGCCATCTTCTTCTACCTGCTAGGCACACAAGAATCAATTACATCAGTTCCCTCTATGCTTAAGGCCAAGAAACAATTTCCTCCTATGAAAAGAAAAGAAAGAGACAATACAGCACCACGCCAAAATTGTCCCAAGTGCTTGAAAGCAATGGAAAGGAATTCAGGGAGTCAAGGTTATAAGTGGAACACAAATACACAACCATGATGTAGCATAAAAGCAGACCAGAAAAACATAAACCGAAAATAATATGGTTCTTGAAAGAATGTTTGCAAGATGTAAGAAGCCCGAGGCAATCAACAAGTATCCAAGACTAGTAAAAAACCAATCACATCCAAAACAATAATGAAATGATCCAAGATACCGAACAAGATCAAATGGCCGAAGTGAAACATGTACCAATAAATCTCAATGCAACAACAAAACAAGAGGCAAGAGACCGAACTTCACGGGGTCTAGAATCACCCATTGAACTTGTAATCAACAAACTGATAAAAATCTATATGGACTATAAGTTATTCAAAAATACGAAGCAAAGGGACAACAACAACACTGCTAAGTTCTCTCTTTTTGTGGGCATTCCTGATTTTTAATTCTGTGTTCATGTTTCCAAAATCTTCAGTTATTTACTTTTTTTGCAATCCCAGTTATGAAATGAAACAATGCTGTTGTAATTTCATGGTGGCAAGAATATTACATCATATATCCAAACATGATTCAAAGCATACACAACCCATCAAATGTATACACCCATTTTTTTTCAGCTAAAAAGGCAAAAGGGCAAATCCCAAGTCAGCATTTCAGTATACGAACAATTGAAGAAAAAGAACAGTTTTTCAGTCTGAAACGCGATCAAACCCCACAACATTCAAAACCAGTATTCAAAAACTACCACAACAAACAATGCAGCAATGTAATCATAAAGAATTACACACATGCAAGATGCAACCACACATAAAATAAATAAATAAATAAAATGAGGAACCCAAAAACCAATATCTAAAGCACCATGAATCAGAGAAGTAAACCGAGAGGGGTGAGAAAATTGACCTTTTTCTGTGAATGCGATGAGGGAGATCGAAGGCGAGAGAGAGAGAGGGAGAGAGAGAGGACACAAAGTGTTAGGGACGGACAGAGTGGCGTTTGATAGTCGGCGAAGGTGGAGGAGCAGGGTGGAGTAGTAATAAGAAGGGAGGCCGACTTCAAATTTGGGCCGTTGGATTTCGGTGGAAATGCAGAAGACTTCAGACCGCGTCCAATGGGTTGTGTTGGGCTCCCTCGCCTTCCGTTGTTCCAGTCATTTTTCTCATCTGGTTTGACCCTTCTGCCCCTATTATTCCTATTTTCATTATTTCACTACCTCATTAACCTCCACCTTTTTTTTTTGGGAGTTTTAACGAAAAGCCCGCGGTACTGTTCACTTTAACAAAAAACCACATTTTTACACTAAAAAGTCAAACCTGCTACTATTCACTTTATCCTTTATTTTTTCCTTATCATTAAAATTCAAAGTTTTCAAGCCCCTTTCATTAGTTTTCCTTTTTTTTTTTTTTGAAAAACAATGAAAAAAGGAATTATTTGACTTCGGTAGGGAAAGTTGGCCCCTTTCTCAGTTTCTTTATCTCGCATTACAATTAATTCGACTCTGTTTGTGACAACGTGATAAAATCTTACTAGCTTGCCTTACATGTTTGACTCGTTAGCTTAGACTTTCATTTTACTTATAAGCCTTACCTCAAAACGTTTAACTATCAACACATAGTATATGAGCAGACGAGTCTACTTCTGTGAAATGAGCTACGTAGTTTCATGAATGTTGTTTTTTCAATTCAAAGTCATTTCAGCATTCATTTGCGTATAAGCTTAAACTCAATATGATTAACACACGTAAACTCAAAACGCTTAACCTTCAACGTGGTATAAGCAAATGGTCCTATTGAATGTGCAATAAGGAATACATTCGTCATTAGTGATGCCAGGCTGGCATAGATTTGGAATGCACACAAGTAACACATCTTCACTCTCCATGCATTCATGCTCTTCACGCTTTTCATACCGATGTGGTTTGCTTGCCAACTTGAACAATATTTCAGAAAGCTGTAACGTTGGGCAACATTAAAAAACATTATTGAGTAAAAAGGTAAGGCAATGAACAACATTTTAGATGTCAAGGAGGATCCACTTAAAAGTCACACAAATGTTGTTGGCAGAATACAAATCCTCACTGTCACCACCTAGGCCATGTTCTTCTTAAATGTGTTCTTATAGCGTGGACCGAAGCGAGATTCTAAGCTACTATAATCTACAGAGAAAAAGATTTGAGCTTTCGTGCAAGTTGTTTCTGAAATTATTGATTAAGATTAGGAAGGAACTTGGCAGCTGAAAAAATCAGTAGGAGTTCCTACTCCTCACCAATCACAGATGGACACGTGTCCATCTGTGATTGATGAGGAGCAGGAACGGCTGCTGATTTTTCAGCAGCCAAGTTCCGTTCTTACGATTAATATAATAAGAATTTAAGGAAAAAAAAAAGAAGAGAAATGTCATAGATGATCTAGAAGTTCAAATTACAAAACAGTTCAAATGGGAAGAACAAGATGACCTATGTTTCATAGATCGACAAGCAAATCCTACGTTTCAAATGAAATGCTAAGATCGTCTGAAATTGAGTCTGATTTTGACTTCTTCAAGTTCCATCACCAATCCGGCGTGGGGTGCAATCCAGGAGTCAATGGCTTCTACAGGAATGGAGGTAGGATCACCCATCGGCGTGGATACTTGGGTCTGCCTTCTTTCCCGTCAAATATCTGCGATGGCACAAATCGTGTTAATGCACTCATATTCGATACAAACTCGTATCACAACATTCCGACACCATGAATAAAACCTATAAATGTTAAATATGCTCATCCATCAGATATGGTTTTTCCACATTCCTATAAAATAGAAATAGAACAATAGCGGCAGGCAATTGTATGTTTGTCACGAAAGCTAATTTTGAACCAATCGAAGTAAAGCACTCATTCAACATAATAAGAACCGATAATCTTGATATCACATCCCATCGAAGTTCAGCTTCTGAAGCATTTATTAAACGTGCATGCAAACTAACCCATCCGTGCAGTGATACACAATCTAAACATGAAACTATCACATACAAGTATGTATGTAACTATATATTGAGTTGTTCTCTAACAAGGACTTACATGAAGTCCTCAATTAAGAACTCATTTAATCGCACACTCAGAAACAAATCTTTCATCAAGAACCTTATTGCAGAATAAGGATGCATGTAAGAACAAAGAATTTGACTTGTTGAGCACAAAAGTCTATAAGATTACCTTCTTAAGACGGCGGTGCTTAGCAAGGGCCCAATTGGTCATGATAGAAGCAGCAACTATAAGAAAGATATACCCAGCAACTGTCTGTGTTGCTATATTGAAACCCAACCATTGATAGATCTCTGTAGTGTAATTTGCACATGTCACAATATTGAACAGAAAACCACGTGGGATCTGATATCCACCTTTCCCATCAGGGCTTCGCAGGTTCCTCAAAAGGATATGGCAATACAAGTTCGAGATTTGACATATTATCCCAATACCAAACCCAATCTTCATTTGGAGGTCACTAACAGGGGTGTAAAGTGGGTGATTCAGGTAGTAAGCTATGAAAGCGCCAAAGCTCCAATAGTAAGCACAATTACGGAATACATTGGAGAGTGGTGAGGTTGCATGGCTGAAGCGATGTATGAAAAATGTTTCCATAATACGTTTGAAGTAGTGGAAGCACCAGTAATACAGGGCATATGTCTGGACAGGGTGGATGACATGGTCTCCTTTGAAGCCCAAATAATCGTAAACAGGGAAGTAGTAAAAGATGGGGTAAAGGATCAAAGGGCCCAAATACTCAAAGAAGAAGAGTGTTCTGTATGACACTTGTGGACCTAGGTCCTTGAACACCACAGTTAAGTTGTCTGAGTTTCCGCTGATGTAATCTTGGAGACTCTTCTTGTAGCTAAGGACAACCGGCCTCTCTTTTGATCCTGGTTGGACGGGGAGAGTAAGCCGCTGTCTTGCAGGATAGAACTTTTTGGCTGTGATATAAGACATGAAATCATTTAAAAAAATAATAATCTTAACAGTAAATAGAGCCACCTATAGAAATACAAATTTCTTATTGAAGTTTGTAATGGAACAAGGTATATAAGGATTAAGGATAACTGAGCATCAACAATGACATAAACCAACCTAGAAAAATAACAGAAGTAAACAACAAATAATTCAGGCCAGGTACCAAAGTTCAAGTCTTGCTAACGAATCCAAAAGATCCTACGTGTTTAAGTAGTTGTACTTCTAAAACAAAGAAAGTGCACTGCACACCTAAGTTTCATAATTTATTCTTTATTTTCTCTCAAATTCTAATGATATTGATCTCGAAGTATATCAGATAATTTAGGTATTCAAATAACTGCAAAACAAATAACTCTTGTTTAGTACATTCTCTTTTAGGCATTTAAAGTGTGGATATTGAGGTGAAGCAGCTATCTTACTGGCATTTAGACAAGGTTCTTCAAACTTTTCATTGATCCTAAATTCAGTTTTCCACAAGCTTTCATACTTTAAATTCTTACATTAGCATCTATACATTATAACTCAAATAGATTAAAGGATGTTACCGTATAGTTTGTTTTCCGTAATAATGTAATATTTTCATAAGAAGAGGAATACTTACTAATCTCATGAAAAGACAATACTATCTACAAAAAAATAATATAACTAGTTAAAGATGCATATGCAAAACCCTATTCCTAAACATAAGCAAAAATGATGCAGAGCAACAAGCCTTCAAATCACAATTTGTAAGCTATAGATATAGCCCTCAAACAATCTTATTGTTTTCGTTAAAAGAGGATAATCAACCAGAAAAAAACACTTTCAATTCTCAACAGACTCTACTTATTCAGCTATACAAGTTCAAGAGAAAAAGAAGTATATCAGAACACTTACTTCGCTTATGGATTGCATCCTGCAGATCAGCTACTGTGGCCTGCAACACAAACAGTGACACCAACAAACTCAGAAAAGCTAACAATTAACTAAACTGAACCTAACCCAAATTCAAAATTCACATCCAAAACTTGAATCTTTAACTAAACTGAACAGAACCCAAATTCGAAATTTCCCATCCAGTGCAATCAAGTAATTTCTTGTTCGAAGATAATTTTGCTTTGTTTTCTCAGGAATGCAACAGATATTTCGATGAATCACAAAGTTATAAGATAAAAAAGAAGAAAAACTCCAGGAAAAAGAGAAGCATACAGAATCACTGAGCTCAAGGCCGCCCTTGACAACTTCTCGGCCACTCCGCGAAACTACGGTCACCTTCATCGTCGAGAGCACGTGAGAGCGACCCACTCGAGCAAATCGATCAAGCAGCAAACCCTTTTAATTCTTTCAGCAAATTCACGCATTTTCCATTCGAATTTCAGAGAGTTGGGAATCAATCGGAACTCGGAAGAAAGAAAGAAATGAGAGTGAGATCCGGAAATGGGCTCTTTCTCTTTAAGAGCAACTCCAGCCGTTGCTGGTGCTCGGGGGAGAGGCCCCTCAAAAGGCCCGAGGGCCAGTGGAATGCATCCCAGCCGTTTGGGAGCCCGAGCAGAAGTGGAGCCCGAGCAGGGAGGGAGTCAGTAGCCCACGGGCCTGTGGCCCGAGCCCTTTGAATATTTTATTTTTTTTCTTTGTGTCAGAGAGACAGAGAGAGAGACAGAGACAGAGGGCGAGAGCGAGGGAGAGAGGGAGCGGGAGCGAGGCCGGAGCTGGGTGGGTGTCGTCCCGCCGGGGCGGGGGGAAGGATGGGTCGTCGCGCGGGGGGGGGGGGGGGGTGGGTTGGGTGTCGTCGCGCCGGGGCGGGGGGAAGGATGGGTCGTCGCGCCGGGGGGGGGGGTTGGGTGTCGTCGCTCGTCGCGGGGGAGGGGGTGTCGCGGCCGGGGGCTGGGTTCTGGAGGGTCATCTGTTTGGCAGGAGCTGAGGTTGGAGCTGGAAGCTAGAGGGTCATCTGGGAGGGAGCGGGAGCGAGAGAGAGAGAGAGATAGATTGGGGTTTTTTTGGGAGGATGGATCTGGAGAGAGAGAGAGAGATAAAATTATTAAAGAAAAATAATAATATTTTATGATTGGATGAGAAAAAAAACTAATATTTTAATTGCTTATTGCCTGGGGGAAGGGCTCTATGGGTGGAGATGCAAATGGTAATTACTGTTCATTTATGGCAGTTACTATTCATTTAAGTCAGTTACTGTTCATTAGGGTGGATTGCATAGTGAGTTGCCTGGGGGGAAGGCTCCATGGGTGGAGTTGCTCTAATACCGACGTGAAATGAGTGTGGGAGTTAGCTTGGGGGATATCGGATGGATGTTATAATATTAATGGCGTGTAGTTGGGGTAGGAAATAATTATGATAGCTAAACTATCAATGCTGATGAACAACACTAAACCCCAAACTCCTACTAAATATGTACACTAGTGACTAGTCTGCGTGAATAAGTTTGGAAGGGATTTTCTATGATGGGGCCATGTTTTTAATAACCTATCCAATTTCGACGCGTGCTGTTTTATTGTTTATGACCAATCTCTAAGCATGTTTACTTATTTAAAATGAAAAAAGTCATGAATCAGAATAATATCAGGTTGTTAAGTATAGTTGTTTAGTTATCGAATAAAGTACTTATTTCACGATATTTTGTTACATGGTTGTTCAGATATGAAATAATCCTAGGTGAGCAGAAATACACTCTATATTATACGTGCAACCCTTTCATTTTTTTTAGTTCTTTATGTGTGAAAAACGATAATAAGTCATGAATTACTCGATCGTGCTTAGTAACTATAGTGTAACTTTCCTTACAATGGTTAATGTTGACGACAAAACTTTAAATATGTACTCATCATCTAAATCTATGGTTAAATGCTGACCATGCATTGAATTATAATTAATCAAATTAGTTAAGCCGTTGTTGCAAGTATTCAATGGTCTAACTAAAATCTGTAGATCTAAATGGCAATTACATTAGTTAAGCTACTACCATACATGTAATGGCATGGTAGGAGTACCAACTAGGAAGGTGCTGCAGCCTGCAGGACCATCATCCTTTTTGAAAAGACATTTTTAAAGAGGACCCCCCAGTCACCTCTGCGGCTTTGCCTATGACTTATGAGGTAGTTGCCACTTACCAGTGGAAAGTCCTCGATTACGTACGACTGACGGACGACGTCATCAATCTGATCCTCCTTACAAAAGATTGAGATCGCCTCTATTTAGTCTCATCCAACCCCACACTGCTCTCACACCTAATTTTGCTACCCTTACGGGTGCCGCACACTAAAAAATAACTCCTTAGGGTTTGTGGATAGACAAGCTGGGGATTGACACTGACACTGGTACTTTGACAATTCTCATCTTGTCTATATTAGAAAGGGAATGGATTCTCTCCTGAGCATCTGTTCAGGATTTTACTGACCCACACAAAAGAATCGTTGGATGAAAATCCAACGTCTATAAATAGGAGGGAGTCAGTAGGATCCGGAGCAGATGCTCATGAGAGAATCAATTTCCTATTAGGAAGAGTAAGTAACAGTGTGCCTAGAAATCGTATAAAAAGAAAGAACCATGTACTGCTGGTGCAATAAGAACCATTTGTTTCCAAAAGCAGAAAAACATCCACAGCTTCTGGATCTAAAGTGCCAAAAAGAACCAGAACGTGCAACTTTTCCATGCCACCCATCTTAAACAAAATCGCTAAACGAATTCCTGATTCAGTGCATCTCATCCTACAATAAATATGCTTTTTTCGACCTTTCCATTACGAAACACTTATCGTCAGACATCAAACCGGTTGAAGACTCGGTTCCATAACTGACCAAACAAGAATGCAGGCATGGTAGCAGTGAGTCAAAGAAAGCCTCATACTACCAAAGCAGAAGTTACATAACTACCAATTAAAGCACATAGGTATGATATGTTCATCCCAGTAATGATTAATGAGAATACATGAAGCCTCATAATTGGTTGAGCTTGAAACATTATATAACTAACAAGGAAACTCTGCAATGTCTGGTCCGATGGATTGGTCACTAGAAAGTAGGCACATCATCACAGACATCTCATTGAAATTCCTACTTTTCTTCGTCTCTTCTAAGTAATGTAAAAAAAAAAAAAAAAAAAAATTCATATGCGAATGCTATATGCAGTGTAAATTTCCGTATAATATCGACGAGTAATTACGCTAGTTATGTATATAACCTGTAAGAATAGACAATTGACAACAGGATTGTCGCAATCAAGCTATTATGCGTGTAGACAAACTTATATAAACCAGAACTGTTAGTGATTAAAATTGCAAAAACGATCTCCAAACTCTCAAGGAATGCTTCCCAGTACTCAACATGAACACAGGAAACGTACAACGAGAGAGAAGCAATATCATAAAACAAGCTAACATATCTGAGTTGAAAATCAAAGTACCATAACACTGGAGAACGAACAAATGGATTACAAAACATGAATTATTATTGAAAACAAAGAAACACTACAAATTCACCAAGATGGCTGCATAACACAAAGACACTACATTGTAACATACTTGTTATTCTGTAGTGTTACGAAGTATTATTATATATAGAAAACTAACATAACTCTTATAGACAAGGAAATGAAACCCTAATTCTAACGTGTTAGGCCCAAAAAAGTAAACATTAAAATAAACCTAAATACTAATACTTTCCAACACTCCTCATCAAACTCATGAGGGTAAACAATATGAGTTTGCCAACAAGTAAATGTGGATGCAGACTCCATTAGTGAGACATACATATAGGCTCTGCTGCGTGAACAGACAGACAAATAAGCAGGCTCCGCTACAAGTGAACAAACAAACAAGTGTAGACATATGATAGATGGATATAGACTCAAATGGCAGGTGACAAATAGATTCAGGTAGACATATTTTGTTTCAGAAGAGAATGCTTTGAATGTATTTTATTCTTCTCATTCATATGTATATATAATCATATACAATCCTACTGTAAACATGAAAGAATAATTACAAGACAATATCTCCTAAACTAGGAAACCCAAGATTAAAGGGATCCCGGAATAATAGGAAATCTACACAAAGTCAACACTCCCCCTCAAGTTGGTGCATATATGTCACACATGCCCAACTTGTCCAAAAATTTTGAGAATTTCTCACTAGAGTCGGCCTTAGTGAGTATGTCTGCCACTTAGTCCTCGGTCTCGATTGGAGGAACTTCAATTACTTTCCCTTCCAGCTTTTCTTTAATGAAAAATCTGTCAACTTCCACATGCTTAGTCCTATCATGTTGTACCGGATTATGAGCAATATCTCGTGCAGCTTTGTTGTCATAGAATAACTTTATTGGCTGACTATGTCTAACCCCCAAATCTTGTAACAGGAACTTAAGCCACAAAAGTTCACAAATGCCAATAGCCATAATTCTACAATCAACCTCTGCACTAGACCGTGCTACCACATTTTGTTTCTTACTTCTCCACGTCACTAGATTACCGCCCACAAAGGTAAAATTATCCAGATGATGAACGTCAGTCATCTATCGAACATGCCCAATCAACATCAGTAATAGTATATCCTTCAATTTTGAAATGCGTGAACAAAGTCCCTTTCCTGGACTTCCTTTCAAATAGCACAATATCCTCATAACCGCTTGCATATGTTGTTCCCCGGGATCGTGCATATACTGACTGACCACACTCAAAGCATGGGCAAGATCCAATCTTGTATGGGCCAAATACATTAATCTTCCCGCCAACCTCTGATATCTTCCTTTGTCTATCGGCACTTAAT
The DNA here is from genome assembly GCA_036320875.1 of Cotoneaster glaucophyllus. Taxonomy (NCBI): domain Eukaryota; kingdom Viridiplantae; phylum Streptophyta; class Magnoliopsida; order Rosales; family Rosaceae; genus Cotoneaster; species Cotoneaster glaucophyllus. Next base: position 24,477,328 of record CM070070.1, on the reverse strand, counting down.
TTAGATCTAAACTCAACTTCATCCCTTCAGCCAATGGAGTAGTGACCAGCTTGCATGCTGACATCCTGGTATCTTTCAACAAACAATAATATATTTTCTTTGGGACAAAAATATCCCGGACTTGCTTCTCAATACCTCGATCCCGAGGAAATATTTTAGAGACCCAAGGTCTTTCATTTCGAACTTTGTGGACAAATACTTCTTCAATTTCGATTGCTCAACCAGATCATTTTCGGTAACCACCATGTCGTCCACATATACAATGAGTGTCGTAATCTTCTCATTCTTGCGCTTTAAAAACAAAGTATGATCCCAATTGCTTTGTCTATATCCAAATGCCTTCATTGATTTAGTGAAACTATCGAACCAGGCCCTTGGTGACTGCTTCAACCCATATAATGACTTTTTAAGCCTACATACATTTCCCTTTCGCATGTCTGTTCTGGTACATCCTTGTGGAAGGTCCATATAAATTTCTTCAGTTAGGTCTCCGTGTAAGAACGCATTTTTTACATCGAACTGTTGAAGCGACCAATCTAGGTTTGCTGCCATAGATAATAGAACTCGAACGATATTGATCTTAGCTACTGGCGCGAAGGTGTCCGTGTAGTATATGCCATATTTCTGAGTGTATCCCTTTGCCACTAATCTCACTTTAAACCAATTAATTGTTCCATCTTCTTTGTACTTCACTGTATATACCCATTTACATCCCACATGTTTCTTGCCTTTTGGCGAGTCCGATAGTTCCCAGGTAGCATTCTTCTTCAACGACCTTAGTTCCTTGTTGATTGCTTCTTTCCATCTAGGATCCGCTAGGGCATCCTGCACACTGTTAGGAATATATACAGTAGATAATTGATTCACAAATGACTTATTTGATTCAGACAGGTAACAGGTAGACACATAGTTGTTTAATGGGTACCTCACTCTCGGGTTCTGGGTTGATTCACTCACTGAATATTTAGTTTTACACGTAGGGTCTGCATTGTAAGTGGGTTTAGGAATGCCTAGGTTACTCCGTTCTGGGAGACTACGGAGTTGTGGTTCATCTTTTGTAAGTGGGTTGCTGTGCAGTTGCTTATTCCTCGACAATGGGTTGCTGTGCAGTAGCTTGTTGCTCGGTAGTGGGTTGTTGTACAATGGCTTCTTTCTCAGTTCCATAATTAAACTTTCGAACTTCATCGCCTTGAAACTCCCCCTGAAGTGAGGACTCAGAGGAACCAAAATACATCTCCTTTTCATGGAAAGTGACATCGGCAGTGATAAACAATTTCTAGGTTGGATGGTGATAGCAACAATAACCCTTTTGAGTAGTAGCATACCCCATAAAAATACAACGAAGAGCTCGAGGTTCTAGTTTATTTTGTCGTTGGGAGGAGTGCACGTGGACAAAGGCCACACATCCAAGGACCCATGAAGGAAGGTTAGGAACTGGTGGACAATTTGTCAGAGACGGAATGGTCTGGAACGGTGTTTGAAAGTCTAGGGTACGAGACGGAAGTCGGTTAATAAGATAGGCAGCGAATGTGAGTGCCTCACCCCCAATAGTGTAGTGGAAGATGGGCCTCAAGAATAGAAGCACAAACCACCTCTAACAAGTTTCTATTTTTCCGTTCAGCCACCTCATTCTGCTGAGGGGTGTACGGATACGTAGACTGATGAACAATACCATGCATATAAAAAAAAGAGTGAAGTTCTGAATTAACATACTTTACTCCATTGTCGTTGCGAACCACCTGAATATTCATATTGTATTGTATCGAGACCATTTTGTGAAGCTTTTGAAAGGCCATACTAACATCACTTTTCGATTTTAACAAAGTAACCCAAGTAATTCTTGTACAATCATCAATAAACGTGACAAACCAATGAGGCCCACCAAGAGAGGCGATTTTCGAGGGGCCCCAAGCATCAGAGTGTACATCCATAAAAGGAACAGAACTCTTATTTAAACTTGTAGGAAAAGAAGTTCGACGGCTCTTAGCCATTTCACACACATCACACTTAAACTGAGAAACATCGTTTTTCATGAACAAACTAGGAAATAACTTATGCAAATAACCAATCAAAGCATGGTCGAGATGACGGTGCTACATCCAGATGTCGACCTCTTTATTAGTCTCTGTTAGAGTCTCATTCACTAACAATGCTTGAGTGAGCAACCCCGAGCTACTGGAATTCAACTCGAGGAAATACAATTTCCCTCGTCTAATACCATAACCAATCGTCTTCCGCGTCTGGATGTCCTTAAATACACAAAAATAAAGCCAAAAAACAACCAAACAGTGTAAGGTAAGGGTTATTTGGGCAACTAACAATAAATTATAATTTAAGGAGGGAACCACAAGGACAATATCATGTTTCTTGGTATCAAAAAGAGAAACAATTCCCTCCCCAAGAACTGGGCCGACATCATCATTAAGGCATTAACCTCGGTGTAGGTGGCGTTGTTTAGCGATGAAACCTGTCTAGAATCACAAGTCATATGTTCAGTAGCTCTGGAATCAATTATCCATGTATTATTCATAACAAAAGCGAAAACATTAAGTGCCTTACCCTCGGTACCTGCCGCGGCAATCAAAGCCGATGCTTGGCTTGCTACAGTTGCTTAATCATCCTTGATTTATCCAACAGAGGCTCAAGGTTTGTTGAAGCAAGGATCCCGTGTCTTATCCCAATTCTCGGGATACCCAATCAACTCAAAGCACCTACTCTTGGAGTGTCCCATCATACCACAGTGTGGACATTTACCCAGAGGACGATCACGATTTCTTGGCCAGTTCATGGTTGTCCGGACTTACTCTCAGACCCACCTCGGTCAGTTCGGTTAGAGGGAGCTCAGGCCTTGATTGCCATTGCTGCCGTTTTAGAACGTTGGTCCTCCATTTTCATGGCTTCCTTGCGATCTGCTTCACGCCAAACATATGCATAAGCAGCTTGAAGTCCGAGCGATGGATCTTTGCGCAATATTTCTCCACGAACCTGATCAAACACATCATCAAGTCCTACAAGAAATAAATACTCCCTTTGTCACTCAGTTGTTTTCTGAAATATCTGGACATCTTTGTCACATATTATGGCCACCTTGTTAAAGTGGTCCAATCCCTGAAATATCTCTGTCAGCTCTCCAAAGTAGTTAGCCTAAAACCGTCTATTCTACCTAAGACGTAAAGCCTTCTGATTCAATGAATAAATTCTGGCCTCATCATTCTCATCAAAATAAGCAATCTTGAGATAATCCTAGATTTCTTTCGAAGTTGACAATCGAATGTAGCGTTTCATAATTTCCGACTTCATCGACGACAAGAGCCAACTCTTAATTCTCTGATCTTCAAAGAGCCAATCATCATATTTAGGACCATCCTCTTTGGGTGCCTTGATGGACCCATGAAGATATCCCATCTTTTTCCTTCCAGCAATATGAATCTGAATAAGAGGAACCCATAAATCATAGTTCTTCTTATCTCCCAATGTTAAAGTTTGAATTATCCGACTGCACCATAACTGGGGCAGTAACGGGAACCACCTTGCTATCCTCGGCAAACATCTTCCACTAAGAATGGTAATCTGTGCAGCAGCAAAGGTAGGAGTTCGGAACAAAAAATGGTCGTTGGAATCTGGCAGACTTTGGTAACACCCCAAGAACCTAGAACAATACTCGAGCAGCAACGACACACGTCGCTCGCTGCAGTTGGGGAAAAAAAAAAGAGAACAACAATGACAACAAGTCGCTCGCTGTGCGTCGGAGACGGGAGGCGCAGCAGTGGTGCTGGGCACAGCACGACAACACAAACCCAGTTAGGGTTCAAAGTTTTTCTTTCCTTTTTTTACCACCTGGCTCTGATACCAAGAAGAGAATGCTTTGAATGTATTTTATTCTTCTTATTCATAGGTATATATAATCATATACAATCCTACAGTAAACATGAAAAAATAATTACAAGACAATATCTCATAAACTAGAAACCCAAGATTAAAGGGATCCCGGAATAATAGAAAATCTATACAAAGTCAACAGTTTTGAGCAGACAGATGTTGGAAGTATGGACCCCGTCACAAAACGGACAAGATTTCTATATCTCAACTGCACATCAACAAACAAATAGACAATTCCAATCTATCACCAGGTCAACGTCACTCGAATGATCAATCTAAGCACTCGAGTAACATTGACCACTCGAGTGACATTCATAGGAAACTTCCAAATAGGCCACCAACCCATGTGGGCCTCAAAAATGCTTAAACCAAAATTTTTTTCCCTAGACTGTGTGAGCTAAAACAAAAGGCCTGTTTTTTTTTTCCTTTTTTTTTCTTTTCATTTTTCTCTCATTCATTTTACAAAAATGCTACTCTTACCACATATTTGTACAATTACTCTTCATTTTCTCTGCGTCCTTCTTCCATTTTTTTTCGTCTTGCTTTTTTCCTTGGCTTTTACCTGTGGTGTTCTCCAGATTTCATTGGTCTTCTCTAGGTTCCAAATTGTAGGTGTCGGGTTGTCAAGTGGGAGAGATTTTTCAGTGTGACCGGTACACGGGGTGGTACACCACATGTTATTAAACAAATGGTGAGATATGTGTGCTAAAAAGTTAATAACTTAAAAAATAAAATTTCCCACAATTCCTATTAAAACACGTGATGTACCACTTGTATTCCCGTCACAACTAAAAATTTCTCGTCAAGTGGGGGCGAGTACGATAAGAGGGTGCAGCCGTGGTTCCAAATAGGTCGTGGAGATTCAAACTGGTCATCTCGTCTTTATCCAACAAGAAGCAGTGGTGGTTCCAACGAGTTCCGGTTCAGAGGGATGGCGGCGGGTCTGTGGTGATTCATCAAGTCATATCGTGAGGGACAGGGCAGGTGCAATGCGGTGGCTTCGACTGCAGGTAGGTGGTCACAACGGTAGAGATGGATCCAGATGAGGAAACGGTGCAGGATGCGGGTCAGGTGCAGGTTCGTCAGACAGGTTGCATGGGCGCAGGGCAAACGCTGGAGTACGGAGTACGGAGTACGGGACAAGAACAAACAAGTAACAATGAACAACAAAAACTTGTTTTTTTGGACTACAAGAACACGTTTGTTCTTGAAGAGAGAAGTGGGGGAAGAGGAAACGGTCTAAATGGTACCAGGAGTTTGAAGATTTATCGTTCCCAGGAATTAATGTGTTTGCATTCATTCACACAATTTTTGCATTTGGATATAAATTTTCATTGGAAAATGTAGTCTCTAGATATTTTTTTTGGTAATGTGTAATGTCAACGGACCAAATAGAGAATGATAATGAAAAGGATATCAACTATTAAAATTATATGACGTGGTAGTTGAGGATCGGATTATTACTTGTTCATTAACGTGTTTATTTTCTATTTGTGACACATCATATAATTTGAAAATTTGGTCTAAAAAATTGGTCTTCCTGGCATTACTCAACCAAGAAAGTAAATAGAAAATATTTCTACTATTAAATACAACGCAACACAAATTAAGCTTATCGTCTCAAATTCTTAATATTGTAGCATCAACAGAACTAAAAAATGATTAATAGTTGGTCAAGTGATTGAGAGCATTTACCCTTGCACTAAAACGAAAAGATTACGATGATGAACCCTAATTGATTCAATTTCCATACACGACTTTGACAATTCCTCGACAAGTTCAGCATGACCCTGCTGGCACATAGCAACAAAGGACTATATTGTGCCTGGTTCAAGATAGAAATATATATAAGATTTTGACCCACATCTTAAATCACAGACCGCTCTTTCTTGACACTCCAAAATTATCATCATGCACTCATTTCTTTAAACAAAGAGAAATGTGTGGAAACACGAGTTCAAAACTAACTTAATAGTTGAAACATTATAACCAAATTATCAAGAAGAATTACAAAGTAGGACCGGCATAAGTAAAAGAAAAATACTGTTTCAGTCTTTAGCATGGCGTGATCTATGTTACATTATCTTCTCAATTCCCTCACAGGCTGTGTCATTGGTGAGAGTAATCCCCTTCGTCTGCCCGGTCAACATGTCTTCAGCAGATACATTCAAAATCCCATTGGAATCAATATCAAAGACGATATTGAATTTAGGAACTTCCCTTGGAGCTGAAGGAATATCTTTGAGCCTAAAATCACCCAGAAAGTAGTTATTCACAGTTGTTGTACTCTCACCCTCATAAACGGCGAATCTAACAACTGCTTGGTTGTCATGGCGAGTAGTAACAGTATAATTCTTCTTCACGGGCATTTTGGTGTTTCTTGGAATCACAACAGTCATGTCACGTTCGAGCCCAGTCTCCACCCCGAGTGATAGAGGTGTGACATCCAACAAGGTGAGGTCTTGAAGCTTCTCATTTCCCTTCCCACTTAAAACTGCAGCCTGAACAGCAGCACCATAAGCTACAGCCTCATCCGGATTAATGCCTTTGCACAATTCCTTACCGTTGAAGAGATTTTGTAAGAGTTCTTGCACCTTAGGAATTCTTGAAGAGCCACCAACAAGAACAACATCGTGGACGCTGCTAACATCCATTTTAGCATCCTCCAAACACTTGTTCACCGGCTCCATACACTTGATAAAAAAATCTCTATTGAGTTCTTCAAATTTGGCGCGAGTAATAGTTGTATAAAAATCAATACCCTCATGCAAACAGTCAATTTCAATGTCAATCGAAGACGCAAAGGAAAGTCTCCTCTTCGCCTTCTCGCAACTATTTTTTAACCTCCTAAGAGCTTTGGAGTTTCCAGTCACGTCTAAATGATTCTTCCTCTTGAATTGCTCAACACAATAATTCACCAGTTTGTTATCTATGTCTTCGCCTCCAAGGTGAGTATCTCCAGCAGTAGCTTTCACATCAAACACACCATAACTAATGGTAACTAGTGACACATCTAAAGTACCGCCACCAAAGTCAAACATCATCACATTTCTCTTGCTGTACCAACCGGCCTTCTTGTCGATGCCATAAGCAATAGCTGCAGCAGTTGGTTCGTTGATGATATGCATCACCTGTAGGCCAGCAGTGATAGCTGCATTTTTGGTACATTAGCGCTGCGAGTCACTGAAGTAAGCAGGGACTGTGATCACTGCACTCTTAACTATTGAGCCAAGGAAGGCCTCAGCTGTCTCTCGCATCTTTGCCACAACCATGGATGATATTTCTTCAGCAGAAAACTGCTTCTCTTCGCCCTTATAAGTAACTACAATGATTGGCTTATCATCAGCGCCTTCAGTGACCTTGAAGGGCCAGAGCTTCAAATCATTTTGAACAGAAGCGTCGCTGAACCTCCTACCAATTAACCGCTTTGCATCTGAAATTGGTGCCACATTTAGAAACACAATAAAACAAAGAAACTTTGAAGAGAAACTGCAAATTTCTGAATAAAACAAGAAAACTCGTGATGGCATATACTAAAACTTCACTGGCTTTTTCATCATTACAATTATTCATATTACAACCATCCCATTAATTAGAATAAATGAACACAATGTGTGTGTGTGTAAGTATATATAGCGATCAGACGAAAGTAGTGGGAAAAAAGAAACAGGTTCTAAACAATTACAACATCCACCGAATCACAGGAGATATGCATTTGATTATAAACCTGAGGAAAAGGAAAAATATTTTTCTAGATGTGCATAAGGCAAAGTTAAACTTACCAAAGATGGAATTGACAGGGTTCCGAATGACCTGGTTAAATGCTGCATCACCTACTAATGTCTCAGTATCATTGAAAGCAACATGAGATGGAGTGGTTCTATTGCCCTGGTCATTCACTATGATTTCAACATGATCGTGCTGCCACACAGCCACACACGAGTACGTTGTGCCCAGATCAATACCAATTGCGTGGCCGCCTTCTCCTGCCATTGTCAGCCCAAAAACTCGAAGAAGAAGAAGAAGAAGAATGATCACAGAGAAAACTAGTTAGGTCGGAGTTATAACCAGGGGCAGTGCTGGGGGACGCAATGACCACATTTTAAAACCACCTTGGAATGCAATGAGTCTCCAGAATTAATGTTAGGTTTATTTTTCTATGCCTAAGATTCATTAATGCCAACGCACACCTTTGAAATGTTAATATACTAAATCTGCAACACCTTTTCAGCTACCTTGCTGCCTTAGAGCTTTATAAATTCTACAAACGAGAAATGCTAAGGAAAACTCTTACAAAGTGAGATTCTATATGGACTCTCTGTTACCTCACATTTTAACGTTAATTTTCATGTCAACATTATAAAACCTTGTGCAAAAAACATTAAGTGGCAGAGAATCCATGGAGAGTCTCACATTTGAGAGAGTCTCCTTAACATTTCTCTTCTACAAACATCAAAAGTAATAACCCAAAACCTAATATTTGTCTGTCTTATTTTTATATTGTGGGTAATGCTAAAAAGTCAACTTTTTAGACCACATTTAATAAACTATATGATGTGATTTTTTTCTTATTGAATAATTGATTAATGTGTTTATTTTCTACTGGTGACATCAAATGGAGTAGGTTCTGTGCGTTGCGACTGGTATGATAAGTCACAAAATCGGGTACTCTCGAGTCTGATGAGTCAATAATATACTATATATTTTACCATATTATTAGTATCAATTTATTAGTTATTTTGTGATAAATGTGATACTTTGACTTATATTTCCAATGTAGGGCATTCGATTTCTTCTTGAGTAAAAAGTAATCAAACGGATGAATTTTGGAGTGATTCTAATTGAAGAATGTTTGTGAGGCTTTCAAGATGATTATATCAAAATTCCAGATTTTTCTACTAAACTGTTTGAACGTGGCAATAAAATAAGGACCCAGCGCGCAGCTTTCCCAGATTGACGTTTCTGGACGTTTTGGGTATTTTGAAGGTCAAGATGACATATTTTAAGAAAGATACCTTCTGATGATTTGTTAGGGACGTCTCAAGCTTTAAAAAGAGATCTTTAAAGACCAAATAGGAATTGATTTGGTTGGTCAAAAGATGGATTTTCTATGCAGTCCGAATTTTAGTTTAAATAGGAAACCTTTTATTTTCTAGTTATCTTATTCTATTATGTTTTCTAGTTTTTAGAAGACATTTTCTAGGTAGGATTTTATTTTGTAGTAGTATAAATAAGGCCTATTTAGCCATTAGAGAGTGGAGAGAACATCCATGTTCTTAATAATATTTTGTTTTATGATTGTTAGTAACTAGTTTCGTTTGCTATGGCGAGACCTCGAGCCTTAGCAAGAATGTAGTTTCTTTTTAATTTACTTATGATATTATGCACACAAGTTTTGAATTATTGATCACCGTGTTTGAAACTATCTAATTATCTTGATGATTGACCACCATTAAGATATTTAGAAAAGTAATTTGATGCAATTTTGGAGAAGGATTGTCCCTGGAATTGACTAAGGCTTCTTGTGGTTAATATGTATAACTTCTTAGGATGGACGACACATCTTAAGAGTTATATTGTTTTTCAAAAGGATTTCACAAAACTTAATGTGTCTTGCATGTTCACATTCGATTTAGACATGTTAGATATACGTTCTATGTTGGAGGTTCCAAGTAGGATATATATTAGGAAAACCTAACCTTCAAATATGCATGCGTAAGTCATAAGTAATTGGAAGAACTACGTAGGATTGTTAAGGTGATCGCAGAACCTAGTGCTTAAATTTATTTTCAAAACTATTTTCTTTTGGTTTCTTTACTTTGCCAATATATTTAATTATTTTTAATTAAATTCATTTTTAATATTTTAGGTCATAAAATCAATCTCTTCCAAACTTTGTTTTCAAATAATTAATTAAGATTTGGTTTTAACATAAATTATTCATTAAATCCTTGTGAAAAACGACCTTTCTTGAGTTACTATACTACAATTACGTTGTTCTCTTGTAAGTATTTTTATCCCTACTTTTGCAAGTGGTAGAAATCCCTATCAGAGTTGAAGAGACATAAAGAATAAGCCTTTTTGAACAAGGGAGCCCATTTGTTTTTTCTTCCTTATTCCTGAAAGAGTGTGCTATCTACACACATTTTTTTTACTTCTCACACACTCTCTTAACTTCCGGCCGTCAGATCGAATGAATTGAAGAATATCAAAGGTAAAAAAAATAATAAAGAATATGAAAGAAGTAAAAAAAGTTGTGTGGATATCACACCCCATTCTTGAAACCATTTTGTTATCAATTGCAGATAAATGTAACGCTTGAATTTTGGAAACAACTTAACATAAAAAAAAAATAAAAAAAAAACGTCAATCCAATGCTCAACTAGCTTTTGCATGAACAAATGGATTGAAAATGGAATGCAGAGACTCAACAAAAGAGAAAATGCCAACGCACCATTATTCAACTGAATTCTAATTAATTATTAAGCAAATACTAATGCTCCAATCCGATCCAGCCGACCATACAGGGCTTTAGTTCATTTTCTCAATTCCTTCAAAACTCACTCATCATTGTAATCCCTTTCTTCTGGCCGGTGGCCTCGTCTTTGGCGGAGACAGTCAAGGTACTATTGGCATCAATGTTGAAACAAACTTCAAATGAAGGAACATGTTTTGGAGCTGGAGGAATATCATTGAGAGTAAACTTACCCAAAAAATTATTGTTTTTCGCTATGCTACTTGCACCCTCATAAACAGGGAAAACTGCCGAAACTTGATTGTCATAGGCGGTAGTTACTTTAATTTTCTTCATGACTGGAATTGTAGAGTTTCTTGAAATTGCAACATTCATGAATAACTCAGAAGTACCGGGTCTTTGACTCTCAACTCCAAGTGATAGTGGGGTAACATCCAAAAGCGTGAAGCCTTTAAGCTTACCATTCCAATTCCCACTCAAGACGGCAGCTTGAACTGCTGCTCCATATGCTATAACTGTTGGAATTTAATATAGCTGCAAACGTAGATTACAAACATGCATCAAGTACTGTGATTAAGTTCAGACCTTGTGAAGCCATTGATCGCAGGGAAAGAAAAGGAAATCTTCTACTCAAGGATGACCTTATTATGTTCTTTCTAGAATAAGACTAGATTTTCTGATATATGAACGTGTTCCTCTTGAGCAGGGACTTATCGTTTTTATAAACGTGCAACCATAACAGTTTCCTCTTATCAAGGAAAACGGTTTGTTCAAAACACATGTCTATAGTGCTCCAACGTGGGATATCCACTCACCATCATGTTTAACCCTTAATGTCCTACTTTAAAGGAAAGAAGTTTATTCACCTATTAACTTTAACTGTTCTCAGTTTCCACTAAACACAAAATTCGAATGAGATAAGTTTAGAGTCCAATAGGGTTCCAACATTCTCTCACTTGGACCTAAACTCATCGTCTTTGTTTTGAGCAATGTTTCTACTAACAACAGTTCCTTAGTGATCACATGAGTTAATAAATAAATAAACACATCCTCACACATACACCATGAATGACTCAAGTCATAGAACTTCAGAAAAGTTTGCACAAAATGGTGCAACCACTCTGAAATCACTATAACATTCAATTATTCACGTATGATGCTTAAACATGTTAGCTATAAGAGAGCTTTACTGTATGCTCCCACTATTTTTCCCATTACCTTAACGTTGCCTTAGTTAGCAATAATCCAACTTCAACTTTTTTTTGAAAAGTAGGATCAAATAGCCACCTGAAAAGCTTTCAAAAACAATCGAGCTTCATTGCAAAAATATCATTTATATGATCATAGCTTTTCAGCCAAGTCTCATTAATGATTACTAGCTCAAATCAAAAGCAGTACATGAAATAAATTTTGAATTCATCTATTGCAATAAACAACTACAAAGCAAATAAGACAAGACTAAGTTTTACTCCCACATAGTCACGAAATCAAAAGACTCTAGTACCCCCATTTTCGCAACGTGTTGCTTGAACACTGCAACTGGTAATTGTTTGGTGAAGGGATCAGCTATCTTCGAACCAGTGTCAATATGTTCAATTACCACCAAACCACTTTTGACATCCTCTCTAACAAATCGATATTTGATGTCCATCAATCTATTTGCAGAAGACTGCTTGTTATTCTTAGAGATGAATACATCGGCTTTGTTATCGCAGTGTGTAACAATGGGTCTTGAAATAATGTCCATGATTCCCATTAGATTGACCAAATCCTTGGCCCATAGTGCTTTTTGTTTGGCTTCAAAAACAACAATATATTCAGCTTGCATGGTCGATGTCGCAAGTGTGGATGCAAATTTCTTCCTCCTTGATCTTGGACAAAATTACACCTACAAAACAATTAACACCTTTGGTCAAGGCCAAGAGCCTCACGCGCCCATGATGAATGGGGGGGGGGGGGGGGCTTTGGCCGAAGAACCTCCGATGCCAAAGTTAGAATTTAGAGAGAAATAGTGTTTAGAGAATTTTGGGATTTTTGCAAGAGTGTTGGAATGAGTGTTTGGTGAAAATGGGAGCCTATTTATAGGGCTAGGCCAGTCCACTTAGGAGAGAAAGTGGCCAGCCAACTTGTGGATTTTTTGTTGAATTTGTGGGGCTAATTAAATATGAAAGAAATAAATGGGGGGGGGGGGGGGGGGGGGTTATCAAATTGAATGACTAACTTTATTTGGGTAATAAAGTGGAGAAAATAAGAAAGGTAAGGAGCAAAGGGAGGTGGCCGGTTTTGATTAGCTTTTGGGATTAATTTGGGTGACTTATTTGATATAATGGGTGATTAAATTGGTGATTAATGGATTAATTAGGAATTAATCCATTAATTAGCCAATTAATCTCTATTTATATGAAATAATTTGTAGGTTATTGTCACGCCCCAAACCAAGTATTAAGGTAAACCTTGGGTTAGGACGTGAGTCACACCTTAATTATAACTTAACTAATATAATTAAGTCTGTGACTTGAAATAAAAACAGGTTTAACTCACTTGGAATATAATTCAACTGAACAACATATCATTATTGAAAATTTCTGCTAAGATTACAACTTATGAACTACTCAAAGTTCACACAAAAGTAGTTCTTTATTCAAACAAGAAAGCAAAAGCCAACAAGTTCATCTTTTTATTTCTTTATACATATTTACACAACGGACAGCAAGCAGACTTTAAGTTTCTGGTTCTGTACCTGCAAAATTTAGTTAGGGTGAGCTTAAAAAGCTCAGTAGGGACCTATACCTTCATTACTAAAATATCAGAGAATAGTTAACATAGCAGAATTTAGACTAAAATCAGAACGAGGCATAAGAATGCAATGCAAATGTCTTAACTATACCCGTTAATCCACATAAGTAAACACCCAGACCTTGTACGTCCCATTCTGTACTTATACCACTTGATCCCGAGTGTTTAAGTATATGAACTAACCCCCATCCCTAAACATCCCTGAACTCCCCTTTTTGTTAGTCATCTTGCCTAAACTCTTCGTCTCCAGTCCCGAATTACCCTTAAAGAATCTGTGCACTGTGGGCTCGCCTGAGACCTGGTGCCTACTAAGAGTTTGGCTCAACTACACAAAAACTAATAGCCACTACCTTAAGGGTGCGTTTGTTGCACCGGACTGTCTTGGACTGGACTAGCTGCAGGGACTAAGCTGGACTGACTTAGATTAGACTAAGCTGGACTAACTTAGTGAAGCGTTTGGTGCAGTGTCGGACTAAGAAACAGGATAATGAAAATTCTTTTTTTTGGAAACTAATGAAAATTCGAGTTAACATTAGTCAATTGTCATTTTTAATTTACTTTTGCCCTTAAAAAACAAATATTATTATATCATTCCATAAAAATATCTTCTACCATTGGAAGAAGAGAACCGATACAAACCAACCACATTTCTCAAACTTCTGGATTCCTTTTCTTTTGTCAATCTCTCTCTCTCTCTCTCTCTCTCTCTCTCTCTCTCTCTCTCTCTCTCTCTTCACTTCCTCTCACATTAACCACACCCACTTCAAATCCCACTCTCTCTCTTCACTTCCTCTCACATTAACCACACCCACTTCAAATCCCACGGCAAGCTCATCCCAGTCGCCGCCGACAATCAACATCACCCACTTCACATCCCACGGCAAGCTGAAATTATGCAGAGGCTTCGTCCTCTCGGTACCCATCGCCATGGACTTTGCTGCCTCTGTTTCTCACGCCTTGGAATTTTCTGGGAAGAGGGAAGAATTTTTATTGGGATTGTTGTTTTCATTTCGCTTTTTTGTTTCGGATATGGGCATGGGTGGGCTGGGTTTCAAATCTGGGTTTAAGATCTGGGCATGGAGGCAAATGGAGTTGCAGAGAACATCCTTGTAGACGGAAGAAGGAAGAATTTTTATTGGGATTGTTGTTTTCGTTTTGCTTTTTTGTTTCAGATATGGGCATGGGTGGGCTGGGTTTCAAATCTGGGTTTAAGATCTGGGCATGGAGGCAAATGGAGTTGCAGAGAGCATCCTTGTAGACGACACAGTTGCACACAACCAATTTCGGAGACGGGATTAGCAATCCCAAACGTTTTGAGAGGCCTCGCTAAGACGACGCAGTGAAGGACTTAGTCGGCGCGAGTCCGACTTAGTCCCATTAAACTTTGTCCCGCTTGCACCAAACACTGAACTAGTAAGCCAGTCTAGTCTAGTGAAACTTAAGAAGGTCAAACAAACGGGCCCTAAATTCCCAAAGACAATCCTACTTTACTCCCACATCATAAATCTGAATTTCATTTCAAACATTTATACTCAAACAATCATCAGAAACAGCATTCATATTCAACTGGAATTCAATATGAATATCAAACTTGTATGTGTACTTAAGTAAGAAATAATCAGATTAATACATATAGAAGGTTTCCCAGAACCCCCTACCTTGAATTCGATTAATTTTGCTCTTCTGAAAAACCTAATCAGATCACACAAAAACACATCCAAAAGTATAAACACAAGTAACAAATATTAGAAACCAAACTAAGTGCTAAATCACAAAATTAATATTATCTAAAGAAAGTACATAAATTCTGGAATCTTATACTCAAATAATGCCATTCAAATAAGGTAAAGAAGACTAGAAAGGAATCTGAGATAGAAATTAGATGTGGTAAAAACAATGCTTTACATCTCCAGAAAATCTGCAGAAAAACGGCATTACTGAACCAACTTTAGACTCCTTTTTGAACATTCAAAACTAAACCAAATCGTGTAATATTACATGGGTTTTGAAGTTTGGGTTCTGTACTTTAAAAGCATATAAAGTTTGTAGAAAACGGAACTCTCAATTGGAAGTTATGTCCAAACAAAGATGGGGTCTTGAAACTGAAAATCCAGTTTTCTGCTGCTGATTGGCAGCTCGCGACCCAAGTTCAAACAAGGTTTTGGTTGATCAAAACTCAACGGAACTGAGTGAAAGCAATTGGGTTACGATCATAAACATATGTATTCTTAACACACTAAAAATCTTCTCCAAAGGAGCACATATAGACCTATAAATTAAGAGCAAAATAAGGCTACTTGAAACTTGAGTTTTCTCTGCAATAATTCAATTTTCTGCAACTCACATATCAGTACACTTCCAATTCATATAACAGAATCCAAAACACTTCCAGGTAGTCCAGAAATCATGTATACAATACCCAAATATAATATGACTCAAAATTAACAAGAAATTGACCTTTTGAACCAAACCCTTAATCAAAAAATTTGATCTACACACCCAATCCGAGTTACCAAACTCTAATTCTTGTTCAAATTCGTTCGTTGAATGATAGAAAACCCTAAATAAAACTAAGAACTCCAAATATAAATCATGGCAGTTTCAATTTCACTTAAAGAAATTAAATTCGAAAAAATGAAAATAAACAAAGAACAAGAAATTTACCCTTCAAAACTCCGAATCCTTCCTCCCAAATCACGTTCTCTAACTCTCAATTTCTCAGCCCTTTTCGATTTCTGATGCTTTTCCCACTTCTCTGCAACCCCTTTTATAGTTTCTCTAATCCTTCCCAATCCTATCAGAGTCATGATGAAAACTTAGCTTCCTAGGCCATCCACCTCCTGCTTGTAGACCTCTGTGGCTCTTCTCCGTTCACCCTCTGTCGAACACACTCCTTGGTGAAACAGGAGATGAACAGCTCTCTAAAGCACACTCCTTAGATCAATCAAACTTCGACCCATCACACTAAATCCTAATTTCTACCCGATTTAAGTGTGAGGAAAGAAGATTTTTTCCTAAAGCTATGGAAGAGTCATGAACCTTCTCATGGCTTCCTTGTTTCTATCGCAGGAAATAAGAAAGAAAATGAAATGACTTTCCTTTCCTTTCCTGTTTTCTTTCTACGTAAATGCCCTTTTTTTTTTTTTTTTTTTTTTTTTTTTAAAGCTACTTAATTATTGTACCCAAAAATAAAAATCCTTATTTGCCTTAAAACAATAATAATAATGACAATAAAAATAGATAAATAAAAGTATAGTATTAAAAGCTACTAAACAAATAAAAACTAAGCAGACTAAAATTTTGTATAGAAACAATTATAATCACACTTCACTCTTAATTAAACGAGGGATATTACAGTTATGAAGTAATTACCTAAGATGAGGATGGATGAGATAACTTTGAATTTGTTACCTTTTTTTGGGCACTTTTGACTTGGTTTAGGGATGATTGCCTGCTGCTCGCGTGTAGGAATCCCAATATGCCTCAAGGGTATTTTTGTCCTCTTTTACCCAAGAATCCACGTGTTGCCTTGTGATTATTTTTGGCTCCACAAATGCCCCCACACCTGTTGGGCTGCTCGCAGGAAAGGGCAACATGTGTATAGATTTTCTCGCTTTAGGAAACTCTGAATTGCTTCCTATTTTGTTGTTGATTCTCTCTTTTAATAGGAAATTAGATCATTCTAGGAAGTGGAAATAAATTTCTCTCAAAGCCTATTTAAGTCCACCTTAAGTGGGTAAAGCAAGGGTAGCTGCTTGGCTAGAGCAAAATAGGCCCTTGCTCTATTAGATCATTCTAGGCAAGAGCCACTGCTTGGGTTGCTTGGCTTGGCTAGAGCAAGGGTAGCTTGAGCGGCTGGGGCCGCGAACTGAGGCGCTGGGGCGCAGTGCTAGGGTAGTCGCATGGCTCATATCCTTTAGGCCCTTGGACCTGACGAGGGCCAAGCTGGCGATTGAGAGAAATGAGAAGGTCATGGGCTTCATGGGCAGCTGGAATGCTGGGTATTCAGACCTTCTGCTTGCTAGAATGCTGGGTTGAGCTCCTCTGCTGAGTACCGCAAATGGCGTTAGCTGCTTAGTCCTCTTTGTCGGGAGAAAAGTAGGCTGCTCCAGAGAGAGGAGGTAAAGAGGATCAAGGCTGATGCATTGGCTTGTCTGAATGCTGTTGTGTAGCCTATTATGAATGAAGGTGGAAAGAAGAGATCTTCCCGCCTGCTCAAGAGATGCCAGTTGGGAAAAACTGAAGACTTCCTCCGTTTCTTGTGAGGGTCTGCTTGCTGCCGAGAGGCCTGTGATGGACATGACTTCTTCCAATGGGAAGAAAAATAAGGCTGCTAGATCTGAGCATGTGGCGTCTGCCATGCCGAGAATGGCTTGTACGATTGCTGATAAAATTGCTCAACGTAAAGGTCATTTCATGCCCCTAGTGCCGAAGCATATACCAAGACGTCCGTTAGGAGCCAAGTCTGGTTCACCGTTGGACTCTGTTGCTAAGGTAGCGCCAAGGCCCACTTCCTCTGCTATTGAGACTGATTCGCCCACTGGGAAGGAAGAGACTGCTAGCATGGGCAGCTGTGAGAAATCCAGTAAGCCTGCTTCTAGGGAGGCTGATGAGATCTGTGTGCTCTTGAAACCAGATCTGCTTGAAGACACGGACGCTTGTGCCAAGTTTGTTGATGGCGTTAGAAAGGTTTGCTTGCCCAAGTTCCTTTGCGAAGCATACGACATAATATACAATGACTGATCTGCTTGCTATGATGCAGATATAGCAAGGCTGCCAAGGAGGGTGGCGAAGACTATGGCAGCTGAAGCTTATTCCTCAACCAAGGAGATTAAGAGGTTGGATTCTGAGCTCGTTGCTTTGAAGGGGTCTAATATTTCTGCCCCCATTTCTCTGCAGCTTTAGACCGTTCGCCAAGAGATCGTTGACTTGAAGACTAGGCTTGATGTGATCCAAGTTAAGTATGAAAAGATGAAGATCTTGAGTTTGCAGTTTCTGAGCTTCGTTTCGCTGCTTATGCAAAGGATGAAGAGTTAATTGCTGCTTATAATCAAGTGATCAACTTCAAGATAATTGTCAATAGGCTTGAACCCCAAGTGTTGCCACTTTAAGGTGTACTGAAGATCAACGAAAGTCTAAAGAAGGAAATGGATGAGCTGCAGCGCGTCCGTGTTGGTCTGCTCGAGGAGAATGAGCAGCTGAAGGGTGAGAAGGATGGGCTCAAGGTTTCGAGACCTTCTTTATTTCTCCGGAATACTTGTTCACCTTTACTTTTAAGGCCTCCATTAGTGAAGTAGTCGGAGATGTTGGTGCCCAGGCTGGTGCAGCCGGGGTGAAGAGCCGGATGGTTCCGCTGCTGAAGGTGTGGCGACCGAGTAGTCGTGGAGTGTCCAAGCTACTGAAGAGTAGTCTTCTAGGTCGTCTTTCGGATTTTCTTTGTTTCCCTCATTGCTTTTTGCTTTGCTTGGACTTCTTTGGTCTTTGCTAGTTGTTTATCAATTTTGCTAGAAAATTTAATAAACTTGCTTTCTTCGCTTTTCTCCATCCTTGCTTCTTTTGTTCATGCCTTAACCTTTAGACTTTATAGACCAGTGGAAGGCGTGGTACTTTTTTATAAGCAAACAGGCCGCGTAGCCTATGCAGTCGTAGGTGTTGGTGTAGAACTTTGCAAAGTTGTTAGCCATAGGGTCTGCAGCCAGACTCCTTACTTACAGAAGTAGACAAGCCCGCGTGACCACTAGGCTGTTAACCTTGACTTTCTCCAATTCCGTAGGTTGCGTAGCAAGTATTACAACACTTTAGCATGTCGGCAGTGGATAAAACTTCGACTACGTAGCATGTCGACAGTGGATAAAACTTCGTATATGCACGCTAGCTTGTTTAACCTTTCAAAAGAATGTGCGGTTGTATAAGTTTAGCGCAGCTTTACTGCTTGAAAGGCAAGCCGTAGACAGTCTTCCGGAAACTGTAGGCTACCTTAGTGCACTCGGTAGCAGCTTTAGGGTTCCAGGGCAGCCGTCCATCGGATGTACTGCGTAATGTGCCCCCTCCATCTCTAGGGCCCGGTTCCCCGCGGATTAGGCCACAAGACCCAAAATCCTTCAATTAGCTAAGCCTTGAAAAAGACCATTGTGGCTACTTCTAGGAATCCCAGCGCAAGCCATCGTGCATCTAGTTATACTAAGGCAGCCAGGCTCATCCACGTCTGGATATTCGGAGTGTAGAGTTTATCCTCCCGCTTTGGAGAGTAGACCCATGTGGGTGTCGGGGAATTAGTTTACCCTCTCGCATTGGAGAACATGGTTAGTCCTTTGAGGGGTGCAATTCCTGCGGTGAGTCCCTAAGAAGGGCGCGGTCTTGTTTTGAAGTGCATGAGTGATCAGTTGTTGTAAACATGTAACCAAGCTAAGTTGTGATTACTTCTGAATTCCTCATTGAAAAACGAGTGAAACGAACGAGAACTTAGCTGTAAGGTAGGAACTGCATAACAACTGGATAGTCCTTGGCTTGTGAGGTGGTGCCCATCGAGCTGCTTGAGTCTTTGGGCTTTTGATGTAGTAGGAGGTCACACATGGTACTTCCTCAGGTTGTAGGCGTTCCACTACTTTTTGATCTTTTTATCGTTTTATGGTGGCGAGGGTGTAATTACTCTTGCCGCCTACTCTGCTGATCTTGTACGGACCTTCCCAGATGTGATCCATCTTTTTGGAGACTTCTCTGCGGGCATTGATGAAGGCTTTTCTTAGGACTAGATTTTTGGGCTAGAATTGCCGGACCTTGGCCCTTTTGTTTTAGCTGGAGAGGAGCTGCTGCTGGTAGGCTGCTATGCGGGTGATGGTCTGTTCGCGCTTCTCCTCTGCCAGATCTAAGCTTGTGGCCATTTCCTTTCTGTTCCACTCAATGCTTGGCAGTAGAGTGCTGATACTTGGCACGATGACATTTGGGATGAATGATTGCTTCTGAACCAAATGCCTAAGAGAAAGGAGCTTCACCGGTTGCTCGTCCTTTGGTGGTGCGATGTGTCCATAAGCATTTGGGGAATTCGTCTGGCCATTTTCCCTTCTTGTCGGTGAAGGATTTCTTGAGGCAGTCGAGAATCATCTTGTTGGATGCTTCGGCTCGCCTATTGCCTTGAAGATATCTTGGCATGGACATGTGCTGCTTAATGCTATACTTTTGGAAGAACTTCGCCAAATCTTCATCCGCAAATTGCGGGCTGTTGTTGGTGATGATGAACTGAGGGATGACAAATCAGCAAATGATGTTCCTCCATACGAAGCGTTCTATGTCCGTCTGAGTCGTGGTCGTCATGGGCTCTGCTTCTACCCATTTGGTGAAGTAGTCGGTTGCCATGATCATCATGCCTCTGCCCCTAGTAGTAGGAGGCATAGGTCTTACCAGGTCGATTACCCATTGCATGAATGGTCAAGGACTCGTCTGTGGGTGTAGTTTGCTGGTAAGCAGTGCTGGTACCGGCTTGTAGCATTGGCAGCAGTTGCACTTTTGTACTAACTCCTTAGCATCTCGGTGCATGGTAGACCGATAGTAGCCTGTGTGTAAGAGCCTTCTGTGTTAAGGTTCGACCTCTGGAGTGGTTTCCACAAATGCCTTCATGGATTGAGCTTAAAACCTTCAAATCGTCGGGAGGCGTTAGGCAGCGGAGATGTGGTCCGGTGTAGGATCTTCGGATGAGAATGTCATTCCACATGTAGTAGCGTGCTGCCCTTATTTGGAACTTTCTAGACTCTAATCTTTCCATGGGGAACGTGCCATTGACCAGGTAGTCTATAGTGAAATTTTGCCAATTTGGAGTTGTACTAACCTGTGACACTTCGACTGCTGGCTCCGCTTGTCTAGATACTCTACCTGAATAGAGCGTTTGAGTTGACGGTCGAAGGCGGAGCCTAAGCTGGCTAGTGCATTTGTGCGGGCGTTGTCTGCCCGCGGAACTTGAGTGAGAGTGTAGGTCTGGAATGCCTCAAGTTGCTTGCGTACCTTCTCTAGGTATTGTGCTATCCTTGGATGTTTTACCGCGTACTCCCCAGTAGTTTGGTTGATGATTAGCTGGGAATCGGAATGAATTGCAAGCTTTTTCACCGCCAAGTTTTTTGTTATCCGGAGGCCTGCTAATAAAGCCTTGTACTTTGCTTCGATGTTGGATGCTTTGAAGCCTAAGGCGATCGCCTGCTTGAGCATTGAACCGTCTGGGGTGACAAGGACCGCCCCTACTCCCTAGCCTTTGTAGTTAGTCGCGTCGTCGACATGCAAATGCCAGAAATCTCTATTGAGGGAGCAGGTGTGACTAAGATGTGCTCAGCTGCCTCCGGGGCATCGTTGGGCAGCTCTGTTTCGTTGCCTAAGCTAGGCGTGAAGGCGCAGTAAGGAGCCGTGGAGCTGATGCCATGCTAGACGTAACAGGAAATGCTCAACTGCCGGTATTGGGCCACTCTAGAGTTGAGTTATGGAGCAAGGGTCGGCTAGGGCCATGTGTCGCGCAGCAAGGAGGTGGTGTTCAACTGCTGGTACATGTTACTCTTATGTAGAATTTTTTAGGGCAACGAGGACAAAAATTGCTTCCGATTGTGTCCTTCTAGTGTTCGTCTGCTCTTGGCGTGCCTTTTGAGTTGAGTTGTTGCGTTCATCAAAAAACTTTGCACCGCCAGCGTCTGCGCCTTTATTGTCGTGGGTTTGGATTGGGCGGAATAGCGCGTCATGAGGATGACTGCGTGTGTCTGAAGGTATAACTTGAGCTTCCGGGTTGCAACAACTATCGCCAAAGTTAGCTTTTGAATTTCTGGTAGCATCGAGGAGAGCTTTTGAACAGTGGAATACAGGTAGTCGGGCCCCCAGCTCTTCTCGTATGATGGTAGAGCTTATTACTGCTTCAGATACCGTCAAACATGCAAATAGGTCCTCCGTTGATTCCGGTTTGGATAGTTGGGAGGTGATGTCAGGTATTCCTTCCGGTCCTTGAATCTGGATCAGCAAGCTTCGTCCCAAAGTGCGTACTTTTCTGCTAGAGCGAAAGAGTCTGCCAGAGTCAGATCTTCTTTCATGATCAATTTTCCGAACGGCGGGTGATCTGCTGGAAGTCCTTTTTGGAAGGTTGCTCTAGCTATCAAGTCGTTGCATCCGACTATCTTTGCCTTCTCTAGTTTGAACCTCTTCACATAGTCACGAAGCGACTCATTTGGGTTCTTCTTGACGTTGAACAAGTGGTCGGACTTCTTCTTGATCGAGCGGTAGGATGAATATTCTTTGGTGAAAACCAAAGAAAGTTCGTCAAAACTCCGGATAGATTGTGGCGGCAGGGTGTAGAACCAATCTTGTGCCTCGCCTTGTAGAGTAATGGCGAATATCTTGCACATGAGATCGTCATTGTTTCGATAGAGGATCATTGCGCTTCGGTAGTGCTTTAAGTGTCTCTCCGGATCTCCATCTCCTTTAAAGGATATGAAATGTGGCATGCTAAACTCATGTGGAGGCTCTGCCTGCTCGATCTCGTCCGTGAATGGTGACCTGCTTATGTTGGTAATATCCCGTCGTAATACCTCGTCGGTGACCTCGTTGCCTTGGAAATCGCGCAATCGCTTGGTCAAGATTCTCTATACTTCTTCCTGAATTTGCCTTTGTTGGGGTAGTGGAGCTTTCGGCTGCTCTTCTACGTGCTCGGCTCATCTATGCCGCGGTAGCGGTGCATGTGGTGGATTCCTAGCAGGTGAGGGATTTCGCAAGTTGCTGGTTGAACTTGAGCCGGATTGAGTGACTGCTTCTCTCCGTCCGTCATGCTGCCTACTCCGATGTGATGTGGAGGATGCTCCATGCGGACTTAGCCGCGAATGAACACTTCACTTGGAAGGCTGCTCATGTTGATTATCGGAGTGTGACCTCAACCGTGAGTGTATGCTCGTCCGTGGGCCTAGTCGAGAATGCACGCTCCTTCGTGCGCTAAGACGGGAGTATACGCTATCTCAAGGGCCCAATCGGGAGTGTACTCTGCCCAAATGCTCGATTCGAGGCTGGTCTAGTGGCTGCTTGCCGGGACGCTGCTGGAGAGGTTCTTCGTCTGCCCTTGCCCTTCTTCGGGACACCTCGTTTGGGACACGTTGCATCTTGGTGCGCTGCAAAAGCTGGTTTACCAAGGTCGTCTGTTGTGCTAGGGCGCTCGTCAACTCTATGCCTTGTCGAGACAAGTGTTGTTCGTAATTTGGATTGGAAGAGCTTGGAAGGAATGTGCCTCATCGAGCAGTGGAAGGGTGGTAGACTCCAGGCGTGAGATTTGAGTTGGGAAATGCCAAATCCGCTGAGAAATATGGTGAGAATGCCCCCAGCTCGATGGTAGGTCCGGATGGTTGAGATAATCTTGGGCCGACTTGGGCTGCTTGATAGGCCACGGGAGTAGGCTGCTCGGCGGGAGCAGGCTGGGCCACGAGGGTGGGCTGCTCGGTGGGAGCAGGCTGGGCCACGAGAGTGGGCTGCTCGATGGGAGCAGGCTGGGCCACGGGAGTGGGCTGCTTGGCGTGTGGCACACGTGGGTGCGAGGCTTGGGCTAGGCTCAGCAAGGCATTGGGCTCGCATTGGGCTTGGAGTAACATGGCTTGGGCCGTGGCCTTGGATGGCACGGCTCGGGCCGTGGTGATGGGGCCATGGACCTCGTCGTGGGTGGCTACTGTGGTAGCCACCGCGGTGGTTCCCGTGGTGGTGGTGTCGCTCCACTTATTGTCACATTCAACCTCGTGGATCGCCGCGGTCCCATTTCTTGAATATTGGAATTTTCACTCGTGGAGTTTTCTAAATTTCTAGCCATTGTATTTTTTTCTTTTTTTTTCTTTTTACGTTTTATCAAAGAATCTTTGCAAAATAAAAAATTCTAATAATAAGAACGTATGAAAAAATACAAGTGGACTAGAAAATAGAGAAAAACCTTTTTTATGCGAGAGTCTTCTACGAGTGTGGATTTCTTTCTCTCAATGAAAGCACCAATTTGTGGATGCAAATTTCTTCCTCCTTGATCTTGGACAAAATTGCACCTACAAAACAATTAACACCTTTGGTAAAGGCCAAGAGCCTCACGCGCCCATGATGAATTGGGGGGGGGGGCTTTGGTCGAAGAACCTCCGATGCCAAAGTTAGAATTTAGAGAGAAATAGTGTTTAGAGAAGAATTTTGGCATTTTTGCAAGAGTATTGGAATGAGTGTTTGGTGAAAATGGGAGCCTATTTATAGGGCTAGGCCGGTCCACTTAGGAGAGAAAGTGGCCGGCCAACTTGTGGATTTTTTGTTGAATTTGTGGTTTAATTAGCCAATTTATTGGCTAATTAAATATGAAAGAAATAAATGGGGGTTATCAAATTGAATGACTAACTTTATTTGGGTAATAAAGTGAAGAAAATAAGAAAGGTAAGGAGCAAAGGGAGGTGGCCGGTTTTGACTAGCTTTTGGGATTAATTTGGGTGACTTATTTGATATAATGGGTGATTAAATTGGTGATTAATGGATTAATTAGGAATTAATCCATTAATTAGCCAATTAATCTCTATTTATATGAAATAATTTGTAGGTTATGAAGTAATTACCTAAGATGAGGATGGATGAGATAACTTTGAATTTGTTACCTTTTTTTGGGCACTTTGGACTTGGTTTAGGGATGATTGCCCGCTGCTCGCGTGTGTGTAGGAATCCCAGTATGCCTTAAGGGTATTTTTGTCCTCTTTTACCCAAGAATCCACGTGTCGCCTTGTGATTATTTTTGGCTCCACAGCAAGTGTTTTCTGTTTTGCATTTCTCCATGAGATGGCTCCTCCAGCCATGAAGAACAAATAACCACTTGTGGAACTTTTATCATTTGTGCAGCCTGCAAAATATGAATCAGAGTACCCTACCACTTCCAGCTTTTCATTCTTTCCATACACAAGCATGTGTGATTTTGTTCTTTGCAAATATCTCGTTACCTTCTTACCTACCACCCAATGTTGTTCTCCAGAATTCAATTGATACCTCCTAAGTACACTTATTGAGTAAGCTAAGTCAGGTCGAGTACAAACCTGAGCATACATCAAGTTCCCCACCAATGAAGCATAGGGGTTGTTCAACATGGAACATGGTTTTTCTTTCCAAGTCATTCTTGGGACATTGCTCCTTGTTCCATTTATCATTGGGATTTCTCCTCTTAAACATCCTTCCATGTTGAAACATTTTAATATTTTCTCAATGTATGACCTTTGCAAAATCCCCAGCAAGTTTCTTGACCTGTCTCTTTTAATCTCTATGCCGAGAACAAAAGAGGCCTCCCCCAAGTCTTTCATATACAACAACTTGGTTTCAAGCAATAGGTTCAAATCATTACTTGCAAGAAGTATACCATCAACATAAAGTATAAGGAAAATGAACTTGGAACCAATGCTTTTAAAATAAATGCAATCATCAACCTTATTCTCAGTGAAGCCAATATGAGTTACCTTTTCATCAAATTTCATAAATCACTGCCTCGATGCTTGTTTCAGACCATATATAGACTTGCTCAATCTGCAAACTAGGTGTTCTTTGCCCTTTTCAATGAAACCAGAAGGTTGGTTCATATAAATTTCCTCTTCCAAGTCACCATTTAGAAACGCTGTTTTGGCGTCCATTTGGTGAAGTTCTAAGTCAAAGTGTGCCACAAGTGCCAAGATTATCCGCAGAGAATCCTTGGACGAAATGGGAGAAAATGTTTCGTTATAGTCTACCCCTTCCCTTTGAGTGAAGCCTTTAGCCACCAATCTCGCTTTGAACCTTTCAACCTTCCCTTTCGAATATCTCTTAGTTTTGTACACCCATTTGCATCCAATGGGTATCATAGATTCTGTCTTCTCTACGAGGGTCCACACCTGATTAGAATGCATAGACCGTATCTCCTCTTCCATTGCTCCCTGCCACAATAAAGAGTTTTCAATTTTAATTGCATGCGTGTAAGTTGTTGGATCAGTTATTATACCTTCATCATGCTCAACTTCACAAAAGTAAGTGATATAATCTTTTGGAATCGCCGATCTGCGAATTCTTTGTGAGGCTCTTCATGGTGCTTCCAAAGCAATCTACAACTCATCAGCATCATGTTCAACTATTGGTTCATCTTGTTGTGGTTCATTTATTTGATGACCCTCAACATTATTTTCATGTGATGGCTGTGAGAAACTAGTTTGAAAAACTATAGTTTCTCCAAGGCTTTGACTTCCTTCATCATTATTGCACGGCACATCAGTGGGGTTTCCAAGATCCTGAAAAACAAAACTGCTTGCATTTTCATCACAATTCACTTCTTCCTCGATGAACTTTGCATTGTTAGTCTCGAAAACCCTAATTTGCAAGTGTGGAGCATAAAACTTGTACCCTTTAGACTTCTTAGGAAAACCAATAAAGTGACAACTTAGTGTCCTTGAATCAAGTTTCTTTTCTTGCAGATTATACATTTTTGCTTCTGCCTTACAACCCCATACATGTAGGTGATTGATGCTAGGTTTCCTTGAAGTCCAAAGTTCAAAGGGTGTCTTACTCACTGATTTGCTAGGGACACGATTCACTATATAGTTTGCCATCTTTAATGCTTCTCCTAAAAGAAATTGTGGAAGAACCGATCTGCTCATCATGCTTCTTGTCATCTCTATCAATGTCATATTCCTCCTCTCCACTCCACCACACCGTTTTAATCAGGCGTCCCAGGTGTGGTGTACTGAGCTTGGATGCCACACTCTTCTATATACATAGCCAGCGATCCCTTTTGTTGCCCAGCCTCGGTGAACCTGCCAAAGTTTTCTCCTCCTCTATCTGATCTCAAAACCTTAATTATGGTGTTTAATTGGTTCTCTACTTCTATTTTAAAGATTTTAAAACAATTTGGGACTTGTGATTTTTGTGAAATTAGATAGACACTTCCATACCTTGAAAAATCATCAATAAAATTCACAAAATAAATATTTCCACATATTGTTTTAACTGGAAAAAGACCACAAACATCCGAATGAATTATTTCTAATAGTTTTTTTACTTCTTGTTGGGTCATTTTTCTTGGTTTTAGTTAACTTGCCCTTGTAACAATCCACACACTCATGCAAGTCATTAAAATCCAAGGCTGGCAAAATATTTTCATGCACCAAACAATGCAATCTTTTCTTTGAAATATGACCTAACCTTTTATGGCAAAGCATTGAAGAAAGATCATTTGACAATGACCTTTTCATTCGAACAGAAGAGTCTAAAGTGTAACAACTCAAATCATTCATGACAACACAATCTAATTTCCATAAATCATTGTCTAAAAGGCAAACACCCATCAATTGACTCAAATTATTTTTCATAAAGATCCTTATGCTTTCATCATCACCAACGAAAGCAAAACCGTCTTTTACAAGTCTTGAAGCATAAATTAAAAACCTAGTTAAAGTAGGAACATAAAGTACATCTGAAAGTTCTAAAATAAAGCCTGACGACAACTTGAGCTTGAGATTGCCTATTGCTTCCACAACCACTTTATTCCCATTGCCCATATGCATTTCAAAGACTTCATTACTTGTTGACATTTTTCTTGAAAATCCCCGCAAGGAATTGGTAATATACACCGAACAACCAGTGTAAAACCACCAAGTATTTGGAGGGGATTCAACAAGTAAGGTTTGAAAACAAACAAAAACATTGAAAATCTTTGTACCTTTTCCTTTCTTCACTGCCCATTTTTTACGTTTCTCGCAGTCCCTTTTCAAATGTCCATATTGTTTGCAAAAATAGCATTTCACATTCTCCAAATTTGGCCTAAGGTTTTGAGGTCCTCTAGAGGAAGAAGCAACATTGGCAGTAGTAATGGAGGTATTAAAAGGCTTAGTCTGCTTACCAGCATTCACCATAGGATTCTTACTTGCATTGTAGTCAACAAGATTCACCACCGCACCCTTTCCACGATTCAGCCTGCTCTCCTCTTGTGCACAGATAGAAATTATCTCATCAAGACTCCATTTCTCCTTTTGAGTATTTTATGACACCTTAAGCTGTTCAAATGACTCAGGAAGGGATGAGAGAGCCATGTGAACTACAAAGGAATCATCAATTGGGACCTCCAGATCCTTGAGCTTGGCTGTAGCCTTCACCATTTTTAGTATATGCTCATTGACACTTGTTTTGCCATCGAACTTCTGAGAAGTCAGCCATCTTTTCTTTCTTGGACATCTTGAATTTTTCTCCAACAGCCTCAAGAAAAGTCTTAGCTTTGTCACATGATGGTATGCCGCCTCTCACAGCCTCACTGATGGACCTCTTCATGACCATGAGAGCCATTCAGTTGACTTCTCTCATTTTTCAGACTTCAATCTTTGCTCTGCAGTGTTGTTCGCTGTCACAGCAGATGGTTCATCCTCCTTCACTGCAAGGTCATAGTCCATCAAGCCAAGCATGATCTCTACATCCTGTCTCCACTTTTTGAAATTCCCTCCATTAAGTGGTTCAATGGAGGAAAAGCTCAGTGCATTCGCATTCATTGTCAAACCAAATAAAAGTTAAACAACATTGTTGACAATGTTACAACTATCACAGTATATGCAACACCTTTGGGCAAGATACATTACTGCAATTTTCATGCACATAAAACCATATGCATCCTGATTACATAGCTCTTTTAACAAATACTTAAGTTACAACACATATTTCAAATCTTTGGATAAGAAAATTGTTGACTCAAACATTCATTAAAAACCTATGTACTGATTCACAAATCTAACCAGTTAACCCTCTTCTCTTTGGAGTAGTACGTTATCATGTCATGACTTATAAAACACAACCATGCCACCTTCCTTATAAACAAAATTTCTTAAAAAATTTCACTTTGGTAAAGCTTTACAAACATTTGTTTCAAATGGTTTTATCAGCATGTATCCTTCAATGATGTTAAGGTTGGAACTTAAATCATCTTAGCGCAAGATCCATTCTTGTACTTGTGATACTCAAGAAACCAAATCATCAGTAAAACGTGAAAAGATGAATAAATCAATTTAGCAAACTTCCTTATACGCATCAAAGAATCTATGAAGAGCTATTACACGCTCTGATACCAAATGTTGGAATTTAATATAGCTGCAAACATAGATTACAAACATGCATCAAGTACTGTGATTGAGTTCAGACCTTGTGAAGCCATTGATTGCAGGGAAAGAAAAGGAAATCTTCTACTCAAGGAGGACCTTATGTTCTTTCTAGAATAGGACTAGATTTTCTGATATATGAACGTGTTCCTCTTGAGCAGAGACTTATCCTTTTTATAAATGTGCAACCATAACAGTTTCCTCCTATCAAGGAAAACGGTTTGTTCAAAACACACGTCTATAGTGCTCCAACGTGGGATATCCACTCCCCAACATGTATAGGGTTCCAACAATAGCCTCATCTGGATTAATGTTCTTGCACAGCTCCTTCCCCTTGAATATTTCCTGCAATAGTTGCTGCACTATTGGAATTCTAGAGAAGCCACCAGCGAGAACAACATCACGGACACTGCCTGTGTCCATGCTAGCATCCTTCAAACATTTCTCAACAGGCTCCATACACTTGTGGAAGAAATCCCTATTTAGTTCTTCAAACTTGGCACGAGTAATAGTAGTAGAGAAATCAGTACCTTTATCTAAGCAATCAATTTCAATGTCAGTGGTAGAAATGACAGTCTCCTCTTTGCCTTCTCACAAGCATTTCTTAACCTCCTAAGTGCTCTCCAGTTTCCACTAACATCCAAATGATGTTTCCTCTTGAACTCCTCAACACAGTAATTCACCATTCTGTTATTGATGTCTTCACCTCCAAGGCGAGTGTCTCCAGCAGTGGCCTTCACTTCAAGCTCATCATCCCCTATGGTAAGTAACGAAACATCTAAAGTCCCACCGGCCAAAAATATCATCACACTTCTCTTGCTATACCAACCGGCCTTCTTGTCAATGCCATAAGCAATTACTGCAGCAGTTGGTTCGTTGATGAGACACATCACCTTTAGGCCAGCAATGAAGCCAGCATTTTTTATAGTCTGATGTTGTGAATTATTGAAGTAAGCAGGGACAGTGATAACTGCATTCTTCACAGTTGAGTGGAGGTAGGCCTCAGCAATCTCCCGCATCTTTGTTAGAACAATTGATGAGATTTCTTCGGCAGCAAACTGTTTTTCTTGTCCCTTGTGGGTAACCACAATCAAGGGCTTGCCACCAGGACCTTCAGTGACTTTAAACGGCCAGAGTTTCATATTACTTTGTACAGTGGTATCACTGAATCTCCTACCAATTAACCGCTTTGCATCTGCAAATTAATTACTAATTAAAAGAAGGGAAATTTTATTTAAACCCATCTAACCTATTTCTACACCCAACTTACTCTTTGCACCCATTTGATTTTTAACTAAACTATTAATATCTCTTTAAACCAAATTTAATACCTAATATACCCCCATAAACCCAATTCAATATGTGAATTAATTTTTACACCCATTGAACATCAGCTATGATGCATGGATACTTTTGTTTGGTCCCGTATCCCGTATCCGATACTTGATCGGATATGATACTTGCCCGATACTCTCGGATACTCGTCCGACACGTATCCTGATTGATGGACACGAATTTGACGTGATAGATACGCGTATCCTACATTTACACGTATCCGGCTTTTAGGATACATTTACATTCAGAAAAAGATAATGAGGAGGAAAAAATTAATAGGAGACATCTATAATTGAAATGTAATGAATACAAAGAGTTTCCCTCTTATTAAAACAATGAACACGACTCTCACACTTCTTCTACTGTATAAAGAGGATTAGATTTCGAACTTTTCTTCTCTAACAACTCAAATGTACTTGAATTTGAATGATGAATTATGTTTTAAAATGTATAGTTTTGTTGCTATATACATTTTTATTTGCCGTATCCATAGCGTATCGTATCTTAATTTTTAGAGAATTTCCGTATCGCCGTATCGTGTCGTGTCGTATCGGCGTATCCGTATCCGTATCCATGCTTCATAGAACATCAGTGATTGTCGGTCTTTGTCCCTGTTATGCTCTGCTCTGCCAAGCTAATAACTTTCCTCTGCAAACAGCTAGCCAGCCTTGGTTTTTTGGGGCTACTAGGCTTGTTTTTGAATTGCAATGAAAATCATTTGCCTTCACGAATCGAGGTTCCCGCAATGTTGATCGGAACAAGCTTTTCTCTGCCAAAGCCCTCACCCCAATATCACGCTCATTGATCTCATCTACATCTCTAATGCAGCCATTCACCACAACACCTGCCCATCCCATGTTTTGAGCCAACTGTCCCAAGTTCCCTCCAACCAAAGCACATCTCATGCTTCCTCCACCATCAATGACCAAAACTCTTCCCTCGCCTTTGGTTTCGAGAAGCTGTCTGACTAAGACATTGTCCTCGAACACCTTGAGTGTTGTAATGGGGCCTGAGAATGCTCGGGATTGTCCGAATACCTGGAAAATTGGTGGCAGCACACGCAAACCTCCGCTTCCCACAAGAGTTGTATTCGTATCACAAATTTCAGCAGCTGCTAAGGTAGCCATATTTCGCCTGCAGATGCATACAGTCTGCATATCATCAAAAAGTGGTAATGAACGTAGGATAAACAAAGAATGATCGTAGGGTTTAATTGTAGTGTTTGGGTTTATTGATAAATTTAAGTTTTATTATTAATTTCATTTTGTATTTAATAGTAATTATACAATAGGGTAAAATAGACAATTAACATTCAAAATTTTAAGTTGGGTGTAAAAAGAGGTTGTATGAGTTTAAATAAAATTTCCCTTAAAAGAAACATTTCAAAAAATAAAAAATAAGCAGATGAGAAGCAATAGGTCGGATATAAAAAACAACACAATGAGTGACTTGGTTTAATGAAAAATGTTATTATGCTACCCAACAGCATATAAATAAGATGGAGTGATCCTGTTGCCCTGATCATTCACTATAATTTCTACACGACCATGCTCCCACACTATGACACACGAGTACGTTGTCCCCAGATCAATCCCAACTGCTTGACCTTCTTCTCCTACCATTCTCATCTTGAAAACACGACATAGAAGAATAAAGAAAGACGAACTGTTGCAGAGAGAGTAATAGGGAGAGTGACGTTGGCAGGGAACAAGAATTGCTGTGCAGTGGGGGAAGAGAGAGTTCAGAATGGTGTCTGTCTTAAGTTAGTACTCGGGAATGTAGAATCAATAAACAGGTTTATAATCCAACAAAAAATACTACCCAGAATCATAATCCAAAACAGTGTATTAACAATAAAACAAAAAAGCAAATCCGATGCAAATATTGACCCACATGGTTACATATGAAGATCTTCCACAATAGTTGAGTTTGACTCCTACATTTTGGAATCAAACACTTTTTGAGTATGATTCCTATAACACTATCGCTATAGTTTGCTGAGTTCTCTCAATTGTGGGGCTCATCTATAGTTCGCCACCGTTACTCAGGAGCACGAAAGATGTAATCAGTATTACGGCGGTCAGGACCCTCAATACAAGAGTAGTAATCCGGGCAGTTTTGGAGGATAGCATTAATGTTCTCATCTTTGCTTCCTCAGCACCATCAAGGTCTCTGTGTCTGCGTCCAGGGTCCTAGCCTTTGGAAAAAAAGTTTGTTCCGATTTCTTGGCCATAGATGATATATATAGCCTTTTTAATTTTTAGAAACAAGGGAGATTAATTAGGACCCTGTATCTGCATTGCCATCGTTTCTGTTTTTAGAGAAAGGACAGGTTTAATTTGTTCCCAAAAATAGCATAAAGAATTTGGAGCTGCAACTTCATCTGCCATATTAACGGACCCAAGAATTTCACCTTTTTGTTTCTTTTTTAGAAAAGAACAAAAAAAGGAAACATTGTTGCTTCATTTTTCCCCACCAAAACACATCAGTAAAGGGAACATTTTTGGAACTGCAACTTGAGACCTTGCTATTTGATCTGCTTCTTGAAAGGCTAGCAATTATACGGGGTCTTGCTCGATGAAGCAAGTAATTTTAATTTCAGCATTCAAACATTAGTATAACTTGATTGATCTCTGTTCAATTTTGAGATCTGGAGGATGAAATTCAAATGGGAGCTGTTATCTGCCCACCAAGAAAAATATATTGTATTCATCCGAGTGGGAATTAATTTCTCCCTTGTGTTTTTATAAGGGTACTGATTTTCACTATTGTTTTCTATTCTGAACTTATGTCCACTTATTTTTGCCTTTTAATTCTCATTTGATTTTTCTTCAAAAAAATCCTCATTTGATTTAAGAGTATACGAGGAGAAAAATAGAACTAGTTGAAAATCAGTTCCACTTTATAACACGAGTGCATGATAACTTTTTCGATCAAGTGCCAATAAAATTTCAGTTTAGATTCATACTTCAAAATTAGAAATAATACAAAAGAGTGTCGGTGTTCTTCCACCTTTGTCTTTTGAATTAAATTAAGTGGCAACTTACACATTAATATACAGAGTAGTACTACAAAATGAAGATATATATAGATTACCAATCCTCATATCCCTTCAATCCTAATTATAATAAACCTTCGTGGGGAGTGCATACGAACAGAGGACGGATAATATGAAAGTGCAGATGAAGGCAATGAAGACAAGTCCATCTGCTGCATGCGACCTCTTGATATATTTGTGTTAATTACGTGGTAATCTTTATCTCCCGATTCTCTTCTGTATTTGTGCGGTCATAACAAATCCTGCAACAGCTCCAGCGGCTAATATATTTGATATAACCTGCCCAAACAGTGGCGGATCCAAGAAATAATATTTTGAGGGTCAGTAAGAATAGCGCGCGTAGCGCACAAATTTTTTTACCAGAAATAGAATGCATATCGTCATTTCATCGAGTCTTGGTAGGCCTGAAGTCATTTGGAAATGCATACTGCACACCTGTTAATGTATGCAAGGGCAACACCTGTTAGAACCTGTTCTACGTCTTCTACGACTGTACACAGAGAGATATACCAAACAACAATACAATTTTCATTGACTGCTCATCTTCCCTTACAAGCTTCTATTAGTACTAACCTCCCACTTCTAACAGCTCTAACTAACTAATGTCAACTGTACACTTGTCAATCACAGATGATGTCATGTGGCATCCTAACAATACCCCCTTCTCAAAACACAAGTTCTACGAAACACAAGACACAAAAACTCAACCAATGTGACAGTAGCATGAATACAAGGAATTTGGATAGAACAAGACAACATCGACAGATTGCATCACAACTGCACAATTTCTAGGAACTTAAGTTTGAGCTCCTGGTAGTTTTCCCACGTGGCATCATCTTTGGAATGGTTCTGCCATTGCACCAGAATTTCCGTCACTGCAGAATTATTTCTTTTTACCAATCTTCTGTCCAGAATAGCCACCGGAACATCTTGAAGAATACCTGAATCTGTGATAACAGGCAATGGAACAGTAGGCTGAATATTCGAACCCAAATGCTTCTTTAAACAAGATACATGGAACACAGGGTGAAGTTTTGAGTGATCTGGTAACTTGAGTTTATAAGCCATGGAACCAACTTTGGATAGAATTGGAAATGGACCATAAAATCGTGGTTGGAGTTTATGAAATGGATGAGAAGCTAAGGACAATTGCTGGTATGGCACCAATCTTAGATACACTGAATCTCCCACCTCAAATACCCTTTTAGACCGGTTCTTATCAGCTTGAACCTTCATTCTACATTGGGCAGCTTCCAGATTGCTCTTGAGTAAGGATAAGATTCGATCCCTTTCCTTCAAAGCTTGATCCATAGAATCTACCTTAGTGGTGCCAGATTCATAAGTTTGGACTGTTGGTGGAGCTTGACCATACACAATCTCAAATGGAGTCATCTTGGTTGCTGAATGGAAACTCGTATTGAATGACCACTCTGCCCAAGGAAGCCATGAAACCCATTTCTTTGGCTGCAAGCTACAAAAGCATCTCAAATATGTTTCGAGACATCGATTTAAAACCTCTGTTTGGCCATCTGTTTGAGGATGGTAACCAGAACTGAAACATAAAGAAGAACCTTGCAGATGAAAGAACTCCTTCCAAAATTTGCTTAAGAAGACCGGATCTCTGTCACTCACTATTGAGTTAGGCATGCCGTGCAGTTTAAAAATGTTGTCAACAAAGAGTTGAGCAACCATGGATGCCGAATATGGATGACCAATAGCCATGAAGTGAGCATATTTGGACAATCTATCCACCAAAACCTAGATTACAGATTTACCTTTACATGGAGGAAGGCCCACAATGAAATCCATAGATATTTCTGTCCAAATCTTGGTGGGTATAGACAGAGGGTGCAATAATCCAGGAGGAGACAAGGTCTCGTATTTGTTTTGTTGACATGTTGAACAGCAAGCCACCATATCCTTCACAAATTTTTTCATCCCTTCCCAATAAAAACACCTGGAAATCCGCTTATATGTCTTTAGAAAACCCTCATGACCAGCCGTAGGTGTAGCATGATTTTCATAGAACACTTTGCTGCGCCAGTGAGTAGTGGGGCTAAGAACAATTTGGTTCTTGTATTTAAGAAGACCGTTATCTACTTGAAACTTCAATGCAGCCACTATAACAGAACTGTCGTCCATAGACATGAGACTTCGAACTTTGGTTACTATCCAAGGATCCTTCTCCATATCTCTTCGCAAATCATCCAGCCACTGAGAATAAGGGTAAGAAATAGCCAACATTTCCATTTCTGTAAGCTGTTGATCAGCAGAATTGGTAACGTTCAATGGAGATCTTGACAGGGCATCCACCGCTTGATTATTACAGCCTTGTTTATATTGAATTTCATAATCAAACCAGAGAAGTTTGGTAACCCATTTTTGTTACATTGGGGTATGGGCCCTGCCTTGAAGGAAATATTTCAAACTGTGGCAATCAATTTGAATAATGAAGTGATTTCCCACTAAGTAGGACTGCCACTTATGAACAGCGTGTAAAATGGCTAACATCTCCCTCTCATATGCAGATAAAGTTTGATTCCTCGGACAAAGGGCTTTACTTCTGAAAACAATTGGTCTGCCTCCTTGTTGAAGCACCGCACCAATACCATGACCAGAAGCATCAGTTTCAATCAAAAACGACTTAGTAAAATCTGGTAATGCTAAGACTTAAGGAGATAACATTACTTCCTTGAGAGTGGTCAGTTAATCCCAAAAACCCTCGCAAAGCTTTCACCGATTTGGGAATAGGCCACTTGGTTATGGAATCCAGTTTAGTGGGATCAGCTAATACCCCATCCTTGGATACAATATACCTCATCCTTCGATTGTTTCACAAACAGATAATGCTCCTTTAATATCTCAAGGACTACTTTTAAATGATCCAAATGCAGTTGCCAAACAAAGCTATAGACCAATATATCATCGAAGAAAACAAGAATGAATTTTCTCAAATATAGTTGAAAGATGTCATTCATAAGGCATTGAAAAGTGGCAGGAGCGTTGGTAAATCCAAATGGTTTTATTAAGAACTCGTAATGACCATCATGTGTCCTAAAAGCTGTCTTTTCCACATCATCGGGATGCATTCTAATCTGATGATAGCCTGCCCTCAAGTCTAACTTGGAAAAGTATTGTGCCCAAAATAACTCATCCAATAGTTCATCAATAAGGGGAATAGAGAACTTATCTTTAATGGTGATGCAATTAAGACCTGTGTAGTCCATGCACATACGCCAAGTTCCCTATTCTTTTCTCACTAAGATAACTGGAGAAGAATATGGGCTGTTGCTCACTCTTATAAATCCGGCCTCTAATAATTCAGCAACATATTTTTCTATCTCAGCCTTTTGAACGGGGCCATATCGATCAGGTCGATTATTTGGAGGTTTGCTGCCATGGACCATGGAATTCTATGATCCTGAATTTTGTGAGGTGGCAAGGACTTGGGAGTTTGAAATACCATCGCATAGTCTTCCAGCAAGTTATGCAACTGTTGTTGTTGATACTATGTAAGATTATTACTATTCTTGTCCATCTGTGCAGCAGCTAATTGGAATAACCTCACTTCCTCAGTGTTAATATCCTCAATTTCAATATGGAATAAGACAGCCCCCACCGTTGACTCATGATGAAGTAGTTTCTGCATTTGCAATGCAGAAATATCCTGAAGATTTTCCTTAGGTGCCTCTGGACTAGTGATACAAAAGGTGCTAGAATGTCTTGTGAACTGCATGTACAATTTATCAAAATTCCACAATATAGGACCTAAAGTTCGCAGCCATTGCACCCCAAGTACAACATCACATCCTCCCAATGCTATAGCATATAGATCCGAGACACACTTGAAACCTTGAATTGTAAATCTTACCCCCATCTGCAATCTTCACATTAAAAACATGTTTGGTGTTCAATGAACCTTTTAATCACTTAACCAATCCTACATCTATGAAGTTATGAGAACTACCTGAATCGATCAAAATGGTAGCAGGGCAATTCTTAATATACCCTGTAACTTTCATGGTCTGAAGTGATGGAGGTGCAGGGACCCCAAACAGAGCGCAGGTATTGATTTCTGGTTCCTCATTTTCCTCTGCAACATTATCCCATAATTCAGAGTCTTGGGCATCTATCAACAATAATTGCTTCCTTTCACAGCTATGGCCTTTAACATATTTCTCTTTACAATGGAAGCATAAACCATTTTTTCGACAGTAATCGACTTCCTCGGTTGTTAATCTTCTCACATTCATTGGCTTAGCAGAATTCTCAACAAGAATATTGGAATTAACATTCTGAAATGGGCTTCGAAAATTTGATTGCACAAAAGAAGCTTTAGTACCAGATTTCACCTTCAGCTCCGTAAGCTTGGCATCAATTTGATGGGCAAAAGCTGTAGCCTCCAACATATCTCTGGGTTTTAACAGTTTGACATCATGGCGTAGTTCCGGTCGAAGACCCTCAATAAAGCAAGATTTGAGTAAGGAAGGGCTGATATCCTGTGTGCGATTCGCCAACCTTCGAAACTCCATGACATAATCTTTGAGGGTGCCTGATTGTTGCAATTTGACCAAATTTTCAGCCGGGTCTTCAAGTTCGGAGGAACCAAATTCTTTGCACAACACTGTAGTGAAATCTTTCCAATTGGAAAAATTCGTCAAACATCTTGCCCATTGAAACCACTGTAAAGCTTCACCTTCCATGTGAAAGGACACCAATTTCACCTTCTTGGATTCGTCGATGTTGAAAAAATCAAAGTAATGCTCAGCTTTGTAGATCCACCCTAATGGATTGTCGCCTTCATTGAATCTTGGAAACTCCAACTTCAACAATGGTGATCGATGTTGATGATTGAAGTTATGCCCAAATTCTTGATGATCTGGGTTAGGGTTCCTGCGATCTTGAAACTGATTCTCGCCCAAAGTTGCTTCTGAAGAATCCCCCAAAGATCCACCATTACCCCTCGCCATGAGAGCTTGTAGTTGCCCCATAATCAGCTCCAAATTCACTTGAACCTTCTCTTGCGATTGTTGCACTTCTTCAATCTTTGTCTCCAGACTCGATACTCGAGACTCCATATTCTTGCGCAAAGCTTGCCGCGACATACAACGTCAAAGGATTGAGAGGATCGAACTGGCTGATACCAATTGTTAGAACCTGTTCTACGTCTTCTACGATTGTACATGTTGGAAATTATATATTATAATATGAAATATTGTAATATATAATTTTAATAATTGAATGAAAAATAGTGTTAACCAATTTCTTAGAAAGGTTATGTTGTTTAGATGTATTCCCTTGATAAGTGATGTATACTTATATGAAAAGTTACATCTCTTTAATAAGAAGTACTTGGGTTCTATATAAACCCATGAAACCATTATCATGATATATAGAAAATTAGAGTTAATTTTTTTTACTCTTGAGAAATAGGGTTTCCCCACTTTGTTTCTCTCATGCTTCGTGTGTCAAATTCCGAGTCGTGTCTTGAGAGTACGGAATATATAAAGTTCGCCAGAGTCCGAAGATTGAAGTGCTTTGACTTCGGATTATAGATTGTTGAATTCTGGGAGATGGACGCCTATCGAACTACAAGCACAAGAGTAGGGGCGAAATTCTATCTTTAGGACATTGCATTTATGCAAGCCTCAATCTCCAAGTTTGTCAGTTTTTCTAACT
The DNA here is from genome assembly GCA_036320875.1 of Cotoneaster glaucophyllus. Lineage (NCBI taxonomy): Eukaryota > Viridiplantae > Streptophyta > Magnoliopsida > Rosales > Rosaceae > Cotoneaster > Cotoneaster glaucophyllus. Next base: position 24,438,003 of record CM070070.1, on the reverse strand, counting down.
TTATCTCTGTTTATATTAATCTCATATATAATTGATGTTGTGAATTTCTTTATGATTATTATTATTGGAATTCTTGTGTTATTTTCATATTTTCTAATATTGCTCCAACAATAGTAACTCTTTACGAAGGGTTGTTGCCGTTGGCCAGTCAATTGTGTTTCTTGGATCATAACTTTTCAGATAAAAGTTATGACATAAATTTGATACGCGAGTGCCTGGGAACGATCTGTAAATTTCAGAACGGTATATTACCAATATGTATGTTTGCTAAACCCAGACGTGGCTACTGTCTGGATGGATTTCTTCATTTGCGGTGGCAGCATATCGAAATTTTGGCCAAAGACATGGATTGATCATTGACCATATGTGAAATCAAAGGCCAAAGATATGATTGGTAGGCCAAATCATGTCTGTAAAGCAGAACGATCTATGCCTTGTTTACGAACCACACGTACGTGGTTTTTATTACATTTGGGCAAAAGATTTGGGGAAAGAAATTAACCAACCAAGTCATTTGGGATAATTAGATTTCACAAGAGTAGGGGCGAAATTCTATCTTTAGGACATTGCATTTATGCAAGCCTCAATCTCCAAGTTTGTCAGCTTTTCTAACTTTATCTCTGTTTATATTAATCTCATATATAATTGATGTTGTGAATTTCTTTATGATTATTATTATTGGAATTCTTGTGTTATTTTCATATTTTCTAATATTGCTCCAACAATCTAAAGAAATTACAATTATGAAAGAATTGTGGGGGTTGGTCAAAAGTAATTTGCTAATTGAATGATATTTAAGATGTCATCTCTTGTAATGAGTAATTGTTTAAGGTATGGCAAGGTTAGAGATCTTCTTACAAATACCTTAAATGTGGGGGAGTTTACCCAAGTGCTTATTGTTAGCAAATTACTTAGTAATTAAGTCCTAATATAATTTTGAGGACTTGACATTTCAAATAATGTCAAACAACTTATCTCATATGAAATATAATTTCATAAGATGGATTGTGCACATATGAAATATAATTTCATAAGATGGATTGTGCACACCATTATAGATAGTCAACCTAAATGGTACCAAATATTAAAGGTTAGACTAGAGAGTAAGTTGATCATCGAGGGGAATGAGGCTAAAGCCAACATAACTAATGAATCAGCCGGGCGGAAACCTAACTTAGTTGATTGGAGATCCCATGGTCTAAGTTCAATAGGCAAACTGGTTGGGCATGATTCAAAGAAGTTAACACACTATATACCTCATTCCTATGATGAAAGAAGTGTGTTGTCTGCAGAAGTTTTAGGGTGCATATTTATACTTAATGACAGTGATATCTTATAAATAAGAGGAATAGAGCAGACTATTCTTAATCAGTGGTCATCTATGTGAGAGTAGAAATGGGTCACTTCTATGAGAATGAGATGGCTAAATTCTCTAAAGCTCTCAAGATTCCGGGATTTGTTCAGGACCAAAATGAACACAACCGTATGAATCGTAATTTATTAGGATTAGTGATGTGTGTTGCTTATTGTCTCGGTTTACTGCTACGGTGAACAGTTCAAGATCTTCCACATCCACTGCGTCACCAAGTAAATCCGATAAGTATTCACTAGGGTAGGTTCAAGTCCAAAAGACACCTCTCCCGATGCATCTCTTATCCGCATGTACTCTCAAATTCTTCCTAATTTTTCATTCATGTGGGGGATTGTTGGAAATTATATATTATAATATGAAATATTGTAATATATAATTTTAATAATTGAATGAAAAATAGTGATAACCAATTTCTTATAAAGGTTATGTTGTTTAGATGTATTCCCTTGATAAGTGATGTATACTTATATGAAAAGTTACATCTCTTTAATAAGAAGTACTTGGGTTCTATATAAACCCATGAAACCATTATCATGATATATAGAAAATTAGAGTTAATTTTTTTTACTCTTGAGAAATAGGGTTTCCCCACTTTGTTTCTCTCATGCTTCGTGTGTCAAATTCCGAGTCGTGTCTTGAGAGAACGGAATATATAAAGTTCGCCAGAGTCCGAAGATTGAAGTGCTTTGACTTCGGATTATAGATTGTTGAATCCTGGGAGATGGACGCCTATCGAACTACAAGCACAAGAGTAGGGGAGAAATTCTATCTTTAGGACATTGTATTTATGCAAGCCTCAATCTCCAAGTTTGTCAGTTTTTCTAACTTTATCTCTGTTTATATTAATCTCATATATAATTGATGTTGTGAATTTCTTTATGATTATTATTATTTGGATTCTTGTGTTATTTTCATATTTTCTAATATTGCTCCAACAGTACACAGAGAGATATACCAAACAACAATACAATTTTCATTGACTGCTCATCTTCCTTTACAAGCTTCTATTAGTACTAACCTCCCACTTCTAACAGCTCTAACTAACTAATATCAACCGTACACTTGTCAATCACAGATGATGCCATGTGGCATCCTAACAGCACCAAAGGTATCCATGGACATTCACTGAGTCTTGGTAGGCCTCAAGTCAGTTGGAGGGCATGTATGAAGCCAACTCTAATCTTCAAAAGGGCAGCACCCAAGGTATTCATAAACATTCACCGAAGTTCGGAGGATCAGCACCCAAGTTAGTTTCACTTATTGTTAATCACATTCAAAGAGTTTCAACTTCAAGAGGATGAACTAATATTTTTTATCCGAAAATATAAAAATTTGATCGCCAAGGGCACCAATACAACTGAATTGGAAGTTGCGCAAGCGTTTTCCGTTATATGTACCATGTCAGCATAGAAGTCGAGTAAGAGATTCCCATGATTCTCTACTTAAGCGGATAACTAAAACTCCAGTTTGGAAGACTGAATATGCAATTCCAATAACAATTGCTGCAGCCATGTATCTGCAATTAAAGTATGATTAGTTTGAAAAATAAATACTAACATAAAGAGAGATTTTTTTAAGTTGTCGTCAAAGATTCAAGATGGAATTTTGATTGGCATATACTAATCTCTCTCTTTTAATAGGGTTTTCTGACAACATAAATGCGGTTACGACAATTTGGAAGTGATTATGGATAAAATAAAGAAATTTTTGTTGTTTTATGGAAAAACACCTATCTTCAAGAATCACTTTCAATAAAAAAGCCTATGAGAAGAATTGCTTTCTACAAAAACATTCTCAAACGGATCCTCTATTATACTAACTTGTATCATACATTGGACTATAACTTAAATTAAGTGCTAGGAATGCATACATACCGGTATGCCACAAATTCATATAAGTGTACTATGTGACCCGTTTATTCAGTGAAAATATTGGAGACGAGGATGGCGAGTGACAAAACTAGAAAAATGGAGGCGAGGACCCTCAGCCCAAGAATGGAAACTTGGGAAGCTCTGGTAGAAAGGAGTGTTTGTGTTTGTGTTTGTGTTTGTGTTTGTGATTCCATCTTTAATTTGCTACTAAATTAAACACAAGTATGATTCGTAAATTAATTTAGTATCTTAATTAATCTCTAATGGAGCTTACTTAACAACTCGCCCTGCATGAATTCAGCCTGCACGTCCACATTGTCCTTTTCATTTGGCCAATATAATATTTGTGTTTCTTCCTTTTTTTAGGTATTGATAACTCAGTTTCATATAATAGCTAACGCCGGACAAAAGTAAAATGGCAGCAGTAAAGATACAATTGAATTAGCTGTAATTTTCCTGGGTCGTTAGCTAGCTTAATTAACTTTCTTGTGGGGTTGACTTAAACCAAGTTTTGGCTATGTGTGGTGGAGGTGGACTGCCTAGTATTTGGCATAATCTGTTGAATATTTATCAGTATTTCTGGTCCATATCACATGGCGGCAACTACTAATTGGTAATTTTGGTATGATCCATGCGTGACGTTGAGTTGGGTAAATTATAAACTATAAATTGAAATCAATTAGGTTGCAAAATCCAAAAGTTGAGTATTTAGAACTCAAGACAGCTTTGCAAAGCCATGCATGCAACACTTGGAGATCAGCTAAATTTTAATTCTTAATCAAATGGACTCACGCGGTTTCTGAATGGGCTCTATGTACCTTAAGTATTCTACCTAAATCAACGCTTAGAGAAAACAATAGCCCACAAAATTTAATGCATTATTGACATACTCCTTAATACAAGATACATTAAAGAGTGTGCCATTTATATGGCCAATTTAGTGTCTAAATAGCAATTATGGACACCGTATTCTTGCCAGAAATGAAGAGGGGTACTTACAAAGGACCTAAAATGACAAACAATAGCCATTTTTAATTTAGGCTTTTATTTCTGGCAGCGGGCCGTTTACTTTACAAGTTCTTAGTTCATATAAGTTTTTTGCTTTAAGCTTTATTGTTTTAAGTTTAAGCACTTTTAATTATCTTGTTATTTCAATTACATTTTAGTTGAGTTCGTTTATTTCAATTGCACTTTACTTCACGTCGACTTACTTTACACACTTACCTTCTTGTTTTTTATGTTATCGTTCTTTATATTATCGCACTTTAATTCCTTGCACCCTTAAATTTCTTTACATTTATAAACCCAAAAGTCACAAAATATACAAATCCGTTCTAACCACTCTTGATCCTAAGGGAGTGAAAGGACCTAGGCCAAGAAGAAGTTCCTTATTTGGTCCTTCAATCGTTTTGTTAGAAGCCAGATTCACGACGCACTTCAAATACATATTCCATCCAAGCCAAATCTGTGGTTTGGGCGTGGCACACCTGTGGAGCCAGAAATAATCACAAGACGACACGTGGATTTTTTGACAAAAGAGGGCCAAACTACCCTTGAGGCACACCGGGATTCCTACACGCGAGCAGCAGACAATCATCCTCCAATTAAGTCAAAAATGCTCTAAAAAATGTAACAATTCAAGATCCATCTCATCAAATCCCTTTTGCAAGGTAACCTCCAAAATATTCATTCCAAAATTATGTTAATTGGTTAATTAATGGATTAATTGAGCCCAATTAATCCATTAAATATCACCCAATTAATCACATAACCCCCATTTAACACCCAAAACCAACCTAATGACCGGCCATCCCCATCCAAAAAGGGTCAACCATGTTTCCCACCTTTTCTATCTTTTCTCCCTTTCAATTACCCTAATTAAGTTAGCCAATTAATTCTATAACCCCCCATTTATTTCCTTTAAATTTAATTAGCCAATAAATTGGCTAATTAAACCAAATATTCAACCAAAAATCCACTTATTGGCCGGTCACTTTCTCTCCAAAGTGGACCGGCCTAACCCTATAAATAGGCTCCCATTTTCACCAAACACTCATTCCAATTCTCTTGCAAAAATCCCAAAAATTCTCTAAACACTCTTTCTCTCTGAATTCTAACTTTGGCATCGGAGGTTCTTCGGCCAAATCCCCCCATTCATCGTGGGCGCGTGAGGCTTTTGGCCTTGACCTAAGGTGTTAATTGTTTTGTAGGTGCAAGATTGTCCAAGATCAAGAGGAGAAAATTTGCATCCACAAATTGGTGCTTTCATTGAGAGCAAGAAATCCACGCTCAAAAAAGACTCTCGCACAAAAAGGTTTTTTCTCTAATTTCTAGTCCATTTGTATTTTTCATACGTTTTTATTATTAGAATTTTTTATGTGCAAAGGTTCTTTGATAAAACATATAAAAAAAAAGAGGGAAGAAATACAATGGCTAGAAATTTAAAAAATTCCACGAGTGACAATTCAAATATTCAAGAAATGGGTCCGCGGCGATCCACAAGATTAAATATGATCTTAGGAGGGGCGGCACCACCATGAAGCTCTACTATGGCAACCACTGCGGTGACCATCCGCGGCTAGGTCCATGACACCACTACCATGGCCCAAACCGTGCCACCAAGGCAAGTCCAAGCCGTACCGCACAAGGCCCATGCCGCCAAAGCCAAGGCCCAAACCTCGCACCCACGTGTGCCACTCGCCGAGGAGCCCACTCTCGTGGCCCAGCCTGCTCCTATACGGCCCATTCTGCTCCTACCAAGCGGCCCACTCACGTGGCCCAGCCTGCTGCCGCAGAGCAGCCTGCTCCTACGGCCCATTCTGCTCCCGTAGCCTGTCAAGCAGCCCAAGTCGGCCCAAGGCAATCTCAACCATCCGGGCCAACCATCGAGCCGAAGGCATTTTCACCATATTTCTTCGCGAATTTGACATTTCTCAACTCAAGTCTCGCGCCCGGAGTCAACCACCATTCCACTGCTCAAGGAGGCACATTTCTTCCAAGCTCTTCCAATCCAAATGGCGGACAACGCTTGTCTCGACAAGTCATAGAGTTGACGAGCGCCCTTGCACAACAGACAACCTTGGTGAATTAACTCTTGCAGCGCACCGAGATCCAACGAGCCCCAGATGAGGTGTCCCGAAGTAGGACAAGGGCAGACGAACATTTCTACCAGCGCCCCGGCAAGCAGCCCGTCAACCAGCCACGATCCGAGCATTCTGCCAGTTTACGCTACCACCTGGGTTCTTGGGATAACGTATACTTTCATCTTAGAGCGCGGAGGAGTGTGCATTCCCGATCAAGCCCACGAACGAGCATACATTCACGGTTGAGGCCACACTCCGATTATCAACATGGACAACCTTCCAAGCGAAGTGTTCATTCACAACTAGGCTCGCAAAGAGTATTCTCCACCTCATATAGGAGTGGGCAGCACAGCAGAATGAGAGAGATAGTCACTCAATCCGACTCAAGTTCAACCGGCAGCCTGCAAGCAGCTCGTTCGCCTACTAGGTACATGCCATATGCACAGCAACCACGACGTAGACGAGTCGAGTATAGGGAAGAGAGGCCCATACCCATAAGTCACGACTGGGGGCAGTCGAAAGTTCCACTGCCCCAGCAGAGGCAAATTCAAGAAGAAGTTGAGAGGCTTCTGACCGAACGATTGCACAATTTCCAACGTAACGGGATTGCTGACGATGCGCTTCGACGATACATGACCAACATAAGCATGTCGCCATTCACGAATGAGATCAAGCGGACAGATCCACCTCGCGGGTTCACTATGCCTCACTTCACTCCGTACAAGGGAGACGAAGATCCGGATCAACATCTCAAGCACTACCACAATACCATGATCCTCTACAAGAACAACGACACGCTTATGTGCAAAATTTTTGCCACAACTTTGCAAGGCGAGGCCCAAGACTGGTTTCACACTCTACCACCGCAGTCGATCCGAAGTTTCAACGAACTTTCCTTTGTTTTCACTAAGGAGTATTCGTCTAACCGCTCAATCAAAAAGACATCCGACCACCTTTTCAGCATCGTAAAAGACCCTTGGGAGACAATTCGCGACTATGTCAAGTGATTCAAAGCAGAGAAGGCCAAGATTGTTGGCTGCAACGAGGATATAACAACAGTAGCGTTCAGAAATGGGCTTCCTACCGAACACCCTTTATTCGGAAAACTGATCATGGGAGAATAACTAACCCTAGCAGCTTAGTATGCTTTGGCAGAAAAGCATGCACTATGAAAATCAAACTCAAGCAATTTCCTTATTTTTGGAAAGCAGCCCAAACCATAGCCCATGCTACGCCACTTCCTCAGCCCATGCCGAGCTAGCTCTGCAGCAATACCTCCCAAGAAAAATTAAAATCTTCGTACATCGGTGCAGCACGGAGAAGACGAAGAAATCAACGAAAAACGGTCCATTGCACGAGCAAGATGTAGAAGATTGCTAGAGGAGGGGGAACAAATATCCTCTAAGCTCTCTCTCTCTCTCTTGTAGGGTAGAATAAATCGCTCTCCAAAGTTGATTTAATAACCCACTTAAGGTGGACTTAAATACGCTTTGAGAGAAATTTATTTCCCTTTCCTAGAAGGATCTAATTTCCTATTGAAAAGGGAATCTACATCAAAATAGGAAACAATTCAAAGTTTCCTAAGGCAAGAAAATTTCTACACCTGTTGCCCTTTTCTGCAAGCAGCCCAACAGGTGTGGGGGCATTTGTGGAGCCAGAAATAATCACAAGACGACACGTGGATTTTTTGGCAAAAGAGGACCAAACTACCCTTGAGGCACACCGGGATTCCTACACGCGAGCAGCAGACAATCATCCTCCAATTAAGTCAAAAATGCTCCAAAAAAGGTAACAATTCAAGATTCATCTCATCAAATCTCTTTTGCAAGGCAACCTCCAAAATATTCATTCCAAAATTATGTTAATTGGTTAATTAATGGATTAATTACCTAATTAATCCATTAAATATCACCCAATTAATCACATAACCCCCATTTAACACCCAAAACCAACCTAATGGCCGACCATCCCCATCCAAAAAGGGGTCAACCATGTTTCCCACCTTTTCTATCTTTTCTCCCTTTCAATTACCCTAATTAAGTTAGCCAATTAATTCTATAATCCCCCTTTATTTCCTTTATGTTTAATTAGCCAATAAATTGGCTAATTAAACCAAAAATCCACTTAATGGCCGCTCACTTTCTCTCCAAAGTGGACTGGCCTAACCCTATAAATAGGCTCCCATTTTCACAAAACACTCATTCCAATTCTCTTGCAAAAATCCCAAAAATTCTCTAAACACTATTTCTCTCTAAATTCTAACTTTGGCATCGGAGGTTCTTCGGCCAAAGCCCCCCCCCCCCCAATTCATCGTGGGCGCGTGAGGCTCTTGGCCTTGACCTAAGGTGTTAATTGTTTTGTAGGTGCAAGATTGTCCAAGATCAAGGAGGAGAAAATTTGCATCCACAATACCTACGCTCGAAAGAAAAAGGACTAAAAATCCTTCTCTTGGTCCAACCCGGCTGAAAAGAGGGAAACATAATTGGACAATACTTGGGTCCTGAACAGTCAAGACCCTCCATACTGCCTAATTTACGTGGCACCATAAGAAGTTAACACGTGTAATTTTTTTTTCAAAAAAGAACCCAGCCTAGTTAACGGCGTATTCTCCCATCCCAATGACAGAGGACTTCAATCGTTCTTCTCCTTCCCGCTCACACTACCTCTCCCTCCCGCTCACTCTACCTCTCCATCCAGCTCACGCTACCTCTCCCTCTCCCTCTTTCTCTCAGACTACCTTTCCTTCTCATTCATACCACCAAATTGAATAGAAAAGCCATACGATCTTGAAAAATAAGGAATCATGTATGTTTTCAAAGAATTACATCTTTGTTTTTCTCCATTTTCAATTTTTATGTTCAATTTTTATGATGTGAGCAGGGTTTTCTCTTATTAGGGGTTGCTCTTGTCCTTGTTAATTTTGTTCGAATTATTTAAAAATTGAATTGAATTCTTTTCGCTTTTCCATATTCTTTTCAATTCCAATAGAACCGAAGGATCCATTCTCTGATGTATTATTTGATAGTAGGCTATTTTCGTCCACTCTGTTATTATTATTGATGTTGGTGTATTAGGGATTGCAGCTGCACGAATTCTGGGTTTTTTGGGTAACGACGACCATCCACCGAGGCTCCTATCCAGAGGATCCATTCTCTGCTGTATTTGATGGTATGTTTTCAGTTTTGTATGATTTGAATTGCGTTCGAAATTTTGGATGGTTGTTTTTCTTCACAAAGCTTGTGGGTTTGGGTTTGAAATTGCAATATTTGTATTGAGTGGGCTCTGTTTTGTCCCATATTGAGATGCAAAAAAATAAAAACAAATGAATAATGGAGAACATATTTGAGATGCAATAGAATAAATGCAAATGAATAATGAAGAGCATATTTCATGTCTCTGGTATTAATGTTATGTGGCAGGTTATGGAGAACAAAGAACCTACAAGATTAGATAGTGAGTCATTACCTAGTGATGAAGATGATTTACAAGGTGTAAGTTCTTCACCTACTTGTCAATCTCAAAGCCATGATGGTTCTTTGGGACCTCCTCAGCTGAATAAAAGCAAAGAAATAATGGGAGATCTAGAACTTGGAATGGAGTTTAGATCTAAAGAGAACGCATACGATTATTACTGCAACTATGCTAGAGATAAGGGTTTTGACGTGAGGAAGCATCATTGGAACCTTATTTTACAGACTACATAGTTTGTGTGTGCATTTTCATCGTACTAGCGTCGTTGACTTGTTAATCGTATTGTGGCAGCCAAACTATTGTTTACATGCATATACGGGGCACAACTCACCTATCATGTCCCTTGACTTCCACCCTAAGAAGACTGATTTATTTTGTTTCTGTGATCATGACAATGAAATTCGGTACTGGAATATTAACCCATTCTCTTGTACTCATAGTTTTGAGTATGTTTTCCTTTTTTTGTGTTTGAATACTGGTAGGTTGAAGAGCTGCATAAAGGACAGCCACAAGGGCAAAGCCATACAAAGCAGAGTTTCCAACATCGCGATGTCAACCATTTTGTATCTGTGAGTATTAGATTCCTTTTTCCATTTCCATGCCCCTTGATTGGTTTTACAATTTGGTCACTTTTTTAAGATGTATTGTGTTCCATTTTTCCTGGGAGTTGTCAAGATTCTAGTAATCAACTTGTTCCATTCAGTGACGCCCATATAACGAAAGCTATCATGTTCATATGTTTTCCAAAATATCTCGAATCTCATAATCTATGGGTCATTTATGTGCAGGATGTTCATTATGAGGACAAGGATAGAAGCACAAGCTCCTCCTGGCTGTCACTTACGCGTCTCAGATGCCTAGAGTTGAAGGAGTTGATGTCTTTGTCTGATATAAATAATGTCTTTGTATATGCTGATGACTATGGTCTAATATGGACATAGATTGTTTCTCAAATTGATATAAGAGGGTCTTAGTTTCGTTTATAATTTTGGGTTGGAATCTATAAATCGGTAATGAGCAAGAGACTTTTGTTTTGTATTTGTATATTTTGATAGCCTCTTTCAAATCCTCTCTATAACTCAAACAGAGTTTACTACCTTATGTATTTTGTTTTCATGTACATCTGAAAGTGTCTTTCTCTTTTATTTAGTTTTACTTAATTAGGGCATTGTCATTTGTGTATGTGGTAGTGTTATGTGTATTGATGTAGAGCTACATTGAGACACCTATAAAGGAGTACATGAAAAAATCAACATATGAAACCAGTTTGGCTCCTTTGTAGTATATGAAAAATAAGACATTTAGTGAAGGGAAATTTTGTCATTTGATGAACAAAAACCAAAGTAGCAATAGCAATCTCCAAAATTATCACCAAAGTAGCACTTGACTTGTGATATCCCTTCAGTCACACTTGTTTAATACAATACAAGTTCAAAAAAATGATTACAACATCTTTTTCAATTCAACAGAAATTGCCTCCATGGTCTTTATCTTCTCATTTTCCAAGCCCCTTGTTTGCACTGTTACTTTGTGAAAGGTCATGATGGTGCATAACTTCCTATAAATTACAAAACAAATTATATTATATAAAATCATTTCTAAAAACAATAAGACAATACTTATTAGGTTATACTAGTTACCTGGAATTGTTGAATAAGAGGAATGTTATTATGAGAGTTTGTAAACAGACCAAAAAATGGTGCTTGAGTTCCATTCTCAATTCTGAGTCTTTGTATAAATAATGTCTTTGTCCGATACGTTGTGTCAAAACAAATGACATCTCCAAAGAGACCATAATCACTTATTGAACGTGAATCTGCCCAAAACATATTTGTGATCATATCATCTTCATCAAGCTGCACCGAGTAAAAACTAGACGAGTCCTTCACTTGCATTTTATGAAAATATTGCAATATAGCCCCAGCATCTCCTTTTTCCATGTTTGTCTTTCGCTTTTGATATATATAATTTCGATAATCTTTATCAAGAAACCCAAGATTCTCTCGCCCACCAACTTCTCTGCTCATCAATTCCATAGTTGCTTTTATTGGTATTCCTGACTTATCTGCATCATCAGCATGCACCTTTTGAGCTTGGGACATCTTACGATTAATCTTCAACATGTGCTTCATAGGGGTTCGAACCAAAGCATGATTATGATTTGCATCAAAGGAAACCATCTTAAATTTTCCTTTCTTTTTAAGAAGGCAAGTCATGTGGGCTTGACAACCGACCCTTGAAACTGGTTGAGTATAAGTTGTACCTTCAACTGGCTCGTCATTTCTTCGAAAACCTTGTCTTGAACAAGTATAAGTTACTCTTGTTACAATACATGCATTGTTTTTTTTTCCAATGATGCTTCCTCACGTCAAAACCCTTATCTCTAGCATAGTTGCAGTAATAATCGTATGCGTTCTCTTTAGATCTAAACTCCATTCCAAGTTCTAGATCTCCCATTATTTCTTTGCTTTTATTCAGTTGAGGAGGTCCCAAAGAACCATCATGGCTTTGAGATTGACAAGTAGGTGAAGAACGTACACCTTGTAAATCATCTTCATCACTAGGTAATGACTCACTATCTAATCTTGTAGGTTCTTTGTTCTCCATAACCTGCCACATAACATTAATACCAGAGACATGAAATATGCTCTTCATTATTCATTTGCATTTAATCTGTTGCATCTCAAATATGTTCTCCATTATTCATTTGTTTTTATTTTTTTGCATCTCAATATGGGACAAAACAGAGCCCACTCAATACAAATATTGCAATTTCAAACCCAAACCCACAAGCTTTGTGAAGAAAAACAACCATCCAAAATTTCGAACGCAAATTCAAATCATACAAAACTGAAAACATACCATCAAATACAGCAGAGAATGGATCCTCTGGATAGGAGCCTCGGTGGATGGTCGTCGTTACCCAAAAAACCCAGAATTCGTTCAGCTGCAATCCCTGATATACCAACATCAATAATAATAACAGAATGGACGAAAATAGCCTACTATCAAATAATACATCAGAGAATGGATCCTTCGGTTCTATTGGAATTAAAAAGAATATGGAGAAGCGAAAAGAATTCAATTCAATTTTTAAATAATTCGAACAAAATTAACAATGACAAGAGCAACCCCTAATAAGAGAAAACCCTGCTCACATCATAAAAATTGAACATAAAAATTGAAAATGGAGAAAAACAAAGATGTAATTCTTTGAAAACATACCTGATTCCTTGTTTTTCAAGATCGTATGGCTTTTCTATTCAATTTGGCCTCTTGTCGTCGTTGTTCGGAGCTCGCCATCGCCGCTGGGTGGATGGTGGTATGAATGAGAAGGAAAGGTAGTCTGAGAGAAAGAGGGAGAGGGAGAGGTAGCATGAGCGGGATGGAGAGGTAGAGTGAGCGGGAGGGAGAGGTAGTGTGAGCGGGAAGGAGAAGAACGATTGAAGTCCTGTGTCATTGGGATGGGAGAAGACGCCGTTAACTAGGCTGGGTTCTTTTTTGAAAAAAAAATTACACGTGTTAACTTCTTATGGTGCCACGTAAATTAGGCAGTATGGAGGGTCCTGACTGTTCAGGACCCAAGTATTGTCCAACATAATTATCGCCCTAGTAACCGTATAAATTACACTGTGATTGCACACATGTTTGTAACGGTTGGCCCAGACGTCCTGCAAGGATTTTTTGTCCTTTTGGTTTGAATGTGCGGGCGTGCCACCACGTGGCCTAGATTGGTTGATTTAGAAAAGATGTGAGTGTGATTGTGTTTACATATTGGATTTAATATAAATCAAACAATGTGCAGCCGAGCAAGGAACCTTGTATCGGCCTGAGTTCTTTCTCTACTTCAGATTCAAGACTCTGAGCAAACAACCAAGTGATAAAATGTATAGGTTGACGTGAAGATGAGTAGACGTGAAAGTCGAAGAAATTGTAATTAAAGAGATTAAAATTAATTTAGTTGCGAGAAAATAAATTAATTTAAAGGCGATTGCATTAAATAAAAGTGTTTTAAAAGTAAATAGAATTGAAAACGAAAAATAAAATGCGTAAAATAAAGAATTGAAAGACAAGTGCGGAAGTAAATTGCATGAAACAAAATAATTAACAACATAAGGAAATTAAAACTTGTATTGAAATGAAGTATTATTGATCAATGATTCCTGGTTCTTTTAGGTTAAGTGGTTGATCTCTTAGAGACGGGAGTATTTTCGCTCACGATCATAACTATGATGTATACTCACTATATACTTAATCATTTGTCACATGTCATTTCACTTAACTCTAGTTAACTTATTAAATGTTCATTTTTTTGAATTTTATAAAAAATTAATCAATGTTAAGTGAAAGGATATACAACAGATGATTAGATGTATGATGAGCATATACCATAGTCTATAGTGATGAGCAAAAATGCTCCCCTTAGAAACCAATGGGCAGTGGCTAAAATTTGTGATTAATTAAATTGAAAATTGCAATTAATTAAGAAAATCAAAAGTAGGATGGTAGGACCCTAGTCTGGGATTAATCCAAGGCCTATAATATACATATACTAAAACCCAACAAAAAAACACTGTTCATTAACAGCGAACGAGCGAAAATGCCCTCCCATGTTTACGCTAATCTCAGTTTTGCCCTTCCTTCCCACACCGTTTTAGTATCTCGACCCACCTTTTCTCTAGATGCTTCCCCACCTTTTCTCTGCTTGACTCATGCTGTCCCCGTCTCCCTCCTCGCCTCACTCTTCTCTGCACCAAGCAGCTCGATTTAGTGCTTCACCATTTCTCTTCAAATCAAGGTCTCTATTTCTCTCCCTATTTTGTGTTCCTCATTGTATTTTCGTATTTTTATGCTAAAGTTTGTTTAATTAAATAGTTAATTAGTCCTTTTTTGGGTGAAATATTTTGGAAATCGGTCCAGAAAAGGATCGAATCGCATTAATTAGCTAATTTTCCATCTCATCCGATTGTAAATTGGTTTAATTGAACTTTAATTTCATTGTTCAAAGTTCCTAGCTTTCGGTTTCGTGAGAAAATTTCCTATTTAGTTGAAAAATAGGCGTTCATTGGTAATCTGGGTGAGGACCAGATCTGGGTTCCATTGTTTGAAAACGTAGGAAAATAAATCTTAATAAAATTCTATGACTTTTTGCTTTTGCATCCATTAAATTGAAATCTTTGGCTCAATCGAGCTGTGTATTAGTTAGGTTCAGTTGCATGGATTTTGTTTTATAATCAACAAACAATTTGAGATTGAAATTTTTGTATTTTTCCATTCCGTAGTTATGTTAGTACTTATTACTAGATGGACTCTAAGATCTTGGATCAAATTAATGGTGCACATCCCTCCGAGTTTTTGTTTATATTGTAGAGTACATGTAAGTGTGAGGTTGCTTTCTCTTTGTCATACACTGATTTCCTAAATTGTTGTCTAAATATGTGTAATGGTTGATTATGGCTCGCATATGTTGTTGTTCGATTAGCAGTCAGGGTTGTTAATTTCTTTGCTTTTTTGGTTTGATTCTGATCATTTTTTTGGGTTTTTGGTTGGTTTGATTTGGGTTTTCGAAGTAAGTTCTCCATGTTTGTTGCCACATAAGGTTTTGATTTTCCATGTTTTTTAATGGCTTTTGCTAGTATCTCATGTGCTTTGGTTTTTTATTTCAGAAATTTTGTGCCCATTTTGGATTCACTTCGAATTTGGTTGAGACCCATCTAATCCGGCGTTTCCAAGTGAGTTTTAGCATGTTTCTCAACGTATATGGTTTCAATTTTTTGTTTTTCCTTGGATCGTTTTTGTGCATGTTTGATGCGTTTTGTTTTCAGTTTCAGGAAACGGCCTTTCTTTTAGATTTGGGATTTTTATTCGGATTCTTGGAACCATCTGTGCTAAAGGTATATAAATGTATTATTTGGTTACATCTATGCATTTGTTTCTCTCAGTTCACAATTTAGCAGAATGAGAGTATATTTCTGTTTACAATAAGACGTGAATTCTAACCTTTATTCATACGTGCAGGCTAAGAATTGCCGGTAGAAGAGTTTATTGTGGTTAGCTTAGAGGAAAATGTGAGATTAGCAATTTGAAGAGTCTACTTTCTCCTCATATATTTGCTTTAACATGTGTAAGTTGTAATTATTATTTTTCTCTTCATGGCATACTTTAATTTGTAGATCACTATATATTTGTTTTTGACATTTCTTATTAAATGTATTTGAAAACTGACTGAAGGAAGTATCCAATTTTTTAGCAATTAAAAAAAAAAAATCACCTCAATAATTACAGTTTTATTCCAATTTGTAAGCAAGGGGAAAAAAAACTCTGAAGTTTCAATGAAGAGAGTCGGAAGTTCTGAGTATATATTTGTGTAAATAGAATTGTAAATATGGATGTACATATATATGTAAATAGAGATGTAAACATTGTTGTTAATATGTCTAAATAGAATTGTAAACCCGCAGCAACGCACGAGCTCGTTTGCTAGTTTGTCCTAAATCCCCCCTAAATTTGTAACCTACTTCCAATTTCCCATGAACTTTAATTTCAGCAAATTATCCCCCTCTCTCCATAAACTTTTATTTATGGCTAAATTACCATCTTCCGTTAAATCTCACACATTCATTCATGATTCCGTTAGTTTGGAGGGCAAAATCGTCAGTTCGAACCAAACATTTTTTGCCCTTTTTGAATTAGCATATGGGACCTACCATTGTAGGCTGTGAGTGGGCTTTGAAAACAGTCAGAGAGAGAGAGAGAGAGAGTGAGAGAGAGAGTGCAACAAGGAGCTATTGGTGTGGCGGTAGGTGAGCTGCATGTGAGAAGGTGGGTTTGCAGAGATACGGGGAGGGGGGATCACGGCTTGAATCGGAAATTTGGAACCCGCCATTGGAGGTTGTGGGTTGGGTGGGTTGGGTGGGTTGTGACGGGATGGTACCAGGACTAAATTTGAGGTAAATTAGCAGTGAGTTACAAGTTTATAGAGATTTCGACAAATACCTCTTGATCCATAACATGCAGTATTACCCTACACACACTCTCTCTCTTTCGACTCTCCAACACACATCATATCTCTTACTTTTATAAAGGCTTAGTTGCCCTCGGCCAGTCTCCCTGGGACTAGTCAAACATTCCTCCCCCAAGTGACTCTCTTTCTGTCCCTCGCTCAATAAAATTCAATAAACAAATAAAGTTTGATTGAAATTTAGTGCTTGGTAACGCAAGCTTCCATATATGATTTTATTAATTTTTATGCTATAGATGATGTAATGATCAATATAAATTGCAGGGAGTATTATATAAATCAATCAATCACCAATTTTATTAATACAATAATTATGCTCAGCGTCATCCTGCATATACGAGTTTGGAAAGGGATCCTCTTCGGATCTCTTATTCCTAATCCACCAAATCAGGGAATCCGTGCCGTTAAAATTTGATCCAAAGGTTGAAGTTATTATAACTTTTAAAATGAACCCCTGTTTGTAGCCGTTTGATGAAATTTCAACAGCACAAATTTCATGATTTAATGGATTAGGAGGAAGGAATCCGGAGAGAATGTTTTTCCTACGAGTTTATTGGTTCATGGCTTTCTCCTATTGACTCATGATAATTGGCGAAAGAAAGTGCTCTCAAACTTCTCTTAGGATTCCCTCATCAACAAGGTTATTTACGTGTCTTTTATAAAATCCTTTTTTTTGTCTATTATCAAACATCATTATTTTTTTTAACAAACGATATTATTTACACTAAAAAGTTGGGAGTGGGCTAAGCTTCACAATGGACTAGCAATAATGTGGTTCAAAATCGCTTTTCGCGAGAATCGAACCTAAGACCTCTCACTTACAAGTGAAGAGAAATATCATTGAACCGTTGTACTAAATGACTTATTTATCAAACATAATTTGAATACCTGAATTTTCACTAAGCGTAGGTTTGAGATTAAATTTTGATTTTTCTTTTTATTAAAGATGACGGGAGATTCAAACTTCCTTCATTATTTAAAAGCTAGTTGGTAATTATATTTAAACCACTTCTTTTCCTCATCCTTTCTTTATTCTTTTCACATCCGTAATAATAACACACCTAAAGTAATATACTATCTTCTCCGCTGAGAGATGTGTCACGAAGTTTAGAGCTTTTGATAGGTGCGTTATGTATTATAAATATAACTTTTATCACATTTTTCATACCATGTTTGTATCACTTCTCTAATAGAGGTATAACTCACCAATACAAATGGATCATACCTCTATTAAAGAGGTGAGACAAATGTGGTATGCAAAATGTAGTAAGAGTAGCATTTTTGTATGTTTTATACACGTAGTTACATTAAATGTTACAAAAAAAATATACATGTTGGATATATGTCAACAATCTGTGATATATTATATATGCTAATAAAAACTAAATGCGAACAGAAATTTAACACAGTAAGAACTAGAATAAAAATTAAATACAGACAACTTGAAGATCGAGGCTTGCGTACCGCAATGTCCTTGAAACAGAAATTCGCCCCTACTCAGTGCTTGTAGTTCTTCGGACGTCTGCCTCACCAGGATTCAACGATCTAAGTTTAGAATTCCAGCACCGGAAAAACTAGACTTCTGGCGAATTTGTTTGTGGTACTCTCAGTATGCTTGGTATTCAAGGTTTGATGATTTTCAGTGTATAAAATGATATGCAGATGCATGTATATATAATTGATGGATGCCTGTTCGTAACAGGTAAGAAGAAAGGATGCATCTGTTGGAAGACACCTCTTCAGAGAGGTGTTTTTGGTTTCTGTGTACTTGCACTCTTCAGACTTCATCTGAAAAGATGAGTCTGTTGGAATAAATAATTTAAATATTTAATTGCTTACTTGTCCGAGAATGAACCTGGAACTTTTAAAGAAGCAATGTCTTCTTCCGAGGCTCCTTTATGGAAGGAAGCAATTAAAAGTGAAACGGAATCCATTATGGAAAATAACACATGGGAATTGGTTGATTTACCTCCTGGTAGTAAACCAATTGGTCATAAATGGATTTTCAAGAAGAAACTTAAGGCGGATGGAACCATTGACAAGTTCAAGGCACGTTTAGTAGCCAAAGGTTATCGCCAAAAGGAAGGGTTGGATTATTTCGACACTTATTCTCCAGTTTCTCGTATAACGTCAATTCGGACGTTAATAGCAATTGCGGCTGTGTACAACTTTGATATACATCAAATGGATGTAAAAACAGCATTCTTAAATGGAGAACTTGATGAAGAAATATATATGGAACAACCTGAAGGGTTCGTGCTTAAAGGACAAGAAAGCAAAGTGTGCAAATTAGTTAAGTCATTATATGGACTTAAACAAGCACCAAAACAATGGCACGAGAAATTTGATCATACTTTGTTGACACATGGGTTCAAAATAAATGAATCCGATAAATGTGTCTACATTAAGAGTAATGATAAAACTTGCGTCATTGTCTGCTTATATGTGGATGATATGATCATAATGGGAAGCAATAAAGATGTAATAAACAAAACAAAGAAAATGTTGAATTCAAGTTTTGACATGAAAGACTTAGGTCAAGCCGATGTCATTTTAGGAATTCAAATTAAGCGAAATAGTGAAGGATATGTCCTTACACAATCCCATTATGCAGAAAAAATATTACGAAGGTTTGGTCAATTTGATTGCAAACCTGCTGCAACTCCTTTTGATGGTGCGTGCAAGTTGGAGAAAAATAAAGGCCATGCCATATCTCAACTTGAATATTCTCAAGTAATTGGTAGTCTAATGTACTTGATGAATTCCACTAGGCCTGACTTAGCTTATGCAGTAAGTAGGCTTAGTAGATATACAAGTAATCCGGCACAAGAGCATTGGGATGCCTTAGTAAGAGTGTTAAGGTATTTGAAAAATACACTTGACTACGGATTACACTACACAAAGTATCCATCTGTTGTAGAAGGCTTCAGTGATGCCAATTGGATTTCTGACACTACAGAATCCAAGTCGACAAGTGGATATGTTTTTACGTTGGGAGGTGCAGCAATATCTTAGAAATCCTCTAAACAAAAATGTATAGCTCGTTCCACCATGGAGTCAGAGTTTATAGCTTTAGACTTAGCTGGAGAAGAAGCCGAGTGGCTTAAACATTTTTTGGAGGATATTCCAATGTGGCCAAAACCTGTAACTGCTATATGTATACATTGTGACAATATGGCTGCGCAAGCAAGGGCCAAAAGTCATGTATACAATGGTAAGTCTAGACACATCAGGCGTCGGCATAATACTCTTAAGAAGTTGCTCTCCAATGGAGTAATATCCATTGATTATGTGAAGTCAAAGGAAAATATAGCTGATCCTTTGACAAAAGGCCTACCAAGAGAGCAAATATTATTTACATCGAGGGGAATGGGTCTTAAGCCAATTCAATGAATCAAACTGGGCGGAAACCTAACCTAGCTGATTGGAGATCCCATGGTCTAGGTTCAATAGGCCAACTGGTTGAGTTTGATTCACAAGTTGAACACACAACTTGCCCATTCTTATGATAAAATGTGTGTTGTCTGTTGAGTTTGAGGGGTTATGTTTTATACATTTAATGACAATAATATCTTGTTATCAAGAGGAATATGGCAGACTATTCTTAATTAATGTCACCTATATAGGAGTAAATGGGGCCACATTTATGAGAATTGAAATGGCTAAATTCTCTAAAGCTCCTACGAAATCCGGGATCTGTTCAGGGCCAAAATGAACACAACCGTATGAATTGACGTGTGGCAGACATGATATGTGTGTAGCATATTGTCTCGGTTTACTACTGCGGTGAACAGTTCAAGATCTTCCACATCCACTGCGTCACCAAGTAAACCCGATATGCTTTCACTAGGGTAAGTTCAAGTCCAAAAGACACTTCACCCGATGCATATCATGTCTATTCTCTCTCAGTTTTAGGCAGCCTAGTTATACATTTGCATTTTACATTTGCATTCAAATGTGGGGTGATTGTTAAAGTTTGAATGAAATTTCAACTCAAATGTGGGGTATTGTTGGAAATTATGAAGTTTGAGTGCAAATTTCATTTGTCCCACATTGGTCATTCCCAAAACACTTCAACACTTTATAAGGCTTTGTCCTTATTAGAAAGTAATTGGAGTATTGGACTTGGAGAATGAATTTGGGCTCACCTTTGGAGTTGGGCTTTGATGTGTGCTAATTAAATGGTAATTAATATATATAATTAATTATAATTAATATATATTTAATTATCAAAAGATGGGCCTTGGGGCTCTAATGATTAAATACTTTAATTAATTATTTTTCGGATTTAATTAATTATTATTTTTATTAATTAAATTCGAATTTAATTATTTAAATATTTAAATTATTTATTCCAACAGACTCATCTTTTCAGATGAAGTCTGAAGAGTGCAAGTACACAGAAACCAAAAACACCTCTCTGAAGAGGTGTCTTCCAACAGATGCATCCTTTCTTCTTACCTGTTACGAACAGGCATCCATCAATTATATATACATGCATCTGCATATCATTTTTTCCTCTTCTTGGTTCCATATCATTTTCTTGGACACCAGAAGAAGAGACTTGATCATGACTATTATCATGAATCCTCTTTGTATTAGGACCAGATTCTTTCTCTTTGTAAGGAAATATATCCTCAAAGAATTCTGCATCCGCTGATTCTAATATAGTGTTAACATGTATGTCTGAAATCGAAGATTTTATAACAAGAAACCTATAAGCAGCACTATTATTTGCATAACCAATGAATACTCAATCAATAGTTTTAGGTCCTAGTTTCGTTCTTTTTGGTAACGGAACTTGCACCTTTACTAAGCAACCCCACACTTTGAGGGTTTTATAAGTGGGTTTATGTCCTTTCCATAGTTCATAAGGTGACTCGTCAATCTTTTTTAGAGGAACCTTATTCAATATGGTATTTGCAGTAAGTAAAGCTTCACCCCACAAACTGTGCGGAAGCCCATAACTATTTAACATGGAATTAATCATATCTTTGAATGTTCTATTTTTCCTTTCGGCAACACCATTTTGTTGTGGCGTGTATGGAGCCGTTGTTTGATGTATAATTCCATGTTGTGCACAAAAATCTGAGAAGGCAGTAGATTCATACTCTCCTCCTCTATCGGATCTAAGTGCTTTGATTTTTCTCTCAAGTTGATTTTCAACTTCGGTTTTATATGTCTTAAACATATTCAAAGCTTCGTCCTTGCTATGAATCAAATAAACATAGCAATACTTACTGCAATCATCAATAAAAGTGACATAATAATTCTTTCCTCCACGAGTTGGTGTGGATTTAAAGTCACAAAGATCACTATGAATTAATCCAAGTAATTCATTTGATCTTTCCAAAATTGACTCCCTCGTTTGCCTAGCAAATTTCGATTCAGTACATGTTTCACACTTATGATTAAAATCAATTTCGAATTTAGGTAATAATTCTAATTTAACCATTCTTTGCATGGAACGAAAATTAACATGTCCTAATCTAGCATGCCAAATATTAGAAGACTCAACAATATAAGTAGAAGCATTTATTTTATTAGCATCATCAATGGCAATTACATTGAGTTTCACAAGGCCATCAGCCACATATCCCTTTCCAACAAACATCCCACCCTTGGTAAGTACAAATTTGTTGGATTCCATTACAAGTTTAAAGCCCTTAGTAATCAGAATAGGTCCAGAAACCAAGTTCCTCCTTATTTCAGGAACATGCAGCACATTCAGCAAGGTGAGACTCTTTCCAGATGTGAATTTGAGTATCACTTTGCCTTTGCCCACCACCGCAGATGAGGCAGAATTGCCCATATACAGCTTTTCTCCAGGGGCAGCAGGATGGTATTCGGTGAACAGATTCCTGTCAGCGCATATGTGCTTGGTAGCACCAGTATCCAACAGCCATTCACTCCCATTTGAGACCATGTTTACCTCGGATACAACAGCAGCCAATTCTTCATCGGTGATTGCCATGTTAGCATGGTTGTTGTTGTTTCCGTTGGCATGATTTCCATCCTTGCGATGATAACAATCTTGTGCCTTGTGACCAGATTTGCCACACACATAGCAGGCGCCCTTAATCTTCTTCAGATTCTTGCCTTTTGGAGCAAGGGCAGATTGCACAAACTGCTTGGTTTTATGAGCCTTATTCTTTTTCGGCTTGGCCTTGGAGTTTCCTCCCTCAACATAATTCGCATTGGCTTCAATGGCAGCAAACCCTCCAGAACGGTCTGCCTTTCTGTGGTCTTCTTCCACTCTTAGCCTCAGAATCAGATCTTCCATATTCATCTCTCGACGCTTGTGCTTGAGATAAATTTTGAAGTCATTCCAGGAATTTGGCAACTTCTCAATTATTGCACCAACTTGGAAGTGTTCATTGATCTCGCATCCCTCGGAGTGCAATTCATAGATCAATTTCTGGATTTCTTCAACCTGAGAAACAACAGATTTGGAATCCACCATTGTATATTTGAGAAACTTACCGATAACAAATTTCTTTGAACCGGCATCATCAATCTTATACTTTTTCTCCAAGGATTCCCATAACTCCTTCGCTGTCTTGCACAGAGAATAAATGTCATAGAGATTGTCATCCAAACTATTTAAAATATAGTTTCTGCAACAAAACTCAGAATGAGTCCAAGCTTCAATTGCCATGACAGTCTCTCTAGTCATTGGATTCTCACTAGACTGCGGAGCTTCTTCCTTAACAACATGAGCGAGATTCATGGTTGTCAGGAAAAACAACATCTTCTGTTGCCATCTCTTGAAGTCCAGCCCTTTGAACTTCTCTGGCTTTTCAGAGTATTTTGGCACAGCGCCATTCATATTCACAGATTGTGAATCCATTTTCTGTTTCAAGATTGTTGGATATATGTCAACAATCTGTGATATATTATATATGCTAATAAAAACTAAATGCGAACAGAAATTTAACACAGTAAGAACTAGAATAAAAATTAAATACAGACAACTTGAAGATCGAGGCTTGCGTACCGCAATGTCCTTGAAACAGAAATTCGCCCCTACTCAGTGCTTGTAGTTCTTCGGACGTCTGCCTCACCAGGATTCAACGATCTAAGTTTAGAATTCCAGCACCGGAAAAACTAGACTTCTGGAGAATTTGTTTGTGGTGCTCTCAGTATGCTTGGTATTCAAGGTTTGATGATTTTCAGTGTATAAAATGATATGCAGATGCATGTATATATAATTGATGGATGCCTGTTCGTAACAGGTAAGAAGAAAGGATGCATCTGTTGGAAGACACCTCTTCAGAGAGGTGTTTTTGGTTTCTGTGTACTTGCACTCTTCAGACTTCATCTGAAAAGATGAGTCTGTTGGAATAAATAATTTAAATATTTAAATAATTAAATTCGAATTTAATTAATAAAAATAATAATTAATTAAAGTATTTAATCATTAGAGCCCCAAGGCCCATCTTTTGATAATTAAATATATATTAATTATATATATTAATTACCATTTAATTAGCACACATCAAAGCCCAACCCCAAAGGTGAGCCCAAATTCATTCTCCAAGTCCAATACTCCAATTACTTTCTAATAAGGACAAAGCCTTATAAAGTGTTGAAGTGTTTTGGGAATGACCAATGTGGGACAAATGAAATTTGCACTCAAACTTCATAATTTCCAACAATACCTACTAACAAACCAAATTAAATCAAAATCTAATATAACACAGAAATTTGATGAAAATCATACTGAAAGGATGATCTAACATAGTAACACTAATACTTATTTAATAGAACTAAGAATAATGTTTGTTCGATCCATGCAAATTGTGTAATATATTTACTATTGAGATTCTATCTAGAACTCAACAGGAATTTTAGGAAGGATATATGGATTGGAATCTGAGCTTGTGCCTTGGCGTCGGTCCATTTTGTGATTCATATGTGAGAGAGAGAGAGAGAGAGAGAGAGAGGACAAGGACGTCATAAAAGGGAAAGCTGCCATGGAAACAGAGAGAACATCTTCACGCCTATCACATGTGATGTGGCCATCAACATTTTTACATAGTAACAGCATGGATTTACGGGCCACGCATCCGTCTTTCTCCCTCTCTCTTTCTTTTTCTTCTGCTCTCATTTCCTTCTTACTCCAGTCGATTATAAACGATGAGGATAATACTTTCCTTGTTAGTTGTTACAGTATACTCTTTCCATTAATAACTAATAACTAATAAGTTTCATCATCTGTTTTAAGAGTTTTCATTCTTGTACCCGAAATCTTGAGTTCAAATCTCTCAACTTCATATATAATGTCCAGAATGAGTGCACAGCCTAATAATTATCAATTAATAGACAACAAGTAACCAATTGAATGAAAATAGAACAATAAAAGTTCAGAACTAAAGCTTGAAAATATTTTGAAAATTAAGTTACGTGAGTTATTATATAAAATTCAAACATCACACTCCTACCGTAGTCTACGACCGACCAAAATAACAATCTTGACTGTTGCGCTCTAGTGAGAAAGGTAGAGACATGGAGTAGCTTTGTTGACGGGTTTATTTGCTACACCTTGGTTAGTGGAAAAGCAAATCCAAAACCCAGATTCCATTCTCTTAGAAATAGCAATCTCCAGTTTCTTTTTGCTTTGTTTTCGCTTAATTACAAAGGAGGAACTAAAAACAAAAACCATACAAATGTTAAAGAGGCTCTCGAATTTTTCTTTCTTTTTGGTTCTTTCTTATGCTTTTGACTGATATGAGTAGATAGCTAGAATGGTCAAAGAGCCTCTTAACGTTAGTATTTTCCGACAAAATTCCAAGGACTCATTGCTTGCTCTTTTGCATGGTTTTGAGTGGGCTTTTGGCGTTTCTCTTAGTTTCTTTGTAATCACATCCAACAGAAGAGTACGTCTCGTTTTGAACAATTTTTTATAATTGCACAATCATTTTAGTCATCGCACACTACAAATTAACAATACGCCGATCTTCTGATCACACTAAACCCTATTTTGTCCCCTCTCTCTCTCTCTCTCTCTCTCTCTCTCTCTCTCTCTCTCTCTCTCTCTGTGTGTATATATATATATATATCTTGGTCTAAATTAAAACTAGGCCATGAACTTTAGGGCAATGACTATCAAGAGTTAAAGATCCCCAAAAGTATGTGGTCGAAATATCTGCAGTTAATGCTATGATTAAAAGAAACTTGATCAAGGTTGATAGTGGGGAGATATGGTGAACTCTCTTTCATGTCCTCAAATATCAATCAGCAACGACCCAACAATTCAGATAATACGTACTACAGACTCAAGAAGTCTGCTTGCAATATTGGCTAAAATCGAAATGATAATATTGCTTCTCCCACTGGAAGTGTGTGTACTTACATGAGAGATTTTCTCGCATCCTCAATTCATCACTTGACAATCTTCTATTAGATTGATAGAGCACTTTTTTAACACATTTGACAAATATTTATAAGACAACCGTTGGAACTAAATCTTGGTTGCCTACAGAGAGTGTGGGAGCTGATATGTAATTTTCTGATATAATTGTCCACCCTTTCACTGAAATTCATTAATGAGTAGGAGTAAAGATTCAACAAAACTTAAGTGGACACAATTTCATAAAATTAGTGAAGGAAACTTGGTACACATATATAGCATTCATTCGAGGAATGATAACAATTTGGCCTTCAAAATATCAGATACAAACTACTCCAAGTCTCCATGAAACATGATTAACCATATATATATAGCTTAATCTACACAAACCCTCCCAAAAAACTAAAGCAATAAAAAACAACGAACGATTTCAAACTAAAAATCCTACCATTTCATCTAATTAAGATTTTTTTGACAAAATATGATGAGACTGTTCCACCTTCCCATTTCATCTCACACATACTTTTGGACTTGAACCTTCAAAACCCATGAAAAGTTAGGGTTGATCGATCGATTGGTTGAAACTCCAATATCTTCGAGAGTACCTTATCATTTCCACAAGAGATGGCTGGTAGAAGAAGAAGTAGTGAAACCAGAAAGATCAGTCCAAGCATTCCCACCAGCACCAGTACTACTACTACCCCAGTATTGGTGATCATTTCCAAGGCTTCCCAAAAAATTCCTTGACAAATTCAGTGCTTGATTGTGTTCCATTTTCACATTAGCCATCTGAGTAGTAGTAACTCCGTTACCCGCAGAATGATCCAACGGCTTAGATATCGGAAGCTGGCCAACATTTTGATGATCTCCACCGTCAAATTGGTACAACCCATGAGTAGTACTAGTTGGTTGTCCCAAATTAACCAAGAAATTAGGAAATTGTTGTTGAAGTAGTGATGATCTCCAATGCTCAGTACTACTCATATTATTCATGCCTAAAATATTTGGCCTTGCACTGAACCGGTCTGAACCGTACTGATGGTGTTGGAAATCAACATCACCGGGTTGATTAATCCCAAAATTATTTAGCCCTAGCATGTCCCCGGAACCATAATCAGGAAGATGGTGTAAGGAGGGCAAAAACGGCAATTGATGTGGTGGTGGTGGATGTGTCAAATGGCCTGTGATATTATCACTAGCGCTGCAGCTGTTGGAAGAATTAACCGTACTTGAGCTAGAATTACCTGCTGCGCCTGGTGATTTTGACCTGCTGCTGTTGCCCCCTTTGCTTCTTTTATTTCTCCGGCAGCCTCCTCCCACCGGCACGCTTCTCAAGGCTCCTCCTCTTGTCCAGTAGCGCCTGCACGTCTTGCAAAAGTGGCGAGGCTGGGAAAGGTTGTAATTGTTGAAGTAGCAAAACTTTGTGTTTGTGGATTCACATCGAGGGCATTTCAGTGCTGTCTCTGGCTGCGGCATCTTGGCCATCCGGGCTCGATCACACATCGATCCAGGTTTAATCGAGCCCAAACCACCGCCGCCATCTACAGAAGTGCATCTAGCTTCTGAAGAAGGCACCAATGGAAGCTGAGGATTATTCTGATCACTTCCACCTCCTTGTTGATGATGATTTGTTTGCTATGAAATCAAAAAGGAAAAAAGTTCAAATAAATAAAATCAATAATTGGTATATTCAAGAGAAGAGACATAGATTGAAAAAGGGTAGGAATATATTTATCTTTAAAATCAACTTTTTTGGTGAAGAAGCTAGCTATGTAAAGAACAAAATATAAGGTTGCAGAAATTAAACCCTTACCTGTTGTTGCCAGTTGGGTGGATCCAGATAGACGGGAACGGATGAGAAAACCATGGCTAGCTTTCTCTTTTGTAAAAGTTTGATGTGGGTTTTTAGAGGATGTAATTTTGTTGGAGAATCACATCCACAAGAGATAGTTGCTGCTGCAGAGAGAAAGAAAATATCATCAGGAGACGGAAAGATAAAGAGGTGGGTGTTTATTTATTTTGTTCTTTGTTTCTCTCATCCCATCGATTCCCCCACTACTCTCTTTTGCTTTTTGTTTTATTAATTTTAGGGTTTGAAGGTGAGGAACCATTTTTCTTAGTCTTTAAGCTTCTTTTTGACGCTGCTTAACCCGAAAACATCAGTGACCAATGGCCATGCAGTGAAAGAAAGAGATAGAAACCCTAGTTAGTAGAACTTTAATAATATAATATGAGTTACACAATTAAATAATATTTTACATGGATTTAAAAATGAAAAGGGGAGTAATTGTGGGGGTGTCATGGGTGGAAGTGTCACCATCAAATGTACCTTTGTTTCTCCTATTTGTTCCCTGCATAGTTTTTATTTTTGCATGGAAATGTATACTACTACTATATAATTTAAATTGTTTTCAAATTTTTTTTTTCGAGCATCTTTACGTACGTAGATTATTATAAGAGAAAGAACCAATGTATCCTTCTGTATGAACTTTTTTAATTGCATGATTCTTATTATCAATCAGTGTTTTGGAATTTGTATTACCAATTGCTCGTCCAAAGTAAAATCTTTAAGATAAAATATATGCTACAAGCGTATGCCTATGTACACAGAAACAGTGTCTTTTCCGAAAGTGTGAAAAGAGATTGAAGTATTATTGCTAGTAGTATTATGCAATATTTCATATCCATCAAAAGGTTGAAGTAAAATTGATGGAAAAATAACCAAAATAATTACGTATAAAAATGTATACGATATGATATTGGGTTTCTACCTATGCGTTTAGGTTCGAAACTCCCATCCTCTCTCTTAAATTATTGTAATAATTTCGAACTTTCTCTCTTTTTAATAATAATAAATTCAAAAAAAAAAATCTGTATGCTTGTGGAAGCTTTTATTAGGATATTTAACTCTATTCAACTTATCTATCAGAAATTGGTACTATTCTAGCTATAGGCCATAGCTAGCTAATTTGATTCTTCATCAATCTAATTAATTTGAGAATAATGTTAGGTAAATTAAATTTTTAGACCATGTGATATGTTACTAATATGAAATAAGCGTGTTCATCAACATTTAAATAATAATTTAACTATCAACAAACACATTATATGATTTGCAAAATATAACTTAAATAGATGATCTCTCTAATACTACTAATTTGAAGGGTTTAGTTTTA
Organism: Cotoneaster glaucophyllus; assembly: GCA_036320875.1. Taxonomy (NCBI): domain Eukaryota; kingdom Viridiplantae; phylum Streptophyta; class Magnoliopsida; order Rosales; family Rosaceae; genus Cotoneaster; species Cotoneaster glaucophyllus. The sequence goes on along the minus strand of CM070070.1, from coordinate 24,408,657 downwards.
GTTTAATAATGGGGTAAGCTTGCTGCAAGCACACGCAACCCCAATACTAGTAATATATCCTTAAAGTAGCAGCGTTTTCTCTTAATTTTTTTTGGATCAAACTCTGTTTACTACTTTCAAGTTTAGTGGTTTTCAACATTTAGTATATGAAGTTTTTTTCGTCCCAGATTCATACCTAAAGTGTTAATTTTGGGACAGTCTCATACATCCGTTAGTCAAACTGTTAAGTCTGCCGTTAAGTGATGACGTGGCGCCCATGTGGACAATGACTGGGCGCCACGTGTCATTAAAAATATTAAAATATTAATTTTTTTTTTCTCCTTACTCGCTGACCAGGGTTTTTTTTTTTTTTTTTTTTTTTTTTTCTTCTTCTTCTTCTTCTTCTGGGTTAGGTCCGACCCCTTTTTTTTTTTATTATTGTTTCTTCTTCTTCTTCTTCCTCTTCTTCCTCTTCTTCCTTCCTCTTCCTCTTCTTCTGGGTTGGGGCCGACCCGTTTTTTTTTTTTTTTTTTTTTTTTTTTTTTTTTTTTTTTCTTCTTCCTCTTCTTCTTCCTCTTCTTTTTTCTTCCTCTTCTTCCTTCCTCTTCGTCCTTCCTCGCCGACCCCCTTTTTTTTTTTTTTTTTTTTTTTTTTTCTTTTTCTTCTTCTTCCTCCTCTTCTTCCTTCCTCTTCTTCTTCTGGGTTGCAGCCGACCATTTTTTTTTTTCTTCCTCTTCTTCTTCTTCCTCTTCTTCCTTCCTCTTCTTCCTCTTCTGGGTTGCGGCCGACCCGTTTTTTTTTTTTTTTTTTTTTTTTTTTTCTTCTTTTTCCTCTTCTTCCTCTTCTTCTTCTTCTTCTGGGTTGGGGGCGGGGAGGAGAAGGGATGGGTTTTTTTTTTTTTTTTCCTCTTCTTCTTCTTCTTCTTCTTCTTTCTTCTTTTTCTTCTTCTTCTTCTTCTGGGTTGGGGGCGGGAGGAGAAGTGAGGGTTTTTTTTTTTTTTTTTTTTTTTTAATATATTTTTTTTATTTTAATATTTTTCTGACACGTGGCGCCCAGTCATTGTCCACATAGACGCCACGTCATCAGACTTAACAGTTTGACTAACGGATGTATGAAATTGTCCCAAAATTAACACTTTAGGTATGACTTTGGGACGAAAAAAACTTGATGTACTAAATGTTGAAAACCATGAAACATGAGGGTAGTAAACTGTCTTTTGCCCATTTTTTTTTTGTTTTCGTTTTGTTTGCTTTACGAAACTTTTTAACATTGGTGATTTCTAACGTTATAAATAAGGGAGTTTTAACGAAAAGCCCACGGTACTATTCACTTTAACGAAAAACCATATTTTTACACTGAAAAGTCAAACCTGGTACTATTCACTTTACCCTTTATTTTGTCCTTATCGTTAAAACTCAAAGTTTTCAAGCCATTTTCATTAGTTTTCCTTATAAATAACTAGCATTGATGATAAAAAATAATCTCAAGACAAGACTCGGGGAACAACTTAAGAAGGAATTATTATTTAGGATTAATCTCAGTTTATTACATTGAAGTTTTGTGGTTTTCAACATTTGGTACGTGAAGTTTTTTTCATCCCAAAGTCATACCTCAAGTCTTAATTTTGGGACAGTTTCATACATTCGTTAAGTTTTTCGTTATAACTTCTGTTAACTGATGACGTGGCGCCCATGTGGACAATAACTGAGCACCACGTGTCAATATGAGCCCATTTCAATATTAAAAAATAATACAAAAATACAAAAACACAAACAAAAAAAAGCACCATCCGTCTTCTACCTCAACCGACCCACTACAACCCACACCCAACCCCCTCTCTTCCGTCTTCTACGCCATCGTTTTGGTCGTCGGCAACCCCCGCAACAAGAAGCAGAAGACCAAAATGACACACCCTGACCCGGAAAGTCAACTTAGACTCCGAATCGAGTTATGTTGGCCGACACTTGGAGGGTGACGAAGCCAGCACAACTTGATTCGGAGTCCAAGTGGACTTTCCGGGTCAGGGTGTGTCAGTTTGGTATCAGAGCCAATCCCTGGCCGGAAGGGTGCCGACTAGGATGTCAAGCCCCTAAGGGGGGTGGATTGTAAGATCCCACATCGCCCAGGGGTGTGGATCTTGTAAGCCTTATATGTATATTCCCATCTCTACCTAGTACGAGGCCTTTTGGGAGCTCACTGCTTCGGGTTCCACAGGAACTCCGAAGTTAAGCGAGAATGGGCCAGAGCATTCCGGGGATGGGTGACCCACTGGGAAGTTCTGCTCGCGTGAGTTCCCAGAAACAAAACTGTGAGGGCATGGTCGGGGCCCAAAGCGGACAATATTGTGCTACGGCTAAGTCGAGCCCGAGATGTGGTGGGAGCCCAGGCAAGGATGTGACACCAAAACCCCCGTCGGAGTGTGGGAAGAGCATTTCATCGTCTTCCTGCTGTAAAACCCCACCTCCGATTTTAAAAATTGTTTTTGGTTATTAATTGGTGACTCGGGTAGGGCCCACCTGTCTTTTTGTCCCCGACCCTCTTTTCATCTGTGCATGCCACATGGCACCACCCACATTACCTATCTCCTTCTTCTTCTCTCTTCTCTCCCCGCAAGGTCTCTCTTTTCTCCTCTCTCTCATCTTCCTCGTGCCCTCTCTCTCCGTGCTCTTTCCTTCCTGTGAGCAATCTTCGTCGACCACCACCCACCCTTCGCATCCCCGACGAACCCACCACCCTCGAGACTCCATCGTTAGGATCTCCAACCCGTTGAGGTCTCTTTCTCTCACACTCTCTCTCTCTCTCTCTCTCTTATTCTCTCCATGCACAGTGGTACCCCCACTGTTTAGAGTTCGACTCCGACGAGATTCCTCGTCCCTCCGACTTGGGTAAGCCTAGGGAAACCTATAACTCGTCATTTTACGTTGTGTGTCATTAAATTAAGTGTGATGTATGTTGTTGGACACATAAACATATCAGGGAAACATTCTCCAGGTTCTCCTCCCCGATCACGGCTTGTCTTCACGATGGTATAATTCTCCTCCCCATCCCTATAACATCATTTTCATAGTTAAGTCATTGATGTTAATGTCGAAATCGAGGTTGGCCAGAGCTGGGAAGCTCCAGTGTCCTTCTCTAGAGAAACCTACCAAACCTAGGCCTTCGGGTCGTTGCTGCCGAGCCCAACCCTTTCAAACCCAAGTCCAAAAACCTTCATCCCAACTCGTGACCCCCTTAAACCCAAACCCAAAACCCTAGTCTAACCAGGCCCCTGGGTCGTGCACTTGGGCCCAGGCCCGTCACTAACCCAGCCCTAAAACCCTTTTTAAATTAGAAACCCTTAATCCATTAACCTTATAAAGCCCAACCCTTTTAAAAGCCTAACGTAAACCCTTTAACCTTTCAAACCCTAAACCCTAACCGGCCCAAACCATTTATGAGGAATATTCTGTTAGACAATATTCTTTGTGTCGACTTTTACGAAATTTACCCGGGACCCTTCTTAGGCTAATTTCGACGTCCTAGACCCGTTTTTGACGTTCGTTTTCCTAAATTAAATCGTTTAACTAGAATTTGACTAATCAGACCCTTTATGTGCTTAGGTGCATATATTGTGGCATTTCTGCCTTCGCTAGCAGCGCGGCTTTTCGACGGCGAAGAACTGTGAGTGGACCCCTTCTAAAATGCATGTTTTAATAGTAGAAATGCATACATGAAAAACATGATTTACTGAATATGTTTTATGAGAAATTGATTATCATGCTATACTGAGCTTATTTTGGAATACCATATTTTCTATAGAAACCATGTTCTTGTAGGGTATCTGATGGATGACGATATACTATTTAGAACATGTTTTCACACACTTCTTTATAGTATAGATGATGGATGACTTTATACTATGAAGAAGCTTTTGAGATATATGTACCTATGTTTGGAAAGATTATTTTCAGTGGTTTTGTGCGTATCTAGTGGTCCCTATTATTGACCTTCGGGTTGGATGTTGTAGGAGTCTTCGGGCGATGATACTTATATTGACCTTCGGGTTGGGTGATGTAGGAGCCTTCGGGCAGGTGATGTAGGAGCCTTCGGGCGATTGATACTTATATTGACCTTCGGGTTGGGTGTTGTAGGAGCCTTCGGGTGATTGATACTATATATGCCTTTGGGTGAGTGCTGTAGGAGCCTGCGGGCGATTGATACTTGTGAAGGAAGTGTTCTGAAGGAAGAGTTCTATATGCCTTCGGGCGATACTGATACTACTAGTTAGCACACTATAAACAATATATGTTTCATGAAAGTTTTTATGGCATGCTAGGGTTTTCAGAAAACCTATTATTATATTATGCTATTAGTTTTCATAAAACATGAGGGGTTAGTACGTTGATAACAGTTTGGGTAAATTACACAAAACTACCTCAACTATGGGTGTCACGACACTTTCATACCTGATTTTTTAAAAATGACAATGTCATACAACATCTTAAGAATTTGTGCCAATGTCATACCTCCGTTAGTTTTTCAGTTAATTTCTCTGTTAAGTGCTGACGTGGCTAGAGGAGGGGCCCATTCACTAATCCAACTGGATTAAAAAATTATTAAATATATTTTTAATAATTAAAAATTATTATTTTTATTTAAATATCTCTCTCTTCTCTCTCTCTCTCGCCTCTTTTTCCTCTGCATCCCAGAAGCCGTTCCCATCTTCCACCCCCACCCCATCTGCCCAGAAACGAAACGAAACGAAAAAAAATATATATATATATTCAAAACCCAATTCGTCCCCACCCCACCCCCTCTATCTCCTCCCCCATCTTCCCCCCCTCCCCCCACCCCGACTCCATTCCCATCTGCCCAGAAACGAAACGAAAAAAAAAAAAAATTCAAAACCATGGCTCGCCGGACCTGGGTGAAAGAGTGAGTGAGTGAGCTGAGAGAGAGGGAGAGAGGAGAGAGGAGGGAGGAGGAGAAGAAGAAGAACCAAAAAAAAAAAATTAAAAATTTGAACACACAGTTTCGGCCCAAGAAGAAGGAGGAGGAGAGAAGAAGAATGAGGTGGAGGAGGAGAGAAGAAGAAGAACAAAAAATAAAAAATTCGAACACCCAGTTTCAGCCTAAGAAGAAGGAGGAGGAGAAGGAGAGAGAAGAAGAAGAACAAAAAAAAAAAAAAAAATTGAACACCCAGTTTCGGCCCAAGAAGAAGAGAGAAGAAGGAGGGAGAAGAAGAAGAACAAAAAAAAAAAAAAAAAAAATTCAAACACCCAGTTCGGCCAAGAAGAAGAAGAAGAAGGAGAAAGAAGAAGGAGGAGAAGGAGGAGAAGGAGAGAGAAGAAGAAGAACAAAAAAAAAAAAAAAAAATTTGAACACCCAGTTTCGGCCCAAGAAGAAGAAGAAGAAGAAAGAGGGAGAAGGAGAGAGAAGAAGGAGGGAGAAGAACAAGAACAAAAAAAAAAAAAAAAAAAAAATTCAAACACCCAATTCGGCCAAGAAGAAGAAGAAGGAGATAGAAGGAAATTTTTTTTTTTTTGTTTTTTTATTCTTAATTTTTTAATATTTAATTATTAAAAATATATTTAATTATTTTTTAATCCAGCTGGATTATTGAGTGGTCCCGTTTCTAGCCACGTCAGCATTTAACAGAAAAACTAACAGAAAAATTGACGGAGGTATGACATTGTCACAAATTCGTAAGATGTTGTATGACATTGTCAATTTTAAAAAATTAGGTATGAAACTGTCGTGACCCCAATAGTTGAGGTAGTTTTGTGTAATTTACCCTAACAGTTTTATTATTTATGTATATCAACTTGGTCCATTCATGTTTATTTTGCGCCCCCTTCAGGACTTAGAATCGAGGCATACAATCTCGGTGTCAAGGCACTTCCGTATTGGCATCTTCGAGTCCCCTCGATGTAGGACCCATCCTTTGTTTCATTCTTTTAGTGTTCTAGATTAGATGTGTGCTCTGAACACGTTCCTCAATTGTATATTAATCATATTTAAATTTATAAGTCTTATTTATTCCTTGTTCTCAGCATTTGCATTCAATAAATGGCTTTCATCACCCTCGAGTGTCGGCCATCATGTGCCTATCCTGGTGTTCATGGAATATCAGGATCGGAGCAAGTCAGATTCAGCATTTGCATTCAATAAATGGCTTTCGTCACCCTCGGGTGTGAGCCAGCATATGCTTATCCTAGTGTTCGGGTAATATCAGGATCAGAGTGTGTCACCTGCGGTGGCGGCGGCTGTTGCTGCTGCAAAAACAAGGTCAATGTGAGAGCTCTGATCTGCAAATTGAAACCCTAGCACAACATTCATACGCCAAAATGAAATCGTCTTGAGATCACATTTGAAAGGAGGGAGAGACGGGTTTAGTAATCACATCTAGTAGAGAAGGAGTCATCAGAGTCATAGGCGCCGGAATTGGAGGTTGCATGATCTATGAATCTGAGTGACTTGTGTGCTAGCTGATGACGAGAAGAGGAAGAGTGAGAGATTTTCTGGAGCAGCGGAGAGAGAGAAATGGGTAGAAATTAGGGTTTTACAAATTATAATTTGAGTGTGTTAGAGGTGATGGCAGATTGCAGGTTGCATAGAAGGATTTGAGAGAGAGAGGGAAATATGGAAGAAATTGTGTTAGGAGGAGATATCCACATGGGTTAGGCTTGTAGGGATTTTAGAGGGAGAGAGGGGGATGTGGAAGAAATTACAGAGGGAATAAGGAAGGTGGGGGAAGGTTGGGGGAGACTGGTGGTGAAGGAAGGCTGAGGGAGAAGGTTGCATAGGGAAGAGGGAAGAGGGGGTTGAGGGAGAAGACGGGTGGGTTTTTTTTTTTTGTGTTTTTGTGTTTTTGTATTTTTTTTAATATTGAAGTGGGCCCATATTGACACTTGACGCTCAGTTATTGTCCACGTGGGCACCATGTCATCAGTTAATAGAAGTTCTAATGGAAAACTTAACGGATATATGAAACTGTCTCAAAATTAAGACTTGAGGTATAACTTTGGGATGAAAAAAACTTCATGTTCCAAATGTGTGGATGCAAATTTTCTCCTCTTCGATCTTGGACGATTTTGCACCTACAAAATAATAAACACCTTAGGTTAAGGCCAAAAGCCTCACGCGCCCACGATGAATGGGGGGGGCTTTGGCCGAAGAACCTCCGATGCCAAAGTTAGAATTAGAGAAAAAGTGTTTAGAGTGTTTTTGCCCAAGGATTGGAATTGGGTTTTGTGAGAAAATGGGGTAGTATTTATAGGAAAATGGGGGTGGCCGGCCATGCTAGGGTTTTTGGTGTGAGATCTAGGTTTAATTAGCCTATTTATTGGCTAATTAATCAAATAGGGAAAAGATTTATATTTATGAAGAAAGATAATAAAGAGTAATTGAATTGGTGGCTAAAAAGGGAGGAAAAAAAGAAAGGAATGTGGGTAATAAAAAAGGGAAAGTGGCCGGCCCCTTTGGAGAATGGAGGACCGGCCATTTAGGGTATTTTTTGGATTTTAGGGCTAAGTTAATTGGCCGATTAATGAGGAATATCCTCATTAATTTGCCAATTATCTCCATTTATGTGGGATAATTGTCTTAAATGTGGATGGATGAAATAATTCGGATTTGTTTACCTTTTATGGGCGCTTTTGACTTGACCGATGATAATTACCGGCTGCTCGCGCGTAGGATTTCTGGTGCTCCTCAAGGGCATTCTTGTCTTCTTAATCCGAAAGTCCACGTGTCGCCTTGTGATTATTTTTGGCTCCACAAAATGTAAACTACAAAACTTCAGGATAGTAAACTGAGATTAACCCTATTATTTAATTATTAAACTATTTCGTTATTTATATATAAAACTAAATTAGTTAATTAATGATAGTTAAGCCATGAACACGTGACGCAATTTAACAGGGATGGACTCACCACCTAATAGGGGTGTTGAGAAAATTCGCACTCTTATTTTTCGAAGGAAGCTGATGACCTTTGCAAGAATAACAATAATAAACTTCTCTAAAATGAAAGAGTTTTGAGGGAAGTTTTTTATAATATAATGATATTTTCCCTTCAAAATGTTGACATTTCTTCGAATAAACATGTTTTTCAACAAAAATAAAATAAAATAATAATAATTCAATTTGAATTTGGGTAGTTCTATTAGCACCCCACAATCTTATGAAAACAATCCATAATTTCATTTTTTCACTTAAATTTCCATTTTTACCCTGACTTGAATTAAGTGCAGAAGTCCAAAATAAACCCATCCACCCCCTTATGCCAGCTGCCAACCACCGCAGTGTCTTGGCAAAAAGTCCTAGCCACGCCATGCTCTCTCTCTCTCTCTCTCTCTCTCTCTCTCTCTCTCTCTCTCTCTCTCTCTCTCTCTCTCTCTCTCTCTCTCTCTCTCTCTATATATATATATATATATATTCAATCACCAGCCATTTGCCTGTAGGTGATAGAGAATTGGAGATGGGGTGTGTGAATAAAGAGTGTTGGGCAACTGTTGGGCTCTTAGAGAGTCAGTGTTGGCTGTCAACCTCAGCGGCGTGGGGGGTTTTTGGCTGTGCTGATATCGATAACGGAGGTATTTTTATATGGGTGGCCCGTGGCCATTGAGCTAGCTTTTTTGCCGTTGTTTGTTTATGGGGTGGGGTAGCTTCAAAAAAAAGAAGGACAAAGCTGAAATTTTAAAGGAACATTTTAGACGGAGGTATTCTCATCCTCATTAACAATAGTACTGTACATCAGAGAAAAACATAATAAAAGTATTGTGCATTTTATAATATAAATACTATGAAATTAAATAAGCAAATCAACAAAGACTAGGGGTTGGTGCCTTGGTGGTGGCCTAGCCAGCCGCGGTTGTGGGCTGGATGGTCTGGTCGTAATCAGATCAGATGCTCGCGGTCGGAGGATTTTTACTTTATATTACCAATTTGCCACGTAAGATAACAGTGGGTCCCATACCCACCTTCTTGTCTGTTTCTCTAGGGTTTTCTTTTCTCCACCGGCTGGGTCGCTATAAAAGCAACCTCATCATCCAAATTTTAGGTCCCCACGGATTGAAGTTTTCACGTAACCAAGAAATATTATTCATGTAACGAGCATCAGATTACGACCATCCGATCGGCACTAATTTGTTGAATGTACCCAACAAAAATGGTGATGTATATTTTTGGCCCTAAGGTACATGAGATTTTTTCAGGATGTTGTACTCATAACTCGATACACTAAATGTATAATTACAATTCACTTTAAGTTTTTAACCAATTGCATATAGTCATTTAGTACTACGGTTTAGTAGTATTCATCTTTACTTGTAAGTGAGAGGTCTTAGATTCGATTCTCGCCAAATGCGAGTTTGAACCACACATTATTGCTAGCTCATTGTGAGGCTAAGTTAACCTCCTCCCCCTTAATGTAGATAATATCGTTTGTTCAGAAACAAAAACAAAAACAAAAATCAATTGCATATCACATTTGATGTAATGAATTGTGTGCCTGCGATTAATTAAAAAAAAAATTCTTCTAAGGCACGGATCTATTATTGGATATGCATGCATGTTCTTGACGATTTGCGTGATTTTATTTTATTTTATTTCTTGGGAGGAGCGTGATATTTATGTCTTGATGGTGATTTTGATTTTCTTTTCTTTTCTTTTGTTTAAAGGAGGATTGAGCGTACGTGAGAAATGCATAGTGCCAAAGTAAAGAAGATAATGTCTATACTTCTTATGCACACATATTTAATTGTAATTGATGTATTTTAACTCTATTAATATAATCGGCATTGTTTATCTTCTCAATTCATCATTTTCTAAAAAAATTAATCAAATGGACAATCATTAGTCTTGTATATGTATCAAACAACTTAATGAATAGTTAACTATCAGAATGTGTTAGTAATAGTTATATACGGTTCAATGATCTCTAATTTGATTTATAGTTACGTACGATAAAACAATCTTCAATTTGATTGATATTTTATATACTTAGGGGCGTGAAATTTAGGCTAATTGGTACTGAACTCGCTCCCACATGAGTTGAACTCAAGACCCTTCATCATTTATAAGTGAAGAAAAATATCATTGTACAATAATGTTAGTGGCTTGTAAATGTGATATTTGAATGATGACTAGTTAGTACTAAAAAATGAATAGATTTCATTTCTCAGATTTATACGGTCAAAATACTTTATAGTATGAAAATAATAAAAACAAGAGATCTGTACGATACAAGTAGGAAGGGGGTACGCGGCCAAGATTTAATCGAGAACATAAATATGAGGATAAGGAAGATGTGGAACAGCTGGAGTGACAAAAACACATTAGCATTAATCAGGAGTCTTATATATATATATATATATACAAGCCAGTCGCCCAGCTAGCTAGCAATGCTGATACACTCAGCCTAACCCATCAGTATCAATATGGCGACTGAACTGATGATGATCATGAGATGGAACACGTGTATAATGATGGAAAGAAAGAGACCCTTGATGATTTGATTTTCATGAATAATTTAGGATTCAGATGCACTCTAACAATATTTATCGATCCCTTACGCGTTTACTTACAGTAGTATTCCTCCAACACACCTATAACACAATATAATTAGGACTATTCAAATTCTTGATAACATTACACACACAAAAAAGTTAAATAATCTAATAAACCATTGAATGGGCTTTTATCAGAATTAAAAATCAATTAGAGTAGAATATATAAAGAGGGGTTTTTTTTTTTTCATCGATTGAATTCTTAAAATGATTTTGTATAATCTGGTATTCATCATAGGCATCAGGATTTTTTTTTCGAATTTAATAAAAAAAAAATTTCACTTTAGTGCCCTCAATTAGCTATTATCATCTAATGATATATTTTTCTTCCCTAATCTTAAAAAAGTGTCCCATATTGGTCTCCACCACCAAGATCCTCTTCCTCCTCCAACCGAAAATATTTTTCGAATAATGATCACAAACCTACCTGCTACCACATCAAAAGTGCAATAAAATTCTCAAACATGTGAAAATTCCATATAAAAATAAAGTCTGCTATAAGGCCTATTCATTTTTATTTACGTAAAAATTGCACAATTTCAGTCCACCAACTCCAAAGCCCAGACCAGAGCTCAGACAAACATCTCACTTCACTTCAACTTGTCCGAGGCATCAGACAGAAGTCCCTTGGAAGTGCGTTTGCCACATAGATGACCAGAGCTCGGGAATATCTCAGCCCTTTAAATGCATAGGCATGCGTCATTTGCCACATTCTCTTCTAGCATTAGCTACAATCTCAAAGTCTTCATTCAAAGCAAACACTGCCTATGATCCTTGAGATCTAAAACTTTTACAACTCTACCACCCTAGGGTATGATTTAGTTGGTGTGCAATTCCAACCACCCTGATTTCCTCTCCTAGACGCATGTTTTGTACTAAGTCCAATCTTACACCAGTGATCTCGGTAAACTCCTCTAGCATTATCATACCTTTCATGGCCTAAATCTTGCTAGAGTTTTTACTGCTTTCTTTATGTTTCCAGTCAGTTTACATTTCAAGTCATGTATATCGGCCCATCAGCCTAGACTTTACTTTTGTAAATGATTGTAAAACTCCGTCATGAAATAATTACATTTTGTTCCTCATTTTAGCTTCTATTTCGCTTTCATTTACTTTTTAGGAAAACATAAATGAAACTCGATTGTTTGCTCGAGGCATATGAGAACTAAACCGAATCAGCACCCCACTCTGTGCACAATCATTCGGTTAAGAAGTCAGATTAATGCGCAACGTTCACACACTTAAACACTAACATTGCTTGTTTCCAACAGTGGCACGCCTATTCTTTTTTTCTCGAGTCACCTGAGACCAAAAATATACTCGGGACAATTACATATTGAACATAGTCCAAACACCGTCCAGTTTTAACACCAACAGCTGGAATGCAAAATACGTGTTTAGGACCTTAGGCCATCTCCAACCGATGGCTGGCCAGAGGGCTCGTTTGAGCCCTCTGGCCCTCCAAGATTCCCCAAGATATTAATATTTTAATGAACAGTACATGGCCATATTTGCCTCCGTCTCCAACCGAGGGTCAAAGGGCCAGAGGGCTCGTTTTAGCCCTGTCACAAAAAACCGTCTCCAACCGAGGGTCAAACATAATTTATTATTTAAAAACTACAATTTAATGCTGTTTCATATTTTTTAATGTTGTTTCATGTTACTTAATTTAATTTAATGTTGTATAATGGCCTAGGAAAGTTATAGGAAAAAAATAGAATTGAAAAAAAATATGAAACAAATTTTGTGAAATAGAAGTTATAGGAAAAAAATGGAATTTAAAAAAAATATGAAACAAATTTTGTAAAATAGAAGTTATATGAAAAAAAAAATATGAATCAAATTTTGTAAAATAGAAGTTATAGGAAAAAAAATAGAATTTAAAAAAAAAATTGAAACAAATTTTGTAAAATAAAAGTTATAGGAAGTTATAGAAAGAAAAAAAGGAAAAAAAAAAAGGTTGAAATTCATAAAAAATAAAAAAATAAAAAAATTTGATTACAACGGCTAGCTGACTGGCTAGTCGTTGCTTTCAAATTTTTCATATTATTAGTGTCGGTTATAACCGACACAATTGCAATTCAAATTACATTGAAAATGTTATTGGTGTCGGTTATAACCGACACTATTAAAAAAATATACATTATTCTTGTCGGTTATAACCGACAGGAAATCTGACAAAACAAAAAAAAAATAGCCAGCCCAGGGCTGGCTGGCTGGCCGGAATTGGCCAGCCCTCTAGTCCTTTGGCCCTTTGGGATTCCGTGGGACCCTCTCAGATTCCAGAGCCCTCTGGCCTAGCCCTCGGTTGGAGATGGTTTTCGGGCTATTTTGCGGCCCTCTGGCCCTCTGGACCCTTCGGTTGGAGATGGCCTTAGGTTGATGGAATAGCTGGTATATGCACTCTCATATTAAAAACATCAACTTCGGGCATGTGTTAGCTTCAAATATTGGAAAAATTGTTTGGTTTGCCCATAGGGTCACTCTCACACACACATTATTGGGAAAAAAGTTGATTTATTAATTGTTACATTTATAGATACATGTATATCATGATAAGGCTGAAAAGGAGACAATGTTTCAGTGCTTTCCCGGCTCATCTTTCATTGACAAAGAAGCTACTTAGCTCATATGGTCCTAACACCAACTGCAGCAAACATCAAAAGTTGAATATATATAGTACACTTCTGACTCCAAAGTTACATTTTCAAAAGAGTAGATATGAGACATAAGTGCGTATGGTTAATCAAAAATTCAACTATAATACAAAAAAGGTATGGTCAATAAACCATATTCCTAGTTAGAATTTATTGCAAAGAAAAAGGTATGAACAGTTTATCAAAAAAAAAAAAAAAGGTATGATCAATAAACCATATTCCTATAGTTTATTGTAGTAATGGTCAAGAACTCAAGATACTCAAGTTTCACTTTAGTACTTACCATCATTTTCACGCATGAAGTTAGTAGTAATCTCACTCATCAGAAAGATATCAGCTTAGCTAGTGCGTGATGTGGTGGTTCACCATCTAGCATTACAGCCAGTGATATCTTTGTGTCATGTGGTATTAAATTATGTGTGAACTAATTTCCATCCTTAATAATGAAAATTAGTACAGCCCTACTGATTATATTTTGAATCCATAATTCCATATATATATATATATATATATATATATATATATGTGTGTGTGTGTGTGTGTGTGTGTGTATTCATGGTTTTCCTGTACATTAAATAATTAAGTTGCAACATCTTACACTATGTTTGGATGAGGAAAATAAACTTGGAATTTTGGTAAAAGTCAGAATTTATAAATTGACATGCACCCCTTGTTTGGATTCATAAACATAGAAATTTAGAATTTTCGCGTGGATAAAAAACTTGGAATTTGGGATCTCCAATTCCCAAGTTCAAATTTCATGTAAATAGGTGTCATTTCCCAATTTCTATGATTGAGAGTTTAAAAATAACAAATTCCGAATTCAATTCCATTGTTCTTTTAGGTCCAAACAAGAAAATTTACAAATTCTAGAAAATAAAATCTTGTCATTTCAATTTCTATCATTTTGAAATTCTTTAGTAATCTTAAATTTCTTCATCCAAACATAGTGTTATGTTTTCAAGCTGCACAAAATGGACCCGAAGTCATTGACAAAAAAAAAAAAAAAAGAGGACCCCTAGTCATGTGCTCTTATGAAAAGGATCAGGGCATGGGGCAGTTTGCTTTCTTAGCTTTTTAGCAACGTTCACCAGACTCAAACCCATATCTTCAATTCAATTTTAAGGTATTCAACTCATTGTCGGCAAAAAAAAAAAAAACACAAAACACAAAACACAAAACATTGATTTTGGGACCTGCTTAAATTTTAGTAGTGGTAAGATATATTGTGTGTGACCATGAAGAAATTAATAAGCACTTTAATATAATTTGGTGTTTCACCCTGGCCAGACTCGGACTCATTATTTGTGAATTAAATTATAGCATGACATTCACACATGTTCTCTTTATTCCCTATGGTGCTTCCCTTTAAAAAAGAAAATTATATATATATATATATATATATATATATATGTATTTTTTTTTTTATGATATATCTGCTAGCTAGGACAAGAAGGGCGCAGATAGTGGCCACCACCTCCACCTCTGTGATGACTATTGATCGATCTTGACATTCCGCCCGCTTATGCATATTGTTAACTTTTTCAGTCATATTCACACTAGGGTAACAAGTTTATTGAGTATTCACTGTTCTCGTTCACTCTCATTACCATGCATACCTAGGGCTTTCAAGGCCAGATACATTCTTGCAAAAGTCTCGGTCATAGTCCCATATATGGCGGTATAGGGTTTAGGCCGGTTCAGGGCGTGTAAGCCAGTTTTGCAAAAGTAAGTTATAAGCACATGAGCTTGACATAGTATCGGAACGGATGTACTAAAATGAGAAAGGAGGGTCATAAGTTTGAAACGAAGTGTGCAGTGTATTATGTACGAGCATATGAGCACCCTTTTGAAAACATGTGTAGTATGTGTAGTGTATTATGTATGAGAACATGAGCATCCTTTTCTTGTACCCACAGGCTTGACAACCTAGTTGTCCCTGGCTAGTCTTAGGGCTTTCCTAATTGGAGCTCAATATAAAGTGATTACTTTTGCTAAAGGTTAAAGGGGACATATATTCCAAGTACTAATTACTCTAGTTTTAATCTGAATAGAATGTTGGGGAAATGAGGTATCATAAAAGAGAGTAACATGAAAGAAAACTAATTAAGGTATAACAACTTCTTTTCCTTTGTTTACACGGCTACAAAAATTGACCCCTGAAAGATACCTTTCAAACCTACGTTCATTGTCTAAGATCTGTCACAAATTCATCCACATATATATGAAATTGTCATATTCATCAAGTCATAAATTTCTATTTTAATTGCACTGTTAAAAAAGAGGGCCTTCAATTCCGGTCCCATTTCATGATATTGTATCGATCTAATCCAAGAGAAATTTTTTATGTGTATCGGGAACACGGCCTGGTGCTCCAAGTGTCATAATACAATTCTAAAGTTTTTTGCTCGCAATTGAAGTCAAATCGATGTAAATCAAAAACTGAAACAAACACATCCTCATAAATCTTGCACTCTAATCATTGTGCAATAAGTTACTAGATTTAAGTTCTAAACAACTCAAGGTTTCAATGGGTATCTAAAAAGTATTGCAAAAACTTCATAAAAATAGGCTGACTCATATCTTAAAAGGAAATTTATTTAGTTTGAATGCATAGCTGCTGAAACTTGATGGATTGTCACAAATTTAGAGCCCCAAACCAGTCACAAATCAAGCTTTAACTGCTGAAACTTGTTGATGGATTGTCACAACGACAATTTGAATGCATATCTAAATACCCTTTAACTTATGTTAAAACGATCGTCGGACTTCAAATTTGCACCAACTTCCAGACTGTATATGCAGAAAAAAAGTTCAAAGAGAACCTGTTTTATTTATTTAGGGGTGAAGTGCCGATTTAGTCCTTGAACTATCACCTCAGTGAAAATTAGGTCTATGAATTATTTTTTTGGTAAAATAAGTCCCTAAATTCATTAGAAATTGCTAATTTCATCCCTACTATTATATTCAAATCTATTTTATCCAATTTTTCGTCAACTTAAGTGACTTGACACATTTTAGAGTGTAATACCATCATTTTCTCGTCTATAAGTGCTTAACATTTCATATAGGTTGCGAATTTAATGTCTAATTTACCTTCAAAAGTTAACTTACACTATTTCTTTATGAAAAACTACCAATTTCTCCTCAAAAGTTAACTCCATACACTATTTCTTTATGAAAAACTATCAATCTACCATCCAATGTGTATCACATGCAAGTAACGTGACTTAGATTGACGGAAAATTGAATATAGTAGCTTCGAATATAACATTAGGGATGTAATTGGCAGATTTTTATAATTCAGGGACTAATTTTTATGAAAAAATAGTTTAGGGACCTAATTTTCACTAAGGTAATAATTCATGAACTAAATTAGCAGTTTACTTTTTATTTAGTAATTCTTGCATATTTTTGTTTTGTATTTTGCTTTTGTGCGTGCAACATACCAATCAGATCTCATTGACTTTTATTTATCATCTTCTATAGCAGTAGCACGACAGCATGTGACAGATTTAGGAAATTAGTAAAATTTTAAGGTTGGTGGTGTAGGAATCTAATTCCCCTGTCTAATCAATCTTTGCAGAATATTTCTTTTACTCATTTTCATGCAGAAAAAGCAACTAGTACTCGCTGTAACAGTTATGCCAATGCAAAGGTAAGCTTATAGCCTTCAGCCATGCAGCTTTTGCACCCATTACTTGTTCACTTGCTGTCGACTCTTTCTCCCATATTATACACATTAAAATTACACGGGGTGTTGTAATTTTATTGCTTTTAGTATAATTATTTTGCTTATCATATCTTTGTTGTAATATAATACGTGTTTAATTGACCAAAAAAAATATAATACGTGTTTTGTCAGAAGGAGAGGGATTTGAGAACCTGTAAATCTGAGATGAACATGCAGACAAATCCCAACCTTGATCTTCTCACGTTATTTAGCTTTTCCTGCTTAAAGATTGTGGTTTAATATTAAAAATAAATATAAAAAAATAGAATAAATAAATAATCTTTAATATAACCGGTCGTGAAAATAGACGAAGGTTGAAAAGCTACAAAATCGGTTAACCTGCTAATAAAGTAAAGGTAGGGTCCACTTGGTTCAACTCTTCCGTTAAAAAAAGAAGGGAGGATGGCCCGCCTGTCTCTCCTCTCTCTCCCTCTGCTTCTCTTTCGTCACCATGTTATTATTTTTTTTCAATTTTTTTTCTTCCGTATAGATGCTTACCCATATTAAATGTTATAAACCTTTACAATGTAGTATGCAAATAATTCTTCAATCTCATCATAGCTATCTTATGCTAAGATATGAACACTAATTTCACCTCAAAGCTTCGCTGCTGCTCAGGGCCCAATAGTATGATATTTGTGTTCATATGTATGAGTATGAAGATACATGAACATGTAATAAGAAATTCATCACATTTTAGTAATTATTCAATAAAAAGATATATTTGTTGAAGCCACTTGAAGATTCATCTCGGAAAGCTGTAGTCAAAATAATTGTTGATCAAGTTATGTATATAAGAATGACCTCAACATGAGATACATCATGGTGATCATACTTCATACATATCTATATGGTTACTTCTTGTCATGCTATGTTTGGATTTGATACGGTTGATAGGTTTGATTCTTTGTACCAAAAGTTTTTGTTTGACTCTGTATGATCCAAATGACTTAAATGGATTAGGGCATTAAAAGAAGGTAAGAAATAGGTATTATGATTTCAATTAGTAGACATGTATTTTCCAACAAATTATTGACCTTTGAGTATTTCGCGTGGTTGCAGGGCAAGAAGGTGAATTCGATCATAAATACGAACTGCTAAAGTAAATCATGGTTAGCCCTTTCTTGTTAATCATCATTAACAGATGATTTATAAATGAATTACAGGTTTTTGATGGCTGACGTAGAGATTAATCTGGCGATTTGGATATGAACAGGAATCAATGGCTGTTTGAGAAGTTCCGACGGTGATCATGTCATCAGAAAATATCCCTACTCTCTTCGACTAAGCATGTCTGTTTTATATTTTGCTTCTACTTGATTTATTTTATTTCTTAAGCCTAGAAGATTATATTTGTGAATCTATATATCACTTGTACCGTGTTGCTGAAAAGTAAATGAGAGTTACCCTTTTCACTTGTATATGTAAATTATACTTGTAACCTGTTTGTAATCTCATGGCCTTTCTTGCTTGCATATGTTTTGATTGATTGCAGGCAAGGCAAAGTTGCAAACACAGAGAAAGAGGGGATGCTAATTGTGCCAAAAGTGATACGGCTTGTTTAGCAGCTTATTTAGAAAAACATTTCAAAAAATTATTGAAAATCCAACTACTTTATGAAAAAATCACACAGTTTCTTTAGAAAAACAGTTCGAAAGATTTATGGAAAAATCCAAGTATTATATGAAAAAAAAATCACATAGCAGCTTCTTTAAAAGAACACTTCTACGACCCATAAGCGGTTTCAAATTAGTTTGATAAATGCAACCAGAAGTCTTTATGGTTGTCAAGAAAGAAAAATCTAATTAGAAGCATTTGTGAACCAGAGAGCATCCAACAGATGATGATTTAGGAAGCACTTCCAAGTGATTTTCAAGAAGCATCTGAACATTCAATAAAAGATCCAATATTTCTCTATGAAAGCAGTTGTAGAAGAAATACTTATGAGCATTACAAAAACAGTTGTAAGATCATGCGCAATGGTGCGAGTTAAAGCTCAAAATTTTAAGCCATAACCTAGAAACTAACTTTTTTTTGTTCAATGGTTATGGTTCAAAGGTTAAGCCCCAAATTATCAAATAATGATTTTAGTCTACTTTTTTTTCTCGGTAACTTTTTTAAAGAAAAATTTATGTAGATTATCCTAATTAATTTTTATGAATATTTTAACCTAAAAAATATTAAAATTCTGATAAACACTGAAAAATCACACAACCCACTCCATTCATTTTTTCTTCTTCTTAACTAACGATATTATCTACCTTAAGGGTGGAGGAGTTGGTTAAGCCTCACAATAGCTCAACCCAGGGCAGGCCCTGAGAATTTGGGGGCTCTAGGCGAGCCTTCGAAGTGGGGCCCTAAAATTCTCTGATCTCCGGTTCTTTGTATACTAATTTGTATAAAAAAAATATTCGCTAAATACATAAAAAGTTCTATTTTCACATCAAATATCATTAAAAATTAATATTAAAAGAAAATAAATATACAAACATTATTTAAATATTACACGATTCACTTTTTTAGACACAAATGTACTAAATGTTTGCAGTCAAGAGTCTAAGATTGAGAGTGAAGAACAATATAACTTGATGATCAAGAGAGTAAAGAACAATAAAACTTGATTGACAAGTATAATAAATTCAACGCCAATTGTTTCTCTTGTGTTTTTTTTCTTCTAAAATCAACATCACACTAACGAATTGAATATTAAAATAATCCATTGAATAAAAAGTTATTGAAAAGAAAAATATAAATTCAAAGTCTTGATTACCTTAAAGTACAATCTTTAAGACCATATGATAGTTAGTTTTGAACATTCAATAGAAATTGAGAGAATGAGAAGTTGGTTTAAACATTCGATAGAAATGGAGAGAATGAGAAGTTGAAAGAAAAAAAATTGCAAAGAGACTTGAGTTTTATAACTTTATATGCATTTGGACGGATGGATTGGGAGTTAGACAGATGGATTGACAGTAAATTTGAAAAACAAAAAAAATCTAGTGAGTGAAAGCCAGCTTCGTGTTTCGAACTCAACACCCCAAAGAAAAATGAAGCCACATTTCCACTACACTAACAAAAGAATTATGATATTTCTTACTCTTTTTTTGTATTTATATGTTAATTATAGGATATAAATTTTTTTTGGGGACCCTTCCGAAGTGGGGGCCCTAGGCGGGCGCCTACTTGGGCTACCCTCAGGGCCGGCCCTGGCTCAAC
This sequence comes from Cotoneaster glaucophyllus, assembly GCA_036320875.1. NCBI lineage: Eukaryota > Viridiplantae > Streptophyta > Magnoliopsida > Rosales > Rosaceae > Cotoneaster > Cotoneaster glaucophyllus. The sequence goes on along the minus strand of CM070070.1, from coordinate 24,388,523 downwards.
CATAATAATGTAGTTTAAATTCGCCTTTAGCGAGAATTGAACCTAAGACATCTCACTTACAAGTGAAAAGGAATACCACTAGACCGTAGTACTAACTACTAAGTGGCAACCCACCCCATTCTTAAACACAAGTTCATACACATATATGAAAAATTATTTCTACACATTATGTAGATTATCCTAATTTTGTGTGGATATTTGAACAAATATATAGGTATTTTAGAGTTTTTGGGTGAAATTTGATTTAAATATTGTTTTAATTGATTTAGCTATTAGGCTTAATTTTAGGCCGTCGGATCTTTTTTACCGTTAGGTTTGCTCATATTTCATCTCAGCCGTCCAATTTAATGTAATTGTAAAAGAAAACAAAAAAATCGTTCTGAACCAATAGATAAACCAACAACCCAATTATGCTAGCCGTTGGATCAAGGAAAGTGGTCCTCAAAAGTGACAACGCTGGGACCCAAGTCCAACGGCTACAACTTTGTCACGTAGGGTGAGCGAGGCGAATCTGTTGGTCGCGCGGGTCAATTTCTTAAGTTGGTGTACTTGCAGAGTGGGCCCAAAGACTTAACCCAAGGCTTAAATTCTCAGGGGGAATATGGCCCAAAGTTTTTCTTAGCCCACCAACTTCTAAACCGACTCATCATGTTTTGCACACACCACCATATGGACCGCAGTGGAGCCCAATCCAAACACATTTGGATCCAAAGCGTTTCGAAAGCCCAAAAGTCAAGTCCTGGCCCAAACACAAAACGCCACCGTTCAAGGAAAATGACAAAAAGACAACTTTCCGACGACCGTGGGAGTAGACCCGAATAGTCAATAAAAAAATAAGTCAATCAAAAATTAAGAAAAACCATCCACGCGAGAAATATCCAATCGCCACCGTCCACAACACTCAAATCCAACGGCCGTAGTCAAATCGAACATTTGGACACCCTCCCACCAAAAATCGTAAATCTGCTATACCACCAACGTTCACTACTCTCGCTCCAACACCGTTGACTCCGAATACCCTCTCGCCCAAAAATCTCAAAAGCTCTGTACTTTTCTCTGCGGTTCTTTGCTTGTTTGATTGATTTCATCTCAGCGGTTGCAATGGCGGGAAAGGGAGAGGGGCCAGCGATTGGTATAGATCTCGGAACTACTTACTCGTGCGTCGGTGTTTGGCAACACGACCGCGTCGAGATCATCGCTAATGATCATGGCAAGCGCACGACGCCGTCTTACGTGGCGTTTACTGATACGGAGAGGTTGATCGGCGATGCGGCCAAGAACCAGGTCGCCATGAACCCCGTCACCACCGTCCTAGGTAAGAATCGACATACTTTCTTTTTCTTGCGAAATTTTTTATGCGATGTTGTTTTTTTGCCTTGTACTGTTTGATATGTGCTTGTATCGCTGATTTTATGAATTTTACTGTCAATATTTGCTGGTTGTTTAAATTTTTCTGTTTTTAGATTTCTATTGCCTGGATTTCTGAGAAAAAGAGTTCAATTTCCGTGAAAGTAATTATCTTTTTTAGGCTTGGTGTGATAAATTACTATGCAGGTTAATTTTGTGTAGGGTTTTGTTGTGCCTTGAATCTTTTTATAGCGAATTGGTCAATTTATTTTTTATTTTTTTATTTGCAGGATTTGTTTAGTTAATATTAATGGACTATCAAATATTATAATTGGTGGTCAAGGCTATGAGTTTTAGTTAATTTGTTCAAAATTATAATTTGGGTTTTAACTTTTAAGTTTCTTGTTAATTGTTGGATGAAATTTTAAAAAAGCTATCCGAGTTTTCAGTGTTTGTAACATGATCTGTTTGGTTACGTTTATTTTTGATAAGTTTTAATGGATTTAGCATGATATTGTAGTTTGTTCTGTGATATGAATTATTAAGAAATTAGTATTTTCAAACGAGCTTGGTTAATTTTTCAGATGCCAAGCGGTTGATTGGCAGGAGATTCTCCGACCGTTATGTTCAGAGGGACATGAAGCACTGGCCTTTCAAGGTCATTTCCGGCCTCGGTGACAAGCCCATGATTGTTGTCACATACAAGGGAGAAGAGAAGCAGTTCGTTGCTGAAGAAATTTCCTCCATGGTTCTCGTCAAGATGCGTGAGATTGCTGAGGCCTATCTTGGCTCATCTATAAAGAATGCCGTTGTCACTGTCCCGGCTTACTTCAATGATTCTCAGCGTCAGGCCACGAAGGATGCTGGGGCCATTGCCGGCCTTAATGTTCTGCGTATTATCAATGAGCCCACCGCTGCCGCTATTGCATATGGTCTTGACAAGAAGGCAACCAGCGTTGGGAAGAAGAATGTCTTGATCTTCGATCTTGGCGGAGGCACTTTTGATGTCTCCCTGCTCGCAATTGAAGAGGCTATCTTTGAAGTGAAGGCAACTGCTGGACACACCCACTTGGGAGGAGAAGATTTCGACAACAGAATGGTGAATCACTTTGTTCAAGAGTTCAAGAGGAAGCACAAGAAGGACATCAGCAGCAGCCCAAGAGCTCTTAGGAGGTTGAGAACTGATTGTGAGAGGGCAAAGAGGACTCTCTCCTCCACTGCTCAGACCACAATTGAGATTGATTCTTTGTACGAGGGTGTCGATTTCTCCTCAACCATTACCCGTGCTAGGTTTGAAGAGCTTAACATGGATCTTTTCGAAAAGTGTATGAAGCCCGTTAAGAAGTGTTTGAGAGATGCAAAGATGGACAAGAGCTCAGTCCATGATGTTGTGCTAGTGGGTGGGTCTACTAGGATTCTGAAGGTGCAGCAATTGTTGCAGGACTTCTTCAATGGCAAGGAGCTATGCAAGAGCATCAACCCAGACGAGGCTGTTGCTTATGGTGCCGCTGTGCATGCTGCCATCTTGAGCGGTGAGGGTAACGAGAAGGTGCAGGATCTATTGCTTCTCGATGTCACTCCTCTGTCCCTTGGTTTGGAGAGTGCTGGAGGTGTAATGACTGTGTTGATTCCAAGGAACGCTAGCCTTCCAACCAAGAAGGAGCAAGTCTTCTCTACCGACTCAGACAATCAGCATGATGTCTTGATCCAAGTATATGAGGGTGAAAGGACAAGGACTTGCGATAACAACTTGTTAGGAAAATTCGAGCTTTCTGGCATTCCTCCTGCTCCAAGGGGTGTTCCGCAAATCACTGTCTGCTTTGATATTGATGCCAACGGAATCTTGAACGTCTCGGCTGAAGACAAGACTACAGGGCAGAAGAACAAGAAGAACAAGAAGAACAAGAAGAACAAGATTACCATCACCAATGACAAGGAAAGATTGTCGAAGGAAGAAATAGAGAAGATGGTTCAAGAGGCTAAGAAGTACAAGTCAGAAGATGAGGAGCGCAAGAAGAAGGTGGAGGCCAAGATTGCTTTGGAGAATTATGCCTACAACATGGGGGAGACTTTGGTGTTTTTTTCCGACAACATCAAGAAGATCAAGGATGCGATTGACCAGACCAACCAGGCTATTCAATGGCTTGATGGAAACCAGCTTGCTGAGGCTGACGAGTTTGAGGACAAGCTGAAGGAGCTGGAGAGCATCTACAATCCGATCATTGCCAAGGTGTACCAGGGCAGGCAGACGTGATGTTGGTGGCGCCATGGATGAAGATGTTCCTCCTGCTGGTGGCAGCGGTGCGGGTCCAAAGATTGAAGAAGTCGATGAAGCTGTTTTTGTTGAGCCAGGATGTGTTTCCTAGTTTAAGGTTTGAGATTGTGTACTTTTCTTATGGGATTCTAAAATCCAAGATGTAGGATGTTTGGTGATCTTGGTCACTTTGTTCAACATCGTATTCCAGTATTTTGCCAATAAAGCCTATTTTCTTTCTAAATTATCTCTCTTAGATTCACTGTTTGATCTTGTTTGAATTTTATCTTTTCTGTTCTTTTTACCTGTTTACCTTCTCCAAATTCATGCTCTCCGTTCTTCCTCCTGCTCAAGCAATTGGGATTCTCAGAGGCTCCACTTAGGGTGGGACAGAATGGCATGCCGCCATTAAAACTCGCCTTCACCTGCGCGAGAGACTTATATGGCTGTCGGGAGTGACGGAAGGAAGCTGTCGATTACAGAACTAAGTCAGCAAAACAGCTGAGTCTGCTGAGGCTAAGGAGGCTGTTAGTTCTGTAGCAGTAGTCCCTTGACTCCCTTCGGAGTACAAGCATGAGCGTTTGCCAACTTGTGAGTCTGGCTTATACTTCTACATTGTTAGTATTTGGTTAAAGTAGTTAGGATTTCTCTTATAAAAACTGTGTGTAATCTTCATTCAGTCAATTTAATACAATAGCATATTCCTCTTTCTAAATCTTTCTCTCTCTCAACTCTCTGTGTTCATCTGTCTTCTCTTCATCTTTCTTCTTGATTTTCTCTGCAATTCCCAAACACTACAATGTAGTTAACATGGTATCAGAGCCACCAGGCTCACGCCATGGATTCTGGTGGTTCTACTTCTCATTAGTTTCATTTTTTTTTCCCCGATAATTTCCTTAGTGCTTCTGCAATCGTTCCGTAACTTCTGGGTTGTGAACAATATATTCTGATAAGGTTTTTCTGGGCTGTGAACTGAGATGTCAGATCACAGATCGTAGTCAGGGAAGCCATTCGCGCTGGTTTTTCTTTGGAATGTTGTTATGGAGGAGATTCAACTGTGTCTGATGTTACTCGTCCCGTTTCCAATCATCAACTTCCTGACTTCGAACACTAAATGCCCTCTAGTGTCCAATTTACGATCACCCAACAATGTCGTTATCACATTTGGGTCACCAATTTATGATGATGGACTCTGCATCAAATTCGACTTCAAGAACTTCATCAAATGTCTTCCTCAATTGGCAAGTGCATTTTTGCACATTATCTGTTTGACGAAATGTCAAAGAGTGATTTTGTTGGTTTCTTGGTGTAAGATAGTGCAAGATTATTGGTCTATTTCTTTCTTCTTAGTGGTGTTCGGAGATCAGCTCTCTTGGGTTCTATATTTGCCACTGCTCCGTGTTCGCTTCTCTGGTGTGGAGAGACCTTGCAGATTTAGGATGTTGTCAGTTTCTTGATTCTCTGTTGTGTCTGCCTTGTGATATGGGATCTTCTCAGGTGATATCTTCAAAATTTGTGCAGTCCACATGTTCGACAAAATGACAGCTCAAGATTTTTGTGAAGGTTATGTTTCCAATCACTTTCCCTGAATTCTTTGGAGAATTGGAATGATTTCTTACTGCAATTACTTCTGGGATGTGACAATCATTTGTTTTCATCCAAATTAAGAAAATTTAGTGCATCAGCAATCACATGGAAAACAATCTTGAGAGCAAAGTATTCTGCAGTCAGATGCTTAGAAAGACAGTGTAGGCTTTTTGGGGTTGTGCTTGCAGCAAGGTTCAATTGAGAAGAGACTTGCTTCTTCTGCAACATAACTTGCTCTTTAGCATTTTGAGTCATAGCACGGAGCTTTGTGGACATGGTAGAGCAATCTGGGTATGTACGGCTGGTTTTAGATAGTGAAGACTCCATGTCTCTCATTCTCTGCAAGGCACTCCTTGATAAATCTGAATCCTTGGTTATTTCAATTCCTTCACTAAACTTGACTTACTGGTGGTGCAAAACTCAAACATGGTTAATATTTCTCTTCAAGATTGGTCATTGCTTCAAGATCAGTGTTTGTGATATTTGGGATATTTGGCTTGGTGCTGTGACTGCACCTACTTCGCTTTCATCAATCCATTCGTTGTAGACGTCTATTGGTTCAGATAAAGCTGTGATGGTGGTGCTGAAGCTTTCTTGGCATATTCTACAAGAAGTTTTCCCAATCAAGTTCTTCATGTCAATGCGGCATTCAACACTAGTGCTATGGCTGTAGAAGGGACAGTTGAAGATGGTATCAAGCTTGTCATTCCGCTTCTTAGAAGGCGGTTTTGCTGATGACTTTTTCTTTCCCATTGCTCATAATGTTTTGGAAATCGATGAAGAAGGAACAGACTTGGTAATTTACTCTCTGCAGGTTTTGGATTTATTGCAAAATATAGTGTTCCCTTACTGTTCCAGCAATTCTGTCTTGAATGGTGGAGATTAAGACCTGCAAAGGTGATGCCAAAGAATAGGAAACTGAAGGATCCTAAAATTGGACCCCCGACAACTGACTGTGGATGCTGCTGAAGCATATATTGTGTTGACTGATGAATGGAAGATTGTTCAGGAGTTAATTGAGGAGTTTGTGCAGTATGTTTTCTTGTCACAGCCTATAATGTCGAGTCTAACCAACTCAATTGTTAGCATGAATCTACAGTAAGTCCGGTTATACAATGAAGGTTGAAGAAGTTGCTAACGGTAAATCCCACGAAGGGTAATTCCGTGATGTGATTAGGTAAATCCCACGAAGGGTAGAAGAAGTTGTTAATGGTAAATCCCACGAAGGGTAATTCCATGTTATGAATAGGTAGTGTTGTGAATTGGTAAATCCACAAAGGGCGATCCCGTGGACATTAGTGTAGTGTAGTTTAGTATTGGCAGAAAGTTAGTACTTGAAGATTCTTGGCAGGAAGCCATTAGAAGTTGAAATTTGTTGGCACGAAGCCATTAGTAATTAGTTTTGATTGTGGGCACGAAGCCATTGTTAAAAGAAGTTGTTGACGGTAAATCCCACGAAGGGTAATTCCGTAAGAAATTGTTATAACCGGCCTGAGGATGTGTTACAATTTTATAAGAGGCTACTCTTCTATTTGGTTTGCAGTAGCTACAGAGGTGTAGACATCAGTTTGTGGGGCTGAAATTCTTTGGAAAGAACCACTATGAAATTGCGCAGTTTAGTGTTTCTAATCAATGCTGGAGAAGTTGGAGTCAATAGCAAAGAGATGCTAAACAATGATGGACAGGTTGGAGGCAAAAGCAATGTGATGTCAAAAGATTCTCATGCAATTGCTGAAGTCATAGCCTAGGTTGATAATTTCACAGAGGGTTGCTGCTTTGGAAGTGGCTGTGGCTAGCGGGACCAAGGTTTTCAATAAGGAATTTGGTGTGTCAACAGAGTTGCTCATGAGACTTTGCTGTGGGATTGCAAGATTGCAGATGGTTCAACATTATGTTCAGTGATTGTAGATGTTTTTCCAATCTCAAACTGGGTTACCCCAGTTGAGATTGAGGGGGAGTATTAAGGGTACAAATGTAATACAGTACAGTTAGTAAGGTTGTTAGTATTTGGTTAAAGTAGTTAGGATTTCTCTTATAAAAACTGTGTGTGTAATCTTCATTCAGTCAATTTAATACAATAGCATATTCCTCTTTCTAAATCTTTCTCTCTCTCAACTCTCTGTATTCATCTGTCTTCTCTTCATCTTTCTTCTTGATTTTCTCTGCAATTCCCAAACACTACAATGTAGTTAACGGTTCGATACTCATACATTCACCGGGCACCCGCCATAACTTTATTATGTTTTCATGGTAGTCGGGATGTAAACATTAGCAAAGCTAGATAAGTCTGTCGCGGATTCAAGGACTTATTCTCGTCTCAATCTAGCAGACGATGTGGTACAGATGCAGATATGGGATACGGATCACAAAACTCATCCAAAAGAATACGGCCTGTATAGCAGCTTCTTTAGAAAAAATCTTATTGAAAATCCAACTACTTTATGAAAAAATCACATGGCAGCTTCTTTAGGAAAAACACTTCTAAGAACCATAAGCGGTTATAAATTATTTTGACAAAGGCAATCAGAAGTCTTTATGGTTGTCGAGAAAGAAAATTGTATCACCACCTTCACGACACTCAAACCCAACGGCCGTTATCAAATCGAACATTTGGACACCCTCCCACCAAAAATCGTAAATTTCCAAAGCGAACATTCACTACTCTCCCTCCAACATCATCGACTTCGAATACCCTGTTGAGTAAATGGTTCAGCTTCTAGGATTAGTTGGAACTATTATTTGTAAATTACTGTTAATTATGTTAATAGTTCAGCTGCTATAGGACTCTTGTAACTGTAGATCTCATTGTGTATAGCCATGTAAAGGTTACGTTTTCATTAATGAGAATCTGAAAGTTCACCTGGTATCAAGCCTCTGATCCTTTTTTTTTCCCATGGCTTCCGCACCTTCTTCTCCAACTTCTCCAATTCCTAATATTTCTACTCTTGTTTCTGTCAAGCTTTCTGAGAGTAATTACCTTCCTTGGGAAAGTCAGGTTAAACCCTTTTTCATTGGTCAAAATTTTTGGCGCTTTGTGGATGGAACTCATCCGTGTCCTCCACCTTTTATCTCCACTGCAACTGCTGCTGCCTCCCCGACTGATTCTGATGCTTCTACAGTTGTTTCTCCTGCGCCTGCTACCATTCCTAACCCGGACTACATGGTGTGGTACAAGACCGTCAGACGCTTGTGACTACGATGCGTGCTACTCTTACTGAGCCCGTCCTCTCTTTGACTGTTGATTGTCGACCTCTCGTGAGATTTGGGAATATCTACGGCAAAACTTTCTCAGCAATCTCTTGCCAATTCTACTCATACTTGGTTTCAGCTGCTTTCTCTACAAAAAGGTATGAAATCCGTCTCGGAATACCATGGTTTCTCCAAGCATCTGGCAGATCAATTGGCTTCCATTGGTCAACCGGTTCCAAACGACGATTTGGTGACTTATGTGCTCAATTGATTGGGACCTGAATATGAGATTCTTGTTCTCGCTCTCACCAATTTTCCACACCTCCCGATGTTCAATGACCTTCGAGCCCGTTTACTTGTTTATGAATCCAAACATGTTATGACGAATGCTTTGCTTCCTTCCGCCATCTATTCTGCACGGAACTCTGGACATTGCTTATCTCCTAGCCGTGGCAATTATTCTCCTCGCAACAATATTCTGGAGCACGTCAGTTGTCTCGTCCTGCTCATGGTGGACGTCACATGTAGCCTTAAGCTGCTGGACGTAGTAGCCAGCGTGGTTCTTCCCACTCTCAGCCTGGTATTCTCGGCCCAGGACCTGCCAGCCGTGGCCCCCAGTGTTGGGCCTACAATCAGCTTGGCCATATCGCAGCCGTGTGCCCACAATCAAATAGATCAGATGATGATATTTCTCGTGCTTTCGTTGGTACGCATCTTGCTTCTCCCGCTGATCCAACAAGGTATCCGGACACGGTGGTTACTCATCATCTGACGAGTGATACTCGCCCTATGACTTCGGCTACGGAGAATGGTTCTAATGACAAGGTAGTGGTTGGTAATGGTGAGACCTTTCATATTGCGCACACTGGTAATATTTCCCTTAAGTCTAGGTCGTTTATCTTTTGTTTATCCCAAGTTTTACATGTTCTAGTCATTAAGAAAAATTTAATGTCTTTTGCTAAATTAACCTATGATAATCTTGTTAGTCTCACTTTCTTCCCTTGGGGTTTTGTTATACGTGATTTGCAGACGGGTGTTGTTCTCTTTCAGAGGGCGCGTGTAAGGATGGTCTCTATCCCATTAAGCTTGGTTTTCCTCCTAGGACGGGTCTGGCTACCAAATAAACATTTGTTTCCTTTTCTACGTTGCCCTCCCTCTAGCATCGTCGTCTTGGGCATCCCCCTCATTAAGTTCTTCAGGGTAGGGTCATCTTGTACTATTCCTAATAAAGATTTTTATAATCACTATGCGTTAGCTAAATGTCATCGCCTTTCCTTTCCATCATCTGAACATTTTGCTATGTCTTCATTTGAATTAACTAATTCATTTAGATGTTTGGATGTCTCATATATATTGTGTCGATGTCTGGTTATCGCTATTATGTCTTGTTTACTGATTATTATACGTGATATACATGGATTTATCCTATGTGTCATAAATCTTAAGGTTTTTACACACTTTACCAATTTCCTCACATCAATTTATAATCAATTTTCTCAAATGGTCAAAATATTCCAAAGTGATAGGGGTAAAGAGTATGATAATCTGTTGTTTCATTATTTGTGTGCGCAAAAGGGAATACTGTTGGAAATGTGCCCAAAAACCAATCATATGATGATACTTTACGGACATTTCACATGTTAAACTAATTTAGTTTAATATAAAAGACAAAAATTATTGTTTTAAGCCATCTCATATAAATGTTATATGCTTAAACGATAAGTCCAAGGAATATGTAATTGGGAGAATGTGATCTAAAGAAGTTAGATTCAAGAAACTATTATCTTTCGTATACATATTCTAAACGTTCCTGATCATAGGATTGCCAATTGGGCATTAACAGTCCATTAAGATCAGTACGTGTTATGTCTTCTCTTAGAGAGAGTGATCGGTTTCAAGTCATTGGTGTGACTGACACCAAGACAAGTATGTAGGTGCTCGATAGAGAATGAGTCCACTGAATGCGATCAACAACGAGTTCTCTTATTCATGTCACATGAGAACTCATGGTTAGGATAATGCAAAGTAGTCCTTTGACCTGAGGCATCATAATTGTCTTGTGGTTAGGTCCTTGATCTTTGACTATGTCAAAGTCACTCCGTCAGAGGGTGTCCACAACATAGTTGGGGTTAAGCCACTTAGCCATGAAGGCAAGTGAATGCGCAACAAGGGATCTCTAACCTTCAAACTGTTTGAGGGACAATACTCTATGATATGATTAAGAATCTCTAGCCAGAGTATGAATGAGATTTAGGAAGTCGTTCCAAATCACATTCAAGGTAATCATATAAGTAAGAGAATCACATTGGATAGTAGACATGAATAAACTATCAAACCAAACAATGTGGTCAAGAGTATTATATTAGAGAAAGACCGTATTGCATTGTAATCCCAAACTGAATAGGTTCTCCAACCTCTTCTGATTAGCTTGGGTAGCCATAACATATTGTTAGGTGTCACTCATGGTTTATGGAAGCCCTAAAGGTGTATAATCGCTAAAGGGAGAAGTGAAAGTAAGTTTCAATTCACAATTGATTTGAAGAGTTTTAATCGCCCACTACCTCGCTAAAAGGAACCTAATGGATCGCACATTGTGCAAGGTAATGATTGAATGATATAACGAAGATGAGTAAGGACAATTAAATAGTTTAATTGTATATGGAAAGGATTAATTAAAAGTTAATTAATCTAGAACGAAAGATTCGTTTTAGGCCTTAAGTTAGTTTTGGGTTTCGGGACACAAAAGGGTTTTGGTCCACAAGGTACATAAGGTTTAAGTTGTGTGACAACTAAAACAAAATGGGCAATTAACCCACTAACAATAGGGAGGCAGACCATGCTTAGAGAGGGAGTGAGTTTTGGACTTATTACAAGTTTGCCACTCCAATGAAGGTAGGTATAAATGTGACTTTATAGCCTTTTCTTCATTACGGTTTTCTTTGAGGAAAGATGAGAGAACTTTGGCTCTCTCTTTCTCTCTAGATAGGCCGAACACCATCGGGGAATTTACTAGCATATAATTCTTCCATGGTCATTCATCTTCTTCCTCAACCATCATTGGTGTCGGAACTTAGAGGTCTCCAACTTTGGGGACTTTTGGAGAAACCAATTCTTCCATCCATATCCAAGAAGACATGGAGCCAAAAAGCAAAGTTCCTCCATCCACATCCATGGAGCCAACGAGCAAGGTGACAAAGGAAAGAAGGCTCTCACATGGGTGATTAACCTTTGCTAAGCAAAGAGGTGCTTCAAAGGTATAAAGAAATCTCAACTCTTTCTCTTAGATCTTGAGTTGAGTCTTGGTTCACCATAACTACTAGGCCTTGAATTTCATGGGTACAGTTTTGTTCACCATAACTATATGCCGATCTTTAGACGTTACAAATTGATCGGCATCATCGACGACTCCGAGCCATGTCCACCACCTATACTTCCTGATCATAATCTTAATCCTGAATTTGAGACTTGGTACGAAAATGACCTAAATCTGTTGATCTGGCTGAATTCAACACTTTTTGAAGAGATCATTCCCTTCACCGTTGGTGTTTTGACCTCTTGCGATCTCTGGCTCAAGCATGAGCGAAGGTTTGGGGGCACATCTGATGCACACACACATCCATCAGCTCCGATCTCGTCTCTAATCAGTTCAGAAAGGTTCTTTGTTAATTTCGGAGTATTTACAACATATCAAAGAAATTGATGATTCCTTGACCACTGCTGGAGCTCCGATCTCTGATTGTGACCTAATTATTGCTACGTTTCATGGTCTGTTGATGATTTTGAGTCTTTCATTGATTCAATTAATCTTCGTCTTTCTTCCACGGCACTTGATGAACTTCACGGTATATTTCTGACCAACGAGCTATCGATGGCTCGTCGGAAGAAATCTAACTCACCAGCCGCCAATGAACCTTTTAAGGCATTTTCTGTTAAAGCTCAGCCACCGCTGCTTCCTACAACAGTTCACTCTCTGGCTTATATAGCTCAACAACAACCTCTGAACAATTCCTTCCACTACAATTATAATCGTGGCAGAAACAACTTAAATTGTGGAAATTATCACTGAGGGAATTGCAATTTTTGTGGTCGAAACAACTCTAATCGCAGCAACTATCAAGGCTCTTGCTTTCATGGCTATTGTGGATCCAAAGTCTCTTGTCAAATTTGTGGTTCAACAAGTCACGAGGCTATTGATTATTTCGATAGAATCAATCCTGACATTTTTTGCAAGGTACTTTAACAAAGCTTGCTGCTATATACACACATTACTCTGCCAAGCCAACTCATTTCTGGATCCTTGACTTTGGAGCAACATCTCACATAACCAATGACATCTCCAACATCAATTATCCCACTCCTTACACTAGTGAAGATAAAGTCTATATTGGAGATAGTAAATGTTTGTCTATCAATCATGTTGGATGCTCTTCATTAAATACTCATCTTGCTTCATCTTACTTCATTAAATACTCATCTTACACTACTGAATATAAGTCTATATTGGAGATAGTAATCTCATAGCCTTTCTTGCTTGCATATGTTTTGATTGATTGCAGGCAAGACAAAGTTGCATACACAGAGAGAGGGGATGCTAATTGTGCCAAAAGTGAAACGGCTTGTTTAGCAGCTTATTTAGAAAATGAAGGAAGGCTGGAGAACTTCTGGAACCATACCAATGCTTCTGACATCTATAGAAGCAGAACGCGTGGATATCAAAGCATGCATGAAATAATAGAAAATAAAAAAAGGGCAAAAACGAAAGAACCCTGTAGAAGTAACAGTGTTTTGAGTCATAGAAATTAACTTGAAAGTTTGAGTTTTAGTATATAATAGTAAATATACCCGAGCCTTGCTGCGGGATTTAAAACATTGTTGAAAATGTGTCAAAAGAGTAGTGTTTACATACAAAAATTACAGCCATATGTTCAGGTTCTCCTTTGTTTTGTACGTCACATCAATCAAAAGAAAAAGGAAATTAAAAACAGAATTTGATTATTTATGAATTTAATCACCCTAAATTGCATATGAATCACCGTAGCTTCAGGTGCTTGCATCATTAGTATTTGTATTCCACCCGTCTAAATGCAATTGCCTATTCTTGCCCACAATTCATATAAATAAAACAGATCCCTCATATTGATTGAGGAACAATACCAAAATACAACGTAGTAAGATTTATACTATAAACTTACTTCATGTATGTAGAGAATCATAAACCAGGTCTTAAAACCCTAATCAAAGGTACTTTCGCAAGAAAATTCCAGGTAATTGAATAGATACAATATCAGCCAAGAATTTTCTTCTTGACCATAAACCCAAAACCCAAAAAACTAATTCTCAATTGATCAATAATATCGACAATATATCCAGCATTTCAGAAGAGTCATTACTAAACATCTACTAATCTGTAGTTACATGTAGTTTGATAACCAGAAGCTTGAGGCCTAACAAATTTGTAGATGTTTTGTAATGACTCTCCTGAAGCTCCTTATCAATATCTATACATGTGAAGTTAAGAAAGACATGAAGAAAATGGAGTCAAGACAAAATTAATTTTAATTTCAGAATTTGAACAATGAACCTTGAATTAGTACACTTGGTAATATGGATTCAATGTTCCATCAAGACCACTCTGAACAAATGCGAGATTTTGGCATGGATTCCATGTTCGTTCCCATTCTCACTTTTGGCTTGGCATCTATTGCTCTGTTTAACATATAACACTATATGTATGAATATAACATGTATATAAACAAATAGGTACCATAATACATTGTAGCCTTGTTTGGCACACCGTATAAGACACCGGATAGTATTATATAATACGAAACCGGTGTTTGGTGAGCTTTCGTATTAAATAAGCACCGAATTATTAATCCGGCCCCACCTATTTTGTCTCCCTTACATCCGCTTGTTTATCCCGACCAAAACCTTAGGATTATTTAGTCGGGTTCACGCGAACAAAAACACAATGGCTTTTCTCCAATCCATCTAGCCATCTGCTTTGCACATCACTAACTTTTCAAGGTATTCTTTCTCTCGCTCTTTCTCCATCCCCACCTCCGATCAGCATCAAGCAAATTTCAAATGGAAAGGTTGCATATTGAACTCAAATCACGCCGGGAGACATTATCTGGGTTTTTTGCTAAACTGTTTATTGATTTTGTTGATGTGTGGTGATTAAACTCAAAACTGGGCAAGATTTCATCTGGGTTTTTATTTCAATGGATTAGAAACTCAGAATTGGGTCTTTTAATTTAACGGATTAGAAGCTCAAAATTGGGTTTTTGGCTGCAATGATTCCGCCGCAAGGATGGAATTGAAGATTTTTTTATTTCGTTTCATTTTTTAATGAATGAATCTGGAGGTTTGCTTCTGTAAATTGAACCCTCATGTCTGTGCTGGGTTCTTTCTGTTGAAGTCTAACATAGCATTTATTTGGGATTCTTCTGCAGTTGGGAAAAAGAAGAAGGGAGAGAGAGGGAGGGAGGGAGTTTGGGGGGTGCGAGGGAATTTGTATCTGTGATTTTTCTGCAGTTGGGGAAGAAGAAGGGAGAGAGAGGGAGGGAGTATGAGGGGTGCAGAGAGATCTAGTTTCAGTTTTTTTTTAATTTTTTTTATGTTTAATTTTATTTTAAGTTTGATTCCTCATATCCGGTATAAAACCAAACACAATATAAATAATAGGGTCATTAGTCTGATACTGGACTAAACGCCCGACTAATTTAGTCAGTACTATCCGGTGGCTATTTATCTTATCCGACATAAAAAGTCAGTACAGTCCGAGCTGCCAAACCAGGCCTGTGTGTATATGATGTAATTTTTTTCTCGTACAAAAAAATAGTTGGCAAATGACACATTCAACCTGCAGATATAAGTTATATTCAAGTTTATATCACGATCGCTTAAAGCTGAAAACAAAACCAAATTAAACACCATGACCCGAAATCCGAAGCTACAACCAAAATCCCCAAAATCACAATAACAAAAATTGAACAAAAACCCCATTTATAAATCCAAATTTACACTCCTAAACACATAATATTCAAAGCAGAGAATTACCCGCACCAAATCAGCAGCAGGAAACGTGGTCTTTTATGGGGTCCAAATTTTCTTCAAATCGAGACCAATTTCACTATTTTTCTGCAAGAGAGCGCTCTGGTTTGTACTCTCTGACAAAAAGATCTAAACAAATTTTTACTGGCTTGATAGTTTTCAGGAAGAAAGTTAGAGACAAACAGAGGTCGATATCGAATAGAAACGAAATGAAGGTCTGAGAGCAAAAAAGGGTTTGTGAAACAAAGGTCGAAATGGAAAGAAAAGTCCATAAGAGAGAGAGTTTGTGGTCCCTGAAGATACCCCATTCTGGAATCACCCGATGATGGACGCTTGGGCAATGAGGGTAAATCCATCCAGTAACTGTGCAAGCAACTGGAAAATGGGATGTGAACAAACCTAATGATCGCCACTCCACTGTCTGCACGCGACTTTGGGTTTTGGCATAGAAATAATTTATAATTTCAAAAAATTATTGAAAATCCAACTAGTTTATGAAAAAATCATATAGCAGCTTCTTTAGAAAAACAGTTCGAAAGATGTATGGAAAAATCCAACTACTATATGAAAAAAAATCACATAGCAGCTTCTTCAAAGGAACACTTGTACGACCCATAAGCGGTTTCAAATTAGTTTGATAAATACAATCAGAAGTCTTTATGGTTGTCAAGAAAGAAAAATCTAATTAGAAGCATTTGTGAACAAGAGAGCATCCAACAGATGATGATTTAGGAAACACTTCCAAGTGATTTTCAAGAAGAATCTGAACATTCAATAAAAGATCCAATGTTTCTCTATGAAAGCAATTGTAGAATAAATGCTTATGAGCATTACAAAACCAGTTGTAAGATCATGCGCAATTGTGTGAGTTAAAGCTTAAAATTTTAAGCCATAACCTAGAAACTAACTTTTTTTCTTCAATGGTTATGGTTTAAAAGTTAAACCCCAGATTATCAAAGGATGATTTTAGTCTACTTTTTTTTTTTTTTTCTCGGGAACTTTTTAAAGGAAAAATTTATACATATTATCCTAATAATTAATTTTTATGAATATTTTAATCTAAAAATATTAAAATTCTGATAAACAATGAAAAATCACACAACCCACTTCAATCATATTTTTTTTTACTTAACAAATGATATTATCTACACTAAGGGTGGGGGAGTGGGCTCAACCATAATAATGGAGTTCAACTTTGCCTTTTGGCGAGAATCGAACATAAGACCTCACTTACAAGTGAAGAGGAATACTACTAGACCGTAGTACTAACTACTAAGCGGCAACCCACCCCATTCTTAAACACAAGTTCATACACATATATGAAAAATTATTTCTACACATTATGCAGATTATCCTAATTGTGTGTGGATGTTTGAACAAATACATAGGTATTTTAGAGTTTTTGGGTGAAATTTGATTTAAATATTTTTTTAGTTGATTTAGCTGTTAGGTTTAATTTTAGGCAGTCAGATCTTTTTTTACCGTTAGGTCTGCACATATTCCATCTCAGCCGTCCAAATTAAGGTAATTGTAAAAGAAAAGAAAAAAATCATTTTGAACCGTTAGATCAACCGACGATCCAATTATGCCAGCCGTTGGATCAAGGAAATAGTCATTGGGCTCAAAATCAGTGGTCGGCAAAAGTGTCAACCCAAAGACTTAACCAAGGCCCAAATTTTTTTTTTTGCTCACCAGGACTTAATAAGTCTAATGATTGGAAATGCTTTGAGGGGAGCCGACTCATCATATTTAGCACACATACCATGTGGACTGCAGTGGAGCCCGATCCAAACACGTTTGGATCCAAAGCCTTTCGAAAGCCCAAAAGTCAAGTCCTATTCCAAACACAAAACGCCACCGTCCAACAAAAAGACAAATTTCCAACGGCCATGGGACCATGGGAGTAGACCCGAAGAGTCAATCAAAAAGTAGACCCGAAGAGTCAATCAAAAAGATAAGGAAAACCAACCGTATCCAATCGCAACCGTCCACAACATTCAAATCCAACGCCGTTGTCAAATCGAACATTTGGACGTAAATTTGCCATACCAACGTTCTCGACTCTCGCTCCAACATCATTGACTCCGAATATCCTATCGCCCAAAAATTTGCGATTCTTTGCTTATTTGATTGATTGAATAGCTGCGGTTGCAATGGCGAGAATGAGAAAGGGGCTAGCGATCGGTATCGATCTCGGAACCACTTGCTCGTGCGTCGGTGTTTGGCAACACGACCACGTCAAGATCATCCCTAATGATCAGGGCTTCCGCACGACGCCGTCTTACGTGGCGTTTACTGACACGGAGAGGTTGATCGGCGATGCCGCAAAGAAGCAGGTCGCCAAGCACTCTGTCAACACCGTCCTGGGTAAGAATCGAGATACTTTCTTTTTCTTGCAATATTTTTTATGTGATGTTGTTTTTTTTGCCTTGTACTGTTTGATCTATGCTTGTATGGCTGATTTTATGAATTTTACAGTCAATATTTGCTGCTTTTAGATTTCTGCTGCTTGAATTTCTGAGAAAAAAAGTTCAATTTCCTTGAATGTAATTATCTTTTTGAGGCTCGGTGTGATAAATTACTATGGAGGTTAATTTCGTGCAAGGTTTTTCTGTGCCTTGAATATTTTTATAGCGAATTGATAACTTTTTATTAATTTATTGTTATTTGCATGATTTGTTTAGTTAATATTAATGGACCATCAAATATTGTAATTGGTGGTCAAGGCTTTGAGTTTTAGTTAATCTGTTCAAAATTATAATTTGGTTAATTGGTTATTTTTATTTTTGATAATATTGAATGGATTTAAGTTAATTTTTCAGATGCCAAGCGGTTGATTGGTAGGAGATTCTCTGACCCTTCTGTCCAGGCTGACATGAAGCACTGGCCTTTCAAGGTCATTCCCGGCCCCGGTGACAAGCCCATGATTGTTGTCACATACAAGGGCGAAGAGAAGCAGTTCGCTGCTGAAGAAATTTCCTCCATGGTTCTCGTCAAGATGCGTGAGATTGCTGAGGCCTATCTTGGCTCATCTATAAAGAATGCCGTTGTTACTGTCCCGGCTTACTTCAACGACTCTCAGCGTCAGGCCACGAAGGATGCTGGGGTCATTGCCGGCCTTAATGTTTTGAGTATTATCAATGAGCCCACCGCTGCCGCTATTGCGTACGATCTTGACAAGAAGGCAACAAGCGTTGGCGGGAAGAATGTCTTGATTTTTGATCTTGGCGGAGGCACTTTTGATGTCTCCCTGCTCACAATTGAAGAAGGCATCTTTGAAGTGAAGGCAACTGCTGGAGACACCCACTTGGGAGGAGAGGATTTTGACAACAGAATGGTGAATCACTTTGTTCAAGAGTTCAAGAGGAAGGAAGACATCAGCAGCAGCCCAAGAGCTCTTAGGAGGTTGAGAACTGCTTGTGAGAGAGCAAAGAGGACTCTCTCCTCCACTGCTCAGACCACAATTGAGATTGATTGTTTGTACGAGGGTGTCGATTTCTACTCAACCATTACCCGTGCTAGGTTTGAAGAGCTTAACATGGATCTTTTCAGAAAGTGTATGGAGCCCGTTGAGAAGTGTTTTAGAGATGCAAAGATGGACAAGAGTACGGTCCATGATGTTGTGCTAATGGGCGGTTCTACCAGGATTCCTAAGGTGCAGCAGTTGTTGCAGGACTTCTTCAATGGCAAGGAGTTATGCAAGAGCATCAACCCAGACGAGGCTGTTGCTTATGGTGCCGCTGTGAAGGCTGCCATCTTGAGCGGTGAAGGTAATGAAAAGGTGTCGGATCTATTGTTTCTCGATGTCACTCCTCTGTCCCTTGGTTTGGAGGCTGCCGGAGGTGTGATGACTGTGTTGATTCCAAGGAACACTACTGTTCCAACCAAGACGGAGCAGGTCTTCTCTACCTACTCAGATAATCAGCCCGGAGTCTTGATCCAAGTATATGAGGGTGAAAGGACAAGGACCAGCGGTAACAACTTGTTGGGAAAATTCGAGCTTTCTGGCATTCCTCCTGCTCCAAGGGGTGTTCCGCAAATCACTATATGTTTTGATATTGATAACAACGGTATCCTGAACGTCTCGGCTGAAGATAAAACTACAGGGCAGAAGAACAAGAAGAACAAGATTACCATCACCAATGACAAGGGAAGATTGTCGAAGGAAGAAATAGAGACGATGGTTCAAAAGGTTAAGAAGTACAAGTCAGAAGATGAGGAGCTCAAGAAGAAGATGGAGGGCAAGATTGCTTTGGAGAATTATGCCTACAACATGAGGGAGACTTTGGTGTCTTTTTTCGACAACATCAAGAAGATCGATGATGCGATTGACCAGACCAACCAGGCTATTCAATGGCTTGTTGGAAACCAGCTTGCTGAGGCTAACGAGTTTGAGGACAAGCAGAAGGAGCTGGAGAACATCTACAATCCGATCATTGCCAAGGTGTACCAGGGCTGGCAGACCTGATATCGGTGGCGCCATGGATGAAGATGTTCCTCCTGCTGGTGGCAGCGGTGTTGGTCCAAAGATGGAAGAAGTCGATGAAGCTGTTTTTGTTTAGCCAAGATGTGTTTCTTAGTTTAAGGTTTGAGATTGTGTACTTTTCTTATGGGATTCTAAATTCCAAGATGTAGGATGTTTGGTGATCTTGGTCACTTTGTTCAACATCGTATTCCAGTATTTTGCCAATAAAGCCTATTTTCTTTCTAAATTATCTTTCTTAGATTCACTGTTTGATCTTGTTTGAATTTTATCTTTTCTGTTCTTTTTACCTGTTTACCTTCTCCAAATTCATGCTCTCTGTTCTTCCTCCTGCTCAAGCAATTGGGATTCTCAGAGGCTCCACTTAGGGTGGGACAGAATGGCCTGCCGCCATTAAAACTCGCCTTCACCTGCTCGAGAGACTTATATGGCTGTCGGGAGTGACGGAAGGAAGCTGTCGATTACAGAACTAAGTCAGCAAAAAAGCTGAGTCTGCTGAGGCTAAGGAGGCTGTTAGTTCTGTAGCAGTAGTCCCTTGACTCCCTCCGGAGTACAAGCATGAGCGTTTGCCGACTTGTGAGTCTGGCTTATACTTCTACATGCTTTAGTTGTTCGATACTCATACATTCATCGGGCACCCGCCATAACTTTATTATGCTTTCACGGTAGTCGGGATGTAAACATTAGCAAAGCTAGATAAGTCTATCGCGGATTCAGAAGAATACGGTCTGTATAGCAGCTTCTTTAGAAGAAAATCTTATTGAAAATCCAACTACTTTATGAAAAAATCACATGGCGGCTTCTTTAGGAAAAACACTTCTAAGAACCATAAGCGGTTATAAATTATTTTGACAAAGGCAATCAGAAGTCTTTTTGGTTGTCGAGAAAGAAAATTGTAATTAGAAGCATTTGTGAACCACTTATGTGACGAAAAGACAAATTTTCGACGACCAAGGGAGTAGACCCGAAGTTTCAATTTAAAAGTAAGGAAAACCAACCCTGCAAAAAGTATCCAATCACCACCATTCACGACACTCAAACCCAACGGCCATAATCAAATCGAACATTTGGACACCCTCCCACCAAAAATCGTAAATTTCCGAAGCGAACATTCACTACTCTCCCTCCAACATCATCGACTTCGAATACCCTGTTGAGTAAATGGTTTAGCTGCTAGGATTAGTTGGAACTATTATTTGTAAATTACTTTTAATTATGTTAATAGTTCAACTGCTATAGGACTCTTGTAACTGTAGATCTCATTGTGTATAGCCATGTAAAGGTTACGTTTTCATTAATGAGAATCTGAAAGTTCACCTGGTATCAAGCCTCTGATCCTTTTTTTTCCCCATGGCTTCCGCACATTCTTCTCCAACTTCTCCAATTCCTAATATTTCTACTCTTGTTTCTGTCAAGCTTTCTGAGAGTAATTACCTTCCTTGGGAAAGTCAGGTTAAACCCTTTTTCATTGGTCAAAATTTTTGGCACTTTGTGGATGGAACTCATCCGTGTCCTCCACTTTTTATCTCCACTGCAACTGCTGCTGCCTCCCCGACTGATTCTGATGCTTCTACAGTTGTTTCTCCTGCGCCTGCTACCATTCCTAACCCGGACTACATGGTGTGGTACAAGACCGTCAGACGCTTGTGACTACGATGCGTGCTATTCTTACTGAGCCCGTCCTCTCTTTGACTGTTGATTGTCGACCTCTCGTGAGATTTGGGAATATCTACGGCAGAACTTTCTCAGCAATCTCTTGCCAATTCTACTCATACTTGGTTTCAGCTGTTTTCTCTACAAAAAGGTATGAAATCCGTCTCGGAATACCATGGTTTCTCCAAGCATCTGGCAGATCAATTGGCTTCCATTGGTCAACCGGTTCCAAACGACGATTTGGTGACTTATGTGCTCAATTGATTGGGACCTGAATATGAGATTCTTGTTCTCGCTCTCACCAATTTTCCACACCTCCCGATGTTCAATGACCTTCGAGCCCGTTTACTTGTTTCTGAATCCAAACATGTTATGACGAATGCTTCGCCTCCTTCCGCCATCTATTCTGCACGGAACTCTGGATATTGCTTATCTCCTAGCCGTGGCAATTATTCTGCTCGCAACAATATTCTGGAGCACGTCAGTTGTCTCGTCCTGCTCATGGTGGACATCACATGTAGCCTTAAGCTGCTGGACGTAGTAGCCAGCGTGGTTCTTCCCACTCTCAGCCTGGTATTCTCGGCCCAGGACCTGCCAGCCGTGGCCCCCACTGTTGGGCCTGCAATCAGCTTGGCCATATCGCAGCTGTGTGCCCACAATCAAATAGATCCGATGATGATATTTCTCGT
The DNA here is from genome assembly GCA_036320875.1 of Cotoneaster glaucophyllus. Taxonomy (NCBI): domain Eukaryota; kingdom Viridiplantae; phylum Streptophyta; class Magnoliopsida; order Rosales; family Rosaceae; genus Cotoneaster; species Cotoneaster glaucophyllus. Next base: position 24,366,265 of record CM070070.1, on the reverse strand, counting down.
GCTTTTGTTGGCACGCATCTTGCTTCTCCCGCTGATCCAACAAGGTATCCGGACACGGTGGTTACTCATCATCTGACGAGTGATGCTCGCTCTATGACTTCAGCTCCGGAGAATGGTTCTAATGACAAGGTAGTGGTTGGTAATGGTGAGACCTTTCATATTGCGCACACTGGTAATATTTCCCTTAAGTCTAGGTCGTTTATCTTTTGTTTATCCCAAGTTTTACATGTTCTAGCCATTAAGAAAAATTTAATGTCTTTTGCTAAATTAACCTATGATAATCTTGTTAGTCTCACTTTCTTCCCTTGGGGTTTTGTTATACGTGATTTGCAAACGGGTGTTGTTCTCTTTCAGAGGGCGCGTGTAAGAATGGTCTCTATCCCCATTAAGCTTGGTTTTCCTCCTAGGACGGGTCTGGCTACCAAATAAACATTTGTTTTCTTTTCTACGTTGCCCTCCCTCTAGCATTATCGTCTTGGGCATCCCCCTCATTAAGCTCTTCAGGGTAGGGTCGTCTTTTACTATTCCTAATAAAGATTTTTATAATCACTATGCGTTAGCTAAATGTCATCACCTTTCCTTTCCATCATCTGAACATTTTGCTTTGTCTTCATTTGAATTAACTAGTTCATTTAGATGTTTGGATGTCTCATATATATTGTGTCGATGTCTGGTTATCGCTATTTTCTCTTGTTTACTGATTTTTATACGTGATATACATGGATTTATCCTATGCGTCATAAATCTTAAGGTTTTTACACACTTTACCAATTTCCTCACATCAATTTATAATCAATTTTCTTAAATGGTCAAAATATTCCAAAGTGATAGGGGTAAAGAGTATGATAATCTGTCGTTTCATTATTTGTGTGCGCAAAAGGGAATACTGTTGGAAATGTGCCCAAAAACCAATCATATGATGATACTTTACGGACATTTCACATGTTAAACTAATTTAGTTTAATATAAAAGACAAAGATTATTGTTTTAAGCCATCTCAAATGTTATATGCTTAAACGATAAGTCCAAGGAATATGTAATTGGGAGAATGTGATCTAAAGAAGTTAGATTCAAGAGACTATTCTCTTTCGTATACATATTCTAAACGTTCCTGATCATAGGATTGCCAATTAGGCATTAACAGTCCATTAAGATCAGTACGTGCTATGTCTTCTCTTAGAGAGAGTGATTGGTTTCGAGTCATTGGTGTGACTGACACCAAGACAAGCATGTAGGTGCTCGATAGAGAATGAGTCCACTGAACGCGATCAACAAGGAGTTCTCATATTCATGTCACATGAGAACTCATGGTTAGGATAATGCAAAGTAGTCATTTGACCTGAGGCATCATAATTGTCTTGTGGTTAGGTCATTGATCTTTGACTATGTCAAAGTCACTCCATCAGAGGGTGTCCATGACATAGTTGGGGTTAAGCCACTTAGCCATGAAGGCAAGTGAATGTGCAACAAGGGATCTCTAACCTTCAAACTGTTTGAGGGATGATACTCTATGATATGATTAAGAATCTCTAGCCAGAGTATGAATGAGATTTAGGAAGTCGTTCCAAATCACATTCAAGGTAATCATATAAGTAAGAGAATCACATTGGATAGTAGACATGAATAAACTATCAAACCAATGTGGTCAAGAGTATTATATTAGAGAAAGACCGTATTGCATTGTATTTAGGAAGTCGTTCCAAATCACATTCAAGGTAATCATATAAGTAAGAGAATCACATTGGATAGTAGACATGAATAAACTATCAAACCAAATAATGTGGTCAAGAGTATTATATTAAAGAAAGACCGTATTGCATTGTAATCCCAAACTGAATAGGTTCTCCAACCTCTTCTGATTAGCTTGGGTAGCCATAACATACTATTAGGTGTCACTCATGGTTTATGGAAGCCTTAAAGGAGTATAATCGCTAAAGGGAGAACTAAAAGTAAGTTTCAATTCACAATTGATTTGAAGAGTTTCAATCGCCCACTACCTCGCTAAAAGGAACCTAATGGATCGCACATCGTGCAAGGTAATGATTGAATGATATAACGAAGATGAGTAAGGACAATTAAATAGTTTAATTGTATATGGCAAGGATTAATTAAAAGTTAATTAATCTAGAACGAAAGATTCGTTTTAGGCCTTAAGTTAGTTTTGGGTTTCGGGACACAAAAGGGTTTTGGTCCACAAGGTACATAAGGTTTAAGTTGTGTGACAACTAAAACAAAATGGGCAATTAACCCACTAACAATAGGGAGGCAGGCCATGCTTAGAGAGGGAGTGAGTTTTGGACTTATTACAAGTTTGCCACTCCAATGAAGATAGGTATAAATGTGACTTTATAGCATTTTCTTCATTACGGTTTTCTTTGAGGAAAGATGAGAGAACTTTGGCTTTCTCTTTGTCTCTAGATAGGCGGAACACCATGGGGGAATTTTTTGAGATCCCACATCGCCTAGGGGAGTGATCCTTAGATGTATATTCCTATCCCTACCTAGCGCGATGCCTTTTGGGAGTTCACTGGCTTCGGGTTCCGTAGGAACTTCGAAGTTAAGCGAGTAGCGCGCGAGAGCACTCCCATGATGGGTGACCCACTGGGAAGTTCTCTTATGAGTTCCCAGAAACAAAACCGTGAGGGCGTAGTAGGGGCCCAAAGCGGACAATATCGTGCTACGGTGGTGGAGCGGGCTCGGGATGTGGTGGACCCCGGGTCGGGATGTGGCAATTTGGTATCAGAGCCTAACCCTGGCCGTGGTGTGCCGACGAGGACGTCGGGCCCCTAAGGGGGGTGGATTGTGAGATCCCACATCGCCCAGGGGAGTGATCCTTAGATGTATATTCCCATCCCTACCTAGCGCGATGCCTTTTGGGAGCTCACTGGCTTCGGGTTCCGTAGGAACTTCGAAGTTAAGCGAGTAGCGCGCGAGAGCACTCCCATGATGGGTGACCCACTGGGAAGTTCTCTTATGAGTTCCCAGAAACAAAACCGTGAGGGCGTAGTCGGGGCCCAAAGCGGACAATATCGTGCTACGGTGGTGGAGAGGGCTCGGGATGTGGTGGACCCCGGGTCGGGATGTGGCAATTTGGTATCAGAGCCTAACCCTGGCCGTGTGCCGACGAGGACGTCGGGCCCCTAAGGGGGGTGGATTGTGAGATCCCACATCGCCCAGGGGAGTGATCCTTAGATGTATATTCCCATCCCTACCTAGCGCGAGGCCTTTTGGGAGCTCACTGGCTTCGGGTTCCGTAGGAACTTCGAAGTTAAGCGAGTAGCGCGCGAGAGCACTCCCATGATGGGTGACCCACTGGGAAGTTCTCTTGTGAGTTCCCAGAAACAAAACCGTGAGGGCGTAGTCGGGGCCCAAAGCGGACAATATCGTGTTACGGTGGTGGAGCGGGCTCGGGATGTGGTGGACCCCGGGTCGGGATGTGGCAAATTTACTAGCATATAATTCTTCCATGGTCATTCATCTTCTTCCTCAACCATCATTGGTGTCGGAACTTAGATGTCTCCAACTTTGGGGACTTTTGGAGAAACCAATTCTTCCATCCATATCCAAGAAGACATGGAGCCAAAAAGCAAAGTTCCTCCATCCACATCCATGGAGCCAACGAGCAAGGTGACAAAGGAAAGAAGGCTCTCACATGGGTGATTAACCTTTGCTAAGCAAAGAGGTGCTTCAAAGGTATAAAGAAATCTCAACTCTTTCTCTTAGATCTTGAGTTGAGTCTTGGTTCACCATAACTACTAGGCCTTGAATTTCATGGGTACAGTTTTGTTCACCATAACTATATGCCGATCTTTAGACGTTACAAATTGATCGGCATCATCGACGACTCCGAGCCATGTCCACCACCTATACTTCCTGATCATAATCTTAATCCTGAATTTGAGACTTGGTACGAAAATGACCTAAATCTGTTGATCTGGCTGAGTTCAACACTTTTTGAAGAGATCATTCCCTTCACCGTTGGTGTTTTGACCTCTTGCGATCTCTGGCTCAAGCATGAGCGAAGGTTTGGGGGCACATCTGATGCACACACACATCCATCAGCTCCGATCTCGTCTCTAATCAGTTCAGAAAGGTTCTTTGTTAATTTCGGAGTATTTACAACATATCAAAGAAATTGATGATTCCTTGACCACTGCTGGAGCTCCGATCTCTGATTGTGACCTAATTATTGCTACGTTTCATGGTCTGTTGATGATTTTGAGTCTTTCATTGATTCAATTAATCTTCGTCTTTCTTCCACGGCACTTGATGAACTTCACGGTATATTTCTGACCAACGAGCTATCGATGGCTCGTCGGAAGAAATCTAACTCACCAGCCGCCAATGAACCTTTTAAGGCATTTTCTGTTAAAGCTCAGCCACCGCTGCTTCCTACAACAGTTCACTCTCTGGCTTATATAGCTCAACAACAACCTCTGAACAATTCCTTCCACTACAATTATAATCGTGGCAGAAACAACTTAAATTGTGGAAATTATCACTGAGGGAATTGCAATTTTTGTGGTCGAAACAACTCTAATCGCAGCAACTATCAAGGCTCTTGCTTTCATGGCTATTGTGGATCCAAAGTCTCTTGTCAAATTTGTGGTTCAACAAGTCACGAGGCTATTGATTATTTCGATAGAATCAATCCTGACATTTTTTGCAAGGTACTTTAACAAAGCTTGCTGCTATATACACACATTACTCTGCCAAGCCAACTCATTTCTGGATCCTTGACTTTGGAGCAACATCTCACATAACCAATGACATCTCCAACATCAATTATCCCACTCCTTACACTAGTGAAGATAAAGTCTATATTGGAGATAGTAAATGTTTGTCTATCAATCATGTTGGATGCTCTTCATTAAATACTCATCTTGCTTCATCTTACTTCATTAAATACTCATCTTACACTACTGAATATAAGTCTATATTGGAGATAGTAATCTCATAGCCTTTCTTGCTTGCATATGTTTTGATTGATTGCAGGCAAGACAAAGTTGCATACACAGAGAGAGGGGATGCTAATTGTGCCAAAAGTGAAACGGCTTGTTTAGCAGCTTATTTAGAAAATGAAGGAAGGCTGGAGAACTTCTGGAACCATACCAATGCTTCTGACATCTATAGAAGCAGAACGCGTGGATATCAAAGCATGCATGAAATAATAGAAAATAAAAAAAGGGCAAAAACGAAAGAACCCTGTAGAAGTAACAGTGTTTTGAGTCATAGAAATTAACTTGAAAGTTTGAGTTTTAGTATATAATAGTAAATATACCCGAGCCTTGCTGCGGGATTTAAAACATTGTTGAAAATGTGTCAAAAGAGTAGTGTTTACATACAAAAATTACAGCCATATGTTCAGGTTCTCCTTTGTTTTGTACGTCACATCAATCAAAAGAAAAAGGAAATTAAAAACAGAATTTGATTATTTATGAATTTAATCACCCTAAATTGCATATGAATCACCGTAGCTTCAGGTGCTTGCATCATTAGTATTTGTATTCCACCCGTCTAAATGCAATTGCCTATTCTTGCCCACAATTCATATAAATAAAACAGATCCCTCATATTGATTGAGGAACAATACCAAAATACAACGTAGTAAGATTTATACTATAAACTTACTTCATGTATGTAGAGAATCATAAACCAGGTCTTAAAACCCTAATCAAAGGTACTTTCGCAAGAAAATTCCAGGTAATTGAATAGATACAATATCAGCCAAGAATTTTCTTCTTGACCATAAACCCAAAACCCAAAAAACTAATTCTCAATTGATCAATAATATCGACAATATATCCAGCATTTCAGAAGAGTCATTACTAAACATCTACTAATCTGTAGTTACATGTAGTTTGATAACCAGAAGCTTGAGGCCTAACAAATTTGTAGATGTTTTGTAATGACTCTCCTGAAGCTCCTTATCAATATCTATACATGTGAAGTTAAGAAAGACATGAAGAAAATGGAGTCAAGACAAAATTAATTTTAATTTCAGAATTTGAACAATGAACCTTGAATTAGTACACTTGGTAATATGGATTCAATGTTCCATCAAGACCACTCTGAACAAATGCGAGATTTTGGCATGGATTCCATGTTCGTTCCCATTCTCACTTTTGGCTTGGCATCTATTGCTCTGTTTAACATATAACACTATATGTATGAATATAACATGTATATAAACAAATAGGTACCATAATACATTGTAGCCTTGTTTGGCACACCGTATAAGACACCGGATAGTATTATATAATACGAAACCGGTGTTTGGTGAGCTTTCGTATTAAATAAGCACCGAATTATTAATCCGGCCCCACCTATTTTGTCTCCCTTACATCCGCTTGTTTATCCCGACCAAAACCTTAGGATTATTTAGTCGGGTTCACGCGAACAAAAACACAATGGCTTTTCTCCAATCCATCTAGCCATCTGCTTTGCACATCACTAACTTTTCAAGGTATTCTTTCTCTCGCTCTTTCTCCATCCCCACCTCCGATCAGCATCAAGCAAATTTCAAATGGAAAGGTTGCATATTGAACTCAAATCACGCCGGGAGACATTATCTGGGTTTTTTGCTAAACTGTTTATTGATTTTGTTGATGTGTGGTGATTAAACTCAAAACTGGGCAAGATTTCATCTGGGTTTTTATTTCAATGGATTAGAAACTCAGAATTGGGTCTTTTAATTTAACGGATTAGAAGCTCAAAATTGGGTTTTTGGCTGCAATGATTCCGCCGCAAGGATGGAATTGAAGATTTTTTTATTTCGTTTCATTTTTTAATGAATGAATCTGGAGGTTTGCTTCTGTAAATTGAACCCTCATGTCTGTGCTGGGTTCTTTCTGTTGAAGTCTAACATAGCATTTATTTGGGATTCTTCTGCAGTTGGGAAAAAGAAGAAGGGAGAGAGAGGGAGGGAGTTTGGGGGGTGCGACGGAGAGATCTGGGGAATTTGTATCTGTGATTTTTCTGCAGTTGGGGAAGAAGAAGAAGGGAGAGAGAGGGATGGAGTATGAGGGGTGCAGAGAGATCTAGTTTCACTTTTTTTTTAATTTTTTTTAAGTTTAATTTTATTTTAAGTTTGATTCCTCATATCCGGTATAAAACCAAACACAATATAAATAATAGGGTCATTAGTCTGATACTGGACTAAACGCCTGACTAATTTAGTCAGTATTATCCGGTGGCTATTTATCTTATCCGACATAAATAGTCAGTACAGTCCGAGCTGCCAAACCAGGCCTGTGTGTATATGATGTAATTTTTTTCTCCAAAAAAATAGTTGGCAAATGACACATTCAACCTGCAGATATAAGTTATATTCAAGTTTATATCACGATCGCTTAAAGCTGAAAACAAAACCAAATTAAACACCATGACCCGAAATCCGAAGCTACAACCAAAATCCCCAAAATCACAATAACAAAAATTGAACAAAAACCCCATTTATAAATCCAAATTTACACTCCTAAACACATAATATTCAAAGCAGAGAATTACCCGCACCAAATCAGCAGCAGGAAACGTGGTCTTTTATGGGGTCCAAATTTTCTTCAAATCGAGACCAATTTCACTATTTTTCTGCAAGAGAGCGCTCTGGTTTGTACTCTCTGACAAAAAGATCTAAACAAATTTTTACTGGCTTGATAGTTTTCAGGAAGAAAGTTAGAGACAAACAGAGGTCGATATCGAATAGAAACGAAATGAAGGTCTGAGAGCAAAAAAGGGTTTGTGAAACAAAGGTCGAAATGGAAAGAAAAGTCCATAAGAGAGAGAGTTTGTGGTCCCTGAAGATACCCCATTCTGGAATCACCCGATGATGGACGCTTGGGCAATGAGGGTAAATCCATCCAGTAACTGTGCAAGCAACTGGAAAATGGGATGTGAACAAACCTAATGATCGCCACTCCACTGTCTGCACGCGACTTTGGGTTTTGGCATAGAAATAATTTATAATTTCAAAAAATTATTGAAAATCCAACTAGTTTATGAAAAAATCATATAGCAGCTTCTTTAGAAAAACAGTTCGAAAGATGTATGGAAAAATCCAACTACTATATGAAAAAAAATCACATAGCAGCTTCTTCAAAGGAACACTTGTACGACCCATAAGCGGTTTCAAATTAGTTTGATAAATACAATCAGAAGTCTTTATGGTTGTCAAGAAAGAAAAATCTAATTAGAAGCATTTGTGAACAAGAGAGCATCCAACAGATGATGATTTAGGAAACACTTCCAAATGATTTTCAAGAAGAATCTGAACATTCAATAAAAGATCCAATGTTTCTCTATGAAAGCAATTGTAGAATAAATGCTTATGAGCATTACAAAACTAGTTGTAAGATCCTGCGCAATTGTGTGAGTTAAAGCTTAAAATTTTAAGCCATAACCTAGTGTAGACAATGTAGACAAAGGGCAGTTAGGATGAGCTGTTATCATCTAATTGTAATAGATGACTAGGACTCGACTAGGACTCAGTTGGGAGCTGTTATTGTAATAGTATTGTATAGCTGCTATAGGAACCCTACATTATGTAGACCTCTTTGTATATAAAGGCTTGTAAAGTTTACCTAAAGATATATAGAAAATCTGAAACTTCACATGGTATCAAGCCTCTGATCCTCCTTTTTTTTCCATGGCTTCCGCACCTTCCTCTCATTCTTCTTCAATCCCTAATATCTCTACCCTCGTTTCTGTCAAACTTTCTGAGTCTAATTACTTACCTTGGGAGAGTCAAGTTAAACCATTCTTGATTGGCCAAAACTTTTGGCGTTTTGTAGATGGAACCCACCCTTGCCCTCCTCCCTTTATCACCACCACCACTCATGCCACTTCACCAAATGCCTCTGCTGATTCCGATTCCTCCACAGTGGTCCCTCCTGTGACTTCTAGCATTCCCAACCCTGATCACTTGGTGTGGTACCAAACTGATCAAACTCTTGTCAGCATGTTGCGTGCTACGCTCACAGAACCTGTTCTCTCCTTGACCGTCGGGTTGTCTACCTCTCGTGAGATTTGGGAGCATCTTCGTCAAAATTTCTCTCAACAATCCCTTGCCAACTCTACCCATACTCGGTTTCAGTTGTTGTCCCTTCAGAAAAGTACTAAAACCATTTCGGAATATCTAGGTCTTGCCAAACATTTGGCAGATCAATTGGCTTCTATTGGCCAACCTGTTCAGAATGATGATTTGGTGACTTACGTACTCAATGGCTTGGGGCCTGAATATGAGATTCTTGTCTTGGCGTTGACCAACTTCTCTCCTCTCCCGCCCTTCAATGATTTGCGTGCTCGTCTCCTGGTTTATGAGTCCAAACATGCAATGTCTCAAGCTACCTTGGCTCCCTCCGCCTTCTACTCTGCCCGTACCTCTGGTCGTAATTTCTCTCACGGACGTGGTGGTCCGCCCCGCCCTCAAGGACCTTCCAGTAGCACTCGGCATCCTCGTTCTTATGGTGGTGGTCGTTCTCCTATGCATGGTGGTGCTAACAAATATGGTCCGCGAGCTGCACCCCAACATCCTGGCATCCTCGGAGCAAGTCCTGCTACTCGTGGCCCTCAATGTTGGTCCTGCAATCAATTTGGTCATATTGCTGTGATGTGTCCCCGTACGACTCATTCTCATGATGATATCTCTCGGGCTTTTGCTGGCATGCACGTTACTTCCCCGTCTGATCCTACTTGGTATCCAGACACTGGTGCTACTCACCATATGACCAGTGACGCTCGCTCCCTTACTTCGGCTACGGGGTATGGTTCTAATGACAAGGTCGTTGTGGGTAATGGTGAGACCCTCCCTATTGCGCACACTGGTAATTCTTCCTTTAAGTCCGGGTCGTTCATTTTTCGGTTATCCCAAGTTCTGCATGTTCCAGCCCTTCGGAAAAATTTACTGTCGGTAGCCAAGTTTACACATGATAATCTTGTTAGTCTCACCTTCTTTCCATGGGGTTTTGTTGTCCGTGACTTACAGACAGGTGTTGTTCTTTTTCAGGGCCCCTGTGAGGATGGTCTTTATCCTCTTAAGCTTGACCTTGCGTCTACGAATCGTTCTCCTACCAAACAAGCCTTTGTTTCCATTTTTGCGTCCTCTTCACTTTGGCATCGTCGACTTGGGCATCCCTCCCGTCAAGTTCTTAGTATGTTAGCCTCTAGTGATGTATTAGGCTCCTCTTTTCCTGTTTCCACTAAAGATTTTTGTAATCACTGTGCATTGGCTAAATCTCATCGCCTAGCTTTTCTGTCTTCAGAACACTATGCTATGTCTCCTTTTGAATTAATACATTCTGATGTTTGGATGTCTCCCATTGTGTCTGTGTCGGGTTTTCGTTACTATGTCTTGTTCACGGATGATTACACGCGATACACATGGATTTATCCCATGCGTAAGAAGTCTGAGGTCTTTACTCATTTTACCAATTTTATCACTTTCATTTCTAATCAGTTTTCCATAATGGTTAAAACATTCCAAAGTGATGGGGGTAAAGAGTATGATAATTTATCTTTTCGTCAATTGTGTGCGTATAAAGGAATTCACCATCGTTTTTCTTGTCCACATACCCCGCAGCAAAATGGACTTGCAGAACGCAAGCATCGTCATATCTCAGAAATGGGACGCACCATGTTACTTAATTTTGGGCTGAGGCCCTTTGCACCGCTGTTTATGTCATTAATCGGCTACCCACTCATGTTCTCAAGTGGGTTTCTCCGTTTCAAGCTTTATTTGGCAGAGCTCCTAATTATTTGGCATTGCGCACGTTTGGGTGCGCCTGCTTTCCATATCTTGGTGATTATGCCACTAACAAATTACACCCCAGATCCTTGTCTTGTGTTCTTCTTGGCTACAGTGACCAGTACAAAGGCTATCGCTGCTTCCATCCTCCAACTGGCCGTGTTTACCTATCCCGTCATGTTCAGTTCAACGAAGAAGATTTCCCGTTCCAATCTCCTCAGGCAACGTCTTCCGTGCCCCCATCAGCCTTGGTATTTGTTCCCATTGTCTCCATACCTTCTCCACCTCAGCACCCCATGCCCTTACTACCACCCGTGACTATGCCTCACAATCTGGCAACCTCAGTTCCTACCACCTTTCCGCAGCAACCCTCCCCTCCCCATACTTCTCCCTTGCCAGCTGGTCGCGTCCCCTCCCATCCACATGCTTCTACCTTGCCAGCTGGTGGCGTGGTACCCATGCTGCCTGCCATACCCGTGACCTTCCCTCAAACTTTGGATCCAGTTTCTGTCACCCCACTTGCACCTGCTCCTGAGTCAACTATTGCTGCACCTCCACAGCCCCAATCACATCCCCATACTTCTCAGTTGCCAGCTAGTGGAGTGGCTCCTGCTTCTACGTCAGGACCTCACACTCGGTCCAAGTCTGGGATTTTCAAACCCAAACCCAAGGCCTATTTTGCTAGTTGTCATCCTATTCCATCTGCGATGACTACGTTTCTTGACACTGATGCCGAGCCCACTTGTTTTACACAGGCCTCACGGTCTTCTCAGTGGCGCCAAGCCATGGTGGATGAGTTCAATGCACTGCTCAAACAAGGTACATGGACTTTAATACCTCCTGTTCCTTATGCTAACATTGTAGGCTGTAAATGGGTGTTCAAAGTCAAGCGTCACTCTGATGGATCAATAGAACGTTACAAGGCGCGTCTTGTCGCCAAAGGTTTCCATCAACAGCCTGGGGTTGATTACACAGAGACCTTTAGTCCCGTTGTGAAGCCCACCACCATTCGAACTGTGCTCAGTCTTGCCGTGTCTTATGGTTGGCCCATGCATCAACTTGACGTGAAGAACGCCTTTCTCCATGGTTCACTTATGGAAGAGGTTTATATGGCTCAACCTCCTGGCTTTGCTGATCCCAGTCGTCCCAATCATGTTTGTAAGCTTCGAAAAGCCATCTACGGTCTTAAACAAGCTCCGCGAGCATGGTTTCAACGTCTCCACACCTTTCTCCTTCAGGTAGGCTTTGTTCAAAGTCGGGCTGATAGTTCCATGTTTACTTATCATCATGGCTCCACTATCCTTATTTTTCTTCTATACGTGGATGACATCATTTTGACGGGTAATTCCTCTCCCTTGATTCAATCCTTTATCCAAACTCTGAGCACTGAGTTCGAACTCACGGATCTCGGCAAGCTGCACTACTTCCTTGGTGTTGAGGTATCCTACTTATCCAATGGCATTCACTTGTCTCAGAACAAGTATACTTTGGAATTATTACAACGTGGTAACTTCTTGGAGTGTAAACCATGTTCCACACCTATAGCAGCCAAGACTCAACTTTCTGCACACACTGGTGCTCCCCTCTCGGATCCATCTCTATATCGGCAGCTTGTGGGTTCTTTGCAGTATCTTACGTTAACTCGACCGGATATTTCCTTTGCTGTACAAAATGTATCTCAGTTTATGGCTCATCCTACTAATACTCACATGGAGGCGGTTAAACGCATCTTGCGTTATCTTAAGGGCAGCTTGGGTATGGGACTTCGCTTAACTTCGTCTTCCCAACCCTTTCGTCTCATTGCTTATTCTGATGCCGATTGGGCAGGGTGCCCCGACACACGTCGTTCTACCACAGGCTTTTGTATCTTTCTTGGTGACAATCTGATTTCTTGGTGTGCCAAGAAGCAACGGACTGTCTCTCGCTCTAGTGCCGAAGCGGAGTATAGGGCTCTTGCCTTTGCCTGTGCTGATTCTATTTGGCTCATGGGTCTTTTGCGTGAACTGCATGTCCCAATCTCTCCGCCAATATTGATGCACTGTGACAATCTGAGTGCCACATATATGGCTGCTAATCCGGTCTTTCATGCTCGCACGAAACACATTGCTTTGGATTATCATTTCGTCCGCGAACGTGTTGCTTCAGGGACTCACCGTGTTCAATTTCTTCCCTCCGCTTTGCAATTGGCTGACCTCTTTACGAAAGGCTTGCCGAAGACGCGTTTTCAGTCTTTGTGTTCCAAACTTGTCTCCTGTCCGCCGTCAAGTTTGCGGGGGAGTGTAGACAATGTAGACAAAGGGCAGTTAGGATGAGCTGTTATCATCTAATTGTAATAGATGACTAGGACTCGACTAGGACTCAGTTGGGAGCTGTTATTGTAATAGTATTGTATAGCTGCTATAGGAACCCTACATTATGTAGACCTCTTTGTATATAAAGGCTTGTAAAGTTTACCTAAAGATATATAGAAAATCTGAAACTTCACACCTAGAAACTAACTTTTTTTCTTCAATGGTTACGGTTTAAAAGTTAAACCCCAGATTATCAAAGGATGATTTTAGTCTACTTTTTTTTTTTTTTCTCGGGAACTTTTTAAAGGAAAAATTTATACATATTATCCTAATAATTAATTTTTATGAATATTTTAATCTAAAAATATTAAAATTCTGATAAACAATGAAAAATCACACAACCCACTTCAATCATATTTTTTTTTACTTAACAAATGATATTATCTACACTAAGGGTGGGGGAGTGGGCTCAACCATAATAATGGAGTTCAACTTTGCCTTTTGGGCAGTCGGATCTTTTTTTACTGTTAGGTCTGCACATATTCCATCTCAGCCGTCCAATTTAAGGTAATTGTAAAAGAAAAGAAAAAAATCATTTTGAACCGTTAGATCAACCGACGACCCAATTATGCCAGCCGTTGGATCAAGGAAATAGTCATTGGGCTCAAAACCAGTGGTCGGCAAAAGTGTCAACCCAAAGACTTAACCAAGGCCCAAAGTTTTTCTTTGCTCACCAGGACTTAATAAAGTCTAATGATTGGAAATGCTTTGAGGGGAACCGACTCATCATATTTAGCACACATACCATGTGGACTGCAGTGGAGCCCGATCCAAACACGTTTGGATCCAAAGCCTTTCGAAAGCCCAAAAGTCAAGTCTTATTCCAAACACAAAACGCCACCGTCCAAGAAAAATGACAAAAAGACAAATTTCCAACGGCCATGGGACCATGGGAGTAGACCCGAAGAGTCAATCAAAAAGTAGACCCGAAGAGTCAATAAAAAAGATAAGGAAAACCAACCGTATCCAATCGCAACCGTCCACAACATTCAAATCCAACGGCCGTTGTCAAATCGAACATTTGGACGTAAATTTGCCATACCAACGTTCACTACTCTCGCTCCAACACCATTGACTCCGAATATCCTATCGCCCAAAAATCTCAAAAGCTCTTTACTTTTCTCTGCGATTCTTTGCTTGTTTGATTGATTGAATAGCTGCGGTTGCAATGGCGAGAATGAGAAAGGGGCTAGCGATCGGTATCGATCTCGGAACGACTTGCTCGTGCGTCGGTGTTTGGCAACACGACCACGTCAAGATCATCCCTAATGATCAGGGCTTCCGCACGACGCCGTCTTACGTGGCGTTTACTGACACGGAGAGGTTGATCGGCGATGCCGCAGAGAAGCAGGTCGCCAAGAACTCCGTCAACACCGTCCTGGGTAAGAATCGAGATACTTTCTTTTTCTTGCAATATTTTTTATGTGATGTTGTTTTTTTTGCCTTGTACTGTTTGATCTATGCTTGTATGATTGATTTTATGAATTTTACTGTCAATCTGCTTTTAGATTTCTGCTGCTTGAATTTCTGAGAAAAAAAGTTCAAATTCCCTGAATGTAATAATCTTTTTGAGGCTCGGTGTGATAAATTACTATGGAGGTTAATTTCGTGCAAGGTTTTTCTGTGCCTTGAATCTTTTTATAGCGAATTGATAACTTTTTATTAATTTATTGTTATTTGCATGATTTGTTTAGTTAATATTAATGGACCATCAAATATTGTAATTGGTGATCAAGGCTTTGAGTTTTAGTTAATCTGTTCAAAATTATAATTTGGTTAATTGGTTATTTTTATTTTTGATAATATTGAATGGATTTAAGTTAATTTTTCAGGCGTCAAGCGGATGATTGGTAGGACATTCTCTGACCCTTATGTTCAGAGTGACATGAAGCACTGGCCTTTCAAGGTCATTCCGAGCTCCCGTGACAAACCCATGATTGTAGTCACATACAAGGGCGACCAGAAGCTGTTCACAGCTGAAGAAATTTCCTCCATGGTTCTCGTCAAGATGCGTGAGATTGCTGAGGCCTATCTTGGCTCATCTATAAAGAATGCCGTTGTTACTGTCCCGGCTTATTTCAACAATTCTCAGCGTCAGGCCACAATGGATGCTGGGGTCATTGCCGGCCTTAATGTTTTGAGTATTATCAATGAGCCCACCGCTGCCGCTATTGCATACGATCTTGACAAGAAGGCAACAAGCGTTGGCGAGAAGAATGTCTTGATTTTCGATCTTGGCGGAGGCACTTTTGACGTCTCCCTGCTCACAATTGAAGAGGGTATCTTTGAAGTGAAGGCAACTGCCGGAGACACCCACTTGGGAGGAGAAGATTTTGACAACAGAATGGTGAATCACTTTGTTCAAGAGTTCAAGATGAAGCACAAGAAGGACATCAGCAGCAGCCCAAGAGCTCTTAGGAGGTTGAGAACTGCTTGTGAGAGGGCAAAGAGGACTCTCTCCTCCACAGCTCAGACCACAATTGAGATTGATTCTTTGTACGAGGGTGTCGATTTCTACTCAACCATTACCCGTGCTAGGTTTGAAGAGCTTAACATGGACCTTTTCAGAAAGTGTATTGAGCTTGTTAAGAAGTGTTTAAGAGATGCAAAGATGGACAAGAGCTCAGTCGTCCATGATGTTGTGCTAGTGGGTGGTTCTACTAGGATTCCGAAGCTGCAGCAGTTGTTGGAGGACTTCTTCAATGGCAAGGAGTTATGCAAAAGCATCAACCCAGACGAGGCTGTTGCTTATGGTGCCGCTGTGCAGGCTGCCGTCTTGAGCGGTGAGGGTAACGAGAAGGTGCAGGATTTATTGCTTCTGGAGGTCACTCCTCTATCCCTTGGTTTAGAGACTGTTAGAGGTTTTATGACTGTGTTGATTCCAAGGAACACTATCATTCCATACAAGAAGAAGCAAGTCTTCTCTACCGATACAGACAATCAGCCTTGTATCTTGATCCAAGTATATGAGGGTGAAAGGATAAGGCCTTGCGATAACAACTTGTTTGGAAAATTCGAGGTTTTTGGCATTCCTTTGGCTCCAAGGGGTGTTCCGGAAATCAATGTCTGCTTTGATATTGATGAGAACGGTATCTTCGATGGTTCTGTCTATGCTGAAGACTGGACTACATGGCAAAAGAACAAGATTACCATCACCAATTACAGGGGAAGATTGTCGAAGGAGGAAATAGAGAAGATGGTTCAAGAGGCTAAGAAGTACAAGTCAGAAGATGAGGAGCGCAAGAAGAAGGTGGAGGCCAAGATTGCTTTGGAGAATTATGCCTACAACATGCGGGAGACTTTGGTGTTTTTTTCCGACAACATCGAGAAGATCAAGGATGCGATTGACCAGACCAAGCAGGCTATTCAATGGCTTGATGGAAACCAGCTTGCTGAGGCTGACGAGTTTGAGGACAAACTGAAGGAGCTGGAGAGCATCTATAATCCGATCATTGCCAAGGTGTACCAGGGCAGGCAGACCTGATGTCGGTGGCGCCATGGATGAAGATGTTCCTCTTGCTGGTGGCAGCGGTGCTGGTCCAAAGATGGAAGAAGTCGATGAAGCTGTTTTTGTTGAGCCAAGATGTGTTTCCTAGTTTAAGGTTTGAGATTGTGTACTTTTCTTATGGGATTCTAAAATCCAAGATGTAGGATGTTTGGTGATCTTGGTCGCTTTTATTCAACATCGTATTCCAGTATTTTGCCAATAAAGCCTATTTTCTTTTCTAAATTATCTCTCTTTGATTCACTGTTTGATCTTGTTTGAATTTTATCTTTTCTATTTTTTTACCTGTTTACCTTCTCTAAATTCATCCTCTCTATTCTTCCTCCTGCTCAAGCAGTTCTCAGAGGCTCCACCTAGGGTGGGACCGAATGGCCTGCCGCCATTAAAACTCGTTTTCACCTGTTCGAGAGACTTACATGGTATTCAGGGAGTGACGGAAGGAAGCTGTCGATTACATAACTAAGTCAGCAAAAACTGTCTGCTGAGGCTAGGGTGGCTGTTAGTTCTGTAGCAGCAGTCCCTTGACTCCCTTCGGAGTACAAGCATGAGCGTTTGCCGACTTGTGAGTCCGACTTATACTTCTACATGCTTTAGTTGTTCGATACTCATACATTCGCCGGGCGCCCGCCATAACTTTATTATGCTTTCATGGCAGTCGGGATGTAAACATTAGCAAAGCTAGATAAGTCCGTTGCGGATTCAAGGACTTATTCTCGTCTCAATCTAGCAGACGATGTGGTACAAATGCAGATATGGGATACGGATCACAAAACTCATCCAACTACTTTATGAAAAAATCACATGGCAACTTCTTTAGAAAAACACTTCTAAGACCCATAAGCGGTTATAATTTTGACAAAGGCAATCAGAAGTCTTTAT
Organism: Cotoneaster glaucophyllus; assembly: GCA_036320875.1. NCBI lineage: Eukaryota > Viridiplantae > Streptophyta > Magnoliopsida > Rosales > Rosaceae > Cotoneaster > Cotoneaster glaucophyllus. The sequence continues at coordinate 24,348,789 of CM070070.1, read as the reverse complement.
GGTTGTCGAGAAAGAAAATTGCAATTGGTAGCATTTGTAAACCACTTATGTGTCGTAGAAGCGTTTTATAGAAACGCATCTAGCAAACAATGATTTAGGAAGCACTTTTAAGTGATTTTCCAAGAAGGATTTGAACATTCAATAAAAGGTCCAATGTTTCTCTATGAAAGCGCTTGTAGAAAAAACAGTTATAAGCATTGCAAACCAATTGAAGACCACGTGCAATGATGTGATGTAAAGCTTAAAATTTTAAGCCATAACCCATACACAGCTTTTTCCTCAAACGGTTATGGCTTAAAATTTAATCTCTAGATTATTAAAGAATGATTTACTTTAATTTTTTTTTTCTCGGTAATTTACTGTTATGGATATTTTGACCTAAATTTTTTTAATTCTAATAACTAATGAAAAATCACACAACCCACCCCATTGTTAAACACAAATTCATACACTTATATGAAATATCATCTCTACACATTTGTGTGGATGTTTGAACAAATACATAAGTATTTATAGAGTTTTTGAGTGAAATTTGATTCAAATTTTCTTTATAATTATTTTAGCTATTAGATTTAATTTTGGGTCATCAGGTCTTTTTTTATCTTTAGATTTGCTCACATTCAATCTGAGCCTTTCAATTTAATGTAATTATAAAATTTATTTATTTATTTTAAATTTGGATCTTTAGATCAACCAATGGCCCAATCATGGTAGTCGTGGAATCAAGGAAAGAGCCGTTGGGTACAAACTACAAAACTGCCGACGCTAGGACCCAACTGTTGCCACTTTGTTGCGTGGGTGAGTGAGGCACATTTGTTGGTTGCACGAGTCAGTTTCTTTAGCGCATGTACGCGCAGAGTAGGCCCAAAGACTTAACCAAGACTTAAATTGTGGGTGCTTTAATTTCTCTTCATTAATTATATTTCAAAGGCTAATTTCTTTCTATGACAAAAAGGCTCATCCTGCTCTGGTTTTCTGGTTCTGCCATTATAGAGTTTTGTTGCAAAGTCGGAAACTTTACCTGATGAGACTGTTAATTTGATGGTGTTGAATTGCATGATTCCTGGCAAGACCAGTATTTTTAGTTTGTATCTCTTTAGATTAATTCAAAATGTTGTTTATGCTCCTCTTGCGCATTAGTTTATTTTAATTAATTTAGTAGAAATTTTCATTTTTATGTTCCTTTTGTCAATGAGTTTATTTTAATTTAATTTAATAAAATTTCCATTTTTGGTTTCTGGGTAATTGAATGTTTTTTTTTTTTTTTTTTTTTGTGTTAAACAATAGGTTTTGTCAGATTAGATGTTAGATTAGCCATCGACGGGTTTTGAAGCCACGCTGTCATGCAAGGGCTCAACTCCTTTCACCACTGTGGTTTCTGGGTAATTGAATTTTTGAAAATTTTTAATTTGTATAATCAGTTTTGAAGTTGGTTTCATAGGAAAAATACAGAATAAGTGTATTTTGCTCCATCCGACTACGAAAGGTTCAGTCCTTTTTGTTTGGTCTTCTTTGATGTACGCTGCAAGAAGTATATTTGAAACCCTAGTGTCTCCGAAACAGAGTCCTATTCAGTATAGAGTTTCTCAACTTTTGCAAACTACTTGAGTTTCTCAACTTCTCAAGTTAAGACAACATACATGTATACTTAGCATCGTTCATTTTGAGTTTCATTTTAGCATCTAAAATAAGGATTACAGATTTGGACCAGTAGTGGGTGTACATTTCATTTAGTTCTTTGCATTTACTAATATTAATATCATGCTTACATTCTCCTCATTTCTTTTTGGTTTAATGGGCTTTGGTGCAAGTTATTCTGTTTGTATTTACGATAGGTTTGCCTTTCTATTAACTTCTTTATTATATACTAATTTATTAGTTAAATAATGGTTTAATAGGCTTTATGTGTTTTTTTCTTTTCAAGTTCAGAGGCTTGCAGTATCTTAATTTAAATCTAACGGTGCAAAAGTTCATATAAATTTTCAACTAAAAAAATTAAAATGAAAGAATGTCTCTTGATAAGTACAAATATTAAAATTAAACATTGTACCTTAGCGTATTGTAACTATAAGAATGTCTTTATGCGTGAACTGTAAAAAAAAAAAAAAAAAAAAACTCTACACGCCGTTCGTAGCGTGCCATGTGAAAAAGGTCTTTCACACGTACATGCAGAAAAGAGTAATGTTATGAAGACTAAATTTGTATACTAAATTTTGGAAACTAAAGGAAATGAAAGTTGGTGATTGGTTATCACTTCAGCATTGATAAACATGCTCATTTTTATTAGTGATACATTATTTATTTTGCAAATTTTGCCTCCAATTTAGGGGGGTGTATTCAATTGGGATTTTGAGGGATTTTAATTCTTTTAATGAATCTAGGGGTATTCAATCAGGATTTTAAGTGATTCTCTAAAATTTAAGGTGTATTTAATTAGAATTTTAAGATAGTTTATTAAAATCCTTAGAAGTCCAAGTGTATTCAATTAGGATTTTAAAGAAGTTTATAACATTTGATTTTAAAGAAGTTTCTAACATTTCATGTGTATTCAATTAGAAATTGATTTTAAAGAATTAGAGAAAGTTGAGGAATTAGAAGGAATTTGAGAGATTTCGTAGTGTATTTTATGCATCCGCAAATCTCACATCTCCCCATGAGATTTTGAGAGAATTGAATCAAAATTTTATATGGAATCTCTACAAATCAATTAAACTCCATAAAAATCCATGGATTTATAAATCCATTAAAGTCTCTCAAATTCTCAATTGATTACACCCCCTTAGTCTCTTAACATTACCATGCAGAAAAGGTGGGAAATATTTACAAACTGAGATTTCTTCCTAGCTAAGTTTCCTTACCTATCGCCCAAAAATCTCAGCGGTTGCAATGGCAGTAAAAGGAGAGGGGCCAGCGATCGGTATAGATCTCAGAACTACTTACTCGTGCCTCGGTGTTTGGCAACACGACCTCGTCGAGATCATCGCTGATGATCAGGGCAACCGCACGACGCCATCTTACGTGGCGTTTACTGATAAGGAGATGTTGATCGGCGATGCGGCCAAGAACCAAGTCGCCGTGAACCCCGTCAACACCGTCCTGGGTGAGAATCGAGATACTTTCTTTTTCTTGCGAAATTTGTTTATGTGATGATGTTTTTTTTTGCCTTGTACTGTGTGATCTCTGCTTGTATGGCTGATTTTATGAATTTTACTGTCAAAATTTGCTGGTTGTTTAAATTTTGCTGTTTTTAGATTTCTATTGCCTGAATTTCTGAGAAGAGTTCAATTTCCTTGAAAGTAATTATCTTTTTGAGGCTTGGTATGATAAATTACAATGCAGGTTAATTTTGTGCAGGGTTCTGTTGTGCTTGAATCTTTTTATAGCGTATTGATCAGTTTATTTATTTTTTTATTTTTATTTGCAGGATTTGTTTAGTTAATATTAATGGACTATCAAATATTATAATTGGTGATCAAGGCAATGAGTTTTAGTTAATCTGTTCAAAATTATAATTTGGGTTTTAAGTTTCTTGTTAATTGTTGGATGAAATTTTAAAAGCTATCCGAGTTTTTAGTGTTTGTAGCATGATCTGTTTGGTTACTTTTATTTTTGATAAGTTTTAATGAATTAGCTTGATATTGTAGTTTGTTCTGTGTTATGAATTATTAATAAATTGGTATTTTTAAACGAGCTTGGTTAATTTTTCAGATGCCAAGAGGTTGATTCGATTGGTAGGAGATTCTCTGACCCTTCTGTTCAGAGTGACATGAAGCACTGGCCCTTCAAGGTCATTTCCGGCCCTGGTGACAAACCCATGATTGTTGTTACTTACAAGGGCGAAGAGAAGCAGTTCGTTGCCGAAGAAATTTCCTCCACGGTTCTCGTCAAGATGCGTGAGATTGCTGAGGCCTATCTTGGCTCATCTATAAAGAATGTCGTTGTTACTGTCCCAGCTTACTTCAACGATTCTCAGCGTCAGGCCACAAAGGACGCTGGGACCATTGCCGGCCTTAATGTTCTGCGTATTATCAATGAGCCCACCGCTGCCGCTTTTGCATACGGTCTTGACAAGAAGGTCACACGCGTTGGCAAGAAGAATTTCTTGATTTTCGATCTTGGCGAAGGCACTTTTGATGTCTCCCTGCTCACAGTTGAAGAGGGTATCTTTGAAGTGAAGGCAACTGCCGGAGACACCCACTTGGGAGGAGAAGATTTCGACAACAGAATGGTGAATCACTTTGTTAAAGAGTTTAAGAGGAAGCACAAGAAGGGCATCAGCAGCAGCCCAAGAGCTCTTAGGAGGTTAAGAACTGCCTGTTAGAGCGCAAAGAGGACTCTCTCATCAACTTCTCAGACCACAATTGGGATCGATTCTTTGTACGAGGGTGTCAATTTCTACCCAACCATTACCCGTGCTAGGTTTGAAGAGCTTAACATGGATCTTTTCAGAAAGTGTATGGAGCCCGTTGAGAAGTGTTTGAGAAATGCAAAGATGGACAAGAGCTCAGTCCATGATGTGCTAGTGGGTGGTTCTACTAGGATTCCGAAGGTGCAGAAGTTGTTGCAGGACTTCTTCAATGGCAAGAAGCTATGCAAGAGCGTCAACCCAGACGAGGCTGTTGCTTATGGTGCCGCTGTGCAGGCTGCCATCTTGAGCGGTGAGGGTAACGAGAACGTGCAGGATTTATTGCTTCTGAATGTCACTCCTCTGACCCTTGGTTTAGAGACTGCCAGAGGTTTGATGACTGTGTTGATTCCAAGGAATACTACCGTTCCAACCAAAAAGGAACAAGTCTTCTCTACCTACTCGGACAATCAGCCCGGTGTCTTGATCCAAGTATATGAGGGTGAAATGACAAGGACTCGCGATAACAACTTGTTGGGAAAATTCGAGCTTTCTGGCATTCCTCCTGCTCCAGGGTATTCCGCAAAGCACTGTCTGCTTTGATATTGATGCCAACGGAATCTTGAACGTTTCGGCTGAAGACAAGACTACAGGGAAGAAGAACAAGATTACCATCACCAATGACAGAGGATGCGATTGACCAGGCCATCCAATGGCTTGACGGAAACCAGCTTGCTGAGGCCGACGAGTTTGAGGACAAGCTGAAGGAGCTGGAGAGCATCTGCAATCCGATCATTGCCAAGGTGCACCAGGGCTGGCAAACCTGATGTCGGTGGCGCCATGGATGAAGATGTTCCTCCTGCTGGTGGCAGCGGTGCCGGTCCCAAGATGGAAGAAGCCGATGAGGGATGTAGGATGTTTGGTGATCTTGGTCATTTTGTTCAACATCGTATTCCAGTATTTTGCCAATGAAGCCTATATTCTTTCAAAATTCTCTCTCTTAGATTCACTGTTTGATGGCAAGACCGGTACTTTAAGTTTTCATCTCTTTAGATTAATTCAAAAGGTTGCTTATGTTACTCTTGCGCATTAGTTTATTTTAATTAATTTAGTAGCAATTTTCATTTTTATGTTCTTTTTGCCAATGAGTTTATTTTAATTTAATTTAATAAAATTTTCATTTTTGGTTTCTGGGTAATTGAATGTTTGAAATTTTTTAATTTGTACAATCAGTTTTGAAGTTGGTTTCACAGGGAAAATACAGAAGTATATTTTGCTCCATCCGACGATGAAAGGTTTCAATCCTTTCGTTTGGTCTTCTTTGATGTACGCTGTATATTTGAAACCCTAGAGTCTCCAAAACAAAGTCCTATTCAGTATAGAGTTTCTCAGCTTTTGCAAACTGCTTGAGTTTCGCAAGCGAAGATAGCATGCACATGTATACTTAGCATTGTTCATTTTGAGTTTCATTTTAGCAATCTAAAATAAAGATTACAGATTTGGACCATTAATATTAAGGGAACTTTAACAAAAAACTTCTGGTACTGTTCACTTTAACGAAAAACCATATTTTTACACTAAAAAGTCAATCCTAGTACTATTTAATTTGCCCTTTATTTTGTCCTTATCGTTAAAACTCAAAGTTTTCAAATCATTTTCATTAGTTTTCCTTATTAATTCCCATTTACTAATATTAATTTCCTATCTACATTCTCCTCATTTCTTTTTGGTTTAATAGGCTTTGTTGTAGTCATTCTGTTTGTATTTACAATAGGTTACCTTTCTATTAACTTCTTTATTATATACTAATTTATTAGTTAAATAATGGTTTAACAGGTTTTATGTGATTTTCTCAAGTTGAGAGACTTGTAGAATCTTAATTTAAATCTAATGGTGTAAAAGTTCATACAAATTTTCAGCTAAAAAAATTAAAATAAAAGAATGTCTCTTTACAAGTACAAATATTAAAATTAAACATTGTACGTCGCTCTTAGCGCATTGTAACTATAAGAATGTCTTTAGCGTCAACAAATGTCAAAAGAAAATATAATTCTACACGCCGGGCGTAGCGTCTTTCACACGCTCGTGCAGAAAGGAGGGAATATTTTACAAACAGAGATTTCTTACTGGCCAACTTTCTTTACCTATCGCCCAAAAATCTCGAAAGCTCTTGACTTTTCTCTGCGGTTCTTTGCTTGTTTGATTGATTGAATCTCAGCGGTTGCAATGGCGGTAAAGGGAGAGGTGCCAGCGATCGGTATAGATCTCGGAACTACTTACTCGTGCGTCGTTGTTTGGGAACACGACCGCGTCGAGATCATCGCTAATGATCAGGGCAACCGCACGACGCCGTCTTACGTGGCGTTTACTGATACGGAGAGGTTAATCGGCGATGCGGCCAAGAACCAGGTCTCCAGGAACCCCGTCAACACCGTCCTGGGTAAGAATCGAGATACTTTCTTTTTCTTGCGAAATTTTTTTATGCGATGTTTTTTTTTTGCCTTGTACTGTTTGATATGTGCTTGTATTGCTGATTTTATGAATTTTACTGTCAATATTTGCTGGTTGTTTAAATTTTGCTGTTTTTAGATTTCTTTTGCCTGAATTTCTGAGAAGAAGAGTTCAATTTCCTTGAAAGTAATTATCTTTTTGAGGCTTGGTGTGATAAATTACCATGCAGGTTAATTTTGTGCAGGGTTTTGTTGTGACTTAAATTTTTTTTATAGCGAATTGATCAATTTATTTCTTATTGTTTTATTTGCAGGATTTGTTTAGTTAATATTAATGGACTATCAAATATTATAATTGGTGGTCAAGGCTATGAATTTTAGTTTATCTGTTCAAAATTATAATTTGGGTTTTAAGTTTCTTGTAAATTGTTGGACGAAATTTTAAAAAGGGTTTTTATCATAAATGGTCTCTGAAATTGATCTATCTTACCAAGATGATCCGTCAAAAATTATTTGTGGCAATTAACTGAGTCCCACAAATATAATTAAATATTGCTCTGTGGATTTAAAATATTTAAATAATAATAAAATTATTTATATAATTAAAAACTAAAAAAAAAAAAGAAGATGACTGTATTCCTCCATGAATCTGCTTTTTATTCCCGTAATTTCACATTTTCTAATTTATTTTATTACATTTTCGATTTAATTTTTTATTTTTGTATTTGAATTCTGGGGATGTGCCACTTCATTGTGTGGTGGATGCGATATTAGGGGCTTTACGGCTTCTGGATATCAGGCATATAGTTTCTGATTCGGAGCTGAAGTGGAGGGGTGCAGCTTCCTTGGGTGGGAGAAGAAGATACTGTTTTTTTTTTTTTTTTTTTTTTTTTTAAGTTTTTAATTATCCAAAAATATTTTTTTAATTATTTTAAGTATTTCTAATCCATAAGGCAATATTAATTAGTCTTGTGGGACCCATTTATGTGCCATATCAGCACATAACAGAGTTTGACGGAATGACCACATTGATTACCGACTTCTATTTTCATGGACTACATTGATCTACTTTCAATTTCAAGGACCATTTTGATAAGTTTTAATGGATTTAGCTTGATATTTTAGCTTGTTCTGTGTTATAAATTATTAATAAATTAGTATTTTTTTAACGAGCTTGGTTAATTTTTCAGATGCCAAGCGGTTGATTGGTAGGAGATTCTCTGACCCTTCTGTCCAGGCTGACATGAAGCACTGGCCTTTTAAGGTCATTCCCGGCCCTGGTGACAAGCCCATGATTGTTGTCACCTACAAGGGCGAAGAGAAGCAGTTCGCTGCTGAAGAAATTTCCTCCATGGTTCTCTTCAAGATGCGTGAGATTGCTGAGGCCTATCTTGGCTCATCTATAAAGGATGCCGTTGTTACTGTCCCGGCTTACTTCAACGATTCTCAGCGTCAGGCCACGAAGGATGCTGGGGTCATTGCCGGCCTTAATGTTCTGCGTATTATGAATGAGCCCACCGCTGCCGCTTTTGCATACGGTCTTGACAAAAAGGTCACCAGCGTTGACAAGAAGAATGTCTTGATTTTCGATCTTGGCGGAGGCACTTTTGATGTCTCCCTGTTCACAGTTGAAGAGGGTATCTTTGAAGTGAAGGCAACTGCCGGAGACACCCACTTGGGAGGAGAAGATTTCGACAACAGAATGGTGAATCACTTTGTTCAAGAGTTCAAGAGGAAGCACAAGAAGGACATCAGCAGCAGCCCAAGAGCTCTTAGGAGGTTAAGAACGGCTTGTGAGAGCGCAAAGAGGACTCTCTCATCCACTTCTCGAACCACAATTGGGATCGATTCTTTGTACGATGGTGTCGATTTCTACTCAACCATTACCCGTGCTAGGTTTGAAGAGCTTAACATGGATCTTTTCAGAAAGTGTATGGAGCCCGTTGAGAAGTGTTTGAGAGATGCAAAGATGGACAAGAGCTCGGTCAATGATGTTGTGCTAGTGGGCGGTTCTACTAGGATTCCGAAGGTGCAGCAGTTGTTGCAGGACTTCTTTGAGGGCAAGGAGCTCTGTAAGAGTATCAACCCAGACGAGGCTGTTGCTTATGGTGCCGCTGGGCAGGCTGCGATGATGATCGGTCAGGGTAACGAGAAGGTGAAGGATTTATTGTTTTTAGATGTCAATCCTCTTTCTTTTGGTTTGGAGACTGCCGGAGGTGTGATGACTGTGTTGATTCCAAGGAACACTACCATTCCAACCAAGAAAGAGCAAGTCTTCTCTACCGACTCAGACAATCAGCCCAGTATCTTGATCCAAGTATATGAGGGTGAAAGGACTAGGACCCGCGATAACAACTTGTTGGGAAAATTCGAGCTTTCTGGCATTCCTCCTGCTCCAAGGGGTGTTCCGCAAATCACTGTCTGCTTTGATATTGATGCCAACGGTATATTGAACGTCTCGGCTGAAGACAAGACTACAGGGCAGAAGAACAAGATTACCATCACCAATTACAAGGGTAGATTGTCGAAGGAAAAAATAGAGAAGCTGGTTCAAGAGGCTAAGAAGTACAAGTCAGAAGATGAGGAGCACAAGAAGAAGGTGGAGGCCAAGATTGCTTTGGAGAATTATGCCTACAACATGGCGAAGACTTTGGTGATTTATGCCATCAACATGTGGAACACGATCAAGAAGATCAAGGATGCGAGTGACCAGACCAACCAGGCTATTCAATGGCTTGATGAAAACCAGCTTGCTGAGGCTGACGAGTTTGAGGACAAGCTGAAGGAGCTGGGAGCATCTGCAATCCGATCATTGCCAAGGTGCACCAGGGCTGACAGACCTGATGTCGGTGGCGCCATGGATGAAGATGTTCCTCCTGCTGGTGACAGTGGTGCTGGTCCCAAGATGGAAGAAGTCGATGAAGCTGTTTTTGTTGAGTCAAGATGTGTTTCTTAGTTTTAAGGTTTGAAATTGGGTACTTTTTTATGGGATTCTAAAATCCAAGATGTAGGTGTTGGACATTTTGAAGTTTGAGTGAAAATTTCATTCATAGAAGTGATTGGAGTGATGGACTTGGAGACTAAAATTGGGCTCACCCTTTCAGATGAAGTCTGAAGTCTATGAAAAAACGCAGAAAAACATAACACCCCTTTGAAGAGATGTCTCCCAACAGTCATATCTCATTTTCATACTTGTTGCGAACAGGTATAATCTTACTATATATATACATCCATCTGCATGACATTTATAACACATAATTTACAAACCTTCTTCTACATTCCTAAACATCATTACTGAGAGAACCACAAAGAAATTCGCCAGAAGTTAAGTTTCCGGTGCTGGAATTCTAACTTGATCGTTGAATCCTGGTGAAGCAGACGTCCGTAGAACTACAAGCACTGAGTAGGGGCGAAATTTCTGTTTCAAGGACATTGCGGTACGCAAGCCTCGATCTTCAATATTTTGTGTTTAATATTGTTCATTGTTCATACACTATTTGCATTTATTATTTGTTAGCATATATAAGTTTATCACAGATTGTTGACATATATTCAACCGTAGGATGTTTGGTGATCTTGGTCATTTTGTTCAACATCGTATTCCAGTATTTTGCCAATGAAGCCTATTGTCTTTCTAAATTATCTTTCTTAGATTCACTGTTTGATCTTGTTTGAATTTTATCTTTTCTGTTCTTTTTACCTGTTTACCTTCTCCAAATTCATCCTCTCTGTTCTTCCTCCTGCTCAAGCAATTGGGATTCTCAGAGGCTTCACTTAGGGTGGGACAGAATGGCCTGCCGCCATTAAAACTCGCCTTCACCGGCGCGAGAGACTTATATGGCAGTCGGGAATGACGGAAGGAAGCTGTCGATTACAGAACTAAGTCAGCAAAACAGCTGAGTCTGCTGAGGCTAATGAGGCTGTTAGTTCTGTAGCAGTAGTCCCTTGACTCCTTTCGGAGTACAAGCATGAGCGTTTGCCGACCTGTGAGTCCGGCTTATACTTCTACACATGCTTTAGTTGTTCGATACTCATACATTGACCGGGCGCCCGCCATAACTTTACTATGCTTTCATGGTAGTCGAGATGTAAACATTAGCAAAGCTAGAAAGTCCGTCGCAGATTCAAGGACTTATTCTCGTCTCAATCTAGCAGACGATGTGGTACAGATGCAGATATGGGATACGGATCACAAAACTCATCCAAAAGAATACGGCCTGTATAGCAGCTTCTTTAGAAAAACTCTTCAAAAAATCTTATTGAAAATCCAACTACTTTGTGAAAGAATCACATGGCAGCTTCTTTAGGAAAAACACTTCTAAGACCATAAGCGGTTATAAATTATATTGACAAAGGCAATCAGAAGTCTTTATGGTTGTCGAGAAAGAAAATTGTAATTAGAAGCATTTGTGAACCACTTATGTGGCGTAGAACCGTTTTATAGAAACCCATTTAGCAAGTGATGATTTAGGAAGCACTTCCAAGTGATTTTCCAAGAAGCATTTGAACATTTAATAAAAGATCCAATGTTTCTCTATGAAAGCACTTGTAGAAGAAATGATTATGAGCATTACAAATCAATTGAAGACCACGTGCAATGATGTGAGTTAAAGCTTAAACTTTTAAGCCATAACCCATACATAGTTTTTTCCTTCCAACGGTTATGGCTTAAAATTTAATCCCTAGATTATTAAAAAACGAATTAGTCTAATTTTTTTTTCTCGGTAATTTACTTTACGAGCATTTTAACCTAAAAATTTTAAATTCTAATAAATAATGAAAAATCACATAACCCACCCCATTGTTAAACACAAATTCATACACTTATATGAAAGATCATCTCTAAACATTATGCAGATTATCCTAATTTTGTGTGGATGTTTGAACAAATACATAGGTATTTATATAGTTTTTGAGTGAAATTTGGTTCAAATTTTCTTTATAATTATTTTAGCTGTTAGATTTAATTTTAGGTCGTCAAGTCTTATTTTTACCTTTAGATTTGCTCACATTTAATCTCAACCTTTCAATTTAATGTAATTATAAATATATTTATTTATTTTAATTTCGATCATTAGATCGACCAACGGCCAATCATGGTAGTCGTTGGATCAAGGAAAGAGTCGTTGGGCACAAAACTAATGGCTGACAAAATTGTCAGTGCTAGGACCCAGCCGTTGCCGCTTTGTTGCGTGCGGTGAGTGAGGCACGTTTGTTGGTTGCACGGGTCAGTTTCTTCAGTGCATGTACGCGCAGTGGGCCCAAAGACTAAACCCAAGACTTGAATTGTGGGCGGAATCTGGGCCAATGGTTTTTTTTTCTCACCAAGACTTAATAAAACCTAATGATTGGAAATGCTTTTGGGGGATTTAAAACTTTTATACTACATTATTGAAACCTTCTTTGTCAACCAAAAGAACGTGAAAAGACATTTGTTTTCTATCACAACTAGCCTCTCTGCACGCACTAACGTGCGTGCGAGAGGTATTTTTGCATCACGGGCGCTACGCGCCCCTAAATGTGTATTGTGTTAGTTTTTTTCCATTATAATTGTCAATGTATATGTTTCAGAAAGTATGATACCAAGTATGAAGGTGAGGGATGAAATCTATAAGATTGCTGAATATAACTGGAAGCAATAAATTTGAAGTTGTTGACGTGGATGCTCTCTGACACACAGCAGTGCCTATTACGGTGTTCTCTAACATTACCTTCACAAGCATGAAGCATGTACAATATAACTTATTTTCCTTTTCCCAACTTGGATTACATGTCATGGTAATAAAAAGATCTGGCTTTCTGAATCTTTGAACCAGAGTCATTGCGTCTTGATATCGTTGGTACATGTCACGTGGGCTTCCAACAAACGATGATGGTAAAATAATTCTACGCCCGATGCTACCTAATAATTTTTTATTTTCAATTAGTAGCTATATATATTGTACACACTTTGGACAAAGTTATATTCTTAAATAACGATGACTTAAACAATATATATACTTGCATTGTGTTGACCTGCATTTAAAGAGTCTTCAAGTCCTTTGTAGAGATCCGCTCGAACTGTGGCTTGATTAGAACGCAACCATCTAAGTTTTTGTGATTCAATTTTAATGTAGTTATCTACAACATATTGTTGCAAGAGACGTCCACCTCGAAGAAAAAGTGATGATCCATTATGGCGTATCTGCAAAAGCAAATTTCATATATTTCTTTTAATACGGGAATCTTCATTCATCTATATATACTGGGAAGTAAATTATGTTATCGGTACGAACCTGTAACATATAAGCATAATAGTCGCAACATGTTATTGCTCTTCCACCATCATCACGACTATTAACATCCCAACCATATGTACCGTAAGGTAGCAATAGTGGATATTGTAACGGATCATAAAATCCAACATAGTCTCGGACGTGAGAAAGTCTTCCACTAATTGTCTCCACCACGATATCCCTTCCATTTGCAATTGTGGCATTATCTCCATCTATTATAATTGCCGCAACTTGTGAAGCTGATGGTAGATTATACTGACGTCGATCTATTGGCTGCTCTTTTAGGATCAACTTGCAATTCGGCAAATCTTGGCGTTGTCCGAGGCTTCGCAATGTATGAACAAAAGGATTATGGTTTTTCAACAACTGTTGTATCTTTTCAACCACACGTCTATCTAAAACTTCACTTTCACACATTCGGTTTTCAACTTCATGCTCAGTGTCATATATATAAGCTTGTAAAAATCGTGGTCTGTTCTTTTCGTTTGGTAAAAGTCCACCAATCTTATGATATAATGCACCTTGAGCACGAAATGTGTAAATCCCACGACCACCAATATTTATTCTTTCATCCACGTGTACTCCCATTGAAGTGAATGCAAATGCGTGATTGTAAGCCCGAATATTTTGCCTGAAGTTTCTACCCTCATTTGTTTGGTCAGAGAAAAGAGCAACCATTTCTGGTGGAGACTGTATTGGGGGTAAAACAATTCTTCCTTTCAAGCAACACATATTCAAAGTTTCTCGAGTAAACAATCGTGCATAGCAATAAGGACATGTGGTTGGAGCAGGTAATTGGCAACCTAAGATACCCCGATTCTCATTATAATTTCTAGCACAATTGTGGTTTCTTCTTCCTCTGCTTTGGCACACATGACGATTGGTTCTATTTGCATGTTCTTCTTCTGATATTTTTACATGAATATCCAACACTCCGTATAAGAATTTTCTTTGTAACTAATATATCTGTATGTAGAGAAAATTATATACTAAGCTCACCATTGTGGGGAGGAATTGAGAGCATCCCATCAGATATTTATGACCTATTCGAATGTGCCAATTGTCCCATATGAGTACGTATTCTAGCAGAAGTTTGGTCATCATGATTTGTGATATCTGACAGAACCCTTGAACTTGCGCTTTCATGCTCAATTTGTTCTAATAAATGGACCACATTATAATATTATTAGTTAAAATTTTTGTGTTTAATTTTTAATATATTTAGTTGTGAGTCTAATATTTCGTAAAACTACCACTAAAATTAACTACAACATTGAGATGAATATGAGAGTATCGAACAAAAGAATAAAATGAGATTTCAATTCACAAAATAGTTTCTAAAAAAATACCTAAATTTTTAAATGTGAAACAAATACAAATAAAGAAATTGAAATAAATACCAGGAATTTGTTGTTGTATATTATTGGGGTCGACCTCGACATCATAGTTAGCCAACTGAACTTGTTCTTGTATATTACTGGGACCTACTTGTTGCATGGTTAAAAAAAAAACAATTAGAAATTAGAATTTTTTTTTTTTTTTTTTTTTTTGCATTAGTATGAGTTAAAGAAAAAAGAATATAAAATAAATACCAGGAATTCCTTGTTGTATGTTACTGGGGGATGTCATAGTATGATCATCATTTAGAGTTGGAATTTGTTGTCTTTTTTCTCGTGCTATTAGACGTCGTCGAGCTAGATATCTTTGATGTTCTTCAGGACTCAATGATTGACGCCATTGTCTTGCACGATTTTGAGCACGCTCCATGGAAAAAATTTATCTAAACAAATTAAAAAAATAAATAAACATACCATGCTTTAGATTGAATACAAATTCTATGACATTCCACAAATACTAAAAAGTCTACACAAATACCCACGAACAGAAGAAGAAAAAAACCGTTATCTACACAACACTATAATACAAAAGAACAAAATAAAATGATCACAAAATACTTTTGAAGTTTAATAATTATCAGTGCAAGGAAATGACGGGCCTATATACGCTTGCTGGTTGGTGTTAGGACTTGAATGGAAATGTGAAAGATATGATGCTTTAATTATTTTATGATTTTTTGGGGTTAGGATTTCTTTGGATTTGATTAAGCATGTGATTTGGGGAGGTCAATGTTGGTAATTTCGGAGGTACTGCTTGTGTTAAATTTGTGCCAAAATGTCTACAGTTGGTCTTAACGCAAAACATCTTAAATTCCTTAAAAATGGTACGCATTAAGATAAATTAACGCAAAAATGGTTTCTGTACCAATTTTTTGCGTTAAGATATTTTGGGATCTTTTTAATTGTTAAAATGTTTGGTACGCGCCCCTAAAAATAGTTTTGCGTTTGTAAAAACACAGGGTATTTCTAAAAAATTAGGCCAAAGTAGTTTCTTGGAGCCAAGTACAAATGCTGAATTTGTGCCAATTTAAGTGGTGTGCAAATTTTGGCTTTTAATTTAATACAAATTCATTTTAGGTCAGGCCATGAAAACAGCATTTTTTTTTCAATTAATGGTTGTTCACAGATTTGTCACTTGAGGTGGAAAGAAAAAAAAAGTTAGTGTGTTTTCTTGCACCTAACGCTAGACTGCAATGAAACACAAAATAGGCGAGGAAATCATTCATCATATAAGAAAGAACTTCGTACATAAGCAGGACCATCCAAATAAGATTTTAGGCAAAGAGAATGGTGATACGCGAAATACATAGTTATTCTAATTGTATATAGTAATGATGAATATGTATTCGTTCATAAAAAAAAATGAAAAATAGGAGAAAAGTACCAACTAACAGAACCGAAGGGAGCTAATGTATTTACCCTCTATTCTTTATTTGTCCCTCTTCTTTCTGTTGCATTTATGTTGGCGTCTTCAACCGCATCATACAATCTTAGTTTCCTGTTGAGAAAAACAGAGGCATATATATCATCTTATCCGCACACTAATCTAAAGAAAGCTCTATTTAAGCATTTAAGCTTTTAAATTTTTGTAAAACTCTTAAATAATGTTGAATACCTTTCTCTTTCAAAGCTGTTTCGTTGCTCATCACTGATTCAAACCAATAACGAAGACAACTCCAAAACCTAAGTGGAAAACATACCGATTTTCTATTCTTTAAAAACGATTAAAATCTGAAACAACCACACATACCAATCAGAACAAATCGATCTCCCTTCTTTAAAAACAATTAAGATCTGCAGCAACCACACACCAATAAGAAGCAAAGTGAAAAAACAGCACCAACTCAACTCATATCAGACTTTCTTCCAAAAATGTACAATTCTGGACCCAAAAATTACTCACAGGGAAACCCAATTTATTAGAACCATCATAAACACAACAGATAAAACTAATTTGGCAAGGCTCCTTTCAAATAAACACAAACTAAGAGTTGTACATATGAAAAAAATTTCCCAGATGTAAAATGTAAGTGACAGAACATGTTCAAGACAATCCTTACAAAAACTTAAAAGTTTTTTGCTTTTTCTAATTCCTCTCTCTAGAAACAACTCAGACAACTCTGAATAAAGACGGACATACATACACAGAGAGAAAGAGAGAGAGACTGCATAAATTGAAGGACTTCTGCTCTTCCACCGCAACATATAAATTGGGGGGAAAATGGAACAAATATAAGTTGGAAAGAGTACAAAGCAAGAAATAATGAAGAGAAAATACCTGGAAGGCAGTGGAAGAGCAGAAGTAGGATTGCAGTGCCTTGCCAAAACTGGAAGAATTTCACAGCAGTTCTTTCTACCTGAAAGAATTTCAACCGCCCTCCTGCAGATACATGGGTTGTTACATTTAGGATTTAATCATGAGATTAGTGAAGAGGCCGAAGTGGAAATGGAGAAGGAGGAGGAGCTCTATACGTACACACACATACCAAAACAGCCTACATTCAGATTTGCATCATATCCTTGTTTCTAACTCTCTGGGGAATTTTCACAAACACCTAATAGGCAAGATCCGGCGAAAATGTATGCCTTAGCCTTTAACGTCAGTGTTTGTTCTTTAAATTTTATTATTACTTGTCTAATTATTCGCATCATAAAATGCAGGAAAATTGAAAGAAAAAAAATGCAGGAAAATTGAAAAAAAAAATGCAGGAAAATGTAAGAAAAATATCAGAAAACAGAACGGAATATGATCAGGTAAGCATATATCAGGAGCAAACAAATAGCATATATGAATCTCACAAAAAGATTTAAACTGAACAATTTTGACAAACAATCACAGAAAGAGGGAGGGAGAGTATACCGTCTTCCCCTCAGTTCCAAACTGCAGTAGCTGAATATTCTGAGACCGAAGAAACTCGAAATTCTCCTCTGGATACGGCTCGGGACACAAATATCTGCAAGAGAACCCAGAATTAATCACTGTATTCCCATTGAAGCAAATAAACTGATTCCGTTCTGTTTAGACCGAAGAAACTTTACAATCGTCGTCGGCGTAAGCCAATCTGGGCTGTTTATTTAGAGGCTTGTATACGTCTTTGTGGTAGATCAGCGTCAACTGCTTCTTCAAGTCCCTTGTATATGACAGAAAAGCGCAGTGGTAAGACTAAAAAGGAAAGAAAAAAAAAACCCATACATGCACAATTTTTTGTTGCAACGAAAGGATTGACAGAACAATTGAAAAAATCACAAAAAGAGAGAATGAAAAGTACATGTTAGAAGTGGGGTTAGACTCCTCAGTTGAAAAGTACAACAACAAAAAAAAATCGGAAATACGTCCGAATTTAAGATCATACCCCAAAAAAGGAAAAGAAGGTGAGAGATTTGATGATACATGCAATGTTTTTCTGGATTCATGATTTTCCTGGCATGCAATTTGTTAATTTGTGTGGGAAAATTGACTGATGAAGGCAAAAGAGCCTTTTGGAGTTGTAGAAACAACTCACCAAAAGAACATCTGTTACAATGAAGCAAAAGGAAATGGAGTTTTTGTAGTAGAGGCAGAGGATTACGGTGCCGAACTGCCGATGGGTGAATGTTGGGGGCGGATGGAGAAGCAAATCTGAAAAGGTTGAAATTGAACATTCCAATCTCCTTTTTAGAACGTGGGTCGTACACGGAGACGACAGTTTCCATCGTCAAATCCTTGCAACTGCCGTTTTCCTCGTCCAGTTTTTTTTTTTTTTTTTTTAATATATCAAGTTTGGGACCATTAATCTAAGGGGCCAAATTCACTGATGAAATTTATGATGAATCTGCGAGGGAGGGTGTGATTCATCCAACCAATAGTAACAATCTTTGCTGAGTGTGCGTAAATAGTATTCCTCAGGCAACCATTTCTTATCAGTGTTGTGTTTCATTTTTACTATTTTACCCCTAATATAAGCGGTTAGTTTTGAGTTATCTCTCTTATTAAATGAGGATGTTTTTGGCATTTTTGAAAGCTTCACCAAATTGGGGCTCTCCCTTTATATATATAGATAAAAAAGTTAAGGACAGTAACGTAATTTTACAAAACAAAATTTTGTTGTTTTTTATTTAAACCTCACCTACATGTGATTTTATCATCTCTAATTTAAAAATATATATATATAAAATAAACCTCTGTCCCTCTCTCTTCATTCTCACGTTTTCTTTCACTATCTTCCTCTCTCCTTCAATTTCAAAAACAAAAGTAAAAAATTTCACACAATTTGTTTGTGGGCATATACATATATGAAAAAAACGTAAGGGCAATTGTGTAAAGAAAAAAATTTAAAATTTGTTTTATTAGAAGAAAAAAAAGGGGGAAGACATGCTAATTAAGGAGAGACTAACCCTACTGCTCCTTCATCTAAGACGTGCTGATTAAGGAGAGATTAACCCCACTCCTCCTCCGTTTTAGGAGAGAGATTAGTATCCCATAAAACCGTATAATAATAAGAAAATACAAAAAACAAAAAAAAAAAAAAAAAAAAAAAAAAAAAAAGAAAAAAAAGGATGATTGTAAACATGAAAATAAAATTAAAAAAAAAAGTACATGATGAACCCTCAATAAAAAAAAATTCGAATGTGGAAAATGGAAAAACTGCATCCACGTTGAGCAAAAAGTAGTTTATATCAAACTGAACTGCCGATATATCCTTCCACAACTCTCATTTTAATCCAGGAATTACAAAAAAATAAACGTGCACAAAGTCTTCATCTTACAAAATTCTCAATTTCTTCTCAACGAGGTTTGCTACATATTATATGATTACACGAATAGAAATGTTTAAAATAGCGAATATTTCTCTATTTGTATGCCTCCGTAAATTTATTGTCTAAATTGGGTTATGATTTTTGTGTTTGTATAGTTTCAGTGGCGAAGCCACATAGAAGCCAGTGATGGCCCAGGCATATCTTGAAATTTCAGGTCTTACACATACTGTCTGCAAGTTTTTACAAAAATGAGCATGCAACTCATTGGATTTTTGCGTTTTGCATTTCCATATGGTCTCGGTTCGAGACTTGCTTGTGTTCCAACATTTTTTAGATTTTTTTTTTTTTTAACTGGAAGCAAAAATCCTTATAATTTTGCCTTATTTTTCCCCATAATAAAACTAAGCCCTGTTGTAGGCATAATTTACTAAACAATTATGGAGGCCATAAAGAGAGAGGTGCGACATGGAGAGAAGAAGAGAGAGATGTGTAATTGTGGGTGTGTGTTATTCCACCCCATTGTGCCTTTATTTATAGTAGTAAGGAAAGTTAATTCCTTACCTTTTAGGATTACAACAATTAATTGGTAATCTACTCCATATCTACTAGGATTTACACAATCACATTCCTAATCTAATAGGACTGCAACAAGCCCTTTTTTTTGTTATAATTTGCCTTATGTTTTACCATATAAAAATCTTACTTTTTTTTTTGGCTAGTTGATATAAATCAAAGGCCTAAATAGTCCAAAAAAAAATCTAATTTTAAGTCATGATCTTAGATTTTTGTTCGATTCTTTTTTTTTTTAAATTTTTATTAAGACTCAAAACATTCTCATATCTACTAGGATTTACATAATCACATTCCTAATCTAATAGGACTGCAACACTCCCCCTTGAGTGTGTAAATACTTAAGTAAATGGCGCATCAGGTCTTTAGCAATGAAGTAAGTACAATTGATGAAGTCGTCGACACAATGGGAGAATGCAAGTCTCAAATCAACAGAAGAATGCATAAAAAGTAAAACTCAGAAAAACCTCACTATGGTAAAACCGAAGGTGGGGAAAAACTCATAGTCTAAGGAGAAAAGTGAGAAGTTGCATTAAGTCAAAACTATACGTCTTTTGGACACAAGTAGAAGAGCTCACAAGGTTATGATCAACCTAGGTTGGGTGCCTCGTTAAAACCTAGTTAGGTAGCAAAAACCCAGTAGGGAAAATGCTCCTAATCGTAGGGAAAATGAGTACCTTAAGATCAAGTGAGTATACTTCTGGATACTCCCCCTGAGTTTGACATAACTTCTAAATGAGAACAACAAGCATCACATATGAATAGTTAAGCATACCAATTTCTCGGACAAGCTTCTGGAAGGTTAACTTCGGTAGTGACGTCGTGTAAAGGTCGGCAAGGTTGTATGAGATCGGCTTGCATGACTTCAATTTCCTAATGCTTTGTTGATGTAGATGTGGATGCAATATGTCTTGGCGTTGACTTCGTTGATGTATAATGGCTTGGTCGGGTTGATACATGCGGCATAATCTTCATGGATCGTCATTGAGACTTAATGATGGATGAAAAATAGCAAGTACTTTTTTGAATATGCTCAACGAGAACTCCTAACCATGTCTCACTTGAGGTGTAGTGAAGTGAGGTGAGTCTTGGAACGATTCGAAGATTTCGCAACTAAGGTCATATCATGGACCTCCAAGATATTGCGATATCCCTAACGGTAAAGACATAGCCATTTGGGGATTTTACCTTGTGCGGTTTTGATAAGTAACCTGCATCAGCATAACAAACAAGGCAACCATCATTTCGAGGATCAGGGGGGTTGGATTCGCTCGAGATGCGTTGGGATTTGCCCTCGTAGAACCTTCAGAGTACGTCTTTAATACCAATTCAGTGGATGCGTGTAGGCGTGGTGCTGCATCTTTACCTAGATCAACAGCGAATGAGATGTCCTGTCTAAATACAATGAGCTAAGTACAACGAAGCGCAAAGTTGAACTTTAAATATGAAATTTCGGATTCCATAACCTCTTCAAGGGTCTCATTTGCATATAACGTATGGACGATCATAGGTATACTCAAAGGTGACACCTTCGGGGTGTAGTTCGACTGGTAGACCAAAATACCATCAGAACAATGCTTTAACTTCAGGTCAAGGCATAAACGAGTTTTCCTAAGATCCTTCATCTTAAATTCCATCTTCAGGTGCGAGACAGTTTTCTCAAGCATTTCAAAAGTCTTAGTGAGATTCGTGTCAACGAAATAAACTGTAACTCTAGCAATTTGGAATAAGACTTCATAGTTTTAACACGCAAGGGCATAATTCATATCCCTGACTGATCAAATAATCACGTAGATGGGTATACCACATCCGTCAGATTTTTCAATCTATAAGTGAACGCCTCAAAACGAGTTAAGAGGCTGTTCCATGGTTTTGGAACTATTTGAACCAGTCCATTTAATTCTTCGAGAACTTACATGTCAATCTTCGTATCTATATCCCAATAGAGAAAACACAAACCATATTTCATAATGCTGCTATCAATCACAGAACGTTTGAGAGAAACCTTGCGCCGTAAGGCATGCATCATATCGCACTATTTCATTCATCTCATAACGCTTCCTTTCCCACTTGTAACATAATAGGGTTCAGGGTTACCTTGGTCAGTGTATGAACGACAGGTCCAATACACATTTTGGTAAGGAATTTGACCTGGATTGAAATTTCAGTTGTCCAATCAGTTCTACGTTGTCACTTAATCAACGGAACACGGTTCAATATCGTCGCTTTTCATTTATGTCGATAGCTACCATATAAGTGAAAACATCATCGATGATAATCTCATTTCAATTCCATTTGGCTCACCCAAACTAGTATACTGGACCAAGAACTTCAAGTCTCGGGAGTAATATGAATTAATCTCATGAGATGGAAATGATTGAGACAGTGATCGAGTATAGATTCATTGTTGTGCCGTGTCTTCCTCTTCCAGGGAAGTGAATCCTACAAACTGAGTGATCTTTTGTGCTCCAGGCCAAGACAGATTGATTGGTTATCCGCCGTTGTACCAGACCGTCCAACAGGGGCGTCCAAATCGTCCAATAAGGGCGGCACACCCTCCAAGGATGTTGACTCGACGTCTGTTGAGTACGTCTATCCTTGCAGGCATGTTTGCAACTGGTATATGATCTAGTCACATTAGCTGGATCAGAGGAATGCGTCTGGAGTAACATTCTGAAATCTAGTAGTCATCGCACTTGCTTATTACACTTGTGCGGTATGGGGATTGAGATGAGACATAGTGGGCAACGTCCACGCAAATCCGCACCGTTCTACAGGAACGTTGACGTTCTTATCTCCCCCTAACAGCGGGAAAACTGTCTCATTAAAGTGACAACCTGCAAATGAGCAGTAAAAAGATCGCGTGCAAGGGCTCGAAGAGATCTAGTGTGAAGGAGAATCATGATCGACAAAAGATACACATTCTTCTTTGAGGACCCATGATGGTACGTTGCAGCGGCGCAACTTGGCATATGGAATGCACACCCAAATGCGTAAATACGAAAATCATCAGGTTCGTACCCAGTAACCAACTGTAACGTCATATAGGTTGAGTGGCAATGGGCCTCAAGGCGGACCAACATAACTGCGTACAAGGATTGCATAGCCTTAGGCAGAAACTGAAAACTTGGTACTTTTACTAAAATTCGGGCGATCATTTAAATTGTGCTTTATGATCGCTAGGTGAGGCTATTTGAGGTGAACATGGGAATTCGATGTTCAATTAGAAACCCAAAATGACATGCAATACTTTATCGAAAACCGTCGATGTAAACTCTCCGGCATTATCCAGTCTCCCGGACCTTAAGGGATAAGTAGGGTGGTGAACCCTTAATCGGCCATGGGGTTTAGCAATAATGTGTGTGAACAAACATGTGACCAGTTTGTCGATTCATCAACCAAAACCATAAGTATTAGTCCACATATATTCCCTTGAATCCACTGTGAAAAGAAAGTCGGTTCGTATCTATGCAATAGATGATTTAGAAAATCAATTTCACAAACGAGCAGACTTTGGCAAGTGTGCTTGTAGGCACAAGATCCTTAATACGGGTAAGGAGATGCGTAGTAGCATCGTTGGTCGATCTAAGTGTCCCAAAAGGTCGTGCCAAAGCAAGTAAACTGCTCAATCACCTACTTTCCAAGCCGGCCATATATGGCGTGTGCCCCAGTTGGGGAACAGCCCATTGGCCCTAAATCAAAGCTTCAAACTCATTTTTGGAGGTGGTGCAAAGATATTTCACTCTATTTTCTTCAGTGGTTTCATTTATGATCATTGTCATCTCGAATATCTTAAAAACTCAACGACAGGGAGAACTTAAGGTCCCTTAAATGGTGATGCAGTACCATTCATACAACGAGGAGTGTGCCAATGCTCGTAATCAGGTTGGATAGACCTGAAGTCGTTGTTAGAGATGTGATTTAGGTGTAAAGTTAGTGTGCGTAGTACGCATTCATCTAGACAACTAACTTTCCCATATTCCTACCTAATCACGTGTTTAATTGAATCAGTCACATGTATTAAGAAACATGATTCAATTAACTCATATTTGAGGACAATATCAATAAGATCATCCATAAGTAAAACATACACCAAACTTGAATCTAAGAAAATGAAAAAATGTTCACAAAGTAAATGGTTTACTAAGGGGATTCGGCCAACAAGGCCATCCATGTCAAAATTCTGCTTTTCAACGATGTTCGTTGGAGCAAAATTAATCTCACATATTGACTACGAGAATGGTACACCTTAACAACATTGGTAGGGCACAAACAGGTGCGTAACCAATGATCTATTCCATTGAGACAAAAATAGATTCTGCAGGGTTAAGGTTTGGGAATATTATCCCTTATTCTTGAAGTTTTAGGTCGTAGGTGCTAAGGATCACGCTTCAGGCATGATGCCACACCTTGGCAGACCCTGATTCTACCATATGTTTGGGTAGTAATCAAATCTGAGAATTTGGTAAACTTTCACTTTCTACACTTGTTGCTTCATGAGCGAGTTAGAAAACAAGGAAGGACGAGAAAAGTATTCTCTAATCAAAATTCGATTAGATTTATAAACTTCAGAATTGTACTCATTCATGGACATAATCATGGTGTGCTTCGGGCAATATGTCGCATGATCACGTGGTCCGTATGAGCGAGCCAAAGAGCCATGGAATCCTCGTTCGGGAGGTATTTTTATTGATAATGCTTCAGACATAAGTCTTCGAATGAAGATCACGGCGGAGGCTTATTCAGCTCTTCCATGCCATTGTTGGCTTCAATGGTTTCTCAACTACTTGATAGTCAAGTGGAGATTCACGTCTGGTACCCCACATAAAATGGTTTCTATTAGAAACGTCCAAATTAGGAAAATCGAACTTGTGACGGTTCAACAATCCACTGAGTTGGAGGGAACAAGATTGTGATTTGGTGCTATGGGAATGAATCATCCATAAGCATCAAAGTTAGAATATTCGAGTTCTAAGACATGGTTTTCATGAAAAACGTCGAGTTTTCATGGTTGTATTGTTTTATGAAAACTTCGGGTTTCAAAGGCACTAAATTTGAAACTACAGGTACAATTTAGTTCATAAAAGAGAGGTTCCTACAAGAACACAGAATGCAATATGTTGATTGAAGTGTAGTGGATTTGAGTTTCTTCAGGAACTCAAGTGTGAGTGCTTCGGGACTACGAAAGTATGTCACGGATCAAAGTATAAAATAAATTATTGAATCGTTAATGTCCAAAAGTGATCTTCAGGTCAATAATTTTGGATTCATTATCAGATTAATGGACTGCAGGTCACTTTTAATTAATTCAATAGATTAAGACCAAAAGAGGTATATCGTAAAAGCAAAAATAACATTCTGGTTAAAATTATTTAAAAATGCTAAAAAATAACAGTGGATACCATAACCCAAAAAGGTTTAGGCTTGGGTGGTTGCTAGAAGCAGCCCAATCCATGGTTGCAGACCATGGGTCTAATTTGGGAAGCCTGGCCGTGAAGGCTAGCATGTTGGGTCGTAGGGGTGAGCCTAGCCTCATGGTATGGCTGATTGGAAACGTGGGCCATGGCTAAACCCAGCAGAACAGCTGTTGGCGTGGGCCGAGATAGGGGACCAACCCGGCATGGCTTCAGGCATGTGGGTTTGGGCTTAGGTTTGGACCTGTGACTTCAGGCCCGTGGAGCAAGCAACTCAGGCCTAGGCCTGGTTGGGTCTGAGAAAGATGGCAAACCCAGATGGTTGCGCAAGGTCCAAGGCGTTGAGACGCCGTCCTAAGGTCTGCCACACGGTTAAAAACCCTAATTGCCTCTAAATTATTTTTGATTCTTTGACTCACAATTCCACATAGCATATATGAGTAATGCATGAAACAAATATATATATATATATATATATATATATATATATATATATATATATATATATATTGATAATTATATAAACATATACAATATATATATCGGAAGGAAAATATAAACATATGGGGTTCATGCATCATGGGGAACGTTTTCATGCTTCAAGGTCGTTTCAAATATCTTACTTTATTTTAAGTGTACCTAATTGGCAGAAAACTACAAAAGCCTTTGAATTTGTAGAAGATGAATCTCGGAAAGCCGGAATTGCATCTCTAATGCGTTGTATCACGCTCAACACATAATAGGAGCATATTTATGCGACTTAGTTAGCTTGTTTTCTTGCATTTACTTAGCTAAATTATGTTTATTAGAGTGTTTTAAGCTATTTTCGTGTGTTTTCAGGTTTAAATGGCAAAAGTGGCAAAAAAAGTGCATTTTGGAGTGTTTTAGAGCAGTTTTGGGCCAAGAATGGATAGCTTCCTTATGGAGCAAGGTGGATGGACGAATTTGAAGTCAAAAGAGGCAAGGAACATGCTACAAATCTAAAGAAAATAAAGTCAAGATAAAGAAGATAAGGAGAGAGCAAGAAATATGGAACATTATCTCAAACATTATCCATAACCTTATCTTATCTTATCCAAACTACCTTATCTTATCCTAACCTTATCCTAATCCTATTCTACCTTAAAACCAGCTACAAAGAGGACTCCTACTTACATTTAAACACCTAGAAATCAGATTTCTAGAAGCCTCGTCCTATTCCTACAAAGGTGCCACACATATTGTCTTTTAGAAGCCCAAATACCTGCTGTAAGACCCATTCCTTATCCCTCCTGGAATCTGCTCGAATTTAACCTTGTTCTTTGTGGATTTGGAGTCCTAAATCCCTCTCCAAAGCTACCTTGGAACCGTGCCTCTTCTCAGCCCTATAAATACATCATATTGCAGCACAAATCATTCACCACCCACCATCCTTCACCACAATTCGACCATCCTCCATCCACCACCACAATACATATCCACCATTCACTACAAACACCTCATTGTGCCGCAGCAAGGAAGGAGAGAAGAAGAGGAGTCCCTTGGAGCCGTGCCCTGCCATTCAAGACGTTGGATTGCTGGAGCGTTTCTAGGTGTATTCTATCTTTTGTTAGTTCAATGTTTAATTTAAGTTTTCTTTGTTTAGTTGCGAACATGAGGAACTAATTTCTTTTTAGCTAGAGGTGATTTCAAAGCCATGAACATATATTGCAGATGAATTGATTACCTTCAGTTATTATTTCATAAATCGTGAATGCAATTTGCTTAACTGTTTAATTCAGAACTTATTCTTGTATGTTGATTAAGGTGGCCAACTTAGTTTGCATGCATGAATTTGATGAGTATAAGGGAATTTCACATAATCGTTACGAACTTATATTCATAAGTAGTGGAGGTCGCTGGTCACGATCGCGTTAAGTAAATTCCTAGCAGGAGTATCATGCAGTTCATAGTTACGAATGCTTTGTCAATGCTTATGATTTTCATAGAACTTAATGATCTTTGATAGTATTTCTATTATGCAGTTCAAGTAGAGAACTTGATAAGAATAATTTGGTTGTCGGCGCAGAGTCCAATTCAATGAACTTAGGAAAATCTGAAGGTTAATTAGTGCAGTTCACGGTTAATCTGGGGCATTGAGATTCATGGTTTAAAGAAATAATAACTGGAAATTGGTTTGTGTTGCATATGTGCCATGTGTGGAGAAAGACCCTCTAACTAAGCCCTTTACCCATTTAATTCACCTAATTTCGTTCAAGTTTAATTTAGAGTCTTTAATCTGTCTAGTTTAGTTAATTTCGTCCAAAACCAATCCCCCTTTACTTTGTCATATTAGTTTAGTTAGAATCTATCCTAATTTAGTTCTTTTGAGTGTTTTGAGTTTTGTTAATCTTAAATTCGTCCAAATAACTACTTAGAGTCAGTTTAGTGTCTTTTTTATTGTTTTAAGCTGTTTTGAGTCTGTTTAGCCTATTTTGAGTCATAAGTGTCTAGTTTGACGTTTTTAAGTTTAGTTTTGTGTTTTTGAGTCATATTTGTGTAGATTAGCATCCCTAGTTAATCCCCGGCCTAGAACGATCCCTACTTTCTTATACTACAGCTATTTTAATAGGGTTTAATTTGTGTATCAAGTTAATTTTATCACATCAACACAGAAAAATTAAATTGAATCAATAGCATGTAGATCAATTCAATAAAATAATAAACCATAAAAAGAATGATTAAAACATAATGCTCCCCTGATTGGAGAATAAACTCTCTTTAGTGCAACGTCTAGAGCGTGCTGATAACATGTTGTAGGCATAATTTACTGAACAATTATGGAGGCCATAGAGAGAGAGGTGCGGTATAGAGAGAAGAAGAGAGAGATGTGTAATTGTGGGTGTGTGTTATTCCACCCCATTGTGCCTTTATTTATAGTAGTAGGGAAGTTAATTCCTTACCCTTTAGGATTACAACATTTAATTGATATTATACTCCTAATAGGAATATAAGATATATTCCCATATCTACTAGGATTTACTCAATCACATTCCTAATCTAATAAGACTGCAACAAGCCCTTTTTTTTTGTTATAATTTGCCTTATGTTTTACCATATAAAAATCATACTTTTTTTTGGCTAGTTGATATAAATCAAAGTCCTAAACAGTCCAGAAAAAAATCTAATTTTAAGTCATGATCTTAGATTTTTGTTCGATTCTATTTTTTTTAATTTTTTTTTTATCAAAACTCAATACAAGTTTTGTTCATATGAAATCGTTTCAATACTAAGTTTTCCGTACAAAATGTAAAGATCTACCATTCTTGTTTGATTAGAATTTTCCATGCCAATACAAAAAGCAAAACCTTTAATTTCTCTTCATTAATTATATTTCAAAGGCTAATTTCTTTCTATGACTAAAAGGCCCATTCTGCTCTGGTTTTCTGGCTCTGCCACTATAGAGTTTTGTTGCAAAGTCGGAAACTTTACCTGATGGGACGGTTAATTTGATGGTGTTGAATTGCATGATTCCTAGCAAGACCGGTATTTTTAGTTTGTATCTCTTTAGATTAATTCCAAAGGTTGTTTATGCTCGTCTTGCGCATTAGTTTATTTTAATTAATTTAGTAGAAATTTTCATTTTTATGTTCCTTTTGCCAATGAGTTTATTTTAATTTAATTTAATAAAATTTCCATTTTTTGGTTTTTGGGTAATTGAATGTTTTTTTTTTTTGGTTAAACAATAGGTTTTGTCAGATTAGATGTTAGATTAGCCATCGACGGGGTTCGAAGCTATGCTGTCATGCAAGGGCTCAACTCCTTGCACCACTGTGGTTTCTAGGTAATTGAATGTTTGAAAATTTTTAATTTGTATAATCAGTTTTGAAGTTGGTTTCACAGAAAAATACGGAAGAAATGTATTGTGCTCGATCCGACTACGAAAGGTTCAGTCCTTTTTGTTTGGTCTTCTTTGACGTACGCTGCAAGAAGTATATTTGAAACCCTAGTGTCTCCGAAATAGAGTCCTATTCAGTTTAGAGTTTCTCAACTTTTGCAAACTGCTTGAGTTTCGCAAGTTAAGACAGCATACATGTATTCTTAGCATCGTTCATTTTGAGTTTCATTTTAGCATCTAAAATAAGGATTACAGATTTGGACCAGTAGTGGGTGTACGTTTCATTTAGTTCTTTGCATTTACTAATATTAATATCATGTTTACATTCTCCTCATTTCTTTTTGGTTTAATAGGCTTTGGTGCAAGTTATTCTGTTTGTATTTACGATAGGTTTGCCTTTCTATTAACTTCTTTATTATATACTAATTTATTAGTTAAATAATGGTTTAATAGGCTTTATTGTTTTTTTCTTTTCAAGTTCAAAGGCTTGCAGTATCTTAATTTAAATCCAACGGTGCAAAAATTCATACAAATTTTCAACTAAAAAAATTAAAATTAAAGAATGTCTCTTGATAAGAACAAATATTAAAATTAAACATTGTACATTAGCGTATTGTAACTATAAGAATGTCTTTATGCGTGAACAACTGTAAAAAAAATAAAAAAATAAAAAAACTCTACACGCCGCGCGTAACGCGCCATGATGTGAAAAAGGTCTTTCACACGTACATGCAGAAAAGAGTAATGTTATGAAGACTAAATTTATATACTAAATTTTGGAAACTACAGGAAATGAAAGTTGGTGATTGGTTATTACTTCAGCATTGATAAACATGCTCATTTTTATTGGTGATACATTATTTAGTTTGCAAATTTTGTCTCCAAATTTAGTCTCTCTAACATTACCATGCGGAAAAAGGTGGGAAATATTTACAAACTGAGATTTCTTCCTAGCTAAGTTTCCTTACCTATCGCCCAAAAAACTCAAAAGCTCTATACTTTTATCTGCGGTTCTTTGTTTGTTTTTTTTTTTTTTTTTTTTTTTTTTGGAAGAAGTTCTTTGCTTGTTTGATTGATTTCATCTCAGCGGTTGCAATGGCGGGAAAGGGAGAGGGGCCAGCGATCGGTATAGATCTCGGAACTACTTACTCGTGCGTCGGTGTTTGGCAACACGACCGCGTCGAGATCATCGCTGATGATCAGGGCAACCGCACGACGCCATCTTACATGGCGTTTACTGATAAGGAGATGTTGATCGGCGATGCGGCCAAGAACCAGGTCGCCGTGAACCCCGTCAACACCGTCCTGGGTGAGAATCGAGATACTTTCTTTTTCTTGCGAAATTTTTTTATGTGATGATGTTTTTTTTTGCCTTGTACTGTGTGATCTCTGCTTGTATGGCTGATTTTATGAATTTTACTGTCAAAATTTGCTGGTTGAAATTTTGCTGTTTTTAGATTTCTATTGCCTGAATTTCTGAGAAAAAGAGTTCAATTTCCTTGAAAGAAACTTTTTGAGGCTGGGTGTGATACATAACTTTGCAGGTTAATTTTGTGCAGGGTTTTGTTGTACCTTGAATCTTTTTATAGCGAATTAATCAATTTACTTATTTATTTTTTATTTACAGGATTTGTTTAGTTAATATCAAGGTTCTAAAAGACGCTAGGCGCTAGTCGGGCGGCGGGCTGGGGCCTAGCGCCTAGGCGCCTAGGCGGACTAGGCGGATTTAACTAAATGCATTATATTTCGTGTAAATAAGTGTCTGTTTATACTTAAAATATATATAATTTCATCATAAACTACAAAATAGAATGACACATGTATTATGAAGTATTGGAACATAATGAAAACATGGGGAACAAACATATAGTATGTGCTCATTTAAGTATTCAACAAGTCCCTTACAATTTATTAAAAAAATTAAATGCAAATTGAAAGTTATCTATTTTCTATCTAAGTGAGTCGCAACCTAGGCAGGTGTCTAGGCGGGTTTGGGCGGGCTAGGCGGGTGCCTAGGCGGTCTAGGCGGGCGGCTCAACTGGTCTAGGCGCCCTTTCCTAATTTTCAAATTCCTAGGCATTAATCGGGGCGGTGACCAGCCGCCTAGCGCCTAGGCGGGGCCTAGGCGGCGCTAGGCGGGGATTTTTAGAACAGTGGTTAATATTAATGGACTATCAAATATTATAATTGGTGGTCAAGGCTATGAGTTTTAGTTAATCTGTTCAAAATTATAATTTGGGTTTTAAGTTTCTTGTTAATTGTTGGATGAAATTTTAAAAAGCTATCCGAGTTTTTAGTGTTTGTAGCATGATCTATTTGGTTACTTTTATTTTTTATAAGTTTTAATGGATTTAGCTTGATATCGTAGCTTGTTCTGTGTTATGAATTAGGATTTTTTATTTTTCCCTAAACGAGCTTGGTTACTTTCTCAGATGCCAAGCGGTTGATTGGTAGGAGATTCTCTGACCCTTCTGTTAAGAGTGACATAAAGCACTGGCCTTTCAAGGTCATCTCCGGCCCTGGTGACAAGCCCATGATTGTTGTCACATACAAGGGTGAAGAGAAGCAGTTCGTTGCTGAAGAAATTTCCTCGATGGTTCTGTTCAAGATGTGTGAGATTGCTAAGGCCTATCTTGGCTCATCGATAAAGAATGCCGTTGTTACTGTCCCGGCTTACTTCAATGATTCTCAGCGTCAGGCCACGAAAGATGCTGGGGTCATTGCCGGCCTTAATGTTATGCGTATTGTCAATGAGCCCACCGCTGCCGCTATTGCATATGGTCTTGACAAGAAGGCAACAAGCGTTGGCGAGAAGAATGTCTTGATTTTCGATCTTGGCGGAGGCACTTTTGATGTCTCCCTGCTCACAATTGAAGAAGGCATCTTTGAAGTGAAGGCAACTGCTGGAGACACCCACTTGGGAGGACAAGATTTTGACAACAGAATGGTGAATCACTTTGTTAAAGAGTTTAAGAGGAAGCACAAGAAGGACATCAGCAGCAGCCCAAGAGCTCGTAGGAGGTTGAGAACTGCTTGTGAGAGGGCAAAGAGGACTCTCTCCTCCACTGCTCAGACCACAATTGAGATTGATTCTTTGTACGAGGGTGTCGATTTCTACTCAACCATTACCCGTGCTAGGTTTGAAGAGCTTAACATGAATCTTTTCAGAAAGTGTATGGAGCCCGTTGAGGAGTGTTTGAGAGATGCAAAGATGGACAAAAGCTCAGTCCATGATGTTGTGCTAGTGGGTGGTTCTACTAGGATTCCGAAGGTGCAGCAATTGTTGCATGACTTCTTCAATGGCAAGGAGCTATGCAAGAGCATCAACCCAGACGAGGCTGTTGCTTATGGTGCTGCCGTGCAGGCTGCCATCTTGAGCGGTGAGGGTAAGGAGAAGTTGCAGGATTTATTGCTCCTGGATGTCAATCCTCTGTCCCTTGGTTGGGAGACTGGCGGATATGTGATGACTGTGTTGATTCCAAGGAACAGTACCGTTCCAAGAAAGATGGAACAAGTCTTCACTACCTACTCAGACAATCAGCCTGGTGCCTTGATCCAAGTATATGAGGGTGAAAGGACAAGGACTGGCGATAAAAACTTGTTGGGAAAATTCGAGCTTTCTGGCATTCCTCCTGCTCCAGGGGGTGTTCCGCAAATCACAGTCTCCTTTGGTATTGATGTCGATGGAATCTTAAAAATCTCGGCTGAAGACAAGACTACAGGGCAGAAGAACAAGATTACCATCACCAGTGACAAGGGAAGATTGTCGAAGGAAGAAATAGAGAAGATGGTTCAAGAGGCTGAGAAGTACAAGATGGTTCAAGAGGCTGAGAAGTACAAGTCAGAAGATGAGAAGCACAAGAAGAAGGTGGAGGCCAAGAATGCTTTGGAGAATTATGCCCACAACATGAGGAAGGGTTTGGAGGATTATGCCTCCAACATGAGGAAAAAGATTGAGAAGATCAATGAAGAGATTGACCAGGCCATGCAATGGCTTGACGGAAACCAGCTTGCTGGGGCTGACGAGTTTGAGGACAAGAAGCAGGAGCTGAAGAGCATCTGCAATCCGATCAGTGCCGAGATGTACCAGGGAACAGGATGCTGGTGGAACTTTCCTCAATCCAAGTCAGAAGACTTAGTCTCAGAGTCAGTCAAGAGTCCTTTCCATACCGAGTAGGAAGGTCAGATCGATGAGATCGCTCAGTCGCAGTAGAATTGTTTGGAGTTTCCTTGGTGGACAATAGAGAGCCAAATCAGACTCGTGAGGTCGGTGAACTAGGTGGGAAAGCGCAGGTCAGCGCTGTGGCAACGGTGCTGGTCCCAATATCGAAGAAGTTGATTAAGCGGTTTTTGTTGATCCAAGATGTGTTTGTTACGAAGAAAATGTGTTTTTCTGTTTCTTAGTTTTGTAAACACGAAAATTCTGTAACGAATGAAACAAGAACACGTGTACAAATTAGATTTGTATTGATTTGAATTTGTAGGTTACAATTCCCAGATTATTAAAGAATGATTTTGTCTAATTTTTTTTTCTTGGTAATTTACTTTTATGAACATTTTAACATAAAAATTTTAAATTCTGATAAATAATGAAAAATTCACACAACCCACCCCATTGTTAAACACAAATTCATACACTTCTATGAAAGATAATCTCTACATATTATGTAGATTGTCCTAATTTTGTGTGGATGTTTGAACAAATACATAAGTATTTATAGAGCTTTTGAGTGAAATTTGGTTGAAATATTCTTTATAATTATTTTAGCTGTTAAATTTAATTTTGGGTCGTCAGGTCTTATTTTTACCTTTAGATTTGCTCACACTCAATCTCAACCTTTCAATTTAATGTAATTATAAAATATATATAGACGCCTCGTTTTTAAATATCATAGACTAAACATTTATTCCTTTGAAAATTTTGATTAAACATTTTTCCTACAATTTGGTGTTTAATTTTATTTCATTTTATTTTATTAGAAGTCTATTCATGTTAGCATTCCTTATTTTCCTCCTATTTTTATGCATCTATTATTATGATGATTTAAGATTTTTTTATTTTTTATTAAAATATTTATTTTAGTAAATTAAATAGAATGTAAAAAAACTTGTTGTTAGGTACATTTGGTTAGATCGGTATGTTTGATTATATCGGTACGTTTGGTTATATCGGTACGTTTGATTATATCGGTACGTTTGGTTACTTGGTACATTATTTTTGGTACATTTGGCTTCTTGGTACATTTGAATTTTTGATACATTTGGTTTCTTGGTACATTTGAATTTTTGGTACATTTAATTTTTGGCACATTTGAATTTTTGGTACATTTAATTTTTGGCACATTTGAATTTTTGGTACATTTGTTTTCAAACTATAAGTTTTATTGCTTTTTTTTTTTACTAATAATCAGGAATTACCTTAATTAATTAATTTTTTTTGTATAGAAAGGGTCATTAACAATGTAGGAGTTTAAATTAATTTAATTAATTATTATTATTTTTACAGAAAGAGGCATTAAAACGTGGGAGAAGGGCTGGGAAAATTAAACTCCCTAAATTGTAGGTAATTAGTTACAAGGTGAAGTGAAGATGCTTTTAAACAAATTATATGTAATTTAAAAAAGAGAAAAATGTTGATGTGGTAATTGTTCAAAGCCTCTTAATCAAATTTTAGAAAGGAACAAATGTTTCATCTAAAAAGTATAAAAAAAGTGTAGGGGATTCTAATTTTCCCTAAAATATATTTATTT
Source organism: Cotoneaster glaucophyllus (assembly GCA_036320875.1). Classification (NCBI taxonomy): domain Eukaryota; kingdom Viridiplantae; phylum Streptophyta; class Magnoliopsida; order Rosales; family Rosaceae; genus Cotoneaster; species Cotoneaster glaucophyllus. Next base: position 24,313,995 of record CM070070.1, on the reverse strand, counting down.
ATTTTAAATTTGGATCATTAGATCAACCAACGGTCCAAATATGGTAGTCGTTGGGAACAAAACTAATGGCCGACAAAACTGTTGGCGCTAGGACCCAACTGTTGCCGCTTTGTTGCGTGAGGTGAGTGAGGCGCATTTGTTGGTTGCATGGGTATGTACTCGTAGTGGGCCCAAAGACTAAAACCAAGTAGGGGCTGGGTTCGGTTCAAAACGGTTCGATTTTTTGCCAAAATCGAAACCGAACGGAAATTTCGGTTTGGTTCGGTTCCAATTTTTTTTTATTCGCTTTTTTTTTTGTTCGGTTTTTTCCGGTTCGGTTTCGGCCCTGTTCGGGTTTTTTTCTTTTTTTCCTTCCTCCATAGATTTTGTTTTTCTTCAATAGCAAAAAAAATCCCTTAGATTACAAAGCTTGCAACCATTTTGTAATACATCTTCCAGTGGAGTATAAATAAATTCCAAATGATTAAATTAAGATCTTAAGGCCTTTCCCATAGATGCTATTTCCCTCAGATTCACTGCCTCTGCTTCAATAGCTCCGAACATAACAAGCTTGAACAATCAGCCCCAAAGCTCGCAATCACTAAAGTATTATCAATCTTTTCGAAAGCCTCTGCAAGCACATTCAATGTCTTTAGGAAACGGAAAAAATGTTTATTTGGAATCCAAGTAGCATCACTCATTTGTTATTCAAAATGGCAGTTCTATGACCAGATAAAACTTCATTCTACTGGAATAAAGTATGATTCAATAAAAGAAAATTAATAAATATCATAAACCAGATTTTAGAGACAACTACCTAACAATTCAAAGAAGAATGTCTTACTAAAGTAAAAACATATCAATTCAAATGTGTCTGAGAAATCATACCTCTTCTTTATTCCCCCAGCTATCATAAGTAACGAAGTACCCATCCACCGGCTAGCCTCGAGCTCCTTCTCCTCCAGCTCCGCCAATGAGATTAAAGGTGAAATTAATTGATGCCTCAGAGTCTCGACAAAGTTATTGTAATCTAATGGAGTTGTAGGAGCTTCAAATCGTACAAAACAAGGGAAAAGAATAAGGATAGAAGGAGAAAAGAAGAAAACTGAGGAAGCATAGAGGAAGAAAACAGCGGAGGGGAGAGAGAGAGTGTGTGTGTGTTTGAGAAGAGATGAAAACTGAAATAAGAGCGACGGCTAGGGTTTGTAAACTTCAGAAATTATATAAAGCATTAAAGATTAGAATGTGTATAAATATTTGACTGGTACAAATATATCAACACAAAGCCGACAGTCAAGTTGGCCTGAAACGGCTATCCCCAACCTGGAAGGGAAGAGCCAACCCTTAAACCATCAGATTTTAAGCATTTATATATGATTTTCATATTTTGGTTCGGTCCGGTTCGGTTTGACAGCTTCGGTTCGATTTTCGATTTTTCCAACCCACCCCTAAACCCAAGACTTAAGTTGTGGGCGAAATATGGGCCAATGGTTTTTTTTTCTCACCAAGACTTAATAAAACCTAATGATTGGAAATGCTTTTGGGGGATTTAAAACTTAAATTTTAAGCTTTAACCCAACCATTACACTTGGACTAAAAACACTTGTAAACCGACTTATCATAATGATACAAAATATATACCACATTATTGAAACCTTCTTTGTCAACCAAAAGAATATGAAAAGACATTTGTTTTCTATCACAAAAAAAAATTTTGCTTTTTTTGTTTAAACCTGACGTACATGTGATTTTATCATCTCTAATTTAAAAAATATATATAAAAATAAACATTTGTCCCTCTCTCCACTGGCGGAGGCATATTAGGACTAGAGTAGTCCTAGGCCTACCCTCACTTGTAAAAATAAGGTTAGTATTACACCTTGCTTTGCAACCCTTCTCAACACGTGAAACAAATCCAATCATTATCCATTTTTAATCCACCAAATTTCATCCCCAAATTAAATATAATATTTTGAATCATCATTTATCACAAATCAATAACATTCAAATTCAACTCATCATTCACTTTTAATTAACAAAAATTGTCTTTTACTTATGCACTGCCAGAGCTATTTCCCTATTCTTCTTGAATTTCATATATTTAACCATTCCAAATCCCAAATTTATTGAATAAAGAACAATAAGGTTTGTAAAACTCTATTATCCTCTATAAAACAGTTGTTTCTATTCTATCCTACCTCTTACTTTGAGTTTTAGGGTTTGCAAATTTTTAGTAATTCTGTCCATTGAGTTTAATAATTCTTTCAATAGTATAGATGACATCATGCGCAACGGTCTCAAAATATGAAATTCATATTATCTATGGATATGTGAATTTTGACTATTTAATTATTTGGATATATATTATGATGTTTTGCATTTGTAATTTTATAATCACTATTCATTTTTTCTTCTTCTATACTTGTGTGAGGCCTCTCCTCACAAAAAATCCTAGCTCCGCCACTGCCTCTCTCCCCATTCCCGTGTTTTCTTTCACTCTCTTCCTCTCTCCTTCAATTTTAAAAACTAAAGTAAAAAATTTCACCCAATTTGTTTGTGGGCATATACCAGTGTATGAAAAAAAAACGTAAGGGTAATTGTGTAAAGAAAAAAATTTAAAATTCGTTTTATTAGAAGAAAAAAAAGGAAAAATAAATAAAAAAGAGGGAAGACGTGCTGATCAAGGAGAGATTAACCCCACTCCTCCTCCATTTTAGAAGAGATATTAATATCCCATAAAAATGTATAATAATAAGAAAATAAAATAAAAACGCAGGATGATTGTAAACATGAAAATAAAATTAATAAAGGGACGTGATGAACCCTCAATAAAAATAAAAAAATAAAAAATTTGAACGTGAAAAATGGAAAAACTGCACCCACGTTGAGCAAATCTCATTTCAATCCAGGAATTCGAAAAAATAAACGTGCACAGAGTCTTCATCTTACAAAATTCTCAATTTCTTCTTAACGAGGTTTGCTACATATTATATGATTACACGAATAGAATTTTTTAAAATAGCGAATTATTTCTCTATTTATATGCCTCCATAAATTTATTGTCTAAATGGGGTTATGATTTTTGTGTTTCAGTGGCGGAGTGTCACATCCCAGTCTTGACTCCGCCGTAGCACGATATTGTCTATTTTGGGCTTACCATTCCCTCACGGTTTTGTTTCTGGGAACTCACACGAGAACTTCCCGGTGGGTCACCCATCCTAGGAATGCTCTCGCCCAAACTCACTTAACTTCGGAGTTCCGATGGAACTCGAAGTCAGTGAGCTCCCAAAAGGCATCGTGCTATATGGAGGTGGGCATGTACATATAAGGCACATCACCCTCTCTCCGTTGGTCGATATGGGATGTTACACAGAGCCACATAGACGCCAATGATGGCCCAGGCATATCTTGAAATTTCAGGTCTTACATATACTGTCTGCAACCTTTTACAAAAATGAGCATGCAGCTCATTAGATTTTGGCGTTTTGCATATCCAAATGATCTCGGTTCGAGACTTGCTTGTGTTCCGACACTTTTTAGATTTTTTTTAGAGTAAATTGTAGCTATAGTCCCTGAGCTTTAACTCAATTGGAGCAATGGTCCCTCAACTAAAAATCCATTACCATTGGTCCCTCAACTAATCAAAACGTGCAGCTATGGTCCCTCAACTAAAAATTTATTACCATTGGTCCCTCAACTTTAATTCAAATGGAGATTTGTCTTGTCCAGTTTTCGGAGGACAGAGAATGGAGCCATCAATGAACCCAATGATGCCATTTCCTTCCAAAAGAAGGTCAAGTTGAAAGCTCCAGGTAACATAGTTAGAATTATCTAATTTCATTGTCACTGTATTACCCACACTTGGAATTAACGAAGAAATCGAAGATTGAGTAAGAGCTAACTGATTAGGGTTTACCATTGTAAACAATCAAGTTTCTTAACCACAAAGAAATCACAGAAGTGAAGCAAAAACAACAAGAATCAATACTTCAACAACACAGAGTCAAGAACCACAGAAGAACAGTGAATCTTACACACAAGCTGATGCACAAATCTTTGATCGACAGATGCAGAAATCACCAAAAACCCAGAACTACATATTCGAATCGAAGAATAAAAGATCACAGTAAACAGATACAAGATAAAAGAAGAGACACCTTGCAATCGACAGCGATGAACACCCAAGCAAGTTCGCAATTGTGCAGCAGAAACCCCCGAATCTTAGGGTTTTAGCACCGACGTTAATCGAACAACTACCGACTTAGCAACACCGACGAACAGAGCAAAGAAACAGCGACACCAGCAAACAAGCAACTAGATGAGCGGAAGCAACCAAGTCGTCAATCATTGGTAGTGGCCACGATCAGTGATGATACCATGTCAACAATGGTGTATTGCAGAAAGCAAATGTAGAGAGAGAGAGAGAGAGAGAGAGAGAGAGAGAGAGAGAGAGAGAAAGAAAGAAAGAAAGTGTTAAACTAGAGAGAGATAGATGAATATTCACTTCTGTATTTTCTATTTCTTCATATCATAATTACATTCCAATATGGTACTTATAGCTTATACCAATATCAACAATTCTAACTAACTCTATATCCCAACCAATTACAATAAGACACATGTCATTCAATCTTACACACTAAGCATATCTATCAACCTATCACTAAGATCATCTCTAAATAAGATGTCAAATTTAAAACATCAGATTGATATTTGACATTTTGTACCATTTTTTGATCCACCCGATATGTTAAATAATAATGTCATTTAAAAAAAAATAGTCACTTTGTGGGATCCATTTATGTAGGCAACCAATCAAATTCTTAAAATACACAACATTTATTATATTTGCATTAAATCTATTATAAAAATACTAAATGGATTTGACTATCAAATTAAACTTTGTCTTTAATTGACTAGTGCCATGTAAGAAACTGAAGGCTCGGTTGGAGAGCTTTGCTGCCAATTTTTACTGTTATATGCCTATGTAGCAGTTTTGACATCTCCTTTGGAGATGCTCTAAGTCATCAAAGCAACTGAGTCTGCTGAAGCTAATGAGGTTGTTAGTTCTGTAACAGTAGTCCTTTGACTCCCTTCGAAGTACAAGTATGAGCATTCGTCTCAATCTAGTAGACGATGTGGTGCAAATGCAAATATGGATAAGGATCACAAAACTCATCCAACTATATGGATAAAGAGAAGGCATTAAGCAGAGGGGTGTTTTGATATAGGTGCCTCAGTTTTGAAATTCTTAGATTTAGCATTCATTACTTTTAGACTTTTGATCAAACATTCTTATATATTTTTTAATAACAAAAATTACATATATTTGGTTTACCAATCAAATGACAAATTAATATCACCTTAATCCTAAAATCTAGGAGATATATTATCCCATAATTCATTTCAAACGACACTTTTCATTACTCAAATAAAAAATATCATTAAAATTCTAAAAATACAACTAACATCCTATTAAACATAACGTACCAATTATGGATATGATATATGAATGCACATATGTATTAAACATAACGTACCAATAACTTGATACATAATTGGTACATTATATAATCTTAGTTTTGGTACGTATTAATATTTTGGTACATTACAGATTACTAATTTTGGTACGTTATGTGATTCTTGTTTTAGTATGTATCATGGTATTGGTACAATGTATTAACCTAACTTTGGTACGTACATGGTACGTTATGACCCTTAAAAAAGAGAGAATTTTTCATATTAAAACTTTGTACTGAAAATTAATTATATCAAATTCTTAACAATTAATTATTGGGATAACGACTCAATCAAAATTTTCAAACTTATTTTCTTTCCACGAATTTAGGGATTTTATATCTGATCAGTTTCAATATAAATAACTCTTATCTTCATTTTTTTTTCTTTAAAAATTACTTAAAATGATGAGTTGGAAATTAAAAAATGACATGGATAAAGATGGAAGCACCTTAATCGAAATACAAAGCGTTTTAATAAAAAGTTGAAAACACACAAATGTTTAATTAATAAGATGTAGAATTGAAGCGCTTTTATCTAATTAATCCTTAAGCAGACGATGATTTAGGAAGCACTTCCAAGTCATTTTTCAAGACGCATTTGAACATTCAATAAAAGATCCCATGTTTCTCTATGAAAGCACTTGTAGAAGAAACGCTACTGAGCATTACACAATTAGTTGTACAACAATGTGCAATGGTGTGAGTTTAACATAAAATTTTAAGACATAACTTATGAACAGTTTTTTTCCTTCCAATAGTTATGGCTTAAAATTGAAACCTCAAATTATTAAAAAATAATTTTAACTTAATTTTTTTCGATAATTTTTTTAAAATAAAATTTATATAGATTATACTAATTTATTTTTATTTTTATTTTAAGCTAAAAATATTTGAATTTTAATAAAAAATAAAAAATCAAACAAATCCAACCCATTCTTAAACACAAGTTCATACACAAATATGAAAAATCATTTCTACACTTTATTATCTTAATTTAGTATGGATGTTTGAACAAATACCAATACTCTAAAACCTAGGCGCTAGGCGATGGAGTGCCGCCGCGACTTGGGCCAAATCTTCCAGGTAAATCAGGTAGGAGTTAGGCGCCCGCCTAGACGCTCTCTAGGCGGTCTAGGCGGCCTGGACAGTGGTCTAAGCGGCCTAAGCGATGGCCTAGGAACAGACCATGGCGGTAGTTTTTTTTTTTTTTTTTTTGGCTTCAGTTGTTGTAGGCATGTCACATATTTCTGTTTCACTCGCCGTCGTATCTTTAGCAGAACATGGATGATCTATAGAGAAGAGGAAGGATGGGAGAGAGAACAATTCAGATTGAAAATCTGCACTCCGTTGAAGGAGGAGGAAAGTTACAGAGCAAAATAGAAGAAGAAAATAAAGTAGACGAAGAAGAAGAAGTGAGAGAGGAAGAAGAGAAAGAGGAAGGATGGGAGAAAGAACAATTCAAATTGAAAATCTGCACTCCGTCGAAGGAGGAGGAAAGTTACAGAGCAAAATAGAAGAATAAAATAAAGTAGACGAAGAAGAAGTGAGAGAGGACGAAGAGGATACGAAAAAGAAACCCCAAATAAAAGCTTTTCGCTTTCTAATGTGTCAAATGTGTTGGGTGTGTGTACTGACTTTTATCATTAAATGCTAGTGTTGATTTTGATTTTTTTTTTTTTTTTTTTTTTACACTATTTTATGTCTGATATAGGATTGGGAGTCTCAATTTGGGACCTTGGGTTATGTGAGAGACATGGGATGAATCTTTGACGTGGCTCCACGGTTTGGAACCTTGGATGATTTAGGGAGGTGAGGTGGAGGGGTCACCATGTGGTTTAAAGAAAATGTTAAACACTAAGGGTGCGTTTGTTACATCAAAATATCTTTTACTGGACTAGCTTCATGGACTAAGCTAGACTGACTTAGTGAAGCGTTTGGTGCAGTATCGGACTAAGAAGCAAAATGATTAAAAAAATTAATAAAAAAAAACAACCGATGATATATAAAAAAAATCCATGTTATTTGCTTCAACTTCAATTTCAACCAACATCAAACTTTCAACCAAAATTTCCAGTTCCTAAATTCTACCAACTTCAATTTCAACTAACCTACAATGAAATTCTAAATTGCATATTACCCAAAGGAAGAATTGGCAAATTAACTCATAATCCACCCCAAAAATTCATGTTCTCTATTAAAAACAAAAGATTTACAGCCTCAATTTCTCAAAAGCCACGCATTGGCAATATATTTCCCACGAAGGGTAAGCAAATCAGGCCTCCATCTATGTCATTGAGGCCTTCATCTACGAATCAAACCTCTAGCCGCGAGTCCATTTTCAATTGCGGATCTCAGTCAACCAAATTCGTCCATGTTCCTTCGACCCCACCATCGTCTCCTCCTCCAAACCTCTCTTCTCCGATGACCCACCCACATCCCCTCCTCCAATCAACATTAAATGGCCATGTCGCCGACGGTGAAGAGCTCAGACTTAGCCTTGCGCCTATCATCATCGTTCTCATGTTTTATGTAGCTCAGACTAAACCCAAAGAAGCGTGGAGCTGAGAAGTTGTACATCTCGTCGATGATCGTCGTCGTCGATGGGGTTGTCCGGCAAGGTTGGTCGAGCAAACCAGGACAAAGACGTGAAGAAGACGGCTGAACGAGGACAAAAGGAGGAAGGGACGCGAATGGTCTTAGCAGTCCCCTACTGATTCGGGGGTCTTGCTGCCTTTCTAACAAAGGACTTAGCTGGAGCGTGTCCTGTCTAATCCCATGAAATCTTATTCTTGAGCGTAACAAACACGGTATTGGACTAATAGCTAGTCCATTTCAGTCCAGGGATGTTTAGTGAAGGCAAACAAATACACCCTAATTTCATTCAAAATATCTTATATTTATTTTTTTATTTTTTTAAATTAAAATGTTTTATTTGGGAAATCCATCTTTGAGGCCTTAAAAGTCTCTTAAAAAAATTAGATCATGCTACATACTTGAAACTCGAACGTAACATATACTATTCTTTTGTAAAAAAAAATATATATATATATTTTTCATGTCTTCATTATATATTACATAGTAAATTTAATTAACTTATATAATATATAATAAAATTTCTTAAATCCGCCTAGGCGCTAAGCTTCAGTCTACCACCCGACTAGCATCTTTTAGAACCTTGATAAATATATAGGTATTTATAGAGTTTTTGCGTGAAATTTGATTCACTACAGTTCATATGGTGTGTGTTTGTGCGATACATGATGAGTTAGTTTATAAGTGCTTTTAGATCAAATGCAATGTTAAAGCTTTAAATCCCTCCCAAACATTTCCAATCATTATGCTTTATTAAGGGTTCGTTTGGAAGTGATTTTAAAATGACTGAAATCACTTTTAGCGAAAATATTTTTGGGTTCTAAAAGCACCTAAAGTGCTTTTTCAGAATTCACTTTCATTTTACTAAGGATTGATGCCAAAAATATTTTCACCAAAAACGCTTTCAGCCAGTTCAATAACACTTCCAAACAAATCCTTAAAAGAGAGTAATAATTAGAAATGCCTTGGGGGATTTAAAGTTTAAATTTTAAGCCTTAACTCAACCATTACATTTGGTACAAAAGCAATTGTAAACCGACTCATCGTGCATCGCACAAACACACACCATAAGGACTGCAGTGGAGCCCAATCAAAATCCGTATGGATTCAAAGCCTTCCGAAAGCCCAAAAGTCAAGTCACAGCCCAAACACAAAACGCCACCGTCCTGTGAAACGTTAAATTGACGAAAAGACAAATTTCCGACGACCAAGGGAGTGGACACGAAGTTTCGATCAAAAAGTAAAGAAACCCACCCCGCGAAGCAAATCAAATCATCACCGTCCACGATGCTCAAATCCAACGGCCGTTATCAAACCGAACATTCTGGACACCCTCCCACCAAAAATCGTCAATTTCCTCACGAACATTCTAGACAAGTGTCCTACTATATAGCCCCCCCATTCACTGCTCTTAATCCAACACCTGTGTCTACGAATAGCAGCCTATCGCGCAAAAATTCTCAGAAGCTCTTCACTTTTCTCTGCGGTTTGATCTTTAATTTTCTCTGCGGTTCTTTGCTTGTTCGATTGGTTGAATCCCTGCGGTTGCAATGGCGGGAAAGGGAGAGGGGCCAGCGATCGGGATCGATCTCGGAACCACTTACTCTTGCGTCGGTGTTTGGCAACACGATCGTGTCGAGATCATCGCCAATGATCAGGGAAACCGGACGACGCCGTCGTACGTGGGGTTTACTGACACGGAGAGGCTGATCGGCGATGCGGCCAAGAACCAGGTCGCGATGAACCCCGTCAACACCGTCTTTGGTAAGAATCGAAATACTTTTCTTTTTCTTGCGATATTTCTGATGTTATGATGTTTTTTTTGCCTTGCATGTTGCGTTTTTTGAATCAATTTTACTATGTACTGTCTGATCTATATGCTTGTATGGCTGATTTTATGAATTTTACTGTCAATATTTGCTGCTGCTTTAAATTTTGCTGTTTTTGGATTTCTATTGCTTGAATTTCTGAGAGAAAGAGTTCAATTCCCTTGAAAGTATTATCTTTTTGAGGCTCGGTTTGATAAATTACGATGGATGCTAATTTTATGCAAGGTTTTTGTCTGCCTTGAATCATTTTATAGCGAATTGAAAAAGAAAAAAGTGGTTTATTTTTTATTTTTTATTTTTTATTGTTATTTGCAGGATTTATTTTTTATTTTTTATTGTTAATATTAAAGGACTATCAAATATTGTAATTGGTGATCAAGGCTTTGAGTTTTAGTTAATCTGTTAAAAATTATAATTTGGGTTTTAAGTTTCTTGTTAATTGATGGTGAAATTTTAGAAACGCTATCTGAGTTTGTAGTGTTTATAGCTTGATCTGTTTGGTTATTTATATTTTTGATAATTTTTAAAGGATTTAGCTTGATTTGTAGCTTGTTCTGTGTTATGCGTAATTAATAAATTAGTATTTTAAACGAGCTTGGTTAATTTTTCAGATGCCAAGCGGTTGATTGGTAGGAGATTCTCCGACCCTTCTGTCCAGGCTGACATGAAGCACTGGCCTTTCAAGGTCATTCCCGGCCCCGGTGACAAGCCCATGATTGTTGTCACATACAAGGGCGAAGAGAAGCAGTTCGCTGCTGAAGAAATTTCCTCCATGGTTCTCGTCAAGATGCGGGAAATTGCTGAGGCCTATTTGGGCTCATCTATAAAGAATGCCGTTGTTACTGTCCCGGCTTACTTCAACGACTCTCAGCGTCAGGCCACGAAGGATGCTGGGGTTATTGCCGGCCTTAATGTTTTGCGTATTATCAATGAGCCCACCGCTGCCGCTATTGCATACGGTCTTGACAAGAAGGCAACAAGCGTTGGCGAGAAGAATGTCTTGATTTTTGATCTTGGCGGAGGCACTTTTGATGTCTCCCTGCTCACAATTGAAGAAGGCATCTTTGAAGTGAAGGCAACTGCTGGAGATACCCACTTGGGAGGAGAGGATTTTGACAACAGAATGGTGAATCACTTTGTTCAAGAGTTCAAGAGGAAGCACAAGAAGGACATCAGCAGCAGCCCAAGAGCTCTTAGGAGATTGAGAACTGCTTGTGAGAGAGCAAAGAGGACTCTCTCCTCCACTGCTCAGACCACAATTGAGATTGATTCTTTGTACGAGGGTGTCGATTTCTACTCAACCATTACCCGTGCTAGGTTTGAAGAGCTTAACATGGATCTTTTCAGAAAGTGTATGGAGCCCGTTGAGAAGTGTTTGAGAGATGCAAAGATGGACAAGAGCACAGTCCATGATGTTGTGCTAGTGGGTGGTTCTACTAGGATTCCGAAGGTGCAGCAGTTGTTGCAGGACTTCTTCAATGGCAAGGAGCTATGCAAGAGCATCAACCCAGACGAGGCTGTTGCTTATGGTGCCGCTGTGCAGGCTGCCATCTTGAGCGGTGAGGGTAATGAGAAGGTGCAGGATCTGTTGCTTCTCGATGTCACTCCTCTGTCCCTTGGTTTGGAGACTGCCGGAGGTGTGATGACTGTGTTGATTCCAAGGAACACTACTGTTCCAACCAAGAAGGAGCAAGTCTTCTCTACCTACTCAGATAATCAGCCCGGAGTCTTGATCCAAGTATATGAGGGTGAAAGGACAAGGACCCGCGATAACAACTTGTTGGGAAAATTCGAGCTTTCTGGCATTCCTCCTGCTCCAAGGGGTGTTCCGCAAATCACTGTCTGTTTTGATATTGATGCCAACGGTATCTTGAACGTCTCGGCTGAAGATAAAACTACAGGGCAGAAGAACAAGATTACCATCACCAATGACAAGGGAAGATTATCGAAGGAAGAAATTGAGAAGATGGTTCAAGAGGCTGAGAAGTACAAGTCAGAAGATGAGGAGCACAAGAAGAAGGTGGAGGCCAAGAATGCTCTGGAGAATTACGCCTACAATATGAGGAACACGATCAAGGACGATAAGATTGCCTCCAAGCTCGACGCAGCTGACAAGAAGAAGATTGAGGATGCAATTGACCAGGCCATCCAATGGCTTGACGGAAACCAGCTTGCTGAGGCTGACGAGTTTGAGGACAAGATGAAGGAGCTGGAGAGCATCTGCAATCCGATCATTGCCAAGATGTACCAGGGTGGTGCTGGTGGACCTGATGTCGGTGGCGGCATGGATGAAGATGTTCCTCCTGCTGGTGGCAGCGGTGCCGGTCCCAAGATCGAAGAAGTTGATTAAGCGGTTTTCGTTGATCTAAGATGTGTGTTTTGAAGGTAGTGGTGGAGGTGGAGCTAGTGAATGTGTTTTTTTTTTAAGTTTTAAGGTTTGAAATCGTGTATTTTATGGGATTTTAAAATCCAAGATGTAGGATGTTTTCTTGGTCATTTTGTTGAACACTGTATCCCTGTATTTTGCCAATGAAGCCTATTTACTTTCTAAATTCTCTCTCTTAGATCTACTGTTTGATCATGCCCTCGTGGTCAAAGTGCTGCCTGTTAGAGTTATACCTGTACTATGTTATTTTACCTGTTTACCGTCTCCAATTTCATCCTCTCTGTTTTTCCTCTAGCTCAAGCAACTGGGATTTCTCAGAGGCTCCATGACTCGCCTTTACGTGCGCAAGAATGGCCTGCCGCCATGACTCGACTTTACCTGCGCGAGACTTACATGGCAATCGGGAGTGACGGAACCTGTCAATTAGGTACCGTTTGGTACGTGGGATGGAACAGAACATAGTGAGACGAGACGTTTTATCTCACGTTTGGTGCGCCTAAAAATCGTGGAACGAGTTGTCCCATGGGACGAAATTTGGCTGATATTTCGTTCCGCCTCCCCCCCTCCGGAACGACTGGTTCCACATCCGTGGAACACAAATTTTTAACATTTTAAGACAACCAAACGGTTCCTTACAGAACTAAGTCAGCTTTGCTTTGCTAAGGAGGCTGTTAGTTCTGTAGCATTAGTCCCTTAACTCCCTTCGAAGCACAAGCATGAACATTCGCCGGCTTTTGAGTTCGGCCTTTAGTTGTACATGCTTTAGTTGGTCGATACACATACATCCACCGGGCGCCTGCCATAACTATATTATGATTTCATGGTAGTCGGGATATAGACGTTAGCAAAACGAGATAAGTCCGTCTCTCTCGTCTCAAATTAGCAGACGATGTGGACAACTGCAGGGATGGGAAAAGGATCACAAAACTCATCCAACTATAGGATTCATTACAAAAACAAGTAATGCGTGAATGGTTTGAGCAGTCGAGAAATCTTTCTGCTCTGCCTTTTAACCTTTTTACGCTAAACCACCATGGCCTGAAACCTCCTTTACAGCCTCCTCTTCCATTTCCACAAGTTGACGGCAGAATGCTTCGACGTCACGTGCCTCTTCCTTCAATGACAGTCTAAATTCCTTCCACTCGAACTGGCCAAATCCTTCCTTAAACCCAGGACTCGGAACCTTGCTCAACACCTCAAACCCCTTACGGTCGATAGACAGCATGTATGCATCCTTCCATGACAACATGTATACAAATGAGTTAATATGTTTCCGATCCTACCTTTGATCTTGTCAAAGAATTAGAAGTTAATAAAAGATTGCCTACCTTTGCATTTGCATTCAAGTATGTACAGCAGAAAAGCATTAGCGCTCTGCGTCTTGCTGCACTTTGATTTATCCCATCAATGAGTTTGGCAGACAAAGGAGCTACATCAAAATTTTATACGTGTGAGTAAACTGACAAAAGTCGTATTTTCTCAAGCTATAGGAAACCTTTAAAAGCACTTTCAAATGGGTTCTACCTAACAAATCTGCTTTAGACGCAGCCATATCTTCTGTATCAATCTTATGAGTGTCTCCACTGCCATCAACATACATACACGATCTGGACAATAAATATTTTGAGTCAGAGGTCGTTGGCGCTGAAACTTTCAGCACACAGTCTACGTGAAGCATAACATATCTCTCGTTCAAATAGAGTACGGAAATATATTCAAAGAACTACATGAATGATGGAACGTATAGCCATAGTTGTATTAATGGAATGATGGAACCTATAGCCATAGCTGTATTAGTGTAATGCTCTATATGTTGTCCTTCTCTTAAAGATTGAAATTATTGAAACTAGCCAGGAGGTTTTCATATTATCAGGTTGGTTGGACGGGGACAACACGAAAAGTTTATTTGGTAATTCAGTTTATAAACAGATGGACCTGCTCCAATACTTGCTATGAAAATAGTCCAAATTCCAACCTGACCTAAGGATAATCACAATCAGACATACTGATGAAAACACTGGATTCAGTTACCAACAAAATTTAGACAAAGATTTCAATTAAAATTCCAGAAGGCAAGGTTCTTGCCTTTGATTGAACTTGTAAACTATGTAGTTTTCATCGCCTTCCAAGAGCTCCTTAAGGCTTTCGCTTCTTGATGTACAGCTATGATCAGAAGAACTTAATACACCTGAAACTGTATAACTGGACTCACTCATTGCTTTCTGTTCCGACCGTATGACTTCTCTAAGGACTTTTGTTGCAGATTGAACCTATAACAAGAAGAATAACATTTTATTAAAAGAAAACACTGTAACCATAATACTAAAGCAAATTGAGAGCTCAAATTTCCCGTTATTGCTTATTTCTAATGAGGTCAGAAGTTTCAACCTAAGCAGGATTAGGAGTAATTCAATCATATATTCACAACCAACATATGCTGATGAAAATCATCAATGAAGGTTAAAATTTCCAATGTCCTGCTCCTTCAAAACCTGATGAATATCATCAGTGAATGAGGAGTTAATATTATCAATGCCCTGTTCCTCCTTTGTTTTGATTTTCCTTTATCCAGCAGATTATTTCAGGAACCGGCCTAAAATAACCATGTTAGAGGTGGGACGATACCTAGTATGATTTAAGGCATAGTGAGTTAAGAATGTGTTGAATTTTTTACTTTTATTATGTTAGAGGTGGGACGATACCTAGTATGATTTAAGGCATAGTGAGTTAAGAATGTGTTGAATTTTTTACTTTTATTTTTTAAATAAAAGTCAACGGTTGTAGAATCATATCGAACAAAGCAGTAAAGTAAACCTACACTCGTAAAAAGAAAAGACACGGTTTCGTGACAAAGAACATGGATCCCATGAGTTGGAAATCAAGTCTATACAAGTTCAGAATGTTCAGAAAAGTAAAGTGGGGGTAGAATAAGATTACCTTTTCCTCGGTTAGAGGCACAACTTCGCCAGTCAGGGCAATTCGAGGCGGTGTCTGCAAATTTAGAACAATCAACTATTAGATTTATATGCACAAAGGAAATACTTGCTTAAATACATGTACCTTATGCAGCTTCACATCTATATTATGCAGCTTCACATCTATATTATTCCAAATATTCACATGCTTATGGAAGAAAAATCTTTTGACAAATCTAGGGGTAGAAAAAACTGTCCTTAAAGTAGTTATAACTGGGAAAAGAGGGAAGGGGGTCACATAACTCAAAATTGAATACCTTTCTTAATGATCTAAGTAAGCTTGCCAGTGGACCTGGGATGGGATTGGTGACAGCAAATGAACTGCGCTCATCAACAACTACATTCTGCAAGAGAAGGAAAAGAAAATGAGGATAACAGCCTTAATGACTAAAGCTTCATCCCATGCACACGGTGCCTGCTACCAGGCAATAAAATTATTCCTCTTTTTTGGAGGACATGTGTACAAATGATCAAGAGAAACCTCTAACACACACTATAGAGAAAATACAGCCAAGCAGCAGGCAAATGAAGTGAAAACTTAATGACTTCATGTCCGAAAGTAAAAATCATCAGTCTAAACACTATGATATGAGCTTACCACATTATGCAACCCCTTTTCGGGCACCCAAAGGTATGGCTTCCCTCTTTTGCAGATGTACTTAACCTTTGATGTGTATATGTCATCCTTGCTAACACAACCATACATAGCAAACAACAAGAAATCCCATTAGTTAATGGATGAAAGTAGCAGTCTTTGCTGCTGCTTTATAGTATAAACATTTAACGGTTACTAACTAAAGCCCACAAGAAGATGAACAGACACTAAACTTGGGAACTCATATCATTTTACTTATGTAAAACGAAATCAGAAACACAACTCAATTCCAAACTACTATACGAGCTTATGAAGTGAAAGATAACCTACACGGGGTTGACCAAATCAGTCGGGTTTTCAATGTGATTTCTTTTCAATAATACAATCGTTTCGGTTACATCTTTGATCAGCTAAATTTTTAACATAACCACCCAACATATAGTATCATACTCAGTTGAGTGAAGGCCTTTTGCAATCGAAATCAATGTACCCACTAAGCATAGCTGAAAAGGAAGAGTTTTGAGGATATGGGTTACCTTCCTTTGGCATCAGCTTTGATGGTATTGAGTTGCCCTTGCCAGTTGGAAGACAGTATACTCTGCAATTGTTTGAGGTCATGAGATTCTTGTAGCAACAAAACCATGAAAAATAAAATGAATTGAGAAAACTAGAGGGGATATGAATACCTTGCATTTCTCGGCAAATGTTAAGACGGTTGCCTTGTTGGCCTTCATGGGTTCCGCAGTATTGCACCCCAAGTGCTCGACGAAATTACTCAGGGAAAGAAGTGTTCGCGCGAGAGAGCGAGAAAGACGGGAGGTGAGCTCTGGTCAGGGTTTTAGCGTGGGTTTGGGAATTGAACGAATTCTTCAAGGGATACTCATCTTATTTTACTTCTCACACGCTACTTAATAATTTCTGTTCGTTGATTTTCTTCAATTCATCTAATTTGACGGTCGAAAATTAAAAAAATGTGTAAGAAATAAAATAAAATGTGTAAATATCACACCCCTTCTTCAAAATAATTTGAGATTTTAATTCCGTCTTTTGTTTGTGGGTCCAATATATATGAAATTGTCCAATTATGGGATAGTAAAAAAAAAATACTACTACATGCTTTCGTACCCTTTTTTTTTTTTTTTTTTTTTTTTCATGCTTTGGTACTGTTAACGCAGGGTCCTTTTGGACCCTTAAAATACTACAAGCCCAATAAAGGTCAAGAAGTTCAAGGAATTAGAAATGGGCATTTTGGAGCGCTATAGTCGACTGCTCACTAGTCTTGTTTGACTAACATAAAGCATTTCCTAAACGTCAAGGGTACGTGGGCAGACTGACAACTTTATGACACAAGACTTCAGGAATATGCATACTTAGACACCAACTTAGGCCACGTGTCGATCACCAGTAAAGACAAAAGCCTAGGATGGGACGTAAAGGATACCAGACCATTAATCGGAATGAACACTGTTGACTAGTCAAGGCCGAGCCTTTGTGCTTGGTATCTGTTGGCCCATAAAAACATGTAATCCGAGTTAAACGACTGTCACTCCACCGCCACATGTCCACCGATGAACGAAAGGATAGCACGCCAGTCTACGTTAGTAGCCCATTTAATGCCAGAATAATAAAGTGGATGAGCCTGGGACTTTTTGGGCTCACTGAGGGCATATATAAAGGGGTAACTACCTCTTATAACAGGTCGAACGATTGAGTGACAACATAATTTAGCCTATAGACGAGCACTTCTTATAATCTTGAATCAATATATTCTGAGCACTATAATGGATGCAGTTCAGTTTTGAGGAGTGAATCAGTTAAATCTTGAGCTCATTATTTCATATCTTTAAACTCGAGCCTATGAAGGATTAATTGTTTAGTTTTTTTTTTTTTCTGAACAAACAATAAATTATCTACACTAAGGGGGTGATAGAGTGGACTAAGCCTCACAATGGGCTAGAAATAATTTGGTTCAAATTTTCTTTAAGCGTTAAAAGATACATGTTTTTTTTTAATTATGTATTGAAATTTGGATATTCTTTTTAGGAGAAAGCTTGGCCGCTGAAATTATTGAATCACACGTGGACACGTGTCCAAGTTATGATTAAAAAATCAATTACTTGGACACGTATCCACGCGTGATTCGCTAGGAACAGGAGTTGCTGCTGATCTTTCAGCTGCCAAGCTACGTTCTTCTTTTAAAAGAGTTGCGTGCAAATAACACACAACTTTTTTAAGAGAAGAAAGTAAATTGAGTAATATTGCACTAAAATTTTAGTTCAGGTGGCAAATGGAAATAGATTTTTTTTTGAAAAAAGTGACACTGTTCCAATTAAGTTGATATACTCAATCCTTTTTAATATGTTAATTTTATCAGTTGTCCTTCCATTACGTAGAATTATGTTCTTAAGTGTCATTAGACTATCTCCAACCCTTAGCCTAAAACCTAAAATTTTTAGTCCAAAAAATTTAAGTTTTAACCCAGAAACAGCTTTACTGTTAGATTTTATTATATTATATGTTAACCGTTAAATTCAATAAATTTATAAAATTAAAAATTAAACATTAAATCAATTAAATATGGACTGTTGGATACCAACAACCCATTTCAATGTATGCCATTAGATTATATAAAAGAGCCGTTAGGCTCATCAATGAAATAGGCAAGTGGGTGACAAGCCCATGTAGGTGGGTTCTCAGTTGCAGCTCATGAACGGTTTCTAGGCTAAATCTTGGCCGGTTTCTAGCTTTTTTTTAGGTTTTAAGCCCAAATTAGAACTTGGGTTGGAATGGATTGAAGGGGGAATAGAAGGGAAATTATAGGTTTTAGGCCATGGATTGGGGTTGGCCTTATGAAGGAGTAATTAGACTAATGATTAAATTTCAGCAATCTAAGGGTGAATCTAATAGTGAGTCTCCTACTAAATAAATTAGTATATTTTAAGTTTATTTTGTAGGAGATTAAGTTTATTTTGAGTTTATTTCGTAGGAGTTTCACTGTTAGATGAAAATTAGTACATATAAAATAAATAAATTTTACATCTCTTACTAAATAAATTAGTATATTTTAAGTTTATATATAATCGTTTTTTTTATGAAATTTTAATGAAAAGCTCCCGGTACTGTTCACTTTAACAAAAAAAATCATATTTTTACTCTAAAAAGTCAATCATGGTATTGTTCACTTTACCCTTTATTTTGTCTTTATCGTTAAAACTCAAAGTTTTCAAGTCATTTTCATTAGTTTTCATTTTTTTTAAGTTAAAATTGATGATGTATTCCACTTTCAAAAAATAAAAATAAAAATGTGATATTTAGGCACCCTTTATTATTTTCTGCGAAAGAAAAAAAAAACTAATGAAAATGACCTGAAAATTTTGAGTTTTAACGATAAGGACAAAATAAAAGGTAAAGTGAATAATACCAAGATTGACTTTTTAGTGTAAAAATATGAATTTTCGTTAAAATGAATAGAGCTTTTCGTTAAAGTCCTCAAAAAAAAGGAACTTTCATGAAAAGCGCTTGGGCAAAGTTTATTTTAACAAAAAACCATGCTATAACTTTATTTAATTAAAAAGACTTAAAATTTAATGAAAAACCCTTAAATTTTAATAAAATGACAAAAGAACTTAAATTTTAATGAAAAAGACATAATTTTAATATTAAAAAAAATTCTGATGCGCGCACAAACTGTTTATGAAACTTACGACACTGTTTATGAAACTTACTACATTGTTTATGAAAACTTAGGACACTATTTATGAAACTTACTACACTATTTATGAAAATACAATCAGAGTTAGCAACCATCTAAAACCTGCGATACCATATATTAATCAGAATTTGCAATTTTCTCAAACACTTCATTTTGTATTGAAAAAGGCAGTTAATGGACTTGATTTGATTTGATATTGTTCCCTTCTATTATTGGCAAACCTTCCTTTTGCAACCTTGTTCCATCAAGCAAGGCTTTCCAGAAAATGAGGCATGGAGGAAACTGGGTTCCATTTGGGATGCGTTTACTAATCCATAATCAAATTGAGATGAATTGAATTGAGGAGAAATTTGATTGAGGAGGAA
Source organism: Cotoneaster glaucophyllus (assembly GCA_036320875.1). Taxonomy (NCBI): domain Eukaryota; kingdom Viridiplantae; phylum Streptophyta; class Magnoliopsida; order Rosales; family Rosaceae; genus Cotoneaster; species Cotoneaster glaucophyllus. Next base: position 24,294,043 of record CM070070.1, on the reverse strand, counting down.
TTGAAATGAGGTGGAATCATAATCAGATTCCTGTTGAAGTTGTTTACTAAAATTGTCTGGAATCGGAGTAGGAATGATGTTGAGTCCATATAAGTTGTTTACTAATTCACTTCAATCGGAATGAAAACTAGGTTGATTACTATATTGCCCTTACATAAATAAATTATTTTCATACTAATTAATTAAATTAAATTTAGATAATAAAATTCATCCATATAAAAATATATAAATATGTTTTATTTATTTATTAAAATATGACATGAATGATGTTGAGTTCATATAAGTTGTTTACTAATTCACTTCAATCAGAATGAAAACTAGATTGATTACTAAATTGCCCTTACATAAATAAAGTATTTTCATACTAATTGATTTAATAAAATTCTTAATTAAATTTATATAATAAAATTCACCTATATAAAAATATATAAATAAATTTTATTTATTTATTAAATGATGGCATAATAGTAATTATCAAAAGATGGCATAATAGATTTTTTTTTTTTATTGATAAATTTAAGTTTTAATATTAATTTCATTTTGTACTTAATAGTAATTATGCAATAAGTAAAATAGACAAATAACAATTTAAATTTAAATTGACATGATTCAAATAAAATTTCCCAAAAAAAAAAGGTTCGAAAAAGGGGCAACGTATCCCAGTCGTCGAATTCGTACGCCATACTCCTTTCAGTTAGAAGCCAAAAGCTGATTAGAGAAGCTCAAGTAACCAGTAGGATCTCCGATCTCCAACTCCCCCGTCTCCGTCCAATAAAGTCAGGCCATGGCTTCGGGGATCTTCGAGCGTGACCGGCACGTGACGTTTCTTCAGATGATGTACCAGCTGCTGCCGTCCCCCTACCAGTCCCAGGAAATCAACCGCCTCACTCTCGCTTACTTTGTCATCTCTGGCCTCGACCTCCTCGCCGCCCCCGATCGCCTCGTACGTCGTCGTTCGTCAATTTTCGTTTTTGAAATTCAAATTTGAAATAAATGATTTAGAAAGTTGCAATCTTTGATTTGGTAGGTTGACAAGGAAGCAGTTGCCAAGTGGGTTCTGTCGTTGCAAGCTCAACCGAGAAGCCAGTCCGAATTGAACAACGGTAGATGGGGCGATTTGTATTTTTGAGTTCGAATTCGATAGAATTGAATCGAATCGAATTAAATTGTTTACATTTAAGTGTGAATTCTAGTTTAAATTAATAAAAAAAATTGATCTTTTGATTTGTTGTAGGACAATTCTATGGATTTTATGGTTCCAGATCTGCACAATTTCCTTCAGAGGATAATGACAATGGGGTATGAAACTTTGGACTAGTTTATGTATTGTTTAAGCTTTCTTTCGGGTTTTAACCAGTTCGCGTAGTTGTAGACCCTAAAAAAACTACAAAGCCTACGTGGCGCGCAGGCCGAGTAATCTATGAGCTAACTACGTCCTTCGGTTGAATGCGGGGCGTGCCAACTCGACGGCCGAGCTCGGCCGGTGAGTAAAATATGGATGTGGTGTTGTGTTGCGCGGCTGACTTCTTGATCTTGCGACTGCGGCCGAGTAAGGAACACGCCTCGGCCTTTGGGTCCTAGAGCCTGAAGACAAGGCTGCTAGTTCTGCGAAGTTCAATATCAAATTTCGGCTTTCAATGTGCCGAATGTAATAAACTGTAACACCTCACTTCGCCAAGAAGGCTGGTGAGATGACCTCTGTCGAAAAGAATTCGAAAATCCTTCTCGGCCGAGACTTGGATAGATAACCAGTCGGCCCCGACGCAGTGCTGTTTATCCAAACTGAAGGTACTCCGCGGTCGGCTGATTCTACGGCAACAGTGCTGTTTATCCAAACTGAAGATGTTTACCGGTTGCCTTCACAGTGCTGTTTATCCAAACTGAAGATGTGTTGGTGAAAAAGAAAATAAAAATCTCAAAGTGTTGAGAGAGTTTGCGCAGGGCAGTTTTGTGTGTTGAATTGGAGAGAGCTTAATGTTATGCTCCCTCTCCCTATTTATAGTAACGCAGGGCCTCCGAATCCTCTTTGGACAGAAATCCTAATTCTAATCCAACTCTTCTTCAGCCGATACCAATCTAACCTTATCTCGGCCAATCCTACTCAAACTAGGATTCTGAATCTTCCCTTATCGCGAGCTCGATTCACTGTGCCCAGGGACTTTGTTTCCTAATAGGTCTCGGTCTCCTTCGCGCGCTAAGTCTTCCTTCAATCCGCGGTCCATAGGTATTGGCCCACTTCCTTCGCCCGGCTCCTGGGCCGAGAATAATCCGAGCTCGGCCCAATGTCATTTTTTGGGCCTAAACAGTGCCCCCTCGCTTCTGAGGTCGTCGACCTAAAGTCTATAGTCGAGTCTCGGCCTTGAAGAAGCGACATGCCGTTACTCCTTTCGAGATGATCGATGAGTCTTCCTAGACACTGCGCCATACCCATTTATTGCGAGCAATAATGACTCCCTCGAATGCTTCCCTAACTCGCCACACGTCAGTCTTCAGTTAGCCTAACGTCTTGTTGCCTTAACTTTCGCCGTCGCACGCAATCGTGCGCCCTCAAACCATGCGATACGCTGTCAGTTCTGCGAGATTCTTGGTCCTTTCACCTGGATTTTCTGAAATAAATCATGGTGCACAATCTTTCTGATTGGGTGATTTCAAATTTCAAAGTCAGACCGATTGATCTTCTAACCAAACGCCTATAAATACCCCCTTCTATTTATTTCAATTTTCACGCTTTCCAGATTTCTTACTCTTTCGCTCTCGAATTTCCAGAAACTCAAGACTCGCCATTCTTGAATTCCCAGAAACTCATCTCCAACCTTTCTTCATCAATCATGGCCTCCTTCATCACTAAGCTCTCTGGAGAGTGCACTGCTCATAAGGACATCATCGATCATTGCTCAATCAAAGCCATCCGGTTTGAGGACGATTCCAGCACGTCCCATCAAATTCTTGGACCCCTGTTCAAGAAATCGGTGCCTTCTACAATCACCGATCTTCTGAAGGATCAATGCCTAGCACCTCTGCGCCGAGGCTTCGAGTGGTCGAAATGGGAGGCGTCGAAACCTCAAGGCGCTTGGCCTTCGACTACTACGACCTGGGCTGCCTGGGTCGACCGCATGGAGAAGTTCTTCGGCCAAGAATGGAGGGCGCTTGGGATCTATGACGCTATCCGGCTTTCCACAGTGGAGATTGTTATGGACAAGGATCTTCTGATGGCGGCGTTGTGCTTCTGGTGCTCGGCCACAAATACCATGGTCCTCCCTCTTGGACCTATCGGCCCCACCGTTCTCGACATCTCGGCCATTCTTGGGACCTCACCATCCGGTCTTCCCGTCGATGCTGCCCTTTTTGGATGCTCGTCGAATCTGGACCTCAAAGCCCTATTCGATGTTCGGGCTGTTGAGACGCTGAGACGGAGCGGTCAAGAGCCCTCGAAGGAGGAAGTTCAAAAATTACACAAGAACTTCTTCAACTACAGCACCCTTATCGTCCATTTCGCTGGTCGAGGAGAGGAAAGGCCTCGCCGCGGAGAACATGAGGCCTTTCTATTTTATTGGTACAACAAGTTCATCTGTTGTACCAAATCGATCAAGTGCTTGGTCGAGAATATGCCTGTGGCCGAGGCTCTGGCTAGTGGTCATGTCCTGGCGTTGAGCCCGGCCATTCTCGCCATCCTATTACGTTGTTTGGCCGAGGCAACAATTCACAAGATTGACCCTTACCAGAGTGGACCTCTCTGGGTGTTTCAGCTGTGGCTGCAGACCTACTTCACCACGCTTCGGCCAGAAATTTCCGAGTTTCTCTCTACCGAAGCCCTCGGTCTTCAACTGGCCTCCCGACCAGTGCCCCCTCATCAAGCCGAGGAAGTCTTTAAGTACTTCTTTGGCTTGGAAGACTTTTCCGACGACGAATTCCTTATCTGCCGTCGTCGCAGCTACCCTGCCTCCCTTAATCTTCCGTCTTCATCTTGGGGCGCGACTGAAGATAGGGATTTTCGACAGAATTAGGGGTCGTTCGTGTTATCACGCGACCTTCCTCTCGGCTGCGATGCTCGTCGGGCAGGCTGGGAGGTTTATCATCCCCAGTTCATTGCCAGGCAATTTGGCTATATCCAAGGCTGCCCGGTGCCTCTATCTCGCTCCCGCTCCCTCCTGAGCCGAGGACGGCTTACCGGTTCATCTGAGAAAGAATGTCGGGACGCCGAGACAGAGTTTCAGGAACGGTGCGAACAATTTCGTCTCCGACCCTCCATTCCTGAGGCCTTTAGTACCGGTAATTTCGGGGACTGGTGGGAAGCGTATACCCAGGACTTCTTCGGGGGGGAAGTCGAGGAGGTTGTTACCCAGCTATTCGGCAGCCGTCCCCAAAAACTTGCTGCCCCTCCCGCTAAGGAGAAGAACCCAGGTAATCGACCATTCATTTTTCTGCCGAATTTTTACTTGGCTTTGGCGCTTTCAATCTTTAATTCTATTTCCTTCTTAAGGTGGTCGAGCACTCAAACAAGCAGTTGTGATTGCCGCAGCTGCGGCCAAGAAGAAGGAAGCGCACTCCAAAAAACCTGATGCCGTCGTGCCTGCTCGGCCGAGCAAACGCCCTCGCCTGGAGGCTGAAACGGTCATTGAAGCCCCTGGCTCTTTGAAACGCACCAAGAAATTGGCGCAGAAAGGAGGGCGAGAGATCCATGTCATCGATAGCCAAACCACCGACACGGCCAGTTTGGAAACTTCTCCTCCTGCTCCCTCGGCTCAAGAACTGCCGGAGCAACGGCTGAGGCCGACCGTTCCGGCGTCCCAAGTGGTTGATCTTCCTGCTGCTTCGGCGGCTGGAGGAAACGAAACCCTGGTGCAATCTACCGCTCCTGTCCCGGAGACGGTGTTCGAGGAACGACCTCTGCGACATCCTCAACGGACGGCGACCGTTTTGGAAGAGGTATGAATGACCAAGAATAAGCATTAGGTCTGGCGTCTGTCATATCAACTCGATGCTAACGCCTTTGGACTGTTTATCGCTGGATGAAGCCAGTGAGACGATTCCTCTGGTACGTCGCCCTCGCCGGGCTCGGCCATCCAAACCGGCGGTCTCTCCTCCCCAGCCGCCGAGCAAAGTTGGTCAACAATCAGGGCCTGCCGTGATCGAGGCCATCGATGTTGTTCCATCTTTGGCCGGATCGAAAAATATGACCCCAGCCGAGGCGAATGTCTCGGCTCCAGTCGAGGCGGAGATCGTTGCTCCAACTGTGGCAGGGGTCGCGGCTCCATCTGAGGTGGGATTCGCGGCTCCAACTGAGGCAGGGGTCGTGGCTCCAACTGAGGCAGGAATCGCCGTTCCGGATACAATTCCTCCTGCCGAGCTGGAGGCAACTGCGGAGACACCGGTGTACCCATATGACGTCGATCTCGGCATTCCTCCTCAGGAAGTTTCGTCCGCATATGTAAGGCTTCCTGCCCTTTTCATCTTTAGTTATGCCTTCCCTTTAGATTTCTAAATCAAGGATGTACTAACTGCTAGGTGCCCCCCAATTCTTTTCATCAAAAGTTCTATGCGCCGAGGGGTGTTGTTTATATTTCTTGGCCACCCCAATGGCCATCGAATGTAGATAACCTCCATCGGCCGCGTGAACTGAGAAGCAGTCTCAAATATTGGGCTCGGCCTCTCAGTTCCTTGGGTTCGAGCAGCGACCCAGGAGATACGGCCGAGGTCTCGTCGCGGCAGGTCTATCATCTTCCTTTGCTTTTATCTTTTTAATGTAACTTGTGCTAACACTTATTCCTTCGTGTAGCCTTCCTGGGAGGCTGAGTTTGACGCTCTCGTCTCCGGCACGACAAAGCGGACGGCCGGGCCCTCGACTGTAGCAGCGCACGAAACGGCCGACTCGGACGCGTTCGCCAGACTGCACGAATTGTTACCGCTTTCGGCTTCTCAGATTCTGGAGCGCAAGGGTCTTGACTCCGTTGGGGCGTGTCTAAACGATCTTGCTGCTGATGGTCGTTTAGACAACGCTGCCGTTACGCGGGCGTCTTCTCTTCTGGATCAAGCTCGGGAGCACTTTGGAATCTTCGCAAGGGCTATCCGAGCTGAGGAAGAATGGAAGGCTGTCTCGGCCGCGGGAGAGACTCTTCGCCCACAAGTCGAGGAGTTGATAGCCCAAAAGGAAAAGTTGGCCGAACTTGATCGGCAAATTGCCGAACTTCAAACTCGGCGAACGGCATTTGCTGCTAAACTTTCTCAGGCGTTCGAGTCGAAAAAATCTTGCCTGACCGAATATGCTGCTAATGCGAAGCGTGCCGAGCAACTGAAGATGAACGAAGGAATTCGGCAGGCTGAGGTTATTATGGGTGAAGTACGGTGGTTGGAGCTGAAAGCTTTCCTCAAGACAATTCTTCCATCTAGGGCTTCTATTTTGTAATTACTTGTACTCCCTTCGGCAAACATAATGAGAATTTATGAACGATTGATGTTTTGATCTGACTTTGCCAATTTCTTATTCCAAACTGTTTGCTATTCTCGCATTTCCCAAGTAACCGGGTAATATTTCTTTAAGAATTTCCCATTAATTGGCAATTTATGAACCAAACCCGTTCGGTCTCTGAGACGATATGCCCCCTTGCCGAGGATTTTGTGAACAACGAACGGGCCCTCCCAATTCGGCGACCATTTGCCGAACCTAGGGTCCTTAGTTCCAATTGGTAATATAGTCTGCCAAACCAGATCACCCTCGCCGAATGTCTTCTGTCTAACTCTTTGATTGTAAGCTCGTTCGGCGATCTTCTTTTGTGCTATTAGTAAGTTACAGGCATCGAGTCGAGCGTCTTCTAAATCTTCTAACTCTTGCCTCATGGCTTGGCCGTATTCGGCGCTGAACAAACTACTCTGTTCGATTATTCGCAGCGAATTCACGCTTAACTCTACTGGCAACATCGCATCGTGCCCATATGTCAAGGCGTACGGCGTTGTTCCAGTAGCCGATCGCGGTGAGGTCCGATAGGCCCACAAAGCTTCATTTAGCTTTAGATGCCACATACCAGGTCTTTCCTTTACTACTTTTTCGAGAATACCGATTAAAACCTTATTACTCGCCTCAGCTTGTCCGTTCGCCTGAGGGTAATACGGCGTAGACTGCTCAAGTCGGATATTCAAACCACTCGTATATTCCTTAAACCTGTCGGATGTGAAAATTGTGCCATTGTCTGTTATGATCGTCTCCGGCACGCCGAACCTCGCCACGATGTTTTCTTCCACGAAGTTACACACCTCTCTGGATGTCAAATCGGCATACGACTTTGCCTCGACCCATTTGGTGAAGTAGTCCGTTGCTACTAATATCCAGGCATGTTTTGCTGCCCCCGAGGACGGTGTGATCTTTCCGATGACGTCCATGGCCCAACCTCTGAACGGCCACGGTTTAGTCACTGAATGTAGTGTCTCGGCTGGTACTCTTTGTATAGGACCATGGATCTGGCATTGTAAGCATCCTCGGCCGAATTCGATGCAATCTTTTAGCATACTCGGCCAAAAATAACCGTGGCGGCGTAACAGCCATCGCATCTTTCGGCCTGACTGATGGGCTCCGCATATCCCTTCGTGCACTTCTGCGATTGCTTGGATGGCTTCCTGTGGTCCAAGGCACAACAGTAAAAGACCGTCTTCACCTTTTCGGTATAGCCTATCCTGATAAACGACATAGTTCGTGGCATGCACCTTTATCTTTCGATCATGCTTGCCATTCGGATTGTCCAGGTATTGCATAAGTGGTTTTCTCCAATCATCTGGTACTGCCTCGACCACACCAACAACCGCTGATTCTTCTCGTTCCAATAACGAAGGTAAAGACATTACTCGTGTTCGAATCACTTGGTCGCGGTGTAGGACTTGTTGATTGACCAAGGCCGGATATAACTGGTGTAATGTGGGTATCATCCGGCTTACTTCGCCCCCCGAGAGTTGTGCTCCGGACGCTAGTTGGGCGAGTTCATCAGCGACGGTATTGCGATCTCGAGACACGTGGCTAAATGTAATGCCGTCGAATGACTCGGCCAGGTAGCTGGCAAACATATGATACGGCGCCAGAGTACAACTCGTGCAACGAAAAATACCATTGAGCTGGTTAATGACAAGTTCAGAATCGCCGAGAACAAAGACGCGGGGTGCTCGTAATTCGTGAAGAATGCCGAGGCCGACGACAAGGGCCTCATATTCGGCCTGATTATTGGTGCATGCAAAGTCGAGTTTGAGCGAGAAACACCAACGATGCCGGTGTGGCGATTGAATGACGATGCCAACGCCGGCTGATGTGGAGGTGCTGGAACCATCGAAATACATCGTCCAGAAGTTGTCGCGTGCTTCTATCATGCCGATCTCGACACTGTCGTCCCCGAAATCGTAAGGGGAAGGATGTTGAGCGAGAAAATCGGCGAGAGCTTGCCCCTTGACCGCCTTCTGAGGGACATACTGCAGGCTGAATTCAGATAACGCCATCGTCCACTTCCCAATGCGACCTTTAACTATGGGCCGAGTGAGCATGTATCGGATAACATCTGTTTGGGCGATAACCTGAGTGACTGTTGGTAACATGTAGTGCCGGAGTTTGGATGCGGCGAAAAACAGGGCCAAGCAAAGCTTCTCGACCGGGGAATAATTGACTTCTGGTGAATTGAGCCGCCGGCTGAGATAGAAAACGGCCTGCTCACGACCGGCGTCATTGTCTTGAGCAAGGAGACAGCCGATGGATTCCTCGGCCGCGGATATGTAGAGTTTTAGAGGCTTAGTGCGCCGAGGAGGAACAAGCACGGGTGGTTTCGTGAGGGAAACTTTGATCTGCGTGAAAGCCGCCTGGTGTTCTTCACGCCACTCGAATTTGTCGGAATCCTTGAGTTTCAGGAGCGTGGAGAATGCCTTCATTTTTCCTGCCGAATTTGCTATGAATCGGCGAAGGAAATTTATTTGGCCGAGCAACGACTGGAGTTGCTTTTTGGTGGTCGGCGGTGGGGCGTTCAAAATTGCGCGAGCCTTGTTCTCGTCGACCTCAATGCCGCGATGATGGACAAGGAAACCTAAAAAATTGCCGGCGGACACACCGAAGGCGCATTTCGCCGGGTTCATCTTGAGATGATGTCGGCGCATACGAAGGAAAGTTTGCCGAAGATCATCCAGATGGGTCTGGCGGCTCATGGATTTGACGACCACATCATCGATATAAACTTCAACAGTTGTACCAATCAGATCGTGAAAAATGGTGTTCATGGCACGTTGATATGTGGCACCGGCGTTTTTAAGGCCGAACGGCATGACTACCCATTCATAAGTGCCGAGTGCCCCCGGGCAACGAAAAGCCGTTTTGTGGACATCGGCTTCGGCGATGAAGATCTGGTTATAACCGGCATGTCCATCCATGAACGATAAGACGGCATGATTGGCTGGGCGTGCCAAAATGTAGACCCTAAAAAAACTACAAAGCCTACGTGGCGCGCAGGCCGAGTAATCTATGAGCTAACTACGTCCTTCGGTTGAATGCGGGGCGTGCCAACTCGACGGCCGAGCTCGGCCGGTGAGTAAAATATGGATGTGGTGTTGTGTTGCGCGGCTGACTTCTTGATCTTGCGACTGCGGCCGAGTAAGGAACACGCCTCGGCCTTTGGGTCCTAGAGCCTGAAGACAAGGCTGCTAGTTCTGCGAAGTTCAATATCAAATTTCGGCTTTCAATGTGCCGAATGTAATAAACTGTAACACCTCACTTCGCCGAGAAGGCTGGTGAGATGACCTCTGTCGAAAAGAATTCGAAAATCCTTCTCGGCCGAGACTTGGATAGATAACCAGTCGGCCCCGACGCAGTGCTGTTTATCCAAACTGAAGGTACTCCGCGGTCGGCTGATTCTACGGCAACAGTGCTGTTTATCCAAACTGAAGATGTTTACCGGTTGCCTTCACAGTGCTGTTTATCCAAACTGAAGATGTGTTGGCGAAAAAGAAAATAAAAATCTCAAAGTGTTGAGAGAGTTTGCGCAGGGCAGTTTTGTGTGTTGAATTGAAGAGAGCTTAATGTTATGCTCCCTCTCCCTATTTATAGTAACGCAGGGCCTCCGAATCCTCTTTGGACAGAAATCCTAATTCTAATCCAACTCTTCTTCAGCCGATACCAATCTAACCTTATCTCGGCCAATCCTACTCAAACTAGGATTCTGAATCTTCCCTTATCGCGAGCTCGATTCACTGTGCCCAGGGACTTTGTTTCCTAATAGGTCTCGGTCTCCTTCGCGCGCTAAGTCTTCCTTCAATCCGCGGTCCATAGGTATTGGCCCACTTCCTTCGCCCGGCTCCTGGGCCGAGAATAATCCGAGCTCGGCCCAATGTCATTTTTTGGGCCTAAACAGTAGTACAAGCAAATTCTTAGTATAAGAGCATTGAATGATATACTTTTTTCGTGTTTCCGGTTAGTAATTATTTAGTTTGATTTTGATGTAGGCTTTATTAAGTTGCAGTGTCAGTAACTTGGCCAGCACTTATTGTGCTGTGGCGATACTTAAAATCATCGGCTATGACTTGTCCAGTATTGATTCTGAGTTGATACTAACGTCAATGAGAAACCTTCAACAGCCTGATGGGAGGTATTGTGGTTTACAGGAAAACTTATAGCCATTTCTTAGGGGATGTTACGAGGTAGCTAGATCAATTTCCTGATATTTTCGACTGATTTTGGCAGTTTTATGCCTATACATACAGGGGCCGAGACTGATCTCCGATTCATTTATTGTGCTGGTAAGACGGTAAAAGCTTTTATGTAGTTACTTTTTAAGCCGTTTAATTCAATATACTTGACAATGTAGCATCAATTTAGCTGATTGATGTACCAGTGGCCATTTGTCATATGCTGGGAAATTGGAGTGGCATGGACAAGGTGAAAGCCAAGGCGTACATAATAAATTGCCAGGTCTGTATGGCAAATGCGGTCATCCTCTTGGAATTATATCTTCCATTTAATCAGTAAATTTCCAAATTCTTGATATATTTTAGAGATATACTTATAGACAAGTGACTTTGTTCTTTCAGTCATACGATGGAGGCTTTGGGTTGACTCCTGGTTCAGAATCTCATGGTGAGTTTTTTTTCAGTCAATGTGCTCCATTTTGTAAGAATATGTTAGTTGTACTTATCTAACGATTATGAATGTCCTCATTTTTTCAATTTCCTTACCAGTTGCTTTCTTGTTAATATTTTACTCGATTGTTGTTATTTTATATTTACTAGAGGAAAACAGCATAATTTCTGCTTAGACTAGCTCGTGATGTAAATCCAAAAAGTTTGAAAATTTCTTTTTCTCCAATGATGCAATATTCATTTTAGCGACACAGGCGGTGCAACATATTGTGGTGTTACATCTCTCCGGTTAATGGGATTCATTGAAAAAGATATTCTTTCTAAAGATGCAGAGTCTTCCATAATAAATGTGCCATTGCTGCTGGATTGGTGCTTGCAGGTTTATCTCCTCACCTAATCTCTTCAAGCGTTACCAGTTTTCCCCTTGAGTTGTAAGCTTTTAACGCTCCTGCAAGTAAACACTTGATGGGCATGTGGGCATTAAAAGCCTTAAAATCTGCCCAAAAAGTAGATTTATCTGAAACAATGGTCCCGGCCTTTGCATTCTGATAAGCAATTTTATGTTCTCATCCCATAGGAAAGATTTCTCTTGTTCAGTCGTTCTTTTGTACCACTGCAGAGACAGGCAGCTGATGGTGGATTTCAGGGTAGACCCAACAAGCCTAGTGATACATGTTATGCCTTTTGGTAGGTGGATGAACATCCTTTGGGAGTTTCTTGCCTTGTTTGGAATTTCGTACCCTGACAATGGAAATTTGCTTGTGCAGGATTGGATCAGTTTTGAAGGTTTTAGGGGGCCACAAATTCATTGACAAGAAGGCTCTACATGGATTTTTGCTAACTTGTCAATCCGAGGTGCTTTTGCTTATCTTTCCTCATATTAACCTATGACACGATAGGGGAGAATGTAAAGTTTCTTTCAGATTTGTCATGGAAAATCTGTTGTTACTTCGGTCATGCATACAAATTCACAAATTTATTGTATTAATCTCCATAAACATAGAAAGATCCTAAGGCTGTGATAATAGAAACTAGAAACGCAAATGGATCTAAGTTCCTGTTCTTAGGAAAAATAACGGACCAATAAAATGCAGACGGTATAAATTGTTTTGTGTGCTTGATTTTTTTGGCAACAGTATCTTTTGTATACATGAGGAATGTCGTAATTAGGCTACTCATACGATATTATGGAAGTACCCCAATTTCTGTCTCAAACCTTTTTCTAAGCTGATAGTATTGCTTATGACTCCTGACTTTGATGTTCGTATTTGTGTTTTCACCAGTACGGTGGTTTCAGCAAGTTCCCGGGGGACTTTCCAGATCTATATCACTCCTATTACGGGTTTACCGCATTCAGCCTCTTGGAAGAACCCGGCCTGAAACCACTCTGTGTTGAGCTGGGAATGTCTGCTATTGCTGCCATTGGAATCTGACCTGAAATTTCTTCATATACGTTGGCTTTCTGGTTTATTTTTTGGTGCGTTTCCATGTATTCAATCGTGTTCATAAATGAAAATAAAATTTACCCTTCTTTTTACTGCAAGTTACATAGAAATAGAGGTAAATTACTTGGTGGGTGGCAATTTTTTTTTTTGGAAGTCACTTGATATTTTGCATGTGATAGCATTTCCATCAATCATCATCACACGTTTTTAAGTTTCTATCAAGTGCTCATGTTTCAATTTTGTAAACATATATATTGTCTTTATGATATGCTTGAACCGTAAAGTTGTGAAATCAAAATCCACTCTTCTTCTTGTTTTCTCTCGATGCTTCTTTGATTTATTTTATTTGAATACCAAAGAAAAATAGAGTAGTTTATGAGAAAAAATTAGAGTGAAATAGATTTTCCTATAAAGAAAGGTAAAATCATAAAAGGGTGATGACGGAGAGATGGATACAACAAAATATAAAATTGGTTACAACGCAGGTTATCTATGAGGTAAGTTTTTTTTTTTTTTTTGCTTTGATACCAAATTGACACAACCTGGATTGGTTAACCACGTGGATCTCAAAAATCAAGGCATGTTGGTTGACATCCGAAAGGTGACGAAACTATAAGGTGAAAATGATGTATAAAAAATACGAATAAATTTAAAACTAAAGTCTAAGGTAAATTAAAGTATGTGCACGCAGTGTGGGGAGATAATGATTGTAGCAATGAATTGAGATTATGATCGGTCTAAAATTTGATTCTCTATATAGCATGTTTACCAATGAAAATGAGAGAATGAACCAATTAGACAACTTCGAAATAGAAAAGTAAAGAGGAAATTTATACTTTTTCGATTCTATATGTTAGTGTTTATTAACGAAAAGTTAAGAAGGGAAGTGATTTTCCGACTTATACTTTAGCAAACGCACGAACCTCAAGAACCAAAACCTCTTAATTCTTGGTAAGTAAACATGTAACAAAAAGAACGTACGGATTGTTTTCTTAGTATATGAGTATGTATACATTGAAGGTCATGATTTGAGCCACGAATCTGTCGCTGTCAGAACAGAAGATTACAAAGGGGACAGTAAAAAAGTAAGAGCCTTCATGATGCTTCAAGGTGGAGGTGGATGGATAGTTGCACCTTTCGGCAAATTCCCACAAGCCACTTTCACGGGGCAATTTGCTTATCTTTGTTGTTTGGGAAGATGCCCAAAGGCCAAAGGCATCACCTCAACTCTTCCCTTTCCTTTTTCCAACTTTGTCTTGTAATGCAGGTGGTTAATGCTTTCTTAATGTCATGTCACCAAGTCACTTATAGTAAGATATTGAATTGCACCTAGATATTGAGATTTACCAAAACAAGTGGCATAAACATTCCAGAGAACAATGGCATGGCAACAATGATTGTTTACGAGGAGAGAATGACTTCCATGAAACGGAATGGTACTGTAACGAGAATGGACTTGCATATGCTCTACAAAGTGTTATTGCAGTGTTTTGGGCAAAAATATAATATCATGTGTTTTAGTTCTCACATATTTATTGTAATATTGGTCCATAACACCAAAATGGTGCCTTGGAGGTGCATGCATCCATTGTGGTGGTATCGTTGCCAAGTCCCTCTCTATATTGTGACTTGTGAGAGTACTGATTACGCGATGCATAATGTGTGGTGACTGGTGACTTGAAATATCGACACAGTGACATAGTGTGAGTTTCTATACCAAAATGGTGCCTTGGAAGTGCATGCATCCATTGTGGTGGTATCGTTGCCAAGTCCCTCTCTATATTGTGACTTGTGAGAGTACTGATTACGCGATGCATAATGTGTGGTGACTGGTGACTTGAAATATCGACACAGTGATATAGTGTGAGTTTCTACGAGAGAGAGAGAGAGAGAGAGAGAGAGAGAGAGAGAGAGAGAGAGAGAGAGAGAGAGAGAGAGAGGACAAGAACGTCAGTTGTGTAGCATCATCACTCACAAGAAGATTACAGGTACGAGACAACTCAGGGGAACATGAAGGCTAAATAAAACAAAGCAACTTCACAGTCACGAGGTCCCCCACTTACAGGAAAACCCATCTCACACCATCATGTTCCTGAATATATGTCCCCCCACCACCACTAGAACTCATTACATTCCATATTAACCTCTATTACTAATCAAATTTAACAAACTACCCACAAATAATAATTTTAAAAAAAAACATTAAAAAAAAAAAATTGGTTCATCGAACTCTAATGTAAATTGGGTTTCTTCCCAATTGTTGATCTGAATCCTCAAGGTGAAGAAACTAAAGGAAGAACCTGTGAAGTGCTTGATGAATGGCACTTTTCTTTGTTCTTGTCAACAATGATTGTGATGAAAGAACCATCTTCCTCAGCATTTCCATCAATATTCTGAACTTCTTCCTTCAATTTTACTCTAAGTTTCTCCTCAGCTACCTGCAAGAACTTGAATTTTGGAGGAGGAGAGGACCTCAATCTGTTGAATTCTGCATCAGATTTTGACTCAAAGAGTGGGCTGAAACCCTGCTGGGGAGTGAGAGGAGGTGTGAAAAGTGTTGGAGAACCAAGAGGTGTCAGATATGGAGTCTCAAATCCCACAAGCAAATCACTAAGACTCTTACTCCTAGAACCCTTCTGGCTCCTCCACCCGCCATCCTCTGACTGTTGCTCCAAATCCTCCTTTGTTTCCTCCACAATTGTGAACAGGTGCCTTGGTGGTCCCCCACCAGCATTCTGCAGCCTCATGAGCTCAGCATCCAAATCATCCTCCTCAAATGATTTGAGCACCAGACTGTTGCTGCTTGGTTCATGGACTAGGGTTTCTGACATTCTCAAAGAAGCACAGATACCTGTGGGGTTCCGGGAGGAAGTGCAAGTGCTTCTTCTCCAGCAGAACATGTAGAAGATTTCCTTCTGTGGGCTGCTGCTGAAGCCACTGTCAATCTCTCTGCTGGTAAATCTCTTCTTCCACCACAGTAAATAGTAAAGCTCTGCAATCAGAGCTAAGAAAAGGCAGCCAAAAACCACACTTAACCCAAGTCCCACACTGCTCAAAGATTTCATCTTTGTCATCAAATCTCATCAGAAAGCTACTGATTTCACATTAAAACTACCCCAAAAAAAAGCTCAAACTAACCACAGTTAATTTTGGGCATTACCCGTTTACCCAATTCACCAGAAGCCCAAGAAACTGAAAGGAAAGGTTAATTTTCTGGGAAAATTCTGTAAAGTTCCAATCTTTTCCATGAACACAGAAGAAACCCAAAAACCCAGATAGTGGGAACTCAGTAACCAAACACTCCTTAACTTGCTCGCTACTTTAGGGGCAAATGAAAATACCCAAATGCCCACCTGCTAAAAATATCTCTCAAAGGCTTTATCTTTCTGAGAAAATCACCCTTTAAATCATGAAACGTGATGACAAAAGTGCTTTTGAAACCCACCAATAATAAAAGCCCACCCGGATGTGGTAATCACAGAAAATTGGCAAATTGCAGAGGACTAAAACAAAGAAATGAACAAACAAAAAACAGGGAAGCTATGCAAAAATGCAGAGTAAAAGAGTCGGCAAATAGGCAAATATGGGTGAGAGGGGAGGAGAGGAGAGGAGTGGCGTTGTTTGAGGGAAAGCTCACATGGGAACACAAAGACAAGGAAAGTAACGGGTCGTTTTTTTATTAGATGCTAGATTGGCTTTTGTCTAATCCATTCACCCAACTCCGCTCACAGGAAAAGAAGTTCATTTGAGCTGCTTTTCTGGGGTCTTGAATTTGTAGAGCAAGGCTGGCTGTGTGATTCTGTCTTTTGAGAGATTTTTCAGTGTAATTGGTAATAATACACCACGTGTCACTATACAAATAATGGTATATGTGTACTAAAAAGTTAATAACTTAAAAAATGAAATTTCTCATCATTCCTATTAAAACACGTACTCTACCCTTTGTGTTCCCGTCACAATTAAAAATTTCTCTTGTCTTTGACTCTTTGACTCTTTGACTCCGAGTGCCAGTGGTGGAAACTGTGTCCGTTTTGTCATTAAATCATAACTTTGGTTAACGGTTCTGGAATTACCAGAGCTTGCAGAGTCTAATCTCCTGGCAAATGCATATTCCCCTTTTTTTTTTTTAAGCAAATAAGTTATTCCCGAATAAGAGATTTTTTAGTATGACAGGAATACAGGGTAGTACATTACGCGTAACCATACAAATAGTGGAGTATGTATGTCAAAAATTTAATAACTTGAAAAATAAAATTTTCCACCATTTATATAAAAACACGTGATGTATCATCCGTATTCCGGTTACAATGAAAAATTTCTCATTCCCAAAGTCCAACTCCATATGTTTGGTAGGAAAAGAAATCTCCGCGTGCCATTGCATTATTAAATTATTACGTTATGTTTAACTTCGTTTCATATAAATTGCTCTTACTTCAAATAATATTAACATATGGCTTTAATTCAACTAAATTATATTGTGTTTGTCTTCAATTGTTATTGAAACTTAAAAAATGATGTTTTGCACTCGTTCACACTTGTTACTTCTAATCTATAATTTACAAACAAAAAAGCAGCATGCGATCATTTTAGAGTTCTAATAATAATTATTTTATTTGATATAATAAGTAAATAATCAATACATTCAGTATCTTAACTGATGATCATTAGATAATAAGATAATGCTTGTCGAGGTTCGTCATGCTGAATCAGAATAATGAGCAACAATTCAACTTAAGTTTGTTGTTCGAGTTTGTAGTCTCTTTCATAAATTTTAAATTTGTTTTCAGTTGATGGTGCTTAGGTTGGACCTGGCTTCTCTACCCTTCCAGTTCTCGTACACTCTCATCCTCTCCTATTTGTGCGGTTACGATTAAGTCACGTCAACATTTTATATTACTATTATTTTTTGTCTTATTATCTCTATAAAAAAAATCAATATAAAATGTTGATGTGGCTTAACCGTGACCGCACAAAATAGGAGGGGATGGGAGTGTATGAGAACTGGGAGGGCAGAGAAGCCGGGTCCGGTTTAACTAAGCATATGGTCAGTGTCAAATCTGAATTGACCTTTTAATCCGAATCCTATTGATATACCCATCCTAGGTTATCAACGAAATCTCGAATGATAAAAACTAAATCAATCAATAATATTTTCTTCAAAGTTGGGACCCAAGGACCGCAGTAAAATAAAGAGAAATGTTAAAGAAACTCTCTAAAAGTTAGACTTTTTTTATAGCTCTTTGCCATCTCACAGTTTAACGTCAATTTTTCTGTCAACATCATAAAATATTGTGCTAAAATATAAGATAGCAGAAAATCTAAAAAAAATTGGAGAGCACTAGTTTTGAAAAAATTCTCATTGGCATTTCTCTAAATATGCATGTTACCAACCATTATTTTCAGTAGTTTTTTTTTTTCCTCACAAGTAGACACATTATTTTCAGTATTTAATGGAGGTAAAAATACTCATAAATATATGGCACCCTAGGGAAGTTGGAATTTTACCAGGACTCCGGCTTTCCACTGTACTTTTTGTTTTGGGTTGGATCTCCAAATTACAGGCCCATTTTTTGTGGCAACCCATGAAGCCCAAAACAAAGCCCATTGGAGCAATCACCCCTTTTCATGGCCTCAATCACAAGGTAAATACATTAATAATTAGAAGACAAACCTCACCATCATATCCAATAGTTAGATTGCATAACTACAATGTCCTTACAAATTATTGGCTGCTAAGGCCTCAGAAGAACTTGGATTGTGGTGTCACAACCACCATATCTTATATTTTGTATTTATTTGACTACACGCTCAGATAATTTTACTAAAATTTATCGGCTCTCCAAGTTACCGGACTCCAAATCAGGCAAACACCGAACTACGAGGGATGAGAGTGTGGCGTCGGCACGGCAAATCGGGCAACTTGAATGAGAAAACAGCCACATGTCGATGCATGAAACGTGAAATGAGTGCATGCAGTCCGGCAAGGTACGAAACTCTTCACCGTCTTCAAAATCACTTATGCACACAGCACACATACCGTCTCCCACCAAGACCAAGCCAACGTCCTTTTGATACTTCCTGGCCGGAATGAGTTCGGATGCCGATGAAGGCCCCATGCTGCCATCTGTGAACCCCGTGGTTTCAGGCCTCAAACGGCGTCGTGTTTGTGGTGGTTGGGGGTTGCGGTTGCAGCAACAAATGACTGTGCAATGGTAGAGTGTGACAACAAGCACAGCCGAGCTCAGAGCAACTAGAAGAATGTATAATCTGGGATCAGATAGAAGGTTATGGCTTTCAGCCATGGTGGAAAGTCGGCTGAAATGCCAAGGAATTTAAATGGACATTGAAATTATGCGTAGAAAAGGCGATTATATCAAGGTTTGCACTTGTCTTGTGTGCCTACACAGACAAATGAGAAGTTGGAAAGAGCGGAAGCTCTGAGTCGGCCTCTTTCTTTATTGTGGAACACTGAGTCGGCCTTTTTTAGGGGCACAGAAAATTGTTGGTCCTAAACTTTTCCCTGACTTTTTTATTTAAGTATTTTTAGTTTTATACCAATAATATTATGAGAACTCGGACATCAGGTGTAGGGGTAAATGTTCTTAACGAATTAAACTTGGAAATAAAATTAGTGTACTAATTTCGTGAAAGTAATGTTAATGGAGGCAGCCGTAGCTAGCACAATTAATTTTTATTGGGTTATTTGGTTCAGTTCTAGCACTAATGTGACAAAGCAAAATGGACTTCTTATGCGTTAAACCATCTCCTACTTACGTGAAAGCCATGCAAGGCTCTTATAATGACACGTCAGAATCCACAAATGATCATACGGGGACTAATAAGATATGGGCAATGTTAACGAAATTATCTACTTAAAGTATATTTTTTAAACTACGTAACATGGCGGTTGATGGATTTATATTGCAAGAAACAATAAACCGTCATATCATATGATCTACAAAATCCGGTATATTTAAAAACATAGTCTCTTAGCATTTTTCCTAAGATATACATAAATACTGCTTATCTTGTTTTGGCCACTGATTATGGACCACCTAATGAAAGATTTTGTGGACTATAAGTGGTCAAGATACTCTTAGGAATTAATTACTGTTCAAACTTCAAACTTCAAATACCATTGTTTCGTATTGAAGACGTGATTGTCCATACAAGAGTTTTAACGGTTCTTATTTGCAGAGACATAATAAACAAAGTCTGCGAAGGGAGAATCAAGAGACATAATATATAGAATGTCTAGAACGAAAAAATGGGTGTTCAAAAATCATACTCGTAGAATAATCTTAATTTAAGGCATTACCAAACATTTTTCCCTTCACCAGATACTGCATATATAGGTTGTAATAGACTAATAGTAGATGTTAACCAACCTTATGGTTTGAGTGAAGTTTTAGTTTGATATATCTATATTTTCTTAATTGCGCCTGAAGTTTACAATTTTTAGTAAGTGATTTTCTCAATTGTGTTTGGATGTGTCTGTTTCTACAAAGGAAGCGGACTTGCATACAAACATTTGAAACTTCAAGATAATAATACCATATGTAAACCAAAAGAGAAGTTGAGGATCCATAGAATTAAACCAATATACGCATCTAGTGTCGCAGGATCGTGTGAAAGATGAAAGCTCTCAAACCAAAGCATTGTTAATGAAAATACATTTCTCAAATCATCATTCCAACAAGGCCTTCGTTTGATGTCTAAGATATCAGCTTCCGATGAACAAGTACGAAATACACCCAATAATCACTCTGATGGAGAATATCATGAGTCTTCAAGCTTCTAGGTATGGATTATATATACCTTCCTCGGCACAAGCATAAAAAATTACTCCTACCCCGGCTGCAATTACAAAACAACGCAATGTCTTTTTTGTGCAAAATTTTGTTTACTCTTCCGTGGCACTATCGAGCTCAGATCAGAAACCCTACTACCGCTGAACGACAACCGTGAACAGTGTAGCAGTGGCGCGGCAAACTGGGCAATTCGGTTGAGAATAGAGCCACATGTCAATGCATGCAGCATGAAACGAGTGCTTGCACTCCGGCAAGGTACGAAAATATTCACCTTCTTTAAATTTTTCTATGCACACAGGACACGTACCATCTCCTACCAGGCTAACACCCTTTTCATACTTATGGATTACCGGTGAAGCAGTAGTAGTCATTGTGCTGCTTGCTGCTGTGGTCTTTTGCATTTCATCATCTTCCAATTGTCGTCGTGTCGGTTCTTGATGGGGAATATTCTCGCAGCAGCAACTGCAACACCACCAGATGGCTAAGATCACCACAAGCGGAATGATGAAAAAAAGTGTAGGACCATATTCAGACTCTCCGGAAACCATGGTAGAACTTAGAGTCTAAAGAGACTATGAATTTGCTAAAATGGCCATTCATGTTTTATAGAATAGGCGGTTAAAGCAAGGTTACCATTGTCTTATTCTCATTATTAATTTCATAAGCACAAAATGTAACGTCGAGTCCAAAGCTCTTTGCTTCGAAATGATTCTAATTGATTTCATTTTTTCCTATGCAGAAAATGCTATGAAAGTTCATATATCTAACCTTACTCCTGGAGCAGATGCTTTAGTAGTCGTAATAGACAACGTGGACGTATTGAACCTCTAAATTAAGGGGATTTTAATTGGTCAATTCCACGTTACATATGTGTTGAGAGTATGGATCTCATGTCGAAAAAATAAGGGACCTTACATGTAAAAGTAATAAAATTAGGCTACTTTTTTATATTGCAAATTAATTTTATGGCAAAACCTTAATTCTCTTCATGATATCAAGGGTATGTTGTCCCTTGTGTGAAGGAAACAAAGAGAGCAAAACCATGATAACTAAGTATAGGTTACCAGCAACATTCAAAGGAGTAT
This sequence comes from Cotoneaster glaucophyllus, assembly GCA_036320875.1. Taxonomy (NCBI): domain Eukaryota; kingdom Viridiplantae; phylum Streptophyta; class Magnoliopsida; order Rosales; family Rosaceae; genus Cotoneaster; species Cotoneaster glaucophyllus. The sequence continues at coordinate 24,272,614 of CM070070.1, read as the reverse complement.
TTATCAAATATAGCCAAATATTTGCTCCTAATTTCAAAAATTTCAGTCTTTATAAAACTTTCAAATGTACCCAAAATATCACTTAAATAAACACAAATACCCTTAAACTTTAAACCTAATAAATTAAATATAAATTAAAAAATAAAATATATCGTTGCATTAAAAAAAAATTAAAAAAAAAAAAACCAAAACCCTATTAGATGAATGAGTTCTCACGGCAAAACCTAAAAATGGTGTTTTCTCTTATACTAGTCTTTCGGCTAATAGTGACCGAATAAGCCCTGGTTTGGTATTGAGGTGATTCTGAAAAAAGCTGGGAGTTTTTTTGTGTTTGGTAAACATTCAGCTTCAGCTTTTTTTCATAGTTTTGGGTGAAAAAAAAAGCCAAAAACAAGAAGCTGCAAAACCCAGCTTTGAAAAACCGGTTATTTTTCACATCTGTTTTACATAAAAGTTTATTAAACACTATATTACTGCTTTTTTTTCAAAAGCACTTTTACAAAAAAAGTTTACCAAACACTCTGCTGCTTTATTTCACAGCTGCTTATTCTCACAGCACAGCAGAAACAGTTTTTTTTCAAAGCACAACAATACCAAACCAGCCCTTTCCCTTTGAAAATTTGACTTCAAACCCAACAGTAATCATCTACCTAACAAACCCAACTTGTCCCATCGTTAGCTACATTAGTATTATTATTATTATTATTATTTTTATTTTTTTTGCTTAGAATAAGAAAAATACTTTGAATTGAATTACATTCTTCTGTTTTAATTTTGTGATGTTGTTTTTCAATAGTAGTCATGAAGACGAGAAACTTTTGAATGTGCCTAGAACACGGAGTGGTACACTTTATACAAGTTGTGAGATTCTTGTGTTAAAAAATTAATAATATATAAAATTAAAAAATTTCACCACTTATATAATAATACGTGATATATCATTTGTATTACGGGCCTAAGGAAAAATTTCTCCAAGATGACACCCAAGCTCAAGAAATTGGATGGAGAGCTACATTTATTATTGTGGCTATGTGAAAAAAAGTGAGGAAATTTTAATTTGGTAATTGAATACAACTTTTTAAATATAATTACTGAGAACACAATCTTCTCAAGGTTTTGATCTAAATAGTCATTTATGTGTTCATTGTTTTCGGTGCAATGGATGCTTTTACAGGACCAAAAAGGGTCTAAGTTTCAAACCTTATGAAACTGAACCAAGAATTAAACACTATTTAAAAAACTTCACAATAAGTAGACGTTATTCATGAAACTAGACAAAAAGTAGGCACTATTTATGAAACTGGATCGATAAGTAGACATTATTTATGAAACGAAAACAAGAATTAGACATTATTTCCAAAACTAAACCAATAGGTGGAAACTATTTATGAAACTGGATTATATACTATTTATGAAACTGGAGTAAGAACTAGACAATATTTATGAAACATGAACAAGAACTAGGCACTATTTATGAAAGTGGACCAATAACTAGACACTATTTATGAAACTGGACCAAGAAATGGACATTATTAATGAACTTGTACCAATTACTATACATTATTTATGAAATTGGACCCAATAACTAGACATTATTTATGAAACATGACCAAGAACTAGACACTATTTATGAAAGTGGACAAAAAACTAGGCACTATTTATGAAATTGGATCAATAAATAGTATACTACCATTCAGTTTCATAAATAATGTTCAGTTTCATAAACAGTGTACAAGTTCCTGCGCGCGTCAGATTTTTTTTTCTTTCTAAATTGTGTCTTTTTCATTAAAAATTAAGTTTTTTGTCCTTTTTATTAAAATTTAATTCTTTTTCATTAAATAAAGTTATAGCATGGTTTTTGGTTAAAATAAACTTTGCCCAAACCCTTTTCATAAAAGTTCCCTTTTTTTTTAAGTGTATAGACATTTATTTATAGGACGGATATCCGCTTAATTCACCTAGGCTGTGTCTAGGTACATAGGCGCTAGGCCTGACGCCCAATTGGTGCCTAACTTACCTTGATTATGACCACCCGATGTTAGAATCCGTCATTACCTGTAGGGCCGTTCGATTAAAATGGGTGAATGAACCATAAAATAATGCAAATGATCCCGCTAAAATACCTGAAGCGACGCAAAAGATGAAAGTGACGTCATTTGTGACATATAAATAAAAGAGATCAAAAAATTGTAGAGGTTTGTAGTGTGAATTGTATGCTTGAATGATAAACTCAACTCAATGAACCATGAGCTGGTGGCCCAATTGTAAAGGATGGATTGCGAGGCAACTAAAAACCCGAGGTCTCGGGTTCGAAACCCGATGCTGGTGTGGAAGCCAAACTTGTGGCCAAAGAAGGCTGAAATGCCTCTGTGAGTCTTCCCAGCGCTGGATAACCGTGGCTTGCCACCCCTTGTCCTTTTTTTTTTTTAAAGGATATACTCAACTCAATGAATAATGAGTGAGGCTGCGTATTCATTAAATAGAGTTACATCAGATCAGGTTTGTTACATTTGAGATTTATTTCTAATTACAAATAAGTACAAATAGTTGCAGGGCGGAATATTTGAAAAACCTCACTATCATACACTACTCATCCAAGCTTAGGTTGCCATAATGTGCATAACACCATTGCCACTTTTTTTTCGTTGCAAAATTCTTGACCCTCCTAAGACCTCTCCGGCTCACCCAACCCGAAACTCTTCAACCGTTGAACAACTACCGTGAACGGCGTTGCAATGGCCTGACAAACCGGGCAAGTCGGAAGTCGAATGAGAATAGAGCCACATGTAAATGCATGGAACGTGAAATGAGTGTCTACGATCATTATTTAGCTCTAAATTTGTTGAACTCTGTTTTCCCACTCTAATATTTGACATGTGTTTTGGGTTGACCTCCAAACCGCAATCCCATTTTCTTTTGACATTGTATTCAGTACCGTTGTACATATAGGTTGCAGGCGTCGGACTGTTGTCACTTGTCACCATATGTTAAGACCACCCCAAATAAAAAGCAAAAACCATTAGCATAAAAACCACACCATCCTACAATAATCCTGGCTGGGTTGCAATGTGCATAACAACAATGCCTTTTATTTTTGTTGTAAAATTCTTTACTCTCGTGACACTACCCCGGCTCGCCAGACCCTAAACCCTACTATTGCTTAACGACCACTGTAACCAGCTTGGCATTGGCACGGCAAACCGGACAACTCGGTTGTGAATAGAGCCACATGTCTATGCATGGAACATGAAACGAGTGGCTGCACTCCGGCAATGTACGAAGATATTCACCTTCTTCGAATTCGTCTAGGCACACGGGACACGTACCGTCTCCTACCAAAACCAGACCCACACCCTTTTGGTACTTCGTCTGGACACAATTGATTTGTGTTTCCATGTTGCTTGCTGCTGAAGTCTCTTGCATTTCGGGGCCCAAACGACGGGGTGTTGCTTCTTCTTGGAGGACGTTTCTGCGGGGTGAGCCATTGCAACACACACATATGCCTACCACCAGCACATATATACCGGAAACAATTACAAAAGCCAACTGATCATAACCTGTGTCCTCCAAAGCCATGGTAGAAAATCAGAGCCTAAAGAGAGTATGAATTGGCTAAAATGTCCATTGAAATTATATAGATTAGGCGGTTATAGCAACGTTAGCATTGTCTTATTACGTCATGTCCAAAGCTTTTGCCAATGGACACCATTATTTCTTGGGTTATTCGCTTTTCAATTCCATATTTTAATTATAAATAAGCGGCAATAAGTTAAAAACGACAACCTTAGGAATTAATTATTGTTCAAACTTCAAATACCATTGTTTTGTATTGAAGACGTGATTGTCCATACAAGAGTTTTAACAGTTCTTATTTGCAGAGACATAATAACCAAAGTCTGCGAAAGGAGAATCAAGAGACATAATATATAGAATGTCTTGAACGAAAAAATGGGTGTTCAAAAATCATACTCGTAGAATAATCTTAATTTAAGGCATCACCAAACATTTTTCCCTTGACCAGATACTGCATATATAGGTTGTAATAGACTAATAGTAGATGTTAACCAACCTTATGGTTTGAGTGAATTTTTAGTTTGATCTATCATATATATTTATATTTTCTTAATTGCGCCTGAAGTTTACAATTTTTAGTAAGTGATTTTCTCAATTGTGTTTGGATGTGTCTGTTTCTACAAAGGAAGCGGACTTGCATACAAACATTTGAAACTTCAAGATAATAATACCATATGTAAACCAAAAGAGAAGTTGAGGATCCATAGAATTAAACCAATATACGCGTCTAGTGTCGCAAGATTGTGTGAAAGATGAATGCTCTCAAACCAAAGCATTGTTAATGAAAATACATTTCTCAAATCATCATTCCAACAAGGCCTTCGTTTGATGTCTAAGATATCAGTTTCCGATGAACAAGTACGAAATACACCCAATAATCACTCTCACGGAGAATATCATGAGTCCTCAAGCTTCTAGGTATGGATTATATATACCTTCGTGGGCACAAGCATAAAAAATTACTCCTACCCGGCTGCAATTACAAAACAACGCAATGTCTTTTTTGTGCAAAATTTTGTTTACTCTTCCGTGGCACTATCGAGCTCAGATCAGAAACCCTACTACCGCTGAACGACAACCGTGAACAGTGTAGCAGTGGCGCGGCAAACTGGGCAATTCGGATGAGAATAGAGCCACATGTCAATGCATGCAGCATGAAACGAGTGCTTGCACTCCGGCAAGGTACGAAAATATTCACCTTCTTTAAATTTTTCTATGCACACAGGACACGTACCATCTCCTACCAGGCTAACACCCTTTTCATACTTATGGATTAACGGTGAAGCAGTAGTAGTCATTGTGCTGCTTGCTGCTGTGGTCTTTTGCATTTCATCATCTTCCAATTGTCGTCGTGTCGGTTCTTGATGGGGAATATTCTCGCAGCAGCAACTGCAACACCACCAGATGGCTAAGAGCACCACAAGCGGAATGATGAAAAAAAGTGTAGGACCATATTCAGACTCTCCGGAAACCATGGTAGAACTTAGAGTCTAAAGAGACTATGAATTTGCTAAAATGGCCATTCATGTTATATAGAATAGGCGGTTAAAGCAAGGTTACCATTGTCTTATTCTCATTATTAATTTCATAAGCACAAAATGTAACGTCGAGTCCAAAGCTCTTTGCTTCGAAATGATTCTAATTGAATTCATTTTTTCCTATGCAGAAAATGCTATAAAAGTTCATATATCTAACCTTATTCCTGGAGCAGATGCTTTAGTAGTCGTAATAGACAACGTGGACGTATTGAACCTCTAAATTAAGGGGATTTTAATTGGTGAATTCCATGTTACATATGTGTTGAGAGTCTGAATCTCACATCGAAAAAATAAGGGACCTTACATGTAAAAGTAATAAAATTAGGCTACTTTTATATTGCAAATTAATTTTATGGCGAAACCTTAGTTTTCTTCATGATATCAGGGTATGTTGTCCCTTGTGTGAAGGAAACAAAGAGAGCAAAACCATGATAACTAAGTATAGGTTACCAGCAACATTTAAAGGAGTATTTATCAAATATAGCCAAATATTTGCTATTAATTTCAAAAATGTCAGTCTTTATAAAACTTTAAAATGTACCCAAAATATCACTTAAATAAACACAAATACCCTTAAACTTTAAACCTAATAAATTAAATATAAATTAAAAAATAAAATATATCGTTGCATTAAAAAAAATTAAAAAAACAAACCAAAACCCTATTAGATGAATGAGTTCTCACGACAAAACCTAAAAATGGTGTTTTCTCTTATACTAGTCTTTCGGCTAATAGTAACCGAATAAGTTTCCCTTTGAAAATCTAGTAGTTGACATGGAAGATGGAACAATACATCAAGTTGTGGTAAAGATAATCAGGAACAGATGAAGAAGTTGATGTCACGTGGTCTATGTACTCATACCTGGATATCTTGAAATAGGCTGATCATGTTTTCTTATGGTTAGACCAATTTTGATTAGAAAGATATCTTGAAATAGGCTGATCATGTTTTCTTTCTGTTGTAATAAGCAATTTTCAAGTGCAAAGTTTTGAGTCAACATGGATGCCTTGCAAGTGAAATGACTCTAAGGAAGAAAATGTAACCATTATTTTGGCTGATATAATGATTTTTTGCTACTAATTTTTCTATTAATTGAATTGGTTATTTTAAAAAGGTCCCAAAATCTCGAGTTTGAATTAGAGTTGTCAAAAATGGAATTAAGATTGGTTTAGTGTGTAGGCTAGAGGTAAATAGATGTGTAAAAAGGTAAAATGTCTACCATACCCTTGAATTTAACTTTTTCAGCGAAATGGAGTCAAGTGAGGCCAAAAGAGGAAAAATGTCAGTTTCAGGGGGTAAATTGAGACAAAACCAGTTTCAGAAGGTAAACTGAGACTAAATGGCAGTTTCAGGAGACATTTCAATTAATAAGCCTTCTAATTAATAAAAAGTGGTGTATTATTCAACTAATACTATTTATATCACATGTTTGATACTGTAATTTCTTTTAAAATTCACTATAACTTCATATGACCTCTGAAAAATATTTAATAAAGTATTATGAACTCGTAATCACTTGAACTTTCATCTCATATCATCAAAATCACCAAAATACTAAAGCAAAAATTATGATATTTTTGTAAGTTATATGTTGGATAATAAACCTAATTAAAATAATAAACTCAAATTCTGAATACAAGTATAATTTTTTTAAGTGTATAGACATTTATTTATAGGACGGATATCCGCCTAATTCACCTAGGCCGCGTCTAGGTACATAGGCGCAGTGGCAGATCCAGGATTTCAAGATCAAGGGGTCCCAACATAAAAGCTCAAAAAAAAAAAAAATTTAGACTAATTTGGTTCCATATCACTATTTTCTACTGAATTTGGTTCATTGAATAAATCAAGATTAATCTCAAAGGTAATAAAACCAACAAATTCTCCTCAGCAGCATAATGCAATTAGTGACTCTACAAAAATAAAAGTTGTTAATGTAACATATTTCTTATTAATTGGGAGTTGGGACTATAGAGTCTAGGATTAAAAAACTTATATAAATTTGGAAGAAATATTAGGCAGCTAATGGCAAATGGGGGTGGAGAATAGGGTAACTTGGTTTAAAGTTGGAAGGGTTGCGACGATTGGGGCTGGGAGTTCTTAAATATAATTTGGGGATACTGGAAAAGACCGGAGTTCTCCGGCTCTGTAGAGAAAATAGAGATATTTTAGTTTTTAATTTTTTTTTTATAATGATCTAGCTCAAAAACATTGTCGTTTTGGTTAGGTCTTTTAAAACAAAAATTAAAAACCTCTTCTTCTTCTTTGTTATAAGCATTGTTGCCTGCACATCCATGGAGGCAACAAGCCTCTCCACTGCACCTGCCCAAATTATTGGAGGGTCCCGAAGATCGATCACAAGTGTTTCTTCGGGCTTCCGAAGGGTTCCGAGACCCTCTGGGTCCCTATATGGATCCGCCAGTGCTTACACATGCGTTGGGTACTACATTTATACTCTTGGCTTGTCGTTACTTTGAGACTACTCAGTAAAGACATGATTACACAGTTATACTCTTAACTTGTCATTGCTGAGTAATCATCCAGCTTCCACTATTTACAACTAGTGGATGATATTATATGTCATGCCAAGTATTAGTGAATTCATAAGATACATGAATTACCCATCTTCCAATTTTATTGTTTTGAGGAGAAGGGGTGCCTATAATATTGATCTATTCTCATAATCGAAAATTTGGGGCAGCAAGAACACAATGTTTGAACATTTGAGGATAAGTATTATGTGTGTAGGAAGTTGTGGTGTAGCCTAGGTTGTGATGTAGCCTAGATTGTGGCTGCGAAAGGAGTTCTTGGAGGAGGATGAGGGAGTGGTGGCGGTGGCTGCTAATGTTGCATGTTGGTTTGTATATATTTTATCTATTTTTAATTTTTAATTTTCATATATTAAATCTTAACCATTAAATCTTAGTTTAAGTGGATAGATGGACACATGTCCGGCAATTAAAGAACAGGTGTCAAATACACAACTTGTCACAGGTTGGGGCACTAGGTTTTGAACTCCTTTTGCAGCCTGCTCCCGGTATCTATCCCCTACGTTCACCGAGACAATACCCTGTTCGCCACCAATTCCACCAGCATCGATCCCATCTCCATCTCCGCCTCCTCCATTCTCTCTCTCTCTCTCTATCTCTCTCTCTCCCCGCTGCTCTCACTCCCTTTCTCTATCTCCGCTCAAATGCCACAAGACCCATTCCTCTCTGCAAGCGAACTCCTCCTTCTTCTTCTTTCAGACATTTCGTCGACCACGTGGTGTGCAGCTCCAAGAGGTCACACCAGCAGCTCCAAGGGACCTCTAAGGTTATTTCCATGGCTTCCAAGAGGTCGTGCGACCCCATTGACCCCACTGTGGCTCCGCCTCTGCATAGGCGCTAGGCCTGACGCCCAACTGGTGCCTAGCTTACCTTGATTATGACCACCCGATGTTAGAATATGTCATTACCTGTAAGGCCGTTCGATTAAAACGGACGAATGAACAAAAAAATGATCCCGCTAAAATACCTGAAGCGACGCAAACGATGAAAGTGATGTTATTTGTGACATATAAATAAAAGAGATCAAAAAATTGTATAGGTTTGTAGTGTGAATTGTATGCTTGAATGATAAACTCAACTCAATGAACCATGAGCTGGTGGCACAGTTGTAAATGACGGATTGCGAGGCAACTAAAAATTGCGTATTCAATAAATAGAGTTACATCAGATCAGTTTTGTTACATTTGAGATTTATTTCTAATTACAAATAAGTACAAATAGTCGTAGGGCGGAATATTTGAAAAACCTCACTATCATACACTACTCATCCAAGCTTAGGTTGCCATAATGTGCATAACACCATTGCCACTTTTTTTTCGTTGCAAAATTCTTGACCCTCCTAAGACCTCTCCGGCTCACCCAACCCGAAACTCTTCAACCGTTGAACAACTACCGTGAACGGCGTTGCATTGGCCTGACAAACCGGGCAAGTCGGAAGTCGAATGAGAATAGAGCCACATGTCAATGCATGGAACGTGAAATGAGTGTCTACGATCATTATTTAGCTCTAAATTTGTTGAACTCTGTTTTCCCACTCTAATATTTGACATGCGTTTTGGGTTGACCTCCAAACCGCAATCCCATTTTCTTTTGACATTGTATGCATATAGGTTGCAGGCGTCGGACTGTTGTCACTTGTCACCATATGTTAAGACCACCCCAAATCAAAAAGCAAAAACCATTAGCATAAAAACCACACCATCCTACAATAATCCTGGCTGGGTTGCAATGTGCATAACAACAATGCCTTTTATTTTTGTTGTAAAATTCTTTACTCTCGTGACACTACCCCGGCTCGCCAGACCCTAAACACTACTATTGCTTAACGACCACTGTAACCAGCTTGGCATTGGCACGGCAAACCGGACAACTCGGTTGTGAATAGAGCCACATGTCTATGCATGGAACATGAAACGAGTGGCTGCACTCCGGCAATGTACGAAGATATTCACCTTCTTCGAATTCGTCTAGGCACACGGGACACGTACCGTCTCCTACCAAAACCAGACCCACACCCTTTTGGTACTTCGTCTGGACACAATTGATTTGTGTTTCCATGTTGCTTGCTGCTGAAGTCTCTTGCATTTCGGGGCCCAAACGACGGGGTGTTGCTTCTTCTTGGAGGACGTTTCTGCGGGGTGAGCCATTGCAACACACACATATGCCTACCACCAGCACATATATACCGGAAACAATTACAAAAGCCAACTGATCATAACCTGTGTCCTCCAAAGCCATGGTAGAAAATCAGAGCCTAAAGAGAGTATGAATTGGCTAAAATGTCCATTGAAATTATATAGATTAGGCGGTTATAGCAACGTTAGCATTGTCTTATTACGTCATGTCCAAAGCTCTTGCCAATGGACACCATTATTTCTTGGGTTATTCGCTTTTCAATTTCATATTTTAATTATAAATAAGCGGCAATAAGTTAAAAATGACAACCTCGTACAATATTTTCTTTTTCTTTTTGGTAACAAGAGCATTAAGAAACATATTTCTTCTTGGCCAGATGCTTGCGTACTAGCTAGTGGACGCATAATCAACCTTAGAACCCAAAGTTCGAATATATATATATATATATATATATGGGAACTATTATTACCAATCCAAAAATTCCCCACAAATGTATTTTCCTTTCTAAATATAGAAAGTTTCAAGTGCCAAATGAAAATTTTGGAGTGCCAATAACAATTCATATATATATATTATGTTTTTTATTTTTAAGGTAAATAGATGTAGATGTGGGTATTGTCAGTTACTCAAATAGTGGTCGAATATTTTAAGGTAAATAAACGTGCTGTTAGTTGCTTAAATAGTGGTCGAATATTTTAAATGTAAATAGACGTGGTCGAATATTTTTCTGTTTGACAACATTTATAAAATACAGACCTCTTAAAAAAAATAAAAAATAAAAAATAAAAGTCATTACACAGAGGCTAATACATAGCTGTTTAATAAAGTTAGAAGACTTTAAATTACAAATTCTAAATAAAAATAATTTTCACACACCTTTTACTTTTATGCCTGTGTTCATTATATTCTTTAATTCTCCGGATATAGTTCAAACGGCATAAAGAAACAACATTGTGCATAGATCACTCTCTCAAACTAATCTAATTCGAAAGTTGACAAAATTAACCAATCTCTCTTAAATCGCAAGTAAACCATGCTTAAATTTCGGTAAATTATATTATTGTTGACCCTAAAAACTATCAAGCCTACGTGGCGCGCATGCCGAATAATCTATGAGCTAACTACGTCCTTCGGTTGAATGCGGGGCGTGCCAACTCGATGGTAAGTGAATTGCTTATTTGGCTAAGATAAAGCCTACGTATAGAACCCAATGTCGCAGGTAAGTGAATTGCTGCTTGCAACCACCTTTCTTTAAGCATATGAAAGTGACAAGATAATTTAGAAAGTTATGAAGAGATAATTATTAGGATTTAAAAATCACAATATTATCACTCATTTAAAATTATCTTAACATCTCACATACCCAACGGCCTAGAACCCTGCTCATTCAACGGCCTCAACTGCTCGGGCCGATGATGTAAAATCGGATCCAAACAATTATATAGATAAGATGACAGATGTTTTAAACAACTCTAATCTACAACAATGATTCTAAATTACATGTCGCGTTCGAGGAGGAGAACTCACTTTCCTAACCAACTAGTTATTTGCAGTCATAATATCTGGAGATTCTACAGTGCTAGAGGTTTGGTGGGTGTGTAAAGCCGTTAGATTAAAACAAATGAATGAAACATAAAATAATGCATGATATGGTACAAGCAAGTCGAACTGATCCGCGAAAATACACGAAACAACGCGAACGATGAGAAGTGATGTCATTGTGTGACTTATAAATAAAAGCTATTAACAAATTGTATAGGTTTGTAGTGTAGATTATAAGCTTGAATGAGATACTCAACTCAATGAATAACGAGTGAGGCTGCGTCTTCATTAAATATAGTTACATAAGATCAGTTTTGTTACATTGAGATTTATCTATAATTACAAATAAATACAAATATTCGCTGGGCGGAATATTTTAAAAACCTCACCATCACTACTCATCCAAGCTTAGGTTGCAATAATGTGCATAAAAACAAGGGAGTTTTAACGAAAAACCCGCATTACTATTCACTTTAACGAAAAACCACATTTTTACACTAAAAAGTCAAACCTGGTACTATTCACTTTACCCTTTATTTTGTCCTTATCATTAAAACTCAAAGTTTTCAAGCCCTTTTCATTAGTTTTCCTTAAAAACAAAGGAAAACTAATGAAACTAGCTTGAAAATTTTGAGTTTTAACGATAAAGACAAAATAAAGGGTGAAGATAATAGTATCAGGATTGACTTTTTAGTGTAAAAATATGATTTTTCATTAAAGTGAACAGTACCGGAAGCTTTTTGTTAAAGTTCTTTAAAAACAATGCCACATTTTTTTTATTTTGTTACAAAATTCTTGACCCTCCTAAGACCTCACCGGCTCACCAAACCCGAAACTCTACAACCGTTGAACGACCACCGTGAACGGCGTTGCATTGGCCCCAAAAACTGGGCAAGTCGGATGCCAGATGCCACATGTCAATGCATGGAACGTGAAACGAGTGCATGCACTCCGGCAAGGTACGAAAAATTTTCGCCGCCTTCGTATTCGCCTAGGCACACGTGCAATCTCCCACCAACTCTAGGCCCACAATCTTTTGATGCTTTTGTTGGGCCCAATTGATTTGGGCTTCCATGCTGCTTGCGGCTGGGCCCTCTTCCATTACAAGACCCAGGCGATGCCTTTGTGATTCTTCTTGTGGGATTTTCCTGCCACCGGAACATAAACCGACTCCGGCAAAGGTTAAAATTTAGAGCTTGAAGAGGACTATGAATTTGGCTAAAATGGCCATTGAAATTATATAGTATAGGCGGTTATAACAAGGGTACAATTGTCTTATTATGTGCCTAATTTGGTCACTAAGCACAAAACATTAACGTCAAGTCCAAAGCTCGGAATCCGTTCTTAATTTCATTGATTCTGTTTAGGCCCAAAATTACACAATCGGCCCGAACGGTCGAGGCCGTTGAGTGAATGAAGTTCTAAGCCGTTAGGTGACTGAGTCAGGATAATTTTAGTTATTGTTAGGGAATAATATTGTGATTTTTATCATAATAATTATCTCATAATAATATATTGAATTATCTAGAACACAAGAATGTGATAAAGGTTAAGTGGCCGAAACCTATTGGGATAAGGAGTCTTAGGCAAATCATGGTGCATGAATGAATTTGGCATGCGGTTGGGGGCAGATTCAAAGTCCTAGTTGAAGTAGGATCGGCCGAGATAGGGTTGGATTAGGATCGGCCGATGTAGAATTTGATGAGGAAGATGATTCCTACCCAAGGACGATTCTAACTCGATCAGGAGTATTTGCACTACTATAAATAGAGGGAGGAGCACAACATTCAAAGCCCTCTCCAACTCAACACACAAATCTGCCCTGCGCAAACCCTCTCAACCTTGAGATTTTTATTTTCTTTTTCGCCAACACATCTTCAGTTTGGATAAACAGCACTGTGGAGGCAACCGGTAAACATCTTCAATTTGGATAAACAGCACTGTTGTCGTAGAATCAGCCGACCGCGGAGCACCTTCAGTTTGGATAAACAGCACTGCGTCGCGGCCGACTGGTTATCTATCCAAGTCTCGGCCGAGAAGCGTTTTCGAATTCTTATTGGCAGGGGTCATCTCATTAGCCTTCTCGGCGAAGTGAGGTGTTACAGATTACTACATTCGGCACATTGAAAACCGAATTTGATATTGAACTTCGCAGAACTAGCACCCTTGTCTTCAGGCTCTAGAACCCAAAGGCCGAGTCGTGTTCCTTCCTCGGCCGCAGTCTCAAGATTCAGAAGTCAGCCGCGCACACAACGCAACATCAACATTTTACTCACCGGCCGAGTTCGGCCGTCGAGTTGGCACGCCCCGCATTCAACCGAATGACGTAGTTAGCTTATTAGTTACTCGGCCTGCGTGCCACGTAGGCTTGGTAGTTTTTAGGATCAACATTTTGGCACGCCCAGTGGGACACTGTGCTAAAACTATGAAGTTCATATGATATATCAAGATTCTGATTCGGCTCCACGTAGCCGATTGTATGAGGAAAAAGTTTTTTCTGGCCAAAGAGAGATGCAAAAGTCATTCGCTCACATGTTGAAAATAAAAGCTCCTGTTACCCTCCAAGAGCAATGGGTAAATTAAGACAGGGCTCGATTTAATGCGTGGCTAGATCGAGAACATTTTCCTTATGTTTTCGACTACAAATCAATTCCATTTTATGAATGGTTGGTTGAAAAGACCAGGGGGCAATTTTTCGCTCCGGCCACAATGAAAATTCGGCCTCAGAAGATTGACGAGACGGCCGAAGAAGAACCTAGGCCACCTGCTGTCTCGGTCGAGACTAAAAGTGTGGTAGGCCTAGAAGAAAGAGTTCAAATTTCTGAGTCAGAAATTGACTTGGAAAATGGTTCGTCGGAAGAATGTTCCAATGACGAACAAGACCAATTAATTGTTTTAGCCGAACAAACCACGCCAATCGATATGATTATTGGTGATACAGCCGATATGAAGAAATCTCGTTCGGTTAAGTTATTTGAATTAAAAGCCGAAATTATGCTTGGGGGCATAATAATTGTTCAACATATTCGGCGGCCGAAAATGAAAAATATTTCGCCAAGTCAAAAATATTGGGAAAAAATTCTTCATTCGGCCTAAAGCGAAATCAAATTGAGAATTTTGATATAAAAACGTCTCGGCTTGGAATAAAGCATCGTTGGCCTCCTCCCAACTATGGTTCGGCCACTTTTCTTTTTATTTGCTAAAAACAAAAAATATACATATATATATGCAATAAAGAAATTATTTTCTTACACATACGGCTATGCAAGCCGATGCATAAGAAAATAAGGGGGGCAACCAAATGGCCCGGCAAACAAAAATGGTGTGCTCGGCTAAACAATAGTCTCGGCAAACAAAAAAGGTGGAATAGTAGTCTCAGCAAACAAAACAAAAAAAAAAAAAAAAAAAAAAAAAGATCAGCCGAATAAAGGATTGGCAGATTGAGGCCAGCTTTGGAGTTACTTGGTGGCGTTTGCCAGGAGAAGAATTCGACCACTATATCAGGCCATGTGCTCGGCACATGTTCTTTTTATATATGCATGGTCGACAAATTATATTAGGTAATCAGGTTACCTATATATTTCGGCCCTCGACGCCATTTGGTTTTCCTCGGTCCAAAATTTTCTCGGCCACATTTGCAAGTTGTCTTTCGAGATGGTTTTGAATGGGTTATTTATTAAACTGGCCAAGCCTTGTATAGGATTGTGGCAGCCGAGGAAGACCATAGCGTTGGCAATACAGAGATGTTGTTGCCAAGTAAAAAGTTTCATTATTGGCGATATGAGAGTTCTTCGACTGCGCTAATTTCCTCAACCATTCGGCTTACGAGCCGAAGCTCAAGGAAACTGGGGGGCAATGTTTAGGCCCAAAATTACACAATCGGCCCGAACGGTCGAGGTCGTTGAGTGAATGAAGTTCTAAGCCGTTAGGTGACTGAGTCAGGATAATTTTAGTTATTGTTAGGGAATAATATTGTGATTTTTACCATAATAATTATCTCATAATAATATATTGAATTATCTAGAACACGAGAATGTGATAAAGGTTAAGTGGCCGAAACCTATTGGGATAAGGAGTCTTAGGCAAATCATGGTGCATGAATGAATTTGGCATGCGGTTGGGGGCAGATTCAAAGTCCTAGTTGAAGTAGGATCGGCCGAGATAGGGTTGGATTAGGATCGGCCGATGTAGAATTTGATGAGGAAGATGATTCCTACCCAAAGACGATTCTAACTCGATCAGGAGTATTTGCACTACTATAAATAGAGGGAGGAGCACAACATTCAAAGCCTTCTCCAACTCAACACACAAATCTGCCATGCGCAAACCCTCTCAACCTTGAGATTTTTATTTTCTTTTTCGCCAACACATCTTCAGTTTGGATAAACAGCACTATGGAGCCAACCGGTAAACATCTTCAGTTTGGATAAACAGCACTGTTGCCGTAGAATCAGCCGACCGCGGAGCACCTTCAGTTTGGATAAACAGCACTGCGTCGAGGCCGACTGGTTATCTATCCAAGTCTCGGCCGAGAAGGGTTTTCGAATCCTTATTGGCAAGGGTCATCTCATTAGCCTTCTCGGCGAAGTGAGGTGTTACAGATTACTACATTCGGCACATTGAAAGCCAAATTTGATATTGAACTTCGCAGAACTAGCACCCTTGTCTTCAGGCTCTAGAACCCAAAGGCCGAGGCGTGTTCCTTCCTCGGCCGCAGTCACAAGATTCAGAAGTCAGCCGCGCACACAACGCAACATCAACATTTTACTCACCGGCCGAGTTCGGCCGTCGAGTTGGCACGCCCCGCATTCAACCGAAGGACGTAGTTAGCTTATTAGTTACTCGGCCTGCATGCCACGTAGGCTTGGTAGTTTTTAGGGTCAACAGATTCCTATGTAGAAAATAATATTAAGGAAGTTCGTCCATCTACGTCATTGAGCAATTATAATTCTTTGATTTGAAATTTATATTGACGAGAATCAAACCTATGTGTCAAGTGAAATTTTCACAACTAATTAAACATTAATCAATTAATAAGACACTAGAACCCATTTGGACCTACCTCACAATGTTTCTCATGATTTAAATCGATTATTTTTGGTCATCGATAAAAGACTATTCTTGTAATATTTCAATTGAACCAAACTTTTTGTTATTTCATATTGGTTGTGACCAACTAAATAGACAAAAAATTTGTAAACATAATATCGTTGATGAACAATAAAAGTTTACAACAATAATTAAGTGGCTTAACGAGATTTGATTTAAATGAATATTTGTAAGTATGATAGTTGAACTGGACTATGAACGATTCAAATGATATCAAACTACACATTGAGCTCAATTAACTAGTTAGTATCATATTAACTCACCAAATTTGTTAGGGTTTACCTTGCTATCGAACTTCATTTTCTTGAATAAGCCACGCTTATCTCTTTTTGGTCAATGATTATTGATAATGAAATCAATTAAATAACATCCAATGGTCCGAATTCAATAAGTAAACATCCAATTGAGTAAACAAGTGGCCAAGATACAGTCTCCACACAGGAAATGTCTTGACTTATAGGAAGGTGCTATCCAATATCCATGACAAAAATGACAGCCTCATTCTTTCTTTTCTTTTGAAAACATAGAGCATAAAACAATTATATTTCTTCTTGGCCAGCTGTTTGAGTGGTTGTAATAGTATTAGGGGACTTAATCAACCTTAAAACCCAAGTTCGAATAATATAATATATTAATTAGATAAAAGATTCACATCGGACCATAACACGAAGACGAATGGTAGTGAATGAATAACAAAAGGAGAAAAAAATTTAAATATTTTAGTGAAGCTGATTGACAATTGAGATAAGTGGGCAACTTGTTTGCTGTTGAAACAAATACTTATTTATAATTTTTCTTTTTTATTTTTTTTTGTATTTAAATAATGGGATAAACATTTTCACTTTTATCTTTTCTCAAAATATTTGGAAAAGAAAGTGTTCACTTTATCACTCTTGATTACGATGTATAAGATGGTTTCACCTTAAGCGTTGTCGAGATTTTTTTGTGTAAACCCTCAAACATGCCGTTTGGCACAGGTGACAAGATTTTTTTTGTGTAAACCCTCAATGGTCCGTCTTTCTGAATATCTAACTGCTATAACTTATTTCGATTAAGGTTAATTCAAAATGCAAGCTATTTGTTTCGCACAAAGATGTTTTGTTTTAAACTCACTAAAATAATCATAATTAATAATAAAACAATGACCCGCCTCTCTGAATATCTAACAGCTACAAGCCTTTATTTCGATTGAGGATTGGTTCAAAATACAAGGTCTAAGATGAGCGGTTTTAAAGTCGCTGAAGGAATCAGATGGTGATGAGGTCCAACAGGTGTTATCAAATAACTGGTTGGTGCTTGGTGATAACTGATAAGTAGAATTGAGATACCTTGGTCGGTTGGTCATGAGAACAAGAGAAGCATCGTCTTGTGAACACACGTGTGTGAAACTCTCTTCTCTATTGCAATTTTCCCTTGCATTTAGACCTATAAGTCATATGATGTTAGTATTTTACTTAAATAGAAATGATACGTGAAATAATATCAAACAATTATGATATGTGAAATAATATCAAACGATCTTTTTTAAAATGCGTTCAAATCTTCTGTATCTAAAATTTTATGTGGTTTTTCAACCTCTTATTTAAAATTCTAATATCTCTCCACCTACTTAACCAGATCTAACAAAATTAACTTTAAATAAAGAGAAGAAAAAAAATGAACAAGAAAATCAAAGAGAACAAAAAGCAGCCCACCGTACCCTCCCCGTCCCTCCCCCGCTGACCACCGCCACCAACCACAACCCCCTACCTTAGGTTTTTTTTTTTTTTTCAAAATTTTCATTGTTTTTCAGACGAGATAACGATGTTTAACTCAAGTTAGTAGTGAACACGTATTACAATTTGAAAAAGACCACATAAAATTTTGAGTGCAGAAGATTTGACGTGGATCCAACTACCCTATCATATCTTTTGTCCCTCTATAATTGCTTTGGCGGTGGCTCCAAGAATCCTTGAAAAGTATATGCATGTGTGTATGATACGTGTGAAATGAAAAGCTAATAGGTGTAACGTGTGAGTGATGATAATTGATAAGTTTACGAATTTCCCATATTTTATGTGTGATAAGGATAATGAGGAATCACACTGACTCAAACACCGTCTATTTCCCCAAACGGCAATGTTGTTGACTGTCCGGTAGTCGTTTGTGGATGCCAAATACTAGTTTGCAACATTTTTTCAACAAGTTCATCTTTTAACCAATAGAGAAGGGGTTGGAATTTAGGATATAAAAAATAAATAAATTATAAGAAAAAGTCATGACAACAATCTGATTCTAATCATTCACAAAAGTCGAAGAAACTAAAAGCTCGTTTGGATGTGCTTTTAAAATGACTAAAAGCGTTTTTAGAAAAAATCTTTTTGGGTTCCAAAAGCACTTGAAAGTGCTTTATGCAAGAAGCACTAATTATGTGCTTCCTCCAGAAAGCACTTTAAGTGTTTTTCCAGGATTTACTTGCATTTTTATCAAGGATTGGTTCTAAAAACATTTTCACCAAAAGCGTTTTCAATCATTTTAAAAGTACATCCAAACGAGTTCTAAATAAACGAGCACATAACAAATTTAAGTTTTCCCACTTTACTAAAATTTACCTGTACCAGTATATGCATTGTCTACAAGATTTTTTTTTTAGCGCAATGATAAATGGTATTGGACTTCTTATTTTGTTGTAGTTGTGAGAATCAATACGCTTGTTAATTTTGCATCGAGCTAAATGATTATTAAATACTTACGGATAAATTATGATTTTGGTCTTTAATATTCAATTGCCTTTATTTAACCCTCGTAATTGCTGCATTATAAGAACAAAAATGTGGAAATCATTTCCTGAAACATTTTTTTTAATAAACGATATTATTTATAGTAAAAGGTAAAGTGGGCTTAGCTGCCTCACAATGAGCTAGCAATAATGTGGTTTAAATTCGCCCTTGGCGAGAATCGTATAAAACCTTTCACTTACAAGTGAAGAGGAGTATCACTATATTGTAGTAGTAAGTGACATTTTCCTGAAAATTGTTAAACTGTGAAGAGGAGTATCACTAGACCGTAGTAGTAAATGACATTTCCCGAAA
This sequence comes from Cotoneaster glaucophyllus, assembly GCA_036320875.1. Taxonomy (NCBI): domain Eukaryota; kingdom Viridiplantae; phylum Streptophyta; class Magnoliopsida; order Rosales; family Rosaceae; genus Cotoneaster; species Cotoneaster glaucophyllus. The sequence continues at coordinate 24,253,095 of CM070070.1, read as the reverse complement.
CACATTAATTATTGGCTGATATGTGAGGGTAAACTTGACTTTTTGAAGTAAAAACACCCATAGGAGTAAACCATAAATGTAAAATCACCAGTAATTTATATTTAACAAGCATAAATAACAAAACAGAAAAGGTTTAACAATTTTCAGGAAAATGAGCAAATTTATATCAAAAGATAAAAAGCATATCTGATGTGGCGCTACCTTAACCGTCAAACCATGATTCAACGGTCCTGATCGGTTTAAACTAGGGCTTTACCCGGTTGAAGATTATCCGGGTCCCGGGTCAAATGTACAATCGTCCATCACAAAAGGTCCCACTCCAGTAGACGCCTGTTTTGACGCATCTGGACGCATAATTCACCGCTACCGCTAACAAACGCCGTTTGGTTTTACACAGTGATGTAACTGGTGGAGGTCTTTTCTGAGTAACTCCGTCTCTTTAAACAGACTCCGTTATCTCTCCCCCCCCCCCCTCTCTCTCTGCCCCTTTCCTTCTCACTCCTTCTCTCTTTTCTCCAAAACTGGGGCTTTGATTGCAGTTCTCTCTGTAGCTGTTGCTTAAGAGGCCTTCCTTTATAGGTAACCTAACGAATATCTCTTTGATTTTGTCTTTTTTTATTTTTGGAATTTTTTTTCTAGGGCTAGGGATTTTTTTGCCTGATTTTATCCGTTGGGATATTTTATTCCGATTGACATTTTTGGTACATTTTATGAGATACTTGGGTTTGCTGTGTTTCTGGGTCGCCTTGTTTGGTTGCTGAGAAAGTGTAGGAAAATAAAATATTACTAAAAATTGGATCTTGGAAAATAATTGATTTGGATATTGGGGATTTTGAGCTCTGATGCAGCTGAGATGTGTGGCTTTGTGAAAGTAATGGAATTTATTGAGCAGGGATAAGAGAAATTTTAGGCTTAAATCATGTTTAATTTTATTTTCCTCTCGGTTTTCTCAGAAACCAAACAAGGGATAAGCTGTTCTGAAGTTCATTCTTGCATATAATGGTATTAATTTTATGAGTAGTAGTCCTGATTGATTTGCGCTGTTATGATATGGATTTCAGGTTGTTTTTGTTTTGAGAACAATAATTGTAGTTCAATGCGACATGGATTGATTGCTGCAAAAATTTGGAAGATCTATTTGTGGGTGTGAATCTTAAGGATTAGTTTAATTTGTGGAATTTGTGATGGATTTGTTGGCTCATTTATATATGCTGAGATGTTTGTGAGGTGATTCTATTTGAAAAGCGGGTTTAGAGATTGAAACCCAGAAGCAGGAGAGAAGGGAAAGGTTGTGGGAAATCATGGGGGAAGCTCTTCTCACTACCCTGTCCATAGAGAATTCTCATTTGTCTACATTATTGTCTATGGATTCGGGTTCTGTGTCGCATGATGAATTGGAAAGAGAGATGAATCGAACTTTCATACTTTCTCGTCCTCCTGATATCAATCTCCCGCTACTGTCTGAGCCTAGCCCACCTCCCCAAACTTGGAATGATTCATGTGACATCTTAGATGTAGGCCTTGGGTCTCAAGTTTATGAGGCCGAGGCGACAATCACTCTCCCCAAAGTTGCAAGGAAATGCAACAAGAGGCTTGATAGCGTTTGGGGTGCATGGTTTTTCTTCAGCTTCTACTTCAAGCCTGTCTTGAATGAGAAGTCCAAGTGTAAGATCATTCGGGACAGTAATGGGGTCTCTGGGTACGACAAGACAGACTTGCAGTTAGATGCTTTCTTGGTTCAGCATGATATGGAGAACATGTATATGTGGGTTTTCAAGGATAGGCCTGAAAATGCTTTGGGGAAGATGCAGCTGAGGAGCTTCATGAATGGGCATTCTCGCCAAGGAGAACGCCCATTCCCATTTAGTGCGGACAGGGGCTTTGTTCGGTCTCATCGTATGCAGAGGAAGCACTACAGGGGTCTTTCTAACCCACAGTGTGTTCATGGGATAGAAGTTGTTCGGTCACCCAACCTCATGTGTCTTGATGACGAAGAGAGGAAGAGGTGGGCAGAGCTTACAGGCCGAGATATAAATTTCTCAATCCCACTTGAAGCAAGTGACTTTGGTACCTGGAGGAACCTTCAGAACACAGATTTGGAGCTGGAACGGCCTGCCCCTCAAAAGAACAATGGAAATTCACAACCAAGAAAATTGCTTGATGGTACGGGTTTAAATTTGTCAACTCAGCCATCAGAGCATGTCAACAACGAGGGGATGGACCTGTCACCGGTCTGCAACAAGCGGAAGAAGGACCTTTTCCCCCATGGGAATGACAATGACTGTTTACCTAATAACTCACATTTCGACAGAGCTGGCACAGTCCACCCAGTTGAGTCACATTGGTTTAATGAGTTCAGTGGGGTGATGAAGAAAGCATCCGGCCCTGTTACAGCTGCAAAAACAATTTATGAGGATGAGGAAGGGTTTTTGATCATTGTCAGCTTGCCATTTGTAGATCTTCTGAGGGTAAAAGTTACTTGGAGGAATACTCCCTCACGTGGGATTGTAAAGATATCTTGCGTGAGTACAGCTTGTTTGCCATCCATTAAGAGACGTGATAGAACATTTCAGCTAACAGATCCAACACCGGAGCACTGCCCTTGTGGGGAATTTGTGAGGGAAATTGAGCTTCCTACCCGCATTCCTGAAGATGCTAAACTGGAAGCGTACTGCGATGAGACAGGTACAATGCTCGAGATTATGGTGCCCAAACGTCGAGTCGGACCAGAAGAACACGAGGTCCGTGTGTGCCTTCGCCCCTCTCCCTGGAACGAAAGAGAGCATCTGTTGACCTGATGCAGGCATTCAGATGACAGATGCAAGAAACATTTTTTACTGTTTCATTGTTTATTTTAACTTGATTCCACCGAGGAAATCTATTGAATGAAATCTGATTTTTTTTTTCTTCACCCCTTTAGGTATTTAAACCCCCACCCTAAGAAAAAAAAGAGAAAAAAGATAGCAGCCTTGCCCTTTTCCTTTTTCTTTTCATACAATATATCAGATTGATATGTTGATTTATAGATGGTAATGGTATGGTAAGACTGCTCTGTATCTTATGCTTTATTTGGCCATATGCCTTTTGCTTGTTCTAGCTTTGCACTACAAATCTCGGTGCATAGCGGTTTCGGGAGTTCGACATTATTATCAAGTTTGCATTCCCATGTTATGCTTTGGATTGAAGGTTCTTTGTATAAAGGAAATAACTTATGTACCCTAATTTCTTCTCTATGAAACTTCATTGTTTTCGATCGGATTTTCGATTAGGTTTTACGAGCAGGTTGGATTTGATTTCAAAGATAAAACACCAGGGAACTCCACCATTGTTGCTCTGAAAACAGACTCAGCAGCAAATTAGGAAACATGAACATCAAACTCGAAAATCCGGAAAACTCATCAAACTTACCGATCTAATCCAACAAATGCATCTTCTGCAGCTTGCTAATTCGTGTGCGTGCTCCACCAACCTCGCGCGCAGATGGCAGTTTCATGAATCTTGTGCTTACCCAAGTAGCTAACATGAATCTTGTGGCCACCAAACTCTTTCTTGCAGGACAAGTTCCGAAATCAAGCACTGCAGATCATGTTCTTTGATTCAAAATCGATGTACCAGATTATCCGAACAATTTCTTATACTCTTTGAGTCTGAATCTGCATCTTGAGCTAGGAGCATGAGCAGTGCAAAAACAAGGCACCATGCCACCAAACTCTCGGCACCATGTAACCGTCCTTGCATGCCTATTAGTGTCAAGTATTTGACGATCTAAGCGAACATTTTAACGCTCAACCCCAACTGATGTACCGTACGAGAGACTACCTTGTTCGACACACGCAACCATCCGTTTTTCTCCTGTAGGACACGACCTTTGGCAAATGGCGTAGTGGACTTGCATGGAATGTGAGTTCTCCTTGAATTTTAGGTTTCCTTGAACCATTAACTGATAGAACATGATATGTTTTCGGCGTGAAAGAAAGAAGATCCTCCACTTCCATTGAGATGACAAACGAGATATATTGACATATTCTCGGTCTACAAATTCAAAGCCAATCTCCATTGTTTTGAAGATAAATTGGGACATCCAAAGGAGGTATAATAATCTAGCGGTATACAATTTAGCAAACACGTGAAAGTTTCCAATAACAATAAAGTGATGCCCACATTGCAAGGTCTTTCTATTTCCCACCACACTTTGTATGCTAGGTGCTTGCCAAAAAAGCGGGATTTTTGCAAAGTGCTTGTGGCTTACATGATTAATTCGTTTTTTTTTTTCTTTTTCTTTTTTATTATAGTTAAATTCATATTTTCAGTAACGCTTCAAAACAGGTGCTAGCGAAAAGACAAATAATTATAAGGTGTTTTGTGGCTCAGGTGACTACTTGTCTCGTTAAGTTTTTTTTGTTAAATTTCTCTTTTTAAGTGACGCTTTAAAATAGGTGTTAGTGAAAAGAGAGATTTTTATAAGGCGTCTAGCAGCTCACGTGATTAACGTGTGCCTCAAACTTTTATTTTGTTGATTTTCTCCTTTTTAATAACGTTTAAAATGAGTGCTAGCGCAAAGATAGGCTTTAAAAGCTTGTGGCTCACGTGTTTCTTGAGGTTTCAATAACGCTTTCAAAACAGGTACTAGAGAAAAGACAGACGTTTACAAAGCGCTTGACTCACGTGATAAAATTGTTTCTCGAAATTTTTTTTTGTTAAATTTCTTGTTTTCAGTAACACTTTAAAATAGGTACTAGCGACAAGACAGAGGTTTACAAGACGCTTGTGGCTCACGTGATTAACTTGTCCCTTAAATTTCTTTTTGTTGAAACCCTCTTTTTAATAACACTTACAATAAGTGCAACGAAAAGATAAAATAAACTTTTAGAAAACCCTTGTAGTTCACGCGATTAAACTTATCTCTCGAGGTTATTTTGTTGAACTCCTCTTTTTTTTAATAACGCTTAAAATTGATCCTTAGTCACTAGTGGAAAAAATATCATTAGGATCCAAACTAGATTTAGTTTTTAAAATTTGCTTAATATCGAGTTCTTTTTTAGGACTTTGCTTGGCACTCAAGTTTGGTAACACAAACTGTCAACAATTATATGTAACAATTCTAGTATTAAATTTACAAACTAAAAATAATATAAAAGTAATTCGAACTTAAAAGAATTTTGTTTTTATGTTATAAAAGCACTAAACAAATTGTAAATTATAAATTAATGATTTACAAGTTGGGGTGGCGGGAGTGGCATCGGCATAAGTGTTAAATTTTCCTCTTTTTTTATCTTTTTTTTTTTTTAGAAAAAAGTTAAAATTATCGGTCGGTTTGATTCCAAAAACAAAGTTGAACACTAACTCTAATCTCTATATATATCATATCCCCCCTCCTCCTTTCTCTATTAAAATCCAACCCAAAATATTCTCTCTCTCTCTCTGCGTTTTCCATGGCTACGGCTCCTTCTTCCCAGGCCAGCCTCCTCCTCCAAAAGCAACTCAAAGGTTGCACCTTTAATCTCAATCCATGATTCCATGTATCTATCTCTTCTCGTTTTTGGAGATTTGTTTTTCTTGATTAAATTTTTGAACTCTTTTTTTTTTTTGGGTTCTGATGAATTTTCCTGCAGATCTCTGCAAACACCCAGTTGATGGATTCTCGGCCGGTTTGGTGAACGAAGACAACATCTTCGAATGGAACGTCACGATTATTGGCCCACCCGACACTCTCTAGTATGTAATGCGATGTCTTTCCCGTTCTTTAAAACATGGTTTTGCTCGAAATTTAGTTTCTGTGCTTCTTGTTTTGGTGCATGTGTGTGTTCTTTTAACAGGTTGATTTTCTTTTGATATGACCATAAGGGTTTGTTTGAATTCATGTGTTTCGTTTTGGGTTCGGAGTATTTGATGGAATTTGTCACAAAGTTCATATCTTTTGCGGTGATGATTAGTTTTCGGTCTTCCCTAAAGCATGAAAAATTTGACTTGAAAATAATTGGATTAAGTGTTGTTAAATTTTTCGGTGTTTTGCAGATGTTACTAGAAGCTAATTTAATGCATTCTTTAGATTGTGAAGACGAAAAAGGGTTTCGGATGTTTATTTGATTTGGACACGATTGGATTCAGTTTCCTTTGATTTTTTGGTGTTCGTCAGATGTTACTAGAAGCTAATTTATTGCATTCTTTTGATAGTGAAGACAGGAAACCCATATGTTTTTTGTTTGGGAACCGAATTTTTTAAATGACCTAGTTCATTATAATTTATTTGTTGTAGTGAGGGTGGTTTCTTTAATGCCATCATGAGTTTCCCCGAGGATTATCCGTGCAACCCTCCTATAGTGAGATTTACCTCAGAGATGTGGCACCCCAATGGTAACAACCGTCTTCTGTATATTGTTTCTAAAGTAACTTGTGCATATTGCTTTTCCGCCTCTAGTTCATCGTGATCAAGCTTCCATGTCTTTTGCAGTTTACGCTGATGGAAAGGTTTGTGTTTCAATTCTTCATCCCCCTGGTGACGATCCAAATGGCTACGAGCTTGCAACTGAGCGCTGGAATCCAGTCCATACAGTATGTACTTATTTGTCAATATTGGCTCTTCCATTTATCTATGTTTTATGTGCACCATTTGGAATAAAAATCTTGTTACTTTCCAGCTTTTGTGGTTTCACTTGTTTAGTTGTAGCCATAATCCTAGGGGTGCAGTGTTGGATTGAAAGTTGTAACTGTATTACCATTGTGTGGTTATAAGTAGTGGATCAATTCTTTAGCGGATTTTGCAGTGTGGTTTCCCCTTTCTTTTTCAAGTTATAAGAATGAAATATTAGAAGGTTGCAAGTGTTTCTGGATAAAGATTCAAAAGTTGGAGAGTTACACATACGTAACTGGTTGAGTTTGTGTGTCATTAATACACTGATTATCTGATGGTAGTTATAATTGGCAGTGCAACTTGGTGGTGGCCAACTGTAAGGATTGAAATGAGATCATCGCAGGACTGAATTGTACAATAGCCCTGTGGATCTCATCCTAAGCCCGTATTGAGGTGCTTGTTCCTAAACCCTAGCACAACTCTAGTTTAGACAAAGATTGCTTGAGTTGGGTTCAGGTTTATTATTGTATTGTGCTGTACAATTTTTTACCTGCATGATGTATTGGAAACTAGTGCATTGTTCGATCGGAGAAGTCCCTAATCATTAGTCATTATTGTATGTGCTAGTACCATGAACCTCATGTTAGTTTGCTTCCTCTTCCTTTGTCTTGAGGAGGAACTTTAGACAAGCTTGCAGTAAAGTCACAGAATCTTGAGAGTTAATGATATAGTACATATCTGAGCTTTCTGTAGGTTTCAATCGGGACTGCTCTAGTGAAGAGAGTATAAGAGATCACAAAGAGGGAATGGGGAATCTGGATTGCTATGGTAGTTGAATTTTCCAACATTGAACCTGTGATTTAACAACCTTCAAGTGGCTTCTACGTAGTGGTTTAGGTGCTTATGGAAAAGTTGGCACTGGTGTCGGGAACAACTCCAACTTTTACAAGGCAATGGAATCAGTTGTTTGAAAAGTGGGCTTGTTGCAAGTTGAAGATCTGTGACACTGACTTCGGAATGGTTGTAGGAAACCACCGGTTTTACTTTTATTGTTGGAAAAGTAATGGCGAAGTTGTGCCTTAAATATAGGGTACATACTGAAAGTTCTGGTGAACTCGTAAAACGTTTGTTTGTATGTGACTCTGAGGGATGTCTTTAACTGGTTACTGGAGACAGTTCTGGATGTGCTGTAGTATCAAATGTACACTGATTGTTGATTCCTTCTGGTTTACACACACAGACCCAAAGTACCAGGCATTTTGTTTAATTTTATATGGATCCACATACTATTATATGAACGCAGTTACCGTGTTCATATTGTTGAGGATATACTAACGAATTTGTTGTTATTCTGCAGGTTGAGAGCATTCTTTTGAGTATAATCTCAATGCTTTCAAGCCCTAATGATGAATCTCCTGCGAATGTCGATGCTGCGGTATGTTTTTTTTTCCTTTATTTGTTGATTTCATTATCAGTTCTTTTGAGTATTATTTGTTTGACACTACTTTGGATTGGATGTTGGAGTTCAATGTTCGCATATAGAACTACATGGTATAAATGCTTCGATTCTGGTAGTACTTGCTGATAAGTTATCTTCTGGGGATCTTGAATAATTCATAAAGCCACGGCTCCTTAATTGAAGGAAGAAAAAAAAATGATTGAGGACTATGCTTTACATTGTACAGCCCTTGTTAGTCCACTTAGTTTTCTTAAAAGTAACATCTAAGCTCACAAGTAAGACATGGTTTTCTTCCCGGTAAAACACATTGGACAGAAACATAGTGTAAGCAGCTTTTATGTTTTGAATATTAAACGAGGAAACAAACGGTGTCAGTTCAACTGGCTCACCAGTGATTCACTTGAATGGCTTATCTTATTTTCTTACTTACCTTGTGGTATCTTTCTAATCCGCTGACATATGTTGTTACTCGTGTGTGTTTCCAGAAACAATGGAGAGAGAGTAGGGACGAGTTCAGGAAGAAAGTAGGGCGGTGTGTCAGAAAGTCTCAAGAAATGTTATGAGTCCATTGCATAAAACTAGCTAGATATCGCGCGACCAGAGATACTTGTGTTTTGTTCTGTTTGAGGAAACGGGGCTGTTTGCGAAAAGATTCTGCTTGCGTTTGATGAAACTGCTGTTGCTAGTAACAGGGTTCAGGTTTTGAGGGTCTGTTTTTGTTTGCAATGTCTCAAACTGCAAAATTGTTTTTGCTTTTTGTTTGTGTTTCGGAGGAAGTCTCAAACTGTTTGTTTACTTTACATTTTCATATTTTCTCGGTAGTGAAAAAAAGTCACTTGGTTTGGAAAGTCAAAAATCATGATTGAATGAACAAGTTTTAACTGTTTTTAATGTATGTTTTGGAACCCCGCCAACTTTTACGATAAAAGTACTTATCACTGTGACATTTCGTGCCAATTAAACGCCATGTAAAGCGAAACTTACACGATGTGTTATCGCACGGGTTGCTCTTAGGGATGGGACAGTTTGAAGACAAGATAGGAATCCCTTGTGTTTTCCACATCGCAAAACACAATCAACGTCATGAATACACAAATTATTAACGAGATAAAAAGGAAGAGAAAATTATTGTATTGAGAGCTAACAAAAGTTGAAGGTACACAAAACTTCCGGCTTATATCCGTCTTCAGGTATACTAACAGAATTCAAACACTACGTTGTATGATCCATGTTTTCCTTTGGGGTGCCATATGGTCTCTCCATTAACACATACACAACTCAGTTTTTCAGTTGCCCTCGTATTTTGGGTCGGCCGTCACGTAATGATAAGCGATCACTAGAAAAAATATGAACATGCCAAGGAAGTTGGCAACAATCCCCAGCCCTACATCATCAATCATCTGTTGGAAGACAAACAGAATATGACATGAATTAGTATTACACTACTAAATATCATATTCAATCTGCGCAACGCACATTCTCATGCTTCACAGCACAATCTATATTACACACACAGACACGCGCATATCAAATAGTCTATGGATCTTCGATTCAAAATTTCAAACAGCGTCAAGTTCAAAATTCAGAGTAGTCAATTGAGGAAATATAGAACCGGATGAATTGGTTCGCCAGAAATACAAACGCGAGGTCATGAATGCGTGCGCGCGCGTGTGTGTGTGTACATCTTTTAGGCATGATCAGATATCGATTTTCAAGTAAGTAATCTCCAAACAAATTTATAGCATATCCACATAAATCTTGATAGGGTACAAAAGGCACTTTGGTTAACAGCAAACATCAAACCACGAGCAGAAGCATCTTTAATCATCGGGAATATACTCCTCAATCGGGTCTCTTCTGTGAGAATAAATTCAATCATATCATGTCCAGTATTGTGGATTCTACTTAACTGACTCTGACCACAAAACCTTTGATGCCTAGTTCAAGAAACGGAACATATAATCCGCTTTCCGGTATCTTGAGTAGTCTTATTTACTAATCAAAGAAATATAGCATACACAACAATTACACGGCTTTTTCAAAACAAAAAAAGTGATGCAGATGCAGTACACGAAAAGACAGAGCAGAAACACAGTGATTGTGTACATACTAAGTCACACCTAACATTATCCGACTAGTTTTGTATATTGCCTGTTAATAAAACCTCACCAGTGAAAATAGGCATCTTCAATCATTTAATACGAACGTATCATTATTGTATCAAGAAAGAGACATTCTACTCCCATCCTCGGTGAATATTCCCGCTATATTTTCCCTTTTAAAGAGCATCAACAAATCTAAACGACATTCTACTCCCATCCTCTCGATTCCCGCTATCTATTCCCTTTTAACAAGCATCATCAAATCTAAGAGACATTCTACTCCATCCTCGGTGAATATTTCCGCTATCTTTTCCCTTTTAACAAGCATCAACAAATCTAAGAGGTATTCTGCTCTCATCCTCGGTGAATATTCCCGCCATCTTTGTAGATGAAGCTAAAGCATATTTCAATGTAACGTTATCCATATTCCAATAATTTGGCAACCACAATCTTATATCAAACATTTTATCTTAAATTTCCTTAAACTATATGTACTTGTTTACGTTTGAAGATGAAACTGCTATTCTCCGAACCTCGAAAGTACATGAATCACAGAGAGTTATGTCACTTGTCAGTAGTAATTAGCAATGTCTTTGTCCAATTTTTCTACCCAGAATCCAAAACCCTTCATAGAGGAAAAACAAAAATTAAAAACAGAAATTGGGAAATGCATAAAGGGGGAACGATCGCAGTGGGATTCGAACCCACGACCTTTAGATCCGGAGTCTAATGCGATATCCACTCCGTTATGCGATCGTCATGTATCATTCAGCTCAAAACAAACAATTTCAACCTTGCAAATGTAGTTTTCCTCACGCAGAAAAACAAATTGGAAAAAAAAAAAAAAAAAAAAAAAAACCAAATTTCTAGGGTTTTACACTGACAATCATGTTCGAGAAATCGAGATCCCATAAACATGTTCGAAAAATCATAAAAGTGGAAACTTTTCAGAAACATGAGAGAGAGTACCTTCGGTGGTGAAGATCGAACGCGAAAACGGCAGATGCAGCGAACAGATCTTCAATGTCAGAGAGCTCTGAACTGTAGCCGAAACGAAACGAAACGCGAGTGAAGTGGAGAAGAAGAACCGCGTTTTTATTCGCCTTTTCGCTCCGGCCCGAAAGAAAAAAACAAGTCAACGTTCGGGTCGAATAGTTTGGGCCAATTATGTAACGGAGTTATGGGGCTCGCCTAACTTCGATGTCATTGGTCTACTACACTCCATGTGGAATGATGCCGTCTGTTCTGGATTTGGAATCATCCGGATTCTCTTTGTGAGAATCTTAGAGATTCTCATATCATATTCGTTCATTATATATTTATTGCTCCTTGCATAAACGCTAAACAGCTGGTTACCGTCCTAATTAATCACTATGCGTTTGAAAATAAAGAAATGATGCATACACCTGCTTAGGCGCCTGCCTAGAGCGCCTAGGTGCTCGCCTAGCCCGTTCAGACCCGCCTAGGCATCCCCTTCCTAGGTCGTGACTCGCAACTCTCGTTTAGATAAAAAAATAAGTAACTTTCATTTTACATTTTAATTATTCAATAAATTGTAAGATACTTGTTGAATACTTAGATTGACACATATTATATGTTTATTTCTCATGTTTTCATTATGTTATAATACTTTATAATATATATGCCATTATATTTTGCAACTTATGTATCCCAATGCAATTATGTATTTTTAAGTATACGAAGACATTTATTTATACGATATATAATATATTTTATTTAAATCTGTTTAGTCCGTCTTGTCTCCGCCTAGCGTTTTTTAAAACCTTGCATATATCATACAGCAAAAAATCATTTTGAATTTTTTTATTTAAAATTAAACACAATCGGTACCTAATAAAAACTTACCGCATGATATACGATAAACGGATATAATGTGAGAATCTTATCCAGAGTATAATCATTCGTCTGTTCTAATGTTCTATTGGCTTTGGCTCAATAAAAAGGTGAAACAAATGAATGAAGAAAATTAACATAAAAAAAAAACAACAACAAAATGAAACAAATAGAATGTGAGAATCTTATCCAGAGTATGCTCATCCGTCTATTCTAATGTTCTATTGGCATTGGCTCGATAAAAAGGTGAAACAAATGAATGAAGAAAATTAACATCAAAAAACAACAACAACAAAATGGAAGTGTGGCTGCTGGGATTCGAGCCCAGGTCTCCACGGCCACAACGTGGAATTCTTACCACTAAACTACAGCCACTTGGTTGTCTGTTTCTGAAAAACAAATCTATTTATACAATAGCTGACGCAGCGGAAGAGGCGGGTGCATGTCCACGATTTTTCCCTGTACGTCACCTTGACCCTCACAATTTTTATCTCTATCTGACGTGGCATTATAAATTCTTACGAATATATTTAGTATTGGTCGTGCGATGAAGAAGTCAAAATAATCAAGCGTTGGATCTGACGCAGCGGATAACTCTGCTGAGTGGACGTCCACGGACTTTCCCTGTACGTTACCTTGACCCTTACAATTTTATCCCTATCTGACGTGGCATATTATATTCTTACTCTCACTGTGCTTCTGGCTAGTGGCTACCTCATCAAAAAGAGCAGTAATCCCATGTTTTATACACCACCAACACTCAACAACTCCTCCCAATTATGAATTAACAATTTTATTAAAATACTAAGCCAATAGATAGTAACAAAAATCAGTAAAAATATAGAAAACTTTAACGAAAAGCTCTCTGTACTGTTCATTTTAACGAAAAATCATATTTTTACACTAAAAAGTCAATCCTGGTACTATTTAATTTGCCCTTCATTTTGTCTTTATCGTTAAAACTTGAGCAACCTACCGCACCAGCCAAAGCTTCGTGGGAAATTGCAATTGACAAGTTGGCAGATGCCACTCGCATCAGTATTGAGCAAAGCAACCAGAACCTGCAAAAGATACAGCAGACAATGAATCAATGGGACGAACACGAGGAAGACGAGTTTCCTTGTCAACAAATTGATGTGCCACAAGATTCAGAGGAATGGTGTGTAATTCAAACACCCCAATATGCAGAGAGTTATGATAACATGCTGGAGAACACTAAAATTGAAGAGCCAATTGCACGTAGTTTTCAAACCATTTTCATTAGTTTTCCTAAAAATATAAGTGTTGTGTAATTTCGTTTAGAATATCAGTCTACAATCATATGTTTGTTTTCGTTCATGGTTCGACAGAAGATAGATTAGCTCAACTTGATCCTGAGAAGCTCCTCCACTTAGCCTTCCAAAGGCCTGAGAGTTGGCTGATGAGATGCAAGTCACAGACTCACATACGTATGCGGTGGCGGTTTTGGCCATGTGCAATAAGTGTCTTTGGACAGGGCTCTAAACCGTAAAAGGCTCCTAAAAGATGGTATCATCTACATATATACCAATTTGGTTTGTGGCAAAAAAAATTTCATCTTTGAAATTTTTTCTAAATTATGTGTGTGCATAAGATAAATATGGCCTGATGTGCATAAGAGGAATCACATTCATGTTTTTAGTTTGGTTCTGACAGCTTTGGTATAAATTGTGTTTTTATTTATTTTTTCATGATTTTATTAATTTGAGTTACAACTCACAAGTAATATTACTCATTTAGATCTCTTATTAATAAAACCATGGACATATACATTAGGTTTGTAGCAAGAGTCCTTTTTTGGGTCAATTTTGTAGCAAGAGTCCTTATACAAGCCCTATTTACTATCTTACGCACAGAGCTCCTAAAATCTCAAAGTCAACCCTGTATGTATGTAGCATTTTTCAAATTTTAGAAAGCAATATATAAAGGAAGATTATATTCACACGCCTAAAATTACTTCTTCCACACCTTTTTAATTTTTTAATATTTTTTTATCAAGTGATAGTGGTGTGTAGAATATTAAAAAATTAAAAGGGTGTGGGAGAAGTAAATTGAGGTGTGTGAATATAATATTTCTATCTAAAATGATAATCTACAAAATACAACTATTATTAATGTGGCAACCCGTCCCTAACCTTACGATTTTATTAATTTTAAATGAGTGAATTGACGAAAATGCCTTAAAGGCGAGATCGTTGACTTTTTACAAAATTATCCAGTGACCCTCCTTAGCGTATTTCGACGCCCTGATTCCAAATTCGCACTCTATTTTCCCAAATTTAATTGTTTTAGTAGAGTTTTACTAATGGGTCCTAATATTATGCTTAGGTGCGATTATTATCGGTGACTTCGGCTATTCTAGTTCGAATGGGTTTGACTTGACGACATGATCTGTGAGTGGGTCTTTTCTTTTATATAGTATATACATATATTGGTTAGTTTCCACATATATACTTATTAATGAATTTTCTAAGTGATTTCCATAATTACATTAACGTTTATACGAAATGTCTTATTGCTGGGAAATTATGAGATAATCCTACGGGATGCACAGGTAAGCTTAATATAAGGAGATGCCTTAATTATATTTATGGCCATGATTAATGTTTATGGAATAGTATTATGTCGACGTAAATAATTGATTTACCAATGTATGACTTTAGTTATGTTATATGCTCATCGTTTGTTGCACCGGTGTTAGTACTCATCTGGGGCAGGCCAGTCTTTCACGTGTATGTGCACATCGCACCGTACGCTCACTTTGGATCCATTGTAGGTGTCAGTCATGTCCTAGATTGCTATAGGCAATTAGGACTTGTATGTGTTGTGCATAGCGGCAGTCTTCACGTGATTGTAGTACTAGAACACATATCATTGTTACATCCAGTCATGTTCATGTCAGAATACCTCTACATGAACTTGTGTGTCAGCATGTGTCGATGAGCACTTGTTATGATATGTTTACTTATGCGAGATTATGTGATTACGGACGTTATGCGTACTTACGAAATATTGTGCCGTATAGAATTCTTGAGATATTGCAGGCTACGGTAAGTATTTTCATACTATACGTAGTAGGTATATTTTGGAAACTATACTTGTTTTAAGGCGAGGGGTTATAATGTTTTCAAAAAGGATTTTTTATAAAACTTTATTTTTCAGGCCCACTCACCCTTGTTTTTCTCCCCTTCAGGTTTTAGTAGTTGAACTTTTGTATCGATGAGGATTCTTGGCAAATCTCGGTATAGGTGGCTACCTTTGAGGGTATAATCCTTATCCGATCTTACTGTACTTTACTTATGCTCTGTCGTTAAGTGTGAAATAGGTTTATTCCCGCTCACAAACGCACTCTTAAAATTAGGCACTTTTATGTTTAAATTTATTCACATATTTCACTACACTACACTTTATGGCTTCGTCACATTCCAAGTGTCGGCCAGTACAGCTCGATTCGGAGTCCAAGTGGACATTCCGGGTTGGGGTGTCGGTTAAAGTAAAAGTAAAGGCTATCCACACTCATTTTTACCTCTCATATACCTTTTTCAATTTCTAACTATCGGATCGAATAATTGAAGAATATTAGAGGACAAAAATTAATAAGAAGTATGTGGAAAGTAAAAATTAAGTGTGTGTGTGTGTGTGTGTAGCACCACCTAAAAGTAATTCATCGAGTACAAATCTAAGGACAAAACCATAAACATCAAAGTAAAACACTTTTAACAGAAATATAGAATAAGCTTTTTAGTACAAAAATAAAAGCTTGGTTTTTTTTTTTATGCCACTTAGTATTAAGCTTTAATGTTATTTATTTTTACTTGTAAATGAGAAATTTTATATTTGATTCATGGTATTAAGCTTTAATAGGTTACAAGCTCATTGTGAGGCTAAGCACACCGCTACGCTGTAGATAATAATTTTGAAAAAAAAAAATCAATTAAAATCGAAGGATAAAGGGAGAGTCGTTGAATATCTTAATTCATGAAATGGCAGTTACTCATTGGCCCCCTACCTCGTGTATCATGTGACTCGTCACACCTGAACCCAACGTAACTGAAAGAAGTGAAGAGGTTTTCCTTGGAAACATGGAAAGCATCCTACTTCAAGGTGACGTGGCAAGCAGTGGTATCTGCAATCTCCAAAAATCTTCCGAACCACCGCGAATTTCGGGTACCTCTCCAACACAAACAGCATCAACACGTTGTGCATGTATATATGTCTTCGTCTTCGATGCAGTCTAGCAAATTTAAAACTTAGAAACAAAAAAATTTCACGCCTTTGAGGCTCCTTCTTCTTCACCGACATAGAAAAGCTCGAGTCTTTTTCTAAATTTCTGAGGTATTTTACATCGATTTTGACCACCCATTTATTTGTTTTTTCGATTTTTTGACTTGTTGGGGTGAAGAAAATTGTTGGGTTTGTGTGAGATTTGGATTTCAGATCTGGGAATAATAGTTGTGGGGTTTTAGTTTTGGTTGTGCAGAATGCTTTCGATGACTACCTAATTTGATTGCTTTTGAAGCATCCTCTCATATCTCTCTCTCTCTCTCTCTCTCTCTCTCTCTCTAGTTGGTAGAGTTTGGTGCTAAATTGAAATAAATTGTTTTTTGGTAATTAATTCGATTTTTTTTTTTTAAAAAAAAATTTAATTCTATTGCATTCTGTATTTAAATGCCATCCCTCATTTACTCAAACCACACTTGAACTTGTATACAAGCTTAGGGAATTTGGGATTTGCTCTGAAAATTCAGGTGATCTGAGCTTGATTTGTTGTTAAGTTTGTGAATTTTTCTGCTGAATTGTGGTTTTTGGATGTTAAATTTTGCCTCTTAGTTTTGTGTCAAGTTTCGATTTTGTTCTCGATATGTTGGTGTGTTGTGAATTTGATCCGAAATGTGGAAGTTTCGATTGTTTGTGGTGCAGAAGTTTTAACAGATGGCTGCAAATGGGGATCACCAAAGCACTCCAAAGCCACCTCCAAGCCCCTCTCCTTTGAGAAATGCCAAGTTTTTCCAGGTAACATCTCTAGCCAATCGGTTTTTCGTTATTTTCAACTAGTTTAATGAGTTCGGTCTGTTAGTGGTCTGCCGTGCTACAAGCGTGCTGTTTCGCTTCGTGTTTCTGTGGCATTTTGTGTATATTCAAATGTTTATTGATCTGATGGCAGGCCAATATGAGAATTTTGGTTACTGGAGGAGCCGGATTCATCGGGTCTCACCTAGTGGACAAATTGATGGAAAACGAAAAGAATGAGGTGGGATTCTATTGTCCGATATAAAAAGAAATAGAATTTACATTGGCAACAATCCTGAGTGTTTGTGTTTCTCCAACATATTTGATGTGATTAGTTATGGTGCTTTCTTTTCAGGTGATTGTTGCGGATAATTACTTCACTGGCTCAAAGGACAACCTGAAGAAATGGATCGGTCATCCAAGATTTGAACTCATTCGTCATGGTATGTCGTTTAACCTGTCTATTCAGTACGAAGAAAAACAAAATAAAGCTTCTTGTGTGTGCGCGTGTGTATCTGCATGATAGTGTGTAAGAATCAGTGCCCAAATGTCTCATTTTGTAAAGAACGGAACAAACACTAAAGACAATCCTTCACGCAGATGTCACAGAGCCTCTGCTAATTGAGGTTGACCAAATATACCATCTTGCCTGCCCTGCTTCCCCGATCTTCTACAAGTACAATCCTGTAAAGGTGTGTCTATCAGTATTTCGTGTAAATTTGAGGAAAGTGAAAAATCGAACTTTAAGTGCTAATGGGAACTGAGATAATAGTGGAAAATTACCTTCTTGTGTAACAGACAATAAAGACAAATGTGATTGGTACATTGAACATGCTGGGACTTGCCAAGCGAGTCGGAGCAAGGTTTGATTATGTAGTTCTGTCTTCTTAGATTTAGCCATCTTTCTATGTCTTTTTTGTTTCTCATGGTATGAACTTGATTCAGGATTTTGCTTACATCTACTTCGGAGGTGTACGGAGATCCTCTCATTCACCCCCAGACTGAGAGCTATTGGGGAAATGTGAATCCAATTGGTACGGTTTTCATTCTCAAAATTCTATTTTCTCTTCTTCTTCTTTTTTCTGGGCGTTGTCTATTAAAATTCCCTCTCTTTAATTGTAGTCCAAACATTTCAATTGCACCAACTTGTGGCACTTATATTTGGTTTTGTGTTTGAAAACATAAAACAGGAGTTAGGAGTTGCTATGACGAGGGAAAGCGAGTTGCTGAAACTTTGATGTTTGATTATCACAGGCAGCATGGCATAGGTCCCCTTTCCTCTCCTAATTTTCTTCTTTTGATGCTTTCTTTTTGTTTGAATTCTCTGTCGAGACTTGTATTGCTTCAAAAAATTTTACTTTGCTGTTTTGCTAAATTACGTTCCTTCGCAGAGATAAGGATTGCTAGGATCTTCAACACTTATGGACCTCGCATGAATATCGATGATGGTCGTGTTGTCAGCAATTTCATAGCGCAAGCTATCCGGTAAGTTCTACTGAGCATTTAATTTGGTTCTCTACACTTACTAGAGGCACACAACCGGTGGAGTTTCACTGTGCTTGCACTGCCCCATGTAATGCTGAGATATTTGTTGCCTATTTCTGTAGTAACGATCCCTTGACTGTTCAAGCGCCTGGGACTCAAACACGGAGCTTCTGCTACGTGTCTGACATGGTAAGCACGATTTTATAATTTTGCTTAATGTTCGTGCGGACAAATAAACTGTCTTCATCAGGTGTTTATACAAATTAATCCTACATTTTAAATCTGAAGGTCGATGGCCTTATTCGACTTATGCAAGGGGACAACACCGGACCTATCAACATTGGGAATCCAGGTTATTATATGAAGTCTGAGTGCGAATAGGGAGGAAATTTAGCTTTTTAGTATTATTTCATCGATAATATTAACGCATTTCCGTTTTCAGGTGAATTTACAATGCTTGAACTTGCAGAGAATGTCAAGGAGGTAAGTTTTGTATACCTTCTCAAGACCCCGAATGTCTGATTTTTCTCGGACTGCTTATTACCATGAAGTTTATACGGGTAACTAATAATAATTCGATCTTGTGGCTTGCAGCTTATCAATCCCAAGGTAGAGATCATAATGGTCGAAAACACACCTGATGATCCGCGCCAAAGGAAGCCTGACATCTCGAAAGCAAAGGAGCTGCTGGGATGGGAACCAAAGGTTAAGTTGCGCGAAGGTCTTCCCCTCATGGAGGATGATTTCCGCGCAAGGCTTGGCGTCCTCAAAAGTTAGTCGACGATGTAGCATAGAATGCGAGGGTGGTGGCGCATTTTTGTAAACTTGCTTGTCTCCACCGTGTGATACATCTCTATTCCATATGTTTCTCAAGTAGACGAATAAGTGGTTTTGCTATTGTTTTTGTGACTGCTTTACTTGTACCATTGGGGTGATATTTGAGGGTTTTATATCAACAAGATTTACTTTTTCTTAACATTTTGGCTTCAATATTTCTCTGTGATTGGTCCCCCTCTTGTTCCTTCTCCTCCCTCCTACAGAAATAAGGTGGAACTCTGCAGGTTGACGAGGAGAAAATTTTGGATAGGGCTGACGTAATGACATGGCACGGTCGTTCCCAAACATTATGTGAGGTGTCCATGCTACGTCAGCCCTACCTATGAAAGTTATTCTCGTCAACGTGAGCCACAAGTTTCCCCTTTTACTATACAAATTTATTTTTTTCAACTTCAAGAAGACCTAAAAGTTTTTGCACATCTGAATGATAAAACGATCTATGAAACTATATATTTGAACAATGATCTGATCTTACACAAAAAGTTAGTACTTGTATTACCTTGGCAAAAAAAAGTTGCAAAGCAATATGTGATCCCTATACGATTTGTAGGCGAAAAAATGAAAGCATTTCGAGTATGAATCCTTAAGCTTCAACCGCCCGTTTGGCTTGGGGTAGCTTCTCCTTTTTCAGCACCTTTTTAGGTGCTTCCTTCCCGTTTTCTTCTTCTGTTGGGTTTTCAATCCTTGCAAAGATCGGTTTAGGCTGCTCCACGACCTGACCACTCTTTAGCCCGCCCCACTTGGTGTCGCTCTGCGGTACAAAACTACATGTTAGTTCATACTTCATAAAACAAGTGTTTGGAAATCAGACCTACATCCATGTATAGAAGTGTTTGAGAAAGACCCAGGTA
Source organism: Cotoneaster glaucophyllus (assembly GCA_036320875.1). Lineage (NCBI taxonomy): Eukaryota > Viridiplantae > Streptophyta > Magnoliopsida > Rosales > Rosaceae > Cotoneaster > Cotoneaster glaucophyllus. The sequence goes on along the minus strand of CM070070.1, from coordinate 24,232,908 downwards.
GCAGCATCAAACTGATCCTTTGAGTAGCCAAGCTGTCCATATATTCTCCAGCTTAAGCTAGGCGCGACGGGTGATAATGCAATTGCTATAATCCTCATTGCTTCTAGTATTATCACAAGGTCCTGCAACAAAAACTCGAGCTTTCAATAAAAGGCAATTATGTATTGGCCATCAACTACAAAGTTAAACTTTGAATTGGCACACAGATTGACTTAGTCACTCGAGTCCAGCTGATATGTATCATTAGACACCAGTGTACGAGATTCAAGAATTGACCTCCTTTATGGGTTAAATGAGTGGTTGGTTGAACCAAACCAATGTAAATGGTCCATATTGAAGGAAATATGCACACACTAACTCACACAAACAGACAACCCCAAACATTTATCTATGTTACGAGAACCTTTGCGGCAGCTTCAGAAGCAGCACCCCCTTGCTTAAAGAGTGACCATGGTGCACGCTCATCCATGTATAAATTTCCAGTATGGCTGATCTCTAGCACAGCCTCACAAGCTGATGACAGCGAGAGGTCTCCATAGTGAACCCGAGCTTTTTCAACCTATAAAAGTATGGAAAAAGTTGGACACCTAGGTTAAAAGGTTTCAAGCGGTTACGTAAAGGATAGTGATGGTATTGGAAATTTCATGAACATTTTACCAATTTCTCCACTGTGTCCTTGAACGTAGCTCCTTCAACTGCAATACTTGAATCAATGGGCAAAGTTGATTGGCAGTTTTTCTTAAGAAGTCCCAGAGTACGGTTAAGCAGATTTCCTGCAAAGGATAGAAACTTAATTTCTCAAACTATAAAATAGCTAAGACGCTACAAATGACTAACCGAAGAGAATTTAATGACACTGAATAGAGATACCAATTGAATTTGCAAGATGAGCATTGACAATATTGATGAAACGTTCTTCTGAATAGTCCCCATCATTTCCAAATTCCACCTCTCTTAGCAAGAAGTACCTGACCGCATCAGACCCGAATTTCTGAACCAAATCATTTGGTTCAATTGTATTCCCAAGCGACTTCCCCATCTTCATACCATCCTATAATGTTAAAAATAAAAAGCATTGCTGCATGAAATAAAATTACATATATGAGATGAAAATTCAAAATGTACTCACATTCATTAGTCGTCGTTTTAATTTGTATGCAGTACACTGCAACTATGCTTTTAAATGCAGAATTCATGAGTGCAATGGAGTGCATGTAGCTAAGGTTAACAAGTTATAATCAAGAGACCGAACAAAATCCATGATCAACAATTTGGATTACTACTAGTTTTGATATTCTGGCATACGAATGACACCAACATTACAAAAAAGTTCAATTACTCTCAGTTTGTTAACTGAATCTTCTAACTGCAATATATTTCAAGCAAGACCATTATATTGTTACTGTGGAATCTCTCATATTGGACACAGAAGACCCATGTGTCACACAGACATACATGACACCAGTTGTGTGCTTCAGAATGGATTTAACGATAAAGAATTTGATCATATGGTACAGAAACTTGGTGTGCTACACTGTAAATCTCCAGTTGACGTGATCATTACACAAAGATTACAGGGCAATGAATTCAACGAGGATTCCAATACCAATATAAGTTCATCTAATTGTAGAAGAAACCTTAAATATATTAGGCTCAAATACCTTTGTCAAGAATCCATGGCCAAACACCATCTTAGGAAGACCTAGTCCCGCAGACATTAGCATAGCTGGCCAGTAAACTGCATGGAAACGTAAAATATCCTGCAGAAGAATACAAAATATCAACTATAATATTGAATACTATTATTTGAAAGTCAGAAATAAGTATGAACCACTTCTGCTAGTGCTTTTGACAAGAGTCAATGAAAGGACATGAAGCTAGTCAAACAACTGAGAAGCGAGGGAATGTAAAATGAGCATATACATTTTGAATAACATCTTCGGTTATCTCCTCCTCTGCTCAGGAAAACTTAATTTGGTTTATAAGTGAACAGATAATATCACCTCATGCAAACATTTGGAAGTTTGAGACTCATAAGTTTAATTAAATGATGTAAAACTTATTAGGATAGCTGATTAATAGGAGTATACGGGTGAAGAAACAAGTTGATTTACAAAGTACGGTAATCAACGTACCTTGCCAATCAAGTGTAGTGAGGCAGGCCACCCTGATGAAATGGCTCTTTCCAAATCGGGTTGCTCCGTATCCTCTGATAATGCTGATATATAACTGTTTAAATTTTTTTGAAACATATATGTCCAATAAAAAATGTCTAGTGAGCATTCACAAAAAACAACAGAGAAAAACGTAGTAAAGATTCTAAAGAAACATCTAGTAAAACAGGTTGTGCACTAATCTTCTATTTACTAAGAAACAAATAATTCTCCGAGAACTTGATTATTAATCAATGTCAGCCATATGTTGAACGAGTACTCACAGCCTAACAAATACCACGACTATGAGCCATACAAGGGACGGAGGACAGGAGGAAGAAAGAACTTTACCCCAGTAAAGCATCAAACCAAACGTATATTGTTTGCTTGTTGTCATTAGGAACAGGGATGCCCCAATCCACTAATGCTCGAGAAATGGAAAAGTCTCTTAGGCCATTTTTAACCCAACCTTGAACCTTGAGGAAAAGATAAAACATGTTTTAGTTACTTATAGAATTATAGAAAGAGTACCATTATCAGCACTTCAATTTTAGTTTTTCACACTCCCCAATTACTATTAGTCCAAAATAACTGTATACACACTCACAGGATGGAGTGTGAGAAACAAACAAAGAGAAGATGATTGGCAAGGCAGGCAGAAGATATCTGAAATGGCTTGTATGGTGGGTATTAGAATTACATTTGCATTTTCATATCTAAAGTAAATAACTTAAAATTACGTAAATCAATGTACTTTGTTTCTTACCTCATTAAGACGGAATGAAGGCTGTACAAAATTAGGATTTGTTGCCAAAGTTTCTTCCAACGATTTTTGATACTTGGACAATGCAAAGAAGTAATTGTCTTCTTTTCGTGCAACACATGGCTTTAGGTGCGTAGGACAACAGTTGTTCTCAAGTAATTCTTTCTCATCCTGTGCAATATTCATAACAAACGATATCAGATCAATGATTAAGTACAACCGAAGCTACAACTGAAAATACAGGTCAGGAATCAGTAGATATGCAAACAAAGTATTCAAACAGTATATAGCAAACGGAAAGGAACAGCAATCAAGTTTTCACTCATTGAACAATTTGGTCCACTTCTTCAAATTAGCACAAGGATGAATCAACCCAGTTATATCATAAATACAATTAACACAACTAAACCGAAGAAATTTACAATACAGATAAGCTTGGTTGAGTCAATCTGAGTTGAGCGTTAACTAAAACAAAAACGCATAACGAAAACCGGATACAGAAAAAGGCACCTTATACTCTTCACAGTTGACACAATAAAGTCCCTCGTAGTCAGCCCTGTAAATGTCTCCATTGGCAAGAACTCTGGAGTAAAATTCCTTGACAATTGCCTCATGCTTGGGGTCAGTAGTCCGAATGAACTTGTCATACGATATATCTAACTGCAATCACCACAAAAACCCAGAATCAAAAAGTGAAAAAGCACAATAACTTGCACACCAACTAAAAAAAAAAAAAAAATTTCTAACTGCAATCATAAAAAAAGAAAAAAAAGAACGGTAATTTGAACACCAATTCAACAAAGCAGTAAATTTCCAAAGGTGGGTAAGTAAAATTACCTGTTTCCAGAGCGAAATGTAAGATTGTGAAATGAGATCGCAGTGTTGAGCTGGGGTGGAAGCATTGGCAGCGGCGGCGGCAGCAATCTTCTCACCGTGCTCGTCCGTTCCGGTGACGAAGATGACTTTCTTACCCAACAGCCGCTGAAATCGAGCAATGGCGTCGGCGGCGATGGTGGTGTAAGCGCTGCCCAAATGGGGAGGGGCGTTCACGTAATAGAGCGGAGTGGTGAGGACAAAAGGATCACTGCCTCCGGCGGCGGAGGAATCGTCGTGGAGGGGAGCAGCGGAGGCGCGGGTGCAGAACGACGTAGTTTTGGGTCGTCTTCGTTGGAAGCGGAGGTCAGTTCTGAGATGGGCGGTGGCTTTGTAGTAGAGGGAATTTGTGTGGTTTAAGAAGAAGTTTATTCTCGCCGCCGCCGCCATTTTTATGTGAAAAAAGAGGTTCGGAGAGTTTGGTTGGTCAGGTGAGGTGGGCCCGGTTCATCGCCGGAGTTTTTGGGTTTGGAGTTGCACAGTTGTGGTGGATAAGATTGGAGAAAATAAAAAAATTAATCAAACAGATTAATAATTATTAAAATTTTAAATAACCAAGAGGACGCCGTCTGTGGGAATCGAACCCACGACCACGTGGTTAAAAGCCACGCGCTCTACCAGCTGAGCTAAGACGGCTATTACGCTTAAGTGCGGTCTTACATACTAATCCCTAATTGGATGTATTAACATCACTAAAATCATAAAACGGAAAGAGCACAAATTGTTGTTTCAGCACTAATTTCCCGGTAAATTGTACATGTGACCCACTTAGGTTTTGTAATTTTCCAATGACAAATTGATAATTCATTTTACAAAATCACGAGATAAAGTTTTTTGTTTCCTTCTGTTCTTCCCTCTTATCTAAATAAGTTTTCTTTTTCCCTTTTGAGAATAGATTTTCTAATATTTAATCGGCGGTGAAAATATTCAAAATTTTGATAACGAGCATCTATATTGATCAACTGTTTTAACTCGATCCAAAGAAGTGTGTTCAGTCAAGAATTTCCTTTGGCTAATTAAACTAACTTGACTGATTAGCTAATTATAAAATTGTAACGTCGAAGAATTGATGATTAAAGCTTAAACATGAGAACTGAACCAAAATGTTTAAAGTTGAGAATGATTATATTTAATCTGAATATAATTTATTTTATATCAATTGTTACCAGTTGAACCATAGGGATTTTAAGAAATTTCAATTTCATCAGCATCCATACAGGTTATATTTTTACCCAAATGTGATCACCAAAATCATACCACGTTAACCGAAAGACATCCGACACACGATTGAGGTTTTAATTTAGGCTTAAGGACTGAATTTCACTGTCGAAAAGCATCATGCATTTAACAAACTAAAGCAAATCACTGTTCTAATAACTTATGAGTACATCATCATGAACAGTTGCTATGTTGAAAAAACCAAGCTAAACAGTTATTAAACGCCCTTCGTCATCTGCCCTACTGAAGTTGATCTGCATTGGGTGTTAATCATCAGCTCATTCACCTAAAAGCACATCAAATTTGGGCACAATGTCAAAAACTTGCATTCCAATGCAATCAGTTCGCAGCGCTAGGCGGCTAGCCACCGTCCCGATTAATGCTTAGGCGTTTGAAAATTAAAAAAATAAGCCAAAACCTACTGAGGCGCCCGTCTAGACCGTCTAGGCCACCGCCTAACCCGCCTAGGTTGCGACTCATTTAGACAGAAAATAGATAACTTTCATTTTGCATTTTATTTTTTAGTAAATTGTAAGAGACTTGTTTAATACTTAAATGAACACACATTATGTTTGTTCTCACATTTTCATTATGTTCCAATAGCTCATAAAAAATATGTCATTCTATTTTGTAGTTTATAAAGAAATCATATATATTTTAAACATAAACATACCCTTATTTATACGAAATATAATAGATTTAATTAAATCCGCCTAGTCCGCCTAGGCGCCCGCCTAGCCGCATAGGCGTTAGGCCATCTCCAACCGAGGGCTGGCAAGAGGGCTCGTTTGAGCCCTCTAGCCCTCCAAGATTCTCCAAGATATTAATATTTTAATGAACAGTACAGGGCCATATTTGCCTCCGTCTCCAACCGAGGGCCAGAGGGCCAGAGGGCTCGTTTTAGCCCTGTCACAAAAAACCGTCTCCAACCGAGGGCCAAAGGGCCATAGGGCCAAACATAATTTATTATTTTAAAGCTACAATTTAAATTCAAATCCAACGGCTAAGTGACGTCAGCATGACGTCAACTAGCCGTTGGTAGCTGACATCATGCTGAGGTCAGCTAGCCGTTGGATTTGAATTTTTTTTTGCTATAAATAGGGTGGATATTGGGCTATAATTCACACAACTTTGATTTCAATCTATTTCAATTCAATCTCTTTCAATTCAAGTTTGCAATGAATTCCAACTTTGGATCCTCTTCAAATTCCAATTGGGGGTCCTCATCCAATTCCAAATTGGAAGAAAAATGGACGCAAATGAGACGAGAAGATGAGGAGTCTGATGAAGAAGTTGAAGTAAGGCGCAACAAACAAAACAGAGCAGCAGCCATGGCAGCGGCGAAGGTGTGTCAGCCAACTGAGGAACAACCTCAATGGGGTGGCTCTATTGCTGGTCGATCTTACAAACCACGAAACAGAGAGATGACACAAGCCAATCTGATGAACAACTACTTCAACCCCAACTCAGTGTACACAGAAGAGGATTTCAGACGTCGTTTCCGGATGAGGCGTCATGTCTTCGAGCGTTTACTTCGTGATGTCCAGCAAGTCAATCCATACTTTCGACAGAAGCGGGACAGAGCAGGCCGCCAAGGTTTCTCACCTCATCAGAAGGTTACTGTTGCACTCCGAATGATGGCCTATGGCTCCCCAGCTGATTCGATGGATGAAACCCATGGTATGTCTGAGTCTACATGCCTTGATACTCTTGAACAATTCTGTGTCACAATTGTTCAGGTTTACAAAGACGAGTACCTCCGCGCGCCAAATCAAGAAGATCTGAATCGGCTCCTTCGCAAAGCTGAAGACCGTGGGTTTCCGGGCATGATAGGGTCATTAGACTGCATGCATTGGGATTGGAAGAACTGTCCCACCGGATGGCAAGGAGGCTTTAGCGGAAGGTCGAGAAAGCCAACTGTTGTGCTAGAGGCGGTTGCCTCATATGACACATGGATTTGGCATGCTTTCTTTGGAGTCCCTGGATCCCAAAATGACATTACAGTTCTTGGGCGTTCACCCCTCTTCAATCGCCTGACGGAAGGTAAAGCACCTCAACTTGACTACGACATCAACGGTCGTCAATACAATATGGGGTATTACTTGGCAGATGGCATCTACCCAAAGTGGGCGACACTTGTCCAAGCAATTCCGAACCCTAAGAATGACGCGGAAAAGTTGTTTACCTTACACCAAGAGGCATATAGGAAAGATGTTGAGAGAGCTTTCGGTATTCTACAAGCACGATGGAAGATCATCAACGAACCGGCAAGAGGGTGGAGTCGAGAAAACTTGGACTCCATCATGATGTCTTGCATCATATTACACAATATGATAGTGGAGGATGAGCGAGATGGGTATATTGATGGAGAGTCCGATGACGACGAAGAAGATCCAAATAGGTCAAGAAGGGCTCGTGCAAAAATATATGATGGGCCTAATTTGCCTTTCAATCCAAGAACTGGTAGTATCTCTATAGAAGAGTACATGAGGCGCTATAGAATGATACGTTCTCGTGCCACAAACAAGCATCTACAACAGGATCTTGTTGCACATCTTTGGGCCAAAAGAAGCCTCGAGTAGGCGTTTACGTTTTATGTTTTTAAATATTTTTAAAAATATTGTTTAAGTTTTATGTTGTTAAATGTTTTTTTTATGTTGTATAATTTTTATGTTGGTTAATGTTATTTAATGTTGTTTCATATTGTTTAATGTTGGGCTATAATTCACTTAATTTAATTTAATGTTGTATAATGGCCTAGGAAGTTATAGGAAAAAAATTGAATTAAAAAAAATTGAAACAAATTTTGTAAAATAGAAGTTATAGGAAGTTATAGAAAAAAAAAGAAAAAAAATAAGGTTTAAATTGAAGTTATAGAAAAAAAAAAAAAAAAAGGTTTAAATTGAAGTTATAGAAAAAAAAAAAAAATAAGGTTTAAATTGAAGTTATAGAAAAAAAAAAGAAAAAAAAAGGTTTAAATTGAAGTTATAGAAAGAAAAAAAAGGTTTAAATTCATAAAAAATTTAAAAAAAAAAAAAAAAAAAAAAAAAGGGAAGCAACGGCTAGTGGCTCGCTAGCCGTTGCAAATTTCAAATTCAAATTCTTATTTCTGTCGGTTATAACCGACAGAAATAATATATATTATACTATTTCTGTCGGTTATATCCGACAGAAATAAGAAAGATTAAAAAAAAAAATAGCCAGCCCCGGGCTGGCTGGCTGGCCGAACACAGCCAGCCCTCCAGCCCTCCAGCCCTCTCCGATTCCGTGGGGCCCTCCCAGATTCCAGAGCCCTCTGGCCTAGCCCTCGGTTGGAGACGGTTTTAGGGCCATTTTCGGCCCTCTGGCCCTCTGGCCGGATCGGTTGGAGATGGCCTTAGGCCCCAGCCCACTGCCCGACTAGCGTCTAACGTCTTTTAGAATCTTGATAACAAATAAGTATTGACGGAATGCAAAAACTATAGCACATATGCAATCTTGCTTCGATGGACTCAGCTGGTAGAACATAATCATGAACATAAAGATCTTAGCCCAATTCATACAAGGGATAATTTGATATAGATCCAATTTTGTGAGCCATTAGTAGGATTAGTCCACTTCATTGAAATAGGTCCAATAATTGAGATTCCACGTATGCTTATTTGTGGTTTGTAGCATATTTACCCCTTAGGGTTACGAATTATAGTAAATACACAAAATTTCTTAATTATGGGATTATTTGTGGTTTAACTAATCCCTTAATTGTAGGATTAGTTATAGCCATATAATCACCTCAACCCCCAGTCCGTTTCATCCCTCCTTTTTTCCTTCTTCCAAACAATTCCCTCTGTTAGATCATGGAATCAATCCTCCTCTTTTTTGTCTCTTCTTTTCATGAGTGATATTTTTGTGTTCTTCTCTCCAAATTCGTTCCTTTAATAGAGGTATATTATATCATATTTATATTTCTATGTTTCGCCATGTAGGTTCCCAGCATTTTTCTTCCAATACAATAGGTAGTTTATTTTTGTTTTGCTGGTAGATTATATCTGCTGTGTAGGTATAAAGCATCTTTCTTCCTATACAATAGGTAGTATAATCTACGCTCATCACCAAGTTTTTTGTAACTACCTATTGTATAGGAAGAAAGATGCTTTGTACCTACACAGCAGATATAATCTACCAGCAAAACAAAAATAAACTACCTATTGTATTGGAAGAAAAATGCTGGGAACCTACATGGCGAAACATAGAAATATAAATATGATATAATATACCTCCATTAAAGGAACGAATTTGGAGAGAAGAACACAAAAATATCACTCATGAAAAGAAGAGACAAAAAAGAGGAGGATTGATTCCATGATCTAACAGAGGGAATTGTTTGGAAGAAGGAAAAAAAGAGGGATGAAACGGACTGGGGGTTGAGGTGATTATATTTCTATAACTAATCCTACAATTAAGGGATTAGTTAAACCACAAATAATCCCATAATTAAAAAAATTTGTGTATTTACTATAATTCGTAAGCCTAAGGGGTAAATATGGTACAAACCACAAATAAGCATACATGGAATCTCAATTATTGGACCTATTTCAATGAAGTGGACTAATCCTACGGCTCACAAAATTAGATCTATATCAAATTATCCCATATTTCTAACCTCTCTTGATTTGTTTATTAATCCATAATTTAATGAGAAATTATAGTTAACTATAAATTAATTATGGAGAAATCAAAACACATAGAGGCTATACAAACTTAAGAATTCAACTCCTGATTTTAAAGGAATTAGACTCTTTCTCTAGAGTAGTATTCTTACTAGGCAATTTACTAGTCAAATTGGTTTTCATTTCAACGATTGTAAATTAGTAAATAGATTATTTAAGTTAGTATATCACATATTTCGATGCCAAACTATTTGATAGACAACTTTAACGAATTTAGACTATAGTTTCACAGCAAATCAATTATGATCACGACTCAGTAAACATGGCATAAGATTTTTTTTATACATTACTATATAGGAATCCGGATCCTCGTCAGATCCTCTTTGTGAGGATTTCAAAGATTCGTAAATCATATCCGTTCATCGTACATCGTGCGGTCAGAAATTATTTTAAATATTTTTATTTAAAATTAAATACAAATAGTACCTGACAAAAACTGACCACACAATGTACAATGAACGGACATGATTTACGGATCCTCAGGATCTTCACCAAAAGGATCTGGAGAGGATCTTGTTGGACTATATAGGGAGTGTGTCATCGCAGTGGGAAGCCGTTTGGTGTCACAGAGGTTGAGAGGGCAGCTTGTTGAAGCAATGAGAAGGCTTGGTGGTGGTCTTAGGTCATCTCCAACTGACCTGGCCAAAGGGCTATGGACTGAAAATAGCTTGAAATTACACGAAAACAGTCTCCAACCGAGGGTTAGACCAAATGGCTTGTGGACCCCACAGAGCCAAAACCACCAAATCAAGCCAACGGGCTGGCCCAAATCAAGCCAGCCAGCCCTGGGCCGGCCCAAATTTTGAACTCCAACGGCTATCTGGCGTCATGTTGACGCCAGTTTTCCTATAAATACCTAAACCATTCCTACACCATTTCTCACATAATTTTCATAATTCCATATTATCTTACTTCATTTTATTTTAATTCTTCCCATTCTATTCCCTTACTTCTTCCAATAATATTTCCTTCAATTTTTTTAATAATTTTCAAATGGCCACATCTGCAATGAAAGGTAGGGCTTGAACCCGAAAAGAAGATGAAACTCTTTGCAAGGTTTATAGATGGGTCTCGGAAGATAGTGTGAGGGAGAGTTCTCAAACAAGTGAAGGTGTTTGGACTCATACGTCTGAAAAGTACTATGAGTTCTACTAACCACTCCACCGAATTTCTGAAACCACGAGAGTTGTTTTTCAAGATAAAAAAACAAAAAACATATAAATGACTTTTAACTTTCCGAAGAAATTTCCGAAGCTTTGAGCAACTGATTTGGACTCCAAAGTCTACTCCTGCCGTTAACTTTAACTTTCTAAGTCCTTGCGTCAACTTACAATGTTTTTCATCGAAACTTGATCCTTGTTTTGCTGCTGCAATGGAATTCCCAGGTATCCTCCTTACTACTTGGTTTATTTTCGTGCAACTCTTTCTTTTTACCTCTGCCTCTTCCTCGCGTCTAGTAGGAAATGAGATGGATAGGCTGTCCTTGCTTGCCTTTAAAGCTGAAATCACAAACGATACACTCGGAATCCTGAGCTCCTGGAATGCGTCCCTACATTTCTGTCAGTGGCCTGGTATTACCTGCGGCCGCAGACACAAGAGAGTCAAGGTGCTTGACCTTCAATCAAGCCAGCTGGTAGGGTCGATATCCCCTCACATTGGAAACTTGAGCTTTTTGAGAGAGTTAAACCTCCCAAACAATAGCTTCAACCACACCATCCCTCCAGAAATTGGTCGTTTGTCCCGGTTGCAACTACTACTCCTTCAAAACAACTCCTTCAGTGGTCGTATTCCATTCAACGTATCACGTTGCTCTAACCTCCGCTACCTTGCCTTATCTGGCAACGATATTAGTGGCGAACTTTCAACTGAAATTGGCTCATTGGCGAAGCTTCAGGTACTTCTTTTAGACAGGAATAGATTTAGTGGGAAAATCCCATCTTCGTTTGGGAATCTTTCCTCTCCTCAGGTGCTATCTGCGGCACAAAATAATCTGCAGGGAGGTATTCCAAATAGCCTTGGCCTGTTGAAAAGTTTAACATCTATTTCACTGGGGCAAAATGATTTGACAGGTACCATCCCTCCATCCATATACAACCTCTCTTCTATTACAAACATTTCGGTGGTTCAAAACCAACTACAAGGAACTCTTCCTCCTGGCTTGGGCCACGCTATATTTCCAAACCTAAATGCCTTTTTCTTCGATTTTAACAACTTCACTGGACGAATACCAACTACAATCTCCAATGCATCCAACCTTGCAATATTTGGAATCTCAGAAAATAAGTTCATCGGAAGAATACCTAGCCTGGCAAGGATGTCCAATCTGTTCCGGTTAGACATAAATGATAACTCTCTTGAAAATAATGAGAAAGGTGACTTGGACTTTCTCTCTTCTCTGGTTAATTGCACCAACTTACAGCACTTGGCTATCAGTATCAATAATTTTGGAGGAGTGCTACCTGAATCTGTCAGCAATCTCTCAATAAAGCTCGAGGAAATGAGAATGTGGAGGAATCAGATACGCGGAAGCATTCCTTCTGGGATTGGAAATTTCGTCAACTTGGGGAGCTTAGACTTTGGGGAAAACCTATTGAGGGGCTCCATACCAAGCTCAATTTCTAAACTAGATAAACTAGTTTCTTTGTATTTGGATCAAGATGAGCTGTCAGGTACTATCCCACCTTCTATAGGCAATCTATCTTCACTAGAAACATTATATCTCACGTCCAATTTATTACAAGGACGCACACCGCAGAGTCTTGGTAATTGCTGGCGCTTGATATTCTTAAATCTTTCTCAAAATAATCTTAGCGGTCCCATTCCAATACAAGTTTTGTCATCCTTGACACATGTTGTGGGTCTGGACCTATCCACAAACCAACTTACCGGATCCATTCCCTTGGAAGTAGATAAGATGGAGTCACTTGAAATCTTGGATCTTTCCGCAAACATGTTATCTGGTGAAGTCCCAGGAATTTTAGGGAGATGCATGGGTTTGAGAAGTCTGTATCTTAGAGGAAACTTGTTTCAGGGAACAATTCCTCAATCCTTGAGTTCTCTAAGAGGGATTGAAAATTTGGACCTCTCTTGTAACAACTTGTCTGGCGGAATTCCCAACTATTTGGGGAGTTTCCGTTTCTTGCAGAACTTGAACCTATCACATAATGATCTTGAAGGTGCAGTACCAACGGAAGGAATTTTCAAAAATAGAACTGCATTTCATATGAAGGGAAACATACAGCTTTGTGGAGGTATACCTGAGTTACAATTGCCCATGTGCAACTCCAACAAATCGAAGAAAGAACTTGTTCTGTGGCAAAAAGTACTTATCTCAATTGCTTGTGGGAGCGTTATTGGAGTCATCTTACTGTTGTGCTTCATTCTTTTTTATCCAGCCAGAAAAGCATTGCGCTTTGTGCTTCTTTGTGCTTCTTTAGCTTTGCCTGAACTTGTAGAAGAAATATGTGATCCGGTACTTCTTCAAATAAAAGAAAGCAGCACTCATAGTATTGCATCAAACAGTAGGAATCAGGTTCAAGATGATCAAAGGCAAAGAGTTAGGAAGTGCTTGGTTATCATGGCCAGGATAGGAGTTGCTTGTTCCGCAGATTTGCCGAGACAGCGGATGGATATTGGACATGTTGTAGAAGGATTATGCCTAGCAAGGGATGTACTAACTGGAACCTCGATTCGTAGAAATCATATGATCACGGCCTAAGCAGCACGTAAAACAACTGCGTTTGTTCGAGCACTGAGTTACATTATCAGAATTCGCAGAAACGAAGACTTTTGTATTGTAAAATAAAACTAGAATAAAAGAGAATAATTTTCAACTGAAATTGGACTTCTTACCTGCAGTATCTTTGTTCCCTTCAGATTCTTTCTTTTAAACATGCATCAGCAGTTTGTCATTTTCTTTTCTTACCACCAGTTGGAGAGTAGCTTTCAGATCCTAGTTAACAGCAACAGAACATGTCATCTATTTCCTCTCTGTGTCAACTGTCAACGGTAAGAACAGATTCAAAGAAAGCAGCACTGAGATTTGAAGTTTGAATACAAATAAATAAATAAAAACATAATTTAGTTCTTATTCTTGAAGTTTAATGCATCATTTATTTTTTCCCATTGGTCATGGTGCTGAAGGGTTAACTAATTATCATGGTGTTAAGTTAAGAAGCCCAGTAACCTGATGAAATTGAGGTTCCACCATAAAACCAATTGGCAATATGGAGAGTAGCCCAAGATCATATAAGCACATAGCAAACCTTGTCCCTCACCGATGTGGGACAACTCTCAACACGCCCCCGCACGTGTGGCGTATTTTCAAGCCTACACGTGGACAACAACTGGGTGACGTGGAGTTCGTGTGGCCGTTGGGCTTCACACGTGGACAACCTTGCTCTGATACCATGATGAAATTGAGGTTCCACCATAAAACCAATTGGCAATATGGAGAGTAGCCCAAGATCATATAAGCACATAGCAAACCTTGTCCCTCACCGATGTGGGACAACTCTCAACATAACCGTCCAGCAACCAGAGTGCCTTGGCCGCGATGGTTAAGAAAGTCTGCTCATCGTCCTACAACTCGTAGTCTGCATAATTTTATCATCAGAATTCCTGCTTCTGCTTACTGAATAATGGATCTTCATGGTCCGAGCTTATGCTCTGTTCGGCCTATATACCTTTTTGTGACGACCCTTCTGTTTGTTATGAAACTTTTTCAATATACCACTTCTGGAAATCCATTTAGAAACGAAACTGATCGATTGGCTTTACTCAAATTTAGAGGATCCATATCCGCTAATCGATACGGATTCTTGAACTCATGTAATGACTCCTTTCACTTCTGTAACTGGAATGGAGTTCTTGCAGCAGGAGGCATCAAAGAGTAGGATCCTTGAACCTGCAAGGCTCTGTTTTGCAAGGAACCATACCACCTCACATGGGAAACCTCTCCTTTATTAGGTGCATCAACCTTCGAAACAACAGCTTCTCGGGCAAGGTTCCACAGCAAATTGGTCATCTGTTCCGACTGCAGCATCGCAATCTAAGTGATAACATTTTGGAGGGGAAATTCCAGTCAACTTGACATACTGCTCTGAATTGAGCATCATAAGTTTGAGATCAAACCGTCTCATGGGCAATATACCATAGGAGCTTGGCTGGTTGGCGAAGCTTTTGACACTTAATCTTGGCACAAACAATCTGACAGGAGGCATCCCTTCTTCCTTGGGGAATCTTTCATCAGTTACACAACTTTCCTTGGCATATAACATTATGGAGGGAAACGTTCCGGAGGAAATAGGCAATGAACTTGAGGGCATTATCCACCTGACATTGGCCTCAACATGCCTAATCTCCAACAAATTGGCATTGGTGGAAACAAATTCTCTGGGACAATCCGAGCTCGATTTTCGCATGCTTCTCAGCTTCAAATACTTTGGGTTAGCAAGACTCATTTCAGCCACCACGGACTCCCCTCTAAATCAAAGTAGCACAGTTGGAATAACGGGAACCACTGGCTATGCTGCTCCAGGTAAACACTTCTAAACACACTTCACAATTTCTCAAATTTCTACTTTGACAGATAAGTTATTGAAGAGGTAGAAAAACAGGGTAAAAGAAAACTAAAAACTAGACACGAAATAGCTATCAGAAGGACCCTTAATTTACAAAAGGTAAAAGTTAGAGCATTATAGACGTAATGTTCCAATTTTGTAACTAGTCCGCAGAGAACTTACAAACTTGATTGTTTCATGAGATACAGAGTACGTAATTGGTGGTGAACCATCAAGACATGGGGACATATACAGGGATCCTGGTCTCAGAAATGTTCACGGGAAGAAGACCAATCAAAGAAATGTTCAAAGACAGTTTCAATCTCAAGAAGCAGATTGTGGATCCTGCTCTCCTCGCCGCTGTTGAAGAGAAAGTGTCTGCAGCAAAAGGAAAGGAAGCAAACCACGTCAATGGAGAAACTGAGGCGGCAGAATCAACAAAGCAAACTACGGAACACAAGTGAAATGAATCCATTTGTGAGGAAGTGAATACCTTCCGCTCCTGGGGATTGGACTCGCATGCTCGGAAGAATCACCAAAGCATAGCTAGAAAATGCAGGATGTCACCAGGGATCTGCATTCATACACAAAATGTGTTTCTCGGTGGAGATATTCGTTGCGCAAGACCGAAAATCAGAAGCTAAATGATAGTTGCTGCTATGTAGCTTTACTGTTAAGAAAATGTGATGTGTTAATCATAAGCTTAAGACAATTAAGCTGATGAACGTTCAGAATCAGATAAATATCTGTGTGTTCAAGTTTGTGAAATGAAAGTTAATTCATCATACAAGAGTTTATTCTTACAATTGGTCTCTCTCTTTATCTAATTACGCACAAGAACTCGGTGACACATGATGACAACAATACTAATACGAGCATATATTTGTTACACACAAGAATCTCATCTACGAGTTCAATGTAAAATGTCATAATATAATTAGTTGAAATATTTTTTTTCAAGTTTCCAATCAATTGTATTATAATACTTGGTCAACATCGTTGTTTTTAGGCGTCACATCATATGCATGGGAACATAATCAAGATCATGACTGAGATTACGACTACCCTCTCCTCTTTTTGGGCATGTAAGCTATATAATGGATAATTTAATTTGGTATTGAATTTATCATTTACGATATTTAAACTAAGATCTCTCACTTATAAGTGGAGAGGAATACCACCAAACCGTAATATAGAGTGACGGATATTTGGTTAATATTTCTAACTTCTCTTGATTTGTTTATTAATCCATAATTTAATGAGAAATTATAGTTACTATAAATTAATTATGGAGAAATCAAAACACTTGGAGGCTATACAAACTAAGGAATTCAACTCCTGATTTTAAAGGAATTAGACTCTTTCTCTAGAGTAGTATTCTTATTGGGTAATTTACTAGTCAAATTGGTTTTCATTTCAACGATGGTAAATTAGTAAATAGATTATTTAAGGGATTTTTAACGAAAAGCTCGCGATACTCTTTACTGTAATGAAAAATCACATTTTTACACTAAAAAATTAATCCTAGTACTTTTAAGTTTACCTTTTATTTTGTCCTTATCATTAAAACTCAAAGTTTTCAAATCATTTTCTTTAGTTTTTCTTAGTATATCACATATTTGATCCCAGACTATTTGATAGACAACTTTAACGAATTTAGAGTATAGTTTCACATCAACTCAATTATGATCACGACTCAGTAAACATGGCATAAGATTTTTTTTTTTTTTTTTTATACATTACTATATAGGGAGTGTGTGATCGCAGTAGAAAGCCCTTTGGTGTCACAGAGGTTGAGAGGGCAACTTGTTGAAGTAGTGAGAAGGCTTGGTGGTGGAGTCTTAGACCATCTCAAACCGACCCGGTCAGAGGACCATAAGGTTGAAAATAGCTCGAAATGACACGAAAACCGTTTCTAACCGATGGTTAGGCCAAATGGCTTGTGACCCCACCAAGCCAAAACTACCAAATCAGGCCAATCGGATGGCCATCTCCAGTCAGCCCGATGAGCCCAACCCTTTTTTTTTTTTTGGACGAATCACCATTTCGCACATACGTTTTACCATTTCATACTATCTTACCTCAATTTATTTCAATTCTTCACATTTTATTCTCTTCCAATAATCTTTTCTTTAATTTTTTCAATAATTTTCAAATGGCCACCTCTTTCAATAATATTCCAATATGTCCAAAAATCTTATTTTAATATGGTAGTTTGATTTAATTAACTATATTAATTCAATTAAAATAATAATTATGTTTGGCCCATGGCCTTTTGGCCCCCTCGGTTAGAGATGATTTTTTGTCACAGGGTTATGTTTGGCCTATGGCCCTTTGGCCTATTCGGTTAGAGATGGTATGAAATATGATCTGACACCGTTCATTAAAACATAATTTCTTGGAGGGCTGTAGGGCAAAAGAGAGCCCTTTGACCCTCCTTTGGTTGGAGATGACCTTATTATACAAAATGAGCCAGTGCATAGATCTATTAGGCCTCGTTTGACAGCGCGGACTGTACTAACTATTTCAGTCGGATAGGATAAATAGTCATCTGATAGTACTGACTAAATTAGTCGGACGTTTGGTGTAACATCGGACTAATTACCATATTATTTATACTGTGTTTAGTACTGTAATGATAAGAGCAAGAAAAAAAAAACCCAAGTCATCGTCTTCTTCTCTCCATCATCTTTCCCATATGAAATTGCCCAAATGAAACCTTTCATAATTTTGAAATCCTATTATTGATTCTCATCCAATCCCATTATCAATTCCCAGCAAAACCCATCATCTTTCCAAATTTGAAATATTTCCTAGGAAAACCTAATTTTAAATCTATCATCAATTCATCACCACCTTTAATTTCCTTCAAAAGCCCAGATGAAATCTTTCATAGTTTTGAGTTTAATTACCTCATAACAAAAATTCATTTAATCCAAAAACTCAAATGAAATCTCTCAATTTTATGGTGGAAACAAGTTCAAATCCTTCTACATTTACAATTTTTTTGGATTTTTTCATAAATTCGGAATATGAATTTGTAAAACTAAGTTGAGAGAAAGAGAGGGACATGATCCCTAGCAATGTCAAGTGACGGCGACAACTTGGACGAGGATGAGCTCCTCTATAAGGCTCTTAAGGAAGAAGCCCAGCGCGACGTCCAACAACTCCTAATCTGCCCTGTTGCCAATTACGTGAAGCAATCCCACCAGCAACCGTCGTGGAAAATTGCAAGAAAAATGGGAGGGGAGAACAGAAAGGCAAGAAGCATAACCTGAGATTCTCGAGCAAGCGATATGAGAGCGACGGAGTGAGCAAGTGAGCAAGAGTGTTTTCTACCCGACTAAATAATACAGTGGTTTCAGAGAGTATTACTAAGCGGGTGTACACCGTATGAAATAGATGGGGCCAAACTATTTAATCTGGTGGCTATTTAATATATATGGACGTCGAACATTCGGTTCCGTATTATTAGTCATATCCGATGTTTAATACAGTGTACCAAATGAGATCTTAGTTGTTTTGGAGAAGAATCTTCCTCAATTTACTTCGTAATTAGCAAGATCTTCTATTTTTTTAGCTCTTTTCGCTTCGCCATCAACGGAAATATGTAATGTCTAGTATCTAACAACATGTTCGGCTAGGGCTATAAAATGTTTTGATATTTTCACTTCAACATATATATGTTTGCCTTGTATTTTGGTTTGCTCCACACAAATCGGAGTAATGCTAGGGAGCTAAATTTGTAGACTAAATTTTGTAAACTAAATGATATGGAAGCTGATGGTTGAATTATTACTTAAATGTTGATAAACATGCTCATTTCCTATTGATGATACATAATTTAATTTGCAAATTTAATCTTCCTATTATTACATTACAAATTGATAGTATTGTAGTTATCGCATTTCTATGCAAATTCGAGTTTCTTTCGCATTATAGTTTAAATTTCAAAGAGTACACTTAATTACGGTTTTTAGGACTATATTTAACCACGGTTTTTCTCGTTTCGAAAATATTTTCTACCATCTTTTTCAGAACATCGTATGAGTCAAATAGCATTAATTCGAATCACTTCTTGTTATACTATTTCGAAAACCCTCGATTAATTCCCGATAAATAGACATATAATTAGTAACTTACGTAGTCACACTAGCATCTTAATCATTTCAAACAAATTTAGAAGGTTTATATAATACACGAAATTTTTAGGCCCACCGCCACAATATTTGGCAAGCAATTTAAAGTAGCGGGAAAATCCCTTTAAATTTTCCAAATACCACGATTCAAATCCCGCCACAAAACAAAACCACGATCCGCGTCACTAATACCCCAATCAACCCCCACCGTCGATCCTCAGTTCATCAACGTCTCAAAATCACCCAAACCCAAATCCCCGGATCGACATCCTCACCCGCCCCCCGCTATAAATGCACTTTCCCATTAATCTCAACCCACCTCAGTCTTTCCACTCTCACCGAAATCCATCTTCCGAAACGACACCGTAAGACACGACAATGACAGGCCGCGGAAAGGGAGGCAAGGGGCTGGGCAAGGGCGGAGCGAAACGGCACCGTAAGGTCCTCCGCGACAACATTCAGGGAATCACCAAGCCGGCAATTCGGAGACTGGCCAGAAGAGGCGGCGTGAAGAGAATCAGCGGCCTCATCTACGAGGAGACCAGAGGCGTTCTTAAGATCTTCTTGGAGAATGTGATCCGCGACGCCGTGACCTACACCGAGCACGCGCGGCGGAAGACGGTGACCGCAATGGACGTCGTCTACGCTCTCAAGAGGCAGGGCAGGACCCTGTACGGATTCGGGGGTTAATTTTGTAAATTGGGATATCGGGTTTCGAATGGGTCCGAATCTCAAATTCGGGTTGTAATTTGTCGCTAAAGTTTGGAAATTGAAAGTATCCTATGTTTGTTTGGACTTTGCAAGTAGCACTCCGTGGTTGTTGGCTTGTAGTTTTCAATCGCGAAATCAATTCTGCTTTTTAAATGTGTTTCTTCGAGAAAGTGCTGTTTGTCGGTACAGATTAGACATGTTGAAATTTATATTTTCTTCTTTTGTTGTGCCCTCTAATCTTTTAAATTGTGTTAATTGCTTACTATTGCCAAAAAAGTTTTATCTTTTAAATTGGTTATTTTCATCCATAAGTGTAAATAAAATTCAAGTAGCAAAAGAAATTCAATGATGATTAGGAATTTCGATTCTAATAATTAAAATATATGGGGAGAAAATAGAAATAATTTTTAAGTTCAGGGTCATTGGGTAATTTTTTTTTATTCTTCTTGTTGATGAAAAATATTGCTAGCAGAATAAATACTAGGATATATAATAGTTCATCCATAACTACAAGGCAAGGTTACATTCATTGTAGTCCCTTGATTACATTGAGTATAAGGTCATAAATAGTGCTTAGTGTAACAAAGTATGTTCTCTCCTAATTCCTTCAACCCTTTTAAAGGAACTTATCCTCCTTGTGTAGGCTATTCTTTGAGCCTTCAGTCTTTGAACTCAAACTTATTATTTCCTTTGCATTTGATGCATTGAATGTATAGATTTGACCTGCTAGTTGCCCTTCGCCTTTTGGCTAATTGTGGCAATGACGTGACATTTGTGCAAGTTTACTTGCATGCTTTCTTAGGACAACGTAGTCGAGCACCTTAATTGGCTCTAGGGTTGGTTAAAATTCTTACTCGATCGCCCTATCTGTCAGCCTTTATGTCCTTTTATAGGTTTCTATTTTCACAGCTAATCGCCACGTGACATGAAGTTGATGTCTGAGTAGGTCTGCCTCTTTGTTCTTGGGATCTTGTTTAATAAAATTATTAGTGCACCAAATTTTCAGCAGTCGGAAAGTACTTTACGGGGAAGTGCTCAACCTTGTTGATAAGACATCTGGAGGCCATGTGCTCCCAAAACGCTCAGGACCATTCTTCCAAATTTGTCATGCCGAGACCTTCTTTTGAGCTATGTTCCTTTGGCCAATATTCTTTTAAATCGGTTTTCATTAAAAAAGGATTATTCGTTAACACTTCATAGGTATTGAAATAGAAGTTCATGGGATTTTTTTTTAAATTTCATTAACTTAACATTTCTTCTCAATTTTCTATAAGACTCGTCAAATATATAAAATGGCCTTGAAAAGGTAATGCATTATTGTCGCATACCACTACTTGATGGATGTGGATCCAAGTGGACTTAAATGCCAAATTGCAGTTTGAAGTTTGCGTCCTCAGTTGCAATTTCTTTTTAATTTCGGATCTAAGTGGACAAAATTGAAAAATCAGTTGCCACTTATGCAAATTTATCATCGCAAGAGGGCAAAAAACATAAATGTTGTTACGGGGGCCCCGGCTGCTATGTGACCGCTAAATATTTGTGACGTGGCACAATCATTGGGTAAGTCCAAACAACTAATCCGACAAAACCCGGCCCCATCTTTGTCGAGAGTTAAATCTTTAACTCGTGTGTAATCCTACTGAAGTCGGCCGGGACGCCTATGCCATCTCCCAAAGGCCAACGATTCCCAGGGGTAGATTCGTAAAAACACGGCGTCAGCCATGGGCATTCCCTGCGACGACGTCGTCGTGATCCAGCCGGGGAAGACTCCCGACGAGCCCTCCGTCCTCACCCTCAACTGCCCCGACAAGGCCGGCCTCGGCTGCGACCTCTGCAGAATCATCCTCCAGTTCGGCCTTTCCATTACGAAAGGAGGTGATTTCAAATCTCCAGTTTCATATACTGGCACCTGGGTTTTTGAGATTCTGAGATTTTTTGGGTGTTTTTTGTTGCAGATTTCTCGACGGATGGAAGGTGGTGCTATATAGTGTTGTGGGTCGTCCCCCACCACCAATCCCTGAAGGTCGGTTGGGAGAGCTTGAAGGATCGGCTCTCCTCTGCGTGCCCGTCGTCGTGCTTCTTCTCGTTATACCTCAATCAAATCTCCAACGTTCCGACGCCCTGTCCGTTCTATCTGTTGAAGTTTTGGTGCCACGACCAGAGAGGCTCACTCCACGGTTAAAATCTCAACTTTTTCGTTAATTTTTATTGGGTTTTCGCTTTTGTTTTCGGTTATTGTTTGTTTTGTTTGTGTGGTTGAATAATGAATAAGTTATTGTTGCTTTTTGTGTAAATGTAGATGTTACCAAAGTGCTATGTGAGCTTGAAATTTTGATTCAGAGAGTGAAAGTGATGCCGACCCCGGATGGCCGAGTTTTGGACCTCTTCTTCATCACAGATTGCTTGTGAGTTTTTCGCGTGCCTTTTGAAAATTGCGTATCGGTGTTGTAGTCATTAATTTTAGATATAATATTAATGAAATATCCACTTTTACTACAAGAATAGATTTGTTGTTTAAGTATGCACGAGATTTAGGCGTCAGCGATCGCTGTTGAATGGTTGTCTGGATTGCTAATTACTCTCGAGACATCGGAAAAAGCTGCCAATTTCTTCCAGTTGGTTTCTGACCCTTTTGAGTTGTATTCTTGATCAAATAACATTAAAGTTTGAATTTGATGGCTTACGTGGCAATTTGGATATTACATAACTCCGTACTCCACCTGATATGTCAGAATTTATTATTGTGTACCTTTTACTTTTGCATTTTTATCTTCTTTATTACATAGTTTGATATTAAAGTATCCCACGCTAGCAAAGGAAAGTGCACTAATGACCCCAAGTAAACAATCCAAAACAATGAAATGTTGTCCCTTTTCTTTTTGGCGTCAATTTTGCCGGCGCAATCTTCCTCTCTTAATCCACATCAGCTTTTGCTGATCGGTGGGAGTAGTTTTCTGCCAAAGGTTACCGCTTTTCGTCCACTATGGCATTTGACGTCTCGGTTGGAGATGCTCTTAATTGGGAGAACTGCACGTGTATTTTGGGTTGTCACTGTTTGCATTTCTTCTGTTAGTACTTTGGATTTTGGATATCATTCTTACCAAACTTGGGGAGATTCATTTGAGTTTAATATGTTCCCCGGCATTCACTTCGAAAGACCACTTTCAGAAAGTACATAATGTGAAGTAGTAATTGTTCATAAGTGTTGGTTATACAGTGTCAACCACCCTTATTTGGTACCATATACTTTTAGGGAGTTGTTACACACAAAACAGAGGAGAGACGACATATGTGAGCATCTGATGGCTGCTTTAGGAGAGGATTGCCTCACCTGTGAACTTAAGTTGCCTGGGCCTGAGTATGAAAGTCTGCAGGGGAATTCTTCTCTTCCACCAGCCCTTGCTGACGAATTGTTTAGCTATCAGCTGAAGGATGAGGGAGCTTATCCAAAATCTCTCACTCGAAATATGGGAACGGTGAAAAAGACCAGTATTACAGTGGATAATTCATTGAGCCCTGTTCATACGGTGCTGCAAATACAGTGTGTTGACCGGAAGGGCCTCTTTTATGACATTATGAGGACTTCCAAGGACTTCAATATTCAGGTACTTTTTCAAGATGTCTTGAAATTCCGTTCTCTGAAAATTTGGGCTGCCTCAATATACCAGGACAGATTTCAGTCAGGCACTTTCGTATATATTTCCGGAGTACCATGTTTTGGTGCTTGCACCTGTACGTATTTAATAAAAAGAGTTCGGTTTCTTTCTTTTTAGTGTTCATAACTCCCATTGGATATGACTTTTGTGTTTTGCTACTTAGAATACTTATTTATATTGCAATTAGCAGTTTAATGATGCAAGTCTCTGTTGTTTCTCATTTAGATTGCCTATGGTAGATTCTTTTCACCTGTGAAAGGCTTCCGAAATTTGGACCTATTTATTCAGCAGACAAATGGAAAAAAGATTGTTGATCCTGAAGTTCAGGTTGCATTGTGTGCTCGTTTAAAGGAGGAGATGGTTCACCCACTGCGAGTGATCGTTGCCAACAGGGGCCCGGAAACCGAACTCTTAGTTGCTAACCCAGTTGAGTTATCTGGAAAGGGGAGGCCCCTCGTATTCTATGATGTTACTCTAGCACTAAAGCAATTGGGAGCATCTATTTTTGCGGTAAGAATTTGATGTGAGTTTCCAATCTTTTTGTGGCATGCCCTTTCGCTTTCTCTCATTATTTCATTGTTGGCATGCAGGCTGAAATTGTAAGGCATTCAACTTCAGTTTGCCAGTGGGAAATCTACCGATTTCTTTTGGATGATAGTCATGAATTTCCGTTGGCAAGCAAACAAAATAGAAGTAATATTGTAGAGAGAGTTAGAAGAACCCTCATGGGCTGGTGAGCTGTTACGTTCACTCCCCTTTCGAGGATCGCACTCTTTCCATCTTGTAAGTGCGCTGTACAGCAGTTCTGTCCAAATAGTTATAGTCTGCACTCGAGTAGTGTAGAATCACTACTTACTATTTTAGGAGGAAGTTCGCGGTCGTATACTCGGGCACTACTGTGAGACTGCCGAACTATGTTTTAGCTTTTGCCGCAAGGGTTGCCGTCCTTACTATGTAACTTGTGTTTTCCTAAAATTTCGAACGTGTATGTTCTCTGTATGTTGTATTTTCATCTTGAAGTGCTTATAATGTACTCTGCTTTTCGTAGTAACACGGTATGTGTTCATCTGAAATAATTATTGTCGTAGTAACCTGGTGTATATATATAAATATGTTAATATGAAAGTGTTACTTGGGCTGCTTGGTGGTTACGTTCAGCAGCATATCTGCGAAGTTTTTAGATTTTGAGATTTGCGTCTTTTCATTACACATATTTCGAAATTTAAATTGATTCAAGGGTGATAAATAAGGTGGTAACATTACCATCACTTGAATGTGGTGCGAAAGAAAAAAACCGCGAATGTGAAATGTCTGCCGTGTTATCCTTTTAACTCGCTGGCCATTGCTTACTAAAAAATCAGAAGAGAAAAGCTTATTGGCTTTTTGGAGAAGTGGCAATTTGCAAACACAAGGCCAAACGCAGCCTTAGTTCGGCCAAACATGGGCGCTAAACTGCGTCGTCGTACAAATTATGATCATCCTCGTCGAGAAATGAAGCGACAAATAAGCTCTGCTCTCTCTGCTTTCTAATCCCCAACTTCTACAGTCTAGGGTTTCCTCACACGAACTAGGTGATCACTCTTTCCCTTACGCATATAAACATCCATGTATATTGTATATACTTGCTGTTGAGTTTTGAGGAAATCGCTCTGGCATTGAATTTTCAGGAATTAAGTCGATCGCTGGTTCTTCTGGCAGGCAGGTTGCAGCTCTCGGTTGCTGGTTCTTGTATCGGTTCTTTTCTCTCATAAAGATATTTCGTTGAAGGTTTTGCTTGGTGATCTCCAACTTGAGTCTGAATACAAGTCGAAGCCCAGAACGAGCCAAGAGATACCGCCCGCAGCCGAGAGAGCGCATCTTACCGTGATGCTCCATATCCATACAGTTATTGAGGCAGATGACTTGCTAGACAAGAAATCGAAATGGAGATAGACCTGCCATCACAATATGTTAGAGTTAGCAAATTTACGAGGCAGGATGCGATTGAATTTGAAAAAAGAATAAGTTGGGACAATAAAACCAAGTACTGCATATTACTGAAGTTTTAGGTACTTCCAAGCTTCGTCTCATTTTGCGCTTGGTGTTGTTTATAATGATGTGATAACCTACTTTAGAAATGGTCGTTTTACCTGGATTTTCATCACCAACTCTCCTCAGGATCTATCCAATCTGGTGCTAGTGTTTACTGGTTTAAAGCGGAAAAATCCCTGTAAAACTTTGCTGTGTTCATGTGCCTGTGTGACGTTTGAATACTCAAAGAAATTTTGTTTAAACTGTTCAAGTTGATAATTCGATAGCTAATCATGTATATTGCTACCAAACTTCTTGGTATTTGGACTCCATATGTTTATCAAAGATTCAAAACTGGTATAGTCTTTTGCTGCTTCACCTTCAATTTCATGTCAAAATGATTATTCAGTTATTTTTCAGGCAAGATAATCTTTGCAATAAATGTAAACTGTCAACAACCGCGGACTTCCTGGGTGAGTTCTGCCAAACCTTTTACTTTCCGTTTAAGGTTTAGAGCTATAGAAAACAGGTTGAATGGAGGACCGCAAATCCTTATTTTCTCCGGCGAATAGTGTTTTTAATATTCAAATGCTATATGTTTTATCAGCCACATTGCTGCTGAATGCAACTCAACTACTATGTGTTGGAACTGCAAGGAGCCTGGACATCTTGCAAACCAATGTCCCAGTGATCCAGTCTGCCATATGTGTGGTAATTAAGGCCATCTGGCTCGTGACTGCCCCAACGAACCTGTTTGCCACACTAGCAACATTTCAGGCCACGTAGCTACGTCAAGCCTAACGCCAGACATCAGAGGCCCTTTCCGTGACATCATGTGCCGTAATTGTGGGATGCTAGGCCGTATCAGCCGAGAGTGCGTATCGATTGTCATCTGCAACAATTGTGGTGGAAGGGGTCACCAAGCCTATGAGTGCCCATCTGCCCTCACGATGTACGGTAGCGGCCTACGTAAGTATTGAGTATTGACCACCTAACGAGCAATGAGTATGACGTTTCATATGGAGGATTTGCTTCTCAAGTTACATTACAGTAATTATGGATTTACTTATCCTAACTTTCAGCCACGTCTCTCGTTTCTACTCTGATTTGGGTTGATTTAAGACTTCTCTTAAGTTACTCTGTTTTGTAGTTGATTGAGGAATCTCTTCCTTCAAAATCATGTATAAAATGCACGACCTTTGAATGTAATTGATGTCTTTCCTTTGGACTCTAAATTGAGTGTGAGTAACGGATATACCGGCTTTCATTGAGTCCTTTGTTAACTCTGTTGTGTCAAAAAAGAAACTTTGTAAGTGTTGAGAGTTGTCCCACATTGGTGAGGGACAAGGTTTGCTATGTGCTTATATGGTATTGGGCTACTCCCCATATTGCCAATTGGTTTTATGGTGGAACCCCAATTTCATCATGGTATCAGAGCAAGATTGTCCACGTGTGAAGCCCAACGGCCACACGCGCTCCACGTCACCCAGTTGTTGTCCACGTGTAGGCTTGAAAATGGTATTGGGCTACTCCCCATATTGCCAATTGATTTTATGGTGGAACCCCAATTTCATCAATAAGAACTTAAAATTGTCGGACTACTCTCTTATTATCAATTGAAATTTAAAATATTGTCACGAAGACATTCTCATTTCTTTTCTTGAATAAATAATGAATTCTTACAAGTCTATACGTAATCGGACTACTCTTTTTTTTTCATCGAACCCTCAACTTCGTCGACGAAGGGACAACTATTACTTTGAAGTCAGCCTCAAATGCCGGCTTCTGTCGACTAATCCATACTCTTTAGCCCCCAGCTTTATATTTCTTCGACCTTGGCCAAATCTGAAACTTCAAACTCTACGAGAGAGTGAGCGGAGATTTTCTATAGAGAGAGAGATGTGCTCGTTAGGGAGGAAAGGCAACATCTTCATCCTAACGCTAACAGGCCCGGGCGAGCACAGGCTTAACCCCTTTCTCATCGACTCAATCCGATCCGCTCTCAACCAAATCCGAGCCGCCTTCACCGCCACCGCCACGTCATCATCGCCATTGGCGTTAATCACCACCGCACATGGCAAATTCTTCTCCAACGGCTACGATCTCTCCTGGGCCCAGTCCTCTCAGTCCCGCATGGAGCTCATGGACTCCAAGCTCCAGTCCCTCGTCGCCGACCTCATCTCCCTCCCGATGCCCACCATCGCCGCCGTCTCCGGCCACGCCTCCGCCGCCGGCTTCATCCTCGCTCTCAGCCACGACTACCTCCTCATAAGGCGGGACCGCGGCTTCATCTACATGAGCGAGCTCGACATCGAGCTCCTTCTGCCGCGTTGGTTCTTGGCACTTATCGAGGGCAAGGTCGGCTCGCCGGTGGCTCGGCGCGACTTGTTGCTCAGAGCCGATAGGGTGAAAGCTGACGTGGCAGTGGCGAAGGGGATTATCGACTCGACGCACGATAGCGCGGAGGAAACCGTTGAGGCCGCGGTTAGACTTGGGGAGAAGTTGGTCGCGCGGAAATGGAACGGACACGTGTACGTTCAGATTCGCAAGGACTTGTTGTCTGATGTTCTGGATGAGATCCGCGCGAATAATACTTGCAGTAGATCCCGGCTGTAGGTTTATGGGTCGGACAGGCATGTGGGCTTTTTGGCCCAATAGTTCTTTTAGGTTGGATTCAATAAATCTTGGCCCAACATGCTGTTGCTACTTGTTCTTTTGTCATACTATGTTGACCACCTCCCAAAAAAGAAATTTATTCTTGTATTTTTAGTAGACCTGACATTTTGGACCCGACCCGTTAATATTAGTATTTGGGTGGGTGCTTAACGGGTCGGGTCGCCAACGGGTGGATCCGTTAACAACTCGTTAAATAACGGGTCACTTTTGGTCAACACGTTAGCACCCGTTAGTGGATGATGTTTTAGTAATTTCAATAAAGTCTTAACAACAAAAAATAGACTTTATGCAAAAAAAAATAAAAATAATTGTTAACGGGTCTTAACGGGTGAAACGGGTCGGGTTCGGGTGACCCGTTAACTTAACGGGTCGGATTGAACCCGACCCAAACCTAATAAACCCGACCCGTTTACAGGTCTAATTTTTAGGGGATCTAATTTCTTTTAGTTCAAAACATATTTTCAATATTTTATAAGTAAAAAATTATTTCTAAAAAAAGGTTATAATTCAAAATATTTCCTTCCATTTAGTTAACCCAAAGGTGAAAAATCAAACCATAAATTAACTAGTTAACATAAATTAACTAGTTAACTAGTAGGCTTTTCTAAAAAGTCTGAAATTTGTTCGTGATCAAGTTTTGTTGGTGGTTGAGACGTGACATAGTGTTGATATGTGTTTTGAGAATGTTTTTGAATGAATTACTTGGACTCATAAGTAGGATGGTACATGGGATGGTTAGGGTCAGGTATTCCATTATCGTCATCCACCCCCTTGAGTAAGCGGAATCCCCATTTGATCTTTCATAGTCTTGGAACTCTTTTTAATCAATCTTCACTTGACAAATAACTTAATGCTATAATGTACTGCTAAACAATTTTTTACTTAATTTAACAATGATTGATGTGGATAATCATAGTACTAAATATTGCCAAAAAGGTTCTTGGGTGTGTGAGGTGAAAAATCAAACCATAAATTAACTAGTTAACATAAATTAACTAGTTAACTAGTAGGCTTTTCTAAAAAGTCTGAAATTTGTTCGTGATCAAGTTTTGTTGGTGGTTGAGACGTGACATAGTGTTGATCTGTGTTTTGAGAATGTTTTTGAATGAATTACTTGGACTCATAAGTAGGATGGTACATGGGATGGTTAGGGTCAGGTATTCATTATCGTCATCCACCCCCTTGAGTAAGCGGAATCCCCATTTGATCTTTCATAGCCTTGGAACTCTTTTTAATCAATCTTCACTTGACAAATAA
Source organism: Cotoneaster glaucophyllus (assembly GCA_036320875.1). Classification (NCBI taxonomy): domain Eukaryota; kingdom Viridiplantae; phylum Streptophyta; class Magnoliopsida; order Rosales; family Rosaceae; genus Cotoneaster; species Cotoneaster glaucophyllus. The sequence continues at coordinate 24,203,182 of CM070070.1, read as the reverse complement.
CTTAATGCTATAATGTACTGCTAAACAATTTTTTACTTAATTTAGCAGTGATTGATGTGGATAATCATAGTACTAAATATTGCCAAAAAGGTTCTTGGGTGTGTGAAAACGTGTTTGGCCTTGTAAAGATTGTTATAAAAGCTCTTGGTTGCATGAAAACGTGAATATCCTTTTATACGTTGCCAAAGAAGGCTTGTAGCTGTCAAAAAGCGCGTTAGCTATGCAAAGAATGTCATGGTTGTGTGAAAACGTGCATAACCTTCCAAAGAATTCAAGAAGAGTTTTCGATTGTGAAAAAAACGTATATAACCTTCTGAGCGTGGCCACAACAGACTTTTGGTTGTCTGGATTACTCTGTTTTGTAGTTGATGAAGGAATCTCTTCCTTCAAAATCATGTATAAAATGCACGACCTTTGAATGTAATTGAAGTCTTTCCTTTGGACTCTAAATTGAGTGTGAGTAGCGGATATACCGGTTTTTAGTGAATCATTCATTAACTTAAAATACTGTAACAATGGTATATCTGTTGTGTGAAAAAATAAACTTTATAAGAACTTAAAAGTTGTCGGGCTACTCTCTTATTATCAATTGAGAGAAATTTTATTTGAACCCACATAATCTCACTCTACACCCAATTTAAACTTTAAATGTGAATAGTCATTTTTACCCTATTGCATAATTATCATCAAGTACAAGATGAAATTAACAATGAAACTAAAACTTATCAATAAACCGACACACAATAATCAAACCCTACCACCACGCAATCTTATGTTCATTATAAAAAGCTACAAGAGAAAAAAGTTCTAAGTTCTAACTGAGTTATCCAAAAAGATCATTGATCTACACTATTACAAGTTCGGAACCATGACTCACAAATTTTTAAATTAAAAACCCAAACTCCAATTGAATTAAATTCTTAAGTCAATACTCCATTTTTCTCATCAGAATGTGATCATGACAACCAACACTTACAATAATTTTTTTTTGGGTAAATTACACAAAATTACCTCAACTATTGGTCTCACGACACTTTCATACCTCATCTTTTAAAATTGACAATGTCATACCTCATCTTTAGAATTTGGTCAATTTTATACCTTTCGTTAGCCTGACTGTTAATTTGTCAGTTAAATGCTAACGTGGCTTGATCCAGACCCCACTTTCTATTAAAAATTAATAAAATATTAAAGAAAATCAGTTAATATATTTCAAATATTAAAATAACAAAGAAAAATGAAAAAAACTATAAAAAATTAAAAAAATAATAAAAAAAAAAACTATAAATCAAAACCGTCCCTTCCCCACCTCCCCCTACTCTCTCTCCTCCCCCATCCCCCATCTTCATCTTCTTCCCCTCTTCTCTCTACCTGCAACCCAGAAACAAACAAAAAAAAAAAGCGCCCAAACTCCCCGACCCCTTCCCCTTCCCCTCATCCTCTCCTCTCTTCTCCCCCATCTTCATCTTCTTCCAAACGTCTTCTCCCCGTACCCACCATCGGCACCCAACCTCGCACCCACCTTCTTTCCTCCTCTACACACTCCACTCCTTAAATCCATAGTCATTCCCCCCATTTTCTCCTCTCCCAGGTTCTCCACCAGTGGAATCGACCTTCGCCGGGTAGACGGGATCTGGGCTTTATTTATTTATTTATTTAATTTTTTTTTTTCGGGTTGCAGGTTGGGCTCAGGTGGGGGAGAAGAGGCGTGGGGGTGGGGGAAGACAAACTGAGGTGGGTGCTGGGGGAAGACAAACTGTTTTTTTTGTTTCTGGGTTGCACCAAGATGGAAGAGGGGAAAAAAATGGGGGAGGAGAGAGAAAGGGGTGGGGGGGGGAAGGGACGAACTGAGGGTTTTGATTTTTAGTTTTTTTTTTTTTTTTTTTTTTTTCGTTTCGTTTCTGGGTTGCAACAGGGGAAGAAGATGGGGGAGGAGAGAGATGAGGGTGGGGTGGGGACGAACTGGGTTTTGATTTTTAGTTTTTTTTTTTTTTTTTCGTTTCGTTTATGGGTTGCAGCAGGGGAAGAAGATGGGGGAGGAGAGAGAGGGGGTAGGGTGGGGACGAACTGGGTTTTGATTTATTTTTTTTTTCACTTTTCTTTGTTATTTTAATATTTAAAATATATTAAATGATTTTTTTAAATATTTTATTAAATTTTTAATAGAAAGTGGGGTCTGGATTAAGCTACGTCAGCATTTAACTGACAAATTAACGATCAGGCTAACGAAAAGGTATAAAATTGACCAAATTCTAAAGATGAGGTATGACATTGTCAATTTTAAAAGATGAGGTATGAAAGTGTTGTGAGACCAATAGTTAAGGTAGTTTTGTGTAATTTACCCTTTTTTTTGTATTTTAAAGCATAAAAAGAAACAAAGAACATGGAGACTGTACTATAAAATTTTAATTTCCTTTGCATCAGTCTATGATTTAACAAGGCCTGCAATTGTTCAATTGTTCACCTCTTTGCTGTACCTTTCTGCTTTGGTATCGACTTTCTTTGCAACATACACTACCAAAAGGCTAGGGCAAAGGCTGACCATTTTAATTGCTGGGATTTTCTTCATAGTTGGTACAGTTCTTAATGCTTCATTTCAAGTATTATACAGTTCTCGATTTTGGATCTGGATTTTCTAAATGGAAATTTACCTATTAAATTGGGTTTGTGAGGGTAGTTTAGGTCGTAAATTTAGGTTTAAAGAGATATTGATAGATTAGTTAAAAATAATATGGATGTAGAAAGTAAATCGGGTGTAAAAAAAGGTTATATGAGTTCAAATAAAATTTTTCCTTAAAATATTGTCACGATGACATTCTCATTTCTTTTCTTGAATAAATAATGAATTCTTACAAGTCTTATACCTAATCAGACTACTCTTTTTTACCAATTGGTTTTTTTCTTTTCAGTGAACCCTCAACTTCGTCGACGAAGGGACAACTATTACTTTGAAGTCAGCCTCAAATGCCGGCTTCTGTCGACTAATCCATACTCTTTAGCCTACAGCTTTATATTTCTTCGACCTTGGCCAAATCTGAAACTTCAAACTCTACGAGAGAGTGAGCGGAGATTTTCTAGAGAGAGAGAGAGATGTGCACGTTAGAGGGGAAATGCAACATCTTCATCCTAATGCTAACAGGCCCGGGGCGAGCACATGCTCAACCCCACTCTCATCGACTCAATCTAATTCGCTCTCAACCAAATTCGAGCCACCGTAACCACCACCGCCACGCAGGGCCGGCCCTGAGAAATTGGGGCCCTAGGCTAGCCTTCGAGTGGGGCCCTAGGCTAGCCTTCGAGTGGGGCCCTAGAGTTCTTTGACACCCAATTCATTGTACATTTATATGTATAAGAAAAGATTTCGCTAAATACATGAAAAAGTTCATTTCTACTTCAAAAATCATTATAATTCATATCCAAAGAAGAAAGATATGCAAACATTACTTAAATATTACACGTCTCGTGTTTTTAAACGCAAATGTATTAATTAAGTTTACATAATCTAACTTTTCAACCAATTCTTTTTCAATTGACAAAATAGCTAACCCATTCAATCTTTCTTGTGACATAGTTGATCGAAGATATGATTTGATCAACTTTAATTTTGAGAAACTTCTTTCTCCAGAGGCAATTGTAGCTGGTATGGTTAACAAAATACCATAAGCAACCCATGCATTCGGAAAACTCTAAAAATATATTTATATATATTATATATTGTTTAGGCCCAAAATTACACAATCGGCCCGAACGGTCGAGGCCGTTGAGTGAATGAAGTTCTAAGCCGTTAGATGACTGAGTCAGGATAATTTTAGTTATTGTTAGGGAATAATATTGTGATTTTATCATAATAATTATCTCTTAATAATATATTGAATTATCTAGAACACGAGAATGTGATAAAGGTTAAGTGGCCGAAACCTATTGGGATAAGGAGTCCTAGACAAATCATGGTGCATGAATGAATTTGGCCTGCGACTAGGGGCAGATTCAAAGTCCTAGTTAAAGTAGGATCGGCCGAGATAGAGTTGGATTAGGATCGGCCGAGGTAGAATTTGATGAGGAAGAGGATTCATACCCAAGGACGATTCTAACTTGATCAGGAGTATTTGCACTACTATAAATAGAGGGAGGAGCACAACATTCAGGGATCTCCAACTCAACACACAAATCTGCCCTACGCAAACCCTCTAAACCTTGAGATTTTTTTATTTTCTTTTTCGCCAACACATCTTCAGTTTGGATAAACAGCACTGTGGAGGCAACCGGTAAACACCTTCAGTTTGGATAAACAGCACTGTTGCCGTAGAACCAGCCGACCGCGGAACACCTTCAGTTTGGATAAACAGCACTACGTCGAGGCCGACTGGTTATCTATCTAAGTCTCGGTCGAGAAGGATTTTCGAATCCTTATTGACAGAGGTTATCTCACCAGCCTTCTCGGCGAAGTGAGGTGTTACAGCTTACTATATTCGACACATTGAAAGCCGAATTTGATATTGAACTTCGCAGAACTAGCAGCCTTGTCTTCAGGCTCTAGAACCCAAAGGCCGAGGCGTGTTCTTTCCTCGGTCGCAGTCGTAAGATTCAGAAGTCAGCAGCGCGCTCAACACATCCACATATTTTACTCACCGGCCAAGCTTATCAATTACTCGGCCTGCGCGCCACGTAGGCTTGGTAGTTTTTAGGGTCAACATATATACACACACATATTTAAAAATAAATATTTTGGGCCCCCCCACCCAAAACGCTGCACGGCAAGTTCCAAAAAAATATTTATAATTTCATATTTAGATATATTACTCAATCTACAAAATTATATATAGAAAATTATGATTGGCACTCCAAAATTCTCATTCTACATTCCAAACTTTCTATATTTGGAAAGAAAAATACACTTGTGAAGAGTGTAGGATAAGATTTTTGGAATGTCAATAACACTTCCCTATATATATATATAAATAAATAAATAATTTTTTTTGGGGCCCTCCCGAAGTGGGGGCTCTAGACGGGCACCTACTCTAGCTACCCTAAGGGCCGGCCCTGCCGCCACGTCATCATCGCCATCGGCGTTAATCACCACCGCACATGGCAAATTCTTCTCCAACGGCTACGATCTCTCCTGGGCCCAGTCCTCTAAATCCCGCACGGAGCTCATGGGCTCCAAGCTCCAGTCCCTCGTCGCCGACCTCATCTCCCTCCCGATGCCCACCATCGCCGCCGTCTCCGGCCACGCCTTCGCCGCCGGCTTCATCCTCGCTCTCAGCCACGACTACCTCTTCATGAGGCGGGACCGCGGCTTCATCTACATGAGCGAGCTCGACATCGAGCTCCTTCTGCCGCGTTGGTTCTTGGCACTTATCGAGAGCAAGGTCGGCTCGGCACGACTTATTGCTCAGAGCCGATAGGGTGAAAGCTGACGTGGCAGTGGCGAAGGGGATTGTCGACTCGGCGCACGATAGCGCGGAGGAAACCGTTGAGGCCGCGGTTAGACTTGGGGAGGAGTTGGTCGCGGGGAAATGGAACGGACACGTGTACGCTCAGATTCGCAAAGACTTGTTGTCTGATGTCCTGGATGAGATCCGCGCGAATAATACTAGCAGTAGATCCCTGCTGTAGGTTTATGGGTCGGACAGGCATGTGGGCTTTTTGGCCTAATAGTTCTTTTAGGTTGGATTCAATAAATCTTGGCCCAACATGCTACTTGTTCTTTTGTCATACTATGTTGACCACCTCCCAAAAAAGAAATTTATTCTTGTATTTTTAGGGGATCTAATTTCTTTTAGGTCAAAACATATTTTCAAAGTTTTATAAGTCAAAAATTATTTCTAAAAAAAGGTTATAATTCAAAATATTCCCTTCCATTTAGTTAACCCAAAGGTGAAAAATCAAACCATAAATTAACTAGTTAACTAGTAGGCTTTTCTAAAAAGTCTGAAATTTGTTCGTGATCAAGTTCTGTTGGTGGTTGAGACGTGACATAGTGTTGATCTGTGTTTTGAGATTGTTTTTGAATGAATTACATTGACTCATAAGTAGGATGGTACATGGGATGGTTAGGGTCAGGTATTCCATTATCGTCATCCACCCCCTTGAGTAATCGGAATCCCCATTTGATCTTTCATAGCCTTGTAACTCTTTTTAATCAATCTTCACTTGACAAATAACTGAATGCTATAATGTACTGCTAAACAATTTTTTACTTATTTTAGCAGTGATTGATGTGGATAATCATAGTACTAAATATTGCCAAAAAGGCTCTTGGGTGTGTGAAAACGTGTCTGGCCTTGTAAAGATTGTTATAAAAGCTCTTGGTCGCATGAAAATGTGAATATCCTTTTAAACGTTGCCAAAGAAGGCTTTTAGTTGTCAAAAAGCGCGTTAGCTATGCAAAGAATGTCATGGTTGTGTGAAAACGTGCATAACCTTCCAACGAATTCAAGTAGAGTTTTCGATTGTGAAAAAAACGTATATAACCTTCTGAGCGTGGCCACAATAGATTTTTGGTTGTCTGTTATTCTGAAATCGTGCCAGACCAACGCTAGTGTCACAATTTCTTTCCTTCAATATTTTCCACACTACCATTTACTTGCATACTCAAGACTTTGTCCAAAAGAATTCATGATAAGAGCGGGAAATCAAATTTAACTCAAAAACCAAAACAAAAACTTAAAAAATAAAATAAAACACAAATCCTAAAGAAAAAGAATTCTCACCCTCTCTCTCCACTCAGACCCCTTTTTATTCCCAAATATCTTTTTTTTTTTTTTGTTTTTTGTCTGGAAGAAAAGGTAACAAATTCTAGCGCATGCCAGCTAATCACGCCTCATAGAACTACGCCTATTCCGCCAGCTAATCACCACATTACACCGATATTTAAGAATCTACCAAAAAAATAATATTTAATTATTTAATCCGTAATTCAAAATTAATTAAATAATAACAATTTTCCCAATCGCCGTCTCTGGCAGGCTTGGTTTACAATTCGAGCACAACACAAACGAAAAAGAAAACGAACAGTTTTATTGTTTTTATTAATTTTTTTTAGATTTTGCTCAAATGTAAGAGTGGAGCTCTCCACAGAGCAACAGGACCAAGTTTTTCTTCCGCCGTGCGAAGTGAAATTCTGAGAGATTCGGGTGGCGACCCGACCCGAGCACCCGATGTCTTCCGGCTACAACAGTCCGGTTCGAAGCCCCGGGACTTCGAGGCTTCAGTTGGGCGGAGGTGCAGGTGGAGGAGGAGGAGGAGTCTCCAGGTTGAGATCTTCGTCTTTCAAGAAGCCGCCGGAGCCGCTGCGCCGAGCTGTGGCCGACTGCCTGTCCTCCTCCGCCGCGGCTACCTCCCACCATGGAACCACTTCCTCCACTGTGCTCCTCTCCGAAGCTTCTCGAATTCTTCGGGTGAGTGAAAATTCTCTTGCTTTTGGCTGTTTGGTTTGTGATTTTGCTAGGGGATATTTGGATCTTTGAAATGCCGGTTTATGCTCTGGAATCTAGGTCTTCCTGGTTGTGTCTGTGATTTGTGTTTTAATTGGTGGATTTTGCATGAATTCGAGATTTGAACTCTGTTTGGTTGCTGAGAAAATCACTATGAAAGAAAAGAAGAGAAACAAAAAACTGTTCTTTTTGAGTAAAAGGCAACTTATTAGCGAGTTTTATGGCTTAAAAGATAGATAATTAAGCTGAATTCTGGTTTAGTGGGTATAAGGTTTTCGCCTTAGCTAGTTCAAAATCATACACATTGTAGATTTTGCTTGGGGTGTTTTTAGCTTTGCTACATTCTCTTAGCAATTAGCAACAAGCAGGGCATGAGTGCTGAAAATGGTTATTCGTAGTGCGTGTGTGTTTACGTTTTGAGTTTGCATTGGAGCCTGGAGGGAGTATTTAATGTGGTTTCCTTGCTCTGTGATTGGTCTTAAATAAAAAATGTCCTTGCTTGGATCACTTCATATTTAAATTCAAAAGAAAACGCTTCTTTAATTATAGTCGTCCTCAGGCGAGCAACTGTTTTTAAGCTCCAAGTGTCCACCTAAAAATCTAATGGTTTAAAACAATTGCATCCAAGGTGATATAAGCTCTGACTGAATTAATTTGGTGTTTATTATAAATTTGTTGCTTAGTTGGCACTCAAAAGAGTCTTTCTTCTGAATGGTTCTCTCTTTAACTATACATATTGGGGGCAAGTTGAAATGGAATTTTATTGCCGATTTTCGAATTTACTGGTTAGGGAGCATATTTAGATTTCACTGGCGGTCTTGGCTTGAAGTAGAATAACATTTCAAGACTTTATTGCTCTTCTGGTTGGTTGCAATTATTCAATTATCCACACATGAGTGTATCTGACATATGATTGAGAAGTTTTTAACAGTGCTCTGTATCCTCTTATTTGATTGACTTGAATGAGATTCAGTTTCATATTTCACAAGTTCAACTTATTATGATTGGCAGGACTATCTTGCAGCCCCTTCGACGATGGACTTGTCTTACAATGTGATTTTAGAACATACCATTGCTGAGAGGGAGCGAAGGTAAATCTTGTTTATACTCTTGTAGGTTTTCTATTCCTTACTTTAACTTAAACACTTGCCCATTATCCTTAGCTCTAGTGACATGGGATGGCTGAGAAGAGGGTAGAGATCCTAGGTTCAAGTTTCTATCTAACCAAAACAAAAGAAGAAACTTGTGCTTCACACATTTCAGTAACAATAACAAGTGTGGTATAATTGGTGTAAAAACCAGCTTTGGTGATTAATTTCAAAAAATAGAACCCAGCTTTGGTGATTGTTTAGAAGAAAACTAGTTTTGGCTGTGTGCTTCTCAGATTTGCATCACAAGATTGAATGGGCCATAAAATATAGTTCAACCTATTTATCAAAATTAAAAGGGGGTAAATTTGGGAACACGTGTAACAGCAAACCATTATAACTGCCAGCAAGTTGTGTATAGAAATAATATTTGATATGCATAAGAGCTCTGTAGAAGGTGAGGAGTAAACATTTATGGCTTCTAGTTAATGGTAAATAAGTATGCATATGGAATACAAAAAAGAAAGGAGCATTTTAAATCAAATGAATAAAAAAAGGTGATAGCAGATATGTATAGGATAGAATTATAATAACTATTTGATTAACATACACAAGGAATATTTTGGGAGATTAGAAGCATAGTGGTACACTGGACCTTTTAGACATATTCAGAAATACGCGTCTCTGTGTGTATATGTATGTACATTTAGCGTTTTAGAAGTGCATGTAAATTATCTCCATTATCATTTTCATTTAACATGATTTAAAGGACAATATGTGTTATCCTTTTACCTGATGTTACTTTTATTTATGCCAGCCCAGCAGTTGTTGCAAGGTGTGTGGCACTTTTGAAACGCTACCTTTTAAGGTATGTTCTTTGTATCATGAGATCTTTAATGATTCTAATAACTTGATGTATGAGTTGTTTATGTCACAGCTGTACAGCCTGTACACATTTCTTCTAGTTGCCTGCAACGCTTATTATTCTGTCGTTGAATTATTATTTTTTGTTTGAAATGGGCTTCGTTGTTTTCTTTTTGTTCATAATCCTTCCAGTGGTCATTGTTGTAATTTCCTTCATTTAGAAGGTGTCATTGGTGACTACACGTGTAGTGTAGGGACTGATATTCCTGATTTTCTTTAACCTCCTATCAAAGCCTAAGCATTGGGAAAGAAGATAATGTAGGATGCTAATTTATGAGGAGAAACCTGTACTGATTTCATTGAAATTAAAATAAATAAGGTGCCGTTTAGAGAAATGATTTACATCACACTCTGGGCACAAGTTCTCCTTATTTGTGTAAATTTAATTTCTTGCCTTCCATTTACTGCATTGCAATTTATTTTAACAGTGGCTTGAGACTTGCCATACTGACACTGGTTTGAATATATTTTATGTTGTCGTTAAAGTTACCTAGTAGGCCCTTACACTGGATGCACATTCTATGGTCTGAAATGAGGGAGAAACATCTTTCCTACCAGGATAGTTTCTTGCAATTTTGATTAATAGGGCTATACATATTTTTACTCTCTGTAGGTACAAACCTAGTGAAGAGACATTACTGCAGATAGATCGCTTTTGTGTAAACACCATTGTTGAATGCGACATTGGTCCAAACCGGAGATTGTCTCCACGGTCGCAATCGTTTGGATCAATAACATCAACAATATCAACGGCATCTACAAATGTTGTTCCTTTATCTGTACCTAGTTTTGCGTCTGGGGCACTTGTGAAGTCATTGAACTATGTGAGGTCTCTTGTGTCTCAACATCTTCCAAAGCGGTCATTCCATCCTGCTGCTTTCTCTGGAGCCCTTTCTGCATCAAGACAGTCTCTTCCGAGTTTGTCTTCTTTGTTGAGTAGGTCCTTTAATTCACAACTAAGCCCTGCACATAGTGGAGAACCTTTGGAGAGTAAAGATGCCACAACCATGTCTGTTTTGAACTTATCAAACATTGGAAAGGTTGATGGAATGGGAGATCTTGAATACTTTGCGCTTGACGTTTTCAAGTGGCGCTGGCTTGGGGAACAGCAGTCATCATCCTTAGGGACAGAAAGGTAATTACATATACTTGTGTTTACCTTCTTATCTCTGGTGGTCGATTTCTTTGTAGTTTACAATTTTATTTGGTCAATATCTCATATTTTTCCTGTTGCTTAATATACTAACTTGACTGCTTGACATGTTCCACTATCAAGTGATCGTGTTGTAAATCCCCAAGATACGAGAATGCATAGTCTTCTAGAAGTAGGTGCAGCAGCCCTACTTGTAGGAGATAAGGAATCTAAAATGAAAGGTCAACCTTGGAAGTATTTTGGAACTGCTGATATGCCTTATCTTGATCAACTGTTGCAACCTTCCCCAGTAACAGCGATTACTGATTCTGCCGCTGCCCGTTCCCATTTGAGAGCAATCACAGCATCTAAGCGTACTAAATCCGGCCCTCATCAAATATGGTACGCTCTTACCTCTTGTTCAACTGTTGTTACATCTTGGTCAACTATGTTACAGCATTTTATAAAATGTAGTATAGGAATTTGGTTCTTCAATTTTTGTGGCACATAGTTCTGAATATTACGACAGAACAGAATCATGATTCTATGACTGAAAAAAAAAAAAAAACCTCCAAATATTTCGTTTAAATTCACTGCCTTTTGCAGATATTTCTATTACCACCAGTGATTTACATTTTAAGCTAATCCCTTCTTATTCCCTGTTTTCTGAGGCATATTTGTTAAACCTGTACTCATTAGTCCTGCGTCATCAGATACCAAGACTTTGGTACAATATTGACACCAACTGCTATTTTGACATTGTACATCCAAATTTCAGGGATGATTCTCCGGTGAGCACATTTCGTCCTCGGGCTAAACCGCTATTCCAGTATCGTCACTACAGGTAACAAATAATCAATTATGTTGTTCGTTATCTTACTCTCTCTCTCTCTCTCTCTCTCTCACACACACCATGCTTTGGTTGTGTATCAGTGAACAACAACCCTTGCGGTTGAATCCTGCTGAGGTTTGTGAGGTCATTGCTGCAGTTTGCTCTGAGGCATCTTTGCAGAATGCTAATGTGAGGACAGTATCATCTAGATTAACTAATAACTATGGAAAGCCATCTATGGATGCGGCAGTGAGCGTCCTTATCAAACTTGTTATTGACATGTATGTTGTCATGCATTTGGCCAGTATTTATTACAGTTCACATTCCCTGTCTTTTGCTGCCTCATTGTATGTTGAAAACCTCATTTTGTAGGTATGTCTTGGAATCCGGGACTGCTGCCCCTCTCACTCTGTCTATGCTTGAGGTGATAGTCAACTACACGCTAATATTTCATAATTAGATTATCCATTTCTCCTCTCCCCCCCCCCCCCCCCCCCCCCCCAAACACCCCCTTCTCCTCCTCCTCCTCTTTTTCTTTCTTTCATTAGGTTACAATTTTTTTTTTATATTATCTTTCAGGAAATGCTTAAATCTCCAAGAGCAACATGTAGGAATCGTGCTTTTGACTTGATTTTGAACCTTGGAGTTCATGCTCATTTATTAGAGCCAATGGTAACCGATAACGATTCCACGATTGAAGAAGAGTATTCTCAAGAATCATATTTTGACAGTGAATCTAAGCTTGCAACACAAGGAGTGAGAAGATCAGATTCTGTTATGATGGGCACTTCCTCAGCAATTGATAATTTTGAAACTTGGATTTTGAATATTTTGTGTGAGATATTGCTGTTTCTTGTTCAGGTATATTTTCTGTCATATTCGTTATATAACTTTCATGTTGGATGCATGTTATTTTTCTGACAAGCTGTCCATTAATGTTCAACTAAAATGTTACAGTTAAAACATCAGAAAATATATTTCAAAAAAATAATTAATCTAAATTGAATGTTTCCCGATATGTTTAGACAAAGAAACCTCAAAGAGTGCAAAACTTCTACTTTTCCAATTAAAATCCACCACCTTCTTATCTTCAAAAATCTGTAGTTTCTTTCCACCCAAACAAGCATGTTAGGACACATTTTAACTATACTATTTTTCTGTTAAATGTTTTAGTTTCGATATCGTGGAAATTTTTGCCATCATTCTTTACCAACCAGTCTCTTATCTTTCATACAGATAGAAGAGGAGGAAGAATCAGTCTGGGCTTCTGCTCTTAGCTGTTTGCTATATTTTGTCTGTGACAGAGGCAAAATCTTGAGAAACCGGATAAATGGACTTGACATAAGGGTGAGATATTTTTGAAGTTTTGTATATCAATGCTGTAATCATTGGAAATGTTTGACAAGTTTTTATCAGAAACCTTTCCTATAATTTTTATATTACCATCTTTTTTATAAGATATAAGGCTAATGTGTGAAATATCCAGTTTGTACCAAATAATGCCATAATCTAAAAATTCACTTAATATTTCTTTTCTATCATATCAGCGAGTTTAATGTTGATTTTAATTCTACTTCCTACTGTCAGGTTATAAAGGCACTTCTAGAAATTAGCAGGAAAAATTCTTGGGCAGAAGTAGTTCATTGCAAGCTTATTAGCATGTTAGCAAACATATTTTATCAAGTACCTGAAGGAACCAACAAGGCTGTTTCAAGTACCCAATTGTTTCTGGTGGAGCAAGTTGATCTGATTGGTGGAATAGAGTTTATTTTTGTTGAGGTATGCTAATAATTTACTATGAAACTGGAATAAATAGTAAGGTTTGTTGATTTTTTTTTCCGTTTCTTTTTTATCTGAACTCTGAAGATTAGCTTTATTAGAAATTTGGGTTGTTAGTTGATTCCTAGCATTTAGCTAAGACCTCTGGTAATCACAATCTTGTTATCGTCTGTGACTTGTAAAGTGTTTGTCTAATATTGTAACACGGTATGTGCTTATCGTTAATATTTGGGGATGGGAAAGCAAGTTTGATGATCTTAAACATCAGTTTAGTAGGCAAAGAACTAGCACACACTCAAATCTGTGTACTTACTAGAAGATGGAGACAGACCTGTTATTTGAGATAAGCTTTACTTAAATGTTTATTTATTATTAATGGAACTAATCTATTAGTGCTTTTGCATTGAAGGTTTCTTTTTACGGAAAAAAGTTTCCTGATTCCAAACTATAACTATTTTGCAATACAGTATTCACTTGCAAAATCAAGGGAGGAAAGGAGAAATCTGTTTTTGGTTCTTTTGGACTATGCTTTGCATCAAATAAATGAAATGTGCATAGCTACTGGAGTCACTGAGTATAGCGATGACGAGATTCAGCCTCTTGTTGCCCTTCTCAATCGAGCTGATGCGCCTGAAGCTTTCTATATATCTGTTAAGCTTGGGTTGGTAGGCATTGGGGAAATCTTGAGGAGTTCTATTTCAGATGCATTATCTAGATATCCGAACAGTGAACGGCTCAACATGGTAATGTCTCACAAGTTTGTGTGTGTGATTGGTGTGAGTCCGTGTGCATGTTTTGTTTGTTTGTTCCCAAAATATGTATTTGTGCATGTGCTGTGGGTAGGCCATGTTCTTTCAATTTATTGGAGAGTTTTTTTCGGTTCCATATTTTCTTTTGATTTGGATAAGTCAGTTAATTGCAACAATTTAATGAATTTATCAAAGTTGCTGCTGTCTGAATTTTGTTTTAACTTTACAGCTGTTGGACAGTGTAATGGAGAAACTTGGTGCAACAGTAAGCTCATTTACTCATTTGGACACAGAGTTCTCACACATGATGCAGATAACCAAATCTTACAAGTCTCTGGATAGCATTGAAGGTGCCGTTCTGAGAAATGGAGTTGGCATGAAAGCGAAACTCTCATGGGCTCTTTTACATTCCCTTCTTCATTCAGAAAGAATTGCTTACCATCGGAATGCGTATGTCTGGTTAAGTGACCTGCTTATTGCAGAAATTAGTGAGGAAGGGAATTCAAGTATTTTGTCAAATATAAAAAACATGCAGCAGAAAATTGCCCATGCCGGTGTTCATGATTCTTCAGTTGCTTCAGATGTTCCTATGCCCATTTGGCTTATGTGTGGGCTTTTGAAGTCAAAGCACAACTCAATCAGATGGGGCTTTTTGTATGTTCTTGAAAGGCTTCTCATGAGGTGTAAGATTTTGTTAAATGAAAATAAAGTCCAGAAACATGGCAGTGATATTGGCAATGTACGGAGAGATAACCGTCTCGAGAAAGCTAATGCAGTGATAGACATCATGAGTAGTGCCTTGTCCTTGGTTTTTCAGATCAATGAAACAGATCGCATTAATATTTTGAAGGTAATTTTCTTAAGAACCAGAAGATCTCTTTACTAAATGTAGGAAACTATTACCCGCATATGCTTTAATTATATGGCTTTTAACCGACGGACTGTGAATGTTACATTTGATTTTGATTGTTTGAAAAAAAAACATAAGGTGTACCACTTCTGAATGGTGTAGGGACTGGAGTATTTCTCCACTTAGTCTTGCTGCAAGGTCAATTGAGAGTGTAAAATGTTTTGTCTGCACAAAATCATATTTGGTTTATGTTGAATGTTTCTTGACCTTATCGATAAAAATTATTAGTGTAATATTGATAAGGCTGGGTGTCGTGACATGATACATTCTTATATAAAGGATTTACTGGCTGGGAATTTTGACCGGTAGACTTTTATGTAAGAACAAATAAATGAAAAATCAAATTGAGGACATCTAGTGCAAATCTGTTTTTCTAAATAGTATTGGAGAATTTGCTTTGAGTTGCTGCAAAGTGCATTCTCATTTTCCCCCAAGGATTCATGTATGTTTCATGATTTTATGGAATTCTCTTGTGCCTTTTTTTTTAGTAGAGGGTATATTTTCCTTATCCCCTATTTTCCCTTGGTTTCTGTAAACAGATGTGTGACATTCTATTCTCTCAATTATGCTTGAGAGCTCCATCTGCAAATACAACAGACTTTGGAGATGATGCACAGCTTGGTAGGGTTCTTAGACGGATGGACGGAAATAAAATAGTTGACGAGAGAGAGAGTTCTCACCAGGATGTTTGTATGGAAGAATCCAGTGGCAGATCTGGCCTCAGCAATAACAATCCTCTAGATCATGAGACAGAATCAATGGCAGCACTTCTTCTCCGAGGACAGGCCATAGTTCCCATGCAGTTGGTTACACGAGTTCCAGCTGCATTGTTTTATTGGCCATTGATTCAACTTGCTGGTGCAGCAACAGACAACATTGCATTGGGTATAGCTGTTGGAAGCAAAGGAAGAGGGAACCTTCCTGGTGCAACATCTGATATACGGGCTACCCTTTTGTTACTTCTAATTGGTAAATGTACTGCAGATCCTGCTACTTTCCAGGAAGTTGGCGGGGAAGAATTTTTTAGGTGATTCTTTAATTCCATGCTACCATTGGATGAGCTTCCTTTTTTTATTTTTTATTTTTATATTTTTATATACATTTCTGCCTTTTATTTTGTTGTGTGTGCGTATATATGATATATGATTCATTTTTAAGTTATAAATTCAGGGAACTCTTGGATGATACAGACTCGAGGGTGGCATATTACTCGTCAGCTTTTCTTCTGAAGGCAAGAATGCTTTTTCTCCGCTTCCCACAAACAAATTACAGTGTACTGAATATGTGGTGAAGTTTGTCTTGCTAAAAATTTTAATTTGTGTTTTACAGCGAATGATGTCAGAAAAACCTGAAAAGTACCAGCACATGCTTCAGAATCTTGTTGTTAGAGCTCAGCAGGTGGGCCTTGTTTAAGTATTGTGCATGCCGTTGCACATTCTCAATATGATTCCTGAAAAAGATAATATGTCATATTTTGCATAGATATTATCATATTGTCTTGACTTTGATATGGTGCTTGAAATATAGAAATTTTTACAAAGAAACATTAGAGTATAGGACTATAGGTTATTGAGGATTGTTTTCTTTGTAGGAGCAATATCTCATTGTAAAGTTATGTTTTAGATAACATAGGTCGAAAGTATGATAGCTTTAGGCAGCCTGATAAGAAACTATGTAGCATTCAACTACTGGATTTATATTCCTTGTCAGAAGAGTCACGGGTGTGTAATATTTCGTACAGACTAAGCCTTATTCTGAACCCAACTTTGCCCTATACTTATTATATAGAGATCATCTCTAGCGACTACTCATCCTTGTATTTGTGTTTGTATTGCCGATTAACATGCTTGGGAGCTGGTTTTAAAATCTCCAATTGTCCCATTTAGTTCTCTTCGTAAAGGTCATGATATACGGTTGACTAATTTTAACTGCTAAGGTTTTAAAGGAGATGGCTATAAGGAAACTTATCGCCTAAACATGTCACAGAAGTATGGATAAAAAAAGATAGTTTACAATCCCCTGTTGGAACTTGGAAGAGCTCATAATATAGCAGCTAGCTTCTCACTGCCATGTTTACTCTGTGCAGAGCAACAATGAAAAGCTCTTGGAAAATCCATATCTTCAGATGCGTGGCATACTTCAGCTGGCAAACGATCTTGGAACTGGGTTGTAATCTGGTGATGCAGAATTGTAGATGTTTCCCTTGACTTGTAGAACAATGATTCCAAGCACAGGTTCATGCCATCACAATGACACATGCTAATCCTCGAACAGCACTATTTGGCAAGTTTGAAAAACCTGTCTGGGATTATGCTTAATTTTCAAAGCATGCATGAAATTCTTGGGAAAAATAGTAAACAAAGGGTAGGAGATGCATTACGTGTTGGATAAGGCTGAAAAGTCTTTCCTACCGAACACAGTGGGGACATCAGCAATCAGTGCCTTGTGGTTGTCCTCCTCAACTTATTAGAAAATGGTGAGCCAGATCGATATCTACTTCCCATATCTTCCTCTCCATACTGTACATTATGTAATGAACTGTTGGGGGACGCCTTTGTTTTGTAAAATACATGAAGTTCATGTTCAGCTGAAGGATTATGGCGGGGGCTCGTCAGAAAAGAAGATACTTAGAGCACAAGTAGCTCTCAAAAAGTTTGGAAATGTTTCATTCTTCTTCTGCCTTTAGTTCTGCAACTGGAAGTTTTAAGGCACGGGCGTAGCATGTAGACATATCTCGAGGTATTGCCATTGCCACCTATCCTCAATGAATTTTGTGCATTATTGTAGCATGATCACGACACTTAATGCTGAGATTTGTTTGTTTAATAATGTATACTTTTTCTATCGTGTGCATGCAGTTATTGTGCATTACAATGCCAAGAGACCGTGTGGGAAACTTTCGGAGAATATATTCTGTAGAGACTCGAGATTTCCATTTTCGTCCAAGCCTTCGTTATATTTAGTAATTCCTGAAGGCGATATTGACATACATGGGCAGTGAAAGTTTTTTTACATTTGTTAACTCATAGAGCTTCGTCTTCCTGACAGCAACGCGAAGAGAATTAATCTTTGTATGCTTAGTGGACAGAGTATACCGAGGTATTAGAGGGTATTACCAGACGTTATGCTTCTCTAATTCCGTTAATAGGGGCAACACGGGGGTGGGTCTGTTTTTTCAGGGCACCCCAAAGTGTGCCTGCTATGATTTTTGAGTCTCCAGGGTTTATTTTTGACATTGTAAATATGTGAATTATTTTCAATTGTTTTCGTTTTTAATTCCTTCTTTCCCGTTTCTTTCAACTAGTTGTTGATTGTTGTAAAATGGCTATAGAGAAATTGAATCTTTTTTTGCATATCTGTTGAGAAATTTTGTGTTTCGTGTTCAATCGATCGATTTTATGAGAGGAAGTATTGGTTTTATTTCTCTGTTTGTTGATGGGTTCTAAGTTCGACCGTGACCATGTGTATTTAGTTTTTTGCTTATAGAAAAAAAGATTCAATTGAAAAAAATTATAGCCTAAACTAAAAAGTTATTGACAAACAAAGATGTTACAGAACATGTTGAAAATATGAGACCTAAAAGGCATAATGTGGGAGAAGCAAAAGCCAATCCAAACTTTGAAGATTTGAGAGTTTGAGCAGCGTTTTGGGTTGAGCTTGATGGCATCGCTTCAGACTTGCGGACGCCGCAGCCGGTGGAACAAAGTTTGTGTGAAAGAAGAAAGAGTTTAGGGTTAATCGTGTACAGGTCGAGTTCACAGACTTCGTAGCAACTGTGAGCTGAATAATATCATCTTTTTGCCATCATATGCCTACCATTGACAAGCATTTGGTGCTTCTTACTTGAAATAACAAAGAAATGCGTAAGCAGATAAAAATGAGCAACCAAATCAGAGATACTATCCGGAAGATTGCGGCCGAAGCCACGAAGAAAGATGCTTGCCGGCCAAGAAATTTATCGCTGATGTTCATTTATAAACCCAAAAGGGGGGGCATTGCATGCATTTTTCCTTCAGCAGCTGTGACTCTCTTAGAAGGAGCACAAACTGGAACTTACTACTTCCACTGTAAGATTAAAGTACTAAGGAGCTAATATACTAATAGTTAATGCTCCATATACGTATATTATACCAGTTTGTGACAAAACTCCCTAAACTAACTCTCTGTGCATTTCAAATGTGACTTCAATTCATTAGCACACGTTTTTGGCAGTAGTTCTCCAAGTCAGCATCCAGATCTTCAAAAGTCACCTTCTCACGAGGCGGCTTCACCTGTCCATGGCCCCTTCCAAGTCCAAAGCCACTAGTACCACGCTCATGAAAGAATCCCCTACCACCAGCTTGACCTCGTCCACTGCCCAAGCACGTGACGAAAAATAAGTTGATGAATGATGGAAACCCCTAAACTAAGCCCCTAAAATATATAATTAGGACGGTCTTGCACACATATAAGTTGGTGAATAGAGGAAACCCCTCGTCCACTGATCAAATTGTTCTGAATGTGTCTCAATGTTCGCACGGTCTTGCACACATATAACCAACAGCCTAGTGCACATACATTACTTATCGAATTATTTGACCTCTGTGAATAATGACAAGTTAATATTCTGCTGACAAATTTAGCTTGGGCTAACTGGCAGTCCTTTCTCTCATTTTTTTTTTCCTGGTTTATCCAGTTACAATCGACAGTCCTGACTTTAATATACTGCAAAGACGCATTATATGGATACAGATAAACTCAAAAGAAAGAGAGAACCGATATACCTTTGGAAGACAACGTTTGGTTTTCCCATCAATCTACTTGTAATTGGAGGCACAGGAACAGGAGCAACATGAGTCATTCCCACAAGCTCAATTTTCATTGGCTTTCCATCAAGCTGAACATCGTTATATTTCTTGATTGCTGTTAGAGCATCTGAATGGTGTAGATATCTAACTTCCGCCGTTCCCTAAATATAAGCAAACCTTATAAGCCATAAAAAGGAAAAATATAATTGAGAACAATCTATTGATGTAAAAATTGAAAGATACCTTTGATCTTCCACTCCTATCATAATGGATTGAATGGTGTATCACATGACCAATATCAGAGAAGAGCAACTGCAAGGTAGCATTGTGGTTATCAACTCTTTAACTTAATTGCAAACGAGTAGAGGATACATAGAGTTCAACCAAGTTTAAGTTTGACACATGTGGTTCTAATGTACGAATTGTCATGCTGAAGGCCGAGCTTAACAACATCAAGAAGAACTGAGAAACATTCAACTGTAGGATTGAGCAGCACCAGTATCATTAGCAACTGCTAAGTTTCTGACTTTACCCGCACACCACTCACATTCAGTTGCACATACAGAAGCAAAAACAAAAGAAACAAAATAAATAGATACGGAAACAAACATACTTTTTTTTTTTTTGTTTTCAAATACTGCCATAAAACACATGTTGAACTATTTGTCAGCAGAACCATAAGATCGCAGTCCATATCCAAAAAACATGGTAAACTTTTCTTGCTCATCCAACCCTCTAACTCCAATCCTACAGAGATTACAAAGACTATATGAAAAGATAGACCCCATTTCAAACAAAACCCGCACGGAGATTCTCTGAACCTTCAAACCAACCACATAACCATATAATATTTTTCTCCTTTTCTTGTGATAACTCAAGGTTGTCACCTACATTCCTCCCATAGAAATTTACCAAACCCCAAAACATTAAATTGTTCTGCACACAAACTATAACATAAACAAGTTCATAAAACTGGAAAGGGAACAGAGAGCTACCTCAATATCGCTATTCGAAACCTCATAATCCAAGTTAGATATGTATAATTTGGTTCCCTTCTCTGAGTTTGTCCCCATGGTCACATCCATTTCTTGCTCAAATCTTGATCTTGGAACTTGCATTTTCTGCATCACATTTGTTAATTACATATTAAAGACAAACAGCGTAAACCCATATGCATAACAGAGCTAAATATACAGAAAGCCAAATTCTTGCTTGGTTCCCGAGAAAGTGTAGCTCAGAAAATTTACTTCCGCCTACAAAACTTGAACACGCGGATTAAATGTTACATCTTTCTTTGTAAAATAATACTAATAATATTATATTAATTTATTTGTATTTTCCCGCATTTTCTCAGCAACCAAACAATGCGTTAAACTCGTAAAACCGGAAAATGTAGGAAAGGAGAAACCCTAGCGCACCGGCTTAGGAAAGTAGGGCGCCGTTCTAACGGGGTTGCGTTTCACGAGCTGACGAGTGGGTCCCGGCGCGTAGCCTCGGCCGCCTGGGGGGACTCTGAAATCACGGCGATGCCCTCCGGCTTCCGACTTCTCCGCCTTGCGCCTCCAGATGAGATCGTCGAGCGACATGTCCAGCGGCGGGGGCATTTCGGGAAATGCCTGAGAGCTGAGGGTTTTGGAAGACAGTGAGTGAGTGAAAGGTTTTTTGGTTTTGCAGGGCTCAGCAGTACCGTGTACCTGAGGTTTTGCAATTATATTTGCCAGAAGGCGGTTAACAATCGTTCTCCTCCAGAGCACGCACTTTCCGTGAAACGTAGCCAGAAATGTGACACGTGGTGATCCACTATAATATTAAGGGAATGGAGCTTTCTTTAGCAACCAATACAGGATGAAAAGATTATTTAGTCTTCTATCACGATAAAAAAGTTAAAAGCAGTAACGTAATTTTACAAAACAAAATTTTGCTTTTTTTTTTTTGCCTCACCTATATGTGATTTTAACATCTTTAATTTTTTTTTAAATAAAATAATTCTCTCTTCCTCCTTTCCATCCCCACATTTATCTCTCACTGTCTTCTTCTCTCCTTCAATTTAAAAAAATAAAATAAAATTTACACACACTTTGTGTGTAGACATATACTTGTAGAAAAGATGTAATCAGTTGATCATAAAAGGTGCATTTTTGTTCATCACCATAAACTATTATGTATGTTCATCATACACTTACTCATTCGACACATGTCCTTTTATTTAATTTTGATTAATTTTTTCACAATTTAAAAAATAATATTTAATGTGAAAGTTAACTAGAGTTAGATCAAAGAACACGTGACAGATGATTAAATGTATAATGAGTATACATCATAGTTATGGTGGTGACAAAAAATGCTCCGATGGTAGAGGTTGTTATTTTCTTATTGGAAAAAATGCTCCGATGGTAGAGGTTGTTTTTTGCACTATCTATTAAAAAAAAATTACAATAAACCACTTAAACTTCATGCTGTGTTTATTTGTCAATACCAATTTACAATTATTGACACTTTTATAGATATTTTCGGTATTTTACGTACCACTACCGTCGTGCTATGTGAGGACGTATATCCAACAAATTTACCGTTATTTTGGTGTCTCAATCAGATTATGCAATGATAAGTATAAATTTTTTTTTGCATTATTGAATTAAGATATCAGGTGATGGTAAACCAGTTCTAACAAGTTGCACTCCCTCACTTGAGGCACGCACGTTGCATGAAACGTAGCCAGATATGAGACAAATGTTGATCATATTGTTGGAAAATATTAGTATTTTGGTTTATTTGAATGTTTGGTTTTTTGGGCTTAGCCTGTTAGCATTAGGGTTTTGATCTCTTACCTTTTAGGATTAGGGTTAGTTTATTATAAATAACATGCTTGTTATTTAGTCGAGAACAAGTAAGTTAGTCACGATGTAGCCTCTTAGAGTTCTGTAGCCGTTCCGGCATTTTCGTTTGTTTAATAATATTCTTATTATTTTGTAGTCTTGTTTGTTCTACACTTTGATATTCAACTTGGTATCAAAGCAAGTTTGATCCTTCGGCATTTAATTTGCCCTTAATTCGTATCAGTTTGTTTGTCCGTCTTGTTCATTATTTAGATTGTCGATGGTTTAGTTTGAAAAAAAATAAAAATAGAAATGTCATCGTCTTGAGCCGCCGGAGCCGTGCAGCATCGAAGTTAAGCGAAAACCTAAAGTATGTAACCGAAGCCACCACTCGCACCAGATCCTGCCCATAAACCGCTCAGCTTGCACTTTTTCCTGCATCTGCACCAGTTCGAACCATTGCCTCCCATTGATCAACACTGCCGCACCACCAGTCGGCCACACCGCTTTGCTGCCCAGAACTCAGACCTGTACAATCTAATTATTGTTCTCATTTGACGATGCAAATGCACGTAGTTGATCCGCACCCAATGAACCTGCATCTCGCTCGCCTCAAACCAGTCACGCCGCCTGCTTGAATCTCCACGCCCACCCACCACCTGCAAATCAGCCTTCAACCTCTCCATCCTTGTTGCGCTGCTACATCTATTGATCCACGTATCTGATCGTTCTGTTGGCTGTTGTTCTAGGGGAAGATTGGTCCAATGCAAGAAAAAATTATGTTTGTTAAAGGAAAGCATTCGAAAAAGTCCCATGAGGAAGAAAAAAAAAATGTTGTTGCTTTAGGCCCACACGGGCAAAGGGAAAAAAATGGTTAAGTTTGTTTTTAGGGTAAATTACATTTTACCCCCTCATGTTTGGGATCGATTTCAATTTCTTACAACATCTTTAAAACATTTCACTTTCATACCTCACCTACTATTTTATTTCAATATAGTACCTCCGTTACATTTTCCATCCATTGATTCATTAAGAGCTGACGTGGTTGCCACATCTATGCCAAGTGGCCAAAAAAATAATTTTTAATTTTGTTTAAAAAACATGAATCTTCTAAAAAAATAATAATAATTGAAAAACATAGAACCCTCCCCACCCCTCTTCTGCCTCCCAAGCCGAGCCTCCCAACCACTTTCTTCTTCTCCACTCTTTTCATCTAATCCCTCATTATCGTGTCCGCATCCCAACGCGATTTTGTTAATCAAGCCTAGAACTCGGACCTATACAATCTAATTATTGTTCGCATTTAACGTTGCAAATGCACGTAGTTGATCCGCACCCATTGAACTTGCATCTCGCTCGCCTCAAACCAGTCACGCCGTCTGCTTGAATCTCTTGCGTCCACCCACCACCTGCAAATCAGCCTTCAACCTCTCCATCCTTGTTACGCTGCTACATCTATTGATCCACGTATCTGATCGTTCTGTTGCTGTTGTTCTAAGGGAAGATTGGTCCAATGCAAGAAAAAATTATGTTTGTTAAAGGAAAGCATTCGAAAAAGTCCCAGGAGGAAGAAAAAAAATTGTTATTGCTTTGGGCCCACACGGGCAAAGGGAAAAAAAATGGTTAAGTTTGTTTTTAGGGTAAATTACATTTTACCCCCTCAGGTTTAGGATCGATTTCAATTTCTTACAACATCTTTAAAACATTTCACTTTCATACCTCACCTACTATTTTATTTCAATATAGTACATCCGTTACATTTTCCATCCATTGATTCATTAAGAGTTGACGTGGTTGCCATATCTATGCCAAGTGGTCAAAAAAATAATTTTTAAATTTTAATTTTGTTTAAAAAACATGAATCTTCTAAAAAAAAAATAATAATTGAAAAACATAGAACCCTCCCCACCTTTCTTACAACCCCTTCCCTCCCCACCCCTCTTCTCCCTCCCAAGCCGAGCCTCCCAACCACTTCCTTCTTCTCCACTCTTTTCATCTAATCCCTCATTATCGTGTCCGCATCCCAACACGATTTTGTTAATCAAGCCTAGAACTCGGACCTGTATAATCCAATTATTGTTCGCATTTGACGTTGTAAATGCACGTAGTTGATCCGCACCCATTGAACCTACATCTCGCTTGCCTCAAACCAGTCACGCCGTCTGCTTGAATCTCCTGCGCCCACCCACCACCTGCAAATCAACCTTCAACCTCTCCATCTTTGTTACGCTGCTACATCTATTGATCCACGTATCTGATCGTTCTGTTGCTGTTGTTCTAAGGGAAGATTGGTCCAATGCAAGAAAAAATTATGTTTGTTAAAGGAAAGCATTCGAAAAAGTCCCAGGAGGAAGAAAAAAAATTGATGTTGCTTTGGGCCCACACGGGCAAAGGGAAAAAAATGGTTAAGTTTGTTTTTAGGATAAATTACAACATCTTTAAAACATTTCACTTTCATACTTCACCTACCATTTTATTTCAATATAGTACATCCGTTACATTTTTCATCCATTGATCCGTTAAGAACTGACATAGTTGCCACATTTATGCCACATGGCCAAAAAAATAAAAAAAAATTTAACCTGAATCTTTTCAAAAAAAAAAAAATTTGAAAAACACAGAACCCTCCCCACCTTCCCTATAACCCCTATCTACCCTATTCTCCCTCCCAAGCCGAGCCTCTCAACCACCTCCCTCTTCTCCACTATGTTCATCTAATCCCTTATTATCGTGTCTGCATCCCAACGCGATTTTGTTAATCGAGCCCAAGAGCTGGCTGTAGATGGAAGATTCGGCTGAGTTGAAAACCGAGTCAAATTGCTGGTAGCAATCGGAGCATGGGCCGCACTGGAGCCAGTTGACGTCGCTGCCGGTGTCGAGCACCATGTAGAACGACTTCATCGGAGTCCCAACGCCGATCTGGAAGAAGTACTAGCCGCTACCCTAGCTAACGCCGGGGACGACGTGGGTGGATAGGTCCTTGGGTTGGATCTTGACGTGTATGGGCTTGAGATCCCCTATTTTTATTCCCTGGAGTGCAAGCTGGAGCTTGGTGTGGAGCGAGTTCACTCGGGCTGAGTCGCGACCGAGTTTTGTGAGAGTGAAGGATTTGTAGTCCTTGTACTGGGAGTTGAAGATGGCGTCGCAGGGGTAGAGCTGGAGGAAGAAGGCGGATGAGTTGAGGGGTGGGATTCCTGGGATTGGGATTCTAGTGGTTGGAAGGACTCTGGGTCGAATGAAGGGAGGTGAAGAGAGTGGAGGAGAAGGAGGTGGTTGGGAGGCTCGGGAGGGATAAGAGGGGTAGGGATGGGTTTTTTGTTGAGAAGATTTAGGTTTTTTAAAAAAAAATCAAAAAATTATTTTTTTAGCCACGTGGCACAAATGTGGTAGCCACATCACCTCTTAACAGATCAATGAATGGAAAATGTAACGGAGGTACTATATTGAAATAAAATAGTAGGTGAGGTATGAAAGTGAAATGTTTTAAAGATGTTGTAAGGAATTGAAATCAACCCCAAATATAAGGGGGTAAAATGTAATTTACCCTTATTTTTAGGTCCACACGAGTTGTTGGCCTGTTTGGAATTGTTTTGTGACTGTTATTCGAGTGCTTGGAGTGTTGACCACTCAAGTGATAGTTGTTAGAATTTGTTGACGTTGTTCGTTTGTTGGTACAATTGAGATATGAAAATCTCGTCCGTTTAGTGACAGGTTCTTTCCATACTCTCAACATTAGCCAATCGTAATCAAAATCAGATCACCTTCCATAATCAGTTCGCAAAGTTCACCAGTCAAGTTTGCATGCCTGCCAATTAGCTAGTCAAGTCAAGTTCGCCGGTCAAGTCAAGTCAAGTCAAGTTCGTCAATTTGCCAGTCAAGTCAAGTTCAGACAAGTTGCATGTCAGTCCGCCTAACGTAACCCGTTCGCATCTGCTTGTTTGCAAACTCATATCGTATACTGCCATGAGTTAGCATTAGGGTTTTCTAGGCTTAGCCCGTTAGCATTATGGTTTTGATTTCTTACCTTCTAAGATTAGGGTTAGTTTATTATAAATAACATGCTTGTTATTCAGTCGAGAACAAGTAAGTTAGTCACGATATAGCCTATTGCAATTTTGTAGCCGTTCCGGTGTTCTCGTTTGTTTAATAATATTCTTAGGGTAAATTACAAAAAATTACCTCAACTATTGGGTCATTAACAGTTTCATACCTCGTCTTTAAAAAATTTCAATGTTATACCTTATCTTCGAATTTGTTGCAATGTCATACCTTCCGTCAGTTGTCTGTCAATTCTTCTGTTAAATGCTGACGTTGCATGCCACGTGGCACACTTTTATATTAAAAAATTATTAACAACTAAAAAAAAAAAAAAAAAAAATTCCTTTTTTTTTTCTCTCTTTTTTTTTTTCCTCCCTCTTCTTCTTCCTTCTTCTTCTTCTTCTCCTTCTCCTTCTCCTTCTCCTTCTTTCTGGGTTCCAGGGGGCTGGGTTTTTTTTTTTTTTTTCTTTCTTCTTCTTTTCCTTCTCATTCTCTTTCTCCTTCTCATTCTCCTTCTCATTCCCCTTCTTCTTCTTTCTTCCTGGGTTGCCGCAGGGCTGAACCGATTTTTTTTTTCTTTTTTTTTTCTTTTCCCTTCTTCTACTTCCTTCTTTCTTCTTCCTTCTTCCTTCTTCCTCTTCCTCCTCATTCTTCTTTCTGGGTTGCAGGGGCTTGGTTTCGGGTGGGGGGG
Organism: Cotoneaster glaucophyllus; assembly: GCA_036320875.1. Classification (NCBI taxonomy): domain Eukaryota; kingdom Viridiplantae; phylum Streptophyta; class Magnoliopsida; order Rosales; family Rosaceae; genus Cotoneaster; species Cotoneaster glaucophyllus. Next base: position 24,176,000 of record CM070070.1, on the reverse strand, counting down.
GGGTCAAACTGGGTTGGGTTTGTTTTTTTTTTTTCCCTCATTCTTCTTCCTCTTCCTCCTTTTTTTTTTCCTTCTCTCCCTCTTTCTTCTTCTTCTTCTTCTTCTCGGCAGGTTTGGGGGGAGGGCCGAAACTGGTTTTGTTTTTTCCTCTCTCTCTCTTCTTCTTCTTCTTCTTCTGGGTTGGGGGATGGGTTTTGGGGTGGTATTCTTCTTATTCTTCTCTGGTTTTTTTTTTTTTTTTTTTTCCCTCCTCCTTCTTCCTTCTTTCTGGGTTGCAGAGGGTTGGGTTTTTTTGCGGGGGGGGGGGGGGGGGGGGGGGAGACGGATGAACTGGTTTTTTTTTTTTTTTTTTCTTCCTCTTCCTCTTCCTCTTCCTCCTTCTTCTTCTTTCTGGGTTTGCAGGGGATTGGGATTGGGGGGGGGGGACAGACGAAGAAGAAGAAGAAGAAGAAGAAGAGAGAAGAAGAGAAAAAAAAAGAGAGTAGAAAAAAAATTAAATGTTTTAATATTTAATTAAATTTTTTTTAGTTTTTAATAATATTTATTAATTTTTTAATATAAAGTGTGCCATTTAACAGAAAAATTGACAGACTACTGATGGAAGGTATGACATTGCAACAAATTCGAAGATAAGGTATAACATTGAAATTTTTTAAAGACAAGGTATGAAACTGTTAATGACCTAATAGTTGAAGTAATTTTTTGTAATTTACCCATATTCTTATTATTTTGTAGTCTTGTTTCGACCCTCGTATTCAATTTTCCTGCTATTTATTAAGGGAGTTGTAACGAAAAGCTCACTTTAACGAAAAACCACATTTTTACACTAAAAAGTCAAATATGATACTATTCATTTTATCCTTTATTTTATCTTTATTGTTAAAACTCAAAGTGTTCCAGCGTTTTTCATTAGTTTTCTATTTATTAATTCACTAGACTGAATCAGGGTTTTAGAAAGGGCTTTTCCTGAAATTCTCCGGTTCAGATTCTGGGCGGGTGTGGATCCAGAATGCAGAGGACCATCCCGCTTTTGCGTGGGACTCTGGCGAGAGGCCGCGGATTTTCCACGATCCCATCGTCTTCTTCCGAGAAAATCGTCGCGTCTGTACTCTTCGAGAGGCTGCCTGTCGTCATTCCCAAAATCGACCCCGTCGTTTATGCGTATCAGGAGTTCGCGTACGTTTGCTTCTTATGCTCTCTATCTCTCGAAATGTTTTTCTTTCTAGTTTATTTTCTGTTTGGTTGCTCAGAAAATGCGGGAAAGTGAACTAGATTAGAGGGTAGGGATTAGTTGCCGAGATAGTTGTGGAAAAGAAGTGAAAATGTGAATCACTTTGCTGTAGAAATCTATAATTTTTGTTCTCAATTCCTTGTTTGAGTGCTTTTACTTGTCTTAGTCGCAAATGGCGGGTTCTGGGCAAGCCGATGAAGGATGGCTTGAATTTTGGTTTTTTGGTGTGATGCATGTGCTATGGTGATAGATATTGGCCAGAATACCTACATTTTTGTAAATTTGGTTTAAGTTCTGTTGATTATGTGAATTTGTGTTATGAGTGGCTCATATTGGTGTCTTCCCCCTTTTGGTTTAGGTTCCGGTGGCGGCAGCAATATCGGCGCATATATCCAGATGAGCTTTTAGACAAGTCTAATGCTAGGTAAGGTTTGTATTGAAGGTTTACTACTTCAACTGGGAATATGTTGTTATAAAAGAAACAACCATCTTTCATACAAATGTTTGCTTTCTTTTTACCTCTATCGTAGCAATCACATCACGGGTGTTCACTTATGTTCTAATAACTAGTTTCTAAACCGTAGACCTTAAAAATGCATTCACCCCTAAAATCTATCCTCGAGCTTATTCCCCAATTGCACTAAATAATATTTGCTCTGTTTGTTGATTGGAACGTCTTTAGATTTCCAACGTGTATTTAAAAATCTTGTGTCTGGTGTAAGGTCAAACTGTTCATCAGTTTAAATGGCTCCAACTCAGTAAGTGAGTTTTTAATAGTTGACGGTCTCATGAAATGTTATGCATTCTTTTAAACGTAGTGGACTGTGTTATATTTCTTTTAACAAGGAAAGGCATGCAAGCATCCTTATGGACTTTGTTTTATGCTTCTCTGAGTTATGAAAAGGGATGATGTTGATATTAGTACGAGGAATGATGAGATTTAGTATATATTCTGGGAGGTCTATCCCTATACCTCATTCATCTGTTCTTATTTTATGGGAAGCACTGAAAGTGTACATCTGCCAAGTGATCATATCAAAGTTTTATAAGCGATTTTTTGGTTTATTGTGTAAGCCTTACTCACACTTGATGCCCACGAGACAATTGCAAATAGAAGTCATCCTCTAGCTTGACACTTACTTTTGGTGAACAGGGGAAAAGGTGACTACCAAATTGATTATGTGCCTGCTCCACGGATCACCGAAGCTGACAAAACGAATGATAAAAAGTATGGAGTATAATTTTTATGATGCTATATAAAAGTCCAGTTATTCTTCTTTTTTTTTTTTTTTTTTTTTTTGCAATTTTCATTTTACAGTTTTGTTTGAAGTTCTTATTGCTTATGATATTGTGGGATCTTCATATTCTTTGTAAAACCTTTTCTACAACCTTCTTGGATGTTAGAAGACAGATAAATTGTTTTCTGCTAGCTGTTGGACATTTGAGTGATTTTTATTGATAGTTCGGGGTAATTATTTTTTCTATATGTGAAAAACACAACGTTGAAGGTTGGTTCCTGTTCTTTAGGTCATTGCAGAGAGCACTTGACAGAAGACTATATCTTCTGCTCTACGGAAACACTGATGGATCTGCTGGGAAGTCAGTCTGGCATTTTCCCGAAAAAGTTTACCAGTCAGAAGAGACACTGCGGAAGGTGATGGTTGCTATACGATGCCATATACTTCTCTTCTTCTTTATCCTCCTAAAATTCCATGTAGTTCTTCGTTTTTTTCCTCAATTGCATAAATCCGTTCTATTTTCAGTGTGCCGAATCTGCTTTAAAATCTGTCTTGGGAGATCTCTCACACACATACTTTGTTGGAAATGCGCCCATGGGCCATATGGAACAGCCAGCAGAGAATATTAAGGTATGCTTTTGTAAATTATGTTTTCTTTGTTACACCAGATTGGGTTCACGCGATAAATGTTAAAATGCATATTGGTGTTGCCTGTCGATCCTGTATATTTAATCACAATTTCATTTTCCTCCATTTTTCAGCAATTCTTTTTCAAATCTCAAGTGATTGCAGCCAACAAGTTCGACATTGGGAAGTCTGAGGACTTTGTCTGGGTGACCAAGGATGAACTGATAGAGTACTTTCCTGAGAAAGCCGACTTCCTTAACAAGATGATCATCAGCTGAATCCCCACCCGTTTTTTGTTCTCAGAAAGTTTTTGCATTTCAGTGAAAGAACTAGTATTGACTCTTTATGGTGGATTAAAGCTGGCACAGAGAATCGTAGGTTATAGAAAGCTGAAAATTTTGTGTTCATGCTTTTGGTGGCTGACACTTGACTATATCGGATTGTTTGTCACTTGGATCAGTGCTGTTTCTCAATGTAATTTGCCAGCTTTTTTCGTCTGCAATAATATGTTCCTTTCTGCAATTGGTGCTGTTGATTGATAAGTATACATTTTCTAAAGTTTCATCGCCCGATTGCGCATATTCAGATACATGCCAGTATTGTACCTTGAGGCCTTTGGATGTTCTTGTCGTGTAAGGCTGGAAATCCATCCAGGTGACCGATCGTGTGAAGTGAACTACGAAAGGATTGGCTCCGATCCGATCCGATTGGATTGGATTGGATTGGATTGGATTGGATTGGATGGGATGGGATGGGATTCGTGTCCTTGGTATGGGTCTTGCCCTTTGGGTATAGGTCACGAAAGGTATATTAAATTAAGGCACCTCTCCCAGGTTAAAATTACAGATTGACCAACCCTTATTAAGAATTTAAGTTACCTATCTAATTCTCTCTTGATTAACAAAGGCTAACTCTCTCTCTCTCTCTCTCTCTCTCTCTCTCTCTCTCTCTCTCTCTCTCTCTCTCTCTCTCTCTATATATATATATATATATATGTTTTTCAGGGTCAAATGTAGTAACTGTGGCTCAACGCAACCTCTTCTCCTTCCACCACCTTCAATTCAAGTATTGGTTGAAAGCTTATATTTATATACAACTAGGATTTTGGGGACAAACGCCTTTGTGAGGCTCACTCTATAATATATTTGAAAGATTCAACCATTTATCTTTTATGACTTACTTCAAATATCAGTCTAAAAAAAATAATCCATATCTGAAACTATATGACCATTAAATTAATTTTAGTATTTTTTTTTGTATAACCGTATCCGTACATTTTAACATTTGTAAAAAGAGAAATGGAATGAAAGATGTACCAAATCATCACCTTAGTTTTGTTCTTGTACCACATGAGATATATCTATATATATGAATCATATGATCAATAATCTGTGTGATTTTTATTTACTTATTGATAAATATAGACATCTCAAGGAATCCAATTGGGAAGAGAATTATCATTTAGATCAATAACTAGTAAAGATGATTCGGGGCAATTCCCTAAAGCCCTCATATTAAACTTAACTTACAAGTCGAACTAAAAATAAATTTGGAAAAACAAAGTAGATATTGTTGTAAATCAGTGGATGCCCACTCAACAAAAGGAATCCACACTCAACGGTTGTCCACTAAACAAGTAAAGTTATCCTTCCACTAGGAGTGGCTGATGCTTCTTTTCATTACCCTTGCTTTTTATATAAATACAAGACATATGGAACGAAGAAAGAATGAACATCAACTCAAGCCTCACGGCTGAGAAGAGAGAAAAGAAAGAAGGAAGAAGAGAGGCAGAAGAGAGAGAAGCCACAAGGCTCATGGCAGTGAGAAGAAAAAGAGAGAAGATAATATAGAGTTACTTTTGTAATCTTATTATTCTATATTATAAATGAAAGCATCACTGCACACACCGTTGATTTTACAACAGATTGTTGTAGCAATATTAGAAAATATGAAAAATATAAAAGAATTCCAATAATAATAATCATAAAGAAATTCACATCATCAATTATATATGAGATTAATATAAACAACTAGAGATAAAGTTAGAAAAACTGACAGACTTGGAGATTGAGGCTTGCATAAATGCAATGTCCTAAAGATAGAATTTCGCCCCTACTCTTGTGCTTGTAGTTCGATAGGCGTCTATCTCCCAGGATTCAACAATCTATAATCCGAAGTCAAAGCACTTCAATCTTCGAACTCTGGCGAACTTCATATATTCCGTACTCTCAAGACACGACTCGAATTTGACACACGAAGCATGAGAGAAACAAAGTGGGGAAACCCTATTTCTCAAGAGTAAAAATTAATTCTAATTTTTTCTATATCTAATGAAAATGGTTTCATGGGTTTATATAGAACCCAAGTACTTCTTATTAAAGAGATGTAACTTTTCATATAAGTATACATCACTTATCAAGGAATTACACCTAAACAACATAACCTTTCTAAGAAATTGGTTAACACTATTTTTCATTCAATTATTAAAATTATATATTACAATATTACAATATTTCATATTATAATATATAATTTCCAACAATCCCCCACATGAATGAAAAATTAGGAAGAATTTGAGAGTACAGGCGGATAAGAGATGCATCGGGAGATGTGTCTTTTGGACTTGAACCTACCCTAGTGAATACTTATCGGATTTACTTGGTGACGCAGTGGATGTGGAAGATCTTGAACTGTTCACCGCAGCAGTAAACCGAGACAATAAGTAACACACATCACTTATCCTAATATATTACGGTTCATACGGTTGTGTTCATTTTGGTCCTGAACAAATCCCGGATTCATGAGAGCTTTAGAGAATTTAGCCATCTCATTCTCATAGAAGTGACCCATTTCTACTCTCACATAGGTGACCACTGATTAAGAATAGTCTGCTCTATTCCTTTTATTTATAAGATATCATTGTCATTAAGTATAAATATACACCCTATTTCTTCTGCAGACAACACACTTCTTCCATCATAGGAATGAGGTATATAGTGTGTTAACTTCTTTGAATCATGCCCAACCAGTTTGCCTATTGAACTTAGACCATGGGATCTCCAATCAACTAAGTTAGGTTTCCGCCCGGCTGATTCATTAGTTATGTTGGCTTTAGCCTCATTCCCCTCGATGATCAACTTACTCTCTAGTCTAACCTTTAATAATTGGATCCACTACTAGGTTGACTATCTTTAATGGTGTGCACAACAATCCATCTTATGAAATTATATTTCATACGAGAGTAGTTGTTTGACATTGTTTGAAATGTCAAGTCCTCAAAATTATATTAGGACTTCATTACTAAGTAATTTGCTAACTCTAAGCACTTGGGTAAACTCCCCCATATTTAAGGTATTTGTAATAAGGTCTCTAACCTTGCCATACCTTAAACAATTACTCATTACAAGAGATGACATCTTAAATGTCGTTCAATTAGCAAATTACTTTTAACCAACCCCCACAATTCTTCGATAATTATGGTTTCTTTTAATGCTATCATTAAATTGATCACATTTTCCACTTTAAGAAGTAAGGAACAACTAAGATAGACTCTATCTTTTTAGGCCTTCATGCCTCACTAGAAATTATGAGAAAATCACTTCTTGGTTTTCATTCTTTCCTTATTATAACTACCATGCATGACCATTCATATGCTTACTTAATAAGCATCATCATGTCTAATTTAATTTTACAAGATGCTCCACACATTTTTAGTGTATCGTCTTTTCCTTTCCAAAAGACCCCCACACTTTCAGTGTATAATTTTTCTCGAAGGAATATACTTTGGTATTATCCATGATTAACTTGGCTTATGAGCAAAACTCAATTTTTGTTGTCACATTTAATTATTAATAGTTGAACAAGACATAAAGAAGACTAAATCTTCCTCCATCATCCTCGTGAAATCCAATTATCTCAAATGACTTGGTTGGTTAATTTCTTTCACCAAATCTTTTGCCCGAATGTAATAAAACCATACACATGTGGTTTGTAAACAAGGCATAAATCTGCTTTACAGACAATACGGTTAAGTTTTCCAATTATATCTTTGGCCTTTGATCTCACCTATGGATATCGTCATGCCCATTTCATTTCAATGACCTTGAAATCAATGGTTCTCTTTGTCACAACATCATCGTCTTACCATGACGAACATGGTTCCCGTTATATTACTCCTCTTTCGAGAAAGTACTCATAATTCTCCGCAGTACAACACTTCATATACAAGGGAGAAACAAATCTGCAATTATGATATGTCAAACGATAATAAATGCATTTCTATATACCTTGTAATGCAGACATGGATTTTATGAATACACACATAAATCTGATAAATATATGCATATTACTAGTGCATTTCTTTATTAACCAATAAACATTTGGTATGCACCTATGTGAAATAGGCAGTTTGGTCACTCACCCAAGATCCGTCATAATTTTTTCCCTCTGAAAAGATTTTAGAAGTATAATCTTCTAAATATTCCCATCATGCTCAAGTTCCAACCCAGAATTGGATTGGCATCATATCATTCATTATATACATATCTTCTAATAGCCATGTATATATGCATTCGAAACATTCCAAATCCTTTTGATCAGTCTTGAAGAAAAATTTTGATTTCATAAAATCACGTTTGAATCTGACAATAATGAAACCCATGCGAAAATCAAAATCTTCGATCATCTGTTTCATGCATATCTAGTCCCTATGGGAATGAATTGAAAGTTTATGATACAGACATTTTGCTCGGTAACCGCCAACCAAACTGATCAAGCAAGGCATCTTTTGAGAAAAGTCATCGGGGATGCCCAAATATCCATTGGTCTGATCACAAACCATCTGACCCTTGCAGTCGACCAATATGACTTTCTATGGCAATGTGGCAATGCCCACACAAATTGAATGCATTTTCTAGGACATATCTGTAACGAATCCTTTTCAATTATGAGATAACATGTTTGATACAAACCCAGATTTACACAATTGCATAGAGTCCTCAGAAACATATATTTATTTCTTACCTAAATCAGAAACTAACGAGAGTGAACTCACAGTATAATGCCAAGAAACATTCAATTCTTGGCTTCATATCAAATACGACACCATATGTTGTCCAACACTCTTAAAGCCACAACTTTAAATTCTCAAAATGAGAACAGCGAACATTCATATTTTTCTGATTGTTCCATAGAGATAAATTTTCTATCTTTAGTTTGTTGTAGCAATATTAGAAAATATGAAAAATATAAAAGAATTCCAATAATAATAATCATAAAGAAATTCACATCATCAATTATATATGAGATTAATATAAACAACTAGAGATAAAGTTAGAAAAACTGACAGACTTGGAGATTGAGGCTTGCATAAATGCAATGTCCTAAAGATAGAATTTCGCCCCTACTCTTGTGCTTGTAGTTCGATAGGCGTCTATCTCCCAGGATTCAACAATCTATAATCCGAAGTCAAAGCACTTCAATCTTCGGACTCTGGCGAACTTCATATATTCCGTACTCTCAAGACACGACTCAAATTTGACATACGAAGCATGAGAGAAACAAAGTGGGGAAACCCTATTTCTCAAGAGTAAAAATTAATTCTAATTTTTTCTATATCTAATGAAAATGGTTTCATGGGTTTATATAGAACCCAAGTACTTCTTATTAAAGAGATGTAACTTTTCATATAAGTATACATCACTTATCAAGGAATTACACCTAAACAACATAACCTTTCTAAGACATTGGTTAACACTATTTTTCATTCAATTATTAAAATTATATATTACAATATTACAATATTTCATATTATAATATATAATTTCCAACACAGATATGTATGTAAATATGGATGGCATTATTTGGTTGGAATAGACCTTTACGTGTGGGACAAAGTTAAAGAAAATGACTTGGTGGAGAGGCACACAATTTCGAGGATTTCTAACCAATATTCCTAACCAGCACATCTCACAATTCCTATATAATTGTCAATATTAGCTCAAAAATATAACACAAGCAGCAGAAGAAGGTACACAATCTATTGTTTCCATTGCCTTTGTAATTTCAGTTTGATAACGAGAGATACTACTACTACTGTCATGAGGACGTAGACTCACTTGCCGAACTTCATAAATATTATATCTTATTTAATATATGTCCTACTACACATATATCATCGATTTTACAACCATAAAAACGTTGTTTACGATGTCCAATAAAAGTTATGGTTCATCATCAACTATATTGGCTCGACGAAAAATGCAATAAAATCAAATAAGTTGGAGGCCATTATCGAAATCTATGAGTCTCCTTCAACTAAATTATTTTTCAGATGCATTCTAAAATAACCCAAATCTTAAACCAAAAACTTAGCCTCAAGAACTGAAACATACCCAAAAAAAGAAAACTCCAGGTTCATATACATTATAGGTGAAACATTAACAAGCTGACTGAAAAGATAACAAAAATATCAAGTTGCACACCACATATATAAACTCAAAGGTGACACAAGAATGAAGAAAGAACACTACACTTCATATGAATAAATGGAGAGTTCAATTTACGATATATATATATATATATATATATTATTTTTTCATAATACGTTATCTGCATTAAGAGAAAAATGAATTAAGCTTCACAATGAGCTAACTTTAATAACTAGCTTGTCTTGAAAAAAATGACGCATAATCACAAATGTCCCAATTGTCAAGCCTTAATGAGTAAAAAGCCACGACAACCATTGTAAGACCTTGAGAAGCAAGCTTGAGTAAAACGTCAGTGATTTGTAGTTCAGTTGGTTAAGGGCATTCACTTTGTATCCGAAGTTACGTGTTTAAATTCCTTTCCGTAATTTAATATAAAAAATTAAGGAAAACTAATGAAAATAGTTTGAAAACTTTGAGTTTTAACGATAAGGACAAAATAAAGGGTAAAGTAAATAGTACCAGGTTTGACTTTTTAGTGTTAAAATGTGGTTTTTCGTTAAAATGAACAGTACTGCGGGCTTTTCGTTAAAACTCCCTATAAATTATCCTTAGGTAATAATAGAAAACATCAAATAAAACGGCAGTCGTTGCCGATCTTGAATACAATTTTATTTTTTACATAAGCAAAAAGGTTGAAAAGAATAAGAAAACAAAAAGAAAGTCAAACAAAGGTTGCAATAGTATTTAGTGCGCGCTGGACCTCATTGCCGTTTCTCGATCCTCTCATCACAAAACAACCACCTCCCCACCTCATATCGTAGATTTCACGTCTTCCATCGAGACGCGTTTTCCTTCTCCCACACAGAGAGAGAGAGAGAGAGAGAGAGAGTCAGCAAAACTTGACCCTCCCCCTTCCATTCATTGACTGCCTCCAGATGCTCCGCGAAATTACTCTCTGAAAAGTCTCTTTCTTTGAGCGCGAGATGGACTCTACAATGGAGGACGCAACAGCCTCCACCCCAACGGTGTCGTCGGAGCTGCCGCCGCCGCCTCCTCCCCACGCGAACCCTAACTCGGAGCTCCCTTCTTCCGATCCTCCCAAAACCAGAGAAGAGGGGGAGCTGTCTTCCGACGATGACGACGACGTATGTTCATCTCCCCAAACCCTAGTTTTTGGAAACTTGATTTTGGTTCCGATTCCGTTTGTTTCTGAGCGTACGTAAATGTTATCTGTATGATTGGTATTTGTTTGGTTTTTGAGAGAAGAGGTGGGAATTCCCGTTTCCTGAATCAATTTCTCATGCAGTCATGCTAGGTTAACCTACCGTATTAGATTGACTAAGAGTGTTGGATTTGGATTTATTTAATCTTTATATGAGTTCATTACTTTTTGGAGTGAAAAATGAGTGAAATTTGAAATTGGGATTTCAATTTAGGTGTTTTTCGTGTGAAGTGATTTGTATTTAGCCAAATATGTGATGTTTTGAGTCTGATTTTGTTTGTATCATTTAGGACATGCCTTATATATCATGTGCTTTGTTTTGCAGCAAAATGTTTGATATTATAATTTATATGCGATTTTTTGAGGTTATTATTATTATTTTCTGCACTGCTGCAAAATAAATGCGAAAATAATGATGGTGTTAAATGGGTATTTCTATCTCACATCACAGGACAATACTATTTGCTCTGCTCCACATTCCACGGGTATCAGCGTGCCTCCTTCAGGGGCTGTGCCTGTTCAACCATTGAACAAACTGACTCAAGGCATTCAAGTTGGTAAGTCTTGCTTGCCGTGACAATGAAAGATGATGCGTCCTTTCTTTTCTTTTAGATATTGTTTAAGTTGGAATATTTATATACAGCACCAACGTCAACTCCCACGTCGTGCCAAACTGGCATTGGCAATGGCTGATCTTTTTTCATACCGTGCCTTGACCAATTCGAAATTACTTGTAGTCATGTGGGTTAAAACATAATGCACATCTGTTAAGGAGACATGGATGCTATAAACTATTGTACTTAATGGACACGCTCACACAGAGTTGGTGGCTTGTGTGTTTTGTACTAGAGCTGGACATTGACTTTTTGTGCATCTTTTCCCATTAAATGATGTGGTAAAAAGCCAGACCACCATATTACACCTGTTATTTACATGTCCATTTGCATCTTTCTTGTTGGGCCTATAGGTTTGCATACTTATTGTTAGTTTTATTTTCATGATGTATGGTGAAGTGAGTCATGCATATAAGCTAATGATAAATATTCCTTTCCCGCACTACAAGTTCGTTAGATGTATTTATGTTAATCTAACAGGGAAGGCTGTATGTGGAAATGATCCTGCAAGCTCTGCTGATATTCAAACCCAAACATCCATACAGTCTACATCCCAGAAGAGCAATGATATGAACCGAGTACCATTAAAATCTGCCACACCTGGATGGGGTGCCCCTATGGGGTCCCACGATAATCTTGTTATAAACTTCTCAGACGATGACAGTCGCAGTGATTCTGAAGAAACAGAGCACAGGAAAGAAAAAGCTGGAGAAACTAAAAGTCATGTGACTGGAGTGGTTTTTAATGGAAAACCACCTACTTCATCACTTGCAAGATCAAACAAGTTACAACAGACAGGCAGGAATGTGGACAAAGTAATGCCTAAAAAATTGGGTATGAATCGCACTTTTATCTCATCAATGTCCAAAATCCGCGGAGCAAATTTTAGGGATTCTGGTCCTTCATCAGTTAATCAAGGATCTCGAGTTAGAAATTATGATTCCATGAAAAAAAATTTAGTGAGCCAAGTGCGTGGACGTGATCAAGGTGCGGGCTTGAACAATAGTAAACTTCAGGACTTGCGGCATCAGAAACGTGATCAAGGTGCGGGCTTGAACACCAGTAAACTTCAGGACTTGCGGCATCAGATTGCACTCCGGGAAAGTGAACTAAAGCTCAAGTCTGCCCAGAGAACTAAAGAATCAATTACATGTAGGGATGATAATGCTTCGAGCCTACACAGAGATGGAGCTAGTAAATCCAGTATGAGATATTCTGATGTTACACAGATAGAACCAAAAGAGCCAGATAAGAAACGCTTGAAAGTTGGTGGCCCCTTTTCGCCAAGTGTTCAAGGCCCACAAGATGTCCCTGTTGCAAAATCTATTTTATCATCAAAAGTCTTAGCAGCGGAGGACAATGGTCCAATGAACAGAGTTAAGATTGATCATGGCCAGAAAGGAATTCCTGGTCCAACAGAGTTAAGCATCGCAGAATGGAAAAATCAAAATGATAAACATGTTGCTGCTACATCAGAAAATATACCTAGTGTAGTGAAAGATGGTGAGTATCTTGCCTTCTCTCTCTTAAACCAACTCTATTTAGAGATGCCTTATCAATCAAGCTGATTTGTTTCTTTTTTCTTCCTGCAGGTGCTGGCATCAATACTAAAGACATCCAGTCCGATAGGAAAAGCAAGCTGGTGGATCCTTATGCTACACTAAAAAAGGTGACATCACCAGAAAGTATGACTTGCAATAATTTGCCGAAGAATGCAGTAAGTTAATATTTTATTAACTGCAGTACTGCTGCTGATTAATTTAATTTTCCTATATTGTAGGTTTTATTATCCTATTTCCTCACCTCTGCCCTAATATAATTTTCATAATTGAAATGTCCTTTCATTGGTGGTAAAACTTGTGCAGCCATCTTTGCTGTTTGTGTTTGATGTGTCTCTCATGTTGTGCTTTGTGAAGTTTTAATATAGTATGAAACTGGTGTCTAGTTCCAATAATAGTGATTTCTGGCTTGCAGAAAACACTGAATTGTACATGGAGAAGAGTTAATACCTCAAGTGTAGTTTATAACTTTTTATAGCTTAACCTTAATCCACCAAATTGTCCCTTCAACTCTTTTCTGTACTTGGGAAGCAGTTTATATTGCTGAGCCTTGATCCATTGTGAATGAGTTTGTAAATCATCATTTTACTACAGGGTTTGATGTGACAAACCCGATTGCCTATGTATAATTTGTTGAGAATTTTTTGGTGCATGTGTTTCATTTTCAAAAGGTTACCATGTATTTGTTTATTAATATATTTTACTTTACAGGAGACTATGGAATTGAATCATACCCATGGGAATGATCGCCGTCTAGAACCAGGTTCCTTCTTGAACAGATCAACCTCCGGAAAGAATATAATGACAAGTTCTGACCATCAGGAAGTCACATCCAGTGACAAGAAGCTTGATCCCTCCTCCAAGATATGTCAGGTTTGTTTTCTGGACTCTATGTGAGAAATCAGAGGCTTCTGATCTGTCTGTGATGTAGAATGGTTAGAGCACTAACTGGAAAGAAAAAAACTATGAGAAGAGAGAAATACAAAGCAATTTGAGGAAGTGATCAAAGTAAACCCCTAAAAGTCCTAAATAATCACCTAGAGGTAAATACTGAAGTAAAAAAACATAAAAATCATAAAGCTATTACAAAGTGGTAAGTCCTAAAAAGGATAAACATGGATGAACCAGTAATCCGCTTCATCAGTCTGGTTGTATATTTTTTCTTGATTGTTATCTGTTCTTTGTTAATTATATTAATATTCCTTCTTTCTAATTTCCTTTAGGCATTTCTAAACAATGCAAGCCTCTCAAACTGTTTTGGTAATGCAAAGGTCACAGAACGGGGTGACATAGATATACATTCCTTGTTTGAAATTGAGGAAACATTGGACAAGGATCTGGAGGAAGCACAAGAACATAGGCGAAGGTGTGAAATTGAAGAAAGAAATGCTCTGAAAGCTTATCGTAAAGCACAGAGGGATGCTCTTGAGGCCAATGCTAGGTGTTCTGATCTATACCGCAAAAGAGAAGTATATTCTGCCAACTTGAGGTCTTTTATTTTGGACAATTCCAGTTTGCTATGGTCGTTGAAGCAGAATGACCAAGCTGGAATTGGGTTGGACCATGCTAATAACATGACTGGAAATGTGAATCTAATACTGACATCAAGCCATCAGATGCATCCTGAGCATAGTGGTTTTAACCCAGCAGCATGTGATTCAGACATCCAATGTGTTAACAGTGCTCACAACACCTCTTACAAGCATTTGAGTGGACAAAACATGGGGTCAGAACCATGCAGTGAACCAGATGCTAGTACATCAGAGCCATTGCGTCTTCTAGGCAAAAACAGCGCAGATGGAGTGTCCTCTCCCTCCAATGAACCGAATAATTCAGCAGATAATGATGATGAGAGATATTCATTTGAAAATGAATCTGTTCAACCTAAAGACATGGACCTTGGAGACAAGCAAAAGGACATTGATCAGGAATCAAATAGAAAAATGTCCATCGATAACTCCCAGGATCCTGTGCTTCTCGAAAGAATGTTGAGGTGTAAACTATTTGCAACGCTAGGTACAAAAACATTGTCAAAGAATAGTAGTTCTTGTAATGGCACAGAGCTTTCAGTGGAACAAGGGGCTGAAAATGATTTCAGAACGGAAAAAACCAAAGAAATTAAAGGGAGTTTTTCTTTCTCTGAAGTGGAAAAGAATCAACAATCTGATGATGAAGGTAACTTTCTTTTTGAGCTGATCTTTCTATATCTGGGGAAAAAAGAAGTCCACTTATTGAACTTTTGGTGTTATTTTCAGTGGAGCTGATTATTTATGACTCTTGAGTAGATTAATTTTAGTTTAACATTACATGGTCCATGTGTGTTTTTATCATCTTGAACTTAACAAAATCATCTCGTTTATCATCTTTTGGGTGCATGCATAACCTGAGGGCTTGCATGATGCAGATGTGTGACATCTCTCAGTACACCTTCTGTGACATCCCACAATTGAATCACATATATAGTCTTGCCCTTTTATCATGCAGTTTGATATAAATTTTGAATTCAGATAATATTAGCCATTCATCTTTTGGGTATAAACTTTTCTTGCTTGATGTGTAGTGCAAGCCAAAGTTAAATCTATAATTAGATATTTAAAGTATTTTGCTTGAACATTTGAATTTGCTTTTTTTTTTTTTTTTTTTTTTGAAAAAAAAAAACAAATTCTAAATGAGTCATGCCTGCTTGAAGCCAATTTTGTGCTCATGCTTCTGCTCGGTCTGAGTGGTGTCCTAGTTTGCCTGCCTAATGGGCCCAAAACTTTGGCCCACACAGTACTTGGGTTGTGCTTGTGCCAACTGACACATTTTGTACCTGTGTTGTGTCTGTAACAAGGCTGGGCTGGCACCTTTCAGTGCTTGTGCCTGTCCAGCCTATTTTACACAACTACTTTGATAGTGTCAGGTTTGAATTACTTACTCATTGCTACTTAATACTATGGCTTCCAAAACTATCAGTTTGTGTTACCTCAAGTCAGAACTTATGCATGATTGTCATGAAGTTAAACAGTGGGAATCCATTTGGCACAGAGTAGGCATTGAGCATAAGAAGCTTATACTTGATCTCTATTGCTCTGCGTCACTTTTTTTCTTTGATTTTCTGATTTTACTTACAGGAATGGATGGGCTCGAAAAAAGTTCCTCTGAGGCTCCTCTTGAGATTCAAAGAGAGCACTCCGTCGAAAATCTTTCTGTGAACTCTCACTCCAATTTATATTCTGAGGATAGGTTTTACTTCAGAGGTAACATCTTAAGGACTGCTTTCGGGTATATGAAAGTCATATGCCCAAAAAGTTTTATAGAACCTCAAGCTAGAAGTCAACAACGTCCAACTTGTATCAACCCCGAGAATATCCGGTCTAGCAGTGCCATGGTAGAACCACCGGAAGACACTCTGGTAAAATTTTCTGGAAGAGAAGTTGGATCTTATAGCACTGGTCCTGCTGTTGATCCCTTTTGGCCACTCTGCATGTATGAGCTTCGAGGAAAATGCAACAATGATGACTGTCCATGGCAACATATTAGGGACTATAACACAACTTTGTATCAAGATCAGCATGATAACTCTGATAGTGCTGGTATGAGTAATCCCATCGTAAAGTTTGAACTTTTATTTTCTTTCTTGTATTCATGTTATAATGTGTTCACAGATTGTCAGGTTGGATCAACATTGCGTCGAAAAAAATATGATGGTTCAACAAAAGCCCCCTTGTATCGCAATGTAATATCTTCACCAACTTATCTAGTTGGCTTAGGTATTCTGAAAACTGATCTGCATTCATATGAATCTGTTCTAGCACAGCGAAATGGACAATTCTGGACAAAGTGTTTCAGCCATTTCTTGGTGTTGTCAAATTTGTTTCGGAAAGATATTTCCACGGATGCACCATTCTTGCATGGAAATGATGGTCACATAGAGGTCCCTGTGAATTCGAACAGACAGTCATCGTTTTTCCAGAATAGCAACGGAGGAGTGGTTTGTTTATTGATTCTGCTCAATTTTTTTTTCCGTCATTCATGTGCCTAATATTGCATGCTAATACGGTTTATATACTTGGTGTTTAGGTGCTGTAAATTATTTGAGTTTCTTTAGCTGGGTTTCATTAGTCCTAAGTTTCTAACAATCTCACTTCTTCTATTCACTATATAAGCTTGGACTGTTACACTGTTTAGTGTTTACGTTGTTTTAGATTGCTTTTTGGTGTTTTCGCTGTTTTAGATTGAGTTCTCTATCTTCCCATGTGAACGTTTTCTCTAAAATTATTTAAAAATATTTGAGGCAGGGGTTTAGTAATATTACGAAAAATTCTTGGCAGTTGGGTAAGCTCCATTTATTTTTAAAAGATGAGACTTCGTAGAATTTCCTTGGAGTGTCTCATATCAAGACACCCCCTGCCCCCTCTTCATAGTTTTTATTTTTGCTGTGACATGCTGATGTCTAAGAATCTTATTATGTGATTGTTCTGTTACCTTTGTTAAGCTAACTTTCTTTTTAAATTTGGTGTAGGATAAACTCACACAAGCTTTGGGTGACAATGATCAATACCTGGAGATTGCCCTTTTAATTTTCAGCCAGGAGGCTAATGAACTTGAGGGCATGAGAAAGGTAACTCCTGTGGTGTATGACCTAAATATAACCATGTTCAGCGGCCTCAGTTACTGTCATCTTATGTATTTGAGTTTTGCAGGCTCTCCCTGTGCTGTCACGAGCTCTTGAGGCAGAACCAACATCCATTATTCTCTGGATTTTTTATCTGCTTATTTACTATAGCAATATGAAGTCAGTAGAGAAAGATGACATGTTCTCCTGTGCGGTACGCTGTTGCATAATTCCTACTCTTATGACTTATCTTTTATGGAGCATGAATACTGGGGGCAGTCTCCGCATGTTTTCGCGGATACACCCTTATCGGTATTACAGCCATACAGGCAACCCTACATGTTCTCAGTTAGCCTGTAAGGTATGAGAACTACTTGCATGAAATAGGGATGCCAAGTTGGCAATGACCCAAACCTATCACGCATCCCACGTGGCGTGGTAGGATTGGTTTGGGACAACGCCACTTGGCATCCCCGTTTCATGTATGTCTCTCTCGTAAGGTATCCTTTCTCTGAGCAATTTTTCCTTGAACTGTTTTTATACATTTATATGCTTAACACTAACTCATTTGATGCCTTCATATGCTTCATTTTCTAGCTTTCGACTACTTCCATTTTCATTTTTATTGCACTCATTTCCTTTCTTTTGTGTTAGTATCTAGGGGCATATTCTTTTCTTTCTAAGCATGTTCTTTCTTCTTTCATTAGAGATAAGAAATTGAAACTTTTGCCTGGAAACACTTTGCCTCTTGTTCTTCAGGTAAAATACAATGATCGATCTTATGAACTTTGGCTCATGTGCATCAACAGTCGGGTGCAGCTTGAAGACCGGTTGATAACATATGATGTCGCCCTCTCAACACTGTGCCGCGATGCTCCTGATTCTGGCATAGATGGAATGCATGCTAGTGCATGCATCTTAGACCTAGTTTTGCAAATGATGGATTGTTTATGCATGTCTGGTAACATTGAGAAGGCCATTCAGAAAGTCTTTGGACTCTTCCCCAATGCTGAGAATTTTGATGACCCTAATTCCCTCTCGCTCTCTAATATACTCACATGCCTAAGTATTTATGACAAATGTATATTAGGGGTTTGTTGTGTTTACTTGGTTATTTACAGGAAACTTCCTGATGCTGTATTGCGGCAGTTTGAATGTCAGAAAGAACTCTTTGAATTTGAATGGCCTTCCATGGAATTAGTAGGTGATGAGAAGCAGAGGGCTATCATGCTGATGGATACAGTAGTAGGTTCTGTAGACTCATACATGAAAATTGAATCACTTGAGAAAGGTGAATATAGTCTCAAATTGGCACATTTCATTGCTCTCAACCACTTAAAGTGCATGGCAGCTCTTGACAGCTTAGAAAGATGTAGGAACCTCTTGGATAAATATCTTACTTTGTACCCATCCTGCTTAGAACTTGTTTTAATATCAGCTCGGGCACATAAACATGAGCCGGGGGATTCGCTTTTGGAGAGATTTGAAGAAGCCCTTGCTGAGTGGCCAAAAGAAGTCCCTGGAATCCAGTGTGTTTGGAATCAATACGTTGAGTGTGCCCTTCAGGATGGAAGATTTGATTTGGCTAAAGAAGTTATGGACCGCTGGTTTCGTTCTGATTGGAAAGTTCACCATCTTCAAAATGGTACATTGGATGGAATGAAACATGTTAACTCAAATAACTCTCTGGGAGATTTAGTTCGGCAGGCACTCGGTTCCGATCCTAATCAGATGGACGTAATGTTTGGACATCTTAATCTAGCTCTGCACAATCTCTTGCAGAATGACCACATTGAAGCTCGCTCAGCCCTTGATAGGGCACTGAATGCTGCTGTTCCACAATACTTGAAGCATTGTGTTAGAGAACATGCATCGTTTATGCTTACTGATGAACCTTTGTTAAAGGAGAATGGTTGCATAAGTGGCATACAGAAGATTTTGGAGCACTATTTAGGTGTTTCTCAGGCTTTCCCTACCTCTGAACCATTATCAAGAAATTTCATTAACAATGTCAAGAAGCCAAGAGTCCGGCAGCTAGTCAGTAATATCTTCAGTCCACTTTCATCTGATTTTGCTCTGGTGAATTTGGTTCTTGAAGTATGGTATGGACCATCTCTTTTACCGGAAAAGTTCGGTGAGCAAAAAAACCTGGTGGATTTTGTTGAAGCCATCTTGGACATAACTCCATCCAATTATCAGTTGGCTGTTTCTGTATGTAAGCTGTTAAGCAGCGGCAGCAATGCCGGCGATGTTACTTCTCTCAGTGCTTTGTTTTGGGCTAGCTCGAACTTGGTCAGTGCAATTTTACATGCTGTCCCAATTCCACCAGAGTATGTATGGGTTGAAGCTGCGGAAACTTTGGGCAATATTGCTGGCGTGGAGGTTATTTCTGAGAGGTTTTATGAGAGAGCTTTATCTGTATATCCATTCTCTGTCAAGTTGTGGAAGTCCTACCAAAACCTTTCTATGATGACTACAGGAAATGCGAATGCTGTCGTGGAAGCAGCAAAAGAAAAAGGTATACAACTCAGTTAGGGTTCTTCCTTACATGTGTTTTGGCTGTCCGTTTGGATTGGCATTTGGTAAAAAGCTTTGGGGGTGCCAGTTTTGATAGCATGGAGCAGGTGGATGTAGATGAGACGGTGCTAGATTTGACATCTTTGGCAAGTTGATTTTCTGTTGCCGTTTTTGCTGACAGAAGGCTATGAGATGTTTAATGTGAAATTTAGGAACCACAGAAAGCTTTGTACAGGATAGGAGTAAACGATCAAAAAGGTTATAACTATATAGCTCTCACCGACTTCACGTGGCGGACATTTCTTTGAAAACGATATAGACAGAGGAATCGCTGCAATCGGAGATTCAGCGACTCTTCTGGATTAACAGTTTACTTACATATGTAGGTTTATAGTTGTTGATGATGATGTTGTTATCTTTCCATATCCTTAGTGTTGTTTTAATTCAAAGTAGCTTACCAGAATATTGTACTTGAAGCGGAAAGTGAAATGCATATGGCTTGAATTGCTTTGTTTTTCTCTTACCAGCTTTAATCAATTCTATTAATCCTTGTTTTACTACTAATTAGATGAATGAGTTGAGATGGTTGATGCGTTTATAGCGGTGCCACTAATCTTTTATAATTGGTTTGAAGCAAATTGGTGCCTTCTAAAATGATTAGAGAGAAGGAAATTCGAAGTCTTGGTAGGTCATAAGTTTGAGTGATTTTGCTAAGTTTGCGGGATTTTGCTTTAATGGTAGGTATCATTTAATGATAGTGAAAAATGAACGATTGTGATTAAAAATAAAAGATAACAATTTTTTAGTCACTTAGTATTCTGGTTTAGTGGTATGTTTCTTCATTTTTAAGTGAGAGCTAGCGTATTGTGAGGTTAACCCCACTCCCCTCCCTTATCGTTTGTAAAAAGAAAGACCATAGCAATGTGCTTGCACCGTACTTGTACTCAAGTTTGAATGTTCTTAATTGTAAATTGAAATCATTCAAGGGTAGTCAACCAATTTTTTTATTTTTGGTATACATCAATATTTTTACACTAAGGAGATGGGGAGTTCAGTTATGTCACATAATGGGCAACCTAATTTAGTATCGAATTCGCCATCCACGATATTTGAACCTAAGACCTATCACTTCCAAGCGAAGAAGAGTAAACCAATTTTTTAAACCAAATAAAAGAAAACGTGTTTATTTTTTATTCGTGACACATCATAATTAATACCTAATAATTTAATTAGCAACCATGTCATATAGTTTAAAAATTTGATCGTCAAAAAAAGAAAAAAGAAAAAAAGAAAGGGCTAAAACCGAACAGAGAAGAGAAGAGTCGTTTGATTCCTTATAATCGACCTCGTCGTCTCTCCGAGGGATGTGTATACTTCTTCTTAAACCCTCAAAACCCTCAAAACCCTCGCTGCAACCATAGCTGGTAACTAGCTAGGGCACAACCTCTCTCTCTCGCTCTCTCTCTCTCTCTCTGAGGAGTTCCATAGATTCCGGGAAAAAAATGAATAATCTGAAGCTCTACTCGGAGGTCTCTCTGAATCTCCACTTACAATCCGAAGAGGAGCTCATACTCTTCTCCGCATTCGACATTGAGCAGAATCGCTTGTTCTTCGCTTCCTCCGCCAATAACATCTACGCCACTCACCTCTCCTCCATCCAGGTATATATATTTTTATATATGTTTGTATACATGCTTGTTGGATTTCCCCGTTCGAATTGGAACCCTAATTTGATGATTCATGTGGTGTAGAATGAAAGGTCGTGGAGCAAAACCTCGATATCGGCGCAAGTTAATCAAATCGAATTGGATCCCGAGGACTTCATCACTTCGTTTAGTTACCTCATGGAGAAAGAGGCGCTCTTGGTGGGAACTGGCAATGGGCTTCTGCTGCTGCATTCTGTGGATGATAATGCCTCCCAAGTTGTTGGCGGAGTGGATGGCGGTGTTAAGTGCATCGCGCCTAGTCCGGACGGTGACCTTCTTGCCATAACCACTGGGTCTGGGCAGGTGCTGGTTATGACTCAGGATTGGGATTTGTTGTATGAGACTGCGCTGGAGGATCTACCGGAAGATGGCAACCACATATGTAAGGACCTCTCTCCATTATTCGTTGATTTTCAGAATTGCAGTTTTGCTTTAGTGCCTAGTGTTTGCTAGTTGTTTGAGAAATAGCAATGTCTGGTAAAAGATAATTGTATGAACCAGAGTTAGGACTAACTTGTAATTTATTGGTCATTTTATATTTAGCCTCATGACCTCCTTACTTGGAGGAATTCCGCGGTTTCTGTTGGTGTCCACTTATCTTTTGTGTATGACATGGGTTTTGTTAATTTGGAAAATTTAGCGACCTGGGTAAAAACTATGGTTTCAGGTGAACAGCAATTATCTTCTAAGTTCACATTTGAAAGCCCTATTTCCTGGCGAGGTGATGGGAAGTACTTTGTCACACTAGGTGAGGTGCAGGATTCGACATCCTTGGTTAAGAGGCTTAAAATTTGGGAGCGACATTCGGGAGCAGTACATGCTGTTTCTGAATCAAAGTCGTTCATGGGATCAGTTGTGGACTGGATGCCCAGTGGAGCAAAAATTGCAGCTGTTTATGATAGGAAATCAGAAAATGAGTGCCCCTCAATAGTTTTCTTTGAGAGAAATGGGTTAGAAAGAAACTTGTTCAGCATCAATGAGCAAACAAATGCAACCATAGAATTTCTCAAGTGGAATTGCAGTTCAGATCTTCTCGCTGCTGTTGTCAGATGTGAAAACTATGACTGTGTCAAGGTTTGGTATTTCAGTAACAACCACTGGTACTTAAAATCTGAAGTTAGATACCCAAGACAGGATGGTGTGAGGTTTGTCTGGAATCCAACAAAGTCACTGCAGTTATTATGTTGGACTCTTGGTGGCCAGATTACATCGTATGACTTCATATGGAATTCAGCTGTGATGGATGTCTCAACTGCGCTAGTAATTGATGACTCCAAGATACTTGTAACCCCTTTTTCTTTATACCTAATGCCACCTCCCATGTACTTATTCAGCCTTAAATTCCCGAGTGCTGTCCGAGACTTCGCTTTCTATTCCAAGAATTCTAAGAACTGTGTGGCTGCTTTTCTATCAGATGGTTCTTTATGTGTCGTTGAGCTTCCTGCCACTGATACTTGGGAAGAATTAGAAGGCAAAGAGTTTTCTGTTGAAGCATCCATTTCTGAATCACCATTTGGTTCTTTTTTGCATATGACATGGTTGGACCCACATAAAATTCTTGCTGTTTCTCACTATGGGTTCAGTCATAGTAATTATTTATCTCGAACTACATCAAGTGCGGATGGTGCCGGATTTTGTTTGCAGGAAATTGAGCTTGTATGTTCTGAGAATCATGCCCCTGGTTCAGTGACATGCTCAGGCTGGCATGCAAAAGTTTCTGGCCAAAGCTCTCTGGAAGAGATGATTATATCAATTGCTCCTAATCCTGCTAGAAAAGGTTCAGCATTTGTCCAATTTGATGGTGGAAAGGTTTGCGAGTATGTCCCAAAGTTTGGCATTCCTAGAGGAGTTCCAAAACAGGATTGGAGTTTCTCATCAACTTGCCCTTCTATGAGTGTGGTTCTAGTTGGAAACAGTGGGCCATTGGAACCTTTAATTTTTGGCCTTGATGAGAGCTGTAGGCTGCACGTCAATGGGAAGATAATATGCAACAACTGCAACAGTTTCTCTTTGTACTCAAATTTGGATGACCAAATGATCACGCATTTAGTTTTGGCAACTAAGCAGGATTGTCTTTTTATTGCTGACATCACAGATATATTGCATAGAGAGACGGAAATAAAATTTGAGAAACCCATCCTAGCTGGTAACAAGAAACGAGAAGATCATGGAGACTTCATAAACATATGGGAAAGAGGTGCAAAAGTTGTTGGAGTTCTGCATGGAGATGAAGCTGCTGTTATTTTGCAAACAACTCGGGGGAACCTAGAATCCATTTATCCAAGAAAATTGGTCCTGGCCTCTATTTGCAATGCATTGGTACAGAGGCGTTTCAGAGATGCACTTCTCATGGTGAGGCGGCATAGGATAGATTTCAATATCATTGTTGACTATTGTAGTTGGCAAGTGTTTCTCCAATCAGCTTCAGAATTTGTCAAGCAGGTTAATAATTTGAACTACATAACTGAGTTTGTTTGTGCCATAAACAACGAAAACACTACAGAGACACTGTATAAAAAAATTATTTCTCTACCCTTCCCGAAAGAAGCTAAAGATGACTCCAAGGGTTTTGATTCTAATAACAAGGTATCTTCTGTGCTTCTGGCCATAAGGAGAGCTCTTGAGGAACATTCGCAGGAACTTCCTGCAAGGGAGCTTTGCATTTTAACCACTCTAGCTCGTAGTGACCCCCCTGCACTTGATGAGGCTTTGGAGAGAATAAAAGTTATCCGTGAAATGGAATTGTCAGGTTCCAATGACCAAAGGAGAATGTCGTACCCCTCTGCTGAAGAGGCTTTGAAGCATCTCCTGTGGTTATCTGATTCTGAGTCTGTTTATGAAGCTGCTTTAGGCCTTTACGATTTGAACCTTGCAGCTATGGTGGCATTGAACTCTCAGCGGGACCCTAAAGAATTCCTTCCTTTTCTTCAAGAATTGGAATGTATGCCAGTTACTTTGATGCGTTATAACATTGACCTTAGGCTGCACAGGTTTGAGAAAGCTCTCAAACACATTGTTTCCGCAGGAGACACTTGTTATGCAGATTCTCTGAACCTGATGAAGAAAAATCCTCATCTTTTCCCCTTGGGACTTCAATTGATTGCTGATCCTGCCAAGAAGAAGCAAGTCCTCGAGGCGTGGGGAGATTATCTTAGTGGTGAAAAATGCTTTGACGATGCTGCTGCTACTTATTTGTGCTGTTCCAGTTTGGAAAAGGCTTTGAAGTCGTACCGTGCTTGTGGCAATTGGAGTAAGGTGCTTACAGTTGCTGGGCTTCTAAAATTGGGTGAAGATGAGATTATGCAAATGGCTCATGAGCTTTGTGAAGAACTTCAAGCACTTGGTAAACCAAGGGAAGCAGCCAAAATTGCTCTGGAGTATTGTGGCGACGTTAACAATGGGATGAATTTGTTGATTAGCGCAAGGGACTGGGAGGAAGCCTTGAGAGTCGCTTTTATGCACAATAGACAGGATTTAGTCTCTGATGTGAAGAATGCATCCTTGGAATGTGCAAGCTTGCTTCTTGGTGAATACGAGGAAGGTTTGGAGAAAGTAGGGAAGTACTTGGCTCGCTACTTGGCTTTAAGACAAAGAAGGTTACTTCTAGCAGCAAAAATCCAGTCAGAGGAACGGTCAATGAACGATCTTGATGATGATACTGCTTCAGAAGCTAGCAGTAATTTCAGTGGAATGAGTGCTTACACCACAGGGTATGTATTTTACATCGTATTGTCATATAGCTTTGCCTCTTTGGCTTGTTTTGCATCTTGTTTTTTATTTTTTTATAGTTGTGTAGCTGACGTTCTCCGTCAGAGGGTCATAATATGTAGATTATCACTTCTGTGCCCGGACCCAGATGGCGGGGCACCCTTTCCCTGTACTTTTTATTAACTTATACCTCAGTCGATAGCTTAGTTTCGTTCTCGCACATATGCAATATATTGTTTCAGCCAATATCGTCTTGTTGAGGATGGTTACAGCTGCTGTCTCCCCTCACTTCTTTTCACCTTCCATTATTTCTTCCATTTACTTCTTTGGAATGTTGCATTTCAGTTTATATTTGAGCCATTTCTTCAAAGATTGTATTGTGGAGGATGGTTCTCACATTGAGTTCAATGCCTGTAGTTTGTACTATCAGACTTTAATTGGTTTCCTAATCTCATGTACAGGACCAGGGACAGCTCTGGTACATCTGCCCGATCAAGTGCAGCTAGCAAGGCAAGAGACGCCAGGCGCCAGAGAAAAAGAGGGAAAATCCGTCCCGGAAGGTATGTTTGTTATTATAAAGATTAAGAGATCATTTTCCAATCTTGTTACTCTTCCTGGTCACTAACAATTGCTAATAAATTAACTACTTGACATTTTAGTCCTGGCGAGGAACTGGCTCTGGCTGACCACTTGAAGGGAATGTCTCTAACGACTGGAGCTTTGCAAGAGCTAAAATCTTTGTTACTTTCGCTTGTGATGCTTGGCGAGGTTGAAACCGCAAGGAAGCTGCAGAGGGCTGCGGAAAACCTTCAACTGTCTCATATGGCAGCAGTCAAACTAACTGAAGATACAATATCCAGTGATAGCATAGATGAGCGCACACAGACTTTGGATCATTACACACAAACTATCAGAAGTGAAGTGCAGAACTCCGAGGCTTTCTTCTGGCGGTGTAAAGTATTTCATTCCCCGTGAAAAGGGAGTTTGGTCACTTTATACCTACAAAATCTTTTGAGACGCAGCTTGTTGGACGTGCTTGTTATGCGGATGAAATGTGCATGTGATGCCTGCCGATGGGAGCTTATTTGAAGCTTAGGCAAATCTGACATCTCTTTCGGATCTCCTGTCCAGTCCCAAATTGTCATGAACATCGATACACATAAACTGTTATCTGCAGCGGCGTGGAGTTGCGCACGTGGTGTCATCTCGTCTGGCCGCTGGTTGAAGAAGGGTATAGGAATGGGGTTAGGAAAGGCAATTCCATCTGAGTGGCGAACTGATTCTCCATTTTGTTTTTCATTTATTGGATCTTGTATCAGGTACTTGATTATGTTTTACTTACTGTATGTAATAAACTAAAAAGTTTAATTTAGGTTTTCTTTGTGACAAACCAGTAAAATTATGTCTTCTGAGGAATTCAAGAATGTCCCGGTTTTTGCAGTACCGGATTTCTGATTCGAATAACAAGATCGTTACTACACTCAACTTAACAATCGTTTGGCCTCGTGACATTTTAATGAAGTTTTAGATTTCTTTCGAAATTTATGCCTGATAATTTTAAAAATCGCGAAAACGGGTTTAAAAAAAAGGGGGAAAACTGAAAGTGAAAATGGAATGTTGATTTAGTGGGAATCAGGATTCAGGATTCAGGATTACAGGAAGTACGAAAAACATTGTTATGGTAAATTTATATATTGGAGTATTAGGAAAAAGCTTAAAAATTAAAATTAAAAAAAAAATCACAAAAAAAAAAGGGCCCAACCGGGTTCGAACCGGTGACCTCTTGATCTGCAGTCAAATGCTCTACCACTGAGCTATGGACCCTTGGATGGAAATATATCTGCAAAGTTTAATTATATATCAATAGGTAATCAAAGTTGTATTTTTCACACTAGTGAATATCCCGGACACCGGAGAAAATTAAGGATAATAGTTTTCTTACAATTTAGAACAATCGTCCGGTGTAGCTCACTACATTCTCATGGTTTAGAGTTTCCAGGTTCGACTCCTGGCATCGGAATTATTTTTGTCATTTTTTAATTGAAAATAATCCCCACCCAATTCGTTGTTCTTTCTTGGTTTCAACAATTTTTTTTTTTTAAATTTCAAACTTGGTTTCAACAAATTTGTTTTCTTCCTATAATTAAAACTAGCCTCTCTGCGCACTCTCCTGCACATGCGAAAGGCCTACATATTTCATTAAATATTGAGTACTTTATCTTTCGGTTTTGAATACTCTTTTATTTCTTTCTTTCTTACACTCGTGTGTTTGTCAAAGGCGACTACTGGAGTTGATTAATCTGGTTGTTTCCATACAGTCTGAAGCATTCACTGCAGGGGGCAGTGAGCAAACTTCACAGCTTCGATAACAAAATCTTGTTCGTTGAAGATGTGATTGCTCAATATTGTATGATGGGAGTTGTGCACCTCTCATCCAGTTCACCGGCGATCTTTGCACGAGCAGACACCAGCACAAAATTATGGAAACAAATAGCATCACTGACAGCTTTTATCCGGTTTCTCATCTTCGCAATCTGCAGCACGGCAATGCACATCAGCGCAGAGAGTTCTTCCAATCAGTCGAAGTTCTCCATCTTTTGAAGTAAGTTATTTCACAGACTGCATGTTCTCAGCTCTCAAGTTGGGGCTGGTAGTTGCAGTCACCCACCAGAAAAGACTGGACCCTGTTTTCAACCTCTACCCAACTACATCCCGGTGTTCTCTTCAACCCCGAGTCACTCATCATTGATCTTGTCTTGCCAGAATCACCCCATCTAGCAGAATGAGCATGTATATCAGATAAAACTTTGTAATTCGCTGCATTTCTAGGCTCAAGCTTAACAAGACGACTCAATGCAATTTCTCCTAACTCCACATTAGAATGCACCCTACACGCACCTAATAACGCTCCCCAGACTCCAGCATCCGGCTCCATTGGCATTGTATTAATGAAGTTTAAAGCTTCATCGAATAAACCAGCATGACCTAAAAGATCTACCATGCACGCATAATGTTCCAACTCTGGTTCAAGACAATGCTTTTCGTGCATGACCTGAAAAATACTCCTTCCTTCTTGTACCAGACCCGCATGTCTGCAAGCGGACAGAACACTGATGAATGACACAGAATCAACTTGGACAGAACTCTCTTGCATCAGTGAGAAAAGTGCAACTGCTTCAACTCCTTGCCCGTGCACTGCATATGCTGCAAGCATTGCATTCCATGAAACTTTGTCCTTGTGCTCCATCTCATTAAAGCATTTCTCTGAATAATTGAGTTGTCCGCATTTAGCATACATATCGATAAGACTATTTCCCACAAGCGTGTTGGACAGAAACCCCATTTGGATAATGCAAGAATGAAAAGCCATTCCCTCTCTTGTGGTTGCCAGATATGCCACTGCAGGAAGGATACTAACAAATGTGACTAAATTAGGCTGAAAGTTCTCCAATTTCATCTGGTGAAAAGCAGATATAGCTTCCCTGGCATATCCAGCCTGCACATATCCGGACATCATTGCGTTCCATGACACCACATCCTTCATAAATATGGTTCTGTTAAACAGAAGTTCAGCTGAGCATATGTTACCGCATTTGCAATACATGCTAATAAGAGCATTTTTGACAGCAACATCATGCTCACACCCATTCTTTATAATTTGTCCATGAATACAGGTACCTTGATCTAGGTCACCTAGTATGCTACAAGCGGAGATAATGCCCATCAGGGTTCCTGCATCAGGCATTATTCCAGACAACCATAATTCATGAAATATATCTATAGCATGGCAGGCGTCACCAATTTGGGTGTATGCATTTATCAAAGCATTCCATGTCACAACATCTTTGCATGGCATTCTATTGAATAGAGTTAATGAGGAAGTAAAAAAACCACATTTGGCATACATGGAGACTAGGGCTGTTCCAAAGGAAATATCAGAAGCAATGTTTGCCTTAAGAGCGTAGCAATGTATGCTCATACCTAACTTCAGATACGATAATTCTGCACATGCCAAGAGGACACTTATCAGCGTCATTCCACCTGGTTTCAAAATTTCATTCTGCTCATCTCGAAAGAGAGACAATGCTGCTTCAGGATAACCAGATTGGACGCAAGCAGATAAAAGTGCAGCCAAAGAAACTAAATCTCTTTTCCCTAGTCCCTCAAAAATTTGTTTAGCCTTCTCTATCTCTCCGCATTTTGCATACATGGTCATTATAGAAGTAGCAACCGAAACATCAGCATCGAGTTCTTGTTGTGAGGCACAAAAATGGATCACCTTCCCTTTCTCTAAATCTCTCATCTCAGTAGCAGCCAAAAGAGCACTTATGATTGAAACCTTATTCATCGTAGTATTCTCTCCTTTAATCCAATCAAATAACTCCAAAACCTCAACAAAACATTTATTACTCGCATACCCTGCCATCATCGTCCCCCACGAAACATCATCCCGGTCCTGCATCATGTCAAAAACCCGGTGAGCAGCATCGACATCTCCACACTTGGAGTACATATCAATCAAACCATTAGAAACCACCGAACTAAAATCCCTCCTCAACAGATAACCATGAATGCACCTACAAGAATCAATATCCGCCAACCGAGACACTGCTGGAACCAAATTGACCAAGGTCACCAAGTTCGGCCTCAGCCCCCATGTCTGCATCTTCCGGGAAAACCCCAATGCCTCACAAGGATCCTCACTTTGCGATAAACCCGCAATCAAAGCATTACAAGCTACAACATCTCTCTTAGGCAATCTATCAAAAACCTCTCGCGCACTCTCTAAGTCACCCATTTTACAGTACATGTCAATGAGACTGGTCCCTATAAACACATCAGAGTCCAGCCGCTTCCGAGCAACTTCACGGTGCACGAAGACACCATCTTCGAAATCCAAAGCAGCAGTACAAGCTTTCAAAACAAAATTGAAGGTATATTTATCCGGCTCTACGCCTTGTTGCACCATCGAATTGTACATTTTTCGAGCTTCCCGGTACTCTTTTGCTCTCGTATAAGCTCGAATCATGGAGTTCCACAAAATCACAGTTGGGTTTTGCGCAGAACAAAAAACTGAGAGCGCAGAACCGCATTTTTTGAACAAAGAGTAGGAATTTATGAGATGGGTCAGTGTCGAATGGTCCTGCTGGAAGCCCGAGACTATCAGGTGGGTGTGGATTTGCAGCAGAGACTTCAAGCTTCTGCATTGAGAGAGGAGGCTGTGGTGCTGCGGGTAATTGTTGTTGGTGGTCGATGGCAAGGAAGGAATTTCGGAAGCTGCTGGTGCGAGTGCATGGTATGGTCTGGTTCGAACTCCATGTTTCACGATCATGGTAAGAAAACCGGTAGAAGTTGCAGGAACAGCTTCAGCTTGCTCCTCCGGTGACTCGTAGTTTCAAGTGGAAGTCTTTTGGGCCTGGAGCCCACAGGATACTGAGGGACCCATACTTGATTCAGGCCCAATAGGCCCAAATTTATCATCTCTCTCGCCACCCTCCTCAAGGTTTTCACTTTCTGAATCAGACCCAGATTGGTATCTGCAATTGGGGGTTAGGGTTTTGGGTTTTGGGAAATGGAAGCCAGGAAGCTCCTCAACGACTAGAAATTCTGGGTCGCATCTTTCCTTATTGCTTGGGCTGCTGCTCTCCAGGTATATTAATTTCTCCTTCTTCACAAGCACACACAGAGAGACTGTGGGGACACCCTTTGATTGATTTTAATGAAATTGTGTGATTGAAATTAAAACACAGGCCACACAATCTCAACCACACAATTTCATTAAAGTCAAATCCAACGGTCAAGAGAGTGTCCTTATTTTTTCAGAAAAATGAGGATAATGATTCCTATATATATATTATATAATATGTATTCTGTGTAATTTTTATAGTTATACATTGGATGTGGTAGTAAAGATGGATACTTTTGTGAGTTTTCAGGGGCACATGATGTGGGTGCAGAGACAGGAACCCTTCAAGCAAGAGTTGGGTGGCTAAAGATGGATGGGGCTACACGGGTGTAGTTGCACGGGATGCATTTGGGAGTTTTCTGGCGGCCACTCGGCACAAGGTGAAGGCCACGGCTGTGGCCCAGGCGGAGGCCTTAGCAATCTTGCATGGGTGTATTTTGGCGAAAAGAAAAGGCTGGACCTCGGTATGTATTGAATCTGATTCCCTTGAATCTATCTCTTGCCTCTCGGACTGGGGGAAGAAGGGCAGCTGGGAGGCCTTTCCCACTCTTAGCAAATGCTTTGGCTTGGGGTTGGCGTTCCATTGCTGCCGTTGGTCTTGGGTTCCAAGACTGGCCAACTCGGTGGCGAATGCTTTAGCTTCGCGTAGTTGTAGGGAAGTATGTGATCTCATTTGGGACGATAGACCCCCATCTTCTCTGATTTTTGTGTTATGTAACGATGGTCTCCCTTGTCCCCCGTAGTTTTGTTTAGTTTGTGTGAGTTGGGACGTGTTTTAGCATTTTATGCAGCGTCTTGTTTCTCCTTCTCGCACTTTCTTTCTTAGCTGCTTTGTTTCGTTTGCTTACCTCGTTGTGGGCTCTCTTGTATTGATTGGCACTCTCAGTGAAACCGAAACCGTAACCAGTGATGCCGAAAAGTAAAGAAAACAGGACAGTTTTGTTTGAAAGCACATCAAATTTTGTATGTAAACAAAACAAATCCAAATTTAATTTTGTTTTTAGTTTATGAATTCTATTTTGTAGCTTGGGGAGCTTTTACTTTTAGTAATCTGACTGAAATGTGAATCTTCCTGTGGACATATGTATTGATATGCTGATAAATACAGTGATTATGGTGTATAAACTAAAGAAAGTTCATTTTTGGGTTGTTGCTTTAGTTGTTTATGCGGTTTTTGTCCGCCTTAGTTTTGCCTTTTGATAGTTGTTTTTGCAGTCTCGTTGAGGTTAGGATCTTGTGCACGTCTTTGATATACAATTGGACGTTTTTTTTTAAACGAATTTTGTTGATTTGATAGAAACGAAGAAAGGCAAAACTAGAAATATTGTGTGTTTTTTACTTGTACGTTGTTGGTTTGTTTTGTCTGTTAATAACAGAGGTTGCTGCCTAAATATATGTGTGCTTTTTCCGATAGCTCTATTGGGGATAACAAATGGTGACAAGCTTTGCCTTTTAAATGTATGAAGTTGTAACTTTCCCTGCATTTTAACTGGAAGGTTACCTGCTGCTTGTTCAACCATAAGGAATCAGGACATCCATGAGATAACCCATTTTAACTGGAAGCGTTTTCAAAGAAAATATTTTTGAGTTACAAAAGCACTTGAAGTGTTTTCTGCTAAAAACACCAGTTAAAGCATCTGCAAATGAGATGTCAAATTTCAAACATTTTGTACAATATTTTGCTCTACCCGATATGTTAAATAATAATGTCATTTAATAAAATTTTTATCTTTTTGTGGAGTCTAATGATTAAGACAACCAATCAAATATTTCAAAAACATAACAACATTTATTATATATTATATTAATCTATTAAAAAAAATCATTTAATGAATTTGACATCTGCTGTCAAATTTGACAGCAAAAGGCTTTGCCTTCAAATGACTCAGCGCCACGTAAGAAATTGAAGACTCAGTTGGAGAGAGTTTGCTGCCATTTTTTACTGTTGTATGCCTATGTGGCAATTTGGACATTTCCTTTGGAGATGCTCAAGTGTTTTTTTCCAAAATTAACTTGCATTCTCACTATGATTTGATTCTAAAACATTTTATCTAAAAACACTTTCAATCATTTAAAAGTACTTGCCAAAGTTTTCCCGGTCCTGGAACCTTAGGAACCGTTTTCTCTTCCACGGGCCGGGTAAGGCTGCTGGATGGTGAAGCCGTTGGTGTTGGGGGGTTAGGAGTAAGATAAGACCGGTCGTAAATCACTGCATGGAAATTTGAAGAGACAAATCTGTTATCTTAGCAGCAGATCATCGAGAATCCCACACTAGTTTCAAGTTTTTGTTGGTCATCGTTTTTAGGTAATTTGACCCAAGCATAATATGATTTTGTTGGTCAACTCTTAACGTTAGCACTTGCTTGATGTGAGAACATAAGTGCGTAATATTTAACATTATCTTTCTTTCTTGGATTCAATTTCGGGAGAAATTTTTAGTTGTGACGGGAACACAAGTGGTACACCATGTGTTTTAATAGGAGTGGTGAGAAATTTTATTTTTTAAGTTATTAACTTTTTAGCACACATATCCCACTATTTGTATAGTGACACGTGGTGTACCATCCCGTGTACCGGTCATGCTGAAAAATTTCTCCAATTTCGGACAAAGAATGATTTTCGCATGTTAATTTTCTTTGTATGTGTACTCTCATGTTGAAAAATTTCTCATGTTAATTTTCTTTGTATGTGTACTCTCATGTTAATTTTCTTTGTATGTGTACAGGTCATGCTGAAAAATTTATCCAATTTCGGACAAAGAATGATTTTCGCATGTTAATTTTCTTTGTATGTGTACTCTCATGTTTATTTTCTTTGTATGTGTACTCTCATGTTTATTTTCGTGTCTTGATTTTTCTTTCATTTATTATTTAAGACTAGAAATAAACACATGCGTTTAGAGGAGAAAATAAATGTACGGAAATCCCCTTCATTTTCAGACAAGCAAATCAAATCCAACTGGTTCAGTTCTTCTAACAATGGGGATGGGCAAATGGGGGAAGTCAACTTAGAAAGCATGAGATTTTGACAATAAAGCTAAAAACCGTCCAAGAACGTGCAATATTATGGGTTCTTTTTCTTCTTATTTTTTTTGGTAAACAATATGCGTTCTTCTTATTTGCACCAATTTCTCAGCTACCCAATAGCATTATTCCCACTCAATGGAGTATATTTGAAGTTTGAGCTGGTTGCTTGTTCATTAATTCTTAAAGGAGAAAGAATATGTTTTATCGTCAGTTGTATACACTCAAGAGTATTTCTCATCACGCAATTTATTCTCAAGTAATTTACTATCGGAATTTTCAGCCGCGAATCTCATGCCATGCTTCTTTTTTCTCCGAATCAACTACTAGTGTCAGTTAATCAAGATTCTTGCCATCAAGAGAGGGAGCCCTTAGTTTAGGCCAGCCATGTCATTCATGCAATTCCTCCGTCCAAGCTCTTATTAGGCCTATACAATCAGTAATATTTTTTTTATTATTATTAAGAAGTGAGAGAGGGTTCGAAACTACTATATTCAGAACACATTGATGGAAACCCGACACCTCATTTACTAGAATAATGAACCACATACATATACAATCTGTCACATTTAAAAATCTCTTTTAAATATAAGTTAAAGTCGGTAATAAATAAATGCTAAATTTATAGCCGGACTAGAGATGTATTTTTCTTAGCCTTTTGGCTAACAACTAGAGCATAGATTAGTATTATCCAAAACCTTGTACATACATGTTTACGGGAAAGTAGTGACTTTCTAATAATAAATATACAGAGTCGTGTGGAGAGCACACAACAAATTATCTTTATGCTTTCTAAACTACACGTTGTCTATATTATATTAACTTAACCATTGGACTGGCCCCTAATTAGTGGATAGTTTGATCTAGTTAATGTTTATGTTTGTACAACAAGTTATATAATTAGGCAACTATGTAAACCTAAGAGGTTTATATAAACGTTGACATTTAGCAAAGACGGTAGCGATGACATTAATATTACTGCATGCTGATTGGGACAGTGACGATAAAAACTTCATATTTTGATCAAGTTTTTAAATTTAGTTTTAATCATTTAAGCTCAAGGATATAGCTATAGACGTGGGTTATGTTAGTTGATAAAGTAGTATCGACCCTCTTACATTTAGAGATGAAGCCAGAGAGATCTATATAGATCGGGACATCCTTAAATAAAAGAGTCACAAATTAAAAGATAAATAATTTACTAAACAAAATACTTATCCATAAGATTTTTCATGCAACATATTATACTATCCCTCTACACGATTTCATGTTTTGAAAGCATTGCATGACACTTCATTATTACCAATATCATCAAATATTTGTCTAGAAAAAAACCATGTTATCATTTATTCATTGGTCTCACATCCAATTTTTCAATCAATTCTTCAGAAATTTCATGGCTGGAAATGCTCTTCCAAAGTTGGCAGTAGCAACTGGAGAAGTTAATGCTAATATCACGCACATGTACATTTTTCTCCAGCCAACAAATTTGAGCAGGGGCATCTGCCCCCTCTAGGCTCAAACTGGCTCCGTCATTGCTTACATTCAAGTTTGAATCTCCATTTTCGTGTATTATAACAATTTAAGACATGACATCAAGGGCACTTTTTTCTCTTTCTTTTATGCCTCCTTTGCTAGTAAAGAAAATAAATTAAGAAAAATATAATGTGATATCATCACCGAGAGCTGGAATTCTTAGAGCCAGGATAAATTATAAAATGCAAGTGAAATTTTGTCTTTATTAATTGTTGCAACTTCCAGTTGAAAGGAGACCTAAATAAAAGCCATGTTTCTCGTGAGCTCACTCCCTATTAGTCCAACCTCTGTAAATTATAATTCCAACTTTTGAGCATGACAAAGAGACATGCAATATACGTTACAATATTAGGCGCCAGTCAGTCAAGTATTTCGGTATCTTAAGTCAGTACTAACCCAGTTCAATTTCCACACTACCAAGAGCTACGACCTTGTCTCGTAAATATATGAATATTTCTTTTGAGATCTTTTTATACTTTAATTTATTAAGTTATAATTTCTTATATATCCCTCTCTTCCTCTCCATTATTCAAACTATTTGCATACAAAATAATTAATGAACATGCAGACTTTGAAGTGCACTCCGTTCAATTGAAATGGAAATTTCGTATGGAAAACGATTGATGAAAAGTTTTTTATATTAGCATCACACAAAATGTTGAATGTACCTCACATTAAAATTTAATATTAAATGACTTATTTCCCTTATTGTGCAATGACAATTTTGACCTTATCAAGTTAAAAAAAAAATCTAAATACACTTCAAATCACTTTTAACGTATTATTTATCTTCTTTAACTATCAAAATCTTTCCGACCCTCCATTGTTGAACAAAACCCCTAACCAATGAAACTACAAACATGTTGATTAAGAATATATATTTTTTTAACGAATGAAACACGAAATCGATGTTTCGGAAGCTTCACATGAGGTAAGACTTCAAATTTTTTATTGTTTTAGCGATTTTGACAACATCGATAATTATTTAATCTTACTTTTGCTACATTATTCAAGCTTATATGTTCGTATTTATCTTTTAGGGATCACAGAGATTACATGAAGAATTAAAAATCTAAAATGACCACCAAATATTAAAAACAGACGACATTGGTTTTAATGGTGGAATTGAAAACAATCCACATATGCTTTAAATCACAGGCGGCATATTTTGTCAAAATTCCAGTTAGCATTCTTTGTCCAAATCAAAAGCTTTATAAGATTTGAGGAATGTGGGATGTATAGAAAATATGGGGTGCATGTAGAAAATGTAAGGTGTATATTGAGAATGTGAGGTGTGAGGGTATTATAGGGAAGTATGTAGGGTGTATTAAGATAATTTTTCATTGAAAAAGAAAATGTGGAGTGTATTAAGTATTTAGGGTTTATTCAACAATTTGTGGGGTGTTAATATAATAAGCCTTGATGAAATTGAGGTTTCACCATAAAACCAATTGGCAATATGGAAAGTAGCCCAAGACCATATAAGCACATAGCAAACCTTATCCCTCACTGATGTGGGACAATTCTCAACAGTATAAACTAATAATGCAGTGGAATTGAGGATTCACTTAGGGGAGGTCACCACAGCGACTACAAGGCTATAAATTCAATTACCAATTACTTCTAGACTTGGCCTACTATGGGTTGAAGAACACGTGATATATGTTTTGAGGATTATACTGGAAAGAAACTCAATCAAAATTATATCATGTCATATATCCAACTAATTCCAAAAAAATATAAACTTGTATCAAATTAGAACTAGTAACAGAACTTGTAGCTTCATGCCCTGACCTGAATTGAGCTACTACTGACTTAGCTGCCTACTGACTTATTTTGGATGAAAAACCTAATGGAGTTAAGGGTATATGACAAATTAATAATTTCAGAAAGTTGATATGACAAATTGGTAAAAGTGTTTTAAGTTTATATGACAATTTAAAAATTTTCCCAACTTCTATTGAAAAGTTTCACTTATTGATTGAGGTCTTTTTGACAAAATCTAAATTCTCGAACTGTACAGTTGATTAAGTTATGTCAGTATTGGTGTGCCTAGCTAGTCGTGAGTTGCTAACAAATCTTTTCACTACATTTTCCGCGTGTCATCACTTTTTTTTTTGTCGAAAGCATGTCATCACTTACTCGATTAACATGTGCTTTGCATATTGTTTCTAGTCAGATTATTATTAGAATTCTTGTGCAAATAAAGTTATATATGGCCACTTGTAGCGCACGCACACAGTATTTGTTTTTATATGTTTGTATATCTATACTGACAAAGTACTCTTGTTAGGTAATATTAAGATATTTAATTATTTATGTACTTAGCGAATCTAGCACTCTGTTAAGTTGATTACATTTGCTTGAACGTGCGATTCAAATGTTTGACACGGTTGGCAAAAGTTTTCTGCCCAAATTAGATGAAGTTCACTCAAATTAAGGAACTTCAGCCTGATCCAATCTTACTGTGCAGGTCTTAGTAATGTTTCAGTAGGAGTCTTGCAAAAACGTTTGACACGTTTTCTTTTGTTTGGAAAAGTTGGACCAAAATTGTTTCCAATTGCACCAACTATTCAGCTACCAACGTCATCACCATCCTAGAAAATAAGTTTTTTACCTGAGTGGGAAAACTTGTTAAAACATAACACCAATATTAGGTAAATGTTAAGGGGTCATTCAATGACCATTTTATTTTTGTATTTCGTTCTGATTCGAGTAGTACATGAGTTGGGTTTAGAACATCGGGAGATAGTTCTATTCCTATATTTACTCTTATTGGAGGTAGTACGAGAAAATTGAGTTGGGCCAAACTATAGTGTAGATATAGGAGAAATACATGAGAGAAATGAGGGATACAGAAGAATAGAGGAAGGATGGTAGTATAGATATGTAGAAGTGTATAGAGAAACGCATACAAAATGAAAACCAAAAACAAAAATCTATTGTAAATCGTTTTCACTTTCAAGATTTTATTTTTATCCTTCACATTCTTTTTTCGTTCTTCCTATCACCTTTTTTTTTATCCCTTCACTCGTATACTTTTTTTATATTTCAAACACAAAAAGTGAACATAAAATTAAAAACAAAATAATTATAAAATGAGTCCGAATATTAATGGTCACATGATTGATTTCTAAGTATTCATGTTTGTAAGACCCACAAAACAAGAACAACCAAAATCAACCTTCACCTACGTTACTCTTCTCCTTGGAGTCCATACTTTATGTGACCATATATTGGGACTATATAATAAAACATGATGACAGTGATGGGAGATCGAAAATGAGGTTAGTGATGATGGATGAGACACACAACTTAATTTTTAGGCAAAGTCAAAGGCAATTAAGTATCGTTCACACTATCTTATTAGCCAAGTAAGTTCAGCTTATCAAAGAATCTTTGCCCATGGTATTTATTTACCAAGGGAAGGGGAGTCATCACATTAATAAGTGCTACTCGTTGTTCTTATTTTCTTTTTGGTGGGGGGTGAGGGGGGGGTGTCAATACCCAAAAAATCTTTGGGAACAATGAAAAAAAAGATATCTCGGTAACATCCAATCCCATGCTAATAAGAAAAACGAGCGATTGCATCGTAATAAGACACTATTTTATAGACAAATTCATGATGCATGCATTAGATTCCTACTCAGTATTCACATTAGATTTGTAACTCAAATAATTAAGAGTATTTACTCATATATCTAAAATCCTATATACATGTTCAACAAAACGCACCTAGTACAATTTCCAAATTCCAGAAGCTCTTTGGAAGTGACCATATTCCATGTTCAATGAAACGAAATCTCCTTGTCTTCCTAAAAAGTTAAGCAAGTCATTAATGTTGAAATAACGTGTATAGACAATAGAAAGTGATCCTAAAAAAGACTCGCACGAAAGCAACCCTAAGATAAGATTTCCATTAATATATGTCTTCAAACGGCATCATGGTTTTGACTTTTTTTAAACTTAATCCTCCCACTTAAGAAGCGACTTGGGTTCAGAATTTATTTTCTTATTGTTGAAGTGTTAACGGGGAGGTGGATTCAATACAGATGTAAGAGTAAATGTTTTTAACCACTTAAACTACGAGTATTGATCATTTGGGGTGTAGACAGAAAAAATGGCTGCTGCTTTAGACAAGAGAAAGTTTTTTACAACTATATATAGTGGATAATGTTAGGGAGATCAAATTTTTTTAAACCAAATTGCAAACCAAATGATGTGTCACCAATATGAAATAAGCACATTAATCAACACTTAATTAATAATTCAATCATCTACCACCACATTATTTGGTTTAAAAAATTTAGTCTTCCTAACATTACCTATATATATAGTGATTATTTGAAGAAAGATTCTCAACCAATATTAAATACAAGATGTTGACTCACTTTGAATCAGCAGCTTTTCAAATCTGTTTTGATACATGTTTATGTACAATATTGAACTAATTAACAAATTTTATTTGATTAACTACGTTGATTAGTTTCATTGCCATCAGAAATTACTTATTGATCAATATGTTCAAGAGATCAGACCAAGTAATTCTGGTAAATTATCTAATTATGTGAGGAAACTAATTACATGCTTTGATCAACTGATCATGACCGTCCTACTCAATACTTTTCTTCTTTTGTCTTGTTTATCCACAAACTCATAAATTTCGTAAATAATAGGGAAAGGATCATGTACTTACTGTATTTTGATCCCTTGTTTCTCCTTTTTTTATTAGCCATTAACGGGTTCGAACTCACGCCATCATGCAAGGATCTCCTTTATTTTATTGAATAAAAACCAAAACAAACAATGGTGCGCATGGAGAGAAAAAAAAAGGGGTTTGGAGATCATTTCCCAAATAATAAACAAAACCAATAACAAAACAAAGGCGTCCGTATTGTGTATAAATTCTACAATGAACAAACACTGATGGATCGACCTATCGGTGGAACCAAAAAGAGAAGAACCCTACGTGATTAATTACAATCATACAAATGAATTAAAGCACCGATCATCTCTATATATATAATTAGAAAAACCCAACAAGTGGAGCTGCTTTCCCTAGCTGAAGAATCTCCAAGTCATTCTCTAATGGCGTCAAGTTCAGATCCAAACACATAGCTCTCCTACCGCTATTCGTCTTCTTCAAAACTTGAAATACTTGCGAAGGCTGAGGATTCAGACTCATCGAACTCGAATATCGATCATGAATATTGCTAGTAGTATTACTACTGCTCAAGGCTACCCTGTGCCTCCTCATGTGACCACCCAAAGCCTGCCCTATAGCAAACTCTAGGCCACATATGTTGCACTCGTGTGTCTTGGGCTTTGGTGGTGATCCCTGTGACAGGCTCTGGTCAGAACTATTGCTGTTTCCATCTCCTGATGGTCCGGTTAACCTGGGCTTTTTGTGGCTGGCTCGATGACCTCCGAGAGCTTGGAACGAAGGGAACTGGCGGTTACAGGTCTTGCACTCGAAAACCCGGCTAGGGGAGACGGAGAAGGAGTCATATTGAATATCGTTGTTGTTGATGCCACGGGACAGTAGCATCAAACAGTTGGCCATGGTTAGGCCGTGATCAAGCTCTCTCACATCTGCGATGCTTCTCTTCATGTTCATACACAAGAATTGTGTAAAATGAGGATGTTTGGAGAAAGGGTATGAACTTTTTGGAAATTTGGTGATGATTGAATAGTTCAAAATGAAAACATTAAAGGAATGGAACTTTTGGGGTTTATGGGGTTTGGTATTTATAGGGAATATTGTTGGGTATGCTACTTTTCTGTGCAAGGTGATCAGTGAGATGGATTTTTGACTTTCATATATTGTTGGGTAATGCTACAAACAATTCAGAATAATGACAATAAAGTCGTTGTTTCTTGCTGGATAAGAAGTTCATTTTTTATAAACAAAAACCGGAGAGTAATGTAATGGGGAATATACATAGGAAATAAAAAATTAGGTTTTAAAATTTCTTGATTGGTTAGAGTGAATTGCAGGATATAAATCATAGAACCGCGTACGTAATTGACTATGTAAGCATGACGTGACAACATATGGCTAGAAGTACTGCAGAACAAGTCTGCAGTGTGTCTTTCCTGGAACCTTCAACTTCTAGAAGATTCTGACGTTTTTCTTGCTTTCTCTGTTTGCTTTTTCTGCTTTTCTCCATTTTTGCTACATATCGGATGAAAGAGGAAGCATCCACAATGAGTCTGAGTCAGCAGAGAAATCCAGAACAATGAAAAAGATAAGTACTGAGAAATTCATGCCAATTTTAGATTTAAAAAGACTAAAAGTTCTACCATAAAATACATAATTATAACTAATATCTAGGCTTGGAAATTGATTGGTAACTTCGCATTTTGATATTATCTAATTTAGTAGTGGAAATGTTTCGCACATAGATGCATGATCATGTCTGGATGAATATACCTAATAGCTCATTGTCCATGTGAATCCAAATATGATGCCTAAATCGCAAGAGCCTTTCATACTCCATATGCATGTATCTTGCTTATGCTTTTCTAGAGTCTGGAATACTATAGATTCATGAAAAACAAGCTGAATCTATATCTATATATAACGATTTAAAGACATGAATGATTAAATTTTAGTAATATCTTAAAACGCAAAGGGAAAAAAATCAGTTGGTAGAGAAGTTTCATCATTGTACTCCAGGTGTTGAGTTCAATTTCACCCTCTACTATCGCCTAATATAAAAAATAGGTAATTAAAAACACTTAAAATGCCTATGAAGGTAAACTAGTAAAATCAATATAATTAAGGAATATTGTACGAGAAAATGACATATTTAACCCACCAATTAATACAGTTAATTTTATTCTTTGTAATCGAAGTATTGTGATAAAAAAGTTACTTCACACGAATTGTTAGTATCTAATTAATATGCGTGGTGTGCACCAGTAATTATTTAGTATGTTCATTGTCACTCTAGATGTAGTTAATCTTATTTATTATGATTAACTATACGTGATAAGAAAGTTACTTCACACGCGATTAGTATCTAATTAATATTCATAGTGCACTCAATTATACATATTTGAAGGTTATCTCAAAACTCTCTACCAAATGTTGAGGTGTCTTGTATGAAATTCAATACTTTAGCCTAATTAGGTTGTTAACTAGTCATCATCCCTATACTTAGTGCTGAGGTTGGCGAATCGTGTAAAGTGTTCTCTTCTCTTTTTATACGTGTCCCGCAATCAGGGGAAAATACATGGATGAGGATTCTCTCCTAAGCAAATGGTGAGGATCCTCATGACCAGGCTCATCGGGCCGTTCAAATTTTATCCAACGGTTATAAACAGGAGGTCTCTCTAAAAATTATAATAATTGTAGTCGTTCGATAAAATTTGAACGGCCCGATGGGCATTGGCCTGGTCATGAGGATCCTCACCATTTGCTTAGGAGATGATCCTTATCCAAAATATATGCAAACTGCCAATGTCAGTTGCTTACGTGGGCTGCTTGCATACACACAAATGGAAAACGTCGCTTTTATATATATACTGAATTACTGGTAAATTGTGCATGAACTGAAAGCCAAATCCCATAGTCTGACTGACTGACTATATACATGCAGAGGTGTTAAAGTTGATCAATTATCTCTTAACAATATGAGAGTATAAAAAGTCTTCTCTGATGACCTAAACCCTAGCTAGAATGGAGTAGTTGTGTTTAGGGGGTGGCCCGGGTGGGGTGGGTTTGTTAGACTGTTTCTGTGAAACTTAAGAACGATGACCGTTCAAGCTTTCAACCAAATAAAGTCCAATAAATTGTGCTCAATTTGCAAACAATTTCCCTGTTAGGCAACAAATCCCGTGCTGCATGGCATATACAATGCGTGACCCTGCGTAAAAAGGTGTTTTTTATATTTCTAGTAGACCTTTTTATTTATTATTTTTTTATTATTTTTATTGCGGTGTTAATTACCAAAAGACCAGTAAACAGAAAATGAACGCCACCGGCGGGCAGTCAACTACGAAATATAATTGTTTACTTTCTCAGACTTCCACCATATTACACTTGTTTCTTATTTCATTATTTCTTTTATTTTTTAGATTAACGCGTTTTAATAGAATCTCCTTTCTTTTCATACCAAAGTCTATCCCAATCGTTTACCCAAAAAAAAAAAAAAAAGGATCCCAATCGATCTGGCGATGTATAGTCAATTAGACACAATGATTTTTTTCGAAATAATACTCTGGCAACGACTGATTTGGAGTCTTTATATAATATCATGCATATGTATTAAGGTTTTTTCATTGAGAGTGCATACATAATTATTAAGATGATTTTGTATAAAATCAATAAAAAGTTACAATATTAACAATATATCAATCATATTTAAGCTAATTATAAATACGTTATTCATATAAAATGATACTTAAATGCATTTAAGACACTCAAAAATTACAAAATATGCCATTACAGTTGGCATCCACTTTAAATGACACTTCCTTTCTCAAATTTTCATTGTCATGTCCCAGACTCGACTCCGCCGTAGCACGATATTGTCCGCTTTGGGCTTACTATTCCCTCACGGTTTTGTTTCTGGGAACTCACACGAGAATTTCCCAATGGGTCACCCATCCTAGGAATGCTCTCCCCCAAACTCGCTTAACTTTGGAGTTTCGATGGAGTCTAAAGTCAGTGAGTTCCCAAAAGGCATCGTGCTATATGGAGGTGGGCATGTATATATAAGGTACATCACACCCTCCCAGTTGATCGATGTGGGATCTCATAATCCGCCCACAGAACCCGACGTCCTCGCCATCCGCATTGAACGGTAGAGTGGCTCTGATACCAAATTGTCACATCTCAGTCTCGGCTTCGCCGTAGCACGATATTGTCCTCTTTGGTCTTACCATTCCCTCACGGTTTTGTTTATGGGAACTCACACTAGAACTTCCCAGTGGGTCACTAATCCTAGGAATGCTCTCGCCCAAATTCGCTTAACTTCGGAGTTCCGATGGAATCTGAAGCCAGTGAGTTTCCAAAAGACCTCGTGCTATAGGGAGGGGAGCATGTACATATAATGCACATCACCCCCTCTCCGTTGGTCGATGTGGGATCTCACAATCCACCCCACTTAAGGGGAACCCAGCGTTCTCGCCGGCACATCCGCATCGAACGACAGAATGGCTCTTATACCATTCTGTCACATCCCAGACTCGACTTCGCC
Organism: Cotoneaster glaucophyllus; assembly: GCA_036320875.1. NCBI lineage: Eukaryota > Viridiplantae > Streptophyta > Magnoliopsida > Rosales > Rosaceae > Cotoneaster > Cotoneaster glaucophyllus. The sequence continues at coordinate 24,131,102 of CM070070.1, read as the reverse complement.
GTAGCACGATATTGTTCACTTTGGGCTTACCATTTCCTCATGGTTTTGTTTTTGGGAACTCACACGAGAACTTTGATGAGTCGATATTTTATTATATATTTTACCATATTCTTAGTATTAATCTATTGGTTATTTTGTGAGAATTTTGACAATTTGATTTACATTCTTAATGTAGGACATTCGACTTCCTCTGGAGCAAAACATAATAAAATAAATGAATTTTGGAGTAATTCTGATTAGAAGATGTTCGTGAGTCTATTGACTTGTTCGTGTCAAAGTTTCATAATTTTCTACCAAGCGGTTTATTTATGGCGATGAAATAAAGTAGCAGCGCGCAATGCTCTTAAAGTGACGTTATGGGCTTCTTTGGGCTTTTTGGCATACAAGATGACGTCTTTTGGGTTCGAGGCCTTCTGCAATTATGTTCAGGACATCTCAAACTTTAATTCTAGCCATTTTGGGCCTGTTTTTGAGCCATGAGGATCCATAAACGTGGCTGTTTTGAGACTATATAGATTTTGGGCGAATTTTACTAGTCAATTTAGGATTATGTTTCCTAATTTATTTTAATTTATTTGGTTTCCTAGTTTTATTCTAAGACCTTTTAGGGTTTTATTTTTTAGTAGTATAAAAAAAGGCTTTTTAACCATTTGGTTTTTTTTTAAAAATTAAATTAAATTAATTTTTTAGAGAAGACAGGGGAAGAAAAGAAAAAGAGAACGCACACTTTAGAGAGCTTGTGGATTCAAGTTTATTTTCAAGGTGTTTTCTATCCTTGTTTTTAATAATATTTTATTTTATGATTGTAAATAGTTAATTTCCGTTTGCTAGGGCGAGGCCACGAGCCTTAGCAAGAATATGTAGTTTATTTTCAATTTGCTTATGATATTATGCATGCAAGTTTTGAATTATTAATCATTGTACTTGAAACTATCTAATTGTCTTGATGATTGGCCACCATTGGGATATTTAGAAAAGTAATTTGATGCAATTTTGGTCGGAAGGTTCCCTGGAATTGGCGCTGGCTTCTTGTGGTTAATATGTGTAACTACTTAAGATGAACACCACATCTTAAGGGTTGCATGATTTTTCAAAGGGTTTTCATAAAACTTAATGAGTCCCTCATGTTCATATTTGATCCAAACGTTTGGACATGTTGCATGTTAGATATACGTTCTATGTTGGAGGTTCCAAGTAGGATATATATTAGGAAAATCTAACCTTCAAATATGCATGTGTAATTCATAAGTAATTGGAAGAACTGCGTAGGATTGTTAAGGTGACAGCGGAACCCTAGTGCTTAAATTTATTTTCAAAACTATTTTCTTTTGGTTTCTTTACTTTGCCAATTTATTTAATTGTTTTTAATATTACTTTGCCAATTTATTTAATTGTTTTTAATATTTTAGGTAATAAAATCAACCTCTTCCCAATTTCGTTTTCAAATAATTAATTAAGATTTGATTTTAACATAGATTATTCATTCAATCCCTGTGGAAAACTATCTTACTTGAGCTGCTATACTACGATAATCTTGTACTCTTGCAAGTATTTTTAAGTGTTTTTATCCCTACTTTGACAAGTGGTAAAATCCCTATCAAACTTCCCAGTGGGTCACCCATCCTAGGAATGCTCTCGCCCAAACTCGCTTAACTTCGGAGTTCCGATGAAATCTGAAACTAGTGAATTCCCAAAAGGCCTCGTGCTATAGGGAGAGGAACATGTACATATAAGCCACATCACCACCTCTCCATTTGTCGATGTGGGATCTCACAATCGCCCGAACTCGCTTAACTTCGAAGTTTCGATGGAATCTGAAGCCAGTGAGTTCCCAAAATGCATCGTGCTATATGTAGATGGGCATGTGATTCAGACATTGTAATACAGTGTCCGTTTCATGGTTTAGTTTTTTACATTATTTTTACATTTGGATTCAGACATTGCAATGCAATGTCCGTTTCTTGGTTATGTTTTTTATATTATTTTTACATTTGGATTCAGACACAGCAATGCAATGTCCGTTTCCTGGTTCTGTTTTTTACATTTTGATTCAGACACTACAATGTCCTTTTTTTATTACATCTTAATTCAGACATTGTGTTGCAGTGTCTGTTTCCTGATTCTGTTTTTCCCTCTCATATGCTTCACACTTTGCGCGACTCCTTTTACATTTAGATTCAAACACACGATGTTTCCGTTTCTTAATTCTGGATTGTAAACCGAAAACTCTTTGCAAACACAACTTTAATTCAACAGGGTTTTGATGGACAATACCCTTAAGAGAATCTCCATGTCCAAAGCCTTTGGAGGTTTGCTGGATATCTATTACGTCCTTTTTTTTTGCTTGTGTTTTGTTTTTGCTGCTGATAGTTGCACTTTTCTGTGGAATTCCATTTTTTTTTCTCAACATTGTGTTTGGTATTGGGAAAGTTTCAGAGCACTGGGATTAATCAAACTATTTATTCGGGTTTGACGAAGGATAGAGAAAGATAGAAAGGCAGGAAGAGGATAGATAAACATGAGAGAGTGAAGAGAAAGAAGGGAAGAGAGAGACATGATAGAAAATTGGGAGAGAATGAAGTAAATAAGGAAGAGAGAGTGGAGGAGATAAGGAATGAAATAAAGTGAAGAGAGAAGGGTGTAATAGTTATTTTATAACTAGCTTAAACTCATGTGGCATGCTTCATTGACTTATGCATAATTATTATAAATATTTCATGATTATGTCCAAAAATAAAATTGATCATTGATATATGGCTAATTAGTGAAGATTTTGTTGACCTTTGGCCAAATATCCTTAATTATTATATATAAGTTGATGATCCGTAGACTCCTTTATGTTAAAGCCACATGCCTCGATTATTATTATATTCATTAGAGCAATTTCTTAACATATCTAGTTGATCAGTAGCCAAAGGAACATATTCTCTAGAAAAATGTTATTGTTATCACATTTTTCATATTATATTTGTAGTATATTTTTAAAAATGATGGGACACACATGTATTGGTGTATCCCACCTTCATTAGAGATATGATACATATAGTAAGTGTAGTATCACTCGATATTATATCGACGAAAGAGAAGGTGCAGACCTAAACCTTGGAGTTAATCAATGTTGTGTGACCGTGCATGAAAGAGGGTGGAGTGATGGATTAGGAGATAGGTCTAACGTTCAAATCCCTCCAATATAATTGAAAACAATAATGCAATCCATTATCCCCCTCTTTAACCCACTACGTTTCAGGTCAAGCCTTCTCTCTTCCCTTTAGTGTAGATTAGTGTGAAATATCACTTGCATTAAATAAATGATGTGAGTTAGTGCAAACAATCTACACTACTAGAAATTACCGCTCGTCGGGTAAATAATCTTTTACCCCATGAAATACCTATGTTCGTCAGGCAAAAAAGGTTAACGTTTGGGCTTCTTTATAAGCTTTTTCCATGATGAAAGTTATTCGATTGGCAAAGCTTCAGTCATCGGGTAAAGTTTTCGCGTCAAGAGAAAAACTTGGCACGACACGAACCATCCAAGTTTCATTCCATAGAGGTATAATTTAAGATTATAAGGGTTTAAGGTTTTCTTTCATCTGGTAAAGTATAGTATTTCATCGCTCAAAGGTATAATTTAGGATTTAGGGTTTTATTTCGTCGAACAAAATTTAAAATTTCGTTGGGAAAATTGAGAGACATTTTCCAGATTGCTCACAAGCAGATATCGTGTCCGGAATGCTCATTGGAGTGCGGGCCTAATTGTGAATGCACACTTGCTCGCAGGCCGTGTCAGAAATAAACGCTTCTCTGCGCACTAAGGTAGGAGAAGACGTTTTCCCGAGGGCCGAGACGGGAGTGTACGCTACCAGAACGCTCGATTTTGGCTGTTAAATGACTGCTTGCTAGGGATGTCGCGAGAAAAAAATCACTGTCATATGCCAGACAACTATTTATCACCATTCGGGGTGGACGAGCTTAGTTGGTAGGTATCTCAATGAGTAGTGAAAGTATAAAGGACCATGAGTTCAAAATTTGAGTCGGAACGGGTCAAATTTACAGAAAATGGGTGAAAACACTCCCGATTCAGTTGCCAATTTGACAGTCAGTCTGATTGGTCTAACTTGTTTGGTCAAAACCGTAGCTGGTTTGAGGGACCTGAAGCCTGTTCGACTGATCCAGTCTGAAACTTATCTAAGGTCTAGAGCGAGTCGAGGCTCGGGTGTGAGCCAAACTGCCTCGTTTGTTACTGGGCTAGGAGTTATGCGCTGGGCCATGTGCGAGCTAGACTAATCTCTCATCTGGGCTGGTCCACGCCCCTTTTGGGCTCTCGCTATGTCTGATGCACCCTGATATTGGGCCTGGGCTTCCTAGGTTGCAAAATCTACAATTACTGCTTGTGATGTCTGGGCTTGAAAGTCCTGGGCCACTGTTGCAGCTTAGGCTGTTTGCTCATAGGCTTCATGCCCATGATTTGTAGAGTTCTCATCGTGGGCTTGCACGCATAGGGCTGTTGCCGCTATCCTCTGTGGTGGCTGCGAGGGCACTCCAGGCGCGGCGTTGAGTAATGAGGAGCTGCAGCACGAGGCACGTCTTGGTCTCCATCCTCCGATCCATATCTTTGAATGTTCCCTCGTTGTGGTTTTGGAATTCCTTAACATTGTATCCTTTGTCCAGGGACCGATCAAGGAACTTTAAAAAAGTTCAATGGCTAGGAGCATACAAGAAATTCAATGTAACAGAAAATTACAAAGGTGATTGCGAGAGCCTTTGTTGAGATATTAAATCGGGCTCTCACTTAAACGATCAATTTGTGGTAGCAAAATTTCGCCGTCTTTAGTCAAGACGAAATTATACTTACAAAACAAATGAACAACTTTGATCAACAGCTAAAGCAACGCGCACCCACGAGGTAAAGGATTTGGCCAATGAATCTCCAATGCCCAACTCAATTTCTTTGAAAAGAGAGAGAATTAATGGCTGGATTATGCAACAAAAGCTTATCAAAAATTGGTGGATATGAGCATTTATAGGAACTAGGTCGGCCACATATGTAGAGTTTGCCCGACATCTGTCGCATCTGATTGGCTAACGTGAGTAATTTGTAGGATGGATGAGGAAAAAATTAATTATTCCAGATATATTATTTAATGGAATTGTTGTTGGCACTCCAAAAATCTCATTTTGTACTCCAAACTTTCTATAATTAGAAAGAAAAATACACTCGTGAGGAGTGTAGAATGAGATTTTTGGAGTGCTAATAACAACTCCCTATTTAATAAATAACATCTTGGTATTATCTTGAAATATCATTGATTGGATATGATTGTGATTCCTTGTTTGATTGAGTTGTCTTTCAATTAAGAGAGTATTAAAGATAAGATTTAGTAATTAATCTTATCTTTAATACCTTTGACTTTTCTCCTTGCCTTGGGCATGAAAGCTTGATGAGATTGTAGTCAGTTGCTTAGGTCTTCAGGTATGTTAAATTACACGTGGATAAATGTTGGCCTCACCAATTTAATGAGGACATTCTTATATTTTTTGGATAAAAGTCCACGTGTCCGCTCCAGAATTTTTCAGATTACCTTTGGCTCCACAATTAGAATCACAGATACAATAAACCGAATTACAATTAACTTATAGGTAGAAGATGAATCGGTGCATACATAAGAATGTCTCTCTCCAAACTATATGTTCTTGTTATGAAGTAGGATTTAGCCATATTAGGACGATTATTGTGAGGGCAGAGACAATCTTTATATAGTTGCTAGGATATCTCTCGATAAAGCCTATTATTTAACGAGAGATACTCATAATTATAATTATATATTTTTATGTCCTACTATAATAAGTCTCACCAAATAGAGATTACATACTTGGTTAATTAGAGTTATGACTATTATTCTAGCCATATTGGGTTGCAATATCACTCAAATATCAAATCAGTTAAATAATAAGTTACTCGAGAATCAAGTGATTTAATTGACAAGTCATTGATGCTCACAAAAATTCTTACATTCTTCCACTTGAGTGTCAATGAACTTGTACACAGAAACGAATTTTTATTTTATTATTTTTGTACACCCTGTAAGGATTTTGCAGTTATTTTTGTACGAGAAGTTTGTTTTATTTTATTTTTATTTTTACTTGTGCGTTGGGTGCGGGGTCATTATTTCACCGATCCCAGGTCTGAGACGTGACATAACCCTAGCCCTGAACCCAAAATTCTAAACCCTAACCTTAACCCTGAACCCTAAACTCTAAACTCAAACCCTAAACCCAAACCTTAAACCCTAAACCATAAACCCTAACTTTAACCCTAAACTAAACACAAACCCTAAACCCTAACCTCAAACCCTATACCCTAGGCCCTAAACCCTAAACACTAACTCTAAACCCTAACCCTAAACCCAAATATAAACACTAAACCCTAAATCCTAAACCTTAAACCCTAAACCTTAACCCTAAACCCTAAATCCTAACTCAAAACCCTAAACCCTATACCCTAAACCTAAACCCTAAACCGTTTTTGGTTCTGCTATTACATTTAAATTCAGACTATGTATTGCATTGTCGATTTCTAGATCGGCTTTTACATTTGGATTCAGACTTTGCAACGTGATGTCTATGAAATAGATATATTTTTTGACTTTTTTGTTTTCTAACATTCTATATATACTAAAACCCAAACTTCTGGTTACTGTTCTAAAGCAGTGTGCGGACCAAAATGCCCCTCAATTCATTTGTTAAGCCAATTTTTTTGCCAACTTTTCTACAGTTAAATGACTTCCTTGCCCTTTTGGTTCTACGTGTCTTTCGTCGCTCGGTGTTCTCGACTCTTCTGAGTCATTCCGCTCTCTCTCATCTAAATCCAAAAGATTAGATCGCAGCTTCTCAAACTCACTCCCTCGCACTGCCACCATCAGCCGCCGCAGCTGCTCGAATGCTAAAGGGTAAAATGCTCTCTACTTAAGGCAAGTAATTTGAAGTTTTGGTCCTGTTTTCAATTATTATGCCCAATTTCGAATTTAAATCTATTTATTTATTTTAAATAGATTTGGGGTTATTGAAATCAGCGATGGAAAAATCTGCCAGAAAACTCAAGAGATTTTAGTATTCAAATTATGGGTTCTCTCGGACTTCACAATTGTTGGATCTGGGTTCTCTTCAGACTTCACAATCTGCCAGAAAACTCAAGGTTCATCTCTCTCCCTCTCACCTTTTTTTCAATTCGTGATCGTATTTCCTTTGCATGAATGCTGGATCTGTTGCTGACAAATTCTGCACTCTTTTTGCTGCGTTGGCTTTCATTTTCTCAGTCTCTATTTCTCTGTTTGCTTTCGTTACCCATTCCAGATCTTTTCTTTCTCTATTTGCTTCTACTGGTGTGCCTCTAAAGCATTTTTTTTGGCAAATTCCCGGAGTACAAAAATAGGGATTTCTTTGGCGCCGTGTGGTGTGTTCCATTCCGATTTGTAGAAGATATTTGACGGTAAGTTAGTTTAAAGCAATTCGAAAGTTTGGGAGGGTTTGGGATATTTTAAAGTTTTTTTCTAATTCCTGCAAAAACCATGTATAACAGTATAATTGTGTTTCGAATTTTTTTTTTTTTTTTGTTTTTAATTTAGACTCAGGTTTCCTCTTCGCGGATCTGTGTTTTGTCGTCATCGGTTGTCGTCTCCTGTCATTCTCAAAACTCAGCTTGCTCGATTGATATCCAACTTTGTAAGCTTTTTTAGATTTTGAGTTTCCTTTTGGAGAAAATGTTTTCTTTTGTTGTGTTTAAAGATATTAAGATTTGTTGGTTTTTTTTTTTTGGGTGGGTTTCATAGTTTTGGTGGTGTTATGGGTTTTGGTGAGGGATTGAGTTGGGTTCGAAGGTTTTTATTTGTAAACCACAAAAGAAAATTTGGAATTTTGACACACATCTTCTCATTTATCTTTTCCTCTGTATGAATTGAGTGCTGAAGTGCGTGTGCAGGTGGATGCGTTCATTGGCTCAACTTTCAAGGGGAACCCAGCAGCGGTTTGCTTGCTGGAGGAAGACAAAGACGAAGAGTGGTTGCAGGTTTTGGCTGCCGAGTTCAATCTCTCTGAGACATGTTACTTGACTTGGCTTACTGACTCGGGCTCAGCTCCTAGGTTTGGTCTCATATTCCTTTCTCCATCTTTTTAAGTTCTTCATTGTTCCCCATTATCTTATAGTATTTGTTGTTATGGTTGATTTAATTGTTTTTTTTTTTTTCGAAGGTGTTGTAGCAACTTAGTGGCCAAACACCTGTTGTCTCCAAAGGTAATAATTTTTCAACCGTTTGAATCTTTATTGGTAATTCATTTCTTGCATCATTTTATCTGTCTGCTACTAGAAATTCCAAAATGTATAATTCACAACCAAATTGACGTTCAAAACATTTTTAAGTCCAAAGGGTATTTTGAGGTGTACTCAATTTATAATTTTAGCTAATAAGACAATATTATGTTCGTTCTCTTATATTCGTGTTCAAATAGTTCTCTTTTCAGTTTTGTAAGCAATGATCTTTTACCGATTGTTAAAGTGCTTCTAAGGGACCTGCTCTATGCTCTCGCTTCCCGGTTGCTTCTGTTGGGTTTGGAAAAGCTACAGATAGCAATCTAAGTCGAAAACTAATCAGAAGGTTTTAGAAATTTTGAATTTTTTGATGATTTGGTTTTCAAAATCTGATTATGTTTGGATTTTATCTGGTTTGGTGTTCGAGCAAGGCTTATCAGGATAACTGTGAGTTGCGAATGAAGGGTTCTGGAATGGTAGATTGCGTGGAAGGTGTGCAAGAATTCTTTTTTTTTTTTGTTTTTTGTTTTGTGTGGTTGAATGAAAACAGGAATTGGAAGAATAATGAAAGTGCTTACATTTTGTTGTAGGAGTTGGAATTTCAATATTGCATGGAGGAAGTTCCTTGAGCAAAAATGGAGCATATTGAAGCTGTTTCAGAGGGAGAATGGACCTCTATCAGTGGGATTTACACTACTGAGGAGGTAGATTTCATGTCCCAGTTGCTTGAAAACTTTGTAAACCAGACATCAATCATGGGAATAGATCCAGAGACTATTTGACCTGGATGCAACCATGAAGGTTCACATTATTACTTATCAAAAACTTAAAACTATTTTTTCTGCAATGATTGCTTCAACAAAAAAAGCTTTTGCTCATGTGTTGAAGGATGTTGGCATGTGTTATCCAAAGCAAAAAAGTATTGGTTCACATTTTATGTGTAAATAATTGATCCTAACATGAATTGTCAAGGTGGAATACTAGGTTAACCATTTTTGTATACTAATGATAAGGCATTTGATAATGTCTTTTCTGTAAATTATATTCCATTTTCTGTTCAGTATTTATAACACTCTGCTCATATTTACATGCTAAAAACATAATCTATAGTTATATTTTCGCTCCCGCAACAACGTGCGGGTAAAATTTACTAGTAAATATCTATAGCTCTCATTTTTCAAGAATTCTAGAAAAACTAAATAGTCGCATTTCAGGCATAAAATTTAGCATAATTCACTAATAAGACTCAATAAATTATTGTGCACACAAAAAGTATTGTGAAGACTCAATAATCACATTTTTTTTTAGGAAACTAGATTATAATCCCTAAATATGATCTATTTTTCATTACAGTTGGGTGTAAGATTAAATACTGATTTTGGTCCTTTGACTTTATATATCACCTAAAATCTAGCTAATAATTATTAACTTCTTGTTTTATTTTATTTTTAGTATTATAAATAGAAGATTTTTACTTAATTTGTATTCAATATGGGTACATAAATTGCTTAAGTCGTAACAGTACATATATGTTTATATGCACGTATATTGTTTATTGTGTCTGCATATTAATTTATTTGTTTGGTTTTGTAATTTTCTGTATAAATTTTTATATCGTTTAATTCTCATTAGCAAAATGATTTTAAAAGTCTTCCATTTTAAAATTACTAAATTTGATATGTAGAAATAAATTTTCTATTTTTAAGGCCTTATTGATAATTAAATTAGGTATTTTAGGAAAAAAAAAATTGAAATAATAAAAGTGGGCAGGGGTATTTAATATGATTGATAATGAGTTTTAAAGTTAGGCTGCCTTCAACCCTAGGCTAAAAGCCAAAATACCCCACTTATTCCCTTCCAAACCCAACCCAACCCAACCCAAATCATTGGGTTAAAAGCCAAATGCTAAACATGGGCCAAATACCCCACCAGATTTAGTCCACACACGTGTGGACTCGCCCTTCACTCACCCACTCTCGGGCCGTTTACTCGCCCACACATTCCGCTCGGCTTCAGCGCTCGATAGGGGGGCCCACTATCAGGGCCGCTGTTAGCCACAACCCAGAGCCCAACGACTATTTTCCGCATCCAACGGTTGGAATTTAGGGACCGTTGGATCAATTTGTTTTTTAAACAAAGTTATTTTAAAATAAATTGAATCCAACGGCTGAGATTGAATATAATCAAATCTAATGGTAAAAAAAGATCTAACGGCCCAAATTTAAATCCAACAGCTAAAATAATTAAAAAATTAATTATTGAACTCAAAATTCACCCAAAAACTCTATTTACCTATGTATTTGTTCAAACATCCACACAAAACTCAATTTTTTCCTACAATTATTCCAATTTTTCTTTCTACCATTTCTGTTAGATCTCACATCGCCCAGGGGAGTGGATCCTTTATGCCTTATATGTACATGCCCACCTCCTTTAGCACGAGGCTTTTTGGGAGCTCACTAGCTTCGGGTTCCGTAGAAACTCCGAAGTTAAGCGAGAATGGGCCAGAGCATTCCAAAGATAGGTGACCTACTGGGAAGTTCTGCTCACGTGAGTTCCCAGAAACAAAACCGTGAGGGCGTGGTCGGGGCCCAAAGCGGACAATATCGTGCTACGGCGAAGTTGAGCTAGGGTTGTGGTGGGGGCCCGGGCCGGGATGTGGCAATTTGGTATTAGAGCCAATCCCTGACCGAAAATGTGCCGACGAGGACGTCGGGCCCCTAAGGGGGTGGATTGTTAGATCCCACATCACCCAGGGGAGTGAATCCTTTATGCCTTATATGTACATGCCCACCTCCTGTAGCACGAGGCCTTTTGGGAGCTCACTAGCTTCGGGTTTCGTAGGAACTCCGAAGTTAAGCAACAATGGGCTAGAGCATTCCAAGAATGGGTGACCTACTGGGAAGTTCTGCTCGCATGAGTTCCTAGAAACAAAACCGTGAGGGCGTGGTCGGGGCCCAAAGCGGACAATATCGTGCTACGGCGAAGTCGAGCTCGGGTTGTGGTGGGGGCCCGGGCCGGGATGTGACAAATTCTTTCCATTTCCAAATTGTTCAACATGGCAAGATAGCATATTAGAGGTCGTAATTAGACCTGTGAGGAAGATGTTGTTTTATGCTTGGCATGAGTTTCTGTTAGCGAAGATGGTGCAGTTGGCACAAATCAAAATAAAAAGGTTTTGTGGGATAAAATCATTGTAAAGTTTCAAGAAAACTGCAACAGCAGCGGGAGGGGTGGTGGTGGTGTTTACGATCGGTGGAAGACTATCAACAAAGCATGCACTTTATGGAAGGGAAGCTTGGAGAAAGCCGTGGTTGACATGGCTAGTGGAAGGAGCGCCACATAAATTGTGAGTTTTTTTCTTGATATTTTATTTGTCATGTACATAATATTATTTTGCAACTAATTGTTTTTATGTATTTTTTGCATAGGGTGACAAGGCAATGGAAATTTACAAGATAAGAGTAACACCAAAAAATCAAAACACCAAAAAATCAAGTTTTTAAGTTGCAACATGCTTGGGACGTCCTCAAGGATTGTTCGAGGTGGGGAACCGATGCGGACCAACAATGGGGAAGATTATTTCAACGTGAAGCCGCACCGACAAATGTCGGAGATGAAGGTGTCAATGAAGGTGTCGATGAAATGACCCCAACTTCTTCTTTTGCAAGGCCCCCGAGAAGAGATAAGCAAAAGGAATCAAAGAGAAAAGGGAATTCCCAAGATCCGATGAGTGGACAATTTGCTACCGGAATTGTAAGATTGAGCGAAACCTATACCGCTCGCCAAGAAGAAATGACCTGAATGTGTTTGCAAATGAAGGAAGAAGGGGATAGAGAGCAAGATAGGTTTGAAATTAATTTCATGATGAAAGACCTCAACAAATACATTCCAGAGAGGAAGAAGTTCATACCAACATAGTACTCTTAAAATTGTTACATAAATGCTCAACCAACATCATCAACGTTCACCTTCTCGGCGCCATACATGCTCAACCAAATCCTTGCGGAGTGTGTCATGACCTTGAGGAGCTTGAATTCTATTTAAACGTCTCATATACTCACTCAATGTGACCCTATCCTGTCGGGTCTCATATGTGGTTGCGGCAAGATAATCAACATCTTTTGCAATAGCTTTCGCATGTGTTGGTTGGTCATCATCCACATCTTCGTCTGAATCTTCTTCAATTTCAATGTACTCATCTTCCACAATCATGTTGTGCAAAATTATGCATGTCATCATGATTGAATGGAGGTCTTCGATATGCCAAAGTCGTGCAGGCCCTCTAACAATGACCTATTGAGCTTGTAGGATCCCAAACGCTCTCTCCACATCCTTCATGTAAGACTCTTGCCTTTGCGAAAATAATTTCTTCTTTGCACTATCGGGATGAGAGGTAGACCAACTATGATAAATACCATCAGTTAGGTAGTAACCTAGCTCATACCTATTACCATTTACCTTATACCAAAATTCTGGTGCCCATCCATTGACAACATCATCGAACAGAGGAGAAGGCCAAAGAACGTTGATATCGTTGTTTGATTCAGGAGCGCCAAAGAATGCATGCCAAATCCATGTGTCGTAAGACGCCACAGCCTTGAGCACCATGGTTGGCTTGTTATGACGACCCTTGAATTGGCCAGCCTAAGCAGTAGGACAATTCTTCCACTCCCAATGCATACAATCGAGACTTCCTATCATACCAGGGAAACCTCTTTTGTCTGCATTGCGTAAAAGTCTCTTTAAGTCTTCATGATTTGGCTTGCGGAGGTATGTGACTCCATATATGGCTTGAATTGCCTGACAAAAGCACTTTAGGTTCTCAATAACAGTACTCTCCGCAAGTCGGCAATACTTATCAGTTGAGTTTGCAGAGCACCCATTAGCTAGTATTCGAAATGCAGATGTGAGCTTCTGATTAAGTGATAGACTTTGTCGGCATACGACATCTATCTTCCTTGCAAAATATTGGTCATGATTGACAAATGCGTTCAATATGCTTTCAAAAAGCTCTCTCCTCATCCGAAACCGCCTCTGAAAATCATGAGCAGGAAATCTTGGACGCTCGATGAAATAATCTTTCATCATTCGGTTATAACACTCTTCTCTATCACGCTGCACAAATGAATGCCCCGTGACCGAACCACGATGGCTAGTTTCGGCATGGTGCTCATATTGCATAAGCGAGTTTGCAAGTTCAGCTTCGGCGTTGATCATTTCAGCATCCTCGATGTTAAGCCTTGCTTGGTATTGTGCCATCTGCATTGCCCTGCTACGCGTTCTTCTATCACCCATTGATGAGATATTGAGGATTTTTAGGAAACAAAAACACTTTGAAAGTTGAAAGATTGGTAAATATAGAGGATGATTGAAGGTTGAAAGATTGTGTGATCAACTGATATTGGACCTGTGTTTATATATAGGATGATTGATGAAAGTTGAACGGTTGGTGAAAGTTGAAAGTTTGGTGAAAGTTGAAAGATTGGTGAAAGTTGAAGGCTTGCTTTGTGGAAAGATTTAGTGATTTTTCAATATTTATCGGAATTTAAATATTTTTAGATTAAAATGTTCATAAAATTAATTTACAATAGTCTACATAATTTTTTTTTTAAAATAGTTAATTTAAGAAAAAAATTAGTCTAAGTTCATTTTTTAATAATCCCGGGGTAAAATTTTAGGCCAGAAGGGTTGGAGCAGAAAAGCTGTTTTTGGGCTAAAAGCTAAATTTCCGGGGTAAAAAATTTGGTTTTTAGCCCAAGGGTTGGAGATGGTAAAACTAGATTTATAAAAGCATTATAATGAAAAAAAATAATATTCTTTAGACCAACTCCAATGGGGGCTAAATGCCAAATTACCCCCCCCCCCCCCCCCCAAAACTCCTCCAATGCATGCCAAATTTTTGGGCTAAATGCCAAATAAAATTTATGGGCCAAATTCCCCCCAACTTTCCCCCCAGCGCGAGTGGACTCGCTGGCCCAACCCCCATTCTCTGCCCGCCCAAGCGCGAACGCGCCCCACGTGGAGGCCCGGATTCCTTTCCCTTTAGGCGTGGGCCCCGCTGTCAGCGGGCTCTCGGCCACGCCAGATAGCCTCCAACGGCTAGTTTCGAATCCAACGGCTTTTTTTCATGGACCGTTGGTAGATCCAACGGTCCAGATTCAAATTTGATTTTTTTAAATATGTTATTTTAAAATACATTGAATCCAATGGCTGAGATCGAATATAATCAAATCTAACGGTAAAAAAAAAGATCTAACAGTCCAAATTTAAATCCAACGGCTAAAATAATTTAAAAAAATTGCTTTGTGGAAAATTTAGTGATTTTTCATTATTGATCGGAATTTAAATTTTTTAGATTAAAATGTTCATAAAATTAATTTACGATAGTCTACATATTTATTTAAAAAAAAAAATTTAATTTAAGATAAAAAATAACCTATGTTATATTCTTTAATAATCCCTGGCTAAAATTTTAGGCCAGAACCATTGGAGCAGAAAAACTGTTTCTGGGCTAAAAGCTAAATTTTCCGGGCTAAAATATTTGACATTTAGCCCATGCATTGGAGATGGTCTTAGGTTCTTAAGTCAAAATGCCCTTTTTTTCTTCAAAGAAACTAGGATCTATAACTCTCGTTTTCCAATTTGTTTTGCTAATTACTACAAAAAAACAATCACAAAACTGTCTTTTTTTTTTGTGTCATTTCGCTGCACTATAAAACTTATCATAGTTCATGCAAGCAAGAACACAAGCATATACTATCAAGTTGCAATGGAGTACATCTCCTTTACCGTTTGGTCCGGATATTAGTAGTGTTATATGGATTTCCAACTCTCCCAAGAAGTTGAAACCTTTGAATCCCCTTGGGGGTTTTTCCTGTCCCTTACCTTTCAAAACCATTTATTGATTCATCTTATCATTAACTTGTCCTCATTAACCACTAAAACTGCCAACTTTGTCTTTAAATATTCTTGGTGTTTCCTTTTCTTAAGGAAATAAATATTGGAAAGTTGGACAAACTTTTATTCCTCTTTACTACACAAACAAACATGGGATGGAAGTAAACGATTGTTGACGTTCACAACATTTCCAAACAAGGCAGAATATATTTTATTTCGGAAAATCAAATTAAGTGTCCATCCAATTAATAGTAGAGATATTTTTTAATCGTAATTGTTTTCCCTAATCATATTTTTATTCTTAGATGTAGATGTCATATGGTTAGATATTTTAATAGGACTAGGATTCTCTTCCATCCTCTTTGTATTTCCTTTCATCCATTTCTCTCACATTCTTTATTCTATCTTTCTCATTCTATAAAAAAATTAATATAAGATGTTGACGTAGCTTAACCGTGATTATTCAAATAGAATGGGAGGAAAGAGGAGAGAAAAAAAGAGAGAGAAGATAATCCTACTTTATTTTAATAAACTATAATATCTTTTGAATCATAACTTGTTTATGTTACTTCACATATGTGATCCGAAATGATTTTTGTTTTTACATTAGAAATGGAACTCGTTAATCCATGGGAAATATAGTTTTTGACTAATATGGTTATCAAGGGTACCCAATGAATACGTACGATAAAGAAAATGATAAACACACGATAAAGAAAATGATAAACACACCTATTATATTTTTGTTAAACAAAGGGGCTCAAAGTCTACAAAAGCAAATAATGTCACGAGGTCGAGATGTTCTAGAAATATTCGATAATAATAACTTCTTACAAGAAGATGGAGCTTGCTCAAAATAAATCGTACCCAAAGGATGAAAGTGACTCAAGTTGACAACTCATCAGCAACAAAATTCATCTCCCAATAAGTACGTCGAATATTATATTTTCAGTCATGCTCGCACGACAAAACCTGAATCAATTTACCAATAGGATATGACACATCCAGCAACTAGGTGTTCATTGAGCATCCCCAGTGAGGGGCTCTATATGGGGCTAGAAAAGTGGTGGATATAGCCTATTTTAGAGCTCCGATGAATCTTTGGGTTTTATAAAAGAATATGTCCCAATGAGGGGCTATTTCTTTCGGGCTCTATATATTTATCTATGTAGTAATTTGATTATGCAATATTTTTTTTGTGTTAATTTTTCTTAAGTTGATTTTTGGACGTGCTATCTTTAATTTATTTTATGAACCTTTCAACCTAAAAAAGTTCAAACTGTGACAAAGTTAGATTTCATCACATATGAATCATTCGTTGGATTAGATTCTCTTATCTCAATCTCATCCGTTGAAAGATCCAAACCTCCACTTCGCCCTTTGAAATAATTTGATTTTCACGTACAACATAACAATTTATCTAGCATCAATTGGTAAATTAGTATCATACAATTTTGAAAAAATTTATTTAAAAATTTCACTCACCAATGCATATGAACATTAAATCAAATGAAATTTAAAACAATAATTAATTAGCCAAATTGCAAGAAAAATATGTAAGAAAAAAGCATAAGGGAGAGTATAAGTGTATTCGCAAGTGGAGGGAAAGTGATAGAATTTTGCTCACATGAGTTGCTACTTTTTTTGTGGACCCACTGTTTTTTGGGGCTAGAGGTAGCCTAATTTTATGCTACCTAATAAAGGAAGTTGCTAGCCCCAGTGATGAATCTAGCCCCATTTTTCGGCTCATTGAAAATAAAATTTCTCACTAAAGCTTGAAATATAGTAGCCTCATAGAGGATAAAGCCCTTATTGAGAATGCTCTTATGCATCCGCATCGTTGACTCTTATATGTTATATCCAACGCCTCTAATAAGCATAACTAGCCACGTGTACGGTGACGATAGCCGGACCACAAACATAAAACGGTAGTGCGCTCCGTAGTAGACACATTGCCACAGTTAAAACCCAAGCTCACCGTGATCTTACTCATACCCCAGTCCTTCTCTCACTTATTTCTCAAAAAAAAAAAAAAAAAAGGAAAAAGAAAAAAGAAAAGGAAAGGAGATTCTGTGTTCCGGCGCGGGAAAATCTCAACGGCGGGAGTTCCGGCGCGGGAAAATCTCACCGGCGGGGTTCCGGCGAAGGTACTCTTCCCGAACACTCTCTCATTCTTCTCAATTTCTAGGTTTTAGCCCCCTCTGCTCTGTTTATCGTGTTTGCATACATATAAATTGCGTATGTATAGGTTATTGAAAACGCAGTTTGATCTCTTTGAGTTCTGTGTATTCCTCTCTATCTGTGTTGTCACTGCGCGCTCTCTTTGATCGAAGATCAAATTTTTAGGGTTCTTGTTTTTGCAGTGTACAGATTGATCGAGCAGAGGCTCCTGAGTTTGGAGTTGCATGGATTGCGATCGGTTTTTGTCAGTGACGTTTTACAGGCGAAATGTCGTATAAGATGGTTTGGGTTTGACAGAGAGTGGAGGTTTGAGATTGGGGTGTGGGAGAAGCTGAGGTTGACGGTGTGGGAGCGAGTTCATTGAGTTGTGCTGTGGTGACTCAGTGAGCCTTTTTAAAAAACAAAATGGTAGACTCTGAACTCTGATTGAAGCCTTTTAACGGCAGTGTCGTATAGAAATTTTATGGTTGTCTTATTTGGGGTTTTTGATATCATTGCACCTGAGAGGTATCTGGCTTTTGATCAATCATGTTGCTGCTTGTTTTGCAGCTTCTTCTCTGTGTGGTTGTTACTCTTTTCTATCTATTTTCTGTCTTTGTAAAATGGGTGTTTTTGTGTGCGCTGGTCATTTTAGATTTAAATAATCGTGTCTATTGTTGCTGATATTTTCAATTTGATCTTGAAACCCGATCTCGTTTTGTTTGTTTGAAAATGTGAAACTTTTAAATGAAAAATGACGACTGGCTTATATGCCAAATGGAAAGGCATGTGCTTTTTCTACAGAATTATGGTATTTGATATCTACATGCTTGACTTCTGGTAATGATACTGAAAATTATCTGTAATTTCCTTCTTGTTGTATTATTTACTAATTTACATTCATAGAATTCAGTTTAGACGATGGAGTCTGCAGTGAAGGTAAAGTGGGTATGTTAGTAGCTATATCCATTGATTCTGGACCTCAACATACGCATTTGGGCAAGCAAAAAGAAGTGGATATGCATTTATCCCTGAGCATCTGTTTTCTTACAAGATTATGTTAATGGTGATTACTGACTGTGACTGTTAATTGCACAATGCGTCTTAGTAATTAGCAACAATGTCAAATCTTTTTTAAAAACATTATTGAGAGAATTGTCATTTAAAAGTAAGGGAAAGCACTTAGTTAGCAGCTTTCAAGAGTTTAAGTTCGATACCAGTTATGTTGAGTAATAGTAAGATCAGGATACCTGAATAGATTTGCAGTAGTGACCAGTTAAGCATCATTGCAACTTTGGATTATAGGATAACTTGTTTAACTTGGACTGCTAAGTGCGTGGGATCAACATCAAGCACTGAACGATTACCTCTTCTATAGTAAAAATTTGTAAAAAAGAAGTGCGCTAACATTGGATTATTAGAAGTATATTAGATCGTTTCCTATCAATTCACGATTCTAGTATCGTGTATTTATTAGCTATATAGTAGCTAACCTAGGATTTCTGCATTTATTGATGTTTCATTTCATTACTTTTTGAATAGGGATGTTTACTCTCATAGCTTGCTGAGTACAGCTGAAAAGAAATATAAATTACTGACAAAGTGCATATTTATGCTTTAATGGTCATGTACATTTTTCTTACAAATTATTTACTTAACAAATTGCTGAAGAAATCTAGTCATGGTTAGAAGTATCTCATTATACTAGCTCAGGAAGCTCTGTCTAATGGGGACCGACGTGATGCAAAGGTAGTCTGTGGCAAATAAATGCCTAAGAATTTCCTTCAAAAAGTTTCTATGATTAGCCTCAACTTGCTGTTCTTTTTGCCAAATCCAGTCTTTTGTTGATAGTAATACCAAGTTTATTGGTTCTTCGTGTCAGTGCTTTTTGTTATTTGAAATTTTTTTGTGTACTGATTAGTTTCGGAAACCATGCATGTTAGGAAGTTGTTCTTTAACGCTTTGAATTGCCTCCAGCTCCGTAAGGCAAAATTTTCTTTATCTTCCATCATAAAATGATTTCTTTCCAAGTCCTTTTGCATTATGTAGGGAAATATTTAATGCTTCAGAGCATAACTGATTGGGACAGATTTCAAAAGAAATTGGTTAATAGTTTCATCGTTACGGCCAAGACTTGGATTGTTAGCACCACTTGCTAATTTTCTTCTAAGCAGAATTAATTTTCATGGTAATCAATTTTGTGAAATCCATTGATATGTGAAATGATAAAATGCATTTGGTTGTCTAGGAGAGCATATCTGGTGGGAGTTCAAAAATTTATAAAAAATAAGCTATTGGTGAATTATGTGTGTTTATCTTCTTGGAGGATATGAATCACGTATGATTTTGTTTGATCACTCTTAAAGTGCAATATTAAGTGGTCCTGTAGAATCGATCTGTTTATCCTTCTGTGTTTATATGCATTTCTCCTTTGTTTTCGGATGCAATTATTCTAATGAATATGTTTGTGTTTAGCATCTCATTTCCTCCATCTACTGTTCTTATTTTAACATTTTGTCATTCAATCTGAACAGTATTTTTCTTTGGCAGTCTTTCCAACCCAAAAGTTTTTGGGCTCTGAGAGATTCTAGCTGTCTAACTGATGGAGAGATGGGTTATGACAATTCTTCCAGATTAGATTCAAAGCGTGGTCACCCGTGGTTTATGGATTCCAATGGGCCGGAGCTCGTCAACAACAAGAAGCAAACAATGGAGTCTGTTAATGGCAGGCCAGTTTCAGAGACGGGTTATGACAATTCTTCCAGATTAGATTCAAAGCGAGGTTACCCTGTGGTTTGTGGATTCCAATGGGATGGAGCTTTTCAACAACAAGAAGCAAGCAATGGATGCTTTTAATGGCAGGCCAGTTTCAGGAGTTCCACATTTGCCTATTTCCCCGTGGGAAAACACTTCAGGGTTTCAGTCAGTTCCAGGTCAATTCACTGATCGGCTTTTCGGATCTGAGCCAGTACGGACAATCAACCCAGGTGAGAGGAACATTCAATCCGTTGGAAATGGAAATATGAATTTGGGAAGAAAGGGTTTTGAGAATCAATATGGAAATGATTCGTCAATGGGTTTGTCAATGTCTCACTCTATCGAAGACCCCTCATCATGTCTCAGTTTTGGTGGAATCAGAAAAGTGAAGGTCAATGAAGTTAGGGACTCTGAGAATGTTGTGTCTGCGTCTATGGGGCACTCCTACATTAGAGGAGACAACGCTGCAATTTCAGTAGGTACAGTGTATAATAAGAGAAATGAAAACACCATATCTATGGGTCCGAGTTATAACAATGGTGAAGAGAATGCAATCTCAATAGGGCCTTCCTTTAATAAGGCAGATGAAAATTTCATTCTGATGGGTCACACCTACAGTAAGGGAAATGGGAATTTCACATCGATGGCTCATACTTATAACAAGGGTGACAATGGTAACTTATCAATGGGACGGCCCTTTGACAAGGAGGATGGAAGTTTTATATCAATAGGCCAGTCATATGAAAAGGGAGATAGCAGTTTCATATCGTTAGGTAGCTCTTACAACAAAGGCCATGAGAGTTTTGTTTCTCGTGGTGCAACATATAGTAAAGCAAACGAGAATTTCATCTCAATGCCTCCGACGTATAACAAGGCAGATTCGAATGCTGTACCAATTTGTCCTCCCTACGATAAAGGAGATAGCAGTTCTATGAGTCATAATTACAATAAGAGTGAGAGCACCACCATTGCTTTTGGAAGTTTTCATGATGAACACGAGACAAATCCTTCTGGCGGGATCATCAACAGCTATGATTTGCTGACGAGTAGCCAGAACACAGCTCAACAGTTAGAAGAACCTGGCCTGAAGGATCCAGTTCAGTCACATACGGATCCAAATGTAGGTGAAGCTCTGCAAGTTGATTCTAAAACTGATATGGTTCCAAAAATTAAAGAGCCAAGAACTGCTAGGAAAGCTCCTCCAAACAACTTCCCTTCAAATGTCAAAAGTTTGTTATCAACTGGTATGTTTGATGGTGTTCCGGTGAAGTATGTTTCCTGGTCACGGGAGGTAAGCTGATAACTATTGATCATTCTGATTCTTTTGACAGGTGATTAATTTTCTGTATTAATTTGTTGATTTGACTTGTATATGTTATCATCTGCAGAAAAACCTCAAAGCAACAATAAAGGGGGCCGGGTATCTATGTTCCTGTGATCAATGCAATCACCCAAAGGTAAGAACTCTTGTTTGATTCAACTGCTTTGAAGATAAAGAATTTTTTTTCTGAGATATATAAATTAGCTTGAACATTTATTGTATGATGCAGTCTCTTAATGCTTATGAGTTTGAGCGTCATGCTGGTGCCAAGACCAAACATCCCAATAATCACATCTACTTTGAGAATGGAAAGACCATTTATGCAGTAGTTCAAGAGCTGAAGAACACTCCTCAGGACGTGCTGTTTGACGCCATTCAAACTGTAACAGGGTCTCCTATTAATCAGAAGAATTTCCGCATCTGGAAAGGTGATGAATAATTAGATAATTTTCGGAGTCGGAGTGACCTGTTTAACACAATTTCTCTCATACAATCTCTATTTTTGCTTGTTTCAGCATCATATCAAGCTGCAACCCGTGAACTTCAGCGTATCTATGGAAAAGATGAAGCCGCTGTACCTTCTTGACATCGGAACCATCCTAGTAAACTCTTTTGGGGGTAAATTAAGATGTGATCGTGCATAGCAGCATACAGCTTATGGTAAATTACTAAGTTATAGACCTAAATTTGAATGCTGGATTTGGTGGATGGTTTACATGTATTTTGGCTATTTGAAACGTTTCATATAAAAATAGAATTTCGGATTTTGGACAGTTTATTATCTGTTACTTGATATTGTGTGAATGTTTATTTTGCTCTCTGAAAGATATTTGAAGTAACCACACTGAGTTGACCGCTTTATAGATGATGCAGTCTCTCTTTGGAGGGCAACTATTATTTGTGTTGGTTATCCTAGTATTGCCATTAATTAAATAAATTTGAGGTTTGTATTAACATGTTATAACACGAGTGGGTTGGAAATTTAATGATATCTTAAGTAAACTCATTTTGTTTCACTGGACTATTTCGAACTGAATTAGCTTCAGGAACTAAGCTAAACTAAACTGGACTGATTGAATTAGCTTCAGGAACTAAGTTGGGCTAAACTGGACTTATTTGGTAAGCAGTGTCGGACCAAAAAATAGATTAATAACAAATTCTATATTATTCACTTCATATTAATTAATATTTTATTGTACTTTTGTTTTTTTTTTGTTTTTTGTTTTGTTTTTTTTTTTTTTGTCAAATGATAGATTTATTAGTTAGGTGTTAGATTAGGAAGCTGACGAGAATCGAACCCACTCCGTGGTGCAAAGGCAACACTCATTCCTAATTTTTTTCCCTCACCCTCCTTTTTCTTCCTAATTTTTCTACGTCCCTCACCCTCTTTTTTCTTCCCAACTTTGCTCCGTCCCTCACCCTCTTTCTTCCCAATTATTCTCCGTCCCTCACCCTCTTCATCTCCCTCATTTTCTACGCTAACATGCAGAAAATGGAGTTATATCTTTTTTAAGAAATCGTTTTCGAATTCACTGCACCATTGAGTACTTGAATTTGAATAAAGTCTCAGGCTAGGAGTCTTTTTATGTAATTAATCAACTGTATAGCCTCTAACCTTATTATATAACTCATAATTTTTGTTTCATGTTTGATTACAGAGATAAAATCAGATTAGAAATTTAGAACAATGGTTAGTGAGTCTTTGATTTAACCTAATCCGTCCGGCGAAGCTACTCATAGCTGTGATTCTATTGCAGTGTGGCTATGCAGGTCAGAACGTAATTGCTAGGCTTGCTCTAAACCAGGGAATGAGCCATTATGTATTGGCTATTGCAACCGTTATCCTCTCTCCCTTTGGAGAGATTTTTCAGTGTGACTGGAACATGGGGTGGTACACCACGTGTTACTATACCAATGATGGAATATGTGTGCTAAAAAGTTAATAACTTAAAAAATACATTTTCCCACCACTTATATAAAAACACATGGTGTACCACTCATGTTTCCGTCACAATGAAAAAGTTCTCTCCCTTTGCTCTTATTTTAGATAGGTTTGTTTGCTTTCTCGATATCTATGCATGAAAATTTCTCTTACTAGACAGTCTGACATGTTAAGGTGAATTTATAGGGGTTTTGCAGGCTTGAGAAAGTGAACATTAGTAAACTTCATAGACAAGCAAGGGGTCACAGTTGGGGAGCTATTATATTGACGCTGGTCAAGGGACCGAAACTTAATTTTCCATGGACAAAGGGCAAAGGTCTAAACTATAATCATCACCAATTGCAATGTGATTCAAACCCTTATGACCTCATTAAGAGTGCCCTCGTGACTGCTGCATCTTGTTTCATCATTTTGCAAGAACTCTCAAATCTACACCATTGATCACATTTCTTTTTTCCTTCTAAAAACTGTTATTAGCACTCCAAAATACTCTTTTTTTTTTTTTTTTTTTTTTGTAGATACATAAGAGTGTAATGATAATTTTTTGAAGTATCAGTAACTCCTATTTTTCTCAGCTGTCTATGTAAAAAGTAAAATATGATGGTGAACTCTAATCAATGCAGGCTTTTACACTAAGATCGTACCCTTGTGAGCTCTCCCTCACAACTTTTACATGCTTTTGGGGTCTGGTTAAAGCCGCAGTACTTGCCTTTTTCATGGAACGGGAAAACCCTAATATACAATTTGATATCAAACTTTTGACAACTTTTTATGGCGTAAGAAATCTTTTATTCAACATATTTTTTTCTTCAAATTCTTGAATCAATAAAATTATAATTTATACTTATACAGAACTGATTTTGCCGCATGCAATACTCTCTGCGGTTAATTATTATATCATGGGAGTGGTAAACAAAGAAAAGGGACCTGTTTAGGCACAGTAACTGATGCAATTATGGATTCCCTTGTTTTAGCTGAGCACATGTATCTTGGAAGGTATATGCAGTAAAAAAATAAATTTACAGCTCTGTTTGCCTCGTGAGAATTTGGAAATAATTTCTTACAGTTATCTTTTGCAGTATTCTTGAAGCCATAGTTATATTTGTTGGGTATCTCTTGTTCTATGGGGAAGAAGAAAGATAAACCTCCATCTCTTGGAGCATTCTCCAATAGGTTGTTTTTCAAGTTTTAAAGCATCTACGAGAACTTGAGAATCTCCTTCAACAACCTTTTTCCCATATTAAACCTTGTTCAAGCTTTCCAATCTATTAAATACCGCAAAATAATGATCATGTTTTTGTTAACAACTTGGAAAATAAGTTCTTTTACATAAACCCTTATGCAAAAGAGAGTGATTTCCCCTAATTTGGACTTTTCATACTCCCATTTGTTGCTGATTTGTAGTCATCTCTCCATCATCTTGTGCTTGATTCTGACTTTTTAATGAATGAGATGGAGGTTTATCTTTCTTCTTCCCCCACAGAACCAGATATAGCCCAACAAATATGACTACGGCTCCAAGAATACTGCAAAAGATGACAGTAAGAAATTATTTCCAAATTCTCACTAGGCAAATGAAGCTGTAAAAAAACAATTACTGTATATACCTTCCAAGAGCACATATAACAGTAAGAAATTATTTCCAAATTCTCACTAGGCAAATGAAGCTGTAAAAAAACAATTACTGTATGTGCCTTCCAAGGTACATGTGCTCAGCTAAAACAAGGGATCCCATAATTGCGGTAGTTACTGTGCCTAAGGGGTTAAAAGAAGAATAGTAAAAAGGTCCCTTTTCTTTGTTTACCACTCCCATGATATAATAATTAACCCCAGAGAGTATTGCCTGCGGCAAAACCACTTCTGTGAGTATAAATTATAATTGATTGGTTCAAGAATTTGAAAGGAAAAAAATGTTGAACAAAAGATTTCTTACCCCATAAACTGATGCCAAAAGTTTGATGTCAAATTGTATAGACCAGACTGGATTAGGGTTTTCTCGTTCCATGAAAAGGGCAAGTATTGCAGCTTCAACCAGACCCCAAAAGCATGTAAAAGCTGTGAGGGAGAGCTCACAAGGGTATGATCTTAGTGTAAAAGCCTGCGTTTTTTATTAGAATTCACCATCACATACATTTTACTTAGACAATTGAGAAAAATACGGAGTTATTATTGATACTTAAAAAAATCATCTCTGCACTCTTATATGTCTACAAAAAAAATATGAGAGGAGTTTTGGAGTACTATTAACAGTTTTCTGAAGGAAAAAAGAAGAAGAAAAAGATCTATGGTGTTGATTTGAGAGTTCTTACTTGCAAAATGATGAAACAAGACCAGAAGAAACAAGATGCAGCAGTCACGAGGGCACTCTTAATGAGGTCTTGAGGGTTTGAATCACTTTGCAACTGGTGATAATCATAATTTAGACCTTTGCCCTTTGTCCACGAAAAATTAAGTTCCGGTCCTTTGACCAGAGTCAATATAATAGCTCCCCCAACCTGTGACTATGGTCCCCGCTACCTTTGCTTGGCTATGAAGTTTCCTAATGTTTACTTTCTCAAGCCTGCAAAACCATGATAAATTCATCTGCTTAAACTGTGCGTTTTGTCTGTGTGTTACCAAGGCAAGGTGTTATAAATCATACCTAAAGATCATGGCCATGAAAAATGCAATTGCAGGAAGAATATTGAACATAGCAGATGTGAAAGTAGCTGTAGAACATGACATTGCCATGTAGAAGAGGTTCATGTCAAGCACAGGGCTGTAAAGTGAACAAAAAGCACTTCAACTAAGATCGTTTTGAATCGCTTAGCTAAACACTAATGTTATGCTTAACGGTTAAGAATCTTACTCGAAAAGGCTGAGCAGCATTGTCTTAGCAAGGATGGAAAAGGTCATCTTCGGCCGCGATTTCTTGGTGATTAATCTTAATGATTAGTAATATTTTCTAAACATGTCAGACTGTCGAACAAGAGAATTTTTGTGCATAGATCTCGAGAGAGAAAACAAACCTATCCAAAATAAGAGCGAAGGGAGAAATGAGAACAGTTGCAATAGCCATTCTGTAGACTAAGAATACATAATGGCTCATTCCCTGGTTTAGAGCAAGCCTAGCAATTACGTTCTGACCTGCATAGCCACACTGCAATAGAATCACAGCTATGAGTAGCTTCGCCTGACCGATTAGGCTAATCAAAGACTCACTAAACATTGTTCTAATCTGGTTTTATCTCTGTAATCAAACATGAAACAAAAATTATGAGCTTTATATATAATGTGTAGAGGCTATACACTTGATTCATTATATAGACTCCTAGCCTCGGAGTTTCTCAAATTCAAGTACTCAATCGATGCAGTGAATTCGAAAACGATTTCCTAAAAAGGATATAACTCGAATTTCTGCCTAACATCGAAATTGGAAAATACGGTAGGGTTTGGCACTTTGCCAAATTTTGATTAACCAAAAACATTGTTAGTGGGGAAGAAAAGTTAGTGCAGTGAGCAAGTTATGGCAACCAAGTCAGGGATTCAGTTGGGTTTTATTTTTTCCAACGTAATAATACTACTCAAAAGGATTTGTACAAGTATGTTGTAGTAGTGAGTAGTAGTGATCTACAAATAATTTTACCTAATTAAACAAAATTATTTCATGATTAGACTAATTATAGGCAGGTAGCTGGAAAATGAGTCCTATGATAACGACCCTTTAGGCCCCCAACCCCCAAATGACAATGATTGATTTCAACCCTTTCAATTAATTAACGCATGTTTACTTAACAAATTAGAATGAAGGAATCAGAGAAATTAGAAATAGAGGAAGTATAGGATCAAATAAACCCCTAGCTGACCTGATCTTGACTTTTTGGTATTTGATTACAGATTATTAGAGAAAATTACACTTTTTCGACTCCTTATGTGTTACTAAACGCATAGGAAAGTTAAGAAGAGAAATGATTGATTTTTATACTATATTTTACTAAACACATGAAACTTAAAATTAAAATAATTCTTATTCCTATTTTAGGTAAATAAACATCCTCTAAGTTTATAGTGTTCCATATTGAATTAAACTATCATTATCTAATATGATTCTGATCATCTCATACCAGACTACTCGACTTTGATAAACTTGTAAATATGTGAATTCTATCGAGTTTTCGAGGCAATACAACGTAGAATCCGTGGAAACCCTAGGAGCTTGGATTGGAGTAACCCCTCACAGTTTTGGTAACTAAAATAGGTGCTTTGCTTGTTGAAGAGTGCAAGGAACACCAATGCACTAGCTAGTCGTGTCAATCAACTATCATCATTAGTATTAATTAAGTTATTAAACACTAGCGTTTATTGTTGTATTTTACTCTATTTGCAGCTTAGGAGTTGAGACTAATCCATATCAGGAGCCCTCTCGTTCCAGCATTGCTAACAATTTATTTCAGCATGACTTGAACTACTCATCTAAAAAACCTATCATAATTAGTAATGCTAGGGAGACTCAATTTAGAGACTAAATTTTGAAAACTAAAGGACATAGAAGTTGATGATTGGTTTATTACTTAAGCGTTGATTCATTTCTATTGGTGACACATCATCTAGTTTGCAATTTTAGTCTCCAAATTTAATCTCCCTAACATTACTCTTACGTGTTTATCTTTCTTATCACGTGGAAATAGATCTTTCTGATTCTTTCAATAATATTGGCATTAAATTGTTAGTTTACATGAAAGAATCATAGACTCAATCATGCACATAGTGGGTTTGATACATATAAAAATGTAGCATTAAATTTCATGGCATTAAAAGTCTTTTGCACCAAATAATTCTCAATTATGGGATGCTTGCCATTTATTATTTTTCCACCTACAATTTCAGTGACTGGTCCACTCGTCTGATATATTTCAGTGGTGGGAATGCCTTGCAGGACTCGCTTTGAGCGAGTTTGGCTAGCAGCAGTCCTCTTGGCGAGAAGCAACAATATACTTATGGTAAATTATATTTTAATTTTACACTCTCATGTTTGAGAGAAATTGTAATCTTATATAACATTTTTAAAACATTCAATTTCATACATTACTTCTTGTTTTATTTTAATGTCACATAATCATTAATCGATCTGTTAATTTTTTTCCTAAGTGATGATTTGACAAATAAATAAACTCACATTTTTGGCTGACATGGATGACAAATTTGCACCATGTGAATAAACTCAAATAAAAATGAATTAATTAATAAACCCTCCCCCAGTTCAGCACACCGCCGTTCTTCCTCCTACCCGTCCCACCATCGCCACCTTCGTCCCTGTCTTTAGCCACGCCGACCCGACCCTCCCCCATCCCTTTCCCCAGGCAAGCTTTAAGCAACAAAGTAATATAAAAACCATAAACCCTCCCCCAAAGTTCCACTCCCCGCCGCTTTCAACCTCTGAACCACTTCAATTTCACAAGTTGCGACGTCTTGCAAGCATTGAGATTCACACAACACAAATGCCACCCAGTTCCCTTGCAGCTCCGCCACAATGAACGTCCGAGCCCGCAGCGGCAAATCGACTCCGGCAACGACCTGCTCCGTGTTCGCGTACCCCCATGTTGACATCGGCGCCCGGCCCCGTGATGTTGTTGTAGCTCCCGAGACCGTCAAATACTTTGAATCGGAGACTGCTCCTCCGCTACTACACGGAGTAAAATTACTAATTTAGCCCACAAACGTCCGTACATTCATAAATGTCAGTTTTTACTAGAACTTTCAAATATAACACAAATTCACATCAATTGACTAAGAGTAATGTTAGGAAGATTAAATTTATAGACTAAATTTTGTAAACTAAATGACATGGAAATTGATTATTGGATTATTATTTAAACGTTGATAAACATGCTCATTTCTTATTCGTGACACATTATTTAGTTTGCAAATTTAATCTATAAACTTAATCTTCCTAGCATTTCTCATTAACTAATGTACTCTCACAATTAAAAACAACATATTTTTTTTATGGAAGTTAAAAACACCATATGCAGATGAGATTTTTTTTGTTTTTTCTTTCTTTCATGCTCTTTCATCTTTTAGGGTTTTGGTTATCCCATATCCCAATCCAATAAGTTGAAGGAACGAAAAGACATTCAGCCAATCAAATTGTCTAATTCATTTATTAATTAACGAACACCTACAACTGAAGTGCATATTCTTGCATAATAATTAATTAATATTCTGAAAATTTCATAACATACAACTTCTGCATACTTTCAAAATGAATTTATTAAGTCTTCGTTTGGATGGAAATCTCCAGTACACGGTTTAATGGCATTTTGTGTATATATGTGTACGTATATTTATAATCTTAATTTGGGGCACACGCACTTTTGGATTGATCTCATCTAATGGTTGTCTTGTTTCCATAGCTCCCTATCAATTCTAAAAAGTCTTAACTTACAATTCAATTTTTATACTTAAAATGCGTTTCACTTTCACAATAGTGCAGCCGACATATATTCATGGTGTTTGTCTTGTTCGACGTCTGCAATTGTGCCACTCCCCTCCTAATGAACAACTGTGAATAAGATTTAAAAGGCTGTTGGCTTTAGTTGTAATTAGGTTTTAATTTTGAGGAGATGGAGTACATTTAAATGAAATTTTGGCTACATTTGAAATTGTTTATAAAAACTGTTATTTATAAAGTTAAAACTTAAATTTTGGCTGTTAATGATAAAAACTCTACTTTCCCGTAACCTTGGAATTGCCGATACCGAAAAACTCCATTGCTGCTCTCTCCGCAAAACGAACCGATTACAGCTCCATCTCCTTCCGTTGAAGAAAAACACAAATATCAGCAATTTTAAATGGCAAAAATTCATTTAAATTAGAGAATTGAACACAAACGCAGTTCGAGTTTTGACTGAAATGTACATCTCAGTGATGTGAGAGAGAGTGCGAGAGAGAGCTTGGGGGCAGACCTGCGGTTTTTGTAGTGGACTCTAAGCTGAGTAACGTCAGGTCAAGGTGGGAGATTGACTGGGTTGAGTGGTAGGATGTAATTCCAGATCTAAACCCAGGAAAAATGAATCGGCTGGAGAAGAAGATCGGATTGGAAAAAGGTTGCTGAAGAAAAAGATGGGAGAAGAAGATGTGGGTTCTTGCATATTTTTAATTTTATATTTAAATTTATTTATTATTAATGAAATATTTTTCACAAATTAGAAAGTTTCATCCACGTCATAAAAAATGTGAACCTCATATTTGACGGTCAACTTAATCGAATTTTTAACGGATGTATGAAATTGTAAGCTTATGTATTATATTGTAATGTTTTGAAGTTGATGAATGAGGTTGCAATGCTCTCAAAACTTGAGAGTGCAAATTGTAATTTACCCATATACTTAATTAACTTTTGGCTTTGCATGGAATTTGTTGCAGATTGAAAATTTAAATTGCAAGTAGTTATTATATATTTTGCTCTTCTCCTTCAGATAAATATATTAGCTCCTTATTAGTGACATCAATGGCCACAAATATCTGAAGTCAGTGTCACTCCATGAATGTAGCTTTTGTTAAACATTTGTAGCCAATTCCATGTTATCATCTTTTTCTGATTCAGATGGAAGTTGATCCTTGCTTTTTCCCCATAGAACCATATAGAGGCCAATCACAATGACCATTGCTCCAAGTACTCTGCAAAAATAAAAAATATCCCTTATTAGCCCTTGTTTGCATTTTTTTTTTTCCAGAAACATATGCACATAAATAAAATTACAAACTTTTAATCAAAATATAGAATTGGATGGGCAATAACCAGACAATGAGCATTAAGCTGTGATTTATATACTGCTTAATTATTGTATAATATATATTTAGCGTCCCTTGATACTATTTTTTTGGGAAGTTTAACACAGTTTTATTTGTACATATCTCCATTTTCATTTTCGGTATATTTTTTTAGAAGCTAAATAAATCCAAGGTGCATGTTCCTGCATTTAGTAGATAAGAGATGTTGATGCAAATTTACCTTCCCAAGTACATGATCTCAGCTAATATGAAGGAGCTCATAACGGCTACAATAATCATGCTTAGAGGACTAAAAGCAGTCACAAAAACAGGGTCCTCTTTCCTTCATTACCACTCCCTGAATGTAATAAGCGATCCCTGAACATATTATTCCCTGCATCAAAACATCTTCGGGCTGTAAATATATACACTAGTAAAGTATATGTATGTATATATATACAAGAAGATTTTTAACCAGAAATTTTGGGATTGAGAAGTTCTTACACTGTAAACAGCAGCTAAAAGCTTAAAATCAAAGTGTATGGACCAAGCTATGGGGTTATTCCATTCGAAAGCTAGGGCCACCGCAGTTCCTTGAACCGTGCCCGCCAAGCATATCCAAGTTGCTAGGGTTAGCTCAGCAGGGTATGAATTTAGAGTAATCGCCTATAAAAGCCGTAAATAGTATGACATTGAGGGTGATAACTATGTATTAATATCGCTAGCTACTTGGGAACCTGGTCAGGTTTGTTAATTACTCGAATGTTATCCCAAGTAAAGATACCAACTAACTCTCAGTCTACTAATAGTTTTTTTTTTTTTTGGGTGTACTATTCATACATCCATTTTTACTTCTCACATACCCTCTTAATTTTCAGCTGTCGGATCAAATGAATTGAAGAATATCAAATGACATAAATCAGTAAGGGGTGTGTGAGAAATAAAAAAAGAGATGTGGATATCACACCTCTTTTTTTTTAATGTCGGAAAAAGTTTCAAGTTCGAATATTTTCTCTCCGTTGACTCAAAAATAAAATAAAAAGTTGCATGAAATATTAGGGATTTACTTGGAGAATCATGAAACCAGCCCAACAGAAACATCCAGCCGCAATCATGACAGCTCCCTTTATGGGATCTTGATGAACTGTGGAAACTGTAGATTCTTGATGGATATTTCTTCTTGTCCACGGAAAATTCAACATGGGTCCATTGATTAGAGTCATAAGCATGGCTCCTCCCACAGTCACTATGGTCCCCAATATCTTTACCAGGCTATGCAGGCTTCTCAAGTTAATCTTCTCAAGCCTAGTCAAAGTAAATAATTTAAATTCACATTTTGATGAACCATGCAAAAAAATTAACACATTTTCATGAATACATATATATATACCTGAAAATCCAAGCCATTATGAATGCAAAAGCAGGAAGAACATTGCACATGGCAGATGTAAAAGTTGCAGTTGTAAGCTTCATCCCGGTATAGAACAAGTTCTGGTCAATTACAGGCCTAATAATGATTAAGAGAAGAGATCACTCGCTTAGTTCGATTTTCCAATTTGTTTAAACAGAAAAATAGCACTATTTTAATTTTAAAAAAAAATTCAAACTAGTAAGCTGAAAAATGTGTGACGTAGTGGTCACGGTACTTAACTCTAACAGGCCAAGCAACACAATCTTGGTGAAAATTGATAAGGTCATCTTTGGCCTTACTTTCCTGCAATAGAATCAAGTTCATTGGATTAGTTTTCTTCATCTCTCAACACGCCAAATGAAAAAAAAAAAAAAAACAGATTACGACATACAGGAGGGTGACAGAGAGATGCACCTATCGAAGACAATGGCAAAGGGAGCTATAAAAACAGTGGCCACAGCATGCCGATAGACTACCAAGACATGCGGGCTCATCCCATGGTTTAGAGCAAACTTTGAAATTATGGACATCCCTGCGAACCCAAATTGCATGAAGGTGACAGCCATGAACGGCATCGCCCGATTGAGCATCTGAGCCATGGACCCCTTAGACATGTTGAGCTTGTTCTAAAACTAATAAGCGTCTGATGTGAAAAGTTAGCTAGTGACTGATGATCAGTGATGAGAGAAAATAGAGAAGAAGCTGCAGTTACTTAAATAGGCATAGTAAATTATGTACGTCTCAATCTTGAATATTCTAGGGACTCCACTAAGGTGAGCTGAAATAGTAACATTCTGTGAAGAGAACCCTTTTCACCAAATTAAGCATCAAAACCAGTAGCACCTCTTTTACACATCGAATATTATCCTGGATTATCATATGATTCATATCTGACTAAGTAAGCAGTAAATAAATCAGTGTTTCAAGCGATTAAGTCAAATTTTGGCTTAAACGTGCGTGACTATCATATCACAAAAGTGTATTAGGGTTGCTGAAATGGAGTTAACTTTAATTGCCAACTAGGGTAGGTCTTAGTGGTAGTTGTCTTTATACTTGTTAGTGTTGAGAGTATATATGAATCCCATGTCGATGGGAGGATGGACTTTATGTGAGCTTATAAGAGGTTTGGCTACTCTCCATATGACCAATTGGTTTTATGGTGGAACCCCAACTTTCTTCATGGTATTAGAGCAGGTTGTCCCACGTGTGAAGCTCAATGACCACACGTGCTACACGTCACCTGAATTGTGTTGTCCTCATGCTAGATTTGAAAATCCGTCACACATGTTGAGAGTATCAATCCAACATCAATGAGAGGAGGGACTTGAATGGATTTATAAGAGGTTGGGGTATCAATCCCTCATCGATAGGAGGAGAGACTTTTTATGGATTTATAAAAGATTGTGCTACTCCCCATATGCCCAATTGATTTTATGGTGAAGAATGTATATATCATGTTCACTACACAAATTTGAGAATAATGTATATTTATGATAAGTTTGATATCTAATTATTATAAACTCCATCTCGATAGCATTTTTATTTGTAGGAACATTTTCACATTGTAAAAGTATATTATGTCCCATTTTTTTGTCAAAATAAAGTTATATCTTAATCTTTCTTCTTCTTCTCTTTTCAACAGCTTGATCTTTCTTGATTAGTTGCACGCACATTGCTGAAATGACTTCAATGATGGGACCTTACCCTATGGGGTCAGATAAGAGAATCAAATTACAATTAGTAAGGTGAAAAATAATAACATCAAATTATGACGTTTGCACACTACAATATGCCTGTGGATAGCAAATCCTGACTTTGTTATTTTGCACTTAATTAATAGTCCTTTAGATATATTTCTTTGTGGATAATTTATTTGATCATGTTACTCTCTCCCTTTTTCTCTATCTTTTGATGACAGTGGCTATAAACTTTGAATCTATACACTTATAAATATAGTGGAAAATATAGAAGTTTTGAGAGGTCTCATGCATGCATATGTAATTGGAGAATAATTCTTGTCAAAAATCGAGCACAATGTGTCAATCAAACCATCATTCATTGGAAAACAGGGATGTATCCCATCACTGCCAGACTACCGAATCAGATATATATCAAATTGGACGATTGCTGCTTTTCTGAAGTAGTGACTATGTTCTGATTCTTCTTAATTATTCAGAGCTTAGAAGTTTATTTTAATTAATTAAAATATGCTTCTTTTACTCCAAAATAGCGTCGTAATTAAAGGTTCAGCTACAATGCTATGCCTCATTTAGTAGCACAAAGTTTATATATAGTAGTACAGTTAAAAATGATTTTGGAGTGTTTTGATTTCAGTGCAAGAAAATAATTGAAAGAGAGTTTTGAGTCAGCCTTCAAACATGGCCAAAACCAATTGTGGAGCTTACTGTGCAAGAAATTAGTGGCTCTGGATTGGATTAAAGTAACTGGAATAATAATATTTTACTTTCTAGGCTTCATCAATTAGCTAAAATGCTATCCATCTCATACTTCCACTTTTTTTTCCGTGTGCAATTTGATGATCAAAACTTTTAAAAACCATATTTCTAAATTATTAGAATTAGAAACCACCAGGTCCATCGTTATATATAGTAGCATACATAGTACTCGAACCAATGTCTCCCTGCCCTTAGTTTAAGTTGGACTATATATATATATATATATATATATATATATATATATATATATATATATATATATATATATATATCCCTTACCAAGAGGGATCCCATTTTTCTAAAAAAATAGGGACACCCTCTTGACCGTTGGATTGGGTTTAAAGAAATTGTGTGGTTGAGATTAAAACACATGCCACACAATTTCATTAAAGTCAAATCCAACGGTTAAGAGGGTGTCCCCATTTTTTTAGAAATGATTCCTCTATATATATATATATATATATATATATATATAGGAATCCCTTATGCAAAGGGATCCCCATTTTTAGAAAAAAAATGGGGATTAAGTGTGGGGCCCACTCCACATCGAATTTCAACGATCCGAACCGTCTATTTTTCAAGTTACACCTCATAGATCATCCTTGCAAAAATTCAATTCAATCCGAAACCATTTGCCTATTTAATTATCACGATAAAATTTCATTGTTTTTTATATAACAAAGTATTCGTTAATTTCTTTGAACCCAATTAGATGCCTTAAACATTTCCGATTTGCCTAATATTTTGCAAGGATGATCTATGAGGTGGAACTTGAAAAATAGACTGTTCGGATCGTTGAAATTCGATGTGGAGTGGGCCCCACACCTAATCCCCATTTTTTTCTAAAAATGGGGATCCCTTTGCATAAGGTCTCTGATATTATATATATAGAAAAAAATGAGGATCCCTTTACATAAGGTCCCTGATATTATATATATATATATATATATATATATGTGCGCGCTTTTCACTTAAAACCCATGTCATGCAGCTTAAACCTTTTGCTTTAATCTAATCCACAATTAAGGAATAAAACCAGTTTCTGAAGCAAAACTTAATTACAACCAAAATATGTGCTAAGAATATCCAAATTAAACTGGCTAAGATTTGTACGTATTAGAAAACGCTAAAGCACTTCTTTAGTGCTTTTGGCTTGTGCTTTCTTTTCTTGCTTGTCGAATGATATTCTAATTTTAATTGATACTAAAATAAAATGCTTTTGCCAACTCCACTATAGTTGCCTGCACTGCAAGCACATGCTGAATGCATGCACATGTATGCTAATACAAGTAAGAAATCTAGAGTTTTCAGATCGACTTCGATTTTTTACACAAATTTTAACCCTATTTGTTCAGCATCTTTCCCAGATTATAAAAGCCTAACGCACATGCTGGCATTTGTTCGGACAGCTACCACAATTTAGAGTCAGCGAACAAATGCTGCTAGATATTCCACAATTAAGGCTACAATTAGGACAGGTGACTGTCATTTCGAACTCCGGAGAAATACTTTACACATGAAACCTTTCACATCTTTCGCTGTGTCACTTTCTCTCTCTTTTATCACGTGGATGTTACGTGATGAGAAAAATAAAGAGAATGAACTGTCACGTGATGACAAAAATGGAGAAAGAAGAGATATACAACAAGATAATTTAGGGTTAGTTTGATAACCATTTTATTTTTTTTGCTATAGTTTTTATTTTTTATGCTGGAGATATTGGAAAAATATGGGAGAATGAGGAATTGAAAAGGATGAAGACAGGAGGATGGAGGGAGAAATGAAGAAGATTACATATAAAAACAAAATCTTGAAAGTAAAAACAACTTAAAATTGTGTAAAAACAAAATCTTGAAATTAAAAACAACTTAAATTGTCTTTTAATATTTGATATTGATAAGAGTATAAGATGAATGGTTAGATGTATTACCATGTGTCAATATATTAGTAGGTTTGTATGGTTAGATGTATTGCCATGTGTCAATAGATTAATAGGTTTGTTATAAGGTAGTTAAGGTTGTTGAGAGTGTTGTGACTTGTGGTGTAAGCTTTGTTAGTTAATAGGATATATAACAAATTGTATGGATTGTAATGCACTAAGGAAAAATATAAGAACTTTCTTCTCTCTCTCTAAAACATCCATAGTTGTTCTTCAATATTGCTACAACCTATATTGTTGCTTTACATGGTATCATTCGCCTGCCAAGCAACTATTGCTTGAAGGTTGTTTCGATCTTGGTTACTTTTGCTTCCGCTGCTCAAGATTGTCTGGTTCTCATACTTTAAAAGCTTTCTAAGATTTCTTCTTCTCGGTCGTGCACTCCAGGTGTTCGATCTTATTTCTCATCAAGATTCTTCAAGAAAATACTACAATGGTGATTGCTAATCAGTTGCAGATCTTGCAATCTCCAATCACATCTCTTATCTTTACAGTTTCTACTTCTATCATAGTAAAGCTGGATGATTCCAATTACCTTACTTGGAATTTCTAGATATAGTTATTACTCGAAGGACATGGAATCATGAGGTTCTTGGATGGTTCTAATTCATGTCTTGAGAGATTCACAACCATCAGTTCAGGGGATTCTGAAGTCAATTATGGTGACTCTTCATCAAGAATTGAAACTGATGCATTCAAAGTTTGGAAAATGCATGATAGGGCTTTGATGCAACTCATTGCTACCACTCTTTCTCCAGCAGCTGTGTCATGTGCTATTGGAATCACAAGTGCTTAGGAATTATGGGTTCGTCTCAAAGAACAGTTTTCCATTGTCATCTGAGCCACAATATTCCAAATGAAATCTGAGCTGCAAAATATAAATAAGGGCACTGATTCGATATCTCAATATCTACAAAGGATTAAGGAAGCTCGAGATTATTTGGCTGCTGCAGGAATTCACTTTGAAGATGATGATATTGCCATCTTAACTCTTAATGGTTTACCAGTAGAGTACAACACTATGAGATCAATTATTCGAGGTAGGGAAAATGTTATCTCCATCAAAAATTTAAGATCTCAATTTTTTGCTGAAGAAGCAATGGTGGAAAATACTGCAGTAACTTCATTTCTCTCTGCAATGGTTGCTAAGAACATTGAGTCTAGCTCCAAGACTTCAAATTTTCCACAAGATTTTTCTAGTAATCAAAACCAAGGGCATTTTGGTAACCAAGGGTATTCCAGCAATCAAGGATATTCTAACAATCAAGGTATTCTGGCAATCAAGGGTTCTCTGGTGGGGGGGGGGGGGGATCAAGCTACATATTTCAAGAACAACTACAATAAGAACAAGGGCAGAGGTAAATTCAACTATAATTCTAATTTTCGATATGGAAACTTAAGAAACAATTACAACAATTCCTCTCCTGGCATTCATGGTACATCTCCATCAAATTCACCTTGTCAGATATATGGCAAGTATGGACACTTGGTTGATACATGCAGATTTAGAAATAATGATAATGCAGTGGTTGAATGATGTCAGATATGTGGAAAGAATAATCATACTGCTCAATTTTGCCATTTCAGAAATGAAAATATCTATGGGAATTCACTTTAGATGACTGCAATGCATGCTGCTTCTTCCCCATCTGGTTCAACATTCGATGCTTCATCTTAACAAGTCTGGCTTACAGATTCAGGAGCAACAAATCACTTAACTGCTAACTTGCAAAACCTATCCTTGGCTACTCCATTCCCATCTACAGAGACAATACAAACTCCAAATGGTGCAGGTTTACCAATATCACATATTGGATTATCTATCATTCATACTCCTACGCAATCTCTGAAACTTAATTCAGTTTTATATGTGCCACAAATTACTCAGAGGTGGTTCAAATGTTCTATTATAGAAACTAACCTCCATATGATATCCCAAGTTCATAAACCCCTTTTGATAGTCATCTTATCTAATTCATTGATCTCCAGCCCAAATCACCCACATCGACAATTTTCGTCGATCCTATTCTAATGTGCACACCGGGCCCGCCTGTAACTGGTTTCACAATGAATAGATTCAACTACACAAAAGATCATTTCCAGCTACCCTCATTTCCTTACTTCCATTCTGAACATTGAAATTCCATCCACATCAATATGAATGATGCACAAATAATGTCATTTCATCTTTCGCATGTATCACAGTATATTCTCAACGAATAGAATTCCAACAATGATTCCATAACCAATAACAAGTAAACACTTAATTGAAACAATTAGCCAATTATTATCCAATCATATTAATCAACAAAAAAGATCAAGAATATTATAGCACTTTACGAAATTTAATTTTTCATGGTAATTAATTAAATAATTTGAGGTTTTTGAAGCAAAGATACAATATTCATTAAGCAAATCAGAATACGTACAAATTAAGGAGGGTGTGCATAATGGGCCTCGATAAAAACCTTGTCGAGAATTTCAACCCGGCCGAAGGAAAAGAGCGTCTTGCACAACAATAGACCTATCCTCAAATGAACAATAGAAATGAGCTTACAATCCCTTCTCTAAGAGAATATCTTGGATCAAATTTGGAGGCTCCTCGAACCACAATACCTCTTGAGCACTATTAATCCCCATCCGAGCAAGCCGATGCACTGCCGAGTTACCTTCCCACTGGATATGACTAACCACCAAAGTCGACCACTCCATAAGAAAACATCGCAAATCATTTATAATGAAACAAAACTCTAAACAATCATCCCCTTGGCCTTTCATGGATGCCAACACCAAACTAGCATATCCTTCAAAGTGAATCTTCACCTCCACCGTACATAGGCTCTTCACCAACAAGATAGCTCATTGAGCTGCAATGAATTCAGCGTGCAAAGCTGAACTTGACCACTCAATTGGTCCTGCAACAGCGGCAACAAATTCCCCCAAATGGTTACGGATCACCACCCCAAAACCTCCCCGGTTCCCTTTTTGATTCCATGCTCCATCAAAATTGCACTTGACCCAACCCTCTGTAGGTCTCCCCCATTTCTGAGTCTCTCGGTTAGCCTTCTTAGTTGCTAACTTGTGCCATTTATGGAACTCTTGCATCCAACCCTCGGGGTCGAAGCACAATCTCGAGTGGAGGCAACGAAGTGCCGTTCCAGAGTACCTTATTCCTATGCTTCCCACCCTTATACCAAAACTTCGAAACCACACTACTCTTGCCACATTACAGTCTCGCAACACATGCTCCGCTGATTCCACTAGACCACCACAAACTACACACACCTTCATTCATCACTCTCCGTTTGCAAAGGTTCAACCTTGTAGGCAGAGAATCCAAACATGCACGCCAAACACAAATTTTTACTTTCCCAGGAACACGGGATCTCCATAATTTCTTACTCATAGAACTAGAAGAAAAAGAAAAAGATGATCCAGCTGCACCTTCGCCACTAGCGCCAATTAATCCCCATGCAACATGATAGGCACTCAGGACAATAAACTTCCTATGTCGTTCATAATGCCAAACCCTACGGTCGGCAGTATCCTGTAAGCTTAATGGAATCCCTCGAATTATTCTACTTCCTCTAGGGAGAAAAGTTCATTCAACAACTAAACGTTCCACTATTTCGACTCCGCCCAAAATAATCCGTCCACCATGGCATCAACACCCCATTGCACAGGTGGCAGGGTCAAAATCCGGAAACAAGACTCCATTGGCACCCAGTTATCTTGCCATATTCGAACCTTCTTCCCATTACCCACCTGCCACCGAAGCCCCTTTAGAAGCACCAGTCTCAAAGCTGCGATACTTCTCCAAACATATGAACTATTGGAGGTCACCCGAGCTTCTAGAAATTCTACCGTAGAAAAATAACGGGCTTTGAATACACGAAACACAAGAAACTCAGGATCATGAAGAAAACGTCATGCTTGTTTAGCCAACAAAGCCTGATTAAACGCATAAAGGTCTCTAAATCCAAGGCCTCCCTCATGCTTGGGCTTACATAAGTACCTCCAGTTAAGCTAATGTATTTTCCTTTTGCCCGGATCCCCACTCCACTAAAACTTAGCTATCATCATGTTCAACTCTTCACAAAATGATTTAGGAAGAAGAAAGCATTGCATAAAGTACATAGGTAAAGCCTGAGCCACCGTTTTCACCAATAACTCGTGTCCCGCACTACTCAGGAGTCCACCTCGCCAACTATGTAACTTTTTCCACACCCTATCTTTGACATACACGAATGTTTCCTTCTTCGACTTCTGAACTAGTACCGATTTATCATGAAATTCCACTCTCCTTATGCTAAGACAGTAGGCCAATAACTGCTTGTCGTAACTAGTAATATTGGGACTGAAAGAAACACAATTGTTCTCAAAGTTTACCGTTTGTCCAGAAGCCATTTCATACTTTCGCAACACCTGTTTAATGTTTTGGCACTCGCTAAGGGTACCTCGGGTGAAGAGAAAGCTATCATCAGCAAAAAATAGATGGTGGATACTAGGAGCAGCCCAGCAGACCTTGATCCCCTGCAAATCTCGATCAAGTTTTGCCTTTGTCAATAATGCTGAGAGCCCTTATGCACTCATAACAAACAAATAGTTGGATAAAGGATCCCCTTGTTGTATACCTCTTTCAGGATGCATATAACCCATCGGGTCCCCATTCAACTTAAAAGAATAAGTTACCATTGTAATACACAACATGACCATATGGATCCGCCTGTTAGAGAACCCTATGCGATGCATCATAGCCTCGAGGAACTTCAATTCCACACGATCATATGCCTTGCTAATTTCCAATTTCAGCACCATAAAACCATTGGACCTCGAGGACCGTTTATGCATATAATGAGCAACTGTAGCATCCACCAAATAGTTATTAGAAATTAATCGCCCTGGAACAAACACACTTTGTGTAGGAGAAGTAACACGTGGAAGGATAAGCTTCAACCTGTTCGTCAGTACTTTCACCACTATTTTGTACAAAACATTGCACAAACTAATAGGGCGTAGTTGTGTCATCAACGTAGCATCCTTGACTTTGGGGATTAACGTGACATGTGTATAATTGATTTTCCGTAAGATTTGACAAGATAGGAGCATAGACCCAACCCCATTGCAAATATCCGTACCTACCATCCCCTAGTGTTTTTGGTAGAAACTCGGAGACATACCGTGAAGGCCCGGGGCTTTCGTAGGGTGCATCTGAAACATGGTAATTTTTATCTCCTCATCCGTGAACAGGCTATCAAGATAGTTATTCATCTCCTCCGTCACCTAGGGCATGATATGACATAAGATGTCTTCAAAATTCTCCACCCCAATTGAGCTAAATAGCTTTGTGAAATATAACACCACAACTTTCTCCATCCCACTACGATCCTCACACCAACACCCATTATTATCCATTAACCCATATAAATAGTTACGCTTTTGTCTCCTGTTAGCTTTCTGATGAAAGTATTTGGTATTGCGATCTCCAAGTTTGACCCAATTCTCATTCGATCGTTGTCTCCAAAATTGCTCCTCTTGTTCAAGTAATCTATTCAACTTTCCAATAAGCTCATTTTTCTGCTCAATAGATTCCTCCGTGAATGGTTGTCCCAAAAAACTCATAAGCTTGTCCTCCACTTCACTAATCTTTCTCGGACCCAACCCGGCAGTGTTACGGGCCCAATTATTGAGCTTCATTCGCATCATCTTAATCTTCTCAGTAACCTGAAACATTGGTGAGCCCTCCACAACTTGATTCCACCCATCTCGTACCACTAACCCCTCCTGCATATGCCAAACTTCCTCATAACGAAATTGCTTCTTACCTCGAATTGGTGTGCGTCCCGACCAATTAAGCAATACCGGAACATGATCGGAAAAAGACTTGTTTAAATGTTGCACCTTAAAACAAGGGAACAAATCCATCCATTCTTGATTACCCAACGCTCGATCCAACCTCACCTTGATTCCATCCCTTTTCGTCGTGAACCACGTAAACTTATTTCTTGAGAAACCAAGGTCCAACAACCAACAATGCTCCACCGCATTCCAGAACCCCTCCATTTGCCTATCCTGTCGAACATTGCTCCCTTCCTGCTCGTTAGCTTGGAGGATTTCATTAAAATCACCAATACATACCCAAGGTGTGGACTCATTGCCTACAAGAGTCTCTAACAGCCTCCAAGATTTATATCTATCGCAAGTGGCTGGAAAGCCATAAAAAAAACACTAAAATCTCCAATACAACGTATCCCCCGGAACACCCACATCTATATCAACATGGTTATGGGAATAGGATCTTAAACATAAATTTATTTCATCCTTCAATAAAACACATAAACCCCCTGAGTTACCTCTACTATCCATGGTAAAACTACAATCAAAATTCAACTTTAAACGTAAACGGTCCATGTAACGAGAATTACCTTTTGTCTCGCACAAGAACACAACAATGGGATCTTGACTAGATATAAAACGTTGTAGCACATGAACTGCCCGGAGGTTCGCAAGCCCCCGGTAGTTCCAGCTTAAACAACTCATTGCTGATGGCGGGGTTGACCCCTGTCAACCTCCGCCGATGAATTGGAAAACACCGAGCTATCAAGCAACCTTCTTTGACCTCCACGCTGATCCACCACTTCCTCATCTTCTCGAATCCCACATTTCCCTAGTGCATGTACCTGTGCAACCTCATGGTCTCATGCATTAGACTGAGAAGTGTTCGACGAGAGCCTCCCTACATGTCTCCATAGACTCATTTTCCTGACTCTCTGATGATGTTCAATAATAGGCATAAGGTTGAAAGGATCCAATCCTAGCCCCGAATCCTCATCAACTGGTACTACTGGACCCCCTCCATTTTGCCCAACAATCCTATTCTGCCCTAACAAGCCCACATGTTGACCCATCATAAACTCACCTCCACCCCCGGACCTGTGAGGACCTGTATTTTCAAAAATAATTATATATATAATTATGTGTTGTATATACTTATTAATTTCAGAAATTTTGTTTACCTCTTATTTAATCGTTAATTCCTTTATTTCATTTTTCTATACTCTAATTTACTATTATTTTGAACCAAATAAGTTAAGTACACCATTACGGTAGTATTTGAACTATATATTCATATTATTCATTTTCTTTTCTTTTACATTATTTTATTAAGTTGTTTGTTCTATTCTAATTGGACCAAAACCATAGTCAATTGAAGGGCTTTTACATCATTCCTATCGAAGAATTAGCCGACTTTGTATAGCTATAAGTAGAAACCCAGGGTTGTAGAGCGGTGCAGTCTGTGTACCGAGTAAGGACCAGAGAAAGTGGTGAGTGAGAGAGAGAGGGGGAGAGATAAACCAGAAACCGGAGCTGAGAGAGGGATGTGGAGTCCATTCGACTCAACCTGTATCTCGTTGTGTATGGGTAAACAATTTCCATACTTCATTTACCCTCTCCATAGTTGTTTCCTTTCTTATTGTTGTCTTGGATTAGCTACTGTTACCCAAAACTAGTTTATATGCAAGCTTCGTATGCCGGTGTGTTTATTTATGCAAAACCAGTTTTATATGAAGAACCAAAATATGCATATGCTTAAACCCTATTTTGGCACGTAAGAACTGGTATGCTTATTTGGGTATTGTTTCCTATTGGTTATATATATATATATATATATATATATATGAATTGCTTAAGGAGAGGGATCCCTATTTTTTTCAAAAAAATGGGGATTAGGTGTGGGGCCCACTCCACATCGAATTTCAACGATCCGAACCGTCTATTTTTCAAGTTACACCTCATAGATCATTCATGCAAAATATTAGTCAAATCTAAAATATTTAAGACATCTAATTGGGTTCAAAAATATTAACGAATACTTTGTTATATAAGAAACAATGAAATTTTATGTTGATAATTACATAGGCAAATGG
Source organism: Cotoneaster glaucophyllus (assembly GCA_036320875.1). Lineage (NCBI taxonomy): Eukaryota > Viridiplantae > Streptophyta > Magnoliopsida > Rosales > Rosaceae > Cotoneaster > Cotoneaster glaucophyllus. The sequence continues at coordinate 24,086,234 of CM070070.1, read as the reverse complement.
TTTCGGATTGAATTGAATTTTTGCAAGGATGATCTATGAGGTGTAACTTGAAAAATAGACGGTTCAGATCATTGAAATTCGATGTAGAGTGGGCCCCACACCTAATCCCCATTTTTTGAAAAAAATGAGGATCCCTTTCCTTAAGCAACCTATATATATATATATATAGTTATAAAAGATGATATTCAAAAGGCTGCACATATGATTTGGGATACTATCTTTTATAAATTGGTTTGACAAATGGAATGGAGATTTCTATTTTCCCAAAACAACAACCATACTTTAATGCTATTTGAAATGAAGCATTCTATTGCATAATACAAAGAGTTTAATATACGAACTTTTACATATCATTCATAATACTAACGGATTAGTGCTTTCATCTAATATATAGCTTGGCTGAAGTATGTTAATGTACTTATGTATTTTGAACTATACCTTTACTCAATTTATAAAAGTATTCTAGTTCAAAAGTTCCTTCACTAATGATCATGCTGTTATAAATTAACCAAATGACTTTTGAATTAGTAGTGTGTAATTAGCAAGCTTAAGTATGCTGACTAGGATTAAAGTTCATGTCATGTTTTTTTAGTAATTGCTTACACTTGTGGATAGGAGTTGTTGAAGGTAGACTCTTGTTGTAGAGAGTCAGAGCAATGCTTTGGAATCCAGGTAGGAGAAATAAGGCAAACCTTTACGAAAACTGATTTTATTAAATTTCATGAAGTGCTATAATATTCTTGGTCTTTTTGGTTGATTACTGTGATTGGATAATAATTGGCTAATTGTTTCAATTAAGTGTTTACTTGTTATTGGGTATGGAATCATTGCTGGAATTCTATTCGTTGAGAATATACTGTGATACATGCGAAAGATGAAATGACATTATTTGTGCATCATTCATATTGATATGGTTGGAATTTCAGTGTTCAGATTGGAAGTATGGAAATGAGGGTAGTTGGAAATGATCTTTTGTGTAGTTGAATCTATTCATTGTGAAACCAATTACAGGCGAGCCAGGTGTGCACATTAGAATAGGATGTCGATGTGGGTGATTTGGGCTGGAGATCAATGAATTAGATAAGATGACTATCAAGAGTTTTATGAACTCGGGATATCATATGGGGGTATAATAGAACATTCGAACCACCTCTGCAGGGGTAAAATGCATGGTATGGGACGTGCAGGTCCGCGTGTTTTATTATATAAATTAACGGGGGTAGTTGAAGAGGTTGCATTGCATTCATGCATTATTATCAATAATGATTTGATATTTGTCTATATGATTTCATAACACTTAATTTAATATTATCAATTTACTGTGCTAAGGTTATGTCCCTACTGAGTTGTTGAAGCTCACCCCTCTATTGTAATGCAGGTTTAAGAACTAAACAGTCAAAAAGGGTAGACGGGATGAGATCAGATTAAGTGTGAGGATAGAATTTTGTATTTATTTATTTTATTCTTGTAAAGAATTATCAATTTCTTGCTATAAGAGGAATTTCATATTTTTCCACCTAGTTTCACTTTCCTTTTATTTAATTTTATTGTTAGCTCGCGCGCCGGATTTGGGTTTGAGATTTTTCCTACTGACCCCGGGTACTAGGCGTGACAGGGCCCAATAGAATTCACCTCATTCCCGTTAGTTTCATTACCTAGCCCCACAACTGCTGAAACTGATTGACCCTGACTATTCTCCCCACGCACAACCGGCGGTGCATTCAAATCAATTCCAAACAAGGTCAACCCCACTCATTCCCAAGCTAACGGGATTTGCTGAGTTGGCATAACTACCATAGAATCATCCCTCATTTCCTCCGGTCAACCTCAGCATTCAAATCAGAATGTCACCATTGATGATGGCATCATCCGTTTCCATCCTGAGATTCTCGTTGTTTGACTGCCCCACCGTAGACACCACCAGCGTCTCCTCCATCGCTCTCTGATCCTTCACTGTAGGACCATCCCTGCGATAGTTATCACTCAACACATCATTCTGGAACCATACGGCTTCCCGATGAACTGCCCCATATGACGAGTCATATACGCAAGGGGCAATCTTTTCACTTGAATCCAAAACTCGTGCGAATTCAACGGAATACCCGCGGGATGTGCCAAATTGTTCGCCTCCGCCAACACCAGTAGAGCACCATCGTATAACCATGGCCCTCCCTTCTGCACTATCGATCGCTCCCTCACACTATCAAACCCAAACGAGAATAGCTCATCATCCATCTCCACTATTGTAACCCTAGCCTTGGGGTGCCAAAGATTCAACATCTGGCGTTTGAACCGCTCTTTGTTAAGCGCCTTGCGTGAAAGTACTCTCCCAACTAGAAACACCATATCGGCTCGGAGCAAAGCGCTCTCCTTGTCATCAATCACGACTACCCTTTGCTCCTCCACAGTTAGAGCCAACCTATCTGCAAATTTCATCACCATATCCTCCATTAGTCGCTGCACCACTTGCAAGCCTGTCCGATATTACCCACGAATTTTCTCCCCCAGTTGTTGTGCTAACCTGCGAAACATCCACTCGAACCTAGTCCACTCTCCAGCCGTGATCTCCATAAGCCATCGAGCACAAAACACCCAGAACTATACGACCGGCGCCGTAATTACCAATCCCGCCGCTTTCCTAGAGAAAACATGAGTTGGATATTTATTTATATCTTAAAATAAACTTGTAATATGATTGGGTTGGATATTTATTGATATCTTAAGGAACATTTGTTGCACTGGATTACTTCATACTAGATTAGATTTAGGGACTAAGTTAGACTGGTTTAGAGATTAAGCTGATTAAGCTGGACAAGCTTAGAATAGACTAAGCTAGACTGATTTAGTGAAGTATTTGGTGCAGTGTCGACTAAGAAACAGAATAATAACAAATTCTAATATTTATATTATTTAATTCATATTTATTAATATTTTATTATACTTCTATATTTTTTTCATTCTAGGACTCGTTTGGATGTGTTTCTAAAATAACTAACAGTAAGAGTACAAATTTTTGATGAAACGAGAAATAAAGAATCAAGGTATAAAAACAAATGAAGAGGTGCAATAGAACAAAGTAAGAGTACGAAAATCAATTTTGCGATAAATATAGGCTGACTATTGTTTTGGTCAGCAAGATATATTCTTGTTTGGTTGTATTTCAAAGAGCCTTGGTGGTCTCAAAGTAGTTGCACCATTTAACACGACACTGCTTAGCTCCTTACAATTAGGCGGGTTATTTCTCCTTAAGTGCAAATTAGAAGTTGACACATATATGATATATGTAGCTCGCGGGTAAGGAGGAAAGACAACTTACATGTAAAGAGGCAAGTACATTCCATTCGATACTTTGAAACATCTGTGCCAAGGAAAGGTTATTATTTCTGATCTCTGTTATCTAAAAGAAGAGAAATTTGTGAAGCACAACCTGTGGTGTGCATCAGCCCTCACATAAAGGAGGCATATTTGATATATGATCGAACTTTTATTAAAATTTGGATCAACAAAAAAAAAATCAGGAAAGGAAATTTCAGAGTGTTATATGAGGATCAATAAGCGCGACAAGACTCAGTTGTGAGACTCATTTGCTCCTAATGCATCGCTTTCTGCAATATCTCGTTTTGTTCCATATCATGAACCTGAGAAAAACCAGTGGCTGTGGCAGCTGATGGATCACGGCCAATGTATTTGACATCGTCAATACTTCCTCTGCCCAGGGACTTCATGGCAGCACTAAGGCGGGGTGCAACGTAGCTGTACGCACCCATGTTCATCGGCTCTTCCTGACACCAAACTATCTCAGCATCTGAAAGAACCAAGTAACAAGTGTATCAACCTCACAATGTCAACAAAATTTATCCCCCTGAACAGAAAATAATAAAAACCGTATCACCGGATTTCACAAGGCCACAGCTAGTACTATATGATATTTTTCAACATTTCCCACTAATGCGTGTTGATGTTTCATATATCTCCAAAAACATTCTTCAATCATAAGATGACCTGAAAAACTAAACCCCTTTCACAAGTAGCAGGTGGACTCACACGACAATATGACCACACTTCATATTCTACAGCGTAGTTAGTTTAGAATGATTGAAATTTTTTATGCCTCTGACATGAATGATCTAAGTATTAGGACACAATAAAGGAATCCAATTTTCATAAACCCTATAAAATAATATATCTTAGGAAACAGGCTAGTATCTTGACAAAGAGGAAGAGAGCAAGCTCGGGCATCTCCATTAATCATATTGTACAGTACTTGCTTTTCAAAGGAAAAGTTCAAGGTACATACTTGGATATCGCTTCAGCTCTCGCTGGATGAGGTCGTAAGGGAAGGGGCAAAGCTGTTCCACTCTACAAATTGCAACATCCTTTGCTCCAACCTTTCTTCGCTCTCCATCAAGTTCATAATAAAGCTGCAATAGAATACAGGGCAGAAGATAGAATTAACTTTTGTCCCTTGGTTCAGGTAATAATAAGTCATAATTTATCTACAAGGCAACACAGAATTATATGATATATTTCTGTCAGATTTCTCTTTTCATACTCCAAGCTCTACTGAATGGAAGACAAATGATTACTTTACTCGTAAAACTATACCTTGCCGGAGCACAGAACCAGCCGCCTAATACCCTCCTCAAGATCAGAGTGGTGATTCTGGTCCTTGATGAGGCGCTTAAATCTGGTCCCCTGCTTGTCAAAGCCTGGGTGGCCTTGCACATCATCGAACTCGGATAAATTTGATTTGCAGTCCTTGTGCCGTAGAAGGTTTTTAGGAGCCATCACAATAAGAGGCTTGCGGAATTCCCTGTGTATCTGAGAAATGAGACAAGGTTAGAACATAAACTTCCACAATACTACAAAATATTGAAGAACAAAATAGTTTCACTCACCTGACGACGCAGAACATGGAAGTAGTTTGCAGGAGTTGTCAAATTCACAACCTGCCAATTGCATTCCTGAATTTGCTTCCGATGTGTGCAATCCATCTCAGGTATGACAAAAGGATTGTCATCACTCATCTGTCATAAAATTAGAACTTTGCATTAGATGGGGATCCATGCCAGATGCTACTGCTAATGGGAAATGGGGGAGAAGAGGGAGGGGAAGGAAGGGATTAACCATATTTGACAAAGGAATACCTGAAGAAATCGTTCCAGTCGTGCACTAGAATGTTCAGGGCCCTGGCCCATGTAACCATGAGGAAGCAACACAACAAGCCCAGTTTGACGAAGCCACTTGGACTCCCCACCACTCAAAAACTGATCAAATATAACTTGAGCTCCATTGGAAAAGTCGCCAAACTGAGCTTCCCAGATTACTAATGAATTTGGACTTTCCATCGAATAACCCAACTCAAATCCAAGAACACCAAACTCCGAGAGTGAGCTGCACATAAAAGCACAATTAACTTGTGGTAAAGTCAAACTAAGTATGAAAATTGCAATTTAACAGAGTAATATTCATCGTCTCATGAGTCGTATGGTGGTATCTGGCAGTCCTACAATCTTTAAGATGGTGTACAGATGATCTTTATTAGGAGGTATATGTTCTAGGATTAGGAACAAAATGGGAAAGCTGATTTGGTACACCATGGAAAACGAAGTTTCAAAGAATCAAAAGACGTGGAATGCATTCACAGATGAGAGAAGTATCCTATGGTGTAATGAATTCAAAATGGATATTAAATAGAATGTCGTGCACGAAATAGCTACTGAAGAGGGTCTGTCAGACTAGTGGCTAAACACCACCTTAATTATAGTATACAAGGGAATGCTAATAAATCTTACCCCCGGGGGGGGCTCGAGAAATGGGACAAAATCAAACCAAATAATAATGAAAGGGAAAACTATAAAGTAATCACTCATTACCTGTTGCTAACTGTAAACAGTTCCTCATCTTGGTCCGCCATAATATTGTCAAGAGGGCAATACTTTTCTCCAGTCTCCTGGTCGTGAACTACAGAATGACGATGACTAAATGTACCTCTTTCAACATCCTGACCACTCAGTCGAACATGGTTACCTTCTACAATTAATGTAGCGAAGGCAAGTGCTTCTGCAACTGCCCAATCAATACCTTCACCAGTCTCAATCATTTGTGCGCGTTGTTCATAGACCTTCTTTACTCCTTTGTGAGCCTTAAAAGTTTCTGGAAGGGCTGTGACTGATTTGCCAACACTCTTCAAAATCTCTGGTTTTACCCTGTACAGGAGCATATAAAATTCATTAAATTGAATAAAATCAGATATTGCAAAGAACTGGTGAAACTGGTAGAAAACAGTGCTATACCCAGTATTCCGGATACGAGAAATTTGTTCAGGTGACTTAAATCCAGACCAATGGGATGCAAGCCAGTCTCTTTTTTTAGGAACATAGTCCTTGCTAGCCAACAATTCTTCATTGAGAATTGAATTAACTTTGTTTTGTATCCTTTCAATGTCTTCTTTGGTCACTTGTGCAGATTCTAGAAGTTTGTTCTGGTAGATTGTCAGAGCTGGGGGATGATTTCGAATAACCTGTAACCCCCAATTAAGTAAAAAAATTCAGTAATCAGCTTTGAGATTTATCACAAGTGAAGTCAACTGCGAACAACTTTCAGATTTATCACAAGAAAAATATATATATTTATTTTCGATCAATTAAGGATATGAATTTTTAATGAATATGTAAAGGTCTAACCTTGTACATTTTCGGCTGCGTGAAAGATGGTTCATCCATCTCATTATGCCCAAATCGACGATAGCACACTAAATCAACCACAACATCAGAATGGAATGTCTGGCGCCATTCAGCGGCAAGCTCACAAACATGAGCGACTGCCTCCATGTCATCAGCATTTACATGGAAAATAGGAGCATTCAATGCTTTGGCGACATCAGTACAATACTCTGAAGATCTTCCAGACATTGGGTCAGTTGTGAAGGCAACTTGGTTATTCACCACAATGTGTATAGTCCCACCAGTGGTGTAGTTAGGAAGAGCGCTTAGATGCAGAGTTTCGTACACCACACCTTGTCCAGCAAAGCTGCCATCTCCATGAATCAAGACACCCATATTCTTGGTCCTGTCCACGTCGTTTGAATAAAACTGCTTTGCTCTAGTTTTTCCGACAACGACAGGGTCCACAGCTTCCAAGTGACTTGGATTTGCAACCAAAGATAAATGAAGTCTCTTGCCACCTCTAGTGGGTCTATCATAAGAGGTTCCCAAGTGATACTTGACATCACCAGTCCCAGTGTATAGCCCATCTTCATCCACAGGCTTTGTACCACCACTGAATTCATTAAATATCTGACGCAAAGGCTTCCGCACCACATTACCCAATACATTCAGTCTCCCTCTGTGAGGCATTCCAATAACTATGCTCTCAACCCCGAGATCAGCAGCCCTGTCAAACATCTCCTTCATGCCGGGAATAAGAGTTTCTCCACCTTCAAGCCCGAACCTCTTAGCTGCTTTCCACTTAGTGGCCAAGAAGTTCTCAAACTGTGTACTCCACATAAGTCTATCAAGAATAACCTCACGACGTTGCCTATTGTACTGCATTGGCATTGGAGTCTCAATCTTGTCTCTCAACCAGTTACATCGATTACGATCGGCAATGTGCATATACTCATACCCAATGGTCCCACAATACGCCTGCTCAAGCCGGGTCAATATGGACCTAAGGGTCTGCACAGGACGGTTCTCAGCCAAAAACCCAGACATCCTCCAGACCCCTAAAAAGAACTCCCTATCAAGATCAGCCTCTGTGAACCCATATAGAGCAGGGTCCAAATCATCTGGGATATCTCTCTCTTCCAAACCCAAAGGGTCCAACTGGGCTTTCATGTGACCACTAACCTGGTATGCCCTCACAAGCAACAACAAGCGCATACTCTCTTGAATGGTTTGGCCCGAAACTCCAGGCGAGGTAGAGGCCTGACCTACAAAATTCCTAAAGAAATTGTCCCAGGACTCATCAACACTATTTGGGTCAGCTTCCCAATCCCTCTGAAGCCCCTCCAAATAAACACTACTGGTTCCATCCAAGAAACTATCATTTAGTCTAGAGAGGGGTACAGGGCGTGGAATCGGGGAAGATTGAGCCTTCGATTTACATAATGTGGTGTGAAAGTCCCGATTTTGAGACGGAAGAACCCGCCTCCTAGCCACATATGATCCACAATTTGATAGATTTTTCCTCATGGCAAGCTTTGCCACACTAGACACTGCTCTAAACCACGCCATATCTACCAACCTAATCTACCAATCACACTACTTTTATCTAAATTTAACAGAAATTTACCTCCCCCAGCCGGAATGTTAAACCTCAATCATAATCCTGTATGTCTTCACCTTTCAGTCTTATGAATCAAAACCCTTTTCAAATCCATAAAAAAAAATAAAAATTAAATAACAATCAAATAATTATACATATTATCAGACCGTAGTCCATTCATAATACACACCAGATTATGAATGCATAAACTTGATTAAAGAAAGTGATCAAACAGATATATAATCGTTAAATCGAAAACAATTCAAAATTTTCACCAAAAAATAGAAGAAATCAGAAGAAATGAAATACCCACGTTGAAGGTGTCTTCTTCCTCCTATCCAAACTCTGGTTCAGTTAATGAGAGTCCGTGTGGGATTTCAACACATATTTTTATAACAAAAAAATAACTAAAATTCCTATCTTTTTTCCCCCACTATTTCCTCTTCCTATTTTTCCTCTCAACGGTTGAAATGGTAGTAAACCGTAAATTTATAATTAAATTAAAAAAATGTAAACACATTAATGTTATCTCTAAACCACACATATACACACATACATACATACATATATCAGTAAACTGTAAAATTAGAGAGAAGAAAAAGAGAAAGAGTTTGCCAGCTAACTGTTCACAAGTTCTACATCCATCAGAATTCTGGAAGGTCCTCCGATTGCTCTCCGCCTCGATGCCTTCAGATTCGGAAGCGAAATTTGCGTCCCGGAATCGAATCCATGGCGGTGAGGATGAAGGAGGAAGCTCGGAGTCTCGAGGAAGACGTGCATCGCCAAAATCTGCTGCTGCTGGAATTTGATTGGGTGGGAAAAAGAAAAGCTGGGAGGATGAAATGCATGGATCGAATCGGAGTAAGTTCGAATTCGAAGAGCGAGTGTGATGACGTCAGTGAGTTGGGGTGCAGTTTTTGCTAACGGGCAAGTGACGATGCTGAAAATTGAATAATTTGGGATATATGGAAATTGGAAAATGGGTTTTGGGTTTTTTTATTGTCGGTGGGGGTCCGGGAGAGAGGCCCAAATCCAGATCAAGGCCCAATCTTATTTTGTTATTTGCGGTTTTTTTTTTTTAAATAACTATGTAATATTCTCAGTTACGTTAAATTTAGAAGAGACAAATTGAAATTCGAATTTTAGAGTGTTAATAATAATTTAACTTTAATAAAAGGCTCATTTAAGAGCCTACAGGGAGATCTCTTATGTTGTAGAGTAAGGGAGAGGGGGTTGGGTTTAGCCTAAGGGAGAGGGGGTTAGGTTTAGCTTCATACTGAGCTATGTGGTTCAAATTCGTCTTTGGCGAGAATCGAACCTAAAACTTCTTACTTACAAATGAAGAGGAATACAACTAGACTATAGTACTAAAAGGCGAGAGTTGTAATTAGTTTTCCTGTATAATTGTCACCAATGCTTGAAGATTGCATCTTTTTATAAGAGAGCAACTTACATAAATCAGTTCAACACAAATTAAAGGTAACATATATCATTAAATCAGTCTGTTACGGTGACAATTCCATATGAGTCCTCTTTTTAAAGGCTTACGACATCAACGCCTTTCTCCCAATCAGTCTTGGCCCCAGTAGGACCGAATCGATCTTCACACATCATTTTTACATGTTGCTTTTTATCGTCCATATGTTAAACTACTCTAATTTACGGAAAAAGGAGACCATTCGGCATCACCCACATATGCTTCATTCTTACTTCCTTTCAGATTGGCAGCAAATTACAGGGTGCTGCTCACTCAAAGCAGCTGCACCATTCGACACTGCTGCCAGAAAAGTCACTTTGCCTGTGTGTGCAGCCTGCTAAATCTGCTGATCTCTCACCCAGATCCGAATCCGGGTTACTACATAAACTGTGAAAAGTTTCCTGGGCGTTTGATCGGTTCTTTAATCGTCTAATCGGTGCCGGTATATCATACAGAATGTGGAGAAACAAAGACAAATGATGAAAACATGGGATAAATGATGGGTTTACCGCAGAAAGGTAATTGGCATTGTTTGAACTTTAAAGCTCTCTTGACAAGAAGCTCGAACCTGATTATATATCTACATCAAGACAGGCGACGAACAGAGGCAATGACAAGCAGAAGCCTCTTAGACCCGAAAGACGATGAAAGGTAGAAGTGTCATTGTAAATTTTGGAACTACGAAGGGAATAAAAAAAACTACTTTTACTACTAATGCTGGTAGTTGAGAGATCTAAGAGAGGCGACCGCCATGGAGTTATCAAGGTTTGCCTCAAATCCACATCAGTACGACCAACAGAACCTTCTCTTGTTCTACTAACCACAGCAAGATGAGTTTTGTGCAGCTTGAGCATCGGCCCTGTCTGGTTCGTTAACCCTAAGTGTCTGCGGCTGAAACCATCGAAACAAAACAAGTCCGTCAACATTTGAGAGAAGAGCTGGGGAAAGAAAAGGATTCCCACTTCTGAGAGCATGAAAATACCTCAGTGCCCCTGGCATCAGATTCTGCAAGTCTCTGTTTAATATCCCTGGCTATAGAAAAGAAGACCTCCTCCACGTTCAGGTTTGTCTTTGCACTCTGCAGAACATTTTCTTTCATTATGAAAAGAACGAAGTTGCTTATGCAGGGAAAATACCAAAGGCATATTACTACTTACAGTCTCAAAGAACTTGATACCATACTCGTCAGCAAGAGCTTGACCCCTAGACGTCGGCACAGCCTAAAAAAAAAGATAATTATTAAAGCTTGGGCATGTCCGCACAGAGACACACGCAAAAAAAAAAACGATTAGGGATGGGGCGTGCAAATTTAGCACCGTCATGTTGATCCCAATAGGATTCTAAAACTCATCACATTCACATCTCACTCTTTCACCAGGTTTGAAAAGGAGAGCATTTCCTGCAAGTGAAAAAGTACAAATTACACACCCTTCTGCTTTCATCCATATCAGCTTTGTTCCCCACCAGAATCTTGTTGACACTGACAGAAGCATGCTGCTCAATGTTGCGAATCCAGTTCCTAATGTCTGCACATGAATAGACAATTACCCTAAGAAGGGTTAGATTGAACATAAAACTTATACACGGCGATGGAAAAAGTGCCGCAGACGGTTTCAACCATCCACCACCTCAATGAAATTAGAATTAACAGTCAAACTGAAGGAACTACACCAGTGTAAGCACACCAAAAATAAACCACACGGTTAAAATGTCTACATCCCAATTCGTCGAAATTTGGATTTAACATAACGAAAATAAGCAAGCAAAATGACTTTAAAATCAGCATGCCATCAAAAAATTCATATACTGAGAGTAAAGGGAAAACGAGAGGTTACTGTTGAAAGATGACTCATCAGTAACATCATACACCAACAAAATACCCATGGCTCCTCGATAGTAAGCTGCAGAGCATAACATAAATACGTGAGGAAACTCCTGAATAACAATAACAGAGGACATAATTCAAGAATATCAAAATTATCTCTAAGAAAGGAACCCCTGCCCCCTAGTCTTCCCTCGTCAGCAGCAACTGTGCATTTTCCTATTTCAAATTATCTATTTGTAAAATCTCAAGCAAAAACCTGTTGTAATCGTTCGAAATCGTTCTTGACCAGCCGTATCCCAGATTTGTAATTTAATCCGTTTGCCATCAAGCTCGATTGTTCTTATCTTGAAATCAATCCTGTCACCAAAAGGACCATCCAAGAGATGCTAAACAAAGAAGAATCTTCTACAAGAAAACACACTTAATGTAATAGTTCATCAAGCCATATTTCTACAGCAGCTTTAAGCAGTAGCTAATGACCATGTCCTAACCGACTTAATAAATGGGTTCGTAAAACTTGTTCGCTTGCTAAAAGTTTCGAGATACAAAATTCGAAACAGCTTCTACGAATACAAACCCAATAGTGGTGATAAAACTTGTTGTAAAGGAGCCATCAGAGAAACGCAAAAGCAGACAACTCTTGCCAACACCTGGAAAATTACAGCAGAAATGTTTAATATTTTAGAACAAAAAAGTTGATAACCGAAACTAAGAAAATCTCTCAAAAAATTAGATGAAAGCACCAGATCCCTGATAGGTCACAATTAGCCCATTTTTAATGCACAAGACCCAGGATACCATCCAAACAAAAAAAACCCTAAAACTTCTTATCCATCTCAAAGCAATTTCAAAACGTATCCTCCAAAGCAATAATCTCAACTGACGCCAAAACACCGAGCCCATCAGAGCTCTTATTTGACCCTTATCCAATAATTGATATCAGATATTACGAAGAGGTTGAATGCTCTTCAACCCCTACAAGACAGTCCAATGCGCATAAGGTAATTTTTCGTACCTGTGATCACTCTCTAGTTATTTTTTATCAAGCATATCTTGTGATGCATATTGAGTCACATAAGAGTTAGACATTACTCATCGCAATTTCGATACGTAAAACAAATTCGTACAAATATGATTATACTCACTATCTTCGTCTTCATCAAACCCAAAACTGAATCTTTCAAACAAACCCATCTAATTACACTCATATACAGGTCCCTAAACACTAAATTTACCAAAAACTGCACGCATTCAAAATCTCAAACTTGACAGAACTAAATATTACCCTACACCCACTATTTTGTAACAAAAAAAACGTTCAGAAACAACGATTTTATCTTCTTTTTTTTATTGAAAAAAATTGTTCACTCGGATGAAAAGCAAAGCACATTGGCCACCAGAAATACCAAAGTAAAGGAAAAACACGTTAGATCTCAGAATGTCCCAACTTCCAATTCTCAATTCCAAAATTTTCTCAGGAACCAAACAGAGAAGGATAAACGACGACTAACCACTGTCGCCAATGAGGAGAAGCTTGATGAGATAATCGTGATCCGCCCGAGCCCTCGTCGGTTGCAAAGTAGCCATGAATTGATTGATTCTCTCACCGACCCCAAATTCCAAATCGAAACCACTCTCTGCAACCCAAATTCCAAACCAAAAAATCAACAAAAATCAAAATCTAAGAAACCGCAGGAGACCGCAGCGAGAGAGAGAGATGAGAGAAAAACCTTTCAAAGAAGCTTGTAGCGGGCGGTCGGCGGCGACGTGAAAACGATCCAATGAATTTGGGAGGCGACGTCGGGTTTCAGGAATTCGAGATTTTGGGCTGTCCGGATAATACGCGGGTCAATCTCTCTATCGTATGAGAACGCACCGTATCTCCCTACACCCGCCTTCGCAGAATATTTTCCCGGTTTTTCTTCTGTGAGTATGGATAATATTTTCCCGGTTTTTCTCATCCCAATGTCATATCTTTTCATCCACCTTTTAATGAATTCTTTAATTACAAATTTGTTCATTTGCAAAAGACTGATAAGGACATTAATTATCTTGTTTTACTTAATTTAACAAAAAAAAAGGTTGGTCGTGGAAGACGATTTGTCTACCTTAAACCTTAACTCATATTTTCATCTCCTTTTATTCAGAGAAAGTAATAAAAAAATATATCAATGGACTTAGAAGATGACTTTTTCATTGAACATGTGGAAGATGACGATTCTACGGAAGAGATAGAAGATTATGTTTCCATTAAAAATGTAGAAGAATAACTTGTGTGTCGGTCATTTGAATTTTTCCATCGTACTTTTGAGTTGTCGTTGTCGAATTCTTTTGAATTTGGATACCTCTGTCATTTCCATTTGAATTTGCATGGTTTTCATTTACATATTATTTGTTATATTTTTTAAGAGACAATTTTATAATTTCATATGTATGTATATATTAAATGTTATTTTGGGAATAATAGTGGGCGAGGAAATAACATTTTAATTTTTTAACTTTTTAAGGTGGATGAGATTATAACGTGGGTAGGAAAATAAGATAATGGGGTGGGTCTAGTAGTTCTCTTAACGAAAGATTTTCGGTACTATTAATTTTTAACGAAAAATCACATTTTTACCCTTTCCTGATACTATTTATTACACCTTTATTTGTCATTTTTCATTAAAATTTAAAAAAAAATTGAACTTTTCGTTAATTTTCCTTAATATTTTTCCCGATTTTTCTTCTGTATAATTCTTTGTTAGGCCCCTAAAGCCCAAGATAGTTTGGGCCTATAAACCTTTAAAAGCAGATAACCTACCAACACGGAGGACAATATAGTATACTAGCTTTTTGCCACACTCATACACGTGTGGCAACTGGCAATTGATTTTTTTAATTTTTTATTTATATTTTATTAAAGGAAACTGTATAGCACTTCAAAAATTTCACTCTACACTCGTATTTTTCTTTTTAATTATAAAAAATTTGAAGTGTAAAATAAGATTTTTTGAATGTCGGTAATAATTTCCTTATTAAAAGAGAGTTAAGGAAACTTTACACACATTTGCAAGTGATTGCATATATTTGAAGTTTAGGCCAACTAAAAAAAATGAAAAAAATAATTGGAAAGTGAGGAAAGAGGCAAATGGAATGGAACGCAAAAAGTTGTGGTTGGAGCATATCCTGATTCCTTAGAAGATACCCAACCAGCCTTCCCTTCCCCTCCCCTACAAAACGTCATGACACGCCCATCACCTTTCCAACATGAAGAGCTCTTGAGCATCATCATCCATCTTCTTGCTTCTGCATCATCCTATCGGCTTCTTCGTCCCCGAAGCCTCGTCGCCAATGGAAGTCAAGAGTGGTGGCGGAGATACCATTGGTGGCGGTCGAGTTGGTGGCTGCTACCACCAACAAAGACGATGCAGAGGACGATGACGATGAACCTAATTGAAATTTGAAAGTCATGTTGGTTGGCTTTTTTGATGGTGGCTAGGGCAACTACAGATCTTTGGCAGTCTCTTTTCTCTTTGTGTTGTTAACTTTAATATATTATGCTTCAAAACCCAGTACTACTTTTGTCACCTCCACTTCCACTACTGCTGGGTCAAGGTGGGAGAGTCCTTCAGTATTGGCATTAATCTCTCCTAATAAAACCCCTGCTGGTTTTTGTGTATTCTCTTGTTCTCATACATCTCATTTTTCTCTTCTTCCGGTAATCTGAACGCTCAGAGTCATTCTGCACTTCACCCATGTATGAAGAAAAAAAAAGTGAAGAGCACAACAAATATTCTGAAGCGCTAGTAACAATTCCGTTCGCATTACGTCATTAACCATGCATGATTTTTATTGTAGGATTTAGTAGATCCACGTGGACCATAGAAGCACGTACGAATCCATTTATATGGTTTCCACTTTACATGAATCTCTTTTTAAAGAAAAATGTGAACATCAGATTATGTTCTCCTTAATCACTCAGACTTGTTCGTACTTCTTATGGTTGACCGTCTATTTGAATTTGGTTTTATCCGAAAAGAAACTAGCATAGAGACCTGAGACGTCAACCTAAAAGATCCATAATCTTGGTCATTCAAAACTAATCCAATGATCAATAACTGTACCAACGGTAAAGAAATAAATCCGTCAACGGATCCCGGTGGAAAATTTGACAGCTCCCCAAGAAGGGATGCTCAACATGGAGCCATACAAGAAAACCAGATGGAGAAACGGGTCGGATATTCGACTTTCATTCATCCATAGTCAGGCAAAAACAAACCATCCAGAAGTATTCATTGATCGAAGCCAAAAATTTGGATTGCAGTAGATAACTTAAGACCGAGGCAGCACCAGATGCATTATGGATAAATAAACACCAATAGCTTAAAGATAAGGTAAACGAATAACGTTTGAGTAACCTCTATCAGCATCCAAAACAAACACAAATTGAAACATAGAAGTATCCTACGATGTTCGAAAGTACACCCAAAAGCTCCTCAGAAGCAGGAAAACTCAAATCTCATTCATTAAATAAACCTTGGCCTAGTAAAAGAAACCAAGCACTTTACCACCGACATTCTTTCTCCTAGCCTCCTCATGGTCCATAATGCCAGCAGATGTTGTCAGCACAATGTATCCAAACTGCAAGGTTAACCAAAAAATCATAAGCTTAAATGGATAAGAGATATACACAATGCGGAACATTCAATGGAAACCAGAATTAAAAGTTCCAAGACACAAAAGGTCTAGATTAATGATATGTGAAGCACATTACAGGAAAGCTCAATGTTTGATAACATCTAAAGCCGACTGGAAAAGCTAGGGCAATCACCATTGACATGATCAACCATATATTATCTTGCACATAACATTTTAAGAGTTTTTTTCCTCTAAAATATAGACGAGCTAGCTACCAAATTTAAACTATGCATGTTTCCTCAGAAGAATCGACTAAGACCTATGTCCTGTTTCTAGGCTGAAATAGCAGACTGGTAACAATGGGCTAACCTGTCTAGAAGGAAGCAACCTGGCAGTCCATCCTTCGATCTCCTTAACACCAACATCAAAACGAGGGCTAATAACCCCACACTTGTTAAGCCTTCCATTCAGCTCGACTACAATTTTACCAGCCCTGTGATCATCAACATACTCGAACTCACCAATGTATCCTACAGACCGAAACCAAGAACATTAATATCCATATCCACAAAAATATCAATTCACAGAGTACCTGAAAACAATGAAACTGTGACATTCAAGCATTCAATTGATGGCTACGTACCATGCTTTTGCATCACCAAAAGAAACTTGATGATGACCTTGGATGATGGTCTGATCATGACCTGGCGCTTGCCCCTTTTCTCAGCATTGTACATGCTCTTAAGAGCATCATTCAAAACGCTAACTCTCACCATTGTCGCTTCTGCACTTCAGAAAAGATTATCCAATAAGTTCATGATATTGCACACAAGTAAATAAGCTCAAATGCGAAAAACAGAAATATAATACAAAAACTAGTCGATTGTCAAATCTTACACTATAAGCATTTTGTTATAAAAGCAAATAAAAACCCGCGACGGTAGTTCGATACCTTTTCCCATTTCTAGCTCGATCAAACATATCAATCTACGTTCATATACTATCACAGCTTGTTCAAAATCCCTAATTTCTTAAACCCAATTCCAAAAATATTTATTCCCACAAATTGCCCACAATAATCAAGCAAAAAACAAACATTTGACCTACTTAGGCAAAAAAAATTAACAACATTTCAATCAAAACACACCAAAACAAAACATATTCGAAATCAAATTAACAAAAGCAAGATCCAACAGATCCAGTTGCCGAAATCAACCTCAAAAAACAATTAAAGAATAATTAAAAAGAACTAAACTTGAACAAATAGGAGACGAAAAGCAAACCCTAACCGCAATAATTTCACAAAATGATGGAGATTATCAAGTTCGGACTGAAAATTCAAGTACCAGAAGAGATGCGCAGTATCTGCAGCAGAGGCGCCTCCGAGAGAGCTAGGGTTTGTAGGGCTTCAGGGAGAACGAGTCAAGTGGAATCCGGGCAATTATACTTGGTGGGAATGAGGGAGCGATTGACTGAATTGCCCTTTCGGACCCTAATCGGGTCCAGTGCGATGTGGTTTTGTTTCGGATCGAGTTCGTTTGTAAGCCCATTATCCTCATGTATCGGACCTGAAACATTGAAAGTTCGGCCCGGAATTATGCAGCCCAAACTAAAAGCCCTCCAAGTAAATTTGGCATTTGAATAATATGTTCGTTATGGTTTGATGTAAGGTGATCGAACATTTTATAATCGTTTAGTTTTTAGTTGATCTGATTTCATTCTATTGTGTCAAAACAAATAAGGGGTTCATTTTTTACAATACCTTTTATGTGACAATTGTCAAGCAGGTTCCTTTTAGACCCATTAAAATAATATATAGTTGTTTTGCGGCACAATAGATGGGCCTAGAGAGAGCCCACTAAAGGATGAGACGATCCAGACATTAGGCCTGGAAGCCAACCCAAGAAATCCAAATGATTGAACACGACTGCGAGAACGAAGACAGTTGACATCAATGATCGCTAGTAGCCCCGGATTGTCTACAAACAAGAAGAGACAAGCGAATGTCTTAACAACTTTCTGGCACAGAGCTCGAAGGACAAGTTTGTCCAGAGGTCAACCCCAAGCCACGCGTTAGCCATCAGCGGGAAAATAAGTCTATGAAGAGACATAAATGTTGCCAAGCCTAGCGCTCGAGTAAAGTACTTTTTAATTATTCTCAAATGAGCGATCGATGCGCTCAAGACGCGTCATTTCACCCTCTCTAAACATTTTTGTATCGTTCTAATGACAAGAGAGACATCACTTAACCCTAAGGGAGCATTTCAACTATTTTTGGCTTGACAAAGAAATTTTTTAAATATATAATATTCAAACAAAGAACCTCGATCGAGTGCATAAGGTAAACGCTAGTAAGTGGTTCAACTACAAGATCTTGACATAATTTGCACCTTATTTTTGCATTCTCATTCCTTTAATATAGAGGCCTGCAAATAATTATCACAGACGCGATGATGATTGATCATATGGATGTATAATATTGCCACGTTTCTAATAAATTGGATATCAAGAGACCGGGACTGAGTCACTGAGGAATTGAGGATTGACTTCCAGTCTTCCATAATATAATAGGTCATAATTAATATATAAAAACTCGTTGATATAATACTTACATGGAGGAAATCGTTTAATCTTGTATTTTAATAGTAGACCATGCAAATTAAATTTCATAATTAAGTAAACGAGAATAATTAATATTGCATGGGGAAGACTGGTTCATGTATATACAAAAACTAAATGACAATCTGCAGCTCTGACTTCCAGATTTTCCACCTGGTCAACCCTAATGTTGTTCCAGATAAAGATTAATAAAATCTACTAAACTAACATTTACGTATTCTGATTCTTTCTCTCAGATAACAACACAAGTGTAAGGTTTGTTTTGCAGCAGTCGCAGGACTCAACCATGCAATATAATTATATGTTTCTGACTTAACTATCAGGTTGGACGCTGAAAATTTGGACATATGGCACTGTATAAATGTTTTGCAGATATTAACAGATATTGTTAATATCTGCAGACACCAAAGAGAGGCTGACTTAGTTTTGTTCTATATATTAAGTTTGCAGGAGAATAAAAACAGGTAAAACCATAACAAGTAGAGGGTTTAGGATGACAACAGTTCTAGACCTTTGTTTATTTTACATTATTATAACGTATTGAGAGTACCTTGTTTATTACGTATTAAGAGTATATTAACTCGAGAGTCTATAAAATTTGTACTAGACTTGAGAGTCAATATTGGAAATAAACACGTCACATAGTATTACAGTTTAGAAGTATTCATGTTCACTTGTAAGTGAGGATTCTTAGGTTCAGTTTTCGTAAAAGGCGATTTTGAACCACATTATTGTTAGCCCATTGTGAACCTTAGCCACTCCCACACTCCCTTAGTGTAGATAATAATATCGTTTGTTAAAAAAAAATATAAGAAATAAACACAACAAGTAGAAAACATACTCATTATTTTAATCCCAACTTCTTGTAAACCCTCTTAATTAAAAGTTTGAAAAGCCAAAAACATTAATAATCATCGAGCATATCTTCTTAATATTATCTTATATGTATATTATGTGCTGAACTAAATTATTGATAATGGAGAGAGGATGATTAACAAATATGATACCAAGGATGGTCGGAGAATGACCAACCAAACAAGAACTACGCAATTTTTCGCCAAGAAAAAACAAGAACTACACAATTACAATTGCAAAGAAAAAAAGAGAGATGGTGATCATAATTATTAGTTTAATTTGCATTTGTGCAAGTACATTAGTTTGCATGCTTATGGACATTGGTTAAATAACCTTCAACCCCATTTTGGGAAGAGGTCAAAATTAAGCTTTTGTTAATGAGGCATGGCAAGTGGAATCAAGTTAATAAGACCAAGCACAGAAAGACAAATTCATATAAAGTCTTATTCTTTTAACAAATTTAGTGGAAGGCAACAAATATTTTCGTAATTGTGGTTTAAAAAGCTCTAACACAGTAATAACAAAGTGATGGTATATGTTATAGGAAGGGAGAAAATGGTGATATGTCATCTATTGAGGGTATTATAGTACATAGATTAATAACATTATACGTGACAGTGACAGTGTGACTGTCACACTAAAAAATTGATAGATAACGTTAGGTCTCGCTTAGTAAGTTGGACTGTACTGACTATTTTAAGGCAGATGGACTAATTTGTGCATCAGATAGTACTAACTAATGTAATTAGTCATTTAGTGCAGTATTAGACTAAAAACTGATTATTTAATACTTTGTTTAGTATTGTACCAGATAAGAAGATTTCGTTCTGTTTTTAATTTTTATGACAAATAATGTTTATTTTTAAGAAAGAAATTGGTGATAAAATGAAAAAGAAAAAAAGGAAAAACTTTTTGACAGAGCCTTGTTTGTTTGATGACTCTTTTATCGGAATTATACCCATCTTAAACAACACAGACGAACAATAACAATAAAATAAAATAAAAAAGTAAACTCCATACATCAATATTTCTTAAGAATAGTGTTATCCACACATCTTTTTTACATTCAACACGTCATTGTTAATTGTTGTCATTTGATGTTCTCTAATTCATTTAATCCAACAGCTAAAAATTGAAAAAATGTGTGGATAGCACCGTCAATTTCCTAATAAAATAATTAATGTTCACAAAAAAGAACCACAACCAATATCAGATTAATCCAACCACATGACAAGTTCACAAAATATATTATTGCAAGCAAAAATGTCATCTCATTGTGTGGTTACTTCATCCAAGTAAACAAAATCTATTGTTTCTCCTTTTTAACAAAATATAATATTGTTGTCCAAGTTCAATCATGGTTACTTTGTCCAAATAACGTGAGTACGAAGACTTTTTTCATTGCACCATCCAAAGCATGCCACAATCTTCTCTTTCATTCTAGAGGATCCTCTCCGGATCCTCTTTGTGAGGATCCTGGAAATCATCAAATCGTGTTCGTTCATCGTACATCGTGTAATAAAAAATTATTTTAATTATTTTATTTAAAATTGTATGAACAGCACCTGACGAAAATTGGTCGCATAATGTATGATAAACGAATACGATTTGAGAATCTCTGAGATCCTTACAAAAAGGATCCAGAGAAGATCCTCATTCCATATCTAGTGAAGATATAGAATCCATAATTAGATATTGTAAGACAACACATTTGATATGCACTAGGAAAAAGTTTCAAAACAAAATTACTAAGCCAATTTAATATTTTGGTAATGAAAACTAAGTTTCTGTATAGAAAGAAAAATATTATAATATAAAATGCCAAACACTGATTCATATTAAAATAGTATTATCCGGTGTGTAATACGATATGTCAAACAAGGCATGCGTGACAGTGTAACCGTCACACCATAAAGCTATTCCAAAAAACAAAAAGTAGAATGCCTTTCATTTTTCAATAGCTTGGAATTTTTGTATTTCCTAAGCACATCTTCAAATTCTAATACTGATATGCAATACCAAAGGAAGGTACCCGAACTTTCAGATTGATTAGCCTTGGCTTATTCATGATGTCTCAATTAATATGCTCTATATTATTTTGTTTTCGCTCATAAGTAATATACTAGCTCAAACAATAAACTCAATAGAGTACTAATCAAAGTAGCAATTTCATCCCTTATCTGCCTAGCAGTTGATAGCACCCAGAAAATCAGTATAAAAGAAACAAACAAAAGAAAAAATAGTTCCAATTTTGTATTATTAATTACCCAGTTTCCCTAGCTATTGTCAAAATTAGAAAAAGCTTCTAAAAAATCCATTTATATATTCACGTGAAAGACTATGAAAATAAACTCACAAATGTCAAAAATAGAGCAATGACCTAATTTTAGACTCATATCAGTTTCAGTAAGTGATCCGAAATTGTTATCCTCTCAAATTCACAATATATCCCTCATTCTGCAGTTTCATCAAAACTGAACATTAGAGCGTCTATGATAACATTTATTGTACAACAAAAGACGCTAACGATTTGTAATCAACTTACAGAGTTTTTTTTTTTTTTTTTTTTTTTTTTTTTTTTTTTTTTTTTTTTTTTTTTTTTTTTTTTTTTTCAAAAGACATCGATATTATTAGTAATTTAGTGGTGAACCATTCAACTAAAATAAGCCTTGTATCATGATTGCACGTACCCAAACACAATATATAACCCATCAGTTATACCATGAAAGTATTGAAAATTCTATAATGAATTGGCCTAGAGCATGAATCAAATGAATAAACAGCTTGATGTGCATCCAATAATTCAGTGATTGAAGATTCAACAGCCGAAGTTTCCAGTGAATACTAAGTTTGGTCCATACTAAAAAAAGCCAGAAAGATATACGAGTATAAGGACTCATTTGGATGTGCTTTTAAAATGACTCAAAGCGTTTTTAGAGAAAATGTTGTTGGGTTTCAAAAGCAGTTAAAGTGCTTTCTGTAAGAAACACCAGTTATGTGCTTTTTCCATAAAACACTTTAAGTATTTTTCTACGATTTACTTGCATGTTTACTAAAATTTGGTTTTAAAAACATTTTCACAAAAAACATTTTCGGTCATTTTAAAAGCATATCCAAACAAGCTCTAACTGTGTGCAATATAGAGTTTGCAACAGAAAAGAAACTGAGTCAAAATGCGAGTCATTTATCAAAATTTCCATCATCTTATTTAGCTTTTGACTATGCCGCTGCATCAAGTAGGAAAATAACCAGTCATTTTCGACTCGTAATTTATTAATACAAATCAAGTCAAATTAAGTGAAAGCGAAAGCAAACAGATAACTTGCTAGTAAAAGAGAGAGAGAGCCGCCCCGGCCCATATATACATATAAAGATATTTGGATCCCTTCCACCTAATCCTCCTCATCAAATAATCTGAATCCTTAAAATTTGATTCAATCATTTCGACTCATGTAATTTATTAAGTGAAAGCGAAAGCAAACAGATAACTTGCTAGTAAAAGAGAGAAAGAGCCGCCCCGGCCCATATATACATATATAAAGAAAGACATCCTCTTCGGATCCCTTCCATCTAATCCTCCTCATTAAACAATCTGGATCCTTAAAATTTGATCCAACATCTAAAGTTATTATAACTTTTAAAGTGGGCCCATGTTTTTAGTTGTTAGATCAAATTTTAAGGGTCTGAATTGTTTGATGATGAAGATTAGGTGAAAGGGTCCGGAGAGCATCCTTTCCCAAATTTGAAGGTTCTGAGTCACCTGGACGTTTCATATTCCTTTCATGATCATGATTCATACTGCAGTTACTAATTATATATAACCTTCTTCTCACTTCATTTTTCTTCAAAAGGAAAAGAACCGTTACTGCACTCAAAGGGAGCTTCAAGGTCACACCTTTTTCACTACAAAATATATACCTAAATCATCTGGGAAACTTTGTCAGCTCATCAGGGCTAGCTCTTTTCATTTCGAGAGATCGGAGGTGAGGAAATAAATCAGTTTCGATTCATGTCTTCAGAGTGCAAAATACTATGTGTGTCACCGGGAGTATAACCCCTTGTGAGTGTAGTACTCATCACCTTAGGTTGCATGATGAGTGCTATAATAGGAGATATATCCCTAGTGACATGTATATAAGAATCTGCCCTTCCGAGTAATCTTGGGTTTCTAGAATTGTCATTTCAGTTTTCACCTTTGCGGGTTCTGCTTGATTCATTTTGGATACCAAAGTGAAAATTGAAACTTTCAAGTCGAAACTTTTTTTCCATTTTTGGGCTTAAATTGTTTCTTTGAATCAAATCCTTTCTTGGACAACTTTTGATTTGAGTTTGCTTAAGAAATTAAACGTTGAGGTGGAATGTGATTAACATTATCAATACATGCATGCATTGTGCTCTCAGTAAAATCACATCTTAAAAACCTTGTTTTCTTTTATGTGTTTTCAGTTTCTGGGCTCAGAAGTTCATATATACGACTTTGAGAAAAATTCTACAGTCTGCAAACATCAACAGAAGGCCAACTCTCTGTAGAATTGGATTTTGTTGGGCTCAAATGAGAAACGCTGATCTTCTTCCATCTCTACCCAATCTTTTCAACTTTGGTAATCATCATCACAAATCTTAATCAGTATACTGTTAATTTTGTTTAATTTGAGCATAAGTACACTTAGTTGGTATTCAATGATTATATCAATTATTCCTCAATTTCTTCAGGAAACAATATTGATATTCAGATGATAAATTGGGATGCACAAATGAACATGAACAGAAAATTGTAAGCGCTCTTTCCCTTTTTAAGCTTTTATCCCAACATTTTTCATTTGTGGAAATTAATCTCCTTATTTTTAACATCTTATAATTATTAATTCTAAGAAAACCTCTAACAATTAGATTACTCATCTATTTCTCTTCATATTTATCAAATATAATTAATCTCAAGAACTACAGAAAGACTGTCCGCTGCTGTAAGGGAATTAGATTTATGTTGACCTCACCATAATCATTGCTGATCCTCTAGCAAAACTAATTAGATTTTCCATGTTGATTATTGGTATTAATTATTCATTAATCACATATAGTTTAATTTTCCAAATAATGTAATGTCATCTCCTGTTGTGGTGGCAGTGGGTTTTGCATGGGGTCCAAGGCATTCGAAAGTGACAACCAGAATAACATGAGAGCCGGAGACTTTTCTCTTCCTCTGCAGCAGTCATCATCCCTCCTTACCTATCAATCTGCAGGTTTGGTGCATTTCCCTTTCCATCTGTTTCAATTTTCGGGAACAACTTTTCTAATTTCTGCCTAATATTTACCATTTTTCTTGTCTTTTTCCACCTACTCCTCATCAAGATTTTTGTAATTTAGTGAACTCTAATAATTCACACAAGAACTGGGTTAATTAATAGTAATTACCTTGCCCGATTGCAGTTAACTATCCATCGGATGCATTAAGATATGATGACATTTCCGAGCAGGTCAATGTTGCTGGACAAGAAGATTTCAGCTCCCCAATTTCAAATAGTATGTTGATCCAATGATCTTCTTAATTAGCCGGTAGCTAAGATCCTAATCAACAATTAACACGAATTTGCCCAATTTCAATATCACTAGTCCTTCACTTCAAACCAAGTGAATAACTTGAACACTGCTAGCGACAATCGTTTATGTGATCTTTAATTGTTGATTTTTATCCCATAATTGGTCTCACACGAATTAAAAGTTACAATATGAAGAAAAAAATACACAATATATGTCATGAGACAATATATTATACTTGATTTTGTGAGACTGTAAATCTGAACCAGATATTTAAAAAAATATCGAACTTGAGTATCAAACTTTACTAAAAATTGAAGAATTACATAGGTAAATAAATGGAGTGGAGATAATTCCATTTTATGCGCATCTTATCTAGGTGGAAATTTTATTTGATTTAACCATGCTTCAAATCCTAATTTTCTCCTCTCTTTTTTTTCCTACTTGAAGGATTGCCAGGCCATACAAAATGCAAGGAAACGTCCAATTGAGGTTGATGACCTTGGTCTTCTGGTTGGTGACACGACAGCTCTAAACGACTTATACAACAATAAGAGAAACAAGATGACAAACAGTAATTCTCAACAACAATGGCATCAAGAAAACTCAATGGAGCAACAAAACAATAAGGTATCCTAATTAATCCAATTATATATTATGAAATGAAAGTTAATTTGTCAATTAACATTTAATTAAGCTGTGGATTTGTTGTTGAGCTTTTGCTGTAATTTTTTTTGCTAGAAGTTGCATCATCTGCCTGTGAGAAGAAGCCAAAAGCTTAGTGACAAAATCACAGCTCTCCAAAAATTGGTTTCCCCTTATGGCAAGGTCATTAGCAGTTGGACAACATTAAAAATCTCATATCTGATTTCCCATTAATAGAAAAAAAAATGTACTTATCAGCAAATTAATTACAATTAGGGTTTTAAAAATGTACTTATCTGTAAATTAATTACAATTAGGGTTTTAAACTTGTATTTATATTGCAGACTGACACTGCCTCAGTTCTTCAAGAGGCTTCCATATATATCATGCTCCTCCAAGAACAAATTCAGGTATTAAGTATACGTTTAGTAAAGTAATTATGGTAATAAAGTTATAATTAATATCTTCACTTTCATATGCTGCAGATAGATTTTAGTTGCTAATTTGCTTCTTGAGTTTTTGTTTTTGTTTTCAATTTTTGTAGCAGAATCTGGTAAGGATGCTTAGTAGTTCATACAAGAATGCTGCAGCTCTTCACCCACAGGTCGGCAGGCACTTGAAATTAATTTATAGACATATATATACATATATATAGAAGATAATTGGGATGCATAAACAAATGGAACCGGTCACAAATTTTTAATAAAAAACGAAACCTGAAGGGCACTAGGTCGTCAACATAAAGATGCACTAAATTGCGGTTTAGATACAACTTTTTAATTATTCGTTTAGTGTCTCTCAATTTTAGTTTTGATTAAAAACTTGTAACTGATTCTATTTAAGTGTACTTTCCATGGTATTTTAATTTTTTAGAAAGTTTATCTCACAAAATTTGAAATATTCAACAGGAATCTGGGAGTGGGCAGGTGCTTGATCTCAGAAGCAAAGGCCTTTGCTTGGTTCCTGTGTCAATTACTCAGAAAGTGACTATGGAAGAGCGTTCTGATCATCTTGCTACATCAAGAAAAGTTGTCATAGCTAATCACTTCTAACTACTAAACACATAAGCCATATGTAGTGCTTCACCCCAACAGCACTTTTGAGAAAAGCTGTTTTTCATGTACTTCAATGCATTCCTTTTTTAGTCATACTTAAGATTGTCGATTAATTCGAAGAGATAATTGACAGAATTAATCTAAACCAAAGGGAGGTAGCTACGTTTTGGTATATATTTCTGAGAAAATTTCTGAAATGTCATATGAATTTAGTACATATTTTTCAATTTGTCAGATAAACTAAAATTTTAAGCAATTTGTCATACCAGCTTTTTCCGAAATCATCAATATGTCATCTTACCATAACTCCGTTAAGTTTTCCATCCAAAATAAGTCATGTGCAAGGCACATGATTTGTGTTCAGGGTTATTTCTGTTATTTTAAGATCTTTTTACAAGTTCTTTATTTTTCTTTAGTAAAACCCTTAAATTTTGTGTTCGATGGTATTCATGTGGATCGTTGTGTTCGAGCAACGTATATGCATCTACAACTCCAATTCTAGCACCAAACCTCAACCCGTTTCTCATATAACAGAGCCCATATAAAATTCGATTTCATGACATACTAACTGAACACACCCACTTGTGTATCCTTCATGACATACTAACTGAACACACCCACTCGTGTATCCTAGCATATTTTGAGCAACCATACGAGAATGCAATGCATGATCATTTCATTGCTACCATATCAAAAATATTGTTCCATTGCTTGATTATGTTCAAAATAAAAAACACCAAATTCTGAGGAAATATTGCTTTAAGTTCACAACATTGTCTTCGTAAAAAAACAATAATAATAAATAATAAAAAAAATTGACATTAACAAAATGTCTAAATGACAGAAGCCCAAGAATTGTGGCTTTAGAAATCTACCAACTTTATTTCTCTACAAACTTTATAATTATGGTCTGGGTCTCATTACCATACCAGTGTTTTTGCAACTTTAACACCAGATCATGGGTTGAGAGAAAAAAAAAAAGTGATTTTCGCATTCTCATTTTTACTTCTTGCAAACCACTCTTAATCAATTATGTTTTTTGCAATTTTTTTATGTTTCCTCCAACAGGCTCATAAGGTATTTTCTCACCAAAGTTTACATATGGCAATATATTATTAGATCGGAAAGCCACTGTGGCTACGAACATGTTCCATCTCCTATATCAGAGGCATATGTGGCTATGACTCGTCAATGCCCCGACCCTAATTTTGGGATTATGCATTACGTGTTACTATGGGCTGGGTCAGGCTGGGATTGGGCTCTAGCGTCGGTGCAGTAGTCCAATATCCATCAATATGACTGTTCACTTAGAAATCTAAAGTTGAAGTTTTCAACTCCATTATTGGCTCCCAAGCTCAAATAAATACCCAAAGTTTGAAATTGCAAATTTCAAATGTCAAATTTCAAATGTTTGATTCTGCTAATATACTTATTCCATTCAGCTATGGTTAGCCTTTATAGTCTTTTTATTTTATTACAAGCGATAATTATTACTCTAAACTATATAAGAAGAATACTTAAGTACTAGAGCAATTTACCACTTTGCTCGTAATACTTAAGGTGTAAGCTCGGCTTCATCTAGTTCGGTTTTTTGACAAAAGTGAAAACCAAACCGAAATTACCGCTCGGTTCGATTTTGTCAAATTTTAAAAGATAAACTGATAAATTTGGTTCAATTCGTTACAATTCAGTTTAGTTTATTACGGTTCAATTTGGTTCCTTTTTTTTTTTTGTAAAAAATTGGAAAGAAAATGAAGGAGAAAAATCTTGAAATTTGGGTTGTTTTTCACTGATTTACTTCAAAAGCCTATAAACATATTCTGTGGAAACAAATAAAAAGTTAAAAACCATGAGATTTGGACTCAATCATCCTATTTTTCCAGTAAA
Source organism: Cotoneaster glaucophyllus (assembly GCA_036320875.1). Taxonomy (NCBI): domain Eukaryota; kingdom Viridiplantae; phylum Streptophyta; class Magnoliopsida; order Rosales; family Rosaceae; genus Cotoneaster; species Cotoneaster glaucophyllus. Next base: position 24,057,448 of record CM070070.1, on the reverse strand, counting down.
CTAAAAAAACAAAAAATAAAAAGATACTCATTATTCTCAATATCACAGATTCACCCATTATTTCCCATATCACCGAGTACCGATTCTCCATATCCTATTTTCCCATAAATAAAAAAAGTAAAACCCGAAACAAAAACAAATAAGCAAATAGAAAAATTTACACAGAGCTTGCAAATAGATGGCGGAGAGAAAGCAGCGATGGCATGAAAGCATGTCAGGCACGACGACAGCGTTTGATGCGGTGGGTGACGACCATGGATTTGTCTTCCAACGTTGGATATGGGTGAGGAGTGAGTAGATAGGAACGGCAGAGGAACCTGTAAAACGACGTCGTAGCCCCTCACCAGTGGAATAACAAAAATTTAAGAGGGGTTAGATTTCATGAATGGTATCATTTTGAGAGGTCAAACGAAGCCCCTAACTTGCTCCTTCTATTAAATTATGAACAGAATAAATACGAACTTGAGTGCGAAAAATGTAACACACTACTTTAGCCGACTAGATTTAAAAGCTTTTGTTCGAAACCTTTTTTTGGGAGGGGAACGTTAGAATTTCAATGCCTTTGGTCGAAACTTAATATACTATTCTATATTCATCATTTTTGTTTGTAGCTGACATGGGGAATAAATGGAATACATGCTTCTGGTGTGCTATCATAAAGTCGACTCCAACTAAATATTGAAGGATAATGTGAGGGAGATTAAATTTAGAGATTAAATTTTGAAAATTAAAGAACATGAAAGTTAATTATTAGTTTATTATTTAAGCGTTGATAAACGTGTTTTCATATTGATGACATATCATTTAGTTTGTAAATTTTGTCTCTAAAATTAGTATCTCTAACATTACTCAATACTGAATGGCTTACATGTTTCCTGTTGTGGGGTGCTACCATATGGTTCGATACCCGATACCCGATACCCGATACCCGATACCATATGGATTTACATGTTTCGTGTTGTGCCATTCCAGGACAAAAGTCTACTAATGCGACCACTTTTATAATTGAATCATGAACAACGGTAAAAGTGATCGTTGTAAAACGAGAGAGAGCAGAGAAAGAGGGTACATAAAAGAGAAGAACTTTATTTAGTGTAATGTTAGGTAGATTAATTTTTTAAATAAATTTATCAATTAAATGATTTGTCATAAGACCTCTCACTTACATGCGAAAAGTAATACTACTAGACCGTAGTACTAAATGACATGTTTAGTGCTTTTATTTATACTAATTATGATGAGTTTTACTTGTCCTACAAGTAATACAAGTCGTATATGGAAAGAATCTTCTAGATCCTGTAGAATTCCTATTTTAAGCAAGGTTCTAAAAAACGCTAGGCGCTAGTAGGGCGGCTAGGCGAGGTCTAGGCGAGCGCCTAGGCGGATTTAGGTAAATTTCTTGTATATCTTGTAAATAAGTGCATATTGACACTTATAAAAAATTATACTTGTATGATAAAATGCAAAAAGAGTATCCAACAAGTCCAAAATTTAAAAACACATCAAGCAAATATGCCATATAACCATAGTGAGGAGTATCATCATACATGTACAACAAGTTCACAATTTAAAACAACATAAAATGGAAAATAGGAGGAACATAAGGAAATATAGTAATGTAAGATACTTATCTTTATCATCCCGGAATTTAAGTTGATACACAACACACATATTCTATAAAATTAACAAAATTTCAAGGTATAAAATTATAATAAAATAAAAACGCCAAACCGCCTAGCCCGCCTAGGCGCCGCCTAGAGCTAACCCGATTTTTCCAGCCGTTTTGCACAAAATCGCCTCGGTTCCAACCCGCCTAGCGCCTAGGAGGCCGTTTTTTAGAACACTGATTTTAAGTCTACACAATCACACTAGTTATAAACACTAGTTACCACACTCTTCCTTGAGTGTGTAGAACTTAAAAAGTATTTGCATCATGTTTTCATCATTAAAAGATAGTAGTAGAAAAATTTGGCTGAGGTAAACACACCAAAACCTGGCTGAGGTATATACATGAGTCTCAAAGTAGGGATGCATATAAGGAGATAGTCTCACCAAAATGGCTAAGGTAAGCACGGTAAGACAAACCTCTAGTCTAAAGAGACAAAGGGTGAGTTAGTGCAATGTCGATACTTGACATCTCCAGTATGCATCAAGTAGTAGAAAAACGCACACAAGGGTATAACCAATCCGATGTGGGTGCCTCATCAAAACCTCGTTTAGTTATGCAATCCAATACCTTGGTAAGCTTCTAATAGGTATATGTCGACATCGACTTCTTATAAAGATCGACAAGGTTGTCTTGGGATCGGATATGCTTGACTTTAATCTTCTGATGCTCTGCTAATAAAGAAAAACTTTTGTGGTTTAATACTCTTGGTGTTGGCATCTTGGATAGCTTGGTTGATATAAGCGGCATAATCTTCATGGATTGTTGTTAAGACTCAACAATGGATGAAAATCCACATATGCTTTGAATGTGCTCAACAAGAGCTTTCTACCATATCTCTCAGGTATGGCGTGAGCTTGGCACGATTCGAAGACGTCGCAGTTAAGGTCTATTAGGTGGACCTCCAAGATATTGCGGTACTCCCTAAAGGCAAAGACAAAACCATTTAGGAACATGCTTTGTGCGAGTTTGATAAGGAACCTTTAAGATCCCACATCGCTCAGGGGTATAGATCCTGTAAGCCTTATATGTATATTCTCATCTCTACCTAGCACGAGGCCTTTTGGGAGCTCACTGGCTTTGGGTTCCGTAGGAACTCCGAAGTTAAGCGAGAATGGGCCAGAGCATTCCCTGGATGGGTGACCCACTGGGAAGTTCTGCTCGTGTGAGTTCCTAGAAACAAAACCGTGAGGGCGTGGCAGGGGCCCAAAGCGGACAATATCGTGCTACTGCGAAGTCGAGCCCAGGATGTGGTGAGGGGCCCGGGCCGGGATGTGACAATTTGGTATCAGAGCCAATCCCTGGCCGGAAGTGTGTCGACGAGGACGTCAGGGCCCCTAAGGGGGGTGGATTGTAAGATCCCACATCGCCCAGGGGTATGGATCATGTAAGCCTTATATGTATATTCACATCTCTACCTAGCACGAGACCTTTTGGGAGCTCACTGGCTTTGGGTTCTGTAGGAACTCCGAAGTTAAGCAAGAATGGGCCAGAGCATTCCCAGGATGGGTGACCCACTGGGAAGTTCTGCTCATGTGAGTTCCTAGAAACAAAACCATGAGGGCGTGGCCGGGGCCCAAAGCGGACAATATCGTGCTATGGCGGAGTTGAGCCCGGGATGTGGTGGGGGCCTGGGCCGGGATGCGACAGAACCTGCGTCAACATAACAAACAAGCCAAACATCATTCCAAAGATCAAGGGGTTGAATCTGTTCAAGATGCATAGGGATAAGCTCGAAACCGTATTTCCTTCATGATAGCGGAAAACGTCTTTTATGCCAATTCAGTGACAGTGTGTAAGCCCAATTTTGCACTTGTCAACAAATCAACAACAAAGGAGATGTCATGCCTTGTGCAATAAGCTAAGCACAATAAAGCGCAAGTTGAATTAGATATGGAACTTCAGGTTCCAAAACCTCTTCAAGGGTCTCATTTGCATCTAACATATGGATGATCATGGATATAAGCAACATTTTTTGGTGTAGTTCAACAGCTAGACCAGAATACTGTCAAAACAAAGCTTGAACTTCATATCAACATACGCACGTGTTTTTCCAAGATCTTCATCTCAAATTCCAACTTCAGGTACAAGAGACAATTTTCTCATGCTCCTTCAGAATCTTAGTGAGAATTATATCATCGACATAAATCCAACTCTAACAAATTCAAAATACCTTCTTAAAAACACGCAAGTGCATATTATATTTACATATTCATGGTTAATCAATAATCAGGCTAACAAATTCGGAATACTTCCCGATCCTAACTCTCACATGCATATAAATATATACACACACATACACATATCTATCTATCTATCGATCTATCCATCGATCTATCCATCGATCTATCTATATATTATTTTATTATACTTTTGATCCCGATCTATTTAGATAACGTGAAGAATATCTATCCATCTATCTATATATTATTTTATTATACTTTTGATCCCGATCTATTTAGATAACGTGAAGAATGAAGACGAATCAAACAGAGAGAGAAAGATGGCCAGTTCAAGCATATACATTCAAATTTCTGCCTTTGCCTTGTTTACAAGCTTTCTGGATATCACAACCCAAGCTAGCCATGGCGACTGTGGCCTTCCAAATAAGTTTACACCTGCAGTACCCCTTTTCATATTCGGGGATTCCATATTTGATGCTGGAAACAACAACTACTTCAGCACTGTTTTTCAGGGAAACTACTGGCCATATGGTGAAACCTACAAAAAGGGCCATCCTACCGGTAGAATTTCTGATGGTCGTGTAATTCCAGATTTTATTGGTAAGATGTAGAAGATCACAAGTATATATCATATGAATCTAATTTTATCGTATAATTCCAGATTTTATTGGTAAGATATAGAAGATCACAAGTATATATCATATGAATCTAATTTTATTTTATAGATATAATCTCGTTCTCTTAGTCACTAACCGAGCAAGAATTTACGGTCACCTATTTTTATGACCGTACATTCCTTGATCGTCTGGAGACAAGAAGAACGTTTCCATATAAATATCTGAAATGGGAATTGCTATTGGATATGGATAACTTAATTGAATGTCAATTATTATTTTTCATCTGTTGCAGCTGAGTATGCAAAGTTGCCATCGATTCCACCGTACCTAGAGCCAGGCAATGAGGATTTTAAGTACGGTGTCAACTTTGCATCTGCAGGAGCTGGTGCTTTGATTGAAACTCGCCAAGGCTTGGTATGTGATTTGTGATTTGTGATTGTGTATGAACTTCCTAATTGTTCTTTTGGTCAAAGATTTTCCACGAACTTTGATGCATCTTTATTTAAAGTCGTAACCAAGGACTTAGTTAATTCATGATTATAGGGTCTTTTTGTCTTTTAGATCAAAAGACAAATTTGAGTAACTAAATCAAGAGTACATTATTGGTTGGATTGGATCAAAAATACATGTTTCCAGTTCCGAACCAAAAATTTTCGAAAATGCATATCATTTCTAGTTTCGGAATTCATAAACTCATGCAGAATTTGGTATCTTCGGAATCGAGTAATTTTGGGATTTCAAAATTATGGGAGTTGTATGATTCGTCTACACCAAGATAAAAAAATATGTCATGTCTATGCTCTCTACATATATAAAACTTTATAGTTATCAAATTCTCATTTTTTGTATGTAATATAATCAAGGGAGTTGTTGAAAAAAAATAGTTACATATTTGGGTACACTGCATTACAAATCCAAAGTCAATAAGAACATAGGTTTTTTTGGTCGATCAATAAGAACATAGTTAAGTGCATGTAACAGAGTTATACAAGTTTTGAAATTTTGGACCGAATTCAGAATATTAAATACATTTCAATTTCTATCCAATTTTTTTAGATTTCGGAGAGTAATTTGTATCAGAATCAGTCAAACCTGAAATTTCTATCCAAGTTGCACCACTATTTGAATTGGATAATTATTTACTGCAAGTATCAAATTTCAGGGGAGAGATCTTCATTGTCAACTATCATATTTCAAGAACGTTGGGAAGTCATTGAGGCAGAAACTAGGGGATGCAGAAGCCAAATCTCTACTGTCCCGAGCTGTCTACTTGTTCAACATCGGAAGCAACGATTACCTTTTCCCATTCGATACGGATTCCAGCATGCTGCGATCCTGCTCCCGTGAGGAATTTGTTGGCCTGGTGATCGGCAACATAACTTCAGTGATCAAAGTACATTAATTCTTCTTACCACTCCCCAAAAAAAGTTGCATCATCTATATAATAAGAGCTTCGTAGGGCATTCCGATGCACTACAACAAAAACGGTAAAGTATATCGCTTGAATTAACATCGTCCACATGTCACACAAAACCTAAACTTTAAACGCGTGATAACGTATCCTATTTTTGCTACAATGTAGCAGGATTCCCCTTAAAAAGGATGTCTTATATATATATATGCATATATGGTACTAATAAATGTAAATTTCGATGCGGTAGGAGATATATAACGAAGGAGGAAGAAATTTTGGGTTTATGAACCTTTACCCTCTTGCTTGTATTCCGTACGGAAGAGCACTTGGAGCTGGACCAAATAATGGCTGCCATGAAGAACTTGCAACATATGTGGAACTACACAATAAAGCATTTTTCAAACTCTTGGAAAAGCTAGAGAGTGAACTCAAGGGATTCAGATACTCACTTTCCGATTTTCACAAGTTTATTACACAAAGAATAGATCATCCTTCTGAATATGGTATGTTTTCGACTTTCTAAATCCCTGTTGTTATTTGTTCTAATTAAAAATAATTTTTTTTATCAAACAATATTATCTACATTAAGACCTACTCTAACTCTTGGAGTAAAGCTCAAATTTTAGGTTCTAAACTTACCCCAACTTGCTCCAAACCTTGGGGCCAAATTTAGCCCGGGATTCCCCCTGGTTTAGTGGGGGCTTGCCCATCATATATGTGTTATTTTTTTTATATTTATAAATTCATTGAAGTCAACGGCTAAGATCTAAATAATCAAATCCAACGGTAAAAAAAAAAAATCTAATGGTCCAAATTTAAATCTAACGGCTAAAGTAATTAAAAAAAATATTTTATGTGTTTCATATTCTTTCATAGTGTTCCACGAGTTTTATGGTGTCAGTTTAGTGATTTTTCAATATTTAGCGGAATCTAAATATTTTTAAGTTAAAATGTTCATAAAATTAAATTAGGATAGTCTACATAATTTTTTTAAAGTTACTTTAATAAAAAAATTATTCTAAATTCATTCTTTAATAATCTCGGGCTAAAAATTTAACCTAGAAGGGTTGGAGGAGAAAAACTGTTTCTGGGTTAAAAATTTTAGGTTTTAACCAAGGGTCGGAGATGGTCTAAGGGGTAGCCTTACAATGAGCTAGCAGTAATGTGGTTCAAATTCGCCTTTGACAAGAAATGAACCTAAAACATCTCACTTGCAAGTGAAGAGGAATACCACTAGCCGTAGTACTAAGTGACAAAAAATTCTCTTATACAGTACATTGTTGTTAAGAATATGGATTGTTTCGAGCCCGTTAATTGATCAAAACCATCCATATTCTCAAACTAGAGTAAAATTTTCTCTTATGCATCGTTGTTAAGAATATGGATGGTTTCGATCAATATTAATAGAGTAGTTACCCCGCTAATTAATATTTAATCTCAAGCTGGATTGAAATTCACTTCGTCTGTCTACCTAAAAAAAATCAATCTAAGATGAAACTTTCATGAAAAAGCAACTTATTTACCTATTAGAATCTAATTATTTCTATAATTTTTTACATTACTCAATCTGAAAGAACTCGAAAATGAACAATCACTTCGGTTTTTTTTTTTTTTTTTTTTTTTTTTTTTTTTTTTGTGATATTGTTGGTAAAGGTTTCAAGGAAGGGAAGGTGGCATGTTGCGGCAGTGGTCCATATCGAGGAGTTTATAGTTGTGGAGGAAGGAGAGGTGTCAAAGAGTACGATTTGTGTGACAATGTTAGTGAACATCTCTTCTTTGACTCTGCTCATCCAACTGAAATGGCCTACGAGCAGTTTTTTTTTTTTTTTTGGACAAACAGGAATCAATAAAACCTGGGCAAAGATGCCAACGAAAGATACAGGAAGGTTAACCCAACGGCAACCAGCACAAGCAAAGCAAGAAACAAAGAAGATGGTGAAAAAACAATGACGCTGCATCTAATGCTAGGGCGTCCCATCAATCAAAAAAGCACAAACTAAGGAGGGCACGGAAGCCCGTCATAACACAGAACTCGAACAAGGGAAGATGGAGGTCTAGATATCCAAACCTTATCACATACTTCCATACAACCACGCGACGCAAGAAGATCCGCCGCTGAATTGGCTAGTCTTGGAACCCAAGACCAGCGGCAATCGAGGAAGCCCCGTCCCATCCTAGAGCACTTTTGTAGGATGGGAAAAGCATCCCAACTACCCTTCTTAGCCATATCCTGAAGGCAAGATATTGAATCCAAAGAGTCGGATTCAATGATTAGGGAATTCCAGCCCCTCTCAACTCCCAGCCTGCAACCATGCAAAATAGCTAGAGCCTCCATCATCGCAGCACTAGAAGCCCTTCCACTGTGCCTGCATGCTGCCAAAAAACGCCCAGCGTCATCTCTAGCAACCACACCCACAAAACCCCGGTTCTCCCCCGGCCTCCAGCTTGCATCCACATTGACTTTGACATACCCCGGACAAGGAGGAGTCCATTGAGATCCAACATGACATACCGGCGGCCCCAAGATAGGCTGGCAAGGAGGGACCCCACCGGCCTTGTTGAAAGCAGAGGCCTCCAGAGAGGTAGCCATGATGACCTGGCTCGGATGAATCTGATAACTCTTAAACAAAAAATTGCATCTAGATTTCCAAATGTTCCAACACGTAAATGCAAGATAAGAAAACAACTTATCCCTCACCTCCCTGGAGCCGTCACAGGAGCCAAAGAGCTGGACCAGCCAGTTAACCCAAGAAGTAGAGTCCGAGACATTAATCCTCAAACTATATAAACCCCCAAACCAAATAGGCTCCACCCAAGGGCATATGAGAAATAGGTGCTCAATAGTCTCATTTTGTGTCTTACATATAGGGCAAAGAGGAGAAGGAGAGGATCTTCGCTGGTAAAGATTAGCCATTGTAGCCAAAGCGCCATGAATAGTCTTCCACATAAAGCTCCTAATTTTTGGGGGGGTCGCCAAGTGCCACACAAGCTTCCACAAGTACTCCGGGATGGGTGCCGACGAAGGGACGGCAGGCAAGTGGCCCTGAGCATAAGCCCAGTGGTAACCGGACTTCACCGAATAAATTCCCTTCTTCTCAAAAGGCCAAATAAGGCGATCCCTCTCCAAAAAATCCCCAATCTGCGTGTCAAGGACGGCACGGTATTCAGAATCAACCAAGAAAGGTTTCAGAAACTCGATATCCCACTCCCCAGAAGCCGAGTGGATGAGAGCATTAACCCTCAGATTTCTCGAGACTGGAACCGAGCCTAGGGGAGATGGAGTACCCGTGGGGAGGGTGGGGATCCACCGATCCACCCAAACTCTAACATCCTTGCCGCTCATAATCTGCCAATGAGCACCCTTGCTTAGAATATCCCTACCCGCCAAGAGGCTTGCCCATCCCCAAGAGGCACGACCACCCTTCTGAGCATCAAGGAAAGAACAGTTTGGAAAATAACGAGCCTTAAGGACCAAAGCCCACAGGGAATTCGGCTCCAAAATTAACCTCCAACACTGTTTCGCCAACAACGCATCGTTAAATACCTGAAAGTCTCTGAAGCCCAAACCACCTTTGTCCTTTGGCCACCCGAGTTTCTCTCTGGCCACCCAGTGTATTCTCCGTTCCTCCAACTGTTGTCCCCACCAGAATTTTGAGATTAAAGCATCCAAATCCTTGCAAAAAGAGACAGGGAACTTAAATAGGTTCATGGGGTAGGCAGGAATAGCTTGAACCACAGCCTTTATAAGGACCTCACGGCCCGCTTGAGAGAGATAGGCTCTTTTCCATCCTTGGAGCTTCCCCAGAACTCTGCCCTTGATGTAAGCAAGCCCAGTTTTCTTAGACCGGCCCCATAATGCGGGAAGGCCTAGATACGAGCCCGGGTCATCGACCCTCTCCATTCCAAGAATATTAGCCAACTGAATTGTAAGAGGCCTAGGAACATTTGAGCCGAAAAAAACACCTGATTTAGACTTGTTTATCTTTTGCCCCGAAGCCAGACAAAACTTGTCAATAACAGTAGCTAATTGCCGACACATCTCAATCTCCGCCATGAGAAAGATTAGGGTATCATCAGCGAAGAAAATGTGGGAGATGGTAGGTCCAGGCTTACTCATTTGAATTCCCTTAATCAATCCCCGATCGCTTGCCTGTTGAATTAAGAGAGAGAGCACCTCACTGACAATAAGGAAAAGATAAGGGGAGAGTGGGTCTCCCTGCCGCAGCCCCCTAGAAGGAGCAAATTTTTTCCCCGGTTGCCCGTTCAGAAGAATAGCGAAGTTGACGGAGGAGATACACCCGAGGATGAGACTTCTCCACCTACGATCAAAGCCCATCTTCTCCATAACTGCCAACAAAAAATCCCATTCCACCATGTCATAGGCTTTATGCATATCCACCTTAAGACCCATCTCGAACTTGCACTTCGTTTTCCTTGTTTTCAGGAAGTGGAAAATCTCATGAGCTATGCCAATGTTATCTTGGATTTGCCTCCCCGAGATGAAAGCATTTTGGTTTGGAGAAATCAATACCTGGAGCAGAGGCTTAAGCCGGTTTGCTAAAACTTTGGAGAGGATCTTGTAAGAATAGTTACAGAGACTAATGGGCCTGAAATGGGAAACCAACTCGGGATTCTGAACCTTAGGAATAAGAACCAAATGAGTGGAATTAAGCTGCCCAGGATGTTCCGAACCCAATAACATCCCTTTGAAAATCGCATTCACGTCGTCCGCAAGAATATCCCAATTCTTCTGATAGAAAATCCCAGAGAATCCGTCCGGGCCAGGAGCCTTCAACCCGCCCATATGCAAAGCAGCGTCTCTCACCTCCTCAACCGAAGCCAGGGCTGAAAGAGAGGCATTCATCTCAGGAGTCACCCTCGGGGTGACACAAGCAATTACCTCCTCCCAATCTCTCGGGCCAGACGATTTGAACAGCTCCATGAAATGCCCATCCACCATTCTCTTAATCTGCAGGGGGTTATCGACCCACTGACCATCCTTATTCTTTAACGAGATAACCTTATTTCTTCTTCGCCTTTGAAGAGTAGATTGATGGAAAAATCCAGTGTTTGCATCCCCCTCAAGAAGCCACTGAACCCTGGATCTCTGAAGCCAATAGGTTTCTTCCTGTCGCCCTAACAGATCAACTTCCTTGGAAAGAGCAATGATTTCCTCCTCATTATCACGCCAATTACACTGAAGATGACCAAGAAGCTCCGTCATGATTTTGATCTGCCTCCCACGCTTCCTGAATTTCTCTGAGCTCCATCTAATAAGGTTAGCTCTGCACTCATTTAATCTCCAGTTCCACTGCTGAATTGAACTACCAGGCCTAACAATACGCCACGCCTTTCTCACTATTTCCTTGCACTCCTCCTCCTTGGTCCACGAGGCCTCAAAACGAAACACTTTCCTCCATTTTTCCTTCTTCGGCACACATCTCACAATAACCGGACAGTGGTCCGAGCCCAGACAGGTTCCAATAATAACAGATGAATGAGGCCACACAGATTGCCATCCATCATTAGCCAACCCCCTATCCAGCCGAGCCTCCACCATATGACCGTTCCTGTTTCCTCTCCAGGTAAACTTTGGGCCAATAAAGCCCAAATCCATAATTTCCAGGTTACCCATAAATTCCTCCAGATATCTCGGTCTATTGTACCTCACCTCTGCCCCACCCGATTTTTCATGGTCCCATAAGAACTCATTAAAATCCCCACCACAAATCCAGGGCATAGAGACAGGCTTGAACTTCTGAACCATGCCTCTCCAGAACAACTCTTTCTCAGCCCTATACGCCGTACCATACACCCCAGTAAAACGGAAGCTCACCTCAGACCCCACAAATTTGCAATTAGCATCTATAAAATGCTTTGACGAATCAGTAACATCCACGATAACCGAGTCATCCCACCACAGGCTAAGGCCTCCCGCTCTCCCGATAGGAGCAACATTGAAACCATCTGCATATCCCAATCGTCTTCTTACACCTTCAATTCTATGATCTTTCATTTTTGTTTCCGCTAAAAAGATCATAGAGGGTCGGTGTTCCCTAATTAGCCCACGAAGGGCTCAAACTACCGTGTCCGACCCAAGACCACGGCAGTTCCAGAAGATATGACTCATGGCGATCGTGCGGCTGTTGAAGGCCAGCCGCCACCACCCCGGGAAGATCCCGCAATCCTTTCCAAGAGCTCATTCCTTTCATTTGCCGAGACCCTCTCCATATATTCCCACATGTCTTGAAATTCATTTGGTGTCTGGGGGTTTTCTTCCTCTGCATCAAGAGCCCGTACCATCATCGAGCACCTCTCCTTGAGAGTCATTTTCCCTAACCTTATAGCGGTCCTGAGTTTCCCTTCAAGGACCCCACTACTCTCTCCATCAAGCTTGAGCTTCTTCTGTAATGCCAAATCCCCCACTGTGCTTTGTTCTTCCAACTCCCTCTTATTCGTACAGCTACCTTCCTCTCTCTGAATTGCCTCATCAACCCCCTGAAGCATCAAAGGGATTTGACCATGTCTGGTCGGGAGAGTGACACAATCATTTGATTGGGGATGAGACAAATCCTGGATTTCCTCAATAAAGACCGCCGGGCCTCTGCCGAAGACATTCGGGATTGCACTCGTCTCGAAATCCATGACAAGGTGGTGTTTTCCATTTAATCCATAGTTGTCCAAACTCCATCCATTTAATCCATAGTTGTCCTAAACCCTACGAGCAGTTTGCCAAACCCTTTTGGAGTGGAACTCCCGATTTCACTGCGCCTTACAATTTGAAAGCGCTATTTGAATCCAATCAAGATTTAAGTAAAGATAGTTCAACCGAAATATTCGTTGATGAAGCGATACATTCTGAATTGTAGTTTATGAATTGTTTGAAATTATTTTTAAGTACTTCTGCTCATAAAGTGATTTTATTACAACTCAGTTCTGCTTGTAATGGTCATAATTTATATGTATTTTCTATAAGCTACTTCATATATTCGAGAAATTAGTGTGTATGTATAATACACACACTACATACAATGCGTGTGTGGAATTTTATGAAACAACCTCCTCTCTTTTTTTATCTCATAATAAGTTTTGTATTATTACATTAGTTTATATCTTTCTGCATTTGTAATGAGAATAATTTTGCTCACCACCTTAAGTGATAGTGATCCTTACTACTCAATTTATTAATACTAGCATATGGGCACACACAAAGTGTGTATGAAGACATTTTTTTAGAAAATGAGAAGAAGAGAGGGAGAGAGAGAACGTGGGGGAGTGGGAGGTTTTTGCTTTTTGCTTTTTATTTTTTTATTTTTAATATTGGAGGTATTTTAACATCACATGTAGGTGGGGCTTCAATAAAAAAACTGTAAAAATTTGGACATGTGAAATTACATTATTGCCCATCATTTTTTTTGTGTGATAGAAGACTAATTTGTCTTTTCACCCTCTTTTGGTTGACAAGGAGAGTTTTATTAATTAGTATAAATTAGGTTAGTTTAAATTTCGATATATGTGTTGTACAAAGGCACAAATTTCAAACTTTAACCTTATCCAATAATAATATGAAAAGTGATAAGCACTACCACTACTTCAGAGTTGTGCGAAAAAATAAAACTATTTATAAGTTGATACAAAAACGACATAAATATAAATAAAAAAACCGACACACTGTCTATGATAAAAAGTTACTTTCCAAAATTGCATGGAGTCGTGGACCGATAATAACTATCTTTTGGGCCAAGCCTATGAAAGCAAAACCAAATGTTATGTGTCCCTTTTACTTTACGTAAATCACATGCCATCTCTCCCCTTCCACAACGTAGAGCACGTGTGCAAATATTGTTGGATCACCGCCCGATTTCTCTCTCCCGTGACGGTGATATAAGCAACGCTACCCGCTGCCCTCCGCTTCCACCGCTGAGCCTATCCATCTCTCTCTCTCTCTCTCTCTCTCTCTCTCTCCCTCTCGGAGCTCTGTATTTTCTCGACGTCTCTCTCTCCTCCGATATTTTCTCGGGAAAATGGTGAGCGTTTCATTTACTTCACTCTCTCTGTAGGGCTTCACTTGCTTGTATTATAATTTCAGTTATTTTTATGATCGTCTGTAGTATAATCTGTGAAATCTTGGTGTTCGATATTTTTGAATTTGATTTTTTTTGCTTGATTGTGAGAAATTCGTGAAATTGGCGGGTAATTAGAAGTTGATGGTCGAATCGCATCCCTTTTGATTACCCGATCACGATTGATTCGATGAGTTTCTACAGTTGCTGGTGCATTTTAATTTTGATTTTATATTTTTGCAATAAGTGCATGTTGAATATTTGGACTTTCTGTTTTGCAATCACAGAAGTATGAATTTTTGGACGCTAAATATGATGATATTTTGAGCCTGAATTTTACGTTTGGCCTTGAACTGGGATGTGATTAATTTGAAGTATGATTAACGTAGTGGCTAAAAATACTAAAGAAATGTAAGGGCTGTTTGGTATCTTATTTGAAAATTTTATCATTTCTCAAAACATTTCTTAAGAACATTTCTTGAAAATAATTTTCTTTAAGATTCAAAAAGGTGATTGGTTTGCCATTTAAAAATTTTAAATCTTACGACTTAAACTAGACAAAAAGATCTAAAAAAAAAGGGGTCGCAAGAGAAGGAGAAAGAGGAGAGAGGAGGAAAGAAAGTAAGAGATGATTGAAGGAAAGAGAAAGAAGGGAGAGGATCAGACGAGATAGAGAGGAAGAGGAGAGAGAAAGAACCGAAGAATGAAGATAGTGAATTGGAGAAGAGACGAAAATGTAAAAAAAAAGAGAAAAGAGAAAGAGAGAGAATTGGAGTGGGAGGGGAGGAAGGAGAAAAGAAATGAGTGATTTTAAGTTTAAAAACTTTAAAAACTCACTTTTTATGTTTTTAGATAATAGACTATATTTTTTAGTTAGTCTTGAGTTCAGTTTTTCGAAAATAGTCCTACCAAACAAGTTTTTAAGGCCTAAAACTTGAAAATTGTTTTTGAGTTTAAAAAGTTGGATTCAAGTAGAGTACCAAACAGACCCTAAAACTTTATTTAGCATTTTGTTCCACATTCGTCCGAATTTTTTCCCTTTTGTTAGTGGTAACGGTGATTAAATTCGAGGACCACTGTTACCACTAACAAAATGGATACAAAATGTCAGTGATTTATAAATTGTTTGATTTGTTGATTAGTTTGGTATTAGCAATGCGTGTTTTGTTTTCGGATGTTTGGGATGTTGTATTGCTGTATGTTTTCAATTGCTTCATAAATTCGAGGGATCGATACAAAATGGTTATGCTTGGTGAAGCTTTTGGAAATTGCTACCGATGCTTGGTGGGTATTTGATGCATTTTGGTATCCATTGAATTTTCGTAGGCAAACGCAGCATCCGGGATGGCTGTGCATGACGAATGCAAGCTAAAGTTTCTGGAATTGAAGGCAAGAAGAACTTACCGGTTCATAGTTTACAAGATTGAGGAGAAACAAAATGGGGTTATTGTGGAAAAGCTTGGTGAGCCAACTGACAGCTACGAGGATTTCTCTGCAAGCCTCCCTGCTAACGAGTGTCGATACGCTGTTTATGACTTTGATTACGTGACAGAGGAGAACTGCCAGAAGAGCCGGATTGTTTTCGTTGCTTGGTAAGTACTAAATACTTAAAGAGTTTAGAGTTCTAGGCTTTATAGACCTCATTGATTATATTCCGAATGTAAATATCATATTAATGTTCCTTGGCTGTTGCACTCATTTAAGATTTATGCATGAAGGTCCCCTGATACAGCGAAGGTGAGAAGCAAGATGATTTATGCGAGTTCGAAGGACAGGTTTAAGAGAGAGTTGGACGGAATTCAGGTAGAGTTGCAAGCTACTGATCCTACCGAAGTGGGTCTCGATGTTATTAGAAGCCGCGCTAATTGAATGTAAGGCATAAGCTGTCCAACGGGGAGTCGTCTATACACTCTGGTTTTTCCGGTATGATCGTTAATTTGGTTTACTTGTAATTGGTGGATTATTGGTACCTCATGATCGTTCAGCATCTTGCAATTCTTTTTTCCTCTTTTTGTTGCCCGACACTTTACATTTTTTTTTTGAGAAGGGGGGGGGGGTCAACACATTGTGTGGAAAGCTCTGGCAAACACTTTGAAATGTCTTTAATTGTGTCTTAAGAAAGAGTCAACATAATGCTGACTAAAGCCAAAAGTGGGGGAAAGTGGGTGGGTTCTTTAGCTCAACTTGTGATAACTTCTTAGTGACTTGTCCGACTAGCATATGACACTTTAACTTAAGTTTTTCTCTCAAAAGTGTTTCAAACTCGTTAATTTTAAACATAACGAGGACCATTAAGCTCCATAGGGCTTGTACTGTCTTGGACTGGACTACTTGTGGTAATAATGTTGGATTGTGTTGGCTTGGTGTAAGTCGGATGGACATTGTTCTGTGTTTGCTGTAATGCCATATCAAGAATGGCGTGGTCTAAGCAGAACATTGTTCTGTGTTTGGTGTATATCCCAACTAAGAAGCTGGATTAACATTGTCATATGTTTGGTGTAATTTCGGACTAAGAAGCTGAACGATCAAAATGGCATTGTCCATGGATGTTTCATTTCCATTAGGCCTTGAACCATGTAACTGAGAAGCTTTTTAGTGTGACTATCGTACTGTTGCATAATATTATTTGTCCACCATGTTATACATGTATAAACTTTATTAGTATTATAGCCTAAGTTCATGACATGTCACAAATAATATTATGACAAACCCTAATGGAGTTAATGGTCCTCGTAAAGAAAATTCATATTCTTCAATCAATTAAATATCGATAATGCTAAAGAACCATATAAAGATGCAGTCAATTTTTTTCAATCGAAACTATGTTAAGACTTAAGACTAGACCTGGCATTTTGGACCCGACCCGTTAATCTGACCCGACCCGATAATATTAGTATTTGGATGGATGCTTAACGGGTCGGGTCGTTAACGGGTGAACCCGTTAAATAACGGGTCACTTTGGGTCAACCCGTTAGCACCCGTTAGTTGAGGATATTTTAGTAATTTCAGAAAAGTTTTAACAACAAAAAATAAACTCTATGCAAAAAAAATAAAATAATAATAATTGTTAATGGGTGTTAACGGGTGAAACGGGTGACCTGTTAACTTAACGGGTCGGGCCCGACCCAAACCCAATAAACCCGACCCGTTTACAGGTCTACTTAAGACTATAGTTTCTATAGAGGAAAGCACCCCCAAACATTCTAAACTCTCCAATTTCAACTAGCAAAGATTGAACATTTCGTCAATGTATAAACCAATGAAACCACCATCCAGGCTGCACATAAGGTTCTTCTCATCAAGACAATTTTCCGGCTAAGTATAGAGAGAGCTTGTCTCTCAGGTGAAATGCCGTATCGTCAGCAGCAGATTCACAAATTTGTTGCTGGTAACCAGGATCATGATGGCGGGACGATGGCATTTCATCTTGCACCTCATCCTCCATATCAATCACTATATTGTGCAGTATACAGCAAACAAGAATAATCCTCGGCAGCTTGTTCTTATCCGGCTTCCACATTATGCCTTGAATTATCTTCCACATCTCTTTCAGCCTCGCCAACGCCCTTTGTGCCACCATCTGTGTTGCGGAAATCCGCTTGTTGAACTCAGACTCATGCTCCCAGAGCCCTCTTCCCTTGTAAGGAGTGAGAAGCCATGGCAAGAGAGGAAAACCCGAATCTCCTACTATGTATTCTCTCACTTCTGTTCCTTCTGAGAGCACCAACTTCTCCCCGTTTAAACAATCTCCTTCTTCAGACATCTTGAAAAAACCTGAGCTTCGGAGGACAATGTCATCGCTCATACTTCCTGGCCATCCTGTAATTATGTTACGAAACCTCATGTCTGGATCAACGATTGCCTGCAAGATCATGCTGCAGTTTTTCTCACCATCGAGCCAGATATCATCCGATGAGTCGGCTGTAGGCAGAGTCATCATGATGTGCGTGATGTCAATTGCGCCGCAACAATTTGGAAGGCCGCGGATTTTCTCAAACTTGGACTTTACCTCCTCCATTTCACCCTGCTCTTTAGGCCAGGAAAGATGGTGCAGCCCTCTTTCTTCCATTACTTCCACAAAACGCCAGGTTATGTGCGAGACAGTTGACTGGTTCATCCCGAAGCACTCGCCAATGCTGCATAATGAATCACCGGAGCTAAGCCTCCTAAGAGCAATAGCAACTTGGTCATTTAGACACAAAGGCTTGCCATTCGAGTAGCAGAAGGTTGAGGACCTGGCCATCATATCTTCCTTTACAAGTGAACAGATGTAGCTGAATGTCCTTCCCGAAAATATGAAGAAAGATTCAAATTTCAATGCACCTTTAGATTTCGATTGACCTAGAAAGTAGAAAACTAAACACAATCATTTACCAATGTGAATTTCAGAACCTTTATGTCATTTTCCATGGCAGAACCAAAAGATCAGAAAACCTCTGCAAATAGGATAGAGTTCATAGAACTGCAAGAGCTAGCGAAGTAATACAGGCTGAATAATAATCGCAAGCAAGCAAAACCGAAAATATAATTGAACTCCTTAACCAGTGAAGAGATCTATGCTGTCATAATTACTATATTTCATTCAGAATCTGGAACATAACATAGAAGACATTTCACATACAAAAGCTAGAAACTTAATCAAATCGCCAAAATCTTATGCCTTTCGGTTCTACAACTAGCAGTCTTTCTAAACAAGAAAGACCGCAGACAAAAAAATCATGAAAAAAAAGATAAAATGTGCACACTTGTAGACACTAAACGGACACCAAAAAACAAAGTCAGATGACTTGCTTATTTTTCACTTCTTACTCAATCCCAAACTTATTGTAATTATCGCCTAATGGAATGGCCTTTAACTCCCATAACATGTTCTCTTCAAAGCTATTTTTGTTTCATTTTTAATGTTTAGGCTACCTACTCTATCCAGATAAGCATACAGACGCTCTCATTTTGGACGACTGTCGCTCATCCATCGTATGGTGAACAACCAAGCTTTAGTTCTGTGGCTATGTATTTAATCTCTTCCACCTGATCAGACCAAGGTACCGTAGTGCTTCTCGCAATGGATCACCATGAAAGCTATCTCGTATGAAATTAGAGAGGCTTCAATAACAAGTCTGCATTTTTTATTTCATGAGGGAAGTATATAGAAGTCTGCATTTTTAAGAACATCGGTTTGTATAGCTTTTTAACGAAGAAATCAAAACAATCAAAAGCTGCTAGGAGTTGACAGAACTTGAAACTAATAGATTAACCTCAATGTATAATACGAAGAGCAAAATTTCTATCAGCATATCATCAGAGAAGACGCTCTTCAACTAAGCTATGAAATTTTCGAACCTAATCATGTCCCCTGGAGCCACTACACAACCAAAACCAAACACTAGGTGCCTGATTGTTCTCTGTCCGCTATTTATACCTCAGCCATTACGCCTGCAAGTGTTTTTCGGATCAGTCCACTCACTTTGCTTCAGGTTTTTGCAGTCCTTGTTTAGGCCAGTCCAAAACGAAAAATTTGTGCTCTGAACGGAATTATTATGTTAACCGCAAAATTCCCATAAGATTTAGGATCAAGAAATACAGATATTTACAATACTAGCGACCCCCCATCCAATCATATTCGTGTATTATTCTTAGGCAGTAGCACGACACTAAGGGATATCTAACACCAAGAGACCCCTATAACATAACTAAGTAAGGAGGGTCGAGATACAAACGGGTTATTCTGAATCTAATCAGAAGATCAGGTATGCTCACTATGAGGAACCTGAGTTTAATACACAAGAAAATGAGGAACATTCATAATACATACCACAATCTAGTGACCGAGAACTAGATGCAGCCTGTTTTAAACATTCGACGCATACTTAGAACAAACTGCAGCCATTAACACTAACAGGATTGTCTAAGAGAAACTCAGAAACATTAGAATTAAAAATCAACAAACGACCAGTAACTTATACATCAACCAGAATTACAAATAAGGAAATCGTTGACGAAGTTATTTATTGGCATCATGAATTTAATGGAAGGAATAATGCAGAAAACCTAAAACAATGTCCTAAATTATCATCAAACAAGGAATGCTATGCTCTGAGCAACATCTGAGTACACGAAACAAGAGCTCAATAACACGAATCGACAGAGGCTAAGAACTGTAAGATTGTAAGATTATACCACCAGAAATCCACTTGCAGATATGAATCGCTAGTCACAACAAACATGTTCAATTTCTGAAAACTGCATTGAACCCAAGTCCTTATATTTCATCATATATAAATAAATCAGAAGAAATGCTCTCATAAACAACAAACCAAATATATCCAAACCAATTGCAAATGAATATATTTAAAGACAACCCAATAAACAAATTAACCAACAAAACAACCAAAGTAAAAAGATAATGCGAAAACACAGAAGCAGCAACAGAGGAAAATTTGTACCAGTAATTCTCTGAGAGAAGCCGGCCCACCAACATTCCAGGGGCTGGGATTCTGAAGCAGCAACCACATTCTGGTCAACCTTCTTCTTCTTCCTGGACCCTCTGATGGGTCCCATTTCAAAAACTCAGAAGCAACACCAACAAACTCCAAAGTGTTTGTCAGCCAAGAAAATCAAAGAATTAAGAATCCCACACAATTCAGAGAAAACCCATCAGCCTGAAACCTCAAATTTGAAGCCTGTGAGAGAAACAGAGATGATGAACAGAAAGAACATGATGTTTGTGTATGGGAGAAGATGGTTTGGCTTAAAGGGATGAAAGTTTGTAGCTTTGTGTATAAATACATGTGATAATTGCGATGTTAATGGTGTTAATTTTTTTTTTTTATATTTAATGTTGTTGGATTTCAAAGCATGCAGTGAAAATATGTATAAGTTGAAGAAAAATACGTGAAGGAGAAGGTTGGAGATTGCAAGTGACGCGGTTTGGTAGCGAGCAGACAATGCAGCAAAGACAATGAATATGTATTTACGTTTCTGGACATGAGATGATAGACTTTTCCGACTGCCTCTATTTCTCGCTCTCTGTGTGTGGCTATGTATTATATCTTTTTCCTTTTCACCAACAAAATAAGAAGAAAAAAAAATGGTTGAAAGAAGCTTTTGCAATTATGAAAATTTTGGTGTATGGAAAATATTTAATTATTATATTTTCAAAAGGAAATTATAATGACGAATTTCAATTTGTTATCTTAAACAAACATCTAAGAGAGACTTCGCCTCGGTTTCTCCGCAAACGAAACGTGTCACTTGACTCTAGGTCTGTAAAAAAAAGTTACATGCGCAGTGCACGTGACTTCTTTTCAAGGGAATCGACTGGTTTTAATGTCTCGATAACACGCGGCGTGCATGCCTCACTTAAAATGAATCAAAATTCATGTAATGGTTCAGACATTTTCTTTTCTTTTCTGTTTGGTTATCCAAACGATATTGGACGAGGGTGAATTGAACTTGGGACCTCAGGTGTAGAATGATGATCTTAAGCAGCTAAGTGACAACCCCTTTCACCAACAAAACAAGAAGAAGAAAATTAAAGAGGTTAAAAGAAGGTTTTGCAATATAATTATGATAATTTTGGGTGAGCAAGATCTTAATTATTAGTTTTTCAAAAGAAAAACTACAGAGACGAATTTCAATTTGTTACCTTAAAGAAAAATTTGAGTAAGAGTTCACCTTGGTTTTTCCGTCTTCAAAACATGTCATCTGACGCTAGGTCCGTTCAAAAAGTTACAGGTGCAGCGAACGTGAATTCTATTTCAATGAATTTATTTCTTTTAATGTCTCAGTAACACGCAATGCGCATGCCTCATTTAAAACACATCAAAATTTTGTAGAAGTTCAAGCGGTTTCTTTTCTTTTTTTCTTTTTTTTTTATACAAGAGATATTAGAAGAAGGAAAATTGAATTTGGTTATGTTCTTAACCAACTGAGCAGCAAAATCCTTTGCCAAGCTGTTTCTTTCACCAACAAAATAGCATAAAGAAGAAGAAAAAGAGGTTAAATTTTTGCAATTATGATTAATTTTGGAGTATGGAAAATCTTAGTTATTAGTTTTTTTTTTTTTTAAAGAAATTTCAAACACAAATTTCAATTTATTACCTTAAAGAAAAGTTTAGAAGAGACCCTGCCTCGATTTTTCAGTCTTCAAAACATGTCTCCTAACATTAGGTTTGTACAAAAATTACACGTGCAGTGCACGTGACTTTTTTTTGAGAGAATGAGCTAATTTTAATATCTCAATAAAACATGATGCGCATACCTCACTTAAAATAAAAATCAAACTCGAAACCTTGAATTTAGGATGGATACTCTTAATTGCTGAAGCAAAAATCCCCTTGCCAAGGGGTTTCTTTCTACATACAATCTTCTATTTTAACTCCCTACCAATTGAGAATTTACATATTTTGTATCATAAATAAAACAATTGTACATATATTAATAAATATACTCGTACTAATTTTATTATGTCCATTAAACCAAATTTTTGAAACGAAGTATGATATTCATTAAACAACTTATAATAAGTACAAACTAAGGATAGTGTGCAAACTGGACCTCGATAAAAACCTTGCCGGGGCTTTCAACCCGGTCTAAGGAAAAGAGTGTCCTGCACAACGATAAACCTATCCTCAAATGAACAATATAGAAAATCACAGACCATCCTCAAATATTATATCTTGAATTAAATCTGGTGGCTCCTCAAACCACAAGACATCCTGATCACAGCTAATCCCCATCCAAGCTAAACGGTGTGCCGCCGAGTTGCATTGGCGCGGGGTACGACAGACCATCGAAAACGACCAACCTGCCAGGAAACACCTCAAATCATTATAATTGGTCCAAACCCTTAGCAATCAAGTCCTTGCCCCTTCAAGGCCGCCAAACCAAATTAGATTCACTGTATTTTAGTTACTAGCTTTTAAAATAGTGGAAGAAAAAAATTGCATCCTGCAATATCCAGTTCCAAGCCCAGTCTCATTTTAAATATTTCGAATACAAGATCTCAAATGCATGAGTGAATAATAATTAGAGAAAAGCGTCTAACGTTGTTCAAGACATCATATGCATGAGAGAAATCCGAACACGAAACCCCACTTTTAAAACAAGTAATAGGAAATATACAACACGTTGATAAAAATTAATTTACAATGTCGAGTTAGTACGAGAAGAAAAGTATGCACATTGCAGACAGCTTCTTTTTAAGGGTATTTTTGACTCATTTATATCATAAAAACACATGATACGCATATCTCACTTTAAACAAATTTTTAATTTGTTACCTAAGAGAATATTCAAATGTGTCAACCTGCCACTCAGTACTACGGTCTAGTGGTATTCCTCTTCGCTTAAAAGTGAGAGGTCTTAGGTTTGAATCTTGTGGATGGTGAATTCGATACCAAATTAGGCTGCCCATTGTGTGTTTTAGCCGAACTCCCCCTCCTCCTAGTGTAAAAATATTGATGTACTAAAAAAAAAGTGTCAACCTAACACTAACCATTTTCAACTTTTTATCCAAAAATAACATGTGCATTGCACGTGACCCCTTTTTACCATTATTTTTTGTCACTATTAATGTCTTCAATAACAAGCAGTTCACATATCTCATTAAAATTGAATCAAAACTAATGTTTAAGTCCAGAAGGTGTCTCTCTACTATTTATTTCGCTATCAATAAAAATCTTCTATCTTACATGCTACCAATTGATTTATGCGTACCTTTTATTTTCTTCTATGCACATAATTTTTATCGTTTGAATCCAACTAAACAAAGAAAATTAAGGACGTGCATAAGATAAAAAACTATTATGAGTTGTTATGTGTTCTTTAAGTTTGATTATTCAACCATTTAGTGACTAGAAATTGAAATAGTGGTAGCCAGTTATAAGTCGTACTTGTCAAAGTAAATGGTACATACCCAACTCGCACGTTGTTCTTTTTTCGTTTGTCCCCTTGGAGTGATACTTTTGAACCAAACCCGACGCTTTCTACACCTCATTTCAATTACTTTCGAACACAAGATGGAGCTAGCATTGCACTAAAGTAAAAGACACGTTTGGTGGACACGACTGGATCGGATGTTGTATTTCAGACAAGTAACGTTAGGATTGGAGTGGACACGATGTTGAGTATTGCCTAGTGTTTAGTTTTCAAGACTTAAGGATTCAAACACAAAACCTCGAGTGCATGGATCAATATACTCATTAACACTTAACCGTTTGAGCTACAAACCCTTTGTCACCTCGTCTTACATTTAGTTTTAACAAGAATCACCATGTGCTTTGACATGGAGAGGTCAAGCAACATGATCTGCCTTATCAATAAGAAAGAAATATCTCAGTTTTACAAATTTTTGCCTCAAACTAAGCTAAATGGAGAAAACAAAATTTCCCAAAATTGGACTCACTAACAACTAGTGGCTTTTCAACAACCTACTCGAAAATTTGACAAAAAAAAACCACCACCTACTCGAAAAGAGTACTATATATGTTTATCCTAAACGTAATTAATAGGAAAAACTTAGGATACTGCCTGCAGGTGACATGCTTAACTTGCATTGGTTTGCTTCTTTGGACAAGCTGAAGAAATATGTCCCTTCTCACCGCATTCATAGCACGTCCTCCTCTTAATCTTACCAGTGCTCGCACTCAACCCACTACTAATATCAGCTCCGGTGCTTGTAGTTGTATCATCTGGTGGCAAATCGGTGCTTCTTGTTGTAGCAACTGGTATCCAAGCGGTGCTTGTAGTTGTAGCTACTGGTATTGGACCAGTACTTGTAACTGTAGCTACTGGAATTGAATGGGTACTTGAAGGTGTAGTAGCAGCCTTTGGACAAGCTGAAGAAAGATGACCCTTTTCACCACACTCATAACACGTCCTCCTCTTAATCTTACCACTGATGTCACTCAACCCACCATTATCAGCTCCTGTAGCTGTAGCAACTGGTGTCGGATCGGTACTTGTGGTTTTAGCTACTGGTGTTGAATAGGTATTAAAAGCTGTAGTTGCAGACTTTGGACAAGCTGAAGAAAGATGACCCTTCTCACCACACTCATAGCACGTCCTCCTCTTAATCTTACCACTGGTGGCACTCAACCCACCATTATCAGCTCCTTTACCTGAATCTGTAGCAACTGGTGACGGATCAGTACTTGTAGTTGTAGCTAGTGGTATTGAATCGGTACTTAATATTGTAGTTGCAGACTTTGAACAAGCCGAAGAAAGATGGCCCTTCTCACCACACTCATAGCATGTCCTCCTCTTAATCTTACTGGCACTCAACCCACCATCATCAGCCCCACCTAAAGTAGTATTTACGGGAATGGACTCAGTAGTCATAGCTGAAGCTACAAATGTTGAATGGGTACTTGGTGTTGTAAGTGCAGGAGTTAAAGGAGTCCCTGCTTTTTTCAGAGGAACTGCACAGCTTATCTTGACAGGTCTTCCACATACAACCTTCTGATCTAGCTTCAATGCCATCATCACCGAGAGACTATCAGAGAAATTTACATGAGCATAACCTCGAAATCCCCCTGTTTCCTTATCCATACCAAAATGTATAGATGATATCTTGCAATCCGAGAAAAGTTTCTTTAGATCATCCTCAGTAATATCCCATGACAAATTTCCAACATAGATTCTATTGTATCCCTCTACAATTTGGGGGGCAAAATCAGATACTTTATTTGGTTTATTGGGTCGAGTTGCCTTGTATGGCTGGATTTTCAGAAACAGTCCACCCCTGAGGTAATAAGAAGTTTCATTAGAATCATGTGATACCTGGAAAACTACATTACAACAGCAAATTAAGAAACTACAGAAAACATTGTCCAAACTCACATTTCAGCCCCATCAAGAGCCAAGGCACGCTTAGCTGCTGCTTCTGTCTGTAAAAACATAAGCATGTTAAGATGAGACTACGATAAACAATCTTGTATATAGCATGACCTTAGATTTGGAAAGTATTCAGACTCTCAACATCCTCCTCATTTTGATTTCTAGCCATTTTTCAAAGTTGGTCTTTCTTTAAAGGAATATATTCATATTTAATGATGAATAACACTAATCATCGAAAAACAAAAGAATAGCATAAATTAATCAGAGGTTCTGTGATATTGTTTATTCCTACCACAGATTAAGTCACTAACTTCCACCATGGTGGAAATCTTATAAAATTGAAGCTAGGCAGATCAGCTACCAAGCGGTATATTGTGATTAACCTTTATGCCAATCATGGTTGAGCAATTAATCTATTGTGATTAACCGATGAACTCTTGCAAGGTATACATATAGCTTCTTGAGGTAGACTAAGGCACATCAACTAGCGAAAGTAGAAGTTTAAGGAAGACATAATTTTAAATTCACTACCGACAATCTGAATACTCGCATATCTCAAGTCCAAACTGGAGGAACCAGGAAGCTAACCATAACTTGTAAGATTTGTCCAAAAACATGTTGACGAGTGATATTTTAACATCCATTTATTGATACACACTAGTGACATTACGAAGTAGACTTTTCTAGCGGTGGGAAATCTTTGATTCATCAGGTTGTGAAGAGTATCATTTCCAAATTACATTAGTAAGGACTGAAACACACAATTTCTAGTATAAGTTTGAATTTAATTCACAATTTCTTACCTTAAAGCTAATAATAGCAATTCCTCTAAACTTCCCACTGTCAGGAAACCTCAGACAATCAACTTCAGTTATCGTACCACAGCTATCAAAGTAACTTCGAATATCATCCTCGGTCGAGTAATAAGGAATGCCTCCCACATAAACTTTTGTCGGAACATCTCCACTCGCTTGCCTAAACGAAACGAAACAACAAACAGAATGAGGCAAAAACTACAGAAAAATTCACACAGATAGCAGACACCTTCAATCCACATTTCCTCCCATAATACACTATCAGTCAGACTCCTACTCAAAATCAGATATGCAAATATTCAAATTGAGCAAAAGGGTTTAGTCAAAAATCACCTATCAATGTTTATATCTGTTTCCTGGACAACTTGCTGTCCATTCCCAAGCTCACCACCCTTCTTCTCTTCCTCGGTTTTCGCCCCAGTCTTTCTCTTCTTCTTCTTCTTCGTTTTACTCTTCTTCTTTGGCTTCTTACTCTCCTTCTTCACAACCCCATTTTCCTCTGCACTCAAATCTCCATCTTTTTCCTCTTCGTCGTCTCTCCTCCTCTTCTTCTCCTCCTCCTTCTTCTTCTCAACCCCCAAACCCTCTGAACCCACATCCCTCTTCCCTTCCTCCCCCTTGTTTCCCCCCAAATTACTACCACTGCCATTCACACTCACCGCCTCTGGACCTCGCAAAGACAGGATCTTTCTGCGTTTTTCCCGCTTGGACAATCTGGGTTTCTGGGTTGCGGAGTCTAGAAGCACTTTCAGCGACCGGGGGGCCGATTTCGGGTCTGGGTTTTCCGACCCATCATTTGTCGGGTCGGTTTTTGGCTTCGCTACCGATTCTACTAACGATTGAGCTAGTTTTTCTCTTATCTTTTGCTTCAGCTTTCTGTTAGACAAAACCATCTCTGCAACTCTTTCGAAAGTAATGGCTTTCACCGAGCTCCGAGGAGGAAGAAAAAGGAAGAGGGGCCAAGCCGCCAAAAGCCTAGAGGCGTTGGCCTGAGGTTTCGGTTTGTAGTGAAAAGTTGAAAACGGAGGTAAACGTAGCCAAGAAGCACGACATCGTATTGCAGGTAAAAGTAGTGATTTGGGCTTAAGCTTCAGATTTTGGGCCGCTGATATGAGGCTTATATTGAGTTTGGGCTTAGGACGGATTTTTGTAATCGTAAAATAAAATAATTTTCGACACAGTCATCGGGTTATTAATATTCTTAGATTGAAATCTAGTTAGTTTTTAAGTTTTGATTGAAGACTCTGATATTAATGTATTTCCATATCGGTTAATATATTTTTAACTTAAAGTTGAAATTTATATTTGCTTATATTAATGAGATTTTAAATAAAACTAATACTTGTGGTATTGAAAATACTAAAAGATAAATTATATTCACCAACTCGTAGAAGAAAATTCAAAATCAATAGAAAATCATGTTTTTCTATAAAAATTATATACTGTTGTAGTCCAGATTAGGTTAGGAATGTGCTTGTGTAAATCCTAGGAAACCTTTATAATACATATTGGGTAAGGATTTTACCTTCCATAATACTATAAATAGAGGCACAAGAGGGTGAAATAATTCACACCCTAGTATTACAGCAAAATCTCTCTCTTTGCAGGCGCACCTCTTTCACTCCCGCTTTATAATTTGTCAGTTAAATAGGCCCTACAACACATGTATGATATATATTCACCTTGTCTATGGACATGATATCCAGCTTACATGTGTATGATATATACTCAACTTATCTACAGACATAACATTCAGCTTATATGTGCATGATATACACTCAGCTTGCTTACGAACATGATATCCAGCTTACAGCCTTACACGCATATGATATATACTCAACTTGTCTATAGACGTGACACTTAGCTTACACGTGTATGATAGATGCTATGCTTGTCTACGAACATGACATCTAGCTTATACGATATACTCAACTTATCATTACGTTGAGACTACTTAGTAATGACATGATTACATTATCCAACTTACATTTACCCTAGCTACAACTAAAGTATGATATTGTATGCAATGTCACTGGAATCTGTTGCAGTTGGCATATTCGACGTTGAGGCCTCTTCCCAAAGTTCCGACACATTCTTACCAGGCATGTTATCTATTCAACTTTACTAGTAGAACTCGTATTTTGGCAAATATGCTCTGAACATATTATTCTGCATGTAATAGAGGGTTCAACCTATTAAGTGTGGCCCTTTGGAGATGTGTTGAAATAAATGCGATTACTTGCAGTTGTTTTAAATTGGGCTTATCCTTATTTTAGGGGAAGTTCTACCAAATTTTTGGTAGATTTATTAGTTGATAATTTTAATTATATTTTCATGTATATTACGGCTACATCACCCATTCGGGCTAGCACGTCTTGGTTTTGG
The DNA here is from genome assembly GCA_036320875.1 of Cotoneaster glaucophyllus. Lineage (NCBI taxonomy): Eukaryota > Viridiplantae > Streptophyta > Magnoliopsida > Rosales > Rosaceae > Cotoneaster > Cotoneaster glaucophyllus. The sequence goes on along the minus strand of CM070070.1, from coordinate 24,028,467 downwards.
TGCTACTAAATATCAAGATCGAGGTATGTCAATTTGAACCACCAAATATTTTCATTAGTTAAGATTTTCCAGACCAATTTGGTGAAGAAAGCCAAACTAAAGTGCTCAGCTTTTCTAATCCCTGAACCCCTCTAGATTTAGGCATACAAACATCATTCCGGGCAACTGGAGAAAAGTTTGAACTTTTTTATTTTATTTTAACAATTGCTATTATCTATACTAAGGAGAGGAGCTGGACTAAGTGTTGATATTATATACACTAATGGGAGGAGATGGACTAAGCCTCACAATGGGTTAACAATATTGTGGTTCAAATTCGTCTTTGGCGAGAATCGAACTTAAGACCTCTCACTTACTAGTGAAGAGGATACCACTAGATCTTAGTATTAAGTGACAAAAGTTTGAATTTTTTACTCCAAATAAATTTCCTACTCTCTTTATTTATAGCAGCTGTAATCGTAAGAGGACATTAAAGGCTAGCCATGGTTTGATTAGGCCTGCCAGCCAAGATTTGATGAGAGTAAGCCTTCCAGCTCTACATAGAGTGTTAGCCTAACCAACAATATGAAGATTTTGTGATCCCACGAAAGCTTAAGATCATGGTATAAAGCCCAAATGTCACTTGAACTATCTATAGCCATAGACCCAACATTTATCCTAGTTGAATGATCGTGTTCTATGTTGGGGGTAGAAGATGAACGATTAGGGTTTATGGGGTGTGTCTTCTTTCGTCTTTTCACAAAATTAAAAGTTAAAATACTTTATAAGTGGTGTAGTGAACTTAGATAAAATATGATGTTTAAATAGAACAATTTGGTTACTCAAAGATGAGTAAGAACTTCTACTCAAAGATGAGTAAGAGCTTCTACTCAAAATTTCTTAAAATTGTTCGTTGTGAATTTATAGAACTTCGTGTTTATGATCAGAACCGTTCATATTATAATTCACCCTATAAAGATCGCCTCTGCAAAAAATAAATTAAAACTAGGGAGTTTTAACGAAACACTTCCGGTACTGTTCACTTTTAACGAAAAACCACATTTTTACCTTTACCTGATACTATTCACTATACCTAAAAGGAAAGTTTTTTTGGACTTTTCATTAGTTTTCCTTTAAAACTAAGGTCGTTTAGTCATCAAACTGTTTAAAAACAATGAACGATATTGGTAAAAGCACTACGAACCATATATGTATTTGCTACAATAGATTGACTAAACAACCTTAGTTTTAATTTATTTTTTGCAGAGATGATCTTTACAATATGATTCATAATATGAACGATTCTGATCATAAGTACAAAGCTCTGTGATTAAAATACTAAGAGTTTTGAGTAGAAGTTCCTACTCATTTTTTAGTATCTAAGTATTGTTCGTTTAAATAGAAAAACTCTTTCCTTTATACTCATATTGAAAATGCATGCTTAACGTTTTGGTTATTTGTTGATTGATCAACATATATACACATGCGTACGTATAGTTAATGGGAACATTTTCGTTGCAGCTATATTTTTCTTTTATTTGTTTAATTTCTTCAAGTACTGTGTGTTTACCAAATTTAGGTCATGGTTTCGCTTGAATTTATGGGAGATATACATTTATAAAGCTGAATTCAAAGAAGAGATTTGATAATTAATTGTAAATATAATATAGTTTTTGTGTGGAGTCAATCACTCAACTGCATCAGCAGGTTAGCTTATTCAACTTTTTGGCATAATTAATTGTAAAGATAATACAGTTGGCATAATTAATTGTAAAGATAATATAGTTGTAAACCTTAGACTCCAATCAGGTCAGGTGTAAGATTTCAAATATAGAGATTTACTTCTTGTTTAAAAACTGCTAAATATATTGCTAACTGTTAAGAAAATGGAATACAAATCTGAAAAGTAAAAAGCCTGCAGATTAGTTTAAATGGTCAACTCTCAACTTATTATTGTTAATTAATTTTGAGTTGAAAGTTCGTATTCTTACATAGTATTAAAAGAGATTATAAATGCGTGCGCTCTCAAATCACCCAACACCATGTATTAGGGTTAGGAGTAGGATTCTCTACCCTCCTAATCTCTTTACCCTTCCAACCCCTCTTATTTGAACGGTCACGGTTAAGCCACGTCAACATTTTATATTAATTTTTTTTATAGAGATAATAAGACAAAAAATAATATGTGAGAGGAGGGGATGGAAGGGGATGAGAATAGGAGGGTAGAGAATCCTCCTCTTTAGGGTTAAGCAATGTCATATGTGAGAGTGCGTGTTGAGAGTATATGATGTTAAGTTTTTGAAAACCATTTTTTTTTTTAAATAAAACTTAATATTGAAGGTTAGGATTTTTCCAACTAAACTTCTTGTTAAAACCCAAATCTATCTATATTTTCAAGTCTTCCTTATCCTTACAAATAAATTTTTAGTATTCTGTTTGATATATAACTATAGTGATCAATATCATGGATCTGGTCCTAATATTTGAATGCAATTTTTCTAATAATTGGACTGAAAACGATAAAGAAGCCCCCCTGAGCAACAACCTATGACATCAAGGAATATAAAACTAAGTACAAGAATTAACAAGTACGATTGTAGTACAATTTCTAGTCATTTTTTGTTTCTGCTAAAACTAGTCAAATTTAAATATGGTGATAGAAAAAGCAGATGATTTGTTTGGAAAATTACCAAATGAGATATTTGCAAAATCATTTCTTTTCTCTCTTCATAATCTTGATTAAATGATTTTAAAGCGTGTGCATACAATAAATGTGAGTTAAATTAGTCGGTCAAGACAATATGTATGTCATTTCATATCAAGTTTGAATCCCCAAGAGACCTCAGTTGAACAATTGCATCCCATAATTCCCCACTTAATCTTAATCAACCATGTGCTAATCATTGTTGGGAAGCGGGCCAATAAACCAAATGGTGAGTCCATGAGCAACGGACCAACAGAAGGCCCAAACGACAGTGCAAGGATCTGGAATGCACCATGCCCCAAATGTTAAAGAAATTTTTTCAAGTGCTCGATATTCAAAAGGGTATCTCACATGTTATAAAAGAAGTGGAGGAATCTACTTGTATTCTTCCATCGGCCTGAATTCACGAGTTGCTTTGTTTACTGGAGCTGCATATCAATTAGAGTCAGCTCAAAATTAAGGAACGATCATTATTAGCACTCTAATATAACCATTTTGCACTCTTTCTTTCTTTATTTTCTTTGTTGAGGAACATGTATAAGTATATGTTTTAATAAATATATATTAATTAATAAAATAGAATAAATATATATTAATTAATAAAATAGAATAAATATATAAATAAATGGACATATTCATCTGTCTACATATTTCAACGATGATCATTTTAGAGTGCCATTATTCTCTTAAAACTTCCTATCACTGCTCTTATTTGTATCTTTTGACAAATGTAGAAAAAGTTTCTATGACTTCAGTAACATGTTCTTGTGGTTTTGGCCAAAAGAAAATACATGCGTAACGCGTGGGTTATTGTTTATTAAGATCAACACTCATACGACAGCTAATGCAGGTAAGCCATCTTCTTTGTTTATTCACGTAGTTTTGTACAAACTTGGGTCATAGGTTTCGTGGCGGTTTATATATATATATTTTGACATTCAACTTTTAGACAATATTATTGTAAAGATATACTCATTAATGTCTCACTCTCACTGTTGGCATTCAAATGATACTGCACGCAATCATAGAGATATTTTAGTTTTGCGATTCTTTCTCTTTCAAACGTTTGTAGTTTCAATTTCGGCAATCGAAGTCATATAGTTTGCTTCAAATTTCAAATTTTTATTAAGGGTTCTACATACATTATTGGTGGCGCTCTTTTGTAAGGTAAGGTTTTGTCTGCTTCGAATTTTAGTTTCTCAACAACAATAACGTCTTATTGTACCGCTGAGGTTCCTAAAAGAAACATATTTCAATGAAGAATGATCACAAACTAAATTTAACATTTTTTGTCAATAAACATGCGTGTGGCAAAATAGACTTTTTAGAACTTATCAGGTCCAACTTTCTTTACATTTCTACTCAAAATTATAATTCTACAATTTTATGATGAAATTTCTCCCGGTGCTCCCAAACCATCGTTCTTAACAACGGCAAGGTAACGTACTCTCCTGAATTGAAATCTTAAACAGACTATCTAAACGAAACTGTCTTTTATGGGATGCTTTTGTATGTAATTTGACCTAAGAAAACAGTTAGTTAGTTACCTAGTACGAAGTCTACAAACTGTTAGGTGTACACATAGCTATCTTGTTTGATGGGATGCTTGTGTAGGTTGCTTGCTCAATCGAGTATTACTAAAACCTCAAACAAATTGATGAACTCTTACAAAACCTCAATCGAACTGTTAGTTGTACCGGACATGTCTATATCATTAACGAGGTCCATAAATCTTATACTCCAATTGAGTGTGAAATTCCGAATCTGGTTATTTTAATCCTCGTTTTTAAAAGCTTTAGAAAACCAATTCAAGAACATTACATTCAATAAGGTTTTTGTTTTATTTTAATGAAAAAAAAACTATATCTAACATGTAAGAGTCGGCAAGTTAAGGCTAACCAAATGTGCCTTGGGTCTCACTTTGAAAAAAATAATATATCCTAAATTTTTCTAAGTCTAATATGATGTGCGTCAAATTCGTACTGTTGTGGAGATAATTGACAAATTAAATTAAAAAGCTTTCTATTAGATATAATTATTTATTAAGGTGCGCTAATGTAGGAATGACTTTCATTGCTTTTTCGTTTTGCATTTAAATGGCTCTGATCTACGTAGATGGCTACGCCATGACTAGGAATGCCCCATAAGATTTAATTATGAGCTTACCAACTATTGTATACATATTGCTAATTAAAATCAGAATCTATATATGCTTTCAAATTCTTGCTACCCAATGAATATTTAGTAGTATTCTATCCGATAAGTAAGTCTAGTCAAAACCATTGAACTGGTCCTAAATAAGTTGAAGGCACTTTTCCCATTCAAGTCGGCAAAATATGGCGAAGCGAAGAACCTACCCTTCATGGCATCAATATATAAAGCGATCTTGTTGTCATCTTTTCTAGGCTTGTAGTAAACTTAGTCGAATAGCTAGAGGTATGGAGAAGGAAATAGCAGATGATTTTTTTGGCAAATTACCAAATGAAATCATTTGCAGAATGATTTCTTTTCTCCCTTCAGAATCTGCATTAGAAACCAGTTTAATCTCAAGTATGTGGAGAGGCCTATGGAATACAACTTTAGCGAAGCAGATCACTACAGATGATGATGCAGCTGATGCAGTTTCTGAATTTGTCTCTCACTTTAACCAGCTGGATCCCTTAGGGCATCCCAGAAAGCTGCAACTGCACTTTGGCAAACTTGGCGATCTCCTTTTGGCTACAGTTGCTCCCAACAATAAACTCCGTCTGGAGTTTTCGACAGAGAATCAGGAAACTCCAAGGCATTTTGGTTGGCACTTGAAGCTGAATCACCAAAGGGACCAAACCCTAATTTCTCACCAGCCTTCTCCCTCTACTTTCTTTGTCAAAATTCTTTACCTAAAATCAGTGAGCTCTTTTGGCAATGAAGCAGTTTCTTCTATGATTCCGAGTTTCGAATTTCTCGAAAACTTGAAGATCATTGAATGTGAGGGATTACAATTTTTGCATATCGAGTCCAATCCAAGGCTGCTTAGCTTGACCATCTTTGACTGCCAGAATCTCAAGTCTCTCCACCTCAAAACTTCCAAACTTCGATCTTTTCGATACCGCGGTTTTCTCCCTCGTATTTGGACGGAACATCATTTTAACTTGGCAGACGCCATGCTTGATTTCAGGCAAGGCCCCGGCTACGGCGGATTCAAAAGTAGTGACTTTGATCCTATGTTGTTAACCATAAAAAATGCTCAAGTTCTCACTCTATGCAAATGGACTTTCCAGGTGTGTTTTAGTAATTTTTGCATTTTTTAGTCATGGCTGCGAACTATTAAGCTATATTAGACACACAAAATAATCATAACTAATTTTTAAATATTGACTGCATGATATATCAACGATAATATGGTGGAAACGTTGTTCTTAACAAAATTTACCAAAATGTTTTTTTATCGATGTTTCAACAATAATGATGCACATCTGTTTTTAAAGTTTGAAAATGTTTTTGCAGACACTGATCTGGCCATCCCTTTTGCCTCTACAAGCAAACTTCATATTCTACAAGCTGAAAGAGCTATGGTGGATTGATAACTGGGAAGAAAGATGCAGCATCGATCCTCTAATATCCTTCATTATATTATGTCCAGCTTTGGAGCAACTCTATGTAACTGTAAGTTTCTCACACTCAAAACTTTACAAGTAATTTTGTACGTGGTCAAATAAAAAAATATATGTTATCAATGCCCTTTTGTTTATTTCCTTTGAAGATAAAACCCAACTTTTATAATAACGTGAAGTAATGTTGGAAAGATTTTTACATTGCAATTTCAATCACTATCTGAGTTCCAAAATTTCAAATATGGCTCCTTTTTTTTTAATCTCGTGTTTGACTGTATAATGCAGAATGATCCTAAAAGCTACTGCATGGCAAGGACAGCTGTACCCTGGAAGAAAGTCAATGGCCAAACAAAATTGGCCCATCTGAAAGTGATAAAGTTGGTGGGGTTTACTACTGAAGAGGATGAAACCGCTTCGGCAGAGCATATAAGAGCTCTAGTTACAGTGGAGCCATAGCAGCATCAAGACTGAGAAAAGAGTATAATACGCTTATACATGATGCTTTCTTGTTAGTTATGTGATCGACTCTATGTACGTACAAATAATTTAAAAGCGTGTGCGTATAGTAAATATGGATTGAACCAGTTTGTCAGTGTAATATGTATGTGCTATAACACCAAGTTTGAATTCTCTCCATTTGTTATAGTTATTTAGGATATTGTCTTGTCCAAAACAGCAATTGGTTAAGACAGTATGTCTGCCCTTTACACTAAGTTTCAATCCGTTTATGTTTATTAGAATAATTTAGAATATTGTCTAGTAAAAAAGAAAAAGAAATGTATTCATACATATATTTGAAGTTTGTAGCCTTCTACATATGAAAGTTTCTAGTTTTGACACATTTTTTTCTCTGCTTTTCACATGATTTGCTTCAATCAGCCACACTCTCATTCCCCTCCACCCCCCCCCACCCTCCCCCCTCCCCCCTCCCCCCTCCCCCCTCTCTCTTCCTCCTCCTCTTCTAAAAATGATAGCAAATGAACCTGAACAAGAAGATCACAAAGCAAACAAGGCAATTCCACTATATAAAACGATTTGGCAACTCAACCAATCAGCACTACTCCCACTTACAACATAAAATGAAAAATAACAAACCCTACAACAAAAAATACATGAAATTTGATTTAAGCCCCCCAAAAATTACATGAAATTGGATTTATGCCCCAAGAGGCCTTTAGTTGAACAATTGCATCCATCTTAATCAAGCTAGCATGGACTAGTTTTTAAAAGTCGTTGGGACCTGTTCAGGGGTCCCATTACCGATGATATTGTCATAGACAAGAGCTGCGATGGCGGCACCAATTCGTGGGCTAGCCCAATAGACCCAATGGTGTGTCCATGACCAACTGACCACGGCAGGCCCAAACGACACTGCTGGGTTGATGGATGCACCATCTAACGCACCCCCAGCCTAAATGTTGGCACCAACAATTGCAATTGGTGCTACAGTCCCTACAGTCCCCTTCTTTGGACCCACTGCTGTGGCATACACTGTGTAGACCAAGCCGAAGGTCATCACAATCTCAAACACTAGAGCATTCCATAGCGACACGCTGGACGATAGTGAGAACCCTATCGTTTCTTGCGCAGTCGGGTAATTCATCAACAAAAACATCAAGTTGGATATGCGTACAATCAAAAGAAATGCAACAGTCACTCACTAGCAACTGTTGAAGCATGTAAATTTAGTATTGCATCAACGACTGACAGTTATCCAGAGTTATCTACGCGTGTCTGGACGATAGTTGCTAACACATCTCGTAAAATCAATTAACTATTAGGTATTGACCAATAAGCCCCTTAGAACTTACCCATCCACCAGTGGCAAACTTGAGCAGCAAGCAAGCAACAATTGATCCCAATAATTGTGCAATCCAATACAAATTGCCCTTCAGGAGTGTTACGTTTGCACCAATGAATGCACCAAATATGACATCTGGGTTTATGTGACCCCCATAAATATTTGCACCCACTGAGACCGCCACAAAGGATGCCAATGCCTGGGCTAATGAGGCAGTTACGAGGCCCGACGGTGTGGTTGAGGCATTATCAGTAAGCTTGTCTGCTAAAATTATTTAGGGGTTTGATATCTTCATACTTCTTTTTACTTTTCATACACCTTTTGAATTTTTGACCGTCAGATCAGATAAATTGAAGAAGATCAAAGAACATAAATTAACAAAGGGTGTGTGAGAAGTAAAAAAATGATGGGTAGATAGCACACCTCATTATTTAAACTTCCCCTCATTATTCAATTGTATTAGAAAAGTATATAAATAACACCACATGGAAATCTTAATTAAACAATGTATATCAAGCTAGAGTTTTTCCGTCTCATATTACACACTCATAAAAAGAGGTTAGCGAAAGTAGACGAGGCAACTATGGAAACTAAAAACGTAAATTTTTAAGAAATGAACAAAGAATATATATCATGTTAACTTCTATCATATATTACCGCAATAGGAAGAGGCTAACAAATATAGACGACCATTGAATCCTAAAATCATAAGCTCTTAAAAAATGAGTCAACAATGTATAATATGTCAATCCAAGTGGGCTGAACTCGAAAAATATCTACATAGAAATTGTTAAATTGGGGACTTATTGAAAGCCATGCCAGAGCCTTCACTTGTCACATCCCGGCCCAGGCCCCCACCACATTCCGGGCTCGACTCTGCTGTAACACGATATTGTCCGCTTTGGGCCCCAATCACACCATCACGGTTTTGTTTATGGGAACTCATACGAGAACTTCTCAATGGGTCACCCATCATGGGTTTGCTCTTGCACGAACTCGCTTAACTTCGGAGTTCCGACGGAATCCGAAGCCAGTGAGCTCCCAAAATGCCTCGTGCTAGGTAGAGATGAGAATATACATATAAGGCTTACAAGATCCACGCCCCCTGGGCGACGTGGGATCTTACATCACTAGCAAAAACAATAATAAGCATGGAGAAAAACTCATCAAAGGCATCCCGAATTGCATCAGGGTGGCTTTGCCTGTCCCGGCGTTCCAACTGCAATTATGTTGATCGGCATTTTGGTAAGTGGCTCGCTTTCTTTTTTGTTCTCTTCTAAATTGCTCAAGAGCTTCGAAACCCCCTGTGTTCTTCTGCTTAATAACTTGCATGGATTTCCCTATAAACACCTAAAACATCGGCTGTGGAACCAGTATATCCGGTTAGCGGTAATAAGCTTAGTGAATCAAGGACATCTTATTGATTTCCTGAACTATTACTCCAGTTGAAATTGACACCTTAATTTTTTATTTTGGAAAGGACTTGCATTAACACCTTACATTTTCTAATGCATTCGTTGTTTAAGATAAAAAAAAAAAAAAAAAAAAAAAACTAGGGTATGAAAATTCACGTTGTTATAATATGTGGATACATAGCAACTACATATTATAATTTAATGAATTATTTTAATAAATACACTCATATCAAAGTTTTACATGTAAGTGAACTAATAGTATCATGTAACAATCTTCCTATTTTATTGAAGAATTTCACATTTAAAAAAAGACATTGGACCTATGCTGGCCCAATATTAATTTATTTGGGAGTTGACCAAGTTCATGCACAGAAAAAACATCAATACTTTGAAGATCTACACTCTGTCATGTTATGCCAAATCTTTATATTTCCTTTGCACTTTGATCTTGAAACCATAATACAAGTCATGAAATTAAGAAAGGAGAAACAATATATTGCTATACTTGAGTATGTATGTGATCAATCAGAGGCTACACTTCCCATAACTATCTCCCCCTTGGATCCAATAACTCTGTAAATACTGCACTTGAAGTTGCATCATATTCTTCATCACTAATTCCCTCACCACCACTACCATTGCCATTTCCAATTTCTTGAAGCCATTCTGGCATATCTGGAATGTAGTTCACACTGTTTTCAAATCCTTCCCTTTGTTGCTGAGATCCCTCCCTTGATTGTGGGTTATTTTGTTCCCTAATGCCAGCCAACACTGCATCATCATGTGCATCCACATTATCATCTACAAATTTCATAAACTCTAAGTGATCTTCATTAGCAAGAAATTCTTCTTCTATAAAGTCACTGTCATTCTCATCTTCTTCTTTAGCACCTTCATCACCCACCCCTTCATCAGCCACTCCTTCATCCTCCACCCCTTCATCAAGCACTCTTTCATCAGCCACCCTTTTATCAGGCACTCCTTCACCTACTATTCCATCACCCACTCCTTCATCAGCCACAAAATCACCACCAACTACTTCATCAGCAACCCTACTTAGTGGATCTTCAGCCGCTCATTCAACAGTTTGAGTCACACATTGGGAAGGCACACTACAATCACCACCAAGGCCACTGACTGGATATTCTATGGCTAGCTTTTCCTTTCCTTTATTCACTTGCACTGGTCATCCTCATCACCATCAATTTCTTCAATAACCACACTACTCTGAGCAACCGATTCAAATGACTTGATAAACTCTATCTCTTGATAGGCACATTCTTCAGGCGTTATCTTCTTAATATACACATCAATCACAATGTGGTTTGGCACAAATTTGCACATGTTGATAACATCAGAATCTGTCATCAAAGGCTTCAACCCATTTCGAATTCCATCCCTGGGATCCTATACTAGTAACTCATGAAGACCTTTCCATATCCTAGTTCCTCAACCATATTGTCAACCTCGAGCAATGACATGAAATCTTTGTCATAGAAGTCAAAGAAATCCACATTCCCTACAACATAGAAGTCTTCACTGAGTTCTTCACCGTGATACATTTTGATTGTGAATAGTTAATTGTTCCCTGAAATTGCAGCATAAAAAAATCCTATTATAAACTGATGAAACCCAAATTTTTTGCATTAAAAAAATCCTATTTTAAAGTGATGAAACCCAAAATTTAGGGTCCAGGACCACAAAACAATTCACAGATAAAGGCACACCACAAATGACAATGTGGTCTCCCAGATAAAGGCACAGCTAAAGGCACATATAAAGGCATAAATAAAGTATCATACACAAAAGGTATAGATAAAGATATAAATAAAGCACTGCCAAACATACATAACCCACAAGCTTGTTTAAGTCCTCCATTAACCGACAACACCAAACAATTTTCAGTTCCCCACCATTTTCGAACAAAGCAATTTAAAAATAGGAAATATAGATCCAAAATTACAAAGTACAAACAATTTCAAGTCCCCACCATTTTCGAACACTCCAACCATTTTCGAACAGTCCAAGCATTATCGAACAACACAAAATAAAGAAACCAAAAAGCACTAAATGTATGTTGGGAATGGATCCAACGGATTCTCCCTTCTTTCCCAGGTCATTTTCAGCCTTCAAATCCTACACTTCGAAGCACTAAATTATCGTTGCAATCGGGGGTTGGTTGTGGGTTGTGGGTTGTGGGTTGCCGGTCACGGGTTATGTGTTGTTATGGGTAGTGGGTACGACAGCGATTAGGGAATCGATGTCTAGAGAGTGATTGAAATAGGGTTTCGCGATAGGGTTTCGCAATGGAAGTAGGGTTTCACTGGCGAGTTACCAGAATTTCAAGCTTCTCGATTTTGGGTTTGGGAATGGTGTGCTCGATGATAGTGAGGTTGTGTTGGTTACTAGATGTGAATAGTGGGTTGGAGATTCAATAAATTTTTAAATTTTAAATTTTCCATGTTGTCAATCCACGTGGACTATTAAATTCTATGTGTGCAAGTTTTGGCAGGAGAATTGGGCCACATGGTAGGGTCCACTACTGCCACGTCAACGCTTAACAGACTAATGGATGGAAATTGTAATGGAGGTATTATATTGAAATAAAATAGTACGTAAGGTATGAAAGTGAAATTTTTTGAAGATGTTGTATGAGGTTGCAATAGACCTCAAACATGAAGTGGTAAAGTGTAATTTACCCAAAAATAATATATCCTAAATTTTTCTAAATCTAATATGATGCGCGTCAAATTCATACTGTTGTGGAGATAATTGGCAAATTAAATTAAAAAGCTTTCCATTATATATTAAGGTGCTAATGTACGAATGACTTCATTGCATTTTCGTATTGCATTTAAAAGGCTCTGATCTACGTAGATGGCTACGCCATGACTAGGAATGGCCCATAAGATTTAATTATGAGCTTACCAACTATTGTATACATATTGTTAATTAAAATCAGAATCTATATATTTCTTGCTACCCAATGAATATTTAGTAGTATTCTATCTGATAAATAAGTCTAGTCAAAACCATTGAACTGGTAATGAGGTTGAAGGCACTTTTCTTCCCATTCAAGTGGACAAAATATGGTGAAGCGAAGAACCTACCCTTCATGGCATCAATATTATAAAGCGATCTTGTTGTCATTTTTTCTAGGCTTGTAGTAAACATAGTCGAATAGCTAGAGGTATGGAGAAGGAATTAGCAGATGATTTGTTTGGCAAATTACCAAATGAAATCATTTGCAGAATTATTTCTTTTCTCCCTTCAGAATCTGCATTAGAAACCAGTTTAATCTCAAGTATGTGGAGAGGCCTATGGAATACAACTTTAGCAAAGCAGATCCCTACAGATGATGATGCTGCTGATGCAGTTTCTGAATTTGTCTCTCACTTTAACCAGCTTGATCCCTTAGGGTATCCCAGAAAGCTGCAACTGCACTTCGGCAAACTTGGCGATCTCCTTTTGGCTACAGTTGCACCCAAAAATAAACTCCGTCTGGAGTTTTCTACAGAGAATCCGGAAACTCCAAGGCATTTTGGTTGGCACTTGAAGCTGAATCACCAAAGGGACCAAACCCTAATTTCTCACCAGCCTTCTCCCTCTACTTTCTTTGTCAAAATTCTTTACCTAAAATCAGTGAGCTCTTTTGGCGATGGAGCAGTTTCTTCTATGATTCCGAGTTTCAAATTTCTCGAAAACTTGAAGATCATTGAATGTGAGGGGTTAAAATCTTTGCATATCGAGTCCAGTCCAAGGCTACTCAGCTTGACCATCTTTGACTGCCAGAATCTCAAGTCTCTCCACCTCAAAACTTCCAAACTTCGATCTTTTCGATACCGCGGTTTTTTCCCTCATATTTGTACGGAACATCATTTTAACTTGGCAGACGCCATGCTTGATTTCAGGCAAGGCCCCGGCTACGGCGGATTCAAAAGTAGCGACTTTGATCCTATGTTGTTAACCATTAAAAATGCTCAAGTTCTCACACTATGCAAATGGATTTTCCAGGTGTGTTTTAGTAATTTTTGCATTTTCTAGTCATGGCTGCGAACTATTAAGCTATATTAAACACACAAAATAATCATAACTAATTTTTAAATAATGACTGCATGATATGTCAACGATAATATGGTGGAAACGTTGTTCTTAACAAAATTTACCAAAATGTTTTTTTTTTTTATCGATGTTTCAACAATAATGGTGCACATCTGCTTTTAAAGTTCGAAAATGTTTTTGTAGACACTGATCTGGCCATCCCTTTTGCCTCTACAAGCAAACTGCATATTCTACAAGCTGAAAGAGCTATGGTGGATTGATAACTGGGAAGGAAGATGCAGCATCGATCCTCTAATATCCTTCATTAAATTATGTCCAGCTTTGGAGCAACTCTATGTAACTGTAAGTTTCTTTCACTCAAAACTTTACAAGTAATTTTGTACGTGGTCAAATAAAAAAATATGTGTTATCAATGCCCTTTTGTTTATTTCCTTTGAAGATAAAACCCAACTTTTATAATAACGTGAAGTAATATGTTGTTGGAAATATTTTTACATTGCAATTTCAATCACTATCTGAGTTCCAAAATTTCAAATATGGCTCCTTTTTTTTTAATCTCGTGTTTGACTGTATAATGCAGAATGATCCTAAAAGCTACTGCATGGCAAGGACAGCTCTACCCTGGAAGAAAGTCAATGGCCTAACAAAATTGGCCCATCTGAAAGTGATAAAGTTGGTGGGGTTTACTACTGAAGAGGATGAAACAACTTTGGCAGAGCATATAAGAGATCTAGTTACAGTGGAGCCACTGATAATTAGCAGCATCAAGACTGAGAAAAGAGTATAATACGCTTATACATGATGCTCTTTCTTGTTAGTTATGTGATCGACTCTATGTACGCATAAATGATTTAAAAGCGTTTGTGTATAGTAAATATGGATTGAACCAGCTTGTTAGTGTAATGTATATGTGCTATAACACTAAGTTTGAATTCTCTCTATCTGTTATAGTTATTTAAGATATCGTCTTATCCAAAACAGTTATTGGTTTAGACAATATGTCTGCCCTTTACACTAAGTTTCAATCCGTTTATGTTTTTTAGGACAATACTGTCTTGTAAAAAAAGAAAAGAAAAGTATTCATACATATATTTGAAGTTTGTATCCTTAGTTTTGACACATTTTTTTTCTCTTTTTCACATGATTTGCTTCAATCAGCCACACACTAATCCCCCCCCCCACACCCCCCCCCCCCCTCTTTTCCTCCTCCTCTTCTAAAAATGATAGCAAATGAACCTGAACAAGAAGATCACAAAGCAAACAAGGTAATTCCACCATATAAAACGATTTGACAACTCAACCAACTAGCACTACTCCCACTTACAACATAAAATGAAAAATAACAAACCCTACAACAAAAAATACATGAAATTCGATTTAAGCCCCCCAAAAATTACATGAAATTCGATTTATGCCCCAAGCCGAAGGTCATCACAATCTCAGACAATAGAGCATTCCCTACCGACAAGCCGGACGATAGTGAGAACCCTGCAGTTTCTTGCAGGCGATCGGGTAATTCATCAACAAAAACTTCAAGTTGGATATGCGTACAATCGAAAGAAATGCAACAGTTTGCTCACTAGCAACTGTTGAAGCATGTAAATCTCGTATTGCATCAACGATTGAAGTTATCTGCACGTGCCTGGACAATAATTGTTAACACATCTCGTAAAATCAATTAACTATTAGGTATTGACCAATAAGCTCCACCCATCCACCAGGGCAAACTTGAGCAGTAAGCAAGCAACAACTGATCCCAAAAACTGTGCATGATCCCAACACATATTACACACTAACAAAAAAAAGTTAGCGAAGTAGATGACGTAACTATTAAAACTATAAACGTAAGTTTTTAAGAAATGAACCAAGAACATATATCATGTTAACTTCTATCATATATTACCCGCAACAGGAAGAAGCAGACAAATATGGACGACGGTTGAATCTTAAAATCGTAAGCTTTATGCATCAATCCAAGTGAGCCGAACTCGAAAAATATCTACATAGAAATTGTTAAATAGGGGACTTCCTGAAAGCCATTCCAGAGCCTTCCTTCACCAGCAAAAACAAAAATAAGCATGGAGAAAAACTCAGCAAACGCAGCCCTAATTGCATGGGGGTAGCTTGCCTTTCCCGGCGTTCCAACTGCAATTCTGTTTATCGACATTTTGGTAAATGGCTGACTTTCTTTTTTGTTCTCTTCTAAATTGCTCAAGAGCTTCGAAACCCTCAATGTTCTTCCGCTTAATAACTTGCATGAATTTTCCTATAAACACCTGAAACATCGGCTGTGGAACCTGTATATCCGGTTAGCGGTAATAAGCTTAGCGAATCAAGGAAATCTAATTGATTTCCAGAACTATTACTCCAGTTGAAATTACACTTTAAATTATTATTATTTTTTTTTTTGGGAATGGACTCGCATTAACACCTTACATTTTCTAATGTATTCGTTGTTTGAGAAAAAAAGATTATATATATATATATATATATATAATAATAATAACAATAATAATAAACTAGTGTATAAAAATTCACGTTGTTATAATATGTGGATACGTAGCAACTACAGATTATAATTTAATGAATTGTGTTAGGCTTTTTAGCTAAAATGGTCCCTGAGATTTGCATAATACATAACTTTGGTCTCTGAGATTGAAAATCAATAGAAATGGTCCTTGAGATTGTCAATCATCCATTATTTTGGTCATTCCGTTAAAAACTCCGTTAAGTGGTCCCGGAGCTCATACTAGAAACTGAGATTTTTGGCCAGAAGTTTGGGCAATTTTCAAAGCTTCGTAACTCAATCGTTTTTTAACCAAATTCGACCCATAATATATCAAAATGAAGATAGGAAAGTGTTGAACAAGATTATACTATTTGGAAGCCCATGGTTGTCGGAGATGGCCGGAAATAGCTTGAAAGGTGACTGGTCTGTGAGAAAACTGGAAAACTCGCCGGAAACTGGGTAAACTTTAAACGTTCATAACTTCTTCAATACTCAACGAAATCAAGTGATTCAAAAACGAAAATCATACTTCTCGACGAGAAAAAGAGAATGGTACCTTTCTTGACGGTTAACTCGCCGTATTTTGGCCGAAAAATAGCCTGAAATGTGAATGGTCCGCGGAAAAATTGGAAAACTCGCTGGAAACTAGGTAAACTTTAGACATTCATAACTTCTTCAATACTTAATGAAATCGAGTGATTCAAAAACGAAAATCATACTTCTCGACGAGACAAAAAGAATGGTACCTTTTTTTTTTTTTTTTTACGGCTAACTCATTGTGATTTGGCCGAAAAATTACTTGGAAACTTTAAACATTCATAACTTTTTCAATACTCAACGAAATCGAGTGATTCAAAATCAAAACTCATACTTCTCGATGAGATGAAGAGAATGGTTCTTTCTTGACGGCTAACTCGTCGTGGTTTGACCGAAAAACGGCTCGAAAGTGACTGTCTTGGTCTCATCTAGTTAGCCACTTTCGAGCCGTTTTCTGGCCAAACCGCGGCAGCCGTCGAGAAAGGTACCATACTTTTCGTTTCATTGAGAAGTATGATTTTTGGTTTTCAATCACTCGATTTTGTTGAGTGTTGAAGAAGTTATGAGCGTTTAAAGTTTACCTAGTTTCTGGCGAGTTTCCTAGTTTTCCCGCAGACCAGTCACTTTTCAGGCTATTTTCTGGCCATCTTCAGCAACCATTGGGCTTCCAAATAGGTATAATCTTGTTCTACATTTTCCTATCTTTATTTTGATGTATTATGGGTCGAATTTGGTTAAGAAACGATTGAGTTCGTAGCTTTGAAAATTGCCCAAACTTCCAGCAAAAAATCCCAGTTTCCGGTATAAGCTCCGAGACCACTTAACGGAGTTTTTTAACGGAATGACACAAATAATGGATGGTGGACAATCTCAAGGAACATTTCTATTGATTTTCAATCTCAGGGATCAAAGTTATGTGTTATGCAAATCTTAGAGACCATTTTGGCTAAAATAAATACACTAGTATCAAAGTTTTACATGCAAGTGAACTAGTAGTATCATGTAACAATCTTCGTATTTTACTGAAGAATTTCACGTTTAAAAAAGACATTGGACCTATGATGGCCCAATATTAATTGAATTGGGAGTGTGACCAAGTTCATACACAGAAAACATCAATATTTTGAAGATCTACACTCGTCATGTTATGCCAGATCTTCATATTTCCTTTGCACTTTGATCTTGAAACCATAATACAAGTCATCACTACAACAAAAATAAGCACTGCACACAATAAATTATTTGTGCCCTTTGAGGCCAAAAAGCACCAACAATTGTGCCCATAGACCAATAGCAACAATGCAGCAACTATTTTTGTGTCTGTGCCCTTTATGGGCGTTACCTTTGACCATTGGGCACAATATGGTCTTTGATGCCCAAAAAGCTCAGCACAAATAAGGGTTCTTTTGTGTCTCAGTTCTGACAGTTCTGACTTTTTCCATTCCATGTTAGCACAATTTTGTTTTTGTGCCCAATAGGTAAAATATTTAAAAAAAATAAACTCAAATATTACAAAAATGCTTTTACAATTTAGTTATACAAACAATCAGAAAACAAGCATTCTGAACGCTTTCTTTCCCAGAAAGCTTTTGCTTCATCCCACTTCCACAGGAGCCCATCTATACGCCCTGCACACATCGCACACCATTATACCTACATGCAGAGAACGTCCAGGTCATGGACATTTGCCCACTCATCCTATACACAGACCAACATGCATCAGTCACAGAACCATTGTGCTCAACCAGTTACTCAGAAAAAAAATTTAAAAAAAAAAGAAAAAAAAAATTCCAAGGATCGAGATGACTGAGTTTTACCTGCAGCTGGCAAACTTTTGGACGGTCGACCTTGGATCTGCTCGTTTTTGGTGCTCGTGTGACCCTTTCCATTGTGAACCCGAGCATCCTCGCAAGGAATCAGATAAGCATGCATTAGTGTTCTGCCTTTCTGTATAAACTCTGTAGCTGGACATGTAAATCGAGCATGCTAGGACGAAGATTACCTTGGTGGGACGATTTGAGCTTCACATGTGCTACCATTTGCATGGATGAGGCGCTGGTTTTGGGGTGCTTGCAGAGGAGAGTGTGTGTGGTTGCACAGCTAAGGGTGAAGAGGTGTGAGGAAATGAGAAAAAAAATGTGAGAGAAGGAGAGCTATTTTTCATTTTGGAGAGAAATGGGGTCTAAGAGCAAAGAGGGAGAGAGCTGCGACATATGGGAGAAGGGCTTAGGGATTCTAAAAGCACACTCAGAAATGGAGCATCTTTTAGTCTTTACTAGCAATGCTACCCGCGCGATGCTGCGGGTTTAAAACTATACATACCTTGTAATTTGTTTAAGCTGGACAGTTGGAATACCAGAAGTGACATTGTTTCTTCATAAGACATCGCAAAAATCATGTTAGAACCTGTAATGAAACAATTTTTGAGTCAGATCCTATGAAAGGACGGAGTACAGAAATCAGAAAGCCAGAAAGCTATTCATGTTCGATAATGGCAGTCATACATGTTGCAATGATGTTACATCAGTTAGAAGATCACAAAGATTCAATTTTCATACTATAGTAAACATAATTCTCAGAATATTAACTAAAAAATTCTTACAAAGAAGACTAAAAACAAAGAAAAACAAAATTATTTATGTTTGACTACAAAGGGCTTCAAAGCTACGCACGGAAACCCCAAAAAACGAAGAACAAATTATCCTGAAACAAAGCACACAGCCAAATCATATAACCAAGCAACATATCTAAGGATATAAGATCACAAAGATTCAATTTTCATACTATAGAAAACACAACTCTCACAACATTAAATAAAAAAATTCTTACAAAAAAGGTTAAGAAGAAAAAAAAACGAAATTATTTACCTTGAGTATAAACAGCTTGAAAGCTAAACGGTTTCAAATCTACACACATAAGCCTCAAGAAACGAAGAACAAATTGTCCTGAAACAAAACACACAACCAAATTATACAACCAAGCAACAGATCCAAGAATATAAACAAAAGTCAAACCTGTATAGCATTAGGTAAACTATGGTAATTTGTTGGTATAACTTATCTACATCATTAGATCTGTTGGTTTTTTCAGCAGAGAAAGATTTTTTTTTTTTTTTGTTTTTTCCAAATGAAGTTTATGCTCAAGCTTCGACAACACATGCATTACAAATTTATAAATTAAGGTAGTTGCAGACCTTACCTCGGTCGGGAAGGCGATGAAATCGCTGGAATTCTCTCGGGTTCGAGACGCGTGGTTCTCCGATTTGAGGTTCGAGTCAAGTTTTGGGCACTAGTCCCGTGTTTGGAGACGAGGATGGTGGTGGTTTGGTGTTTAAAGTTGTCGGAGAAGGTGGTGGTTCGACAGAGAGATAAGGATGAGGGGGAAAATGAGAGAGGTGAGGGAGGGAGTTTGACAGAGAGCAGAATGAGACCGATAGAAGAGGGAACAGAGGAAAGGAAGAGAGGTGGTAAAAAATAGGCGGTTTTAATGAAATTGTGGGTGCGGGTGGGGTGGTTTCATGAGAAAGTAATAAAAAATTAAATAATTGTGTCCTTTACAAATAGTGTTGGGATCACTTTTTAAAATTTGCTAGTTACTTTCATTTGTTATTGAGCACAAATATATGTTTTGTGTTTTCTTTCATAAAAAAATAGGAAACTTTGGTTGCGATTCTTGACTATGAATATTTTTTTATTGAAACCTTGTTGGTTTTTAATTTTTGATCGAGGTCCCTGAAATTAATTTGATAATTTATTTCTATGTATATTACTATATTTTTTAAATTAAAAATTAAAAATTTAAGTTGTTTATATAAATGAGATTTTAAATAAAAAAACCATAATTTGTGGAATTAAAAACATTAAAATATAAATATACTATTGTGTATGTGTGTGTGTGTGTGTGTGTGTATATATATATAAACATGGGTACATTCATCAAAATTAACCAAAAAAATTATTGTATTAAAACATGGTTACAATCTTCAAAATCACAAAAAAAAAAAGATATTAAGCTTAATAACATTAGTAAAGACAAAAAAAAGTTGACAAACAAATTTTTATTGGTTTGTTGACTCTTATTCGAATAAATTTCGACTCCGTAATTTTTTCAAGAACTGATCCAATTGGTAAAGTCCTGTAATTTGACAGCAGAAAGTATTGAATAGGAAAATAAATTTAGAAAACATCCACTTCATCCAAACAGTGGATCTGCCAGGTGATGGTGATGAAACGTGTGTGTGTGGGGCACCTTGATCAATAAAAACTAATACTAAAATATGATTGGTGTCTAGACTGGTGAAGGAAGACACGAACATTGTGCCTATAAAATCAAATGATTTAAATATATTAAATTGTTTAGGCACGAAAATGTTTTTTGTGTTTTTGTAAATTCATAAAAAATTAGTGTTACGGATATCCATAAATAGTGACACACACTTTTGTGTTCAAATTTTAATAGGCACAAATACATTTTTGTTTAGACACTAACTAATGTGCCTTTTTGTTCAGAAAGCACATTTGTGATAGTTTTGTGCTCATTGACATCTAAGAGCACCAATATATATTTGTGCTCAATGAAAATGCAAAGGGCACATATCAATTGTGTTCTTAGCCCATTTTTCTTGTAGTGCATGAAATTAAAAAAGGAGAAACAATATATTGCTATAATTAAGTATGTATGTAATCAATGAGAGGCTACACTTTCCATAACTATCTTCCCCTTGGATCCAATAACTCTGAAAATACTGCACTTGAAATTGCATCAGATTCTTGATCGCTAATTCCCTCACCACCACCACCATCGCCATTTCGAATTTCTTGAAGCAATTCTGCCATATCCGGAATGTAGTTCACACTGTTTTCGGATGAAAAGCTCTGTGTAGAAGCCTCTTGTAGTTGAAGAGCATACTCCAGATTCCACAAAACATCCCCCATTGTTGGCCTATCAACTCCATATTCAGCCAAACACTTCTCAGCTGTTTCTCCGAACTTTCGCAACGATTCAAGATTCACAAGACCTCGAAGACGGGGGTCTATAATTTTCTCTAATCTTCCCTTCTTTTGCCAACTCATTGCCCATTCTGCTATGTTAACTTGCTCTCTGGGGAGGGCAGGGTTTATAGGTGGCCTAGCACACAAGACTTCTAATAAAACTACTCCGAAAGAGTACACATCTGACTTCTCCGTTAGCTGCTGCCGGCGATAGTAATCCGGATCAAGATATCCAAAGCTCCCCTTCACTGCAGTGCTCACATGTGTTTGATCCAAAGTAGGGCCTAACTTTGACAATCCAAAATCAGCCACTTTCGCAGTGAGGGTTTCATCGAGAAGTATGTTTGTTGTCTTAACGTCACGGTGAATTATGCTCTCTGCTGCCCCATTGTGAAGGTAATGCAGGCCCTTTGCTGCTCCAATGCAGATTTCAAGCCTTTGTTTCCAAGGAAGCGGAGGAAGATTCGAACCATACAAGTGCTTTCGAAGAGGACCTTTGGCCATGTACTCGTAAACAAGGATCATTTCGTTGAGCTCTTCGCAGTAGCCTATCAGAGAAACCAAATGTCTGTGCCTGAGCTTTGACAGCATGCCGATTTCTGTCCTGAATTCTGTAAGGCCTTGTTGGGAACGCGGGTTTCCGCGCTTTACTGCGACCACGTTCCCATTTTCTAGCACTCCCTTGTAAACCATGCCGAATCCCCCCACTCCCAAGACCAAGCTCTTGTCAAAATTCCTGGTTGCTTCGCGAATCTCAGTGAATGCTAGAATCCGGCGTAAACCAGGTGAATGTGCTGTGGAATAATCATAACTGCCAACGGAAACTTTTGAATCGGAATTCCCCACATGGCTAGGAAAAGACAACCAAGCAGAGCACTGAGGCCTTAGCTTCCTCTGATGGATTTTCCGCCAGTACAAAAAGAAAGCAGCTGATATGAGCACCAAAACTACAAATCCTGCTGAAGAACCACAAATTGCCAGCAGCATCGACTTTTTCTTGCCTTCCCCGGATTTCAAACCTGCATTGTTATTCACCGGAAGGTTCCCATCAAGGCTGTCTCTGTGATCGCTCATTTTCATAATCTCCAATCC
Organism: Cotoneaster glaucophyllus; assembly: GCA_036320875.1. Classification (NCBI taxonomy): domain Eukaryota; kingdom Viridiplantae; phylum Streptophyta; class Magnoliopsida; order Rosales; family Rosaceae; genus Cotoneaster; species Cotoneaster glaucophyllus. Next base: position 24,005,784 of record CM070070.1, on the reverse strand, counting down.
ATTCAAAATTGCATTTGAAGGGAGATCCCTCAGCATAGGAGGACCTACTTGAACCAAAATCCGATTTTCGTGCATGGATACATTCGTCACGAAATCTACGAAATAAGCTGATGATAATTTCTTTGTCCTGCTTGAGATATCAAAAGAGTCTAAAGCAGATTGGTTGTTGATATACACATTGAAGATTAAACGGTTGAGAGCCACACTCACAATGTCGCAAAAATGCAATCTGATCAGATAACTGAAGCCCTTTTCGACTTCAAATGCCCATGATATGTTGAACTTCTGATTGCTGACCTTTGCATCTGCCATTTCTTGAGCTGTGGCATAAACCCAATTGGGTGCAATGTCGAGTGAAACTCCATCAGGGTAGTTAATGGATCCGGGATCAGTTCTGATGGTTCGTGCCGCTGCAGCGTTGAGAAGAAAAGCATGATCAGGCTCCCATGTCCTCCACATTGTGTCATTCTTGGGGCTACTTATGTGCTGGCCTCCCATGTTTATCCGATACGCTGTCTCAAGAGCAGCATCTTTAGGAACATCAACTAGAGGTTTTCCCAAAGGAACAGACATTACTTGGGAGCTAGAAAACTGCCCATTCGGCACAGAAACAACTTCTATTCCATTGATGAATGCAACTGAGTTATTCCAAGGTGACAATCTCAGCACCAGCGATTTTCCGGAACCCTTTCCACTCACTTCAAACACATATTCCTTCACAAGTTGAGAGATTTTGCCTCCTTTTGCGAAAGAAAACCCATGAAGCAGTGTAATCCCATTGACCATAACCGAAAACACTGCAGATTTCAAATTGAATTTCGGGTTTTCGAAAGGATAAAAATGCAATCTGAGCCAATAGCGGCCAATCTGCTTGGTGTGAATGGTATAAAATGAAGTCTCTTTAAAAACTTGGGCAGAATTGTAGAGAGATATTGAATGGTTTGACGGATTGGATTCAAGATCTGAAACTGCAATGTGGCTTTGGGAAGATAAAATCAAATTTGGGTTTCCAGAATCAGGCTCAAAAATCCTACCATCCTCAAGCTTCAACGCCTTGCTTCCCCCACAATCAATGAAAAAACTATCTTGACGAACAAAAGAAGCATTCACAAAAGTGGATGGGATGGATGAAACACAAAGAAAAATGCAAATCAAGAAAATCCCATTTGGACAACCCATTGTCTTAAACAGAAATGAGAAAAATAAGACGATAATGTAAACTCGCGTCTGGGTGGACTAACACACTATCCTGACCAACTAGCTTGACCTACATCTGCAGAAAAACGAGAAATGTTTAAACGAAAGAAGAGCGTACCTGTTCTTCATTCCACTTGGGAAAAAATCAAGAAGATAAAATGTATGATGCTTGGAAAAGAAAAAAGTGGGAGTTTGGGGTCTGTTGAAGGAATCATAGAAAAGCTGTGGTTTCCAAGGTGTAGCAAGTGATTGTCTAAATAAAAAATACGAATAATTACCAGATTCAAGTTCTAAGTTTCTTAAATCAGAAGTGTGATGTGGGCTTTTCTTGAAACCATCAAAACCTCTTCCAGAACTTAAGATCTTCCCAATTTTTAAGGCTGCATCCACAAGATTCTGTGTTCTTTTTATCTTTTTTAACTAACTCAGTCGGTAGATTCTCTGTTGTGTTTGACCAGCTCCAAGCCTCCAACTGTCTTCGTTGTTTCTACTTTATTTTCAAAGGCTTTGCTGCTTCCAGAGAAGGTTTAAGAAACAATATATTAAGCAGATTACGGTAATAAAATATGATTACTGCAAGTGATTTAAGTTTTCCAACTTTATTAAATTAGCTTGGATTGAGCTGGTAAAAATCTGGTGCTTGACAGAAGCATGTGATTACTGTTCATCACATGCCCGCCTTTAAACATTTGGTTTAAGTGGTCTTCTCTGTTATCTATTCTTTCTACATCAACTAATAAATCTTGTGTTCCTGGACGATATTTTGACACAACTTTTTCCACTAACGAAAATAGACTCAAACGTTTCACCCACCCGTCTCAAATTCTAGGTTTAAGTCCAAACTTAAATTATAATGTTGTGTATAACTTTGGAAAATGGACTATCTTTCTGTCAATGAATAATGTGCTCTAACTAAGGGTTCGTTTGGTAGTTTTATTAAAATAACTAAAAACGTTTTTAAAGCACATGTTTTTTTTGTTCTTAAAGCATTTCAAGTGCTTTTTTCAGGAAACACTTCAAGTCCTTTTCCAAGACTCACTTACGTTTTTACTAGGTATTGGTTTCAAAAACATTTTTATTAAAAACGTTTTTAGGCATTTTAAAAGTACTTTCAAACGAGCTCTAAGTTTCCAAGTCCCAACTCAAATCTACAATGTACTATAAAATTTTGTTAGGGTTTGTTTGGACAAGGGATTTCGAAGTATCATGAAATTTAGTATTGGAACACAACCAAGATAATTAAACCAAGAACAACCACACCAATATGAACAACGGAAGCTTGCTTTATTAACTAATAAAGAAATACAAAAAAACTCACAAACTCTCACACATTAGTTCTTCTGCCTTACAAGTCTCTCTTAATTCACACACCCTAACATTAAGGCTCACATATAAATTTATAGGAAAACTAATGAAAAGGGCTTGAAAACTCCCTATATTTATACTAGACAAACTAGCCACAAACCTAACCCTAAACTAAGTTAGAATCCAAAAGCCACCTGGAAACTTGCGTCCAAGTCTCCTACCCCATTACAACTAGGATTCCTACTTTAGTTAGGAATACAAACCTGATTTCATACCAATTTCAACAATCTCCACCTTGGTAAGAAATCCACATCAAAGACCTTCATCTGCTTCCAATGCTCCACCATTGTCAGGTTTTCAAACTTGTCTAACATGCACCATATCCAAACAATGCTTGAACTTTGATACACCAACTATCTTCGTTAACATATCAGCAAGATTATCAGCCGTTGCAATCTTCTTGACTAGAATTTCACCTTCAGATATAACCTCTCGAACAAAATGATATCTCACATCTATATGCTTGGTCCTTGCATGATGTACCTGATACTTTGCCAAGCAAATGACACTTTAACTATCACAATACACATCCAACTTGTGTTGATTTACACCCAAATCTTCTATCAATCCAAGTGTCCAAATAGCTTCCTTAATAGCCTCAACCATCGCCATATATTCAGCTTCTGTAACAGTTGGTTGTAATATTGATCTCCAACATACAGGACCTTTCGCCATAGTAAATACAGACCCTGTTGTAGACCTTCTTTTGTCTAAATCACTAGCAAAATCAGAATCCACATAACCAATTTGAAAACTGATGAATTTCTCCATCATTCATTTCAAAACAAATTTGTGTACTCCTCGTTCCATGAAGATATCTCAGTATCCATTTAGCAGGATCCCAATGCATTTTTCCAGGATTATGCATAAACCTGCTAACAATTCCAACTGCATGAGCAATATCGGAGCGAGTGCATACCATAGCATACATCAACCTTCCAACCAAACTGGAGTAAGGAACATCTTTCATCTTGGCATTTTCTTCATCATTTTTAGGGCATAGTTGAGTGCTCAATTTAAAATGAGGAGCAAGACGTGTACTTACAGGTTTGGTTTTCCCATTAATGCCAAACTTGTGCGGCAATTTTTTCAAGTACTATGTTTGCATTAAATACACCAGTCCCTCCTTCCTGTCTCTAGTGATCTCCATCCCCAAAATCTTCCTTGCTTCACCAAGATCTTTCATCTCAAACTCTTATTGCATCTGAGCTTTAAGCTTTGTAATTTCGGTGATGTCACTAGAGGCAATAAGCATATCATCTACATAAATTAATAAGTAGACATATGTACCTCCACTTAATTTCTTGTGGTACATGCAATGGTCGTAATGACTTCTAGTGTAGCCTTGATCGTTCATAAACTTATCAAACCGTAAATACCACTGCCTGGGTGATTGTTTTAAACCATATAGTGACTTGTTGAGCTTGCAAACTAAACCTTCCTTTCCTTTTTCTTCATACCATTCAGGTTGCTTTATGTAAATCTCTTCAGACAAATTCCCATGTAGGAATGCAGTTTTTACGTCCAACTGAACTAACTTGAGATCAAACTATGCCAATAGCGCAAGCAGAATTCAAATAGATGAGTGTTTCACTACAGGAGAAAAGATCTCGTTATAATCTATTCCTTCTTTATAAGCATATCCTTTAGCCACTAGTCTGGCTTTGAACCTCACCGGACTTGCATCATCTATTCCATCCTTCTTTGCATATACCCACTTGCATCCAATGGCCTTTCTTCCCTTAGGCAACTCCACCAATTCCCAGGTTCTATTCTTCTTGAGTGACAATATTTCGTCATTCATAGCTTCATGACATTGCTTTGCTTCTCCACTACTTTTGCTTCCGTAAAACTTGTATGAATATCAACTTCGATCACTGGTAAAACACATGCCATACATGCAACACAATCTTTGAATCTGGCAGGAAGTATAATCTATCTTTTTCCTTTCCTCTTGGCAATGCACTCTTCTTGTGTTCGAACATCATCATTCACAACTTCTTCTTCGTCTTGTATTTCTTCTTGATCAACGAAATCTTGTTCTTCATTATGGACGTCATTCTTAATGCCTAATTTTTCAGAATTATTTGTTGATAGCTCCACCTCATGGGCAACATTCATATCCTCTATAAGTTTCATATGGGATTCATTAAACATCATATCTCTGCTCACTACTACCTTCTTGAGTTCTGTGCTCCACAACCTGAATCCCTTGACACCATTATTGAACCCTAAAAAGACAGTTTTCCTTGCTCTCGGATCCAGTTTGTTTTCTTTCACGTGGTAGTAAGCATCACACCCAAAAACCCTTAGTCTTTCATAGTCTTGAGTTATTTTTCCTGACCATAATTCCAATGGAGTCTTACCATTTAGAGTTGCAGAAGGTAGACGATTCAAAATATGGCATGCATAGTTTAATGCCTCTACCCAAAATCTTTTGTGCATTTTCTCTTGTGAAAGCGTATCTCACCTTTTCCAACAATGTTCGATTCAACCTTTTTGCAATACCATTTTGTTGGGGAGTTTCTCTAACACTAAAGTGACGAGTAATACCTTCATTTTCGCATATCTCGAAGAAGGGATTAGAAGTATATTCCCCATCATTGTCACTTCTTAAGACTTTCAACTTCTCGCCAGTCTTATTTTCAACTATATTTTTCCATTTCAAGAAAATATTCAACACCACATGTTTGTGCTTCATCATATAAATCCATGATCTTCGTGAGTAATCGTCAATGAATGACACAAACCATCTCTTCCCTCCTAGAGATTCATTCTTTGCAGGTCCCCAGACATCCGAGTATACATAATCCAATATCCCCTCAGTTTGATGTATTGCAGTGCCAAATTTTACCTTTGTTTGCTTGCCAAGAACACAGTGTTCACGAAAATCTATTTTTTCACTATTGGCTCCCTTTAGAGCCCCTTGTTTAATCAACCCTTACATCGCTTTGTTTCCCACATGCCCCAACCTCATATGCCATAGAGAAGATGTATCAGCTTAATCACCTTCTGCCATCATAGCCACATGTTTTTCCACAGTTTTGCCCTCCAACAAGTAAAGCAAACCTCTTCTAGGAGCCTTCATCATCACTAATGCCCCTCTAGCTACCTTAAGTATATTATTCTCAAAATAAAATTTGCAACCTTGAGATTCAAGGGTGCCTATAGAAATTAAATTCTTCTTAAAGTCTGGAACATATCTTACTCCTTGTAGCTCTCGAACTACACCATCATGATGCTTAATCATAATGCTACCAATCCCTTGCGTTGAACATGGATTATCGTCACCCATATACACAGTTCCAGTGAGACTTTTGAAATATGAGAACCAATGATGTTGGGAAGTCATATGATGAGTGCATCCAATGTCAAGCACCCATTGATTCACATGGTCTATGCTTTCCGCTGCTGTTAGGGCACAAACAAAATCCTCTTCATCAGCTTCAACAATGTTTGCCTCTAAATCTTCATGTTTCTTTTCCTTGTTTTTAGCCTTGATTTTAGGACAATCCTTCTTCCAGTGTCTTTTCTCATGGGAAAATGTGCCCTTATCTTTATCCAAGAATTTTATGTTGCTTAAGTTACCTCTTGTGCGAGACTTGTTTTTCTTCCTATTTGCAAACTTTCTTTCCTTTGATCTTCCTCTCACCATTCATACTTCAGAATTGTTCCTCTCTTGTCTATCAAGATTTCGAACTTCATGATTCATCACAGCACTTGAGATCTCATCAAATTTAATAGTTTCTCTACCATAAATCCATGTCGTAACTAATGTTTCATAAGATTTAGGCAAAGAATTCATCAAGATCGAAGCTTTATCTTCATCCTTGATCGTCTCTTCTAATTTCAACAACTCAGCAATCATTTTGTTAAACTCTTCGAGATGATCAATCATCTTTGTTCCTTCCTTATACTGGAAACGATAAAGCTTACTCTTAAGATAAAGCCTATTTTCTGCACTCTTTTTCAAATACTTGGACTCCAGTGTATCCCATAATTCCTTGGCCGATAAAATATTCATCACACCATACTTTCGTGCCTTGCCAAGACACAACCAAATTGTGGAACATGCATGCGCATTCAGCCGCTGCCATTCCTCCTTCTTCATCGACATAGGCATTATCTCCAAGCACAAGTAGTCCTTGTTGGATCATCATATCCTTAACTTCGCATTGCCACATAGCGAAGTTATTGGTCTCGACAAACTTCTCAATCTCGAACCTAGCATTTTGCACTGAGGTTTTGGTTACCTCAGTGCCCCCATCATCTCCACTCTTGCTGGAGTCTTCAGGTTTTGTCATTGTTTTGGCTTAATCACCGAACCTTGCTCTTGATACCACTTGTTGGAACACAACCAAGATGATTAAACCAAGAACAACCACACAAATATGAACAACGGAACCCTGCTTTATTAACTAATAAAGAATTACAAAAGAACTCACAAACTCTCACACATTAGTTCTTCTGCCTTACAAGTCTATCTAAATTCACACACCCTAACGTTAAGGCTCACACATATTTATACTAGATAACCTAGCCACAAACCTAATCCTAAACTAAGTTAGAATCCAAAAGCCACCTAGAAACTTGCGTCCAAGTATCCTACCCCATTACAACTAGGATTCCTACTTTGGTAAGGAATACAAACCTGATTTCATAACATTTAGACTAAATTACTTTGAAATTTACTAAAAGATCATGTAGAAGAACTTTTATAACCCGATATTTATAGTGATACAACCCTGGGATGGCAAGGAAAACACATTCTTAATTTATTTACAATAGAAAATAAAATCCTAATCTTTGTACAAGAGGAAATCCTTTAAGAAAAGAATAAACAGTAATCGTATTTTAACTTGGATGTTGAGTCGTTGACTGACGCCAAACCCGGTTTGGGGATATGGCATTCCTTATCCAAATTGGCTTGTAATTATTTTCATAAAAGGAATCCTATTCCTTCTAGTAATTAAAATGATTCCAAACACCAAAAATATCATAATAGAAAGAAGAAGAAAAATTAACCTCTTCTTATTTTGTTGGTGAAAGAAATTGCCTGACAAATTATAAGGGTTTGACTCTCAGTTGGTTAAGAGTATCACTCTATACTTGAAATCCAGAACTAGATTCTCACTCTTCTGAGAGCACTTGTATAAAAAAATAATTAAAAAAAAAGAATGAAATGAAAAAAAAAACCGCATGAATTTGTACACGAATTTTGATTTGTTTTAAGCATGGTCTAAAATATCGATATTATCGACGAAATATCGCCGATAATATCGTTTTTTTGCAACAGCGATATTTTCACAGTGTTCCACTTGATTATCGTAAATATATCGCGATATTATCAATATTATCGATAATATCGCTCTCTCTCTCCGTCGTCGCAACGGCAGCCGAGGCTTCGTCGTCGCAGCTGCCAAGATATGCGCCTCTCTCTGCAATCCTCTCTCCGGATCCCAAAACCCGCTCGGGTTTTATGGATCCTCCGCCTCGTACGGCCTAAAGTTTAGGCTAATGGTGCTCGCCGCCGCCGGGAGGTGAGAAAGGGAGGAGGAACGGTCCACAGGTGGTGATGGTGCTCGCCGGAGCGTGCGCCACTGTGGTGGAGGTCACGGTGGGGTGGGTGTGGTGTGTCTGTGCTCCGGGAAGGAGAGTTGCAGAGATAGGGGGAGAAGAAACAAGGAGAGGAATGAGGGAGAAGGTTCGAGGGATTGGGTAAGGGGGAAACACGGGGAAGTGGGGTGTGTGTGTGTCTGTCTGCTCTGGGAAGGTGAGTTGCAGAGAAGAGATGGGAGGAGAACCGGAGAAGAAACAAGGAGAGGGAGGGAGAAGGATCAAGAGATCTGTGCGTGTGTGTGGTCTGTGCGTGTGTGCGTGTGTGGTCTGTGCGTGTGTGTGTGTGTGTTATCCGAGAGAAAAAACACAAAACATCCAAATAATTTTGACAACTTTTAACATATTTCATTTGAATATTGTACTAATTCATTATATATAAATGATTATGGTGTGTTTAAACTTCTTTCATTAATTACTACATATTTTCTACACTCACAATGTTTGCCAGCTCGCTATATAATCAACTTAAATCAGTTAAATCCATCATGCAATGCATTTCCTTCCAATTTTTTGTGATAAACTAATAGATAATTGACTAAATAAACATCCTGCAAAGTTTCAATAAAAATTTCCAAGTTTTTCTTACAATTTCCGTGGTTTTTATTCAATTTTTATCGATATCGATAATATCCCGATATTTCCATCGAAATTTCCGTGTTTTTGGACTACCAATATTTCCGATATCATCGATATTTTAGACCTTGGTTTTAAGTGAGGCATGCACAATGTGTTATTCAGACAGGAAAAACAATCAATTCTCTTAAAACGAAGTCACATGCAATGCACATGTAATTTTTTGAGCAAACCTAGAGTTAAAGGACATGTTTTAAGAACAGAAAAATTAAGGTAGGGGTCTCTTAAATTTTTCTTTGAGGTAACAAATTGAAATTTCTGTTTAAAACTTCTAAAGTTGTTGGTGAAAGAAACGCTTGGCAAATTAAGAGTTTGTTGCTCACTTGGTTAGAGTATCAATAAAACTTATTATCTTGTTTCCCCCACAATCAATGAAAAAACTATCTTGAGGGACAAAAGAAGCAAATACAAAGCTGAATGGATGGGTTGATGAAACATAAAAATAATGCAAATCCAGAAAATAAAATTAACAGAGTAAAATGCATTTCGGACCTTTCAATCACTGCGTTTTGCCTCAATTTCAAAATTTCAATTTTGGTCAGTGTGTATGGAAAGAGATTGCAGAACAGGTCTGTATGCTGCTTGGTAAAGAAAAAAGAGGAAGTTTGGGGTTTTGTTGAAGGAATCACAGAAACGCAGCTGTTTCAAAAATCTAAAATGTGATGTGGCTTTCTTGAAATCTTTTAAACCTCTTCCAGAACTTTGATCTTCCTTTCTTTAAGCTGCGCTGACCAACTCCAACTGGATTCTTTTGCTGCTTCCCGAATAGGCTCAAGGAACATTATTTCTAATGTTTGAAATATTAAAGTTAAAAAGTTGATCATGTTTTTTAGTGGTTTAGAAACTCTATTTTGTTTATATTATCTTGTGTAACCATTTTTTATAGGAATTTTCAGTAACCAAAATTCATGAAAGACTACAAAGATCGAGTTCTTGAAGGGTAACTAATCACCGCAAAAGAGAATCTCATAGTGAAAATATTCATATCAAATACTATTTATTCAAATATTACACTTATGAATTAATATATCTCTCTCGTTACATGATTGGCCTTTAGTTGCATAATGCCGGCGGACAAGATCTCTACTAATATCCACCATATTAGACGCGGCATGAGTCCCATCCAGCGTGGCTGTGGCTCGACGAGTCTTCTTCTGCAAATCCATCAACTTCCTAAGACGCCTCTTTACCATCTGCTCGGTGAGGCCTCGGCGGCGCTCCTCATCCATCAGTCTCAGAATACCGCATGGGCCGCCCGGCCTAATTGCCTTCCCAAGCCCACCCAATTGGATCACTGCCTCCACCAGCTTTTTGTGAAGCTCCAACGTCCATGGAGAAAAGTACTCCTTCATCCTGCCCCCGTTATTATTACCATCACTGTTAACGTTAAGGCCTTCAAAGGCTCTCATCATTTGGTCGGCCGACAGCGAATCATCTGCCTTTTTCTGCATGCGCTGAAATTCTCTCATGTGGTGGATGAGAACCGGGCGCAAAAAACGTATCGTCTTTGTGTCCCGGGTGTTGTTCTTGCTCATGAGCTCCACGATCAGAATTCTCGTTGCCGCCGGCGTTGCATCGTCTTTGAAATCGTTCAATCCCAGCCCGACCGCAGCATCAACGAATAGCTTGTGGTGCTCCAGCGTCCACTCTGCCGATGATTCATTGATTCTTCTTGGCGGTGGCCGCCTCCCGTGGGAATTTCCTCCGCTGACCAACTCCATAATAACTTGCTGCAGCTGATACTAAAACTTCAAGAGTGCTCGACTCAGTTAGGATAGTGCAATAAGAATATTAGGAAGCCCTGGTATATATAGCTTGCAGTTTCTTGGCTCGCAAGGGACAATCCTATTACTATTAGTCTATTAATCTTAGGATTTCCTTTTCCGACTAGGAGCAGGTTTCCTCGTTTGTACTTGTAACTTGCAAGTTGTATCAGATTTCCCATTAGAATTAGTAAAGATTCGTATCATGGGCTAGTAACCTAGGCCTCCATGGCCAATTGGGCTGATCTGGCTAAAATATGGGCTGGGCTTCCTGGCCCATTTTTATCTTTGTAATAAAGGAATTTTAACGAAAAGCTCCCGATACTGTTCACTTTTAATGAAAAATCATTTTTTTACCTTTACCTGACACTATTCACTATACCTTTTAAAAATGGCTTTTCATTAAAAGAGAAGTTTTTTTGGACTTTTCATTAGTTTTCCTTTGTAATAAAGTAAAATAAAAGATTAATGAGGGCAAATTTGAAAAGAAGCTGATTTTCACACTTATTTTTAGGGTTAGTTTGGGGTTGCTATATTTTTTTTCAAAATTAGTTTTGCTTTGCTGTGAGAATAAATAGTTGTAAAAAAAGCATGTAAGTGTTTGGTAACTACAGTGCTAAAAGTGCTTTTAGCAAAAAAAAACATGGGGGTAGTATTATCAATATGAAAGTTTCATTAATTGGTATTGCTCACCTACCTCTAATGAAAAAATGTTTTTTTGAGAAGCATGGGTAAAGTTGTTTCTGCTTTCTATTATTTTGGACTTATGATTTTGAAAAGAAAAAAAAACACATTTTCATTTACCAAACACAATTAAGGTCCCAACTTTTTTTAAGAAGCTACTTATAAAAAAAAAAATGTACCCTCTCACACACCATTCATTATCTCTGGACACCATGTTAAATAAAAAAAAAAAGGGAAACTACAAAGAAGATAAAATAGAGTTGTGTATGACAGTATGAGAAAGAAAAATGGAATATGGTGCTGGCTAAATTGAATTTTACAAAATTTCTTGTTCTTTTATCGGTCACGTGCCTCTCACGTGCAAGAGCTCTCCGGCCCACTCAACCCCAATCAAGAAGCCAAACTCAACGCTTTGAGTTTCCACCATCCACTCTCTACTTGTAATATCAGTACCTATTATTACCAAAAGCAACTTCTGAGTTCTGACAAATATTCAAGCATGGCAATCTCATCATCCCTCTCATTGAGCTGCTGGGTCTCTACTGCCATACCCGACAAGGTAGAAACATTGACGGTACGAGGGATATTTTATTGAATCGATAACAAAAAAAGTTCATTGGTAACTTATACATGTATTTGATTTTGCACTAGTTTCACCGCAATGAGTTTCCACGAGCTACCAAGGCTCATTTTTCCAGCAAATCCATCACGTGCTCAAGAGAGTCAGCCTCCATTGAAGATAGTAAGATGACCCCATCTCAGTTTTTTCTTCAAACTCTATACTCAATTATTAATGAAGTATAAATTTCTACGGAATTCCTGCTACAATAAGCTTTTTCGGATTCGACCTTTTCTTTTCCTTTCTTTATTTTGAATTAGACCTGACAAAATCACGAACGGCCCGATAACACGACACGAACATATATAGAAGTTTTTAGTTTAAGGTTTAACGGGTTGTATTGATACAAGGTGGACCCTAATGAATCGGTAAAAAAATTAGTTGTGTTCACGTTAACCCGTGAATATCGGTTTGATTTTATCACTATTATACTTGTTAGAACTTCAAATCTTAACAATGTCTTAACCTTGATGAAAAATTTAGGCCATTGCAGGAGGTCTCTTCTGTTGGGGGTTGGAGCACTAACCACAAGTCTACTTCATGCAAATTCCCTCTCTGCTCAAGGTATCATATAAATTTGTATGAACTAATATTCATTGAATTATATATATTCTTTAACTAAACTTCTTGAATGTGAAGAAATACCGGAAAAGTTTCGAGCTTTCGTTGACAAAGTAGATGGGTATTCTTATTACTACCCCAACGATTGGAGGGTAAGAACCCTAAATTTTCTCATACAGAAAAGGAAAGAAAATCTTTTTCGGTTGAAATGATTTCTGTATTCCTCCATATCTTAGGACTTTGAGTTTAGGGCACATGACTCTGCATTCAAGGACAGATACATGCAGCTGCATAATGTTAGAGTGAGATTTTTACCCACAAATAAAACAGACATCCATTATTTGGGTCCAATGGAACAGGTAAAATGTAAAACAGCATCGCTTCTTTGCTGATGTATCTTTTTCTATAAAGTGAGGAGATATGTTGAATCACCAGTTGTACGGAGTTTATGTATCTATCTCTTTTATCACGTAACCCCGACAAATTTTGTGTTTTGAGCAGGTTGTAACCGATCTGGTGAGGCATAAACTTGCTGCACCAAACCAGTATGCAACTATATTTGGCGTCGAGGAGGTTTTTATTCTGTGCATATATATGCTCTTTAGATACAAGAACTCTTGGATTATCCAACTCCTAACGCTTGATGATTGACCATCTGAATGCAGAAAAACATAGATGGGAAAAATTATTACACCGTTGAGTATGGACTTGAATCTCCAAACTTCGCTACCACTTCGTTTGCAACCATTGCCATTGGAAACGGTCAGTATCCACCATCTCAACGATGCTATTAGACTATCAATCTAGACCAAGCATTCACATTCACACTCACACGAATGTCTACTTAGGCAATGGTTTGAATTCAGTTATTGACAGTCTGACAGCTTAACATGTTAAAAAGTCGGATGATAAAACATTCCCGTTCTTTTTTCCACAGGGAGATATTACACCCTAATTGTCGGAGCAAACGAAAGACGGTGGAAAAGATACCGCAACCAGCTTAAAGTGGTAGCAGACTCTTTCAGAATGCTCGACATCTGAAGTGCAATTTCACCGATATATTGCTACATTCTTCTCTGTCTACTTGCAATAAAGGAGGATAGACTAGCACCTGAAGTGCAGGAGTGCAGAAGAAGCAAACGGGAGTGTCCGAAGCACTATCCTTTCCGATAATATAAAATTTTCGGCACATATTTTCAAATTGTGGAACAAGCAGGGAAAAATGAATAGCATTGAATTATCTATATATTCACAAAGTTACAACAAAGAGTGAGAGTCAAGTAAATTAACTAAAATTTAAGGGAAAAACCCCCCCCACACCTCAGTAGAGACCTTGATTTGATACCAAACAATCAATATACCATTGTAGACTCAGCACAAACACCAACCCTAACGACGCTTTCGCCTCCTAAAGAATTTAGCCCAGGTTGTACAGCACATCCTCAAAAGAAAATCCAAACACCAACATAAAACCCTACTCCTAAAAGCCTAGATCTGAACAATATGACTACGAATCCGCCTCTGCATTCCTTGCCTCATTCCGCTATAAACATTCGTTACAACCCCCCAAGTCTCGTTCTCATTCTCCCCTGCCGACGCTGGAATCCCACCAACGCATGTTCTACGACGACGCCATCAATGGGTGCACATATCTCCAGCAATCCAAAATGAGAGAATGAGAACCATTCCTAGACGAGTCTATGCTGACGCAAACCCTTGCCGTAGTGCGGTTGCATCAAACGGACATAGAGACCATTCTTTGACATTAAATTATCATGGGACCCTTCTTCCACAATTCTCCCTCCGTTGAGAACTACGATGTTATCAACATGCCTCATCATTGCAGCTCTATGGGCTATCAAAATGGTTGTTTTGTTCCCCATGATTAATGTATCAAGAGCCTCCTGAACGACTCGACTTGATTCGGATTCAATGGACGAGCTTGCTTCATCCAATAATAAGATGGGGGCATTCTTTAGCACGACACGTGCTATTGCAATTCTCTGTTTCTGTCCCGGGGTCAAGTCAACACCTCTCATCCCCACATGCGTATCATAACCATGAGGCAAGCTGCTGATGAAATGGTGAGCATTTGCTATTCTGGCTGCCTCTTTCATCTCGGCCTCACTAGCATTGTGCCTTGCATATATAATATTTTCCCGAATGGTTGTTGAGAATATAATGGGCTCCTGCTGAACAAGACCTAGGTGGTTCCTCAACCATCTCAAATTATAAACTTTCAGATCTCGACCATCCAGTAAGACTTGACCAGCAACTGGATCATAAAATCTCTCGATCAGAGAAATTATAGTGCTCTTTCCTGACCCTGAAACTCCCACCACAGCTACAGTTTGCCCCCCATTTACTTTGAGACTGAAATTGCTCAGTACCAATAGTTCTGGGCGAGTTGGATAACAGAAGTCAACATTTTTCAACTCAAGGCTTCCATAAACATTAGGTGGCTTCATCGCTGAGTTTTCATCTGGCTCAATCTTCGGCACTCGATCTATGATTTCAAAAACTGAAATGAGAGATTTTCGGCGTTTCAGGATGTAAGGAGCCAACCCAAAAGGTTCTACGAGTGCAAATGTAGCAAAAGAGAAAACCATATACTCCTTGATAGCAGTAGGTAGATCCATATGGTTATTTTTCACCAAGCGTGCAGTGTACCAGAGAAGAAGGGCATTGCAGGCGAAAAGAAGGAACTGCGAAAAGCCAAATGCAAATCCAATGGCCATTCCATGAAAGAAACTCTGCTTGAATATTTTCTTTAGCTGCAACCTGTAGAGCTCCATTACCTTGTTACCAGCACAGAATGCTACAACAGTGTAAATGTTTCTAACCGCATCCTCGAGAACCAAAGATGCCTTCCTGTGCATCTCCTGAATTCCCCTTGAAAAACCAGCAAGCCATAATTTCTGCAATATTCAAATTGAATGATATAAGGTTTTTGTGGGTTAAAGACCCAGTAGCAGTTCATTAAATTTAAATCAAAAGAACAACGAAGACAGGTATTTTGTTTTGAAATTTACTATTATTAGGGGGAGGGGGAGAGTTCGAAACTATTACAATAATTAAGGAGTTTCGAACTCGGGAAACATGGGTAAAAACCCAACACCCTATCACTAGGACACTGGAGCACATGCACACAATGAAGACGGGTATCATAGATCAAAGATTGTAAATAATTTGGACAAATGAAATAATATATAGGAGCAGATACAGCAGGACACAAGTCCAAGAACCCAATCAGACGACATTATCTAACAAGCATGAACCATAAATACCTAGATTTGTAACTCTACTTCAGCAAACAAGGTCATTTTTATAAAAGAGAAGCCAACAAATCACCACTTAATATAAGTTTTTAAAAGATGCCCTGAAGGTGGTTAAAGTTTAACTTTCAAAACCACCAAATGTAGATGGTACAATATCGGTAATGAAACCTTATAACAGGAGTTCCTTTGAATCAATTCCCTTGACTGAGGCAGTAATGGTAAGCACTGAAAATTCGTAACTGAAATTTATAAAGGAAAAGTTTGAATTGATTTCCCTATATCAATTTGTGCACACGAACGCATGGGTGACATTCACGTCTGGGGAACCAGGGGGCAAACATGATCAACCAGAGAACAAAACTCTATTATAAGAGACAGAAAACTATATTTCTAACTCTAAATGTCATCCACAAATTAATTAATAAATTAAGAGAAAATTGCATCACAACTCTGGCTCTAGTAGAAACAGATACACATTATAAAGCAAGATATGATAAAAACCTGTGCAATGGCAGAAAGAGTGAGAACTGGTAGGGTTGCCAAAGCCAAAAGTGCTAATCGCCATTGTAGCAGCATCCCAATAAGAAGAGCCACAATAACAGCAGCACTATCCTGTATAAATATTGACACCCGATTGCTGAAAGCAGCTCGTACAAATGTAGCATCGTTGGCCAAGCGCATGGATAAGGTATCAGCACTGTTTTCCTCTTCATCAAACCATCCCGCTTCATTTCGCAGCATTGCTGTCAAAAGATTTCAAAATGTAAGATAATGTGCTGGCACAGTTCAATTCAATCACAAGAAAACTAGAAAAAATATTAAAAGAGTCGTGCACCTGAAAACATCATTCTACGAACCCGTTCAGTCATTTTCTCACCCATAATACCAAAGTAGAAATGCTGCAAGAAATTGGCAACGACTGTCACTATACCCATACAAGCAATGATCAAGCACCATTTGTCTACTTCCTGTCTCAAGTGACGACCTTCATCAACTCTATAGTATGCTGTTACTATCAGTGCAATTACATAAGCAAGAAGAGGATTGAAGGAACCAAAGATAGCAGCACCAATGCTTCCTAACACAGCATACAGCCACTCAGCAAAACTAAGTTGTGCAAGCCTCCAAAATGATGGTGCCTTCTTATCATTTGTACTTTTTGCTTCATTCACTTTCATGGGAAAGTCATCTGAATGACTATGAGGGCGGCTAAAGGATTGTGAATGGGAACGCTCATTTTTTGGATCAGAAGTCAAAAGGGGTGACACGGGGGATTCAGGGTCCGAACCATTTGATGTTTGGAAATTAGCAGACTGGACATCAATCTTGGGTAAGTCTGGTAGTCTCCTTTCAAAACTATCCTGCCTTTTTATTGATGGTTCCTTATCTGTTGAATCCACGGCCTGACCATTTTCCAACACTTTCTCTGCTGGTGGGCTCTTTGCTTTTGGTGACTCCTGTGAGTTAAAAGTGTTATCACCCATCTGGAACATGCCAGTAGTTCTCTGAAGGGAGGGTGATTTCATCATTTTCGGAGATGATGGTTCTTGGAAACTATTACTTGCCGAAGAGTCCTTTTCAATTTGGAAAGTTGCAGTTTCCTTGTAGTTCCTCACTGGCATCCTGCATGAACAAAACCATAAAGATGAAACTTGTTAAGAAGAAAAACGAAATTCTATTTCAATGAATCAATATAGAGACTATTGTGTAGCTACATACACCCCTGTACGGATATTGCCATGATAATCATGAACAATCCTCAACTAAGTTAAAGAAAGAACAACTGCTCTTGTACCATACCTCCTAGGAAGTTTTGCAGCTTCTTCATTTTTGAGAAGCTCCGCATAGAGGCCATCCAGGGTTAATAACTCATCATGGGTACCCATTTCAACTAGTTGACCTTCCTCCATCACAGCTATGTAATCAGCATTCCTTATAAGACTAAGCCGCCGAGCTATAATTATAGTTGAACGCCCCAACATAAGAAGATCTAGAGCTTCTTGAACAGCTCTTTCAGCTTCAAAATCTAGTCCACCAGTGACCTCATCAAGCAAAAGAATTGAGGGGTTCAGAAGTACTGCTCTGGCAATTGAAAGTTTTATTTTTTGCTCTTCCGTCAATGCTAAGCCTGCTCTTCCCACCTGAAATATATAGAACAAAGCGAAAGATCTTCAGAAACAAGACAGCAGAGAAAGATATTAACAACCAAAAAATAGATATTTCTGAGTATAATTTTTCCTTCCAACATTCACCTGTGTATCATATCCTCCCTCAAGTGAGGTAATAAATGTATGCGCATGAGCTATTTTAGCAGCTTCTTCAATTTGATCCATTGTAGCATCCCGCCCATATGCAATATTATCACTTATACTTAAACTCAGCAAAGCAGGTTCCTGTGTGACTAGCCCTATCTGACTTCTAAGCCACTCCAGTCTCAGGTTTTTTATATTTTCTCCATCCAAAAGAACTTCTCCTGCAACACAAAATGGAAAAACCATCAGAATCAGCCAAGCAGAAACTCTTGCTAAAGGCTTCAGTAGAACCTTAAATGAGATAGCTAACACCACACAATTGGAGTGAAATATGACTCATACCTAATGTTGGATCATAAAACCGCTCCATGAGGGGGATAATACTGCTCTTTCCTGAACCATTTCTGCCAACGAGTGCCACAGCTTTCTTAGCAGGTACGGTGAGGTAAAAACCACTTAATATAGGGATCTCAGGACGAGATAGATAACTGAAATATACATTTCGAAACTCAATATTTCCTTGTACAGTCGCTAGGGAACTTCCCTCGTGATTAACAGTAGAGGATGATCGACTTATCATCTCAAAAAGTCTATAAGCAGCAATTCGACCTTGATCAAATGAGTAGAAGTTTGTTGCCGCTTGATTCAGCCCACTGTAAGAGTTAGAATTAACACATAAGAGAGTGGAATAAATGGTACGCATAATCCCAAAAAATGAAATTAAAAGTAAAATAACTAGATGCTTACAGGCCACTTAATATTACAGCAAAAAGGGCTGTTATAATTTCACCACCATGAGCTTTATGACTAGTAACCAGGAACCTTCCAACCCACAGTTGCAAGGCACAAGAACAAATGGCAAGGCCATAAGTGAATCCAAGACCAAGTCCTTGCACAAGACTTATCAATATACCATATCTGAGAGTTGCTTGCAGTGATGTAGCATACGAATACTTGGCCAATGTTTCATTCGTAAATGCATATAACGTCCTAATGTAAGAGACTGCCTGCATAAGGTAAAGAAGTAAGGACATTTAAAGGACCAATGGTACAAACCAGTTCACCCAAATGACAACTGTCATAAATCAAGACTCAGCAGTGCTGATAAAATAAAAATATTTATAAAAAAAAAAACAGCTTGTGTGATTATTTTCCACAAATATACGATATTATGACATTGTAAAGAAAGCATTGTATCCAGTACCATAGTGTAAGGTAATTTTATCTTTAGCATAAAACGATAACAAACCTGTTCAGCTATGCTAGCTGCTTCAGCATATGCATCTTGAATATTTTCAGCAAGCCTATGAAGAAATATATTTGATATTCCTCCAGCAGCAACAATAAAAGGCCCGGTGGCTAAAGTTATAGCCGCGATCTGCCAACAGTTGATGAATCCAATAATGAGACCACTGAAAAATGTAGCCATGTTATGAATATAATTTCCAACCTGCATTACAGAGAAAATGGAAGGATTAGACAAGACATGTACACCAAAGGATCAAATTCGGAAGGATACTTTTATTTGTCAAGGGAAAAGAAGTTGTGTGTTTGAAGGGTGGGTGCGAATGAGGCAATATATTTGCTTTAGACATACTTTTTCACTAAGAGCAGACTGAATGAGCAACACATCACTCAATACTTGGCTCACAATGTCCCCGTTGTTCCCATAGGTATCAAAAAAACTCATATCCTGGTTAAGTAAAACTTGAACATATTTTGACCTGATGACAGCAGTCTGCCGTTCTCCCGTCAGAATCCAGCATGAGACCTCTATTACATATAGAACAAGTTAGTAAACATGTATGCAAAGGATTGTCTACTGGAAGAATAGAAATGTGGTAAAGACTAGTTCTGCTAATGAAAAACCAACATTACCAATCCAACCAGCAGCAAAAACACCAACGGCAATATACATGATGGACAAAGAAAGCTGCAGGCAGACAAATAAACCAGTCATTGAATAAATTCTCATATGTTCAACTTCCATCTTCAGTTATAGATACTGAATAAAAAGATAGTACAATGCCGAAAACAAAAATGTGTCAGCAACAAAAAAAAAGGCCTTTGGTTCTAGACACAAGGAGAAAAAACAGAAAAACAAAAATCTTAAGCCTCATATTCTTTATGCAAAATAGATTATTTATTTCAAATTTTATACTTTTCACTAGGGGCTACTCAATTGGTTAACAACATTCACCTGCACCCGAGGACCCAAGTTCTATTCCCCCCCTTCACATCTCTTGTATAAAAAATACATTTTATATAATGAAAAAACATTAGAGACAAACCAAGTACATACTTTTTTCCGGCATCAATCTATTCTTAATAATGCAGTCTTTAATAACTCTCTTGCTCATGAAAATCTGTCAGTAGTAAAACAAGTAATGGATGAAACAAGGAACGGATGAACCTATGCCCCTCAAATGTGATCTGACATCCTTTGAGATGACTTCCGCTGAACTACTAAATAACCATGTTTCATTATCATAATGAAGGATAGATATCTAAGCAGAACTTTCATTATCTACAATCATGATTTATGCACGAAGTTGTTTCATTTAGTTAGGAGCTAGTTAAAGAATTAAATCTATACATTGCAGACTCTAAGTTCCATTAGGAAAATAAGCAGGAAACAGAAATTCTCGGTCACAACTTTTCTTACGTTGTTGGTTTTAGTAAGGGAACTTGTAAAAGCACAATACCATCAAACTCCCTAACAAGTAGCAATTTAGTATGAAATTGTGATCCCTGATGCTCAAACTAAATAGAACAGTAAACCAGATTACTAAAGAATGTAAATTTTCTCCACGTATGGCAACTCAAACACCATCCAGCCACGACAAAAACTGAAACAGCTACCTGCAATTACTAATCCTAAACTTGAAGCAGGCCCACTTCCAGCTTAAACTAACCAAAAAACAAAACTTTACCTACAAAATTGAACTGAATGCTATTTCTACCCCGAAAAAATAAATTCGAATACTATATCTCACACTTAAACCATCAATTTTCAGCTTAATTTATCAGAAAGATAACCCAATAACACAAGTTCAGTTCTTTTACTTCATCAACTAAACGGAAAACAAAAAAGATGGGGTTCTGAGAAACCGATATAACTCACATCCATAAACTTCTGGAACTGCTCGTCGTTCATTTGTGGCGGCTCCCCTTTTGGGTTATGGCCGATCCATAGTACATGAATAATCTTAGCGAAGTAGTGCAAGTACACCACCAGTGCCGTCCCGTGAGCCGCCGCGGCGATCGACCCAACAGTCATCAGAACCCAATCGAGCCGGTCCGCGCAAGTGAACAGCCTTGAGAAGGGCACGGCAGCTGGCGGCGGCTCCATCTCCTCCTGCTCATCCATCTCCTCCTCCTGCTCCATCGGCTGTGCCGACGCGTCGATACTCTGCTCCATGTACGGCGACGGCGACTCGGGCGGCTCCGACACCTCTGAGACCGGTGTCAAGGGCTGTACGTGGGGCGGGGACCACCCGAACAGCCCCCGAGATATCATCATCTTGGCGGAGCCGGCGAATTTACGGCTCCCTCGCTCCTCCTACCCTCTCTCCTCCCTGCCAAAAACCCTAAACCTAATTTCACCTATTTTTTTCTCTCTCCCTCTAAATTTAGCACAGATCCGCTAAATTTAGAGGAAAAATCTCGACGCTTTTGGCTTCTCTGCGATTCTCGATTGCTTCTGCTTCTGCAATTCTGCTTCCGCTTTTCGGAAAAGCAGAGAGGGGAAGAGAGGGAGGAAGAAGACGAAGGAAGAAGGGGGCGATTCTTCAACGAGTCGGCGATGGGTTGGCGACTCGGTCAAACAAGGCGGAGAAAGACAAACAAGGAAGGAGATATTGACCCTCAAAGTCGCAAAAATAAAACCCGAAATTAAATTAAATTAAATTAAAATTCAAAATAAAACGGAAAATGCAGCAAATGAATTTTTGTTTTTCACTAAATTTTTGGGGGGTTAACGGTCGAACGCCGATGACACCTGGGGGTATTTTTGTAATATTGGAGCGGAGTGATTGTGTTGGTAAATGTGTGAACAGCTGTGAGGGTGGTGGGAGGCCAACACGCGTTGGTTCGGTGATATGGTTGGTTTTTCGATAATATTTAATTGGATTTGAAATATTTTTAAAGGTTTTTGGGGGTTATATTTGCGTTTGGTACGCGGGACGGAACGGGACGAGGCGTCCCGTCCCACGTTTGGTATGTGGGACGGGACGGGACGGAACGAGGTGTCCCGTCCTAAGTTTGGTACGCCAAAAAAGGGTGGAACGAGTTGTTCCACGGGACAGAATAGTGCAGTTTTTTTGTCCCGCCTCCCCCCTGGAACGGGTTGTTCCACCGGCGTGGAACACAATATATTTTGACATTTTTATGACAAATATACCCCATATCTTTTTCAAAAATTACACCACTGTTCCGTCCCGTCCCGTCCTGTCCCGTCCCGTCCCGTTTCGTCCCGTCCCGTCCCGTCCCGTCCCGTCCCGTCCCGTCTGCGTACCAAACGCTACCTAATGGAACGTGTTCGTTGTTACGTTGTGTTCTTATATAATAATGCATTGGATTCAATGTAAATTTTCTTTCACATGTAATTAGAATGTAATGCTATGATCAGAGGAATTTCGTCTCAAAAAAAATATTAGGTTATGTAATAATGTAATATATTAAAAAAAAAACTATTTTATTAGCACATTTAAATTTTATTGTGCACTCTTTGTAAGTAAATTTTTCTCTTTCTAAATATAAAAATTTGGAGTGTAAAATGAGACATTTGAAGTGCCAAGTAACACCCTAAAAACGATTTTTTTTCCCTATTTTATTATAATAATGGTATATGTTCAAGTGAAACTTTAAAGTTAGAGTTTTTAGAGTTTTTTTCTTGTTTGGTTCTTTAAGATTGAAATGCTTTTGATTATTTAGTCATGGTTATGTTTGTAGCTCTTTTTTTTTCTAAACAGACTACATTAAGGGGTGAGAGAGTGGGCTAAGCCTCACAACGAACTAGCAATAAGGCCATCTCCAACCGATGGCTGGCCAAATGGGTCATTTTAGCCCTTTGACCCTCCAAGATATTAATATTTTAATGAACAGTACAGAGCCATATTTGCATCCGTCTCCAACCGAGGGCCAAAGAGTCAGAGAGCTCGTTTTAGCCCTATCACAAAAAACCGTCTCCAACCGAGGGCCAAATGGTCATAGGGCCAAACATATTTATTATTTAAAAACTACAACTTAAATGTTGTTTAAGTTTCATGTTGTTAAATGTTTTTTTATGTTGTATAATTTTTATGTTGGTTAATGTTATTAATGTTGTTTCATATTGTTTAATGTTGTTTCATGTTACTTAATTTAATTTAATGTTGTATAATGGTTTAGGAAGTTATAGGAAAAAAAATATGAAACAAATTTTGTGAAATAGAAGTTATAAGAAAAAAAATAAAATTTAAAATAAAATGAAACAAATTTTGTGAAATAGAAGTTATAGGAAAAAATGAAATTTAAAAAAAAATATATGAAACAAATTTTGTAAAATAAAAGTTATAGGAAAAAAAAATATAATTTAAAAAAAATATATGAAAAATAGAAGTTATAGGAAAAATTTTGTAAATAAAAAATAATAATAAAACTGTAAAATATATATATATATATATATTCAAAGCATTAATGTCACATCCCGACCCGGGGTCGACCACTTCCCGGGCCCGCTCCACCACCGTAGCATGATATTGTCCGCTTTGGGCCCCGACTACGCCCTCACGGTTTTGTTTCTAGGAACTCACACGAGAACTTCCCAGTGGGTCACCCATCATGAGAGTGCTCTCGTGCGCTACTCGCTTAACTTCGGAGTTCCCATGGAACCCGAAGCCAGTGACCTCCCAAAAGGCCTCGTGCTAGGTAGGGATGGGAATATACATATAAGGATCACTCCCCTGGGCGATGTGGGATCTCACAATCCACCCCCCTTAGGGGCCCGACGTCCTCGTCGGCACACCACGACCAGGGTTAGGCTCTGATACCAAATTGTCACATCCCGACCCGGGGTCGACCACTTCCCGGGCCCGCTCCACCACCGTAGCACGATATTGTCCGCTTTGGGCCCCGACTACGCCCTCACGGTTTTGTTTCTAGGAACTCACACGAGAACTTCCCAGTGGGTCACCCATCATGAGAGTGCTCTCGTGCGCTACTCGCTTAACTTCGGAGTTCCCATGGAACCCGAAGCCAGTGACCTCCCAAAAGGCCTCGTGCTAGGTAGGGATGGGAATATACATATAAGGATCACTCCCCTGGGCGATGTGGGATCTCACAATTAACCGACAAGAATACATTTGTATTATTTATATTAAGTAATACAAATGTATTATAACCGACAGGAAATCCAACAAAAAAAAAATTATGGCCAGCCCTTTGGCCGTTTGGGATTCCGTGGGACCCTCTCAGATTCCAGAGCCCTCTGGCCTAGCCCTCGGTTGGAGACCATTTTCGGGCTATTTTCGGCCATCTAGCCCTCTGGACCCTTCGGTTGGAGATGGCCAAATAGGGTTCAAATTCGTTTTTATCGAGAAATTCGAGAATCAAACCTAAAACTCATTCATAAATGAAGATGAATATCACTAAACTTAAAATTTGTTTTGATTTAAGCTATCACTTTCTAACATCCATATATTATTTTATATTTTTTAAAAAATTAAGGTAAAACCTTTTTATAAATTTGGTACAGGCCACCAAAATCTAAGAGATGACCCTGACCAAGATAGCACTGGATGCGTTATATCTTATAATTTATTGGGCGTGTGAGGAGCGGGACCAGAGAAAAAAACACATGATTGAGAAAAATTGGAAAGGGATGAGCTTTTGCTTTTGTGACAGTCCATCTGATCTGTATTTTCTCAATTGTTTTTTCATTTGCTTTCCCAGTTGGTACCATTTGTTAATCCATTTGTAGTTATGTTGCCAACCTGTTATTCTCCTTTATTTTTATAGATTTTAATTTCCACTCTTTCTTTCATTTGTGGCAAAGAGAAAAAATGGTTAGAGGAAACATGTTCATGGACAAGTTAAATCACTGACGAAGAAATTTTACATGTAATTTTGGTTGATTTTCGAATGTAGTCCATTAAATATTTAGTTACTAATCCGAATTCTTTAGGTTTAACAATATAAAATTATATAATACATTTAACAAACCATCTCTTTTTCGTACATCATTTTTCTCATCGCTTCTTGTACATATACAAGTTTGAATTTGTTTAATTTTAACACGTATTTGTTTAATTACAAAAAAAATTGGCTTACCTTGTGATTTTTTTATGCTAGTTGATACTATGAAAAATACAGTATCAAGTTTCTTTATTTATAAAGATTTAAATTTTTAAGCTAGCCCATCAGGTAAAAAATTCCTAGCTCTGCGATTGAATTAAATGTAACATTGTTTTAGCAATTGATCTTTCATATTCTTAATTTCCAAATTTTTTAATTTGTCCTACTAATTTAAGATATTTTCAGCGTGTTTAATTTGATCTAAACGGATAAATAATGGTAAACTGACTATTGTCCCATTAACTTAAAATGTACGCAACTAATAACTTTAATATTTTTCAAAGCATAAATTGATAAGTAATCTTTCAACTGTATAGATTCTTGTTTAGAGTGTAGTTAACAATGCAATGATATAAATTGTTACTAGCCCCTCTGTTACATTCCGACCCGGGTCCACCACAACCCGAACTCGACTCTATCGTAGCACGATATTGTCTGCTTTAGGCCCCCGACCACATCCTCACGGTTTTGTTTATGAGAACTCACGCGAGCAGAACTTCTCAGTGGGTCACCCATCTTGGGAATGCTCTAGTCCATTCTCACTTAACTCCGGAGTTCCGATAGAATCCGAAGCCAGTGAGCTCCCAAAATGCCTCATGCTAAAGGAGGTAGGCATGTATATATAAGGCATAGAGGATCCACTCCCCTGGACGATATGAGATCTAACAATCCACCCCCCTTAGAAGCTCAACGTTCTCGTCAGCACACTTCCGGCCAGAAATTAGCTTTGATACCCTCTATCTCTTTCTCCGTATAAAATTATAAATCTACAAATTTTATAGCCGTCGTTTCCTTGTTCCAATTTGGGGCCGATGGCCAGGCTCTCTCTCCCCTCCTAGCCTTCCTCCTTCCTCTTCTCGATCATCCTCACACCCCATCCCCTCATGGCCCTTCCCTCACTTCATGGTCCTTCTCTTCCTGTCTTTCTCATGCGCACTATTGTTTATTGTACATGAAATAAACAGTTATTTAACAAGGGTACACACTCTGCATATTAAAGTGTTTTTTTTTATTTATCAATATTAACAATTGTCAGGACTATCGTGATTAAGTATATTTATTTTTTCAAGTTATTGTGGTTTCGAGTAGTTCATCCAAACTATTCTTGGATTGCAACTCTTTTTGTGTAGCACTCAATTAAATTAATGTAAGTTGTTCGCTTGTGTCATCTAAATATAGGTTTATCTGATCAAACTAATTTTTCACAAAGAATTCAATTATGTCAGTTTAGTATTAAATTGCGCAAATTATGATGAAATAATAGTTTTTGTGTTTACTGAATCCTAAGAAATTTTTATACAAAGACTGTTTTGCTATAATTGTCACTTAATGGAGTTTGTTAATAAGAATTAAGCAATCTAACCTCACATCACATCTAGCTACTCTAATGTATAAAAGTACAAGCAACCAACACCCATGACAACGACAAGTTTGTATAAAATTTTCAAACTAATTGAAGCACCTAGTTTATAGTGAGAAAGTAGGTGCAAGACAATACAAACCATGCATTCCTTTCGAGCTGGGCTCTCGCGTGTTTGACTGTTTGGGGTTCGATCAGATCAACCAACGATCGGTTTATGGAATAAGGACCAACCTAATAATTCGGTTACAAACTCATCGTCCACAAGTGTCATACATAAAACATTATACTTATAAGTAAAAATATATATTAATAAATTGTAATGTCAAGTGACACCTTTAAATTATTCTCGTAAGTTTATATATGTTATTGACTAATCAAGAAATCATACTTAAACTGATCAGAACGCGAATGTTATCGCATTCCATTGCGATCGTGTGACAATAAAAAGGAAAACCTTTTGTTGAAGATAAAGGGAAAAAGATGGACGTGATTTATGAAAGAAGAGAGCAATGATAATTGTTCCTTACATAAGAAGCCACGTGATTGTCTATCTAGTCACAATTCACTTATCAGAACCCAAATAACATAACCCTCCTTTTGTTACGTGTTATTAATGGATTAACTAAAATGAGATTATCTTAGACTCGCTTAACACAATATTTTTAACAAGAAAAGGAAGAATAAAATATTTAGACTTAATTAGGGTTTTTTACAGTCGAATTCTAAGGTACGGCTGCTATATGCGACTCTATATTTAATGTAGTGTAACTCTTTGTATATTGGTTTCATCTTTTATAAGCATGATAGCTCCACTCAAGAATTTCTCGTTTTTTATCGTTTGGAAGGAATTTTGGATCATTTTATTATTCTAATCTTGAGCTCATTTTTCTAATCTCCATCTTCACTTGAGCTAACACACAAATGATATATTATATTTTGACTGATATCAAGATTGTTTTTTCATGTTATCTATCTCTAGCAAAAAACAATTATTGGTAAGAGCGTCACGTAATCATGCTTATTTAACTATCCAACAACCAGTTATGTTGAGGGTTGTGTGTGTGAGAGATAGCAAAGTCAAACCAAGTGAAGTGAATTGAATTGCCCTACTTAAGTTTTCCCACTCAAATAAATAAATAAAATTTGAGTTGATCAGCCTCACTTTGTAATTGATCAAACCATTCTCACGAAGAAGCGAGCTCGTTATATTTGAGTTTTTTTTCCAGCTTCATATAGGTATAATTACCAATAAACGAAAATTCCACTTGCGAGAGTGCTTAACTAGTCACTTGATCAAACGATTTAACTTTAAGTTTTTCGACCAATAGGGGTTTTTTCTTTTTGACGTGGCAAGAAAAGGCAAAACGAACAACCACCAATACAAGTGTCTCCTATAACAAGCATAACGGATAAGTCGTCTAAACAAAGAAGGAAATAGATAAGGTCATCGCCACAAGAGTCCACACACACACACACACTGAGTCCACTTTTGTTCACAAACACCAAAAACCACTAACAATGGCGACCCTGCAGAACTCACCCTCCCTCCACAGGACCCCTGTCCTCAACTCCTTCACCAAGGTACTCTCTCTCTCTCTCTCCCTCCCTCCCTCCTTTTTCTGCTGTAGCTCTCCAAAATTCAATGCCTCTGTTTAAATTTACTTTCTTTTTTCACCTGGGTGGCAATCAGTTACACAAGCAAAGCACATTCCATTGCTGTAGAAAAAGCAATTCTTTTTTGGTAAGAGCAGAGCAGGCTTCAGCAACTTCTTCATGCTCTCCTTCTCAAGGTCCTTTCTTGCTTTCTAATTTTACTCTCTTTGTACAAATCAACCTGCATTGTTAACTTTTACTGCCCTCTTGTAAATTTGTAATCACTCATCAATTTCTGGTTGATTAATGATATTGGTGCTGGAGAATGTTAAAATCCCTCGTCGAAAACTTAACAGAACGAAATACAAAAAGTAATGAATGTTAGCGATGTTAATTCAGTAGTGAGCCGCTAGACCGCCTCTAGAATATGACAATTGGCTAGACTCATCAATTTTCGCTTTTGGGTTTCCATCCAATTTGGTGTTTATCTTTGGCAGATAGATCCGGGAGACGCCAAGTGCTAGCAGCAGGAACAATTGCTTCTTGGGCTCTTCTAACTAACCAACATTCTGTATCATGTAAGGAATTATAACGGTTTCGCTTGTTCTGTACTTTTCCTTTTAAGTTTAGCGTTGTAGTACTAAGTTTTCTAGATGTCACATTGAATCCTAGACAGTGTTTTAAGTAGCAACGAAGTGCGTAATGTGAAGTGCGTTGCTTTCCTTTGATTAATATTGACCGATATCCTAAAAGAACACTTTTGATATGGCTCAGTTGCTGCAGAAAATATCAAGGGATTTCTGCCTGTCACGGACAAGAAAGATGGATACGAATTTGTCTACCCTTTTGGATGGCAGGTGAGAGTTTTTTGTGTTTCATCAGCCTCGGGCTTATGTGCTTGATCCTTTGCTATTGCGCCAATTTTTTTGATGGGTTTTTCGCCCGAGGTGCGGACAGGAAGTAACCATTGAAGGTCAAGACAAGGTATTCAAGGATGTCATTGAGCCGTTAGAGACTGCAAGTGTGACTCTGTTCCCAACCGTCAAGCAAGACATCAAAGAATTCGGGTCCCCGCAACAGGTGGCTGAAACTTTGATCAAGAAGGTTCTGGCTCCTCCTACCCAGAAAACAAAGCTGATTGAGGCAGTAGAGGTTTGTTACATGTTTTTTTGTGCGTCAAACATTGGCATAAGGCATTCAGTTCAACTTCTCCGTGCTTTCAGTAAGAGGGAGGCTCAGCTAGTTAAAACAATGAAGTTTACTGATAGTACATATGTAAAATTACGACAAAACTGCAAATCAACGATTCAAACGTCCTACCTGGGCACTCAGTAGTATCGCACTGCATTCTGTTTGATAAAGCTGCTGGATTCATCAATCGGTGTTGCACAAAACAGCGATGCAGATGCACTAGCTACCTTCTTAGATGGAACTGAATCTGCTGTGATATGTGCTTTATGTTGAACTGTTGCTTTTGTTTCTATGGTGCAGCACGACATCGATGGGAAAACATATTACACGTTTGAGTTCATTGCTAAGGCTCCAAACTTTACTCGCCACGCTCTCAGCACGGTAGCTATCGGCAATGGTACGGAACTGGGAAATGAAACCTGTACAATGCTTCCTATTCTACTTCATAGCTAGATAGCAGGCATCAGTATTTTGTGTTTGTGGTTAAAACTTGCATTGCAATGCAGGCAACTTCTACACGTTGACGACGGGGGCTAACGAGAGGAGGTGGGACAAGATGAAAGACAAGTTACACACCATCGTCGATTCCTTCAAGCTTTTCAAAGTCTACGGTTAACAATTCGATAGAGGAACGGCTCACGTCAATACTGATACGAGGCCAAACTCCAGTCAATACTTGTGTATCTGCTCATTCAACAGTTTTCTTTTGCTTTCTTCTCTTTTTCCTTTCCAATTTTTCTTTTAATTTTGTATTTTGTGAGGGTAGGAGAAGGGGAGAATCCTTGTTTCTTGTGAAGAAATATAATCATTCATATATGAAAAGATTTGTTGTTGTCCCAACATTATCCGAATGCGACCTCTCTTCCCAGAACAAGTTCCGAGTTTGAATCTCTCTCCCAACAACAACAACAAAGCCTTTTCCCACTAAGTGAGGTCGGCTATATGAATCTTAGAACGCCATTGCGCTCGATCTTTCTTGGATCACAAAAGATACATCCGTTAATGTTGATAGAAATTTTTCTAGACAGACTAGCTAACCGTTCAAACATGTTTAAATTGGCATGGTGATTTTACGACACGAGAAATCGAAACAACAAATGTACCAAAACTGTAAATTTGTCTAAGTAGAATTGCTCAACATCACAAAAGATCAACTTCGGTTGAAGTAACACGAAAGCAAATAAGCATATTGTTGAAGACCTGGATTATACCATTGGCACATTGTACTAAATTTTAAACGCATCGCATTGCCATAAAAAGCAAATATAGCTCCCAATACAAATTAAAGAAAACCCAGCTAATGCAGGAGTACTGATACAGTGCAACTAGCAACAAAACTGTCATAGCAACAATGGAATCTCTTGAAACTGGATAAAAGACGATACAACATTAACTTAAATGATTCCGATCTTGTTGGCAACATCCAAGGCGTCGTAGTCCGGTGTCAACCTGACGTAAGCCTTCTTTGTTCCATCCGGCCTGCACAACACAAGTCATATGTTAGGTTAAGCTTTGCGAAATCCTCAATTAAGCAGCAAAAAGTGAACTGCTTGGTTCCAGAAGGAAAATTTGTTTACCAACTTACTATAACACAGACGATGAAACAGACATGCATACAAAAACATTGACCAGCACATCAGAATGAAACGTCTACACTGTAAAACGTGTATACATCCATAACATATACCTGATCAAGGTGTTCACTTTCTTGGTCTGAATGTCGTACATCTTCTTCACTGCATCCTTGATCTTCTTCTTATCAGCTCGGATGTCAACAATGAAGACGAGTGTGTTGTTGTCCTCAATCTTTTTCATTGCAGACTCGGTGGTCAATGGATACTTGAGAATTTGATAGTGGTCCAACTTGTTTCTTGGTGTTGCACTGATGCGGGGATACTTGGGGTTCCTTTCCTTCTTCAATGTCCTTGGCCTGTGGAATGTGACCGATGTCCTGATCTTCTTGGCCTTCTTCTTGAAAGCAGGGCCTGATTTCACAGCCTTGGCAGTCTTCAAGGCCTGGGCCTTGGGATCACTCTTCTTGCTGTCAACTGCATGCAGAAACATATTATAATTAAGGATGCATAACAAATCACGTGAAATTGTACGCCTATAACTTAGATGTTTGTGGACTGGAACTACAATTTAACGAAAAAACATGGTTACAATTCCGTTCTAGCATTCTTGGCAGCAACCAATAGCTTGATTAAGAGGTGAACAAATCCTATTCCGCAAGTTTCACAAACAAGTAATAACACTCAAAAGAAAAGTTACGCAGCACTTGAATAATAGAAGCTCAAAACAAAACAAAATTTCACCTCGTACATTGAAGATAACAACACAAAATGGCATTCAATTATGCCACTGACTTGCAAAATTGCCCATTTTAAACACAAATCGGAAAAGACATACACCTACGAGTAGATTGTCTACCAAAGTTAAACGAGACGAAGATACAAGCCGCAAAATAAGGGTTCCCGGAATCAAATAAACAAATTTTCACAAAGCAATCAAATACAGCCATTAGAACCAATTAATTCATTTTTCCCAAAATCCATTTTCCACAATGTAATCGACCACATCAATTAAACCCATTAATTCTTTTTCCCTTTCTGGGTACTTAACAAAATTCTTTTTCCCTTTCTGGGTACTTAACAATATATATGTATATCTGTGTGCGTGTGTATGTGTGCGCGTGTGAGTTGTATGAGAAAGGAGGTACCTTTAGTAGGGGCCATTGCTCCAAGCTCTGCGGGAAACAATCCTACCTGACAACCATTTCGTAAACAAACAATAAGTACAAAATTAACCAAAACGCACAGAAACCACAGACTCACAACAAACGAGACAAAACCCACAAAACCAATTAACAAAAAAATTAGGCTAAATCCAGAGTCTTAAGTGCAAATCTAACTCGTTTAAGCTTCCGTCAATGGGGGTATCTGGTTAGAAAATTTCCCTAAGGTTAACAGACAGTGGTAAAAGGAGGGGAGTTTGGAGCAAGTACCTGTAGACGAAGAGCAGCTGCGGCCGAGGGGTAGGGTTTTCTTCTGGAGAAGACGAATCACAACTCTTTATATAGCTACTTTCTTCTATTTACTCCGAGTGCCCTTCTTTCGTTATTGGGCTTTTGGGTTTGGGGTCCTTACTTTCAATATGTTGTTGGGCCTCGATTGAGCCCATTTTATACAAATTGGTATTTACGGTTTTTGTTATGATAAGGCTTAATTATAATAGTGCCCTGAAACTATAGTAAAATTCTACTTTGCCCCTTGAAGTCATAATAATCCACTTTTGCCCTTTTGATCAATCTTTTGCGTATTTGCTCTTCATCGTCAAATCTGTCAATAAATTTTGTCAAACCTAACGACGTTAGGGATCTTACGTGGCTTCTCTCAGTTTCTGACATGTAAGAGGCGAATGTTTTGACAGTTTGTATCAGAACTTAACGGCAGTGATACACAACAACAATGGTTAAGGATCTAATGTGAGATTTGTTCATACTCTGAGACAATGACGGATTTAAGATTCAAACTCTTGAGGTCCGAATGTTAAAAGTTCAAGTTTCTTAGAAACGGACATTACATTAAGCATCACGTGGCACAAATGGGACCCACACCAAACTTTCAGAGAACCTCCAAATGACCTTCACATGTGTGTTTCCTGATTTCCGGTGATCTCGAGACCGCTTTGGTCCTAATATACATCCACCCTCGCTCTCAAGAGTAATAAGTTTAATATTTTCCCATATTATGTATTACAAATGTTAAGTAGCTTTTAGAATAGAAACATATTATTTTATAAGAAACTTGTATGTGAAGAATTCAATCGATAACAGGGCATCGTTTGGCGTCTAAGATCATTTTATATGTTGAAAGAAGAATGGATGCCAACTTTAAATTTTGTTCGAGTTAAAGGTAGACCATGAAGCAGCTACAAAGGAACTTAACCCTTAATTAATTCACGTTCTATCTTCTAACTCGAACAAAATTTGGAAGTTAGCACGTTTCTAAGTTTCAGCAGCATATTTGTATGAAGGTAACAAACAAGAAGAAACGATTCATCCAACAGAAGAAAAGGTGTACCGAATCAGTCAAAGAACCTGCCTAGATAGGTATAGCCACACAACTTCAGCAATTTCTAATGCGGTTTTAGCTTAAACTCAGGCCATCCACCTTAACAGAAAACACCCCTTGAAAAGAAGCACGGTAACGTTGATTAAGTCGATCTACAACTGATTATATAAATGGTTTAGCTAGATATTTCGTCACTACTACTTCGTTTAAGCTCCAAAACGCCATATACGCTCTGGACAAAGCGCAAAGTTGACATGTTTACTCCTCTTTCTTACAAAGGAAGACATTGGAGAGAACATTGTTTGATTCCAATGATGCCTTCAGCAGTTTCAGCCCCTGAGAATTATTCAAAAGAAAATGATCATTTTGCGAAAAGAACACTACTTCCGGTGAAAAAAACACAAGAACTGCGGCACATTAGCTAGATTACAAGCCTACAGAAAAACGTATGATGGTTATCGTTGTTGATCAAGTGTGTAGAGTAGAAAGTGCATTACTTGATTGAGATCAAGACATCCATTAACCTTATGACATGCCTCCCAATTCAAATCAAAAAAGAAAAGAAACGAAAAGGCTAAAAGATCGAAACAAGAATGTAAAGCAATTCTCTCAACGTAGGCGGAAATGATTTAGAAACTATTTGATCAAAAGATGAAAAGTAGCGTTTTCTATTAATACATATGTTTGGAAAAGGCAAGCAAACACATAGTCTCATCAAACTTTTTCCAATAAAACAACATAAAAACCAATCCTATGAGATAAAAATTTCGTTTTCTCTGTCTTTCAAGAACAAAATCAGACTGCTTATGTCAATGCACTCAATATGAAAGGCAACGAAAACAGAAATAATACGCTAAAATGTTGAATTCAAGATGCGTAGAGAAATGGGAGAGAAATTTAGAATTTCACACCTCATCAATGCCCATATGAACAACCTTCTCTTCAAGCGCGCCAACCTCCTTAACGTTGAACTTGTTAAGCATAGCAATACACGATATGGTGGACATCGGCTTCACTTCCAAATTATCCATTATCATGTATGTCACAACATCTTTCACAAAACCTGCTTCGCCACCAGACGATCCTTTAGCAGTAGCCGGAGCAGCAACATAAGACACCTCGGTAGATATAGTATATCTGCATTGTGGACAAACGGCCCTAGGGTCATCAGCCACGTACCGGTGGTAGCTCCCACACATGTACACCTTTTTTACCGTTGATCTATCACTTGTCAGCAAGTGTGGGACATTAAAGCAGCCAATTGGGGGCGTGGGTTTCAGCAGAGTGTCCTTGTTGAGATTGGGAAGCATGTATGTGTCATTAAGATTTTCGACACTGTCGTAAAGTCGGCCTAAGCTACCAACCATGTTGTCCTTAGAGAGGAGCCTAATGACAGTTCCAACCGGCAGAGACAGAAAGGTGAAAAGGAAATCCACAAAGTCCTTGCCGGCTTCGGCAAACAGAACTCTGTGGCCCTTTGTATCAATCAAGAGCTTCAAGCTCACAGTGGCGGTTGCCATTGATGCAGTTAAAATCGAATTTCAGATTATTAAGACCTGTAGGCATAAACTAAATATTTGAATTCATAAATAAACCGAGCTATTGCTACAATCCAATGTTAAAGGAGGCACCTTTAGGCATACACTCTTACTAATGAGAGATTAACCGAAATACAATGGAATTCTTTTAAATTTTTTTTGCTACAATCCAATGTTAAATTTTTTTTGCTGGTACAGATTATACAAACCTAAAGGGGCTCAACTCTTGGAGCAACCGAAAAGGATGCTCCTTTGTGACAAAAAAGACTCCGAGTTCAAGTGATGGAAACAATCACTTTGCAAAGCAAGGTAAAATTGCGTACGATAGACGTTCCCCGACCCTTACAAAACGAGAAGCCTTGTTGGCTTGAGTTCGCACTTTATATTATACGTTGCATGCTTAAACACAACAAAAAACAACTAATTTCAGAGAATACCCACATATGCTTATTTGTTTGAAGAAATCAGTGACCTTTTTTCTGAACTAAGCAGCCTAATCACATGATAAATAATGCAGATCAACATTTAGTTCGAGAAACTAGCTTCGTCAATATTTCCTTCTTCTTTTTTTGAATAAAAAAGCATAAAGTATTAAACTAAAACTTCACAGAGAGAGAGAGAGAGAGAGAGAGAGAGAGAGAGAGAGAGAGTTTTACCGAGAGAGGAAGGGAAGCTTGCAGCAGAGTACGGGGGGAGTAGGGTTTTTTTTGGAGTGGAGAAGAAGTTGATGAAAATATAATTGCTCTGCAAGTCGGTTCTCTCTGTATTTGTAACTACCCTTTTGCTTCAATGGGCTCTTTCACCAAAAAGGAAACTTAAGCGGGCTCAACTCTAGGCCCACTTTTAAAACTACCGTTATTCTGTACTGCTACGCAGCAGTAACGTCCCTCACTGGGGTTCTTGCAACGAGGATCCTCTCCGGATTTTATTCGGATTCTCTTTATTCGGATTCTGAAAAACTTTAAATTATGTCCGTTTATTGTATATTGTACGATCAGTTTTCGTCAAGTACTATTTGTATTTAATTTTAAATAAAAGAATCACGATGTACGATGAACGGCCACGATTTGAGAATCCTTAAAATCCTCACAAAGATAATCCCGAGAGCATCCTCATTTCACGCACTCAGTCACTCACTCTCTCATTGACCCTCAGCTCTCTCTCCCTAAAGTCCAGCCTTCACTCAACGATCCTACTCTACCCTCTACCTTGCTCTGTCGTGGCTTCCGGCTACATTTCGAAAGTGGAGAACAAGGTGTTAGTCGTTTTCGTTAACAAGAATATGTGAATGGGTGGTTCTATTCACACAATTTTTTATTTATCACACATTTTTTAATTTTTGAACACCAAATCGAATGAATTGAAAGAAAAAAAAATAACAAGAGTAAAAAATAAAAAGAGATGTGTGAATAACACTACCTTATGTGAATTAAATTTTCTGTTTCATGACATTTACACTAGTCACGGGCAGTGGCGGATCCAGGATTTTAACTAAGGGTGGTCCCAATATAAAAGCTCAAAAAAAAAAAAAAACAAGACGAAAATATCATTGAACAAATAAATGGCAAACTACAATTTTCATTCATAATCTTTGTGCTAAACAAGCACGGAAACAATATTGAAAGAAAGCACAGATTTTTACACACCCTTTTAGCATCACAAACTAGTTGCACTCCAATTCACAATACATATAGCCAACACATGCTATGTTAGACATTTGGTAATACAATGGTGGCATAAACATATTCTAATAAGACAAAGACTTCAATAAAAATGAAAACTGAAATAAAAAGAGTTAGACAAGCTAGCTTGCAAACTTTCAGACGAACACTTCGAAGCTCAAGTAAGTGTCTAGGAAACTTCCCAAGTGGTCTCATTTCAATGAAAATGTTTGACTATATAACTAACTTTCAAATTTATATTCTCAGATACAACCTGGAAGTTTGGATTTTTGGAGAAACATTATACACAAGTAATACACATCTAAAACAAAATTTAGATCAAAATTAGATTTTTTAGTATGCCTAATTAGATTCATAACTCATGTCAACCCAGATTGTATCGTCATATAACTAGCATCTACAGAACCTACTACATGCATCAGTACCAGATTATTTGATACACAAATTTTCAGTCTCTGATTACTTAACTTGGCAATATAATTTTAACTCGGTAAATTACCTCTTATGTGACTGTCAATTAAAGCATACTGCATATGTTCAAACCAAAACAATGTGCACAAAATAAAAGATTTACCCTATTCACATATTTAATCTTTTTTGGGCTTGAACCCGCATCATGTAGTTAATTTCCACATTGTTTCATTCTAACTAAACCCCAATTACCATAACTCAACAAAAACCCTAAATTTGCAGGAGGGGAAAACCCCTAAAAAAAGTATAAGATTACTAACCTAAACACCAGATCCCTAATACTGGTAAAAAATCCAATCAACCAAACCATGAACCCCAAAAGTTTTATCAACGTATCCAAGAAAAAGCCCATACCTTTCGCAAGGCAGTGGCGAGCTCGCCGCGGGTGAAATTGGCAGCAGCAACGATGGTCAAAGGAATCCCATTCCGGAACTGGTACAATGCCACGTTCTTCTGTATGTATTCCGTGGGTAGGGTAGCGGCAGCTAGGAGAGAAAACGCAAAAGGGTTACAGATTTGGTAAAGTGAAGATTAGCTCTGTTTTGTGAGGAGCTGATTGCTGTGTGTGTGTGTGAGGGTTCTCACGTCACGTGCGTGAGTAAGATTTCAAATTTTTTTTAATGACTTGGCTCAAAACGACGTCGTTTTGGCCAAGTCATTTTGAAAAAAAAATTTGGCTTTCTTCTTCCTCCTCCTGAAATGCACAGCTTGCAGCAGCTATGACTGCTGTTCTTCTCCATCACTGCCCAGACTTGGGTGGTCCTTGAAGATCCTCACGGCCATTTTTTCGAGTTTCGAGTGGTCCCTGGACCACCTTGGTCCCTGAATAGATCCGCCCCTAGTCACGGGGATCACCATGCTTCCCAAAGATGTTAAGACTATTAGGGGGCGTTTGTTTCACCTCCTTAGGAGGGACTGGACTGGACTGGACTACAGTCCCATGTTTGATAGGTGCTGGGACTAAGTTAAGTGGGACTAAAGGGGACTCGTGTGGACTAAGTAGTTCGCTAGGGGGTCTTAGCAAGACCTCCCGAAATCGGCCGGACTGCTAAGCCCAACTCCTCCTGCTTCATTCCTCCTCGCTTCGCCCTCCCATCAACTTGTTACTCGCCCAGGTCCCATATACAAACTCTGCCCTGCTTCACCCCTATCATCTACCATTTTCAAACCCAGATCCCACAAAATTGGAAACAAAAGGCAAAAATTTCTGCAATATTTTCATTTTCAAAACTAGATCCAAATCCAAAATTCAGAACAAAAAAGCGAAAAAAAAAAAATACAAAATCGCTGTGCGTCTGAAACGCTCAGCAGCTCTGCTCACACTCCACCTAGTCCAAACTCCCTGATCGCAGATGTCACATCCCGGCCCGGGGTCGACCACTTCCCGGGCCCGCTCCACTACCGTAGCACGATATTGTCCGCTTTGGGCCCCGACTACGCCCTCACGGTTTTGTTTCTGGGAACTCACACGAGAACTTCCCAGTGGGTCACCCATCATGGGAATGCTCTCGCGCGCTACTCGCTTAACTTCGGAGTTCCCATGGAACCCGAAGCCAGTGAGCTCCCAAAAGGCCTCGCGCTAGGTAGGGATGGAAATATACATATAAGGATCACTCCCCTGGGCGATGTGGGATCTCACAATCCACCCCCCTTAGGGGCCCGACGTCCTCGTCGGCACACCACGGCCAGGGTTAGGCTCTGATACCAAATTGTCACATCCCGGCCCGGGGTCGACCACTTCCCGGGCCCGCTCCACTACCGTAGCACGATATTGTCCGCTTTGGGCCCCGACTACGCCCACACGATTTTGTTTCTGGGAACTCACACGAGAACTTCCCAGTGGGTCACCCATCATGGGAATGCTCTCGCGCGCTACTCGCTTAACTTCGGAGTTCCCATGGAACCCGAAGCCAGTGAGCTCCCAAAAGGCCTCGCGCTAGGTAGGGATGGAAATATACATATAAGGATCACTCCCCTGGGCGATGTGGGATCTCACAGCAGACATTTGCTATTGACGCTGGAGAAGCAGACCCATGAATACCCAGATGACCCAGACTCTGAATGGGTTCTGATTTGCCAATTGGGTCCCAGAAAAATTAGAAAGAAAAGAGGGAGATGAGCAGAGAGAAATAAGAAGAAAAAGATGGAGATGAAGAGAGAGAGAGGGGAGAAGAAGAAAGAGGAAGAAACAGAGGGAGAGGGACGGAGCAAACTTGGAAAGAAATGGGGAGATTAGCGGAAAAGAATCAGGAATGGGGATGGGTGGTTTCTAGAATGAAAAAAAAAGATAGTGGTAGTAATAAAATATTACTAAATATGTATTAAATAATATAAAATATTAATAAAATATGAATTAAAAATATATTTGTTATTGTCCAGCTTTTTAGTCCGACACTGCACCAAACGCTTCACTAAGTTAGTCCAGCTTAGTCTAGTCTAAGCCAGTCCAGCTTAGTCCCTGCAGCTAGTCCAGTCCGAGACAGTCCGGCGCAACAAAAGCACCCTTAGAGTGCTTGAGTATTTGGCCTACTTGCAAGGACATATTGAAAGTATGAAGTCTATCGACCACATGTTACACACCATTTCAATATGTAGTCTATCGACCACATGTTACACACCATTAAATTTTTGTTGTCTGCTGTTAGACTTGCATATCCATCACACATACGGAGATGTTGACAATATGAATTCACGTTAGGTAAGAACGGACTTTGTATATGCTTATAAGTAGTTGAACTACTATCCGTATTGCTTATTGATTTTTACGGTGTAACCTCAACTTTTTTAATAGTACAAGAGTTGCTTGTTCAGTTTGTGAATGTCACACGTGCATATATTAGGCTTGAAATTTTGTCATATATGAGAATATATTGAGAGTATAAATCTTACATGGAAAAGAGAATCTGATGTTGTAAGTAGTTGAGCTCATATATTCAATTGATTTTATAACGAAACCTCACCCTTCTACAATAATATCATTTATCCAAAGAAATTTGATTACAACACTTACATGTACTTAGTACAACCACCATTTAACAGTCAAATATACTGCCTTGACATCCGAAAACTATTATGACTAAAAAAACAATTATACTACATATTT
This sequence comes from Cotoneaster glaucophyllus, assembly GCA_036320875.1. NCBI lineage: Eukaryota > Viridiplantae > Streptophyta > Magnoliopsida > Rosales > Rosaceae > Cotoneaster > Cotoneaster glaucophyllus. The sequence goes on along the minus strand of CM070070.1, from coordinate 23,965,464 downwards.
TCAAGTATTATAGCTTGTCCCCAAAAATTTCTAATCATCTTTGTCAACAAGTGCTGTCTAAAAAGTAAATAGCATTGGCCTTGCACTTATTCCTAAAATGTTAAAAGGAAGAGCGTAATAAGAACACCTATTGAAATCTTTTACAGGCTCAACAAAGATTGTTACAAGACCTTAATCTCAGAATTTGTTTTTACATAGTTTGAACATAAAAAAGGAGCAACTAATAAAGGTCTCAAACTTTTCGCGGACAAATAAAGAAGTCTGAAACTCAAATTACTTAATACATCATCACCCATTAATTTGACAAGGAGGAGAGTCGGTAGGACCTGCAAATCCAACCACATATGGAAAGGAAAACAAGATGCCACCAATACAAAAACAAACATCACATTCGCACAAGTCTCAGATTCTCAGATTGACGCTTCATTTCCAAAACTACTTGAGACTGTCAAACCTCTTCACCAAGGAACAAACCAGTAAGATTTGAGTTCGATAACAACGACCCTCTCAGCAATTCCAAACCCTAATTCACAAAAACAAAGACATTAATTTAACAAATAATTCATAAAGTTAAGAGAAATATAAAAGGAGAAGATGGGGAAACCCTAATTATAAATCCAGACCTCTTGCCAGCCAAGATGAACCACCACCACATCAAGCTTACCAACATCCTTTACACCGGACTTGATCAGCACGTCAAGGATGGAAACTGTAGACAAAGGCGTTACCTCCAGATCATCCATGACCATGTATGTGAAGTCCCTCACATACCCTTCCTCCACACAAGGGTGCAGTAGCAAGATTTTCTTGTCGAGATTCGGGAGAGTGTATTTCGGGCTCAAGTTTTCGAGGCTCACGTAAATTTTATCTAGACACCGAACCATGCCGTGCCCGGACAGCAACTTAATGACGGTGCCATCGCTCAGAGAGAGGAGGCCGAATAGAAGGTCCACAAAGTCTTTGCCGGCTTCTGCAAACAGAACTTTCTTACGGTTTGTGTCGATGAAGAGCTTGATGCTCACACTGAAATTGGAAGTTGCCATTGACGAGGGGGTCATGTGATGACGATTGATTACCCTCGTTTTGCTGAAGTTTTCTTATTTTGTTGTGCCCAAGGGATGTGATTGATAGAAAATATCACGGAGCAAAATGAATAAGTAATAGGAGTGAGATTTTATTTTATTTTTTCTTTCTTTTCGTCTTCTTCTATTTGACGGTTAAGTTTATGTGAGAGGACGGTTAAGCCACGTCAACATTTTATATTGATTTTTAATAGCAAAAAAATGACAAAATAAAATAATGTGAGAGGAGGAGATAGAAAGAGGAAGGGAGATAATCCTAGTCCTAAGCAATAACCCTATGTGGATACCGATCACTGTACTGTATTGAAAATGAATAAAATAATATTGTTTTGAAATTCTTAATTAGGAAAGAACATATGTTTCACTTTTTATGCATTCTCATTTTATATATATAGATTAATGATAAACAATTTCCCATGCCCTTATTATTATTATTTTTTTCTGATAGGATTTGCTACTTATTTGTTGGACTTGACAGAGGGTGTAATTCTAAAGAGATTACATTTGGTACTACTTTTGTACCAACCAACCACAAGCCTTTTATCAGAAAAGAGGTAAAAATATTGTCTACCAAAAAAAATATATATATATATATACACACACACACAAGCCTTTTAAAAGAGGTAAAAATATTGTCTACCAAAAAAAAAAAAAAAAAAAAAAAAAAATATATATATATATATATATATATATATATATCCCTTGCATGCGCAATGAGTGATCAAGGGAACAAAAGAATGCAGTTTACTTGTTGCACAAGAACAATGACTACAAAACTCGAAATTAGTTTATCTTGTCAAATTAACATATTTCTGTATTTGATTTCAAAACTGAAACAAATTCTTTGTTGGTTTTGTTATTGATTAGGGCTTTTACAACCGATTTCTTGTTTATATTTGGCCCCTTCCCGATTTCCTTTTTGGTTTTGTTGTTAATTAACAAAGATGCAAAAGACCAGTAGAGACAAAGTCCAAAAAGATCGTTGGGCAATCCAAATTAATCCATGACTGCAATTACATCAGCTAGATTCAAAGTAACAATGCAGGAAAACAAATCAACTCAAAACCAACTTCAAAAGCAATCTTCAGTTCCCACTTTAGGTGAAAAGCCAAATTTTCACGCCATTTTCTTACCCAGAAAAACACTGATGAGAACAGAGTTTGACTGGAGAGATGCCTTCAACAGGCTTATACCCTGCAAAAAGAAACACAACATTGATCATTTTTATTGACATACTAACATCCAGATATATTATTTGATAAATTGATATCACAAAGTTGATAGAAATTTTTGTTGGAAGTGTCAAACCTCTTGCATGCCAAGATGAACCGCCTTCTCTTCAAGGGCCCCAACCTCCTTAACATTGAACTTGTTCAGCACTGTAATACCTGAAATGGTAGACATTGGATCCACTTCCAAGTTATCCATTACCATGTATGTGTTGATTGGTGGCCAAATTGTAGTGGGCCACTCACCCAATAGCCTTTTAATTGGCAGCAATTGCTGCCTTTTGATTACAGCAAAAAGCCAGCAGACAAGCAGCAGAAAAACAGCAGAAAAGGAGAAAAGAAGGAGAGCAATATGGCAGAAAAATAAAGAGAGCAGCCGAAGGGCAGCAGACAAACAGCAAAAAGGCAGCGGAAAAGCAGCAGAAAAGAAGCCGAAAAGGAGGGAGATGGATTATCTGCCATCCTCATCCCATACTCTTTCCATCCCCTTCTATTTTTGTGGTTACAATTAAGCCACGTTAATATTTTATATTCCCATTACTTATTGTCTTATTATTTTTATGAAAATATCAATATAAAATGTTGACGTGACTTAACCGTGACCACAGAAATAGGAGCGAATGAAATGGGGAGGGCAGACAATCCAGGTCCGAAAAGGAGAGCAATATAGCTGAAAAATAGAGAGAGCAGCCGAAGGGGGAGACAAGAGAGAGCAACGGGGAGAAGAAGAGAGAGTTGCCGAGAGCCCCAAAACAAAGAAGGAGCTGCTCCTCCATTTGTTAACTATCACTCCATCAAAGAAGGAGCTGCTGCTCCATTTGATAGATAGAAATGGACATTGCATTAAGCACCATTTGGCACAATTGGAACCCACACCACACTTTTAGATAACATCCAGATAATCTTCACATGCGTGTTTCCCGATTTCCGGGTGATCTCGAGACCGCTTTGGTCTTAATATACGTCCGTCCTCGCTCACAAGGGTAATAAGTTTAATATTATCTCATATTATGTATAACAAATGTTAAGTAGCTTTTAGAATAGAAACATATTACTTTATAAGAAACTTGTTTGTGAAGAATTCAATCGATAACAGGGCATCGTTTGGAGAGCACAATAATACGACAAGCAGAGGTACTCACGGGATTCAATGGACACACCTCAACTGCAATCGGCCAAATCACACTTGACGTGAAGACATCGCCCGTGGTCTCGAAGCAAACATTCACGATCGTAAGTGACCCATCTCCTTACAACGGGATCCTTGGGAGGCCTTGGTTGATCAAGCTAGATGCCGTTACTTCAGTCAAGTACCAAAAAATCCGCTTCCGCGTCCCAGGAGGAGGAATTGGAGAGATTAAGTCCGACCAGGCCGCATCCCGACGATGCACCGTGCAAATGTTGAAGGAATCAAGGAAGAAGACCTTCACTCCCGTAGAGGCCACTGAAGTCCAAAAAGATGACGGAGCTGCCAAATAGCAATTACAGCAGGTGGATCGAGAATATGCTGCTCAAGCAGACGAGATAGGCTAGAAACCCGAAGAAGACGCTGAAGAAATCATTCTCGATCCGCAACAGCCAGAAAAGACCACTAGAATTGGCTCACACCTAAACCCAACCGAGAAGGAAGAACTCACTACCTTCCTTAGGAAGAACCGAGACATCTTTGCATGGTCACCATCCGACATGCCCGGCATCGACCCAAAAGTAGCTTGCCACAAGTTACATGTTGACCCGCCGCTAAACCAGTAATCCAGAAGAGAAGGCACTTTGCGCCCGAGCGAGTAGCGATCATCGAGGTCGAGATAGACAAGCTGTTGGAGGTCGGATTCATAGAAGAGGTAGCACACTCCGCATGGCTCGCCAACGTTGTACTAGTTATGAAGAAGGAGAAAGGCAAATGAAGGGTTTGCGTAGATTACACCGACCTCAACAAGGCGTGCCCAAATGATCCTTATCCGGTCCCCCAAATCGACCTTTTGGTGGACTCAACTTCTGGAAACCAGCTGCTCAGTTTCCTGGACGCATACTCTGGCTACAACCAAATAGCCATGTACGAGCCTGATAAGGAGAAAACCGCGTTTGTGATCGAGCGAGGCACATATTGCTACAAAGTCATGCCTTTTGGCCTCAAGAACGCAGGAGCAACCTACCAAAGGTTAGTGAATATGATGTTCAAAAAGCAAATTGGGGTTACCATGGAAGTCTATGTCGATGACATCATAGTGAAAGGCAAGCAGCGGTTAGACCACATTCGTAATTTGGCAGAAACATTCGACATCCTTAGAAAGTACAAGATGAAGCTCAACCCTGCCAAATGCACATTTGGAGTATCTTCAGGCCGATTCCTAGGGTACTTAGTCACCCAACGAGGGATCGAGGAGCATCCCAAGCAGATCCGAGCAATTCTGGAAATAAAGGCTCCCACATCTTTAAGGAGATCCAAAGCTTGACTGGACGAGCAGCTGCCCTCAACCGTTTCCTCTCGCGGTTTACTGAAAGATGCAAGCCTTTCTTCAAAGCCATCAAGAGGGCGCAACGTGATAAGTGGGACGAAGAATGCGAAAAAGCCTTCCAAGACCTGAAGAAGTATCTCACATCGCCTCAATTACTATCCAAGCCGGAAGTTACGGAGGACTTGTACATCTACTTGGCAGTCTCCGAAGTAGCGGTGAGCTCTGCCCCCATACGAGAAGAGCTAGGGGCCCAACTACCGGTGTTCTACACTTCTAAAGCTCTCCTCGATGCGGAAACAAGATATCCGAAGATCGAAAAATTAATTTTGGCTCTAGTTGTGGCAGCTCGAAAACTTAGACCGTACTTTCAAGCTCATACAGTCATAGTTATAACTCAATATCCTCTACGATCCATCCTGCATGGTCCGGATGCTTCTCAACGAGTGATGAAGTGGGCACTTGAACTAGGCCAATATGGTTTAGTCTTCCGACCCCGTACGGCGATAAAGGCCCAAGCTTTGGCAGATTTTGTAGCAGAATTTATGCCCGGCCTAAGCAACCAGCAGAGGAGCCCAACAATGTCCTAAAAACAGCTGAGGCCCTAGCTTCACCCACGTCCCTCAATGGCGACATTTGGCATCTGCATGTCGACGGAGCATCCAATCATAAAGGTTCGGGAGCAGGCGTGGTTCTCATCACCCCGGATGGCTCACTGCTCGAGCAGGCGATCACTTTAGGCTTCAAGGCATCCAACAATGAAGCAGAGTATGAGGCCTTACTGGCAGACCTCTGAATGGCGAAAGACTTAGCAGTGAAGAAGCTTGCGATTTATTTCGACTCTCAGCTGATTACCAGCCAAACCACGGGGGAGTACACGGCAAAACATCCAAGGATGGCGCAATATCTAGAGAAGGTACGCGAGCAGCTTGAGGCATTTCAGACTTACACGCTCACTCAAGTTCCACGGACAGAAAATGCCCATGCAGATGCGCTAGTCGGCCTAGGCTCTGCCCTCGATCACCAGCTTAAGTGTTCAATTCCGGTGGAATACCTAGATAAGCATAGCATAGAGTCCGAGCCAGCAGCTGAAGTGATGCAGGTTAGTGTAACTCCAAATTGGCAAAGTTCTATTATAGATTACTTGGTCAACGGCACACTCTCCACAGAAAGATTGGAGTCAAGGAAACTTCAAACCAGAGTAGCGCGCTACTACATGTGGAAGGGCATTTTAGTTCGAAGATCCTACACCGGACCACACCTCCGATGTTTGGCGCCTCCCGATGATTTGAAGGTTCTAAGTTCAATCCACGAAGGCGTTTGTGGGAACCATTCTGGATCTAGCGCAAAAGGCTCTCAACGCAGGCTACTATTGGCCAACTATGCATCAAGATGCCCGGGAGTTAGTGCAAAAGTGCGACCGCTGCCAACGTTACAAGCCTGTACCGGCCCTGCCTGCTAGCGAGTTACATCCACAAGCAAGTCCTTGGCCGTTCATGCAATGGGCGATCGACCTGGTTGGGCCCATGCCACCCGCTGCTGGGGGCAGAGGCATGATGATCGTGGCAACCGATTATTTCACCAAGTGGGTAGAAGTGGAGCCCATGACAACAACAACTCAGGCGGACATAAAACACTTCATATGGAGGAACATCATTTGCCCTTTGGTATCCCTCAGTCCATCGTCACCGACAACGGCCCGTAATTTGTGGGCAAAGATTTGGCGGGATTCTTCCAAAAATATGGTATAAAGCAACATATGTCCACACCAAGGTATCCGCAAGGCAATTGGCAGGCCGAAGCTTCCAACAAGACGATCCTCGACTGCCTCAAAAAATCCCTCACCGACAAAAAAGGAAAGTGGCCAGATGCACTCCCTGAATGTCTGTGGGCGTATCGTACCACTAAAAGGCGAGCAACCGGAGAAACCCCTTTCTCTTTGGCGTTCGGTTCGGAAGCAATCATTCTTCCCAACATCATCGTGCCCAGCATCACCACCCTGCTGCTAGATGTCGAGCAGAACAGTGAAGAGGTGGCCACGAACCTAGATCCAGCAGAGGAAAGGCGCGAGCAGACCATAGCCCGCATCGCATCCTACCAGCAGCAGCTCCTCTCTAATTACAACAAGAGGACCAGAATCCGGCAATTTCAACCCGGAGATCTAGTTCTGAGGAAAACTTTCATCACTGCTCGAAGGGAGGGATCGAAGAAGATGGACCCCATTTGGGAAAGACCTTACAAGATCAACAGAGTAGGCGGCAAGGGAAGCTACACCCTCGCCACTATGAATGACAAGGAGATCGAAAAGCAGTGGAACGCCTTCAACTTGAGGAAGTACCACGTGTGATCTCCAACTAGACCCGAAGGCTCAAGCAGCTCAGACGGGCACCATCTCGCAAGCCGAGGACTATCCAGTTGTTACGCAGTCTTTTACAATTGAGTTATTTGTTCTCTTGTTTTTCAATAAGGAACTTTTTTACAACTTGATCTCATTGTAACAACTGATCACTCTTGCACTCCCCGAGGGACCAACCATGCTCTCCAAAGCGGGATGATAACTTCCTATAATTGAGGGACGCCCTTATTAATTTAAAAATTTTTATGATATTTTCAACTTTAGAGCATATATTAACTCATATATCCTTTTCGATCGTTTCAATTGTAATTACAATTCATTTGATAATTTTATTAGTCGATGAAATCGTAGGACTAGATGATTCGTCAGAAAAGGGGATGATAGCTACTTTTTTCTGCATAACAGGATTATTAGTTACTCGTTGGATGTATTTGAGGCATTTACCATTAAGTGATTTATATGAATCATTAATTTTTCTTTCGTGGAGTTTTTCCTTTATTCATATTATTCCGTATTTTAAAAAACAGAAAAACCATTTTAGCGCAATAACCGCGCCAAGTGCTATTTTTACTCAAGGTTTTGCAACTTCGGGTCTTTTAACTGAAATGCATCAATCCGCGATATTAGTACCCGCTCTCCAATCCCATTGGTTAATGATGCACGTAAGTATGATGGTATTGAGCTATGCAGCTCTTTTGTGTGGATCATTATTATCACTAGCTCTTCTAGTCATTACATTTCGAAAATTCATAAGGATTTTTAGTAAAAGCAATAATTTAGAAAATGAGTCAGTTTACTTTAGTGAGATTCAATATGTGAACGAAAGAAACAATGTCTTACGAAACACTTCTTTTATTTCGTCTCAAAATTATTACAGGTATCAATTGATTCAACAATTGGATCGTTGGAGTTATCGTATTATTAGTCTAGGGTTTATCCTTTTAACCGTAGGTATTCTTTCGGGAGCAGTATGGGCTAATGAAGCATGGGGATCATATTGGAATTGGGATCCAAAGGAGACTTGGGCATTTATTACTTGGACCATATTCGCTATTTATTTACATATTAGAACAAATAAAAATTTTGAAAGTGTAAATTCTGCAATTGTGGCCTCAATGGGCTTTCTTATAATTTGGATATGCTATTTTGGGGTTAATCTATTAGGAATAGGGTTGCATAGTTATGGTTCATTTACATTAACATCTAATTGAATAAAAGACTTGACGAATATAAACATAGGACGGCATACAGGTATATATACGAAAACTTCATGTAAACAATCAAGAACCATTTGAATCCTTTCCATTACTTGATTCAAATGGTTCGCAATTATGGTTCTTATTTATAGTGACAATTATATGTCTCATGATCAGGGATATTTGAGATTTTTTGCTTATATGAGTTTTTCCAATACTTCAATGTTGGGATTAGTTACTAGTTCTAATTTGATACAAATTTATATTTTTTGGGAATTAGTTGGAGTGTGTTCTTATCTATTAATAGGTTTTTGGTTCACACGACCCAGTGCCGCGAATGCTTGTCAAAAAGCGTTTGTAACTAATCGTGTCGGGGATTTTGGTTTATTATTAGGAATTTTGGGTCCGAATATCCAGACGTGGATGAGCCTGGCTGCCCTAGTATAACTAGATGCACGATGGCTTGAGCCGGGATTCCTAGAAGTAGCCACAATGGTCTTTTTCAAGGCTTAGCTAATTGAAGGATTTTGGGTCTCTTGGCCTAATCCGCGGGGAACCGGGCCCTAAAGACGGAGGGGGCACATTACGCAGTACATCCGATGGACGGCTGCCCTGGAACCCTAAAGCTGCTACCAAGTGCACTAAGGTAGCCTATGGTTTCCGGAAGACTGCCTACGGCTTGCCCTTCAAGCAGTAAAGCCGCGCTAGACTTATACAATCGCACATTCTTGTGAAAGGTTAAACAAGCTAGCAAGCATATACGAAGTTTTATCCACTACCGACATGCCACGTAGTCGATAAGCTTCATCTTTGCCAAGCGCGGAACGACATGCACCAAGTCCTAAAGTGTTGTGACACTTGCTGCGCAACCTACAGAATTGGAGAAAGCCAAGGTTAACAGCCTAGTGGTCACGCAGATTTGTCTGCTTTTGTAAGTAAGGCATCCGGCTGCCGATCTTATGGCTAACAACTTTGCAAAAGTTCTACGCCAACACCTACGACTACATAGACTACGCGACCTGTCTGCTTATAAAAAAGTGGCACGCCTGCTACTGGCCTATAAAGTCTAAAGGTTAAGGCATGAACAAAAGAAGCGAAGATGGAGAAAAGCGAAGGGAGCAAGTTTATTAAATTTTCTAGCAAAATTGATAAACAATTAGCAAAGACTGGAGGAGTTCAAGAAAAGCAAAAGCAATAAGGAAAAATAAATCCTAAATGCTACCTAGAAGACTACTCTTCAGCAGCTTAGCCACCAGACGACTGCTCCATTGTCACACATTCGGCAGCCACGGCAACCTCAGCAGTGGTACCATCCGGCGCTTCACTCCCGGCTGCCCCACCGTGGACGCTCCCATCTCCAACTATTTCACCGATGGAAGACTCGAAAGTAAAGGCGAGCAAATCCTCTGGAGAAATAGAGAAAGTCTCAAAGTCTTTTTCAGAAAACTCAAAGTCAGACGGCCGTCCAAAGAGATGATCAACATAACCAAGTTTGTAGAAGTCAGATTGGTTTTGAGTCAGCGAAGCCTCAAATCCAGCCCTCTCACTCTTTAGCTGCTCAACTTCCTCAAGCAGACAAGCACGGACCCGCTGCATTTCCTCCACCTCTTTTTTCAGACTGTCGTTAATCTTCAAAGCACATTGAAGCTCCAGCACTTGAGGCTCAAGCTTGTCAACAATTTTCTTGAGGTGTATCACTTGGTTGTAGGCGGCAATCAGTTCTTCATCTTTAGCAAGAGCAGCGGAGCGGGATTCAGAGATGGAGCGTTCGAGATCCTGAATCTGAGGTATATAATGTTCAATCTCATTCTCTGCACTTTCATATTTTACTTGAGTCGCGTCAAGCCTAGCCTTCAAGTTCGTGATCTCTTGGCGAGCGGTCTCAAGTTCCAGATAAGTGGGGGCATAGACGTTAGACCCCTTCAAAGCAGCAAGTTCAGACTCCAAATTTTTAACTTTCTCGGCTGAGGAGTAAGCTTCAGCAGCCATAGACCTCGCCACCTCCTGGGCAGCCTTGGTATCCTCTTGATCAAGGACCATGGACTCGGCAGCCAAGACCGCCGTTTTTTGCATCATGGTCAGCAGAGCAGCCCTCCTGTACTTAGGCGTATGCTTCACGAATGAGCCTGGACCAATAATCCCTTTGACGCCATCAACAAATTTAGCACACGCGTCCATATCCTCAAGAAGGTCTGGCCTCAAAAGCGCACAAATCTCAGCAGCTTCCTTGGAATTAGACTTGGCGGATTTATCAGGACCATTGGCACAAGCAGTCTCTCTCATCTCAGAAGGCAACTTGGTCTCAGCAGCGGAAGGGACAAGATTTGGCGCCACCTTAGCAGACGAGGATATCTTGCCATTCTTCATGGAAGCAAGCCTTTCCGAAGGAGAATCAGATTTAACCCCTAGGCAGACGCTTTAGCACAAACTTCGACACTGACGAACTTCGGCGTTGAGCAATCCTATCAGTAATCGAGCTAGCAGTCTTCGGAATGACGGGCGCGCGAATCCGGTGGTCCCCTTTTGACTCGTTCTTGGAAGAAGTCAAGTCAATCACAAGCTTGGGAGCAGCTGGTGAACCCCCGCAAGCAGTAGAGGAAATCTTTGGCTTCTTCACGTCAAACACCTCCTGAGCAGTGGATGAACCCTCGCGAGCGACCCTTGGCTTATTTTCAGCAGGCGACTCTTGGGAAGGCGGGGAATGTCTCTTTCTTCCACTATCGTTGGCAGCAGGCTCCACTACAGTGATAGGACGAGCCAATGCAGTTGCTTTGATTCGTTTTACTTCTTCCTTTGTGGGCAATCCATCTTTCTCCCTACGAAGAGGACTCAGCAGCCAGCGCCATTCACGATACTCAGAAGGGATGCCTAGAGCAAAGTGCCCTTTCTTCATGTTCGGGGAGACCTTGGGAGTTGAGCCAAACTCCGAATCTACAAGGATGGCAGAGAACAATCAGAAAATTGAAAAGCAGTCTGACATCAAAATCAAGCAGCCGAAAAAAAAAAAAATTAAAACAGCCTGCTTACCGGATATAAAAGTTGTTGACACCCGCAACTCAGGAGAGTGATCGGACTCCCACTCGCCACTTATCTCGAAGGTCTCTTTGGCCCAATCATGATCACCCTTACTTGAATAGTCAAAAAGTCTATGACGAGTCCGCAGCTGCCCAACTCCATCAACACGACCTATGTCGAAGAAATACCAGAATTCGTTGGTGGTTAGTCCCAAATCAAAGAATTGGCTCAAATTGTGGAACCCCACCATCACTCGAACCGCATTCGGAGAACATTGGGCAGGCGCACATTTCATGGAGCAGAGCACTTCTTGGAAAAAGCGCGGCATGGGAAAGGTAAACCCTAGCACAAAGTAGTAAGGGTGGAATTTGATGGCTCTCCGAACCTCATCGCATGGCTCACGGCTGCTACCATCCTTAACCCGCCTCACACGCACTCCAGATGGAATGGCATGCCAATGTGTCTCAAGGAAGTCTCTAAAGGAGTCATCAGAATTGATCTTGAAGTGAGCAGCCTTGAAATAGCCAACCTTGCTCAAAGACCCGCCTTGACGATACAATGGCGGCACACCGTCATCATTCTTGAGGCTCGAGGAAGACATGGTGGAGAAGACTCTACAAGGAATGATACAAGAAAGATTCGTTAGAGGGTTGTAAAAAAATATATATATAACTTTTGCCGCAGGACCCAGCAACCAGCCAGGCCCCACGGCCTGGTCTCTTTTCTCCAAAGCAACAGCGCCCCGCGCCCAGCAAAAGAATGAGCAGAATATATATATATACACACATACATAGGCATTGACAAGCCGTAGTTTCACGAATCGCCAATCACAAGTCTCGGGTCCTCATCCAACCAAGATTCAAGGAAATCAAGAAGACAAGAAGATTAATTTTTTCTTACCTAGAAGCAGCGAGGAGCAATCCTTTACACAGGCAAGATGTGGAAGACTGCTAGAGAAGGGGGAACAAATATCCTCTAAGCTCTCTTTCTCTCTTGTAAGGTGGAGTAAATTTCTCTCTGAAGGTTGATTTAATAATCCACTTAAGGTGGACTTAAATAAGCTTTAAGGGAAATTTACTTCCTTTTTCTTGAAGGGATTTAGCTTCCTATTACAAGAGGAAAATCAACAAAATAGGAAGCAGCTTAAAGTTTCCCAAAGTGGGAGAATCTCTACACCTGTTGCCATTTTTCTGCGAGCAGTCCAACAGGTGTGGGGGCATTTGTGGAGCCAAAAATAATCACAAGGCGACACGTGGATTTTCGGATTAAGAAGACAAAAATGCCCTTGAGGTGCATCAGAATTCCTACGCGCGAGCAGCCGATAATTATCTTCGGTCAAGTCAAAGGTGCCCATAAAAGGTAAACAAATCCGAATTATTTCATCCATCCACATTTTAGGTAGTTATCTCATAACCTACCAATTATCCCATATAAATTGTGATAATTGACAAATTAATGGGATTATTACTCATCAATTTGTCAATTAAATTAGCCTTGAAGCCTTAAAATTACCCCAAAGGGCCGGTCCCTTCTCTCTAAGGAAGGGCCGGCCACTCCCTAGTTATTTCCCATATTTCCTTCCCATTTTCCTTCCTTTTTAAGCCAATCATTCAATTACTCATTATAACCCTTTTTATAAATACAAAAAACATTCCCTTTTGGTTTAATTAGCCAATAAATGGGCTAATTAAACCTAAATTATACTCCAAATCTCCCCTCAAAGGCCGGCCACCTTTTCTCCAAAGGGGACCAGTCACCTCCTATAAATATTACCTTTTTTCTCACAAAACCAAATTCCACTCCTCTGGCAAAAATACTCTAAACACTATTTCTTTCTAAAATTCTAACTTTGGCATCGGAGGTTCTTCGGCCAAAGCCCCCCCATTCATCGTGGGCGCGTGAGGTTTTTGGCCTTAACCTAAGGTGCAAGTTGTTTTGTAGGTGCAAAATCGTCCAAGACCGAGGAGGAGAAAATTTGCATCCACAGTGGCAGCTTCAATCATGGTCCTTCCAAATCATTTAACAATCAGAGGTCAAGTAATTTCAATCGCTTCAACAATAATAATCAGCGTTCTAATCGTGGAGGTCGAAATACTTTCTCTTACAACAAGTCTTGTCAAATATCATGAGGCTTGTGACTGTCCTCATTGCATGAATCTGGCCTATGGTGGAAAATCTTCTCATTCAGCAATGGTGGCAAACACATCATCCTCCATTCCTACTTGGATTGTGGACTCTAGAGCCACCTCACACATGACAAATTCTTATGCTACTCTGCAAAATCCTGAAGCCTACACTTGTCCTGAACAAGTGTACATTGGTGATGGCAAAGGTTTGCCCATCACTCACTCTGGTTCTACTGTTTTGCATACTCTCAATAGTGTGTTTAATCTGAATAAAGTCTTATATGTTCCTGATTTAAAACACAATCTTTTATCTGCAAATCAGTTTCTGATTGACAATCATTGTTCCTTGCATCTTTATCCTTCTCAGTTCACTGTGAAGGATCTTTCTTCGGGGAAGATGCGTTTTAAAGAACATGTTCAGCATGGTTTCTATCCATTGTTGTTCTCATCATCATCAACTGGTTCTCCTAAAGCTCTTACTGCCTCTGTGAAAGCTTCAAGAGATCTCTGGCACAACAGATTGGGTCACCCCTATGTGAAGATTGTCAATAAACTAGTATCTCAATCTTGTATTTCCATTTTACCTAGTGCTGCTAAGTTTTTCTGCTCAGATTGTGCGTTAGGCAAATGCTCTCGGCTTCCTTTTGTATCTACTGTTTCTACAACTAGCAAACCTTTAAAACTCATTCATACTGATGTTTGGGGCCCCTCACCCACCACATCTTATCAAGGTTTCTAGTACTATGTCATCTTTGTGGATGACTATACAAGATATTGTTGGTTCTATCCATTGAAATACAAGTCTGATGTACTGTCCACTTTTATTCAATACAAATCTATGGTTGAAAATTCCTTGTGCACAAAGATTATTACCTTAAGGTCTGATTCTGGTGGAGAATATATGAGCAATTCTTTCTCAAACTTCTTGGTTACACATGGCATCCAGCATCAACTCACTTGTCCACACACCCCTGAGCAAAATGGGTGTGCAGAACGTAAACATCGCCATTTAGTGGAGACAGCTCGAACTCTTTTGGCAGCTTCTAAAGTCCCTCACATTTATTGGGTTGAGGCATTTGACACAACAGTTTACCTCATAAATCGACTACCTACTGTCTCCAGAGCATCTCCTTGGGAATCATTGTTTCACATACCTCCCAACTATAATTTTTTGAAAGTTTTTTGCTCTGCCTGTTTCCCTTGGTTAAAGCCTTACACTTCCTCAAAGTTGGATCCAAAGAGCAAGGCTTGTGTGTTTCTTGGCTATAGTTTGAATCACAAGGGTTACAAGTGTCTTGACCTTACAACCAACAGAATTTACATCTCCATACATGTTATGTTTAATGAGTCTAGCTTTCCTTTTCAACATCTATCCACCATTCCTACACCTGCCCCTTCACACTCTCCCATTACCTTAGGCACCACCATTCCTTCTACCCTTACCTTCACATTTCAACCTTCCTCTTCCTCTACCACTTCCCCAATACCATCTTCAGATACATCTTCAGCTCCTTCTTCCCAATCTGTTCCTTCCAACACTCACATTTCCAGTCCTTCTGTAGCAAGTTCAGAACCCACCAATCTCCCTCAACCTACCAATATTCACTTAATGCAAACCAGGTCCAAATCTGGTATTTTCAAGCCCAAAACCCTCACTGCTACCAAACACCCCTTACCATCTCATCTTTTAGTAGATTATCTACCTACAACCTATCTTCAAGCTTCTAAGTACCTTCATTGGTGCTAAGCAATGTAGGAAAAAGTAAATGCACTTATCAATACTGGAACTTGGTCTTTTGTTCCTAAATCTTCCTCACAGAATATTGTAGGCTGAAAATGGGTGTTTCGTATTAAGAGGAAACCTGATGGTACTGTAGACAGGTACAAAGCTCGGCTAGTTGCAAAGGGGTTCAACTAATAGGAAGGTCTTGACTACACAGAAACATTTAGTCATGTAGCCAAACCAGTCACTATCCGGCTTCTCCTTACTCTAGCAGCTCAATATGATTGGTTTTTGAACCAACTTGATGTTAGCAATGCCTTTTTACATGGTACTCTAACTGAATCAGTGTTCATGCATCAGCCTCCTGGCTTTGAAGATTTTGCTAAGCCCTTTCATGTCTGTCACTTGCATAAATCACTGTACGGTTTAAAACAAGCTCCAAGAGCTTGGTATGAGAAACTTCATGGGGCTCTTCACTCTCTTGGTTTTGTAGGATCTCAAAGTGATCACTCGATGTTCATCAAAAAGGCCGCAAATCTGGTTTTCATTCTTATATATGTAGATGACATTTTGGTCAACGGTCCTAATTCTGCAGCATGTCAACAAGTAATACAACAGCTCAGTTCTCTATTTCCTATCAAAGATCTTGGAGCTCTACATTACTTTCTTGGAATCGAAGTTAAAAGATCTTCCTCAGGAATATTCCTATCCCAGACAAAGTACATCTTGGATTTGTTATCCAAAGCCAACATGGCAGGGGCTAAGCCTTGCAGTACACCCCTCAGTACTTCTAAACTTGATCATGACTCACCATTACATGAAAATGTTTCTGAATATCGTTCTTTAGTTGGTGATCTTCAATATCTTACCTGGACACGACCAAATATCAGTTTTGCAGTAAATCTTGTCTGCAAATTCATGCACAGCCCCAAAATTTCTCATTTTCAGGCAATTAAAAGAATCATGCGATATCTTAAGGGTTCTATTGATCTTGGTTTATGGATCTCCAAGTGTTCCACTCCTCCCACACTGACTGCCTTCTTTGATGCTGATTGGGCAGGTTGTGTTGTCGATAGAAGATCAACTGGAGGTTCTTGTGTTTTTCTGGGAAATTCCTTAATTAGTTGGAGTGCTAAGAAGCAACCAACAGTAGCTCGTTCATCCACTGAAGCAGAATACAGATCTCTTGCTAATACTGCCTCTGAGATTACTTGGATTTGTAAACTGCTAGTTGACATTGGTTATTGCTTACCTTGCTATCCCCAACTATGGTGTGACAACATTTCTGCCATGTCTCTTGCCAAGAATCCCCTTTTCCATGCTCGGACAAAACATGTGGAAATTGACTACCATTTCATTCGGGAAAAAGTCTTGGCAAAACAGATTTCTGTGCATTTTATTTGTACTCAAGAACATGTGGCTGATATCTGCACTAAATCACTATCCAAGTCTAGGTTCCTGTATCTCCGAGACAAACTTCATCTTCGGTTCCCTCAGTTTCGTTTGAGGGGGGATATAAAACGATAATATTGTAACTACACTATCTATAGATATTACTTAGTGGTTAAGATATCTGTTAGTTAGATATATTTTAGATATCTTAGTGGTTACAATATAATGGTATATATATACTCAAAGTGTAATATTATTTTTTTCATATATGGAAATATCATCTTGTAATATTTTTTTTTTCATATATGGAAATATCATCTTCCTATTACCTAATGACAGTTCCAACCAGCAGAGACAGAAAGGTGAAAGGGAAATCCACAAAGTCCTTGCCGGCTTCGGCAAACAGAACTCTGTGGCCCTTTGTATCAATCAAGAGCTTCAAGCTCACGGTGGTGGTTGCCATTGATGCAGTTAAAATCGAATTTCGGAATATGAGGACCTGTAGGCATAAACTAAATATTTAAATTCATAAATAAACCGAGCTATTGCAACAATCCAATGTTAAAGGAGGCACCTTTAGGCATACACTCTTACTAATGAGAGATTAACCGAAATACAATGGATTTCTTTTTTTCTTTTTTTTGTTGGTACATATTATACAAACCTAAAGGGGCCCCAACTCTTGGAGCAACCGAAAAGGTTGCTCTTTTGTGACAAAAAAGACTCCGAGTTCGAGTCGTGGAAACAGCCACTTGACAAAACAAGGTAAAGTTGCCTACAAAAGACGTTCCCCCGACCCTCACAAAACAAGAAGCCTTGCTGGCTTGAGGTCGCACTTTATATTATATGTTGCATGCATCTTAAACACAACAAAAAACAACTAATTTCAGAGAATACCCACATATGCTTATTTGTTTGAAGAAATCAGTGACCTTTTTTCTGAACTAAGCAGCCTAATCACATGATAAATAATGCAGATCAACATTTAGTTCGAGAAACTAGCTTCGTCAATATTTCCTTCTTCTTTTTTTGAACAAAAAAGCATAAAGTATTAAACTAAAACTTCACAGAGAGAGAGAGAGAGTTTTACCGAGAGAGGAAGGGAAGCTTGCAGCAGAGTACGGGGGGAGTAGGGTTTTTTTTGGAGTGGGGAAGAAGTTGATGAAAATATAATTGCTAAGTCGGTTCTCACTGTATTTGTAACTACCCTTTTGTTTCAATGGGCTCTTTCACCAAAAAGGAAACTTAAGCGGGCTCAACTCTAGGCCCACAGTTAAAACTACCGTTATTTTTTACTGCTACGCAGCGGTAACGTCTCTAGGGAAGCTTGCAGCAGAGTAAGGATTTCGAGATCTTCAAATCGTATCTATACATTATATATCATACGATCAGTTTTTGTCAGATACTATTCATATTTAATTTTAAATAAAAGTTTCACCAAAAAGGAAACTTTAGAGCAAGTCTAGCGTTGCTGGTTGCTCGGGGGACAGGCGAGGAGAAAAGGCCCGAGGGCAGGGGGATGGGGCTCCAGCGTGGGCAGCCCGAGGGACAGTGGGAGCCCGAGGGCCAGGCCCGTGGGGGATTGCCAGCCCGTGAGCCCGAGGTGGGTGTGACGTCAGCCTGGCGTCGGGCTTTTTTTTTTTTTTTTTTTTGTGTGTTAGGCACGTGGCCCTCACTCGCGAGTGGGGGCACGTAAGCCGACGCGTTTTCAGAAATCAGGGCCCCCGCGCGCAGTTTACCCAATTACCGTTGGGAAGCCACGTGGCTTCCCACGGTCCGTTCAATCTCAACGGCTCTTTAATATGAGCCGTCCGATTTTCAACGGTAATAAAAAAAAGCTGATTTAATATCAACCGTTCGATATGAGATCAACGGTTGATATTAATCTGCTTTATAAATAAATAAAAAAGAAAAAATAGTTTTAAAAAATCTGAAAAATTTTGTAAAAAATTGTTTGTACTTTTCTATAAATACCACTTCTTCTCCATCTACCTTACACCACAATTTCATATATTCTCAACAACTTTCAATCAAATTCCTATCTTTCTCTGAAAGTTTCAATCCAATTTTTTTTCCACAAAATGATTACTGATGCAGGTATGAATTGGTCGCTTCTTGAAGATGTTGCGTTGTGCACTAGTTGGGTTGAAGTTACTCATAGTTCGCTTACGGGTAATGAGATGCAGTTGCGAGAAATGTGGAGTCATATTCATACCTTTTTTCTTGAGAAAATGGGTGGGAAAAGAACCAAAGATCGCCAATAATTATCTTTTCGGATAATGACAAGTGGCGCAATGAGAACGGTTTAAAATCTGATCGAAATCTATCCTCAAAGATTCAGAAAATGTAACGACACGTGACACGATGACATTGGATAAAAATCTTATCGAAATCCATCACTAAATAATTTTTTTTTTATAAAATGACACGTGGCACAACGAGAATGATTTAAAAAATCTTATCCAAAATTACAAATAATTTTATTTTGTATTATTTAAACAAAATTAAAAATTAATATTTTATTGCCTATTGCCTATTGCTAGGGGAGGGCTCCCACGCTGGAGAATCAAATGACAATTACTGTTCATTAAGGGCAGTTACTGTTCACTGGGTGGATTGAATAGTGGATTGCCTGGGGGGAGGGCTCCAAGGACGGAGTTGGTCTAAGCGGGCTCAACTCTACACAGCAGTAACGTCCCTCACTGGGGTTCTTGCTCAACGAATGAGGATCCTCTTCGGATTTTCTTTGTGAGGATTCTGGATATCTTTAAATTATGTCTGTTTATCGTATATCGTGCGATCAGTTTTCGTCAAGTACTATTTGTATTTAATTTTAAATAAAAGTATCACGATTTACGATGAACAGACACGATTTGAAAATATAATTGCTCTGCAAGTCGGTTCTCTCTGTATTTGCAACTACCTTTTTGCTTCAATGGGCTCTTTCACCAAAAAAGAAACTTAGGCCATCTCCAACTGAGGGCTGGCCAGAGGGCTCGTTTGAGCCCTCTGGCCCTCCAAGATTCTCCAAGATATTAATATTTTAATGAACAGTACAGGGCCATATTTGCCTCCGTCTCCAACCGAGGGCTAGAGGGCCAGAGGGCTCGTTTTAGCCCTGTCACAAAAAACCGTCTCCAACCGAGGGCCAGAGGGCTCGTTTAAGTTTCATGTTGTTAAATGTTTTTTTTATGTTGTATAATTTTTATGTTGGTTAATGTTATTTAATGTTGTTTCATATTGTTTAATGTTGTTTCATGTTACTTAATTTAATTTAATGTTCTATAATGGCCTAGGAAGTTATAGGAAAAAAATAGAATTAAAAAAAATTGAAACAAATTTTGTAAAATAGAAGTTATAGGAAGTTATAGAAAAAAAAAAGAAAAAAAATAAGGTTTAAATTGAAGTTATAGAAAAAAATAAGAAAAAAATAAGGTTTAAATTCATAAAAAATTTAAAAAAATAAAAAAAAAAAGTGAAGCAACGGCTAGTGGTTCGCTAGCCGTTGGAAATTTCAAATTCAAATTGTTATTTCTGTCGGTTATAACCGACAGAAATAACAAAGATTAAAAAAAAAAAGAGCCAGCCCTCTCCGATTCCGTGGGGCCCTCCCAGATTCCAGAGCCCTCTGGCCTAGCCCTCGGTTGGAGACGGTTTTAGGGCCATTTTCGGCCTTTTGGCCCTCTGGACCCTTCGGTTGGAGATGGCCTTAAGCAGGCTCAACTCTCGGCCCACTTTTAAAACTACAGTTGTTTTTTACTGCTACGCAGCGGTAACGTCTCTAGGGAAGCTTGCAGCAGAGTAAGGATTTCAGGATCTTCAAATCGTGTCCATACATCATATATCATACGATCAGTTTTTGTCAGATACTATTCATATTTAATTTTAAATAAAAGTATTTAAAATAATTTTTGGCCGTACAATATACAATAAACGAATACGATTTAAAGATTCCTGATATCCTCACAAAGAGAATGAGAATCCTCATTCTTGCACAACAATATTCACGCACTCACTCTCTCATTGACCCTACTCTCTCTCTCTCTCTCTCAAGTCTAGCCTTCACTCAACGATCCTACTCTACGCTCTACCTTTCTCTGTCGTGGCTTCCGGCTATATTTCGAAAGTGGAGAACAAGGTGTTAGTCGTTTTCGTTAAGAAGAATATGTGAATGGGTGGTTCTATTCACACAATTTTTTATTTATCACACATCTTAATTTTTGAACATCAAATCGAATGATTTGAAAAAAATTAATGAACAAAAATTAACAAGAGTTTGAAAAGTAAAAAGAAGTTTGTGAACAACACTATCCTATGTGAACTAAATTTCCTGGTTCATGACAATCTTTACACTGGTCACGGTGATCACCATGCTTCCAAAAGTTTTTTAGACTGTTAAGAGTGCTTGAGTTATTGGCATACGTGCAAAGACAAATTGAAAGTATGAAGTCTAACGATCGCATCTTACAGATTATTAAAAAAAATTATCTACGGTTAGACTTGAGTTTCCATCGCACGTGAGAAGACATGTTGAAAATATGAATCCAAACTAAGTAAGAACAAACTTTGCATATGCTTACAAGTAGTTAAACTACTCTCCGTATTGCTTATTGATTTTTATGGTGTAACCTCAACTTTTTTATAGTATAAGAGTTTCTTGTTCAGTTTGGGAATGCCACACAAGAATATATTAAACTTGAAATTTCGTCACATGTGAGAATATGTTGAGAGTATAAATCTTACATGGAAAAGAGAATCTATTGTTGAAAATAATTAAACTCATATAT
The DNA here is from genome assembly GCA_036320875.1 of Cotoneaster glaucophyllus. NCBI lineage: Eukaryota > Viridiplantae > Streptophyta > Magnoliopsida > Rosales > Rosaceae > Cotoneaster > Cotoneaster glaucophyllus. The sequence goes on along the minus strand of CM070070.1, from coordinate 23,944,105 downwards.
TAAATTGATTTTATAACAAAACTTCACCATTATGCAATAACATCATTTATCCAATGAGCTTTGAGTACAACACATACGTGCACTTTGTACAATCACCATTTGACTGTCAAATCTACTGTATTGACATCCAAGAACTATTATGACCATAAAAAAACAATTATACTACACATTTGTAAATTGTAAGTTTTATAGCTAGTCCCCCAAAATTTCTAATCATCTTGTCAAAAAGTGCTGTCTATAAAGTAAATAGCATTGGCCTTGCACTTATTCCTAAAAAGTTAAAATGGAAGAGCGTAATAAGAACACCCATTGAAATCTTTTACAGGCTCAACAAAGATCGTTATAAGACCTTAATCTCAGAATTTTTTTTACATAGTTTGAAAATAAAAAGGAGCAACTAATAAAGGTCTCAAACTTTTCGCAGACAAAAAAAAGTCTGAAACTCAAATTACTTAATACATCATTACCCATTAATTTGACAAGGAGGAGAGTCGGTAGGACCTGCAAATCCAACCACATATGGAAAGGAAAACAAGATGCCACCAATACAAAAAACAAACATCACATTCACAGAGGTCTCATATACTCAGATTGATGACGCTTCATTTCCAAAACTACTTGAGACTGTCAAACCTCTTCACCAAGGAACAAACCAGTGAGATTTGAGTTCGATAACAACGACCCTCTCAGCAATTCCAAACCCTAATTCACAAAAACAAAGACATTAATTTAACAAATAATTCATAAAGTTAAGAGAAATATAAAAGGAGAAGATAGGGAAACCCTAATTATAAATCCAGACCTCTTGCCAGCCAAGATGAACCACCACCACATCAAGCTTACCAACATCCTTTACACCGGACTTGATCAGCACGTCAAGGATGGAAACTGTAGACAAAGGCTTTACTTCCAGATCATCCATGACCATGTATGTGAAGTCCCTCACATACCCTTCCTCCACACAAGGGTGCAGTAGCAAGATTTTCTTGTCGAGATTCGGGAGAGTGTATTTCGGGCTCAAGTTTTCGAGGCTGCCGTAAATTTTATCTAGACACCGAACCATGCCGTGCCCGGACAGCAACTTAATGACGGCGCCATCGCTCAGAGAGAGGAGGCCGAATAGAAGGTCGACAAAGTCCTTGCCGGCTTCTGCGAACAAAACTTTCTTACGGTTTGTGTCGATGAAGAGCTTGATGCTCACACCGAAATTGGCAGTTGCCATTGACGAGGGGGTTGTGTGATGACGATTGATTACCCTCGTTTTGCTGAAGTTTTCTTATTTTGTTGTGCCCAAGGTGGGATGTGATTGATAGAAAATATCACGGAGAAAAATGAAAAAGTAAACCCTTTGTGGGTACCGATCACTGTACTGTAATGATGGTACCGTATTGATGTTCAATTAGATAAGGATTTGTAGTTAAATTAGAATTTGATAGATTTTAATAAATTTTAAAATTAAGGTGTAGTTAATTATAATTTTTAAATAAAATTTTAGAAAATTTTGAAATTATGTATAGTCAAATTAGAATTTAAATTTTTTAAAAGCAATACATTTCAATTCGTAAGTAATTAAAATTTTAAATTTACACATGTTTAAAGGGGGTGTAGTCAAATAAGAATTTAAAGAATTTTAAAAGACTTTAGAATCTAGCTGTAGTTAAAAAGGATTTTAAAAGAATTTAAGATAGTCCATTCAAATACAGGGGTAGTCAACTAAAGGATTTTAAAATTCTAGTGTAGTCAACTAAGATTTTAAAGGATTTTTATTGAGTCTGTGCAAATCTATATGTATTAAAAATTTTACAGATTTTGAAGGATTTCGTTGAATGAGTGATTTTGTAGGATTTGAGAAGAGATGGTAAGCTTAAAAAGATTATAAAGAATCCTACTTCCACCTCTAAGATTTCTTTCAACCACCTACGATTTCTTTCTCTCTGTCTCTCTCTGCACTCTACAACCGAGCTTTCTTTTTTTTCTCTTCCCATTTCATAGAAAATATTTCTTCTTGTTAGATTGCTTTTTGGAGGTGTATAACACGCAAAGGCAAATCAAGCTAATTATCCATTGCATCCTTCCCTGACATTGAGATTGTTTTTTTATTTACATAGGAGTGAACCTACTTATAGTGTCGTAGCAATACATAGTTAGAGATAGGGTTAATTCAAGTTTTGGTTAAGTATATTGTATATATTCATTTGTAAAATACATGGATGTTTTTGGAGGAAGCTGACTTGGTAACTGAATTTTCCAATTCATTGTGGCATGCTTGTTCTTCTTGAAATTTCTTAAATACCAATGTGATTGGTATGGGTTGACTATTGAATCCCTCTGATTACTGTTGTTTGTGTCTCTTCATGGTTGAACAATATATTTTCCTTAATGCGTCAACAATGCTTTGATGCCGGTTGCTGATGAGGCTAATGTAATGCTGAAGCAGTTCTTCCATTTTATTAGTTTAAGGTCCTCTGCAACGGGAAATAAAATGGTAGTGGCAGGAAATGGCATGTGCTATGTCCAATTATTAGATTCACGTCGTATGTAGCCTTCATCTACATGTCTTTCGGTAACTCGGGTCGAATTTTCATGACAAGACGAAGTTGAGTTTTGTAGGGAGATTGGCACTTGGTTCATCTTGGATGGCAAGGCATTTTAAATTAATGGGTGGAATTCGTGAGGGAGAACTGGGCATGGGGAAAACATGGAGGATTGGGAGAACTGGGTAAAGTTCTTAAATTTTTTTTTCAAGTTTTTTTTAATTTTTAATCTTTATTTTCTATTCAAAAAAATAATTTTTTAAATGACAAGAAATCTCTAAAAATCTATTCAAATCTTTAATCAAGAATCATAAGAATCTTGAAAATCCATTTGAAAGTTATAAGGATTCTATAATCTTTGAAATCTATCATTTAAAAAAATCTTTTAAAATTCCGTGAAATACATACTAACGACAGTGTCAAATATTTGCTAAAATTTTAAAGGACGGGAGATTTCGATGAAACCCCCAAGCCCCTGCACCAGCCCAGGCCTAAGCCCCTGCCCCCATAAGCTTAGGCCATCTCCAACCGATGGCTGGCCAGAGGGCTCGTTTGAGCCCTCTGGCCTTCCAAGATTCTCCAAGATATTAATATTTTAATAAACAGTACATGGCCATATTTGCCTCTGTATCCAACCGAGGACCAGAGGGCTCGTTTTAGCCTTGTCACAAAAAACCGTCTCCAACAGAGGGCCAAAGGGCCATAGGACCAAACATAATTTTTATGTTGTATAATTTTTAGGGGTATTAGTCGTTTTCCCCCCTGAACTTGTAAGGAGCTATCAATTTCCCCCCTGAACTTTAATTTTAGCCAATTACCCCCTGAACTTGTATAATTAGCCAATTTACCCCTGATGTTAGATTTGAGAATTTTCCATCCAACTCAGTCATATGCACGGCACGTGCCAATTTTTTGAGGGTAAAAAAGTAATTTTATCCATAATGTGGACATCCTATTTTTCTTCTTCTTCTCTTCCGCTAGTTCACTTCGTACAATTTTATCTAAATTAACCATAGAAGTCTAATTAGCAACTGCAAAATATTGGCTTAGCGCCCAGTTTACCAAAATGAAATTAACGATTCTTACTACAATAAAGTTAACAGCATCCATAAAAAATATGCAACAGACTTGCACCTAGTGCCAAAATCAATAAAACCTATCAATTTTATAGTTCTGCATCATAATCCCATTAAAAGAACTTAACCTTAACACCAAAGGTTTTCATTAACAGTACGAAAGGCCCTCCAACACATCATAGTTGCACTCTCCATGGTCTTGCTTTTTTGGCAACATGTTGGGATTGTGATGTCATTTCATTAGCCTTCCTTGTGACTTGATTCACACGACCGCCTCGGTTCACCTATTTCAATTCAACATGAAAACAACAAGAATGTTAGCAAACCCAAAACAACAAAAATTAATCTATAACAATTTTTTTTTTTAAATTAAAAAAGACAGATTCTTGTTATTACATGTAGTTTAGAAGCTCCTTGTGGCCTAGTTTAAGATGGAGCAGCCCACGACTGGTGATGTGCACCAGTTTCCTACATCAAAACCATTTATACCCAATTAGTAATTTCATACAATTGCATATATAGTAGAGTCAAACACCATATAAGTATTTGATACAAGTCCAATTTACAATTACCTTTGCAACTGTGCTCAATCCTTTTGCTTTTGAGTTAAGACCTCTTATTGTGTTATTTCCTTTTGTCACTTTAGGTCCTTTTGCATTTGAGCTAGACCCTTTAGATATGCTTGTTCCGACTGTTCGCCCATGACTCTGCATTATTTATGTTCACTTAGCGACTAGATAAGTGATATAACAAGACTCAAAATAAATACAATCCTTGTTGATCAAATTACCTCTTTTGTGAGTCCAAAACCTTCATCTGATTGTAGTAGCCTTTGTGGACAACTTGTTTTGTTGTGTCCTTCCTCTCCACAGGTTTGGCAATGCATTACAACATCATACTTCCTTAGCTTTGTTGCCCCCTTCTTTATCTCATCTGGTGCTTTTGTTCTTTTGCCTTTAGGTCTTCCAGGTTGTTTGTGGTAAAAAGGGGGTTTAATAGGCCTAAGGTAGGTTCTCTTCCACTATTCTTTTCCAGGCATAGGAGCAATATACCCTTCATAACACCTATCATAAGCTGGCCTTTTGTAAAGTGAGTGAACAAACAATTGTGGACTAGCCTCCTTCCTAGCAATTGCAGATATAGCATGGGGACAAGGAATGCCATATAGCTGCCACTTCCTACAAGAGCAAGTGTGTCTTTCCAAATCTACTACAAACATACTACCAACCAAAGTATGCACTTGATATTGACCATTCCCTGAATAATTGGCAAAACAACTGAAACTATCCATTTGATTTTTTTTCAACAATCTTTAAAATTCTAGGTCCAACTTGTTGCGTCCACTTAGCTTCTCTTAGCCTAGCCATTCTCAACATCAAATATTTTTGAGTCCTTTGTAACATCGTAATAATCGGTTTATCTCTTGCATCTAAAATTGCAGAATTAAATGACTCACACATGTTATTCAATAAAAAAATCACACTTTACTGATGTCCTGAAATAAGATCTGCTCCAATGGCAAGGTGGCTTATCAGCTAGCCATTCCACTGCCTGATCAGATTGATTATTCATCACCTCAATTTCAGCTTCAAAATAAGGTACAATAGTTGTTCTTGCTGCTGCCCACAATCTTTGTTTCAAGGCAAGTCCGGTGTGACTTGCACTTCTAAAATTATTATGCAAATGTCTAACACAATGTTTGTGTTCTGCAATTGGCATCAAACTCCGAATAGCATCGCCTAGCCCTTTTTGTTTGTCAGTGCTGAATGTCCAAGCATTTCCATTCTCAATTCCCACATCCTAAAAAAAAATCTCCAAAAACCAAGTCCAAGTCTCCCTATTTTCCACCTCCACAACAGCAAATGCCCAAGTCTCCCTATTTTCCACCTCCACAACAGCAAATGTTATTGGAAACATGCCGTTATTGGCATCAACACCAACAACACTTAGGATTTGACCAGGATGGGGTCCCTTAATATGACACCCATCAAAACCCACTATAGACCTACACCATTGTTGAAAGCCTTTCTTCAATGCAGCAAAGCATATGTACAACATTTTAAAAACAGGGTTTTCACCTTGGAAATCTGTTTTTACTTTGATAGTACTCCCAGGATTTCTCACTTTAACTCTTCCAGGTAATCCCAAAGCTTGGCATATTGCTCATCTATACTACCTTCTGTCACTTTTTTGTCAATTCTCTTTGCTTTGTAAACTTGGTTTTTTGTTATGTCAATACCATAATGCTTTCTCACAAGTTCCATGAAACCAGTCACATTCATATCGGGTTTCGATCTAAGTTCCTCATCAAACCGATCAGCTAACCATAAGGAGGTGGCAAATTTAGAATGCTCCTCCCTTACACAAATATGTTCAGGATTATATGTTTTAATTCTAACTGTTGGTCCATTCCCCACAAAAGAGGCATACAATTTCCATTGACAAGGTACTGCAGCTTTTCCTAGACACTTGATCCGCAATTTGTTGGAATCATTCACTGCCTAATTTAGTGGTCGACAAAAAGACACGTCATATGCCCTTATTGCCTCTCTGCATTGTTTCATGTTTGGAAATTCCAACCCTAGATGAAGAGTGGGATTAATTTTATCTGACTCTCTCATATATTGAGGTAGCTTAGGTGTTTTGAGTCTTCTTCTAACCCTCACATTGGCTTCATGCTCTTCAGACTCAGACCTAACACCATCTAAATCTTCTTAATTGTATTCTTCAGTGGAGATTTCACCAAGTTCTTTATGCGTTTCTTCAATAAAATCATCCCCTACAGTCGGATCAAACAAGATGTCATTTGCCTCTATATTTTTTGCACATTTATCATCATCTTCCTCGGATTGTTCATAGTCAGAATCCTTGAACTTAAGAGTAACCCCATCGTCATCATCCTCTTTTTCTAAATCTGTAACCTCTTCATCTATTCCTTCGATAGTGTCTCCAACAACCTCCACATTCTTATTTTCTTCGTATTCATCATCCGCATTAAACCCCTAACACTGAACATCCACATCAACAGAGGAACCTGCACACGGATCACTCCCAAGATTGTTTGTGATTTTCCTTAAGTCAACCAAGTATAACAAATGCAGCCTAACTTGAGGAGATATGAGTGAAACCCAATGAAACACATCTGCATCGCATTCAATTTGCAAAAAACCCTTTATTTGGTGCCAATAGTAAAAACCTATAGTCTCTTTATTGTTGGCGTGAGTCAACCATTTAGTTTAGGAATGTAATCCTATAATTTATTTCTTGTATAATTGGGATTCTTATTTCTTGTTATGTGGGAGATTGTACAACTATATATTTACCTCATAGAGAGAAGAATAAACATACAATTCAAACCCTAAACACTTTTATCTTGGTATCAGAGCAGGTTTCGGCCTGTTTCTTTACCTAAACCCTAATCCCATTCAATGCCGACTTAGTGCTTCTCGGTTGGCTGCTTAGCAGTCGTTTGGAACCAACCCCAGAAGTCTCGAAATAAGAGACCTTTGCTAAAATTCCAAACTCAGGTCTCGAAACCAGAGATCAGACATCTATTGAAATTCAAACCCAGAAAAAATAAAAACCTGAACTTCAACCTGCTGCTACAATGGCAGACGATAGACTTACATCACAAGCAAAGGTCGCTGAGGTCATACATGGGGTAGCGGCCCTGACTTCCAGCGTATAAAGACTTGGGCCTGCCAAGTATGAAGCCCACAACCAACTCGAGAAAGGTGATGACGTTGGTGCTGCCAGAAAGGCTTTCATGGACTCAGTTGGTCCACCAGCGAAATGGAAACATGAAATGGAGCCCGACTCTCGAGCCCACACAGTCAGACAGCAAGCAAAGCATGATGGTGGCAGCAGAATGGGCAAGGGCCCACTTAGCCCACCAACGGAAAACCACTAGAAACTAGACCAGGAGAAAAAAAATCTGGGCCCGCATATTTCATTATTGAATTTGATTTCGTCCCAAGAACAATCTGGTGATCCAAGTAAAATTGGCACTGCATTCACAGCATCCACTAAACGAGATTCTGGTTGGATAATTGACTTTGGGGCTACAGACCATATGACATATGATGAATCTTTATTTCACTACTTGATCGTGCCACCCAAGGAGAATGTTATCACAGCAAACGGTGAAATTGCTCCAGTTACAGGAGCGGGTTCCATCGCATTTACTCCCTCCCTATCTCTGCATAACACTTTTCTTGTTCCTTCACTATCAAATCATTTACTTTCTGTGGGTCAAGTTTGTGTTGTACTCATGTTTCCCACTTTTTGCCTACTACAGGATATCCAAACACGGGCGATCATTGGGCGTGGTACTAAGAGAAGAGGGTTATATTATGTGGATGATGTGGTACCGGGCCGAGTCAACCAAGTGAGCAGTGGTCACAACAACAAGGTTAAGACAATCTGGTTATGGCATCGTCGACTAGGACATGCATCTTTTGGTTATTTAAGAAAATTACTTCCGTCTTTATTTAATGGCGTTTCATACTCTGATTTTCAGTGTCAGGATTGCATTCTTGCAAAAAGTCATCGTACTTCTTACCACTTGAGCCTCAATAAAAGATCAGTGCCATTTGAGTTAATTCACTATGATGTCTGGGGTCCCTCACCAATTGTGACGCGCCACGGTATTAGGTGGTTTGTTACCTTTGTAGATGATTGCACCAGAATGACTTGGCTCTATACCATGAAACAGAAGAGTGACGTTGGGGCAAATTTTCCAATAGTTTTATCGGATGATTGGAAATCAATTTTCTCTTCCAATCAAAGTCCTGAGATCAGATAATGGTGGGGAATATCTCAACACTGAACTCTCTCAATTTTTTCAGGAGCACGGCATTCTTCATGAGACTACTTGCCCACAAACCCCACAACAAAATGGTGTCGCAGAGCGCAAAAATAGACATAATTTGGAAACCACTCGTGCACTCCTTATTGGTGCTCACGCTCCTCACTCCTATTGGGCGGATGCCATTAGATACTCTGTTTATCTAATAAACCGAATGCCGTCCCGAGTGCATAATTTTCGCACTCCTATGGAAGTTTTTGCTGATCATGTGACCTTACCATCTTCTCTTCATTTATCTCCACGTATCTTTGGTTGTGTGGCCTATGTGCATCTTCACAAAAATCAACGCAGTATGTTGGATCCATGTGCAATTCGTTGTATTTTTCTGGGATTTAATAATCAGCAAAAGGGGTATCTGTGTTATCACCCACCAACCAAGCATATGTACGTCACCATGGATGTTACATTTTCTGAGCATGAGATGTTTTTTCTCACTGAACACACCTACTATAATCTTCAGGGGGAGATGAGCACAAATGAAAATTATAGTTGGATTGATCTGCCAATTGTGCAAGTGGATAACACATGCCGTGGTTCAGCAGTGGGTCAAAATCTAGACCACAGCTTGGGTGAGCCAAGTTCAGCAGTGGGTCAAAATCCGGACAGCAGCGGGTCAAAATCCGGACAGCAGCTTGGGTGAGCCAAATCTAGGCTTGCCAAGTTTGGAAGATAATATAGGCGGGCCTGAGGGCCTAAAAGCCGCAAGCCTTACAAGTGGGCCTGAGGACCTGAGGACTGAAAGCTTCTCTGAAGGCAGCGCACAGATTGGGCCGTGCAGCATGGCCGAAAACCTTCTTGAAGATAATGTACAGATTGGGCCTTGCAGCAACAGACTTCAGACTTTAACTAATGTTGACAGCCCAAACACTTCAAGAAATAACCCTCATTCTCCTCCACTGGTACACGCTCATGTCCCCGCGGATATCCAAGAGGTACGTTCTTATACTCCAGATATTGTTGAAAATTCCTATATTTTACCTCCTAGGCAAAACCGTGGGAAACCACCTGACAGGTTTTCTCCGGAAGGAAAAGTGAGATATGCAATTGCACAGTATGTGTCCACTCATCGACTATCACCCAAGTACCAAGCCATGGTGAATCAAATGGCTGGGATTAAAATTCCAACAAAAGTGGAAGAGGCTTTGCGAGACCCCAGTTGGGTAGAAGCCATGGGAGTAGAAATGGAAGCCTTACAAAGAAACAGAACGTGGAATGTAGTGTCACTACCACAAGGGAAGAGACCAGTGGGATGTAAATGGGTGTTCACCATAAAGCACAAGGTGGATGGGTCCATTGACAGATACAAGGCAAGATTGGTAGCTAAAGGGTACACACAGACATTTGGAGTTGATTACCAAGAAACTTTTGCTCCGGTCGCAAAAATGAATATTATTCAAGTCCTTTTATCTTTAAGAGCTAACATGGACTGGCCTTTGAAACAGTTTGATGTGAAGAATGCTTTCTTACATGGAGATCTGGAAAAAGAAGTATACATGGATCTTCCACTAGGATATGAAACACCGAATGAAGCAGGGAAAGTATGTAGACTCCGAAAGGCTCTCTACGGACTCAAACAATCACCCAGAGCATGGTTTGGAAGGTTCACTGAAGCAATGAAAAAGTACGGTTATAGACAGGGAAATGCGGACCACACCCTGTTCATCAAACGCATGAGAGGTAAAGTTACTTTGTTAATTATCTATGTGGATGATATGGTAGTAACTGGTGATGACACAGAAGAGATAAAAAGGCTGCAGGGGTATCTTTCATCAGAATTTGAGATGAAGGATCTAGGAGGCTTGAAATACTTCTTGGGCATTGAAGTTGCTCGTTCTCGTGATGGGATTCACTTGTCTCAGCGGAAGTATGTTCTTGATCTTCTCTCAGAAACTGAAATGTTGGCTTGTAAACCAGTTGAAACTCCCATTGTGCAGAATCATCACTTGTCGATATACCAGGATCAAGTTCCTGCCAATAAAGAAAGATATCAGAGATTGGTAGGACGATTGATTTACTTATCACTTACATGTCCGGATATTGCGTATGCAGTTAGTGTTGTAAGTCAGTTCATGCATGCTCCTAGTGAGGATCACATGGCAGCAGTGATGCGTATACTGAGTTATCTGAAAGGTGCACCGGGTAAAGGATTGATCTTCAAGAAGCATGGACATATGGAGGTAAAGGGATATACTGATGCTGATTGGGCGGGAAACATTACTGATCGTCACTCCGCATCAGGCTACTTCACATTCGTAGCAGGAAATCTGGTAACTTGGAGAAGCAAGAAGCAAAATGTAGTGGCTAGATCCACGGCCGAGGCAGAGTACAGAGGAATGGCACATGGAATTTGTGAATTGTTATGGCTTAGGATTCTTCTCACTGAGATTGGGTTCAAGCCTCAGGGAGCCATGTTATTATACTGCGATAATCAAGCTGCGAGAGAAATAGCCAATAATCCCATTCAGCATGATCGTACAAAGCATGTAGAGGTAGATAGACACTTCATCAAAGAGAAGTTAGACGTCAAATTGATTGATATTCCATACGTGAGGTCTGAAGAACAATTAGCAGATGTGTTAACTCATGCAGTTTCAGCAAGGGTGTTTCAAGACTCACTTGACAAGTTGGGCTTAGGAGATATCTATGCACCAACTTGAGGGGGAGTGTTGGCGTGAGTCAACCATTTAGTTTAGGAATGTAATCCTATAATTTATTTCTTGTATAATTGGGATTCTTATTTCCTGTTATGTGGGAGATTGTACAACAATATATTTACCTCCTAGAGAGAAGAATAAACATACAATTCAAACCCTAAACACTTTTATCTTTTATTATACCCAAGCACTGTAGCAGCCTCATACAGATCAAGCATGGACATATAATCTTTAGTATAATTGTCAACCCATTGTACAATACCACCCACATACTGACCAGCTTTAAAGTCACCACCATGGTGTATTTCAAGTGTGAATAAGTCATGATTACCTACAACAAATGCATCAAAATATAATCAGGATGAAGATGGTTCACCCAATTAAATGTGTCTTTTATGTTGACAAAAGTGTGAAGCAACCCTAGGATAGACAAAGAGGTCGACAAAGAGAATAATTTGCTAATTATTTGCTTGGTCTGTATCTTGGAGGAAACTGAGAAGGAAAAATTGAAGACTTACTGTATCTTGGAGGATGCCCACCATCTCTGACCACGATGCTCATCGTTCCCCTGCTTCCTGATTATCTTTTCTCAGATTGTAACCCTAGGATGCGGCTCGCATTCTCCTCCTTCCCCATATACCCGACAATGATTAGGTTTGGTTGTGATATATGATTACCTTTTTACCCTCACACCATTAGCATGTGCTGAGCATGTGACCAAATTGGATGGAAAATTTTAAGATATAACGGTAGAGGGTAAATTGGCCAATTATACAAGTTCAGGGGGGGTAATTGGCTAAAATAAAAGTTCAGGGAGGAAATTGGCAGCTCCTTACAAGTTCAGGGGGAATTCGGTTAATACCTCTAATTTTTATGTTGGTTAATGTTATTTAATGTTGTTTCATGTTACTTAATTTAATTTAATGTTGTATAATGGCCTAGGAAGTTATAGGAAAAAAATAGAATTGAAAAAAAATATGAAACAAATTTTGTGAAATAGAAGTTATAGGAAAAAAAGGGAATTTAAAAAAAAATATGAAACAAATTTTGTAAAATAGAAGTTATATGAAAAAAAATATGAATCAAATTTTGTAAAATAGAAGTTACATGAAAAAAAAATTGAAACAAATTTTGTAACATAGAATTTAAAAAAAATATGAAACAAAATTTGATGGAAATAAAAGGTTTAAAGTCATATAATAAAAAAAAAAATTGAATACAACGGCTAGCTGACTGGCTAGCCTTTGCATTCAAAATTTTCAAATTATTAGTGTCGGTTATAACCGACACTATTAAAAAAAAATATATTAGTCATGTCGGTTATAACCGACAGGAATACGAACAAAACAAAAAATAAATAGCTAGCCCTTTGGCCCTTTGGTCCTTTAGGATTCCGTGAGGTCCTCCTAGATTCCAGAACCCTCTGGCCTAGTCCTCGGTTGAAGACGATTTTAGGGCTATTTTCGACCCATTTGTCCTCTGAATACTTCGGTTGGAGATAGTCTTAGACGCAAAAGTACTTGCCCTACCTCTTCGTCTTCTTCTACATCCGTACCTCGGAACATATCTTGTCGTCCTCTTCGACTTTATCTTCTTCACCCTGTCCATCATGGAATTTTCTTTTGGCAAAGTTCTAATGGTAAACAAGTATTGGGTTCTGATGAATTGCAGGTTTGAATTCCTGGGTTCTTCCCTTTTCATAACTTGAACGAAAAAGAATTCCAAATCCCAAATTACTAAACCTGTTCTATAATATGCAATTAATATGACATAAAAAATATCAATAGTAAAGTGGATTCAGATTTATCCTGTCGTCTTTTTACTTTCTATGTTTTATTTCTGGTGAAGAAATCTGAAGGAGATAATCACAGAACATGGCGGTAGCCTTTACTGCTGTTAAGTCCAATTAAGTCAAAAGTCTATGATCTGAGAACACAGACCTACTCGTAGATCACGGCCTCTGATGTCAAAAGTGGAGACTGTATGACTGATGGAAGATCATCTCAATTTGCAGTGAAATGATGTTTTTGTTACTTATATGTTTATACATTTTTAGTTCTCTTTTTCATTTAACATTTTGAAGCGGAATACTCCTTTTTTCCTTTGTTTGCGTTTAAATTTCATGTTGGAATAGAATTATCTTCCTTCGTATTCTCGTCATCTTTCTTCCTCTCCTCTCACATATTGTTTTTGGTTTTATTGTTTCTATAAAAAAATCAATATAAAATATTGATATGGCTAAACTGTAACCGTTCAAATAAGAAATGAGGGAAGGGGAAAGAGATTAGGAAGGGAGATCCATTGTTTGCACTCTATTCTCTTTTCTTTACCTATTTCCTCTCATTCAATGAATATTGTACTTAAACTAAAATAAAAATAAAAACAATGTCGCAAAATGATTAAAATGGTCTTCTTTTTCCTTTTTTTTTTTTAACAAAATGGTCTAATTTTAGATCACTTATTAAAGATTATTATAAAAAATATGTGTATCGAAAATTATTTAGTCATATAACAATTATAAAAAAATATAAAACTCATTTAATTTTGACAATGTTAATTGAATAATTCTAATTTGGTTAATTTTTATGAATGTGAATTTAAAGCGTGATATAAAAAAAGATAATTCTAATCACAAAATAATATTGTAGAATAAAAAAGAGAAACCGAGAAGATTCAAGTGAAAAAATTACTAGCATTTTCACGCATATAAATTTGGTAAATGATTGAATAAAGAACCTAAACTAAAGACAAAATGAAAATGAATAATATGGGAACAGGAACTATATAATCAAACTCCTTTTCGAGTGCATATAATTTTTTTTAGTTCAATTAAATCATTACAGCTGATTTAATACTTCTATTATCCTCTCACGTTCCTCTTAATTTTATTTATCAGATTTAATAAAGGGAAATTTATTTAAACCCATGCAACCTCTTTTTACACCTAATTTAAAATTTTGAATGTTAATTGTCTATTTTACCCTATTGCATAATTACTATTAAGTACAAAATGAAATTAATAATAAAACTCAAATTTATCAATAAACCCAAACACTATAATTAAACCTTACAATCATTCTTTGTCTATCCTACGTTCATTGTGGCTAAAACCCTAATAGTTCTCATAGAGAAAAATAAGTTTTTCTATTGATGGATGATGATTTTGAAGTTTTGAATCCTCCAACCAAGGTATGACTCAATTTATGAATTATTTGTTCGTTCGATTTCAATTTTTTCTGTTGCCGAAACCAATCTTTACAAAACCAAAAACCTCTTCCATCCGTTCTGCAGATCCTTGGGATCCAAGAGACGATAACCAGATATTGAAGGAGTATATATCTAGCTGAATGTTTTTCTCTAGCATTTTAGAAATAATCGAATCAACTTTATCATAGTCTTTGAGATTCATATAGAGTGTCATCATCACATTAAATGGAAGAGATTGCAATGCATGCCCTTTAGTTCTCATTTTCTCCAGTAATGCTTCTGCCTTCTCTTTCATTCTATGCCGAACATAGACATTGAGTAGAGCCCCATATATTCTCTTGTCCTTTAATGTATCTGGCAGGCTCAAGAAGTAATTTTCGGCACCAGCAACTCCCAGAACTTTAGCAACTAAATCTAGTTGAATTGCAGAATCACTCGTGGATATTCTAAACCTCTCTCCTCTGTTGCTCATCCAACACCTGCAGGGTGCACGAAAAATATGGCAAATCAGGTAAATTTAGTATTTAACAACTTGTATCCTCAGACTTCATCATTGCATTCAATGATAAAATCTTAATCTCTCTTGTTTGGGTTCAAATGAGTCAAAACCTTCCATACAGTGCTAGAGCCCTTATAATATATGTAAATTTAGTATGCAAGTTATATTTTCATTTGCAGATATTGGCTTATCAGGAAAACTGAAGGTTTGACTCAATTGCATTAGAAGGTGATGAGAGAAGTTTTAAGAGTCGGCCTGTTACATTCACTAAACAATTACAAACGAAAATTACTAAAAGTTTCAGGCCATATTCACTGTTCTAAGAGTCGGCCTGTAATGAAAACACCATGATTGTAAAAATACATCCACATATTGAATTGGGTTTATGGGGGTATATAATAGGTATTAAATTTGGATTTAAAGAGATATTAATTATTAAGTTAAAAATCAAATGGGTGCAAAGAGTAACTTGGGTGTATAAATAGGTTAGATATGTTTAAATAAAATTTTCCTTTAATAAATTAATAAAAAAAATGTGCCTATACGCACCGGATGGTGCAAAGTACACCTATCCTGTAGACATTTATTATTTACTTAGGACCAAGGTATTAAATATCGGTAATATCGGAAATATCGGTAGTCCGAAAACACGGAAATATCGATGGAAATATCGGGATAATATCGATATCGATAAAATTTCCATGGAAACCACGGAAATTGTAAGAAAAACTTGGAAATTTTTATTGAAACTTTGCAGGATGTTTATTTAGTCAATTATCTATTAGTTTATCACAAAAAATTGGAAGGAAATGCATTGCATGATGGATTTAACATTATCAAGTTGATTATATAGCGAGTTGGCAAACATTGTGAGTGTAGAAAATATATAGTAATTAATGAAAGAAGTTTAAACACACCAAAATCATTTATATATAATGAATTAGTGCAATATTTTACACTTTATACATTACATGGTAAGATACATGAGTGAGTTAGTACCACATAGAGTTCCTATGAGGTTCAAAATTTTCACTATCTTCATCATCTCTATGTGTAGAGTGAGTGTATTGTGAAGATTAGTTATCAAATGATAAATCCCCAAACACGGTTTTGAATGAAACCACCATCCATGGTCTGAAATTGTACAAGTAACTCTACTCTACTCAGTCCCTCTCTCACTTTCGCGATGGAATAATAATTATTATTATTAGAATAATATATATGGAAAAATGAATAGGAAGAATGTAGAAACAAGTGGATTAATGAGAGCCGTGTGGAGGAATCTGACCTCTCTCTCATCCATTCGTTTCCCGGGCCTTCCATTCCATCCCTGCCCTTTTTATCTCTTATCAATAAATTCCACTAATTATTATTAGAGTTAGTAAAAGGAAAGACAAGTATGTGTGGGTGGGAAGTGGGAGCCCTCTCCTTCTTTGTTTCTTCTCTGACTCTCCCCCCCCCCCCCATCTCTTCTCTGCAACGCAGCAGACCAGCTCTTCTCTGCAACGCAGCAGACCAGCTCTTCTCTACAACTCCTCCGAGCACCCCCAGCTCTTCTCTACAACTCCGCCGAGCACCCCCAGTCTACTCTCGAATCTCGATCCTTCTCCGGTTCTCCCCCCCAGCTCTTCTCTACAACTCCGCCGAGCACCATCACCATTCTCACCTCCCGGCGGCGGCGACCACTGCACCATCAGATCTGAGATTTTCTCACCTCCCCGGCGACCACTGCACCATCAGATCTGAGATTTTCTCACCTCCCCGGCGACCACTGCACCATCAGATTCAGATCTCAATTTCTCACCGACCCATTTCAAAAAATATCCCGATAATTTCGAAAATATCGCGATATTATCGATATTATCGAAAATATCGCGATATTATCGATATTATCGATAATATCGCGATATTTGGACGAAAACCATTTGGATACCTATTAAAATATCGGTTCCCTTAAAAACCGATAATATCGGCGAAATATCGCCGATATTATCGGCATTTCGGACCATGCTTAGGACACATTCAGTCAAAAATGAATTAATGATAAATAATTTCCCATGCCCTTATTTTTGGATTTGAATCCTATCCGGATTCAAATTGTGAGAATTATAAGGATTCTCACATCTTAGTAATCGTGCAATAAAAAATTATTTGATTTTTTTTGTTTAAAATTAAACACAAATAATACTTGACGAAAACTGGTCGCAAGATGTACGTTGAACGGCTAGGGATCCCTACAAAGTGGATTTGAAAAGGATCCTCTTCCCTTTTTTTTTTCCTTTTTGATAGGATTTGCTGTTTATTTGTGGAAGAAGATCCTCTCTAGATCCACTTTGTGAGGATCCTTGAAATCTTCACATCTTAGTCGTTCATCGTACATCGTGCGTTTAGTTTTCGTCAGATATTATTTGTGTTTGATTTTAAATAAAAAAAAATTAAGTAATTTATGACCGCACAATACACGATAAATAGTTAAGATGTGAGGATCTCTAAGATCACCATAATTTGGATCCAGATAAAATCCAAATCCTTTATTTGTTGGGCGTGACAGGGGGTGTAATTCTAAAGAGATTACATTTATGGCATGTTTACCAATCGGGATTGGAATCAAGAGAAACGGAATTGCACCTTTCCCAATGCATTCCGACGTTTACTAGCAATTAGGGAATCAGAATTTATGTGGGGACCACCCAATATCACGAATTCAATTCCAGAATTGCCCGGAATTGGATTACCTCTATAGAGGTAGTATTTGAGTTCCGGGTAGAACACTCTATCAGGAATCAAAATTTTGTACCCAAAATACCCATGCATACTCCTAAAACACCTCTACCTTCAAGATCTGGAACGATGCCGCAGCGATGAAGGCGATGTGGAACAACGACCGCCCGAGATCTGGAACAAAGAACGCCCAAATCGTTGTTTCACAAATTCAATTGAGAAGGAAATTGTGATTTTCAGATCCAAACAGAATAGAAGGAAAGAACATGTTATCACTTTCACTCTCTGAAAATTGGATTTTTTTTTCTGATGGCGTGGGTCGTGGCCTTATGGGTCCTCTTGAGACTGGATGGTGGGGTGTGGATGCTGTGTATTGGGGCAGCATCCGTTGGACGAGGTGATATTGAAATTTTGTTGAGCATTTTGGTCAAGCAGCTGCAGAGAAAAATGGGGGAGAGAGGGAGAGAGGGAGAGAGAAAAGGAAGTAAATTCTATCAGCAAGAATAAAAAATGATCAAATTTGGACAAATCTTTGTGATTAAAGAATCTTCTACATGCGTCTAGAGTTCTCTAACAGTAAGAATAAATAATTGTAAATTCTCTCCAGTAATCAAAATAAAAATAAAAGGGTAAAAAATTTACTTAAAATAATTATCATATAAAATAAATCGGTTAAAATAAGGGTACTTTAGTAATTATATTAGTTTTCATTCCGATTCATGTGAATCAGTAAACAGCTTCTATAGTTCAATGTCATTTCTACTCCGATTCCAGACAGTTTTAGTAAACAACTTCAACAGGAATCTGATTCTGATTCCTCATCAATTCAATTCCTCATCAATTCAATTCCTCTCAATCTGATTACGGATTAGTAAACGAGCCCTTAGTCCTACTTTTGTACCAACTAATCACAAGCCTTTTATCAGAAAAGAGGTAAAAAAAAATTGTTTACAAAATGTGATATCTAACATTTTTTAATAAAAAAAATAAATAATAAAAAAAACAAAAAAACCCCTTGCATGCGCAATGAGTGATCAAGGGAACAAAAAAAATGCGGTTTACTTGTTGCACAAGAACAACGACTAAGAGACGTAAAAACTAAAACTAGCTAGGGTTAATTTGTATTAAAGGCATGATTACAAAAATCGAAATTTAGTTTATCTTGTCAAATTAACATATTTCTTTCTTTTTACAACCGATTTCTTGATTATATTTGGCCCATTCCCTATTCAAGTTAGAAGATTCCAACTTAATTAACAAAGATGCAAAAAACCAGTAGAGATAAAGTCCAAAAAGATAGTTGATGAAATCCAAATTAATCCACGAGGGCAATTACATCAGCTAAATTCAAAGTAACAATGCAGGAAAACAAATCAACTCAAAACCAACTTCAAAAACAATCTTCATTTCCCACTTCTGGTGAAAAGCCAAATTTTCATGCCACTTTCCTGCCCAGAAAAACACTGGTGAGAACATATTTTGACTGGAGAGATGCCTTCAGCAGACTTATACCCTACAAAAAGAAAACACAACATTGATCTTTTTTATTGGCATACTAAAAATATCCAGATTTGTTATTTGATAACTTGATATCACAAAGTTGATAGAAATTTTTGTTGAAAGTGTCAAACCTCTTGCATGCCAAGATGAACCACCTTCTCTTCAAGGGCCCCAACCTCCTTAACATTGAACTTGTTCAGCACTGTAATGCCTGAAATGGTAGACATGGGCTTCACTTCCAAGTTATCCATTACCATGTATGTGACAACGCCTTTCACATAACCACCACCCTCGCCGGAGGAACCTCCAGAAGTAACCTGCGGGGCTACATGAGGCACTTCTGCTGACATAGCGGAGTTGCACCAGGGACAAATTGCTCGAGAATCATCAGCTACATAACGGTGGTAGTTGCGACACATGTAGACCTTTCTAGTTGCTTCATCGCCGGCCAACAAGTGAAGGACATCGGCACCGCCGATCGCTGGCTTGGGTTTCAGCAGTGTGTCCTTGTCAAGGTTGGGTTGCATGTATGTGTCACTCAGAGTCTCAACACTCTCGTAGAGTTTCCCTAAGCTACCAACCATGCCATGCTTGGCCAGAAGCCTAATGACAGTCCCTACGGGCAACGATAGAAGAGTGAAGAAAATCCACAAAGTCTTTGCCTGCTTCGGCAAACAAAACTTTGTGACCCTTTGTATCGATTAGGAGTTTCAAACTAACAGTTGACTTGGTGTTTGCCATTTGCACATATGCAGTGAGGAGGGCAAGCAGACTCTGACAAGGTATATATATTAAGAAGAGGAGAATTGTAAACGTTTGGAAATTATGTAAAAACGTAAGGGGAATTAACAACACTGTTTCATTAGGGTCATGCGTTGGTTTTAGCTGGCATGCGTCTCTATCTGAGCACTCACTGCAAGTCCCCATTTACAATTAACATATGATCTTATTCCCAAAACAGAAATGATAACTTTTAATTAACTCCAATTAATTATCATCTGATAACTATCACAAAAACAAGAATACATAGAGGACCTGTGTCAACCTCTCCAACATGGTATAGTTTTGGCAACTATTAACATCTTCCTCCACTCGCTGATACAGTATGTCAACCTCCAAAGCTACTAGTGCGTTTGAAGCTTCTGATCGACAAAAAGGGCCAGTGGCCCACAAGGTTTTGTTCGCGACAGCGAGCAAAGAATAAGCCAATAATTATCGATGCGATTAGACATTCTTCAAATGAGATGTCAAATTTTAAATCTAAAAGTTAAATTTGAAGGCTTACATGGTATTTTGACATCTTTTAAAATTTTACTATCCAACCGATATGTCAAATTTTAAACATAAAATAAAAATTCATATCATATGTATTTTCTTTGCATTGGGAATGAAAAGAAACAAAAAGATAATGTTTTAAACCAATAAAAAAAATTAATAGAAAGCATTTAATAATTAATTAAAAAATCTGAAGGTGCAGTCAAATTTGGCAGCAAAGAGGAGAGATGTCATTCCATGTCATGCCACATCAGATTTGACTTCTCGGTTGGAAAACATTAATGTTATCTTTTGTTACTGTTATTGCTAATTTTAACATTTTAACATCTCATTTGAATATGCTCATAGGCTTCTGCCAAACGAGGACATGGTTGGTTGATTGGGCAAACTCAACCAAAGTAGCTTTTAGTGAGACTTACTTGCAACCCAGTCTACATATGTGGTATATTTGACGAGTATATGTTATCACGTGTCCAAAAACAATACTTGGCATCATCGGAAGATTGCTATTATGATGTGGTGTTGCTAGCTAGATAGTCCCCATTTAGTTCTGTCATCTATCTATCTTCTATATTATTAAAAGAACACATATTGTTAACTTTTTTTAATTTTGTCTCTCACTTTTGAATACACAATGTTGAGATGAAGATGGTAAAATAGTAATTTTGTACCTTTTGACAAAAAGACAATCATATCCCATTTTTTCCTGTTTTACCCTTATTTTTATACACAATATTTACATAAAGAGGGCAAAATAGTAATTTTGTATCAAATACATAAGATAAAAATATGCACGTACTAAGAAATTGTCCCACCATTATTTTTTTCATACATGTAAGTGAAATCATGATGTTTTTTGGATAGTTTGAATGAACCGAAGCGGTTGCGAATAAAGAAAACGTGAAAAGAAGTGGACGATTGTTCGCACACATAAAATATGTTCTCTCTGCTAATTTTCTACTATAAAAACCGAAACGATCGACCAATTACTGACCAAAACTTTTTGCTTTGTAACCCGACGTTTACTTCATAAAATCAAAGCATCTGACGGAAAATACCGAAAAAATGGAATCCGTATGGATAATACCAATTCAAATATACTAAAAAAAAATTTGAATCTACCAATTTATCTAAAATATATCACTGATACACAGAGGTTGAGTTTCATCAAATTAATACACATAGTTAAATAAAAACTGATTGTTCTACTAATATATTTATGGAGACTTTGGATGTGGTCCTTGGCCATGAATATTCTTTGATTGAAACCTTGTTGGTTTTTAATTTTTGATCGAGGTCCCTGAAATTAATGTGATAATTTATTTCTATGTACGTTACTATATTTTTTAAATTAAAAATTAGAAATTTTAGTTGTTTATATAAATGAGATTTTAAATAAAATAAAAAACCCATAATTTGTGGGATTAAAAATATTAAAATATAAATATACTATTGTGTATGTGTGTGTATCTAAACATGGGTACATTCATCAAAATTAACCAAAAAATTTATTTTATCAAAACATGGGTACATTCTTCAAAATCACAAAAAAAAAAAAAAAAGATATTAGGCTTAATAACATTAGTAAATTTCTTCGATTAAATTTGACATGGATACATTTTAAAATCAAAGAAAAAAGAATGTACCCATATAAGTTTAAAAATTGATTAAAAAAATTGAATAAATTTTATATATATATAAAAGGGTACATTTTACATATAACAAATTGGTATATTTAAGAATGAGTACATTTTAAGATTAAAAAGTTTTACATGAATAGGTACATATAATTAGCATGGGTACCTTTAGCAAAATAAAAAGTACAAATAAAAAAAATATATGGGTACAAATACAAATAAACTTTAAAAAATATGGGCATAAAAAGAAATTAATATGTGGGTACAAAATAAAATTGAAAAGAAAATTGGTACAAATTAAAAAAGAATTACAAATTAAAAATGGTACAAATTAAAAATATGGGCATAAAAATGGTACAAATTAAAAATATGGTACATATAATTAGCATGGGTACATTTAGCAAAATAAAAAGTACAAATAAAAAAAATATATGGGTACAAATACAAATAAACTTTAAAAAATATGGGCATAAAAAGAAATTAATATGTGGGTACAAAATAAAATTGAAAAGAAAATTGGTACAAATTAAAAAAGAATTAAAAATTAAAAATGGGTACAAACTAAAACTAAAAATATATGATAAAAAATTTATTCATAAATATAAATATACTAATTGTAACATTTTTAACATTAAATGAATATATTTAAAAAAAAAAAATTTATTATTGAAATAATTAATGATGTTATTAATACCCAATGACCTTGATCAAAAATTGAAAAGTAATAGGATTTTAATCAATGGAGTAGCAAAAGGAAGGATGAGAACCTATTTATGAGAAATTTTATTTAAACTCATGTAACTTATTTCTACACCTAACTTACTCTTTGCATCCATTTGATTTTTAACTGAACTATTAATATCTATTTAAACCCAAATTTATTACCTATTATACCCCTATAAACTCAATTCAATATGCAGATTTTTTTTACACTCATTTGATTTTTAACTCTATGTTTACCCAAATGAACACTGAAAATTGGGGTGTGAATTCAGCCATGACTGACAACAAGACCGACACTTCTAAACATGTTGACGAAAACCATGTATCACCATCTTTCCCTTTGCATTATCGATCAACGGGTGCATTGTTCTGGTTTTGTTTTTCTCTTCAAGTCCCCCCCCTCCCATTATTTTTTCAATTCAATAAAAGGCCACAAATGAAAGGAGATTGGAAGTTTGAATAAATTGATGAGCTTAAAATTTATTCATGATGATTTTTGGTTAATTAATAAATTAGGTAGGGTTTGAGGTGATTAGGTTGTGTCATATCGAAGTTGTGTTTTATTTTATTTTATTATTATTTATGATTGAGGGAAAAAAGAAAAACGACACAAAAGATGTAAAGGACGAGAGAGAAGGTGGTGGTGGTGGTAGAGATGGATCGCTGCACGTGAGTCATAAAGAAGCATTGAATTGGAGCAAGAGCTACGCAGGGACTCCTCATTCGAGTAATTGTCACGTCCCGGCCTGGGCCCCCACCACATCCCGGGCTCGACTCAACCGTAGCACTATATTGTCCGCTTTGGGCCCCGACCACACCCTCACGGTTTTGTTTCTGGGAACTCACGCGAGCAGAACTTCCTAGTGGGTCACCCATCCTGGGAATGGTCTGGCCCCGTACTCGCTTAACTTCGGAGTTCCTACGGAATCCGAAGCCAATGAGCTCCCAAAAGGCATCGTGCTAGGTAGAGATGAGAATATACATATAAGGCTTACAGGATCCACACCCCTGGGCGATGTGGGATCTTACAATCCACCCCCCTTAGGGGCCCGACGTCCTCGTCAGCACACTTCCGGTCAGGGATTGGCTCTGATACCAAATTGTCACGTCTCGGCCCAAGCCCCCACCACATCCCGGGCTCGACTCCATCATAGCACGATATTGTCCGCTTTGGGCCCCGACCACACCCTCACGGTTTTGTTTGTGGGAACTCACGCGAGCAGAACTTCCCAGTGGGTCACCCATCCTGGGAATGCTCTGGCCCCATACTCGCTTAACTTCGGAGTTCCTACGGAATCCGAAGCCAATGAGTTCCCAAAAGGCCTCGTGCTAGGTAGAGATGAGAATATATATATAAGGCTTACAGGATCCACACCCCTGGGCGATGTGGGATCTTACACAATCGATTTCAACATGGCTTATAATATTAATAGTGTGTAATCCGCACCAAAAGTCTGAAAAGGGGAACTAGAAAAAGGGATTGTGGGACAAGAAGTTAGATTTGAACTGAAAGTTCCAACCCCTTTTTAACTTTTCGTGTTTGTTTTCCATCTTGTTTTTGGCAGCAACTTCCCTCACCAGAAACAATTACATTTCTTGTCTGTTCAACTGTACCCCTCCAAACTCCAAAGCATAATCCAGATCACTGATCCTCGATCCCCGCCATTGACATATATCAAATGGAACTATATATATAAACGCATGTGTGATCAGTTGGTTGCATGTAATCGAAGAAAAATTAATCATGTTTATTGATATTTCCCCAATCTTGTAAATTATTAGTTGTTTTTCTTAAGAGAAAGTGCTTCCATCGGCACAATAAATGTTTGAGTTTATTGAC
The DNA here is from genome assembly GCA_036320875.1 of Cotoneaster glaucophyllus. Lineage (NCBI taxonomy): Eukaryota > Viridiplantae > Streptophyta > Magnoliopsida > Rosales > Rosaceae > Cotoneaster > Cotoneaster glaucophyllus. Next base: position 23,919,572 of record CM070070.1, on the reverse strand, counting down.
AAATATGAGTTTTATTATTAATTTTATTTTGTATTTAATAGTAATTATGTAATAGGGTAAAATAGTCAATTAACATTTAAAAGTTAAGTTGGGTGTAGAAAGAGGTTAAATGGGTTTAAATAAAATTTCCCTATATTTATTGTTGACCCTAAAGGCTGAAAGATTTTTCAGTATGACTGGTACACAGAATGGTACACCACATGTCACTATACAAATGGTTGGATATGTGTGCTAAAAAGTTAATAACTTAAAAAAATAAAATTTCTTATCACTTCTATTAAAACACATGGTGTACCACTTGTGTACCCATCACAATTAAAAATTTCTCCTAAAGGCCGAGTATTTAAGAGCTAACTACGTCTTTTCTAGTGAATGCGGGTGTGCCAACTCGCGACCGAGCTTGGTCGGCGAGTAAGATAGATGTGATGGTGGTGTTGAACGCGCTGCTAACTTTTGTGTCCGAGCGATCACGGCCAACCTCTGGGTTCTAGAACTTGAAGACAAGGTTGTTAGATTGAAGTTCAATAAAGATTCGACTTTCAATGTGTCAAACACTTAAGTTAACTAAAACAATTGTTAGGGTGATTGAAGTTGCTCTAAATTATTCAAAACATTTACGTAAAATTTTCTTACCATACAAAAATGTTAGGTCAGTTCTCGACAAATGGATTCGCATCGTCGCATAATATGTTGGAGAATCATGTGCAACCTTAAATGTAAACCAACGCTTCTAGCTTAACTGGTCCAATTAGGGACACTCATTTTATTTCAGGTATTTAAATCAAAGTAAAGAAACCTCACAAAAACACCATTGCTAATTTGCTATAGCAACAATAATCTCAAATGTTTATATCTTCTTTTTACCAAGAAACACATTGGTGGGAACAGTGTTGGACTCCAACGATGCCTTCAAAAGCTTCAATCCCTAAAATAAAATAGAATAAAATAAGACATGACTAAAAAAAAAGTATTTGATAGGAAAAAAAAAAAAAACCAAAGAAAATGTGAAGAGAAAGAAATGGGTGATGCTAGAGACACTAGCCAGATGAATTTTATTTTGTATAACACATGATAAGACGGTTGATATTAACTTTCTTTTTCAAATTTAAAAAAAAAAAATCTAATCATCAACCGCTACATCATGTAGTCTACAAATATGGTCTTAAAACATGCTCTCCCTTGCATTTTCCAAAAGAAATATATAGGAATTCAGACCTCCTCCATGCCAAGATTAACTACCTTCTCTTCAAGAACACCGACTTCTCTAATATTGAACCTGTTAAGCACAGTAATACTAGAAATAGTAGACATAGGCTTCACCTCCAAATTGTCCACGATCATATATGTCACAACACCCTTCACATACCCTCCCTCACCGGACAACGTTGTTGCTGCATTAGTACTAGTACGTGCTTGCGGAGCAACATAATTCACGGGGGTGGAAATGGCTCTATAATTACAAAAACGACCATGTGGGCACTGTGGACATGTTGTTCAGACACATCACAAATACAGCGATTGCAACCGGTACAAATGTAGAACTGTTTTGGATTACAGTCATTGCTGCTGGGCAGTAAATGAAAGATATTAGCACCAGCAACTGTGCCATTGGGTTTGAGAAGGGCGTCTTTATCAAAATTGGGTTGCAAGTATATGTATCACTAAGGTTTTCAACACTCTCACAAAGTTGGCCTAAGCAACCAACCATGTCATTCTTCGAGAGGAGCCTAATGACTGGCAACAGGCAAAGACAAGAGAGTGAAAAGAAAATCTACGACTTCCTTCGTCGCTTCAGCAAACAGAACCTTGTGACCCTTTGTATCGACCAAAAGCTTCAAACTCACACTGGTGGTATTGGTGGTTGCCATTGAAGCAATATTAAGGACGGTAGAGGAGGATATATAAAGGCATGCGATATACTTTCTAAGCCTTAGACAGACCTATCAATTTATAGGCTTTGGAATTAAACCATTTCAACTTCAAGCTCATGCATGCACGCACGGCTTTTTCAGAACAAAACGGTTGCGATGGCGGAGTGTTAATTAATAAATGACTCATTTGATTTGATCAGAAGATTCAGAACTGAAGGACCTCGATTATGGACAAGAAGGCAGAGGGTTACCAAATTAATTATAGAACTATTTGTTTTCAACACTTGATGTTCATTATCAAAATTACACTAAAAAGTTGAGATTTCATCATAAAACTAATTGCAATATAAGAAGTAGCCCAACTACTTATAAGCATATGCAAGGTCCCTCTTCTCCCCGACGTGGACTTGATACTCTCAACAAAAGCAACTAAGCTTTTGCTTATTCACCGCCCGTTCTATGATAGATGTGTGAAGTTCAAAAGGAAGCAAACTGGAAAGCTTTTTTTTTTTCAATTTTGTTAACGACTCCATATACCATATACTAATGGCTATGGCTCCATACCATGCAAGTTCAAAGTCCAAATTTCTCATTGATGCAGCTTTGTCTTCTGCTGAGTCCGAAAAGGGCTCGACATATTGTCCTACAAGACATACTACAATTTGTCCTCCTTGTGTTTTCTGGTACTTGTTTCTGTAGAGCCTAGAGACAGTAGCATGTGCTAGGAGAAGGTTTACATGGAATTGTTAAGAAATGTGTCCCAAACACTAGGTCCTTTTCCTGCCGATTTTGCTGATTCTTCTATCTGTGCTGCTGCAGTAGACACTCCAAACACAAAATCATTAGGGAAGTCAGGCCCTCTTAACATCGAGTTCCTTCGGGTTTAATGCAATGACGGGATCTTGTGACAAACACACACACTTTAGAACCCTTAAGAAGGGTGTCGAGGACGCCATGACCTCTTTCAAAAACAAGCGAGGACAAGAGAGAACTAACGCTTTGCTTCATTAAGGATTAAGGATGCTTGAGTAGTAAAAATATTAATTGTTTGACGGTTTCAGTCGTTTAAATTTGTTGTTAAAACTAGTATGTATTCAGTATGTTATTTGCACTTTAAAATAGCCATTGTGTTAGACATGATTATTATGTCGTATTGTAGGATATAGATTCGCTCGATGGCCTGGAGAAAATGGGTCTAGGGTTCCTCGGACTTTGGACTGCCGTTGGTAAAAATCGAAAGGAGTTAGCTCCGGCAACAAACATCCTAGGCTTCAGCAAGGTCTCCTTTATAACAAGGTGTTTGTATGTGTCCTTCAGCTGCTTTAGAGGGTGAGGTTTAGCAACACAGAACCTCGATTTTGTTCGAGGAATGACGAGTTGAAGTAGTTAAGTTGGCTCTATCTTCTATTCCAGAAAAATATATGATGCAGCAGAATCAAATGGTTACAACTTACAACCATTTCTTTCTTTGGGGAGAGAGAGAGAGAGAGAGAGAGAGAGAGAGAGAGAGAGAGCATGTCGAATGGAACGTTTAATCTAAATTGCTAGTTTGCCGTTGAAGGCATTCAGGATTTGATCCTTGTATTAGTGAATATACAAGAAAAATCTGATTATGAGTTACCAGGGCGGGTGTTAAGTCACTGTACAACCAGTCGAGATTAGCAACAAGGCAGTTAAGAGTAGAGAGAGCGGCGTCCTGCACACACCATTCCATGTCAGTATTCGGAATTACAAAAAGAAACCAGAAAAGTAAACACCTGTAAACGAAAACAACAATCAACAGTCCTTATCTGGAATTCCTATGGACCCAGCTACACAAAACTCCTATATTACAAAAACTTCACCTTCACTTGGATCGACGGAATATGACATCAAGAAAATATCACACAGTGCTTTGAAATGGAGCCTTTTTCATATGTTTGGATTTCTCCGTTGGTTATCAACTTTTTTTCTATTAGTTTTGTTTACGCCAAACATGCAAAATATTCCTTTAGTTTTGTTTCCGTTTTGATCTAGCAGTAGCAGAAGCTAGCATCCAATCAAAGTTCACTCCCCGTGGGAGATTTTTCAAGAAATGGGCATTAATAGACTCTTCGAGGGACAACTGCTGCAGATGCCCCAAGATACTTGCAAATAGGGTTTCATTCTATTTAGTAAGTGATTCAGCAACTTCAAACAGAAAATGTGCATACACAAACATTTCTAAATGCAGGTGGAATAAAATCAAGTGAAGTGGCCTAAGGGTGCGTGCATGCCAAAACCTTGTATTTAGTGCAGCAAAACAGTCATACTAAGATGGTTGGTTCACTAGTGACATGCCACACAAAGCCTTCTAGACGAAGCTACTATCCCAATTGCGGTACTGGAAAAATAGTTGACTAGCATGTCTTAGATATGAAGGAGAATAATGGTAACCAACTACTTCATTACCTTAATGTTTTAGCCGCCAGTGTTATACTGATGCCTGGAAAATGTTGGACTGCAAATTAAGTCAGCTGGAGAAACAGAAAATTGATTTGGGCAAGAGGACTATAAAGATTCTCTCCTCAATTGCACTGGCACTACAACCGGCTCAATAATTCAAGAAACTCCACTGGTTCTTCATTTTCTTTAACAATCTGTTCATACAGCAATCAGTGTTCAAAGTTAGAAACACCATAGTTTTCACAACAATTCACAAGTGCATGCATTCACAGGCTTTAATCCAACAGAAAATAATACTTTGAATGAATGAACACAAGCAAATCGAATAAAGACATTAGACCCCAAATGAGCCAAAAATGAATGGATTATCGAAGAAATATAATTAGTCACTGCTGAGTAATGAACTAATGACATCAGGCTAATAATCAAAAGAAAGTCAAAGACAATAAGAGCACCATGGATCTTTTGGTTGAGCGTAGATTATGTTAAAGCATAAAAAGGGAAAGAATGAAACCATATTTGAAAATCAGATTACAGCAGAGAAAGGATCTTAACTTAAACCTAAAAAGAGACGACCTAACGCAAAATGTAAGAAACTGCAACTGACCATGCCAAAAAATCAGATTTAAAAGAGAGAAAAACCTAACAGCTGTCATGTAACTCACTATCAAAAGTCAGAGCCCCTGAGACCCAAAATAGTAAGGATGCATACAGTAGATGGCAACAGAAATCTTATAGCAAACATACCAAATTTACAAGAAGCCACATTAATCCTAAAGACACAAGCACCAAAAAATAGATGAAATCACATAAAAGTAGAGGTAAAACACATTTATATTTCATACCTTAATGATTGTATCCTTTGGCAGACCCATTTGGATAAGAACATGAAAACCAACTTGATCCCAGTCAGTCTTTTCTACATCAGTTCTCTCTCTGCCACTATCTAATTGAATGGAAAACTTATCATTGTCGAAAAATTTCCCCACCCAGAGGTACAAAACCCTGTCTTCACTTTTTCCAAAGCCTGTGTTTGGTGAGAAAATAGTGTAAGCAGCTTTAGAATCTAATTCTCTCACACCAAATGCTGCTATCTTCTCTAAACTGGGCCAGTGGCACACAAAAGGTTGCATAAAATTGCATTGCGCTGGACAACTTTCCACAATCTCCTTTGAGGCAGAGAATTCTGTACCTTCACCCAAAGCGTTCCAAGCCCCAGTGGAATGTTTAATAAAAGAAGCTTCCTTCTGGCATAAGCCAATACTATCTCCCCAATGCGGGGATTTGTTGCATTGATGTGTTGAATCTCCCCCTTCATTTTGAACATCATCCTTCGACTCTACAGCATTGTCAATATTATCTACATGGCCTACAGAACATGTACTGTCGTTTATCCTAACACCATCTTCTTTACTGGGAAGAAATTTTGATGTAGTACTCATCAGCCTCATCTCATCACTCATTACAGGTAATTTAAGAGACAAACTACCTCTGCGCTCTGCAAGCGACGAAGAAATTTTTTTAGATGGTAATGAGATTGATCTAGAATAGGGCTGTGAACTACAACTGGAAACAACATTTTCTAGAGTGTTAGACATGGGCTGATCTGATGATTTAGCTGAGAGGAGAGACATGTCAGAATCATCTGACGACGCTGAAGATACTGGAAGAGAGCATGAAGCTGCAGATGGTGAATCCGTAGAGGATTCTGAAAAGTACTTTGAATTAGTGCTTGATTCAGAAGAGATGGAATCTGGTGAAAGATATGGAGGTGATGAAGAAGAGGATGATGAAGATGAAGAGGACGTTGATAAAGGTGATGACGAATTTTTAGCTGAATGAACTAATATCATAGAATCTGAATAGACCCTGGAGAGGGATATCCTGGGTGCTGACACAAAGTCCTTCATATTGCCAGAGGCAAACTTACGCCTGAGGGCACTCCAGCTGCTCTCTCTAGCAGGAAGATGGGTTTCATGTTCGTTCTCTGAGGATGCAAATGGAGGTACAATACCACCACTAATAGCTTTCTGGAAAATTTCAAAATCAATATTATATATGTCTGATTTCCTTTCACCCGGGCGAATCTTAACTATTGACTCCCCAGCCTCCCCTTCATTGCCAGACCTATCCATCAAAGGTAAAATGTTTGAAAAAGCATCCCAAAAATAAGCTGGTTCTTCCCCTTCCTTGATTATTGTTATTGGACCTTGCACTCTCTCATACCGAACGATCTGACAAACTGCCCCTCTTGCATCGTTTTCCATGATGACCTCACACTTCTTACCAATCCAAACATATATGGCAGAAGGTGTATGAACAATAAATGCACCTCTAGAATCCAGGGCAGACGGCGAAGGATCATTCAACATTTTTGGAACAAGATGCAAAGGATCATATGATGAATGGGGGGCAATTCTGTACACCCGCAATAGTGAACTCGGGCTAAGAGGGAAAGCATGGACCCTCTTTTGGCACTGCAATAACTGACAAGCAAAACCCATATTTGGATCAGCAATACCTCTTGCTGCCTTCACATATTGAAATGCATCATCAAAACTCTGTCCTTCCCTCCACATAAGATACGCAATCACCAATGATGTGGACCGAGACACACCTTGACAACAATGAACCAAAACTCTTCCACCTTGTTCCCTCACATCTTCAAAGTAATCAAAAACATCATATAGAATACTTGTAATATCTTCAGTTGGACTATCTTGCAACCATAGAGTTCTATACACAAAATCCGCCTTGAAATACTCAGGACAAACAAAACCCACACAATTCAGAACATGTGTGATCCCATTCTGCTTAAGTATGTCCCTGTCCCTTGCAACAGCATCTCCGCCAAGATAAATGTGTTCAGCCACTTTGGAACACTCTTTATCAAAGAAAGCAATCTTATCCCTCCTCACAAGCCCACAATTCTTTTCAGGGTTTCGCTGAATCGTTGACAAATCAAGCTTCAACCTCTCCCCACCACTTCTGCCACTCGGGGTAGGAGGTTGGGGCCACTCACCAATGTCGTCAGAACCCGCCTTGGGCCACTCATCTAAGCTACGCCGAGCAATGGGCAATTGCAAGGGGGGCAAACCAGACTTAGCCTTGCTATTCTGCTGGGACCGAGGGGTTAAGGGTACAGGAAACCTACGATGGTTTTGGACACTGTTTCCTACAATGACATTTGGATCAGCTATGTCTCTTTCCTCAGTCTCAGGGTTGGTCCGCGAAGCAGACCACGACGCTGAGCGCCAGAACATCTTCCGAGAGCTCGAAAGCTGGGCCGGTGGCCGTGAAGTAGCGGAGGCATCCTCCTTACTCACCATGCCCAATTGAAATTCTTAGTGAAAAAAAACCCCAGAAATCCGAAAAACCCCCTAATTCAATTTCATTTCGCTTCAGTACGCTCCGAAGAATAGCGTGGGGTTTTGATTTACAAGAATGCCCGGAATCCAAACACTATCAGATCAAGCATCAGCTACAAACACTCTCTGAAGAAGAAGAACACAAAATCGTACTAATCTTATTAATCAACACCATATCAAAATTTCCATATATAAATAGCGGTAAATCATATCAATAAGGCGCAAAAAATACAGAGAATTTTCGCCGGTAAAATTCGTCAAGTAGAATGGAAATCCCAATCTTAAGCAGAATCCTGAGTTTTTCGTCGGGAAGAAGAAATTGAATCAAAACGAATCGAAAACGATGCAATTTCTGAGTTTCTAGGGTTCTATGTGATGCAAAACTTAGAGAGAGAGATTGGATTTGAGACTTACGGATTGAGATGTCAGAGAGGAGCAGCAGCAGAGCAGAGCCGTGGAGGAGTGAGAAGCCTTGGGAGTGAAGAGATAGAGAAGGAGAGAAGGAGAGGAGGAGAGAGAGGGAGGCAAAAGCACAGGAGGGAAAAAGGGGGCAGAAGAAGGATTCACAGTAGGAAAAAAGGCAGTGGGTTTCAATTTGCTCCCTTGTTTTGTTTATTTAACTGTTTCAGGGACACTGACAGACCCATTTTCTATACCCACCCAATGTACGAGTCCAAATCTTCTGCACCCAAATCTCCTGTGGCCCTATGTGTCTTTGCTTTTTGAACTAAACATAATTAATGTTAACTTGATAATAATTAAAATAATAAAAAATAAACCAAATCCTCAACCAAAAAACAAAGACACAGAGGGGCCACAGGGGGATTTGGGTGCAGAAGATCTGGATTTACCCATATAATATCTGTTTTTGAAAAGACCTTACAATATTTGTTGACAAGTGTTGGAGCAGAAAAATTGAACTCGAGAATTCGGGTGTAGAAATGAAATAAATAGTATGCGAAGGGAGAAATGAACTCGAAATTTGGATGCAACCAAAATATTCTTAACCAACTAAAGGAGAAACTTGAATGTGGGAGCTCAGGGTGGAGGAATGATACAAACAATTTGAGGAAATCGAATTTAAAAATCAGGTGCACGATGAGTATTTTTAAACAACTGAATCACGATCATCTCCCACAACATACAATATATAATATGATCTTCATGTTACAATTATTAATTAATCAACGACGATTCCATATTTTATTTTGTGTTTTTCTTCTTGCTTTGGTTATATTTTTATGGTGAAGATTTAAAATTCTAAAATTGGTAATTGGTTGGTCCAAAAGAATTGGTTATTGGTAGTCAAAAAGCAAAACTCCCAAAATTGGAAGTGTTTGAATTTTGACCAGTGCACTATATCAACATATAACTGACTAGTGTAAGATTCAGATAATCAAATCCTTGCATTCCAAGTTAGAATGGAAACGCCTTTCATTGGTATTTGGTAATATCATAAAAGTTAGATTCAAAATATGGGTCGAAGTTTGAAAGCCATTGTTACCTACCAAATTGAAATTGCACATTCAAAATGATCTGTTTAGAAACGAGTATTCAGAAAGTTATGTTAGTATCAGTCGTTCACGCGTGTATGAATTATTGTAAGTCGTTTTATTTATGTGGGGCTCGGGTGCCTAACAATTGTTGTGAATAGTTGACCACTTTTTTCTTTTAATATAAAAAACGACATGAGGAATGAGAGTAGTCGATAGAGCTGTGTTTGTTGGCTCGGCCTGAACTAGATTAATCCAATTAAATTGGACTAATGTGATGGTCATTTTTTATGAACTTATAATATATTGGGCTTGGACTTATTTTGGATAACAATTATTGTCTAACATGTTCGCTCTCAGAAATTAGCAACCTCAATTATAATCTTATCAATCACAACCACCAAATGTAATGATTGAAAACATTGTCATAAGTTCACGAACGTTTTTCTACAAGTGCGAAACGAGAGATTCAAAAAGCCCTAAACTTTTTTGCACATGGTCCAATATCCTAGTAGAAAGGATATTAGGCTTTTTTGTAGATTCACGAACGTTTTTCTATAAGTGGGAAACGAGAGATTCAAATGCAGATGATTGCTACGCTTTGCTAATTTTCACATTCGAAAGTGACATCGTGAAGACATGAACCTAAAAAGTCCCCAAAATTCACACATTTCTTAAGCTCAGTATATGACCTTCAGAAAGCCGTGTGTGATGAAAATTTGGTATACATCAGAATATCATATGACTAATAGAATTCGACCCGATGCCATCGTGATCGGATTGTCACTACACGAAAACACAGAAATGCTAGACAGGAAGAAGTAGGGAAATTCAATCATATTAGTAATTTATACTCAACGACGACACATTTTGCCAAATACAATGACCATATTTTGTGATTCTAAACCTTCAAATCTGGCTGATCAAACTCATAACAATAGCTATCATACAATAAATAGGCAATGCATGTTCAAGCAAGAGAGCAAGAGAAACACTGAATTCTATAACGGTTCGTTTATTAGTAGAACATTGGAAGGGAATCTTACCACACGTGAAATCACTTAATATAACAAGGATAGTGTTATCCACACACCCATTTCTACTTCTCACACACTCCTCTCAATTTCCGGCTGTCAGATCGAATGAATTAAAGATCAATGGCCAACACATAACAAGGGCGTGGGGAAGTAAAAATGGGTGTGTGAATAGCACTATCCTATAACAATTGGAAGTATTATTGATCGTAGCATGATCCAGACCAAGTTGGCGGACTTCGAGCATAGAAGTTTGTTACTGGAGCTGCTTGAACTCCACGTCTGTTTAAGAGACATCTAAAGTATTGTAGCCGAGATAGTGCTGTTGCATAACTATTTCCACGAGATGTTACCTCCCTCTTGCTCCACAAGCGTTCTACAAGGAAAACGGAATGTCATTAAATCAAATTTGACAGTCTTCAAATGATTCAAATCAGATTAAAAAAAAAATGGTAAGACAGGCATCAAATGAAATCTACGGTGTAACAAATATCACTACTTACCTGCAGCAGCTGCAGCTCGAGGCCAAATTGTTTGCTGAACATCTGATGTATCAGCTGTCTCCCCCCACATGCATACTTCTCCTCCGATAACAAGCTTTTGCTGAGCAATATCAGTAATTCCTTCAAGTGGTTCAGCATTGTACGTGACATCCCAAGGAACATCTAGATGGTCAAGATACCAAACACCCTGATTGCTGAAAATACATCTGAAACCTTTGGCAACTGCCTTCGGACAAACCCCTGAGCCCAACCTATTGGATTTAGAAAATTAGAAAGTGCTTTAAATGGTTAGAGCGTCACTTGATGCCATCACAGAAAATGTGCATGGGGAAGAAAATCACCAATTATGCACTATGGTCTTGGGATTGAGCTTCGATGGGAAGGTATTGAAGGTTTCTTCCCTGCGTAGAGAAAATTACATTTGTCACATGATTCATTACAGTATTGAGAAACAAAAACAAAGAACACTCATTGGATTTTAACCCCTTTATTTAACAACCGACGATTGATAACTTTAACCTGATGAAGATCCTAGCAAGAACTTTTTTTTTTTTTTTTTTTGAACAAACGATATTATCTACACTAAAGGGAAGGGGGTAGGATAAGCCTCACAATGGACTAGCAATAATATGGTTCAAATTCGCCTTTGGCAAGAACTTACGAGTGAGAAAAAAATACTGCCTTCAAATTTTCCATGCAAGCCAATGCAAAGAAAAAAAAAACAAATTTAAAAGGACGGTAACGAGTCAAGGACATGATTTTGGACATACCAGTTTACCGGGGTCCACTTCTTTGAAATTGCTATTTCTTGTGCTTTAATAACAAAATACTGATATGCATCTTTAGTAGTCATGTTCTGCTCTTCAAGCCTACAGATATAAAGTCCAATAAACATATCAAACACAAATCAAGCATGGCTAAACAAATCATCTGAGGTTGGCATGATGGTTGTAATGAAATCAGTCCATGCTCAATAGAAACTTTAGCCAGTTTGAGATTGTATGACTGTAAGACGAAGTTGTTCGAGTATTTTGTTGTGATTTCAAGTTATCATAGTTTGAAAGGTACAAGAGTTACATGCAAATAGTAATCAATCGTATAAGATCTGAAAGATGATGAATAAAGGCAAATGAAGTACGTACCATTGCTTCACATGTTGAGTGGTGTTCCAACAAGCTGCCAATAGTGAAATAACATCAGATGGTATAAACAGATGGAGAGAGAGAGAGAGATTAAGCACATGACATATAATTACAGGGGTCAGTAAGGGGAGAAAGGGCGCCGGAAATCATTTCCCAAAATGAAATACCCTAAAGGTGAAATCAATGTAACAGCGAAGAAGTTTTTAAAAGCCAAAACACTAATGCCCTAACATTGAAAATATACTACCATACAAGTTTACGTTACAGTTCCTAGAATATTAATCCCTTCTCTCACATATCCATCATATTTTTCAAAAGGCAGAATGTCAACTGCCCACTTACAAGTAACAGTATCTCAATGTAGGTGATATGAACATTTTGTACTCCAAATTCTTGGAAGGATAACGAACATTAATTGTTTCGTTTCTGTTTAATTAAACTTATTTATTCCCTTGTATCCATGGATTGTAAAAGAAGAAAGCACTATGTTCACTTCATATTAGTTCTTTGTAAACAACATGATTGCAGAAACTTTGCTTAGAACAAATGTCACTTTTAACTTACTTGTATTAACTTCATCACCGCCCAAGTGGAACAGCTCGAAGGGAAAAATCTTTCTCATATCTGTACAGTAGAAATTAAACTTTCATAGGTTAATGCAAGATAAAGGCAAAACTTTCCAAAGTACTTACACAGAGAGAGAGAGAGAGATGTTATCACGAGGTTAACCTGTCAGAATTCCAGAAATCACATCTAAACTTAAGTCCTTCGAAACATCAAGTGGCTCTCTGCAGGAAGGGGAAGGCCAAAGATCAGGATACCCAGTGCCCCTGCACATGAGGATCAAGAACAGGTAGATCTTTCAAGAATAAATAGTTTTCAACGGATAACCGAAAAGCATAATTCTTCAAGGAGAGTGCAATGTAGAAAGTTCTAATCATTTTGCTAATTCTAATTTTAAGTTCCCAGAAAGTGAACACCATGTGGTAAAGCCTAAAGGCAAAAAAATAAATTACCAAAGACAAAAAGCTTCAGATCAGCCAGACCAAGTAGTAAATGAGAGAAAATTTTCTCCATAAGATGAAAATAGATATGAAGTACGCACATTATCGTTCTCTCAAAATCATTTTAACCTTTAGCAGAGGGAGTTATTCAAGAATCAAGATTACAGTATGACCTCCATAGGAAAAGGTTTACCCTTTTATACAGAAAAAATTGACTAAAATATTGAAAGGGAAGTATCTTCTCTCAAAGTTCCTAGAAAGCCGTGAGGCAATAATCACTGAAGAAATCAAAGGCAAGTAAGGTAAGGTCCTTTCATTTGGTGAGACCACGCTAATTAACTATCTAATTCTAGATCAGAAAAAATAGCTACTTGACAACAGTTGATATTAAGAAAGGTTTTTACCATGACTCTGCATGACCAGGGACATCTACTTCGGCCATAACATTGATGCCTGCCACAAAACATCCAAAATGATCATGTAAAATATGCAAAATCCTTTTACCCCTTATGCAATATAATGTCCCACATCCAGGCTATATAAACAAAATGGAATAATGTAAGCTTGTTTTCTGGCCCATTAAGGAAACAACGATTGTCTGCGCACCTCTTGTTTTCGCAAAGCTTCACATTACCATGTCAAAATATGGAAAGAACACAAAATTAGTATATGTAACAATAAGAAAGCAAGAACTGCACATAAGATAAGCATGATAAAGGGTTTCTTTTCTTTTCCTTAAAAGCATTTAGAGTTCAAAAGTTAATGAGAACTGCAAAATCTACAGTAAAGAAACCTTACTTGACGATTTCAATTGCATCCTCAACCGTGTAGCGCTCCCATTTTGTGTACGCACCATTCCACAATTTTGGATATGAAGGTACTTCTAGAGGAAAAGACTCTCTATCTATGGCGTGCCAATGAAGAACATTCTACTTAATGTAATTCTCAACATCAGTATCACATGACAAAAAATTAGAGAAGCAGATCGGGATGTAAAACAAGTGAAAAATCCTTCCAAGTAGCATATCTTACAAGTTTAGCATACGACATCGACTGGATCACTTGCTTAATCACTTCAATTGGTAAATAGTGCCTTGATGTATCTGGAAAAGTGTCAACAGGATAGGCACTCAGAAATATTATAAGACAAACTAATTCGTGAACTTTGCACAGAAATCCTTCTTTCACATGAAAAATTGCGGCTTACCAATCAAAAGCCCTCGGTATGCAAACCTTGGACTATCCTTTATGTACCAGGGTGCCTTATTTACTTGTACAGATTTACTCCCATAATCAAAAGTACACAACTGGCTGAATGTCTAGAAAATGGCAGAAGAGAAGAATGAATAAGGAAGAGACCGAACAAGACAAAGCCATGCCTATTTACGAAAAATGAGAGAATTTTTAAGCATCCTATCATGCATACAAATGATCAGACCAACTATGTCTTCTAGTTTTTCTATAACGCAAGCACTACATATCATATATTGTATCAATTCAAGCAAGTCTTTTCTCAACCACCAGACTTAGCAGAGGAGCATATGACATCATTCTACCATTTCTAAATGGTACAGCTTGAGCACCTATCATGTGGATCTCATCGGCTATTCAGGGCTTCAAGTACGGTAATTACACCCATCTAACCATAGAAAAAGCTCCAACGTTATAGGAATGGAAGCTAAGACATGACATTGCTAAGCTGACATAAGGAGACAACAGTGAGAGGAACAAGTTATGGCAATGGATGCATAACTGTTTACTCTTATTGTAGGACAATCAACAGTATCCCCAGTAACATTTACTGGCAGTTACAAACCCAACAAAGGTTCAGCTAAGTGACCCCTCATGCACCACAGTGTGAGAGAGCATGAGGAGGAAACGTGATTATCATCTGTGCAAATTCTACTCCTATCCTTTAATTGGATGATAATGGATTAGTTTTTCACTACCACTCCCTCGCTTTCCTTATTGGAAGTCATGTTGCAATCCAGTTCACAGTGAAAGACAACACTCTTATTGATGTACATGAACATGTCCAATTCACAATGAAAGAAAACACTCTTGTTTATGTACTTGAGCGTGTACATGAACATGCCTAATTCGTAATGAAATTAGCAAAAAGCACACATACCTCCAAAGCCCGCAGAGCACCATACACAGTGTTCGCCTGCAACCAAAATGGGAACAAAAATCAACATCCGCAGAGGTACAGCACAACCATACCATTATTTTGGTATTCCATTAATCTAAAATGTAAGTCATGATTAATTAATTATGATCTTAATGCAACCTATACTAGTCAAAGCCACAGGATATACTACAGAACTGCAATACACAATGGTCTAACATGGTACGAGAGTTCCAATTCCACGGTTCAAAACCCTAGTCATCTGTTAACCCCATGCAGTGCAGTCAATGCAAGCGGGGACAGCAAATAATTGTTCTGCTTTATATACATTGCTCCCGTTCAAGCTTAAGCTTTTCGGGACAAGGTAATGCAGCATTAACCATTTAATCTTTCAAATGCTCAACAAATTATCATCTTTTTCCGATTCAAATTGCCATCAAACACGAAAGAATCGAAAAACCACAACATCCAATCATCAATTTACCTCGATCGTCGCCTTGCCAACAATCGATTTGCCATCATTCTTCACCACAAACAAAGTATAGCTCTCATCCACACCAAGTTGAAGCTGCATAAAACACAAAACACACAATCAAAACCCAAAACCCACAATCATTTCCCCAAAAACAAATTACAAATTTCAGCAAAAACCCAACTCACATCTTCGTCGGCCGATTCAACCACAATTCTCAGCTTACTAATATCATAACTCTGTCTACTTCCCCTCAGCGTATTCAAAGCTAAAACCCCATGATTGTTCTTGAATATAATCTCTCTGTACCGATCAAAACCCAGCTTCAGAATGCCGGAGCCACCTCCGCTCCCGCCAACAACCAGCGAGAGCGCCGGGTCGACGGAGAGGGTCTTGTTCCCGAAGGTGAACTCGGCCGGCAGCGGCCATAACAACGTCAGAGGGTCGTTGACTTCGCCGGCTGAATTAACAAAAACACAGAGGGAATGGGAGATTATAAACAGGATCAGGAACAAGGAGGACATGATTTTCGGGGGATTTTCAGAGGAAATGGAATGAGGGTTTGAGTGTTGGATCAGAACTTTGATGTTTTTGGCAGCGGAAGAGTGGAGTAGTTGGATCATCTGATGATGTTGTGAGAAAAAAACCAAAGTTGGTGGGGGAGGATAATTCGGATGATGATTTAATTAAGGTGAAATCTTTGAGGTTAAATTATCTTCCCTCTTTGACTATGATAGTGTTTCGTTGGTGAATTATTGTCGGAGAAAGCTTGGCTGTATTTATGACATAATATCAACGAACTTATTGCCGCGGTTACACTTTTGGTGGCTGCAAAAAATGCAAATACAGGGTAACTTTAAATTACAGTTAAAAGTTTCGGAGATTATTATATTTTACAGCACTACAATTTTATTTTTTTTTGTTAATTTTCTCTATTTGTGTGTGGAAAGGGATTCGAATTTAGATTCTCCTTTCATTTAAGAATTTATTTATTTATTTATTTTTGTATTCTCATTTCCTTTAAGGATTTTTTTTTATTAATCTTCCTTTTAAAAAAATAGAAAAATTAACGAAAATGATTTGAAAACTTTGAGTTTTGACCAAAATGACAACAATATGTTGTAACTTGTAAGTGAATAGTATATGAGTGACTTTTTAGAGTTAAAATGTCTTTAATGTTAAAAGTAAACAGTAACATAAGTGTTTCGTTGAGACTCCCTTTAATAATTGATTTAAAGTTTTTTTTATAGTATCAATCGTTTAGGATATTATAGTAGCCCTATTTTTTTCCTCTCTCGGCCCCCTTCCCTTTGCTGCCAACCCTATTTTTTTGTTGATTTTCTCTAATTGTGTGTGGAAAG
Source organism: Cotoneaster glaucophyllus (assembly GCA_036320875.1). Lineage (NCBI taxonomy): Eukaryota > Viridiplantae > Streptophyta > Magnoliopsida > Rosales > Rosaceae > Cotoneaster > Cotoneaster glaucophyllus. Next base: position 23,902,772 of record CM070070.1, on the reverse strand, counting down.
GGATTCGAATTTGGATTCTCCTTTCCTTCAAGAATATTTTTTTTGTATTCTCCTTTCCTTTACGAATTTTTTTTTTTTTATTAATCTTCCCTTTAAGAATTGATTTAAAGTTTTTATATGGTACCAGTCATTTAGGTTATTATACTGGCCCCATTTTTTTCCTCTCTCGGCCACTTTCCCTCTGCTGCCAGCCCTATTTTTTGTTAATTTTCTCTAATTGTGTGTGGAAAGAAGATTCGAATTTGGAGTCTCCTTTCCTTTAAGAATATTTTTTTATTTATTAATCTTCCCTTTAAGAATTGATTTAAAGTTTTTATATGGTATCAGTCGTTTAGGTTATTATACTAGCCCTATTTTTTCACCCTCTCGGCCGAGAAAAACTTTTGTGAGCTTGGCTTGCCATTGGACTTCGTTGAGTGGCACTACAATCCACTCAAAACTCTCCACGTGGCAAGTCTTAAATATAATCTTTTATCATTCTTTTATATTTATAATTTTTATAATTATTTTTTTAACTAATTAATATATTATATATATTAATGTTATGTTTCCTTTTTTATTTGGGCAAATTACATTGTACCCCCTCAGGTTGGGATCTATTACAATCGCATACAACATCTTGAAAATATTTCACTTTCATACCTCAACTACTATTTTATTTCAATATAGTACCTCCGTTACATTTTCCATCCATTTATCCGTTAAAAGCTGACGTGGCCACCACAGTTGTGCCATGTGGCTGCCAAATGTGTGTCACGTGGCAAAAAAAATAATTTTTTAATTTTAAAAAAAAATTGAAAACGCAAAACCCACCCCCACCTCCCCCGTAACCGCTCCTCACCCCTCTTATCCCTTCCGAGCTTCCCAACCACCTCCATCTCCTCCACACTCTTCACCTCCTATCCCATCCAAAAACCCACCCCACCTCACCCCCCACCTTCCTCGAGCCCTTTCTCCTCTTCACCCCCACCCCCTTTCTCCCTTCCCTCATCTGCAACCCCACCCAATTCAATCCTACCAACAGCCGCCATGGAAAATTGGAAAGCCAAGGAGGTGTACGAAAATCAGGAGCAACCATGGAAATTTCTTCTGCAATTAACAACAGCAGCCAGTTCAATATTAATTCAATCCTTCCCTGTCCACCGAATTCAATCCTACCCTAATATCAACTAAATTTTAATATGGTATTAACAACAAAAACCCCTAAAAACCAATTTAATATGCCCAAAAACCCATATAATTGATGCCAAATTCATCAAAAGCCACCAAAACCCAATACCCGAATCCTAACAACAACTACAATTTCAAATCTTTGATTCAATTTGAGGAGAGGATGACGCTGGACTTATCTTCCATCGGTGATGGAAACGGCGGCGTCAATTAAATGTGAGATCTCCACTTGTGACTGTGAGGGTGAGATGTAGAGTAGAAACAGAGAGTGAGACGCGAGAGGAACATGAGGGATTTCCCAAAATTTCTCAAGTTTACCAGTGAATTATATGGGGTTGCAGATGAGAGAAGGGAGAAAGGGGGTGGGGGTGAAGAGGAGAAAGGGCTCGAGGAAAGTGGGGGTGGGGTGGGGGGTTGTGGGGGAGGTGGGGGTGGGGTAGGGTGAGTTTTTGGATAGGAGGGGAGGTGAAGAGAGTGGAGGAGATGAAGGTGGTTGGGAGGCTCGGGAAGGAGAAGAGGGGTGGGGATGGGAAGAGAGGTTGCGGGGTTGCAGGGGAGGTAGGGGAGGTGGGGGTGGGGTTTTTTTCTTTGAAAAGATTTAGGTTTTTTCTAAAAAATAAATAAATTGCCACGTGGCACAACTATGGCTGCCACATCAGCTCTTAATGGATGAATGGATGAAAAATGTAACGGAGGTACTATATTCAAATAAAATAGTAGGTGAGGTATGAAAGTGAAATGTTTTGAAGATGTTGTATGCGATTGTAAGAGACACGAAACCTAAGGGGGTACAATGTAATTTACCCTTTTTATTTCTTTCCCCCTATTTTTTTCTTCCCAAACCCCCCCCCCCCCCCCCCCCCCCCCCCCCCCCACACACTTTGTTTTGTCGTAGGTCTTGGGTTTCAGTACTCCGTCCCCCTTCTTTCTTTCCCAGTTTCGTTTCGTTTCTTTCTTCTTTAAAGCAAAAAAAAAAAAAAAAAAAAAAAAGGTTCTGCACCCACTCCAATTTTATCATGGAAAGCAACCAAGAATATGTAAGTTTCTTTTCTTTCTTTATACAATAGTTGTTTTGATCATGTGAAATAACCCACATATATAGTTGTATTAGGGTTATTTTCTTTTCTTTTAATTGGGGGTTTTTGGGTTCGGGTGAGGGTGTTTGGTTTTTTATATTTATAATATGAGTTAGGGTATCTGCTATGTTTGCTACCTTCTTTATTATGAGTCTTTAATTAATATGTTAGTCTAATCTTTGATTTTTTTTTTTCAATTGATAGGCTACTGCTGAGGCAATGGAGTTTGAAGAAGATCATGGTGGTGCATTCAGACGCTGAAGCTTTTCAAGTATGCAATGCTTATGCTTTGGGGAAGGGGCTCAATCTTCATAAATGGCATATTCGAAGAGATAGATCAAATATTGTTACGCAACGAGATTTTTTGTGTTCGAAGGAAGGGTTTCCACTGTTTAAAGACTTATGCAATGACAGCATGGTTGATAAACTAACTACACAAATAGGTTGCAAGACTTTAATCAGATTTTCGGTAAATCAAGGTGTATGGAAGATTTCACATGTTAATTCAATTCATAATCATGAGCTTGCCAAGCCCAAAGAAAGACAATTTCTAAGATCAGGTGGAAAAATACAAGATGCTCATGTTGGGGTCATTAGTTCTATGGTAGATGCAGGTATAAAGCCCTCACAGTCATATTGTTACTTAGCAGAAGAAGTTGGAGGGGCTGAAAATGTTGGATTCACAAAGAAAGATTGTCAAAAAAAATTGTATGGGAAGAAGTCTGAAACGATGGAAGGATGAGATGCACAAAGTTTGTTTAATCATTTCAAGGAAAGGCAAGCAAAGGATTCCAAATTTTTCTATTCAATACAAGTGGACCAACTGAATCGGATGACAAATTATTTTTCGAGAGATGACAGATCAAGGTTAGACTATGATTGCTATGGAGATGCTTTATGCTTTGATACTACATTTCGAACTAACAAGTACAATTTGATTTGTGTTGTATTTGTTGGAGTTAATCATCATTGGAAGAATGTGCTACTTGGTTGTGCTTTTTTGTTAGACGAAAACACCGAATCATTTGTTTGGTTATTTTATTTAAGACATTCTTAGAGTCGATGGGTAATAAACAACCAAAGACTATTTTCACTAATGAAGATCAAGCAATGGCAAATGCTATTGAACAAGTGTTTACGGGGACACATCATCGGTTGTGTACTTGGCATATCGCACATAATGCTACAAAAAATATTTCTAGCCTTTGTGCCAATCCTAAGTTCAGAACACATTTCAACAAGGTGTTTGGTGGTTGTCAAAGTGTACTAGAATTTGAAGTTGTATGGGATTCCATGACTAGTAAGTTCAACCTTCAAACTCATCCATGGCTTAATAAGCTATATAACCTTCGTAATAAGTGGTGTCCTGCTTTTAGCTTAGATACTTTCTCTGCAAATATGAAATCCACTCAAAGAGTTGAGAGTACAAATAATGTTTTTCATCAAATGTGTACAAAGACAACAAGTATTATTGAGTTTGTGCTTCACTATGAGAAAAAGCTATAAGACATGTGTTTGACAGAGTTGCAAGAAGATTTTCGCTGCAAACAAGGTATGCCTCATCTCAAAGTAATTAGTGAAATTTTATGTCATGCAACTGAGGCGTACACCAATAAAATATTCAAGTTCTTTGAAATTGAGTACACGAGTTGTTTGACAGTAAGGTTAAGAGAAGTTAGTAATGAAGAAGGAGTTACTATCTATGAAGCAACCGAAGAAGGTCATAAAAGAGTGAACCCAATTGAGTTTATCTTTCATACTTCCATGGTTTCCTGCTTATGTAAAATGTATGAAGCTAATGGCATATTGTGCCGTCATACTTTGAGGGTGTTTGATTCTAAATATCTTACTAGTATACTAACCCAATATGTATTAAAGAGATGGACCAAAACGGTCAAAGAATATTTTTCTCCTCTCGGCCCCCTTCCCTATACTGCCAGCCCTATTTTTTTTGTTAATTTTCTCTAATTGTGTGTGGAAAGGAGATTCGAATTTGGAGTCTCCTTTCCTTTAAGAATATTTTTTTATTTATTAATCTTCCCTTTAAGAATTGATCTAAAGTTTTTATATGGTATCAGTCGTGTAGGTTATTATACTAGTCCTATTTTTTCACCCTCTCGGGCTCTTTCCCTCTGTTGCCAACCCTAGCAAGTTTCTTTCTTCTTGTCATCCTCCCCATAACTTTCTCATTATTGTTGGCTCATCTAAAGGCTCTTTTTCCTCTCTTTTTTTTTCTTTTTTTTTAATTTTTTAAAAATTTTAATTTTTTTTATTAATTGTTTGCATTTTTATTAATTTTTGACATTTTTTATTAATTTTAAACGTGGTTGACGTCACCCTGACATTAGCCATGCATCAGACAGCCTTCAGGCTCTCAGGCCACCAATTCGCGCCGGGCCTCTCACTCGAGCCCCCTCACTCCCCAATCGCCCGCATGGGCTGGAGGTTGTTGCTGGGGCGTGTGGGTCTTCAAAGTCGCATGTCTATCGGGCTCCAGCTACTCTGGAGCTGCTCTTACAAAGGTTGTATAATCCAGCATTTTACTCTTGTACGTTTTGAGATTGTTATACTCAAACAGTACAAGTAAAATTAAAAGGATGCAACCAATCAATATTAATTTCTGAAATTGGACATGTCTTTTGGGTTAACACTCTTAATAAAAGTTGTGTATCTCCAACCAAAATGAATGAGTGCTTTAATTTCTATAAATACCTGTTGTGGCATAATGTTTCACACTTAATTAAGAAATTTGTTATCTACACAATTTCTTTGCTCTTTCATCTCTCTCCATCACATTTATACAATTTATTTCTAGTTATTTCTAAGGGAATACAATTCGGTTTTGCTAATCGAATATTTCATACTTTGTTGTATCCTACAAATGATTTGTCAAGAATCCTTTAACAAACTCATTCGAGTGGGGGCAAATAAAACTTTAAGGAAACGATTCAAGTCGTACCTCAAAGTCATCATTTGGATTATTCTCTGTATTTTTACATTTACTCTAACAGCAGTTATCTTACATCTACTCTCTTTAAGTCGATTCTTGTTCTTATCATTGGCAAACCCCCCCTCCATGGCTATCTAGGGTTCTCTCTCTTAATACTAAAGTTTAATGGTATTCCTAATTTACACGTCATGTTATTTGCATTTTTTCTAAGTTGTATCATAAATTAGACCATAAAATTTAATATATTGACACCCAAAACTCCACTTTAGTAAACAAGTTCAAGTTTAAAACTTTATGTCTTAGCATATTTGAGTTTAGCTCAGCTAACAAAAGTAATGTGCTTTTTGGTCTGCACATTTCTCGTAACAAAATTATTGAGGAACAAATTATTCAAACTTTTCACTATTAATTATTCAGCGCTTGATGTAACACAAAATAGACAAACTACAAAGCCACTAGTTGTACATAAAATTCAACTGCATGGTTTCTATGCAAGTGAGGTCAACATTCATCAAAATCTAAGCTACCTATTAACAAAATTATTTTTATCGACTAAAAAAAAAGTGAAAAACAATTTGATATTATATCACAAAATAAAATATGAGTAATAATGTAAGTTTACACATATCAATTTTTTTTTTCAAATCTAATCTACATGTCATCATAGCGTTTCTAATTTAAAAAATAAAAAATAAAAAATAAAAAAACTCACATTTTTTTTTTCCGGAGCATTTTTGCTCATCACCATAAACTATGGTGCATGCTCACCATACATCTAATCAATTGACACGTATCATTTCACTTAATCTTGTTAATTTTTTTCAAAATTGAAAAACTAACATTTAATGTGAAAGTTAACTAGAGTTATGTGAAATAACATGTGTCAATTGATTAGGTGTATGGTGAACATATAACTAAAACGCTTTTAATGAAAATGTTGGAATCAGTTCTTTAAAAGGAAAACTAATGAAAAATGCTTGAAAATTTTTAGTTTTAACGATAATGACAAAATAAAGGATAAAGTGAATAGTGTCATGTTTGACTTTTTAGTGTAAAAATGTGATTTTTCGTTAAAGTGAACAGTATCGTGGGTTTTTCGTTAAAACTTCATTCTTTAAAAGTACTTTCCCAAAAAAAGACATTGTTAAAATGAAATGAATACGGCTAACGTTGGTTAGATATGCACCAGCAAGTGGGCCAACGAATCCACACATATCGCGATCTCTTATTCCCAATCCTCACGAAACCAAACAGCCTACCAATTCTGACTCTGCATACTTCAACTCCGCGAGTTTCTGATCAAGTGCTCCATCATTGGTTACTTGCAACCTGATAGCCATCCGACGATCCTCCGCCGCACCAATAACCCAAATCTAGAATCCTACCCAGAATTGGGACCCGCATTGACTGTGACCCGAATTCAACGTAAACCAGAATCTCTGGCCCAGACAAAGAGACACCGTCCATTTCTATCGGGTAGAGATCTTCCATCTCTACCGTCAAAACTCACGGATCAAATGATTTGAACTTTTAAAATTTAATTCAATAATTAAAAAGAGATACATTATAAAAATTTAAAAACTCGGATCATTTGATCCGTGAGTTTTAGTGGAAGAGTTTAGGAGATTATCTCTTTTCCTTTCTAACAACCTTTTGCCATAACCCCCTCGTCACCGTCCACGTGGCATCAGATGGCGATCAGAACTTTCCGTTGTCGTAACTCACTTACTTTCCCTGGCGCTTAACTCTTCGAGAATGCAGACCACAACAGAGCCATAATATAAATTCCCGTTTCCCAAAAACCCCTCTGATTCTCATCGAGTTTTCAGATCCTGCCCCTCGAATGCTCCTCAGCTCCTCCCACACACTCTCTCTCTAACCTAACCTTCTCTCTCTAACCTAGCCTTCTCTCTCTCCCTCTCTTTCTCTCTCTAACTCACGGTGACCAGGATAATGGTGGAGCCGGTGACGCGCGACTACGACGAGGAGAGCTCGCTGTTGCAGGGGTCGAGCATTGTTGACGGGTCGTGGCGGTTGAACTTCGACGGCTTCGAGGTGTCGTCGGAGCGCAAGGAGAAGAAGCCTCCGCGCGGAATCCATGACTGCCTTGGGGTTTTAAGTAATTTTCCGCACCTTCTCCGGAATATTTGATTCTGATTTGTGTTTTTTTATTTTATTTTTTACTTTGTATGGTCTGAAATGGGAATATTGCGTTGAGTGTTCTGGTCTCCGACAATTTTTCTTTTTTGGTAGCTCGGTTTTTTGTTTTTGGTTTATTAAAAAATTCGTATTAATTTTTGTGGTGGGAGTTTAGCTTTTGCTTTTCTGTATATGTATATATGATTTCAGCTGGAGGGTTCAATTTGCTATGCATAAATTCGTAATCGAAAAGCTCGAAGGAGAGGTGAATTATAAACATTGGGGGAGGGGGAGGGGGGGGGGAGTGAAGGAGTTGAGGAGTTTAGAATTTATGGGGTTTACTTGAATTTCAGTATGCTGTCCTTGGTATTGCTAGATCATTGAGACTGACTGTGAGAGTGTAAGTTCACTTATTTATACCTATTTGTTTGTATGTTGTCGATCTTCGGGTAAATAAAGCATTTTCGGATTGTGGTTGGGAGTATTGAGTACTTGCTGCTGACTTAGTTTATAATTTTATCATCTTTGTGGAGGGCGAACGGGGTTTCATGTTTTCCGTTTATGTGAAGGGTGAAAGGGGCAAAGGGATATATGCAAATGCGTAGAGTGTTTGTAGTTATTCTTTATATTAAAGACGTATATGCAATTAACATATGAGGTACCATTTTAATTGTTCTGCTTGATGGCCTTAGGGACGGAGGATACTGTGGCGGAGTATTACCAACAACAGGTAGAAATGCTCGAGGGCTTTACTGAAATGGATGCCTTGGCGGAGCGTGGCTTTATTCCTGGAATGTCAAAGGTTTGTATAGCATCAAGTTTTCTGTCCTCTACTCAGTATACTCGAATTTAAACTGAAATGTAACGAGTTTTGTTGCAGGAAGAGAAGGAAAAGTTGGCAAAAAGCGAGACTTTTGCCATCAGAATATCCAATATTGCAAACATGGTTCTTTTTGCAGCTAAAGTTTATGCATCTGTCAGAAGTGGTTCATTGGCCATCATCGCATCCACATTGGACTCATTGCTTGATCTTTTGTCCGGCTTCATCTTGTGGTTTACTGCGTTCTCCATGCAAACCCCTAGCCCTTATCAGTATCCTATTGGGAAGAAAAGAATGCAACCGTTGGTACGTGTCTGTACCATTCTTGATGGTAGCTATAGCCGTAGTTTCAAACTGTATTACGATGTTTTCTGTGTTTATGCGGCCTTCAAAGTTATACACCACGACCTTTCTTTGTCATTCTGCTCTGTCATAGTGTTATATAATATCATAGGTTTAATCACCAAAGCATGGTTGCTAGCTTAGTCGTGCAACTTAAATAGTCATGTGGCTCTCCAGTCTAAACCATTAATGAGTTCGGGGTTCGCCCATACTGGGCGCCCTCGACTGTTGAGATTGGATACAATTTCTATCTTCTCTTCTCTTTTGGGAGTGAAGATGAAAGTTATCTGTATAACTTGTACATGTTAGTGCTTTTTTCCCACTTTTACAAATAGCTAGACAGTTATTCTTAATCCATGTTTAATGTATTCTATCTAAGCACTAACAGCAAAGTTCTAACCATTTCCCATACTTTCTTGATTCATGCTGCCTCATATCGTTGTCTATATGCTTGACCATTGTCTTACTTGTTTCCCATATGGAGTTTGCATTGGCATATCTTGGCCGCTTTGCTTTCTTCCATCAGAGCTTACAATGGTTTCTTTTGTCTTTCCTTGTTTTCTGTAACTTAGGCTATATTTTCAAGGAGAAATATTTTCATTTTATCTGCCAGTCTATAGTGCCTTTGGATATTGTATGTGATGAATTGTTGTCACGAGTTAGGACTTAGAAGTTGATCATACATTGTAAGTGTGTGTTTGTGCCAACTAGCTAGTCTCACGGGTTAATCCCTGTTAATTTCATTGGGTGGTTTGTCAAAAAACCTACTTGTCGTGTGGCTCAACAAGCACTCTTCCTTAGCTTTACGCCAAGCAGGTTCTCTAGGTAGATGGATTGTTTTTCCATAGCTTGGTTTGTTTATCTGCCATTGCTTTAAAGACATGGAGGTAGATGGCTTGTTCTACGATATACTTCGCTTGAATTCTTGTAGGTCATATTTTTTCTCATCTGTTTTTGAGGAGTTGGTGAAATGTCTATCATACACAAATCTGAAGCTTGGAAAAAAAAAATGCAGGGAATCCTTGTTTTTGCCTCTGTCATGGCAACCCTGGGACTGCAGATCATCCTGGAGTCATTGCGCACACTAGTTTCTGATGTAAGTTATTATGAGCTGTTATTAGTCAGATTAAGATATTTGTTCACTTGGAAGCTTGAATAAATGATCTTTTCGATCGATTGTTCAAATAAACACTCTCTTGACTTTGAAATTTATATGGTTTAGGAGGATGAGTTCAGCTTGACCAACGATCAAGAGCGATGGGTCGTGGGCATTATGCTCTCGGTGACTTTGGTAAAATTCCTTCTGATGCTTTACTGCCGCAGTTTCAAGAACGAAATTGTTAAAGCTTATGCCCAGGATCACTTCTTTGATGTTATAACTAATGTCATTGGTCTCGCCGCTGTGCTCCTTGCTAATTATTTTGATGATTGGATGGACCCCGTTGGAGCTATCATTGTAAGTGATTTCCTGCTCTCTTGGTTCCTCTACCCTTCCTTCCCTCAAATAATTATATGTAAATCTTATGTTAAGGGTGTCAAAACTTTCATCCTTTTTAAAAAGATGGTTTGAAAGCCTACTAAGATAGATTTTACATAACGGTAAATCTTACGAAGTTCATAGCAGTTGAACAAGATAATATATGAGAAATTGTCAAACATTTGTTCACAAAGAACCGACGTCTCCTGTGTACTTATTTTGTATTAGGTTCCCGTCCTTTTAAAACTGTGGAATAGCAAGAGATACTTTTCAGATAGCGTGGTGATTATCTTATGGTGTGTCAAACTCAAATGTCAATTGATGCTATGTCCCTTGTTTTGCTGATAGGTTTTGACCTTGAATTTTTGCAGCTGGCCTTGTACACCATTCGCACATGGTCGTTGACAGTGCTGGAAAATGTGAACTCGCTAGTTGGAAAATCAGCTGCTCCCGAATATCTACAAAAATTGACATACCTCTGCTGGAACCATCACAAGGCAATACGCCATATAGACACTGTCCGGGCTTACACCTTTGGCTCTCACTACTTCGTCGAGGTTGACATTGTCCTGCCGGCAGACATGCCCTTACAAGTGGCTCATGACATAGGGGAAACGCTGCAGGAGAAGCTTGAGCTCCTGCCTGAAATCGAGCGCGCCTTTGTTCATCTAGATTACGAGTTCAGCCACAAGCCGGAGCATGCACAGTCGCACTCATAAAAGTGAGGATATTGCTGTTTAGTGTTGCGTTCAACTTTGTATGCTAGAATGGATCCCGAATCGAAGGCGGTAATAAACTGAAAATGTGTAGATGTTTGGTAGGCGTCAAGAACAAGTTGGGATTCTGGTAACACTGGCAAAACCAGCATTTGTATGGCCGGGTCGCATGCACCTTAAAGTGAGACCCAGCAATTTCAAGTTACCGTATATCACCACTCCTTGAGAAACTTGCATGCTTTTCAACCGCCTACAAAAGAATAACTCACCAGTTGACCTTACTCTCTTGTGTTGGCAAGTGAATCTTGAAAAAACACTTGAAGTACTTTATGGAAAAAATATCGAACCGTGTTTTTCTAAAATGCACTTCCAAGTGATTTTAGAATCCAAAAATACCTTCACAAAAATATTTTCAGTTGTTTTAAAAACACTTACAAACGAATCTTTACATAGAATGAGTTTACCACGAACTCGCTTTAACCAACTCTAATATACAAGGGCTCTGTTTGGTTGTGTTTGGGCGTAAAGATGACGTAGTCCTCTCAGCGGACACAACAATTTCCCCCTCTAATTTCTAAACACGAGAATTTCTCCTTCCTTACCTGTGCTTTTGGGCATAGAAGCACGGAACCGGTTCGGACCCAAAATAATTAAGCCTACTTATCAAATGATCTATTGAAATTTGATCCAACGGTTACAAACAAAGGGTATTTTAAAAGTGATAATAATTGTAACCGTTGGATCAAATTTTAATGGTCCAGATCATTTGATCATTGAGCTCAGTTTCTTTGGGTTTGAAGGGGATCCAGTTCTATAAAAGCACTTTTCAGTGAAGCAATTGCCAGAGAAAAACTACTATAAAAAATTGTTCTCAAAAAAAAAAAAAAAACTACTATAAAAAAACGCTTAATATATTTTTTTTTAAATGACCATTATTAAGTTAATATTAACAGATAACCACAGTATCTGAAAGCAGGTAAATCAGGCGAGTCTGATACATGCACATGGTGAGCTCTGAGCTGTCCCAACGCCTACACACCCGAGTCACGTGGATTCAATCACCTAGCCCTCCTCCTCAATCATGCGGTCCTGAACTTATACGTACTCTCGTCCACATTCATCCAAAACCCACACCCTTTCATTTCTGTATTTTCAATTTTTTATTGGTTTATTTTATTAGCATCTTAAATATTGTTGAATATACTCCCACATACTTAATACATTCTATATTTGCATTTTCAATTGAAAGTTATCTTAATACACCCCACATACTTTCCTTTAACACCCTCACACCCCATATTTTTTTTACCTACACTCCACTTCACATTTAAGTGCAAATACATATTTCATGTTTTTTTATTTATTTATTTTTTACTCAATGAAACCGGATTGAATAAGAATGTGGGTTGATAGAACGCCTCCATGAATCATTGGATTGAAGAATTTCATTGTATGTACAAAAACAACCAATCATATGTGCATTTGTGAGAGCTTTTGGTATCACAACCAAAGAGGCGAGTAGCTTGACTTGGATGCTCCTCTCCTTCTCTTCCTGTTTGGATGTAATTTGAAGCGTCATAACGAGAATCTGCAAGTTCTAAGTCCTCTCTGTGAAAATCGTCAAAACAAGGTAGATTTGTTGATTTCATATGGAGATGAAGCTATAATGGTACGGTTAATGAAAATCAGGAGGCTATTGATTAATATCCCTGGGCTTTAAAGTTGTGATCAACGTGTTTGTAGCTCCATTGATTTAGGTTTTGTTCTACAATAAAGGATGTGATTGGTTTTGAGAGTTGAAGAAAAATAATTGTAGCATATACATGTTAAAGTTGTGATTTGGGGTGTATTTAGATTTTTTTTATTTAACTTTATGAGGTTAAAATTGTCATTGCATATTAGATATATAAGTAATTTAATATTGAATTTTAATGTGGGATGTATTCAACATTATGTAAGGTGTTAATAAAAAAAACCTTGTTTTATTTAATTTTATTTAGGTTATTTTTTAAATATACTATTTGTTGAATCTCCCTATGTTCCATCACCATTAATTAAGAAACTTCGTAATTATAATCAAAACAATATCATAGAAACGTCCCCTCCACTCCACCTTTCCACCAGGGAAACAATTGAGTGGTACCATAACACCATTATAATATGTGTGCTCGTTATTCATAATTGGACAATACTTGGGTCCTCACCGGGGAGGACCCAATGTACTGAATTTATCATTTAAGCCAATCAAATCAAGCCATGTGTCATTAAAAGGACCCATCAATATCTGAAATAGAAAAAAAATGGACAAGTGTCACTTTTTCAATGGTAAAATCAGTACATTGGGTCCTGCCCGGTGAGGACCAAAGTATTGTCCTTCATAATTTACTTATAATCATTACACGTAAATTTGTAAGTATATTTGTAGTAGATGACATCGTTTCTTTGTGGGTCATTCTCACCTCTTATATTCACTCACTTTATAATAAGCGATTTGTTTTTACTATTCACTAAAATGTAAACTTGTAATTGCCACTGTTATGATGACCGCGAACTTGATCTCAAATATTTGTGACCTAAAGCCTCTATGATATATAGTTTTTGTCGTTTTCCGTTGTATGATCCATCGCCCCCTACTCTGATACGTTTACTTTGCTTGGAAATTTCCTTTCTGACGCCAAAAACTTGTCAACAAGTACTGGACGTTTTGGTAAAATTACATATTTCAAGTACATAAAAAGAAGGGTTTATATCACAAATGGTCTCTGAAATTGACCCCATCAATCATGATGGTCCCTGAAATTGAAAATCGATTAATGTAGTCCCTGAATTTTAACTCACGAATCAATGTGGTCCTTCTGTTAGTGTTCCGTCCAAATTAACTTTAAAAAAAGGTTAGAGAACCAATTTTCATGGTAAAATGATAAAAAATAACCCTGTTACTTGTAATTTTACTTACTACCTCTCTTTTCTTTTTTCCATCTTCACTTTTCTCTCCATTTTTTCATGGATTTGGTGCTAAAACTAAAATAAAAACAAAAAAAAGTGGTTCTCTAATTTTTTTTTGGTCATTTTACCATGAAAAATTGGTTCTCTAACTTTTTTTTAGTGTTAATTTGGACGGAACACTAACAGAAGGACCACATTGATTCGCGAGTTAAAATTCAGGGACTACATTGATCGATTTTCAACTTCAGGGACCATCATGATTGATGAGTCAATTTCAGGGACCATTTGTGATATAAACCCAATAATTCAACAAAATAATGTAAATAAAAGATAGTAATAAAAAATAAAGAATAAGCGGGTGGGGCACAAATCTTAAAATAAACAGAAGAAATATATGCAAATGCCCTTTATCAGAGTAGTAGAAAATAATTGAACTTTTGCATTATAGCGTGTATTCGAACTTCATCAATAAATAATGTAATATTTAATCTAATAAAATCTATCGTTTGACAAAAAAAATAAAAAATATATATAAAATACCGCTTAAATACCGATACTTAAAAATCTCCCCAAATTTAGAAGCTGATGTCCACAATCAAATTGAAATTTCTTTAATTTTTGTCAAATCAACGCAACGATTTATTTTTTTAATTACTTATTTTCTAAAGAGGCGGCTGATTGAAAGTAAAAATCGCGTGTATAAAAGTCATTTAATCTTAATCCCCACAAAATAACGATTAATAAATCTCCCGTTTTTGTTAAATTACCACTTTAAGTGGACAATTAATTCCCATCACATCATCATTTTCTCTCGGCCACCGAGCGCCGCGCATGCACAAAACCGCGGGATAAATAACTCATGCGCCGGTGGTGCGCATGGAGATAACCTACGCATCTCCAAGCTACACGGACTTCGCGGCCGGATCCTCCATGCCGACGTCCTCCCGACCCGTTCGAATCATCCCCCTCCAGCACCCCGACACGGCGTCGTCGAGCTCCTCCTCGTCGCCGTGGGCGGCGCTGTTGAAATGGAAATCGAAGGTCCAGAGCATGACCTGGGACGAATGGCTGGCGCTCTTCTTGCCTTGCTCCCGCTGGATTCGGACCTACAAATGGCGCGAGTATTTGCAGGTCGATCTCATGTCCGGCATCACCGTCGGCGTCATGCTCGTTCCTCAGGTAAGAATTTTTAATATTCGCTCTCTGTTTGGTTGCCGAGAAAATGAAAGAAAAGGAAAAGAAATTCGAAGCGTTTGCTGCTCTCCTCAATTCCTGCAATTCGTTCCTTTTTATTCTTTTTATAATTTTTTGTATTTGTTTTAAACCGAATTGGAAGTTCCTGGTTCTTACGCTGATAATTCAAGGCCTGTTCGTCGCCTGAATATTTAATTTTCTCAGCAACCAAACAAAAAATACTCATTTTTGGTGGTTTCCAATCTTCTGACGTTAATTAATTATTAAGAGGATAAAAAAACCGATTTGAACGCTGATTTTTGAAACACAAGCAACTAATTAAGCTGGAATCAGGTTGAATTGTAAATTGTAATTACTGCTATTTTATCGTAATCTGATTTTTAAACAAATGGAAAATGTTGAGACCTAAGGCATAAATTCCATACATTTTCCTTCATTTTCTGGGAAGCCAAACACGAAAGCTCTCTCCAATCACATTCTTTTTTCTCATTTTGTCTGTATATGTAATCACTATTTATGACCAGACGGATTTGTAATTCTCTGTAGCAATTAGTCGTAATAAATCGGTCCCGTGTGCAAATTGTTCCCTACTATCAAGGTTCTAAAAGACGCTAGGCGCTAGTCGGGCGGCGGGCTGGTGCCTAGCGGCTAGGCGGGGTCTTGGCGGGCGCCTAGGCGGGGTCTTGGCGGGCGCCTAGGCGGACTAGGCGGATTTAAGTAAATACATTATATTTCGTGTAAATAAGTGTCTGTTTATACTTAAAATATATATAATTTCATCATAAACTACAAAATAGAATGACATATGTATTATGAAGCATTGGAACATAATGAAAACATGGGGAACAAGCATATAGTATAGGCTCATTTAAGTATTCAACAAGTCTCTTACAATTTATTAAAAAAATTAAATGCAAATTGAAAGTTATTTATTTTCTGTCTAAGTGAGTCGCAACCTAAGCAGGTGCCTAGGCGGGTTTGGGCGGGCTAGGCGGGTGCCTAGGCGGTCTAGGCGGGGGTCTCAGCTGGTCTAGGCGCCCTTTCTATTTTTCAAACGCCTAGACATTAATCGGGGCGGTGACCAGCCGCCTAGCGCCGCTAGGCGGGGATTTTTAGAACAGTGCCTACTATTCGTTGCCGTGTGATTTTGTAGTTATTATGATTTGACTTTCTTGGCGGCCAGGCAATTAAAGACGTGGTGATTAGACAGAAATATGATAATGTTTTATGGCATTAGAATTAATTAATTTAGGAGCAATTTTTCGTTTAAAGAAACGATATAATATTGGTTTAAAAGAATTACATTTACTTTGAATTCATATTGTGTTATGAACATATTGGTTCTACTGTTGTAAATCTTAGATGCATCTGTTAAAGTTTTAAATCAAAATTACGTTATAGTATACTGAATGCAGCATGTTTTAGATATTGCTAATTCGTGATTGCAGTGAGACTGGTTTGAGATTAAATATTTCATCCACATACTGAATGCGGTATGTTTCTTCTGTTGACCGTTTGTTGTGGAATTCCAGGCAATGTCTTATGCAAAATTGGCTGGACTTGAACCAATATACGGACTCTGTAAGTTCCAAACCGCTAGTGAATAGGGTGACCACTCTACAAATTCTCTTGTTGATTTATCTACTAATTTATCTGCATGTTTTGATTCTGATTGTTTGATTTTGCAAGGAAGACTCTGGTTTTATACCTTTATTTGTGTATGCCATATTCGGCTCATCTCGTCAGCTAGCCGTTGGTCCAGTAGCATTGGTTTCTCTCCTGGTCTCTAATGTCTTAACTAGCATTGTTGATTCATCTGACGCATTATACACAGAACTGGCTATATTACTGGCATTTATGGTTGGGGTAATGGAATGCATTTTGGGGCTCTTGAGGTACGTCTGCTTTTCCCCTCTTTAAGTGCATGCTCATGGATACAGCATGTACATGTACTTATGCCATCAGAAATTAGATGCATTGTGTTTTGAGCTCTAAAAAAATGAAAGCCGAAAACTTGTTGATCATGTTGTTGGTGCTTTATCTGTCATGCTACTACAATGTAGCTCTACCTTGTACTAGTCATAGAGTTATCAAAAATGAATTTCATACTCTATTTTGGAATCCTTTTTGTCCCAAGAAAAACGACTTTGGAGTGTGAAAAGTATTGTAAGCCATACGATATTGTTAGTTGATACCTTGATGTTGTATTTTGGTTTCATTTACATTAGATTCTTTGCTCGTCCAGGCTTGGATGGATTATCCGCTTCATCAGCCACTCTGTCATTTCTGGCTTTACAACTGCTTCAGCCATTGTGATTGCCTTATCTCAAGCAAAATACTTTTTGGGATATGATATAGAACGAAGTAGCAAGATTGTGCCGTTGATAAAGAGTATTATAGCTGGAGCTGATGGGGTATGCTTTGCTTGCATGCCCAAGTGGTATAACCTTCATATCATATTTGGGTTTGAGTTTGAATTTCTCAAGCAGGATTGCAATTATTTGTTAATTTATCCCTTTCACAACCAACTGTGTTGTCAATATTATTTTTCTTAAATAATGATCTATTATCTTTTGCGAATATGATAAATTATATAATTTTGCTTCTGGACTTTAGCAGAACTTTAAATATTGTCATCGGATGTATCTCCCCATGATCAACAATCAGAATGCTATGCTACTAATGCATGTTATGCATCATGTTTCTTCTGTCATCTGAAGTACTAAGAGTCTGATATGATTACCTTGTGAAGTGATTCAAGATACTCTCTCTCTCTCTCTCTCTCTCTCTCTCTCTAGTGGGAATTAGGTGACAACTTCTGTTTTTCTTATAGAGATTACCACATGCTATAATGTTTTATGTCTTGGTATGCCTGAACTGAGACTGGTCCAGGCGCCCTCTACATTGGATATACAATCCAGTCTCTAAGCAAATCGACCATATTCTAGGTTTTGAAAATGGGGTGTCGGATGTGAGGACATGAAAGTGAAACCAATAAGTGGGAAACTGGAAGAAAAGCTGTTGGATCCCTTATAGATTATTTTGTACACCATGCTCGATGATTTTTTGGCACCATCGCTTTGTTAGTAACAATCTGCACAGCAACCATGCTTTTAACTTCCATTATGCCCTTTAATAACTGATTATTACATACCTAAGAATTCACTTAACCTTATTTACATATATGTGCCCTATCCTTCTTCTAATACTTGAACCAGATATGCATTTATTTGCTTCATCTACTGTTGACTGTGTCTAGCTTTGTGTTTTACTTATCAATTCTTTGCTAACTGCAGCAGGTTTTTTGTTTTGTAGTTTTCATGGCCCCCTTTTGTAATGGGATCCGTCATTCTTGCAATTATTTTGACCATGAAGCACTTGGTATGAGCTTATTGTATTCACTTAGTCGGATATATTTCTTAGCATAGTTTTGATTTTAATTTTCTAATTTATCCATTCAGGGAAAAACAAGGAAGTATTTGCGATTCTTGAGAGCAGCAGGCCCCCTCACAGCTGTCCTTTTGGGCACAATTTTTGTGAAAATATTTAATCCATCTTCCATATCTTTGGTGAGAGTGATGTGAATTAGACTCATTTTGATTGGAAATTATTTAATCTAACAATGTAGGGATTGCAATACTAGTTTCTGGATGTTCTGTTTAAATTTGCTTTACTAAGAAATTTTAGATCACATGTTCTGTTTTTGTCTTCATCCTGTCAACCAGAAATCGGCAGTTATGCACTTGTACTAAAATCCTGGGCTGTGAAAACTCATGAATCCCATCCAAGAAATTTAGAAAAAAATAGTTCAACTAGATAATTACTCGCTTTGTTAAAATAGCCACTTAGAGTTTTTCAGAGTATATATTCAGGATGACATGCACCTGTTTTCATATGCCATCTGCTTGAATAATGGGATGGTTAAGGTAAGCATGTGGACTTGCCTGTTGGAATTCAGGCGATACTGAAAATGAGAGTTTCCTGAATAGTTGCAATCTAATCTGGTACAACAACAACAAAGCCTTTTCCCACTAAGTGGGGTCGGCTATATGAATCCTAGAACGCCATTGCGCTCAGTTCTATGTCATGTCTTCTGTTAGATCCAAGTACTCTTAAGTCTTTTCTTAGAGTCTCTTCCAAAGTCTTCCTAGGTCTTCCTCTACCCCTTCGGCCCTGGACCTTTGTCCCGTATTCGCACCTTCTAACCGAAGCATCAGTAGGCCTTCGTTGCACATGTCCAAACCACCGCAACCGATTTTCTCTCATCTTTCCAGTTGCAATCTATAATCTGGTGCCGGTTTTAAAATTGAATAGTCATTAATGTGGAGGCAAAATACAATAATTTTTTTTTTTTTTTTTCCTGTTATCATGGGAATGTTTCTTTTGTAATAGCAGGATTCTACATCCCTTTGCCATAGTTGTTAACAAAGGTTCTTGGCTGTTGTTTAGGTAGGAGATATACCGCAGGGTCTTCCAAGCTTTTCTATTCCTAAAGCTTTTGGATATGCTACATCTTTGATTCCCACTGCGCTTCTTATTACTGGTGTAGCTATTTTGGTAAGAGGAGCTCCATGGAACCTCTTACTTGTAACTTTGCTTTCTCCCTTTAATTGATTATAACTATCAGTCGTGTGGTAATATATTTTGAACTCTAGGAATCTGTGGGCATTGCAAAAGCATTAGCTGCAAAAAATGGGTACGAGTTGGATTCAAATCAAGAGGTATGTTTTTGGAAAAATTGGAAGTGCACAAGCACATAACCTTACCTCTTGCTCATGTATAAAAACAAAATATAGGTTTAAGCACTTTTGGTTAAAGCTCAAATGTTGGCTGCATGCTTGTCTATTTTTCTACATCATCAGTATTGCTTGTTGACACATGATTTGGTGATGTGTGCTGATATTTGTGAGAAAACTGAACTGCGAGCACTTATACTAATGAATCTTCTTTTTGTTTCTAAACAGTTGTTTGGTCTTGGTGTGGCCAATATTTTTGGTTCATTTTTTTCTGCATACCCCACAACAGGTGAGATTCCTCTATGAGCTGCAGGCAGGGTTTGTATTTAAATATTTATATTTTTTATCTTACTTCGGCTTTATGCAGGTTCCTTTTCTAGGTCAGCTGTGAATCATGAAAGTGGAGCAAAAACTGGCTTATCTGGACTTGTTATGGGAATCGTAATGGCTTGTGCTCTCCTATTCATGACTCCACTGTTTGAATATATACCTCAGGTTTACTTCCATGTTATCGCAGTTGTCTTTTTCATTTAGGAGTGTAATCTTATGCAGCTCATGATTGGTGGCTTTTGTGGTATTTTTGCTATTATTTCAAATTGTGTGCCTTTTAAATTTATGATCTTTATTCTATCTTTCCAATTGGGTGTATTCTTTTTATGTTCTAACTATGGGATTTATTTTCTCTTAACTCAGTGTGCTCTGGCGGCTATTGTGATTTCTGCTGTGATAGGCCTGGTGGGTAATTCTAAAATTCGTTTGGTTGCCCGTAGAGGATATCTATTAGCTTTTATGCAGTCAAAGTTCTAATGATCATATCCTTAAAATATGTATCTGTATTACCTGAAATTTGAGTTAATGCATATTGATGGAAAATAAAAGTTTCATTCTGGCTAGTGGATAGCAAAGAAAATGACATTATAGCTATCATTGACATGTGCATGTACTCTGGGGACGAAGTGGATTTCTGGATTCTGCTTCTATGACCGTGCTCTGATATTTCGTGATAATTGAACTGATTACTACCATTACTTAGACAACAACTCTTTTCTATTGAAATTCAGGTGGACTATGATGAGGCTATATTTCTATGGGGTGTAGATAAGAAAGATTTTCTTCTTTGGACCATTACAGCCACTACAACATTGTTCCTTGGCATTGAGATTGGCGTCCTTATTGGGGTGAGTACTTGAAGCAATGTTATTTTTGGGAGACCTTGTTCGAACTTTATACCCAAAGGAATCCGCATTTTAATGCAAGAAAGGCTAATTAGGTCATAAGAACTATCATGTATTGTGTTAAATACAACTTTTTTCATGATAAGAATCCAATGTTGCCTCAGTAGCTCAATCTCAGAAGACAGTTAATTTTATACATCCACGCAAGACGAGTTTTCAAGTTTAGTTTGCGTTAACTTGACATGTATAGTTTTATCGTGTTCTTATTAGCTCAATGTGGCAATAGATTACCATGCAAAATTCATACAGATCATTAAACTTCTAGAAGATCTCTCTCTCTCTCTCTGTGTTTCCTTTTCCAAATCATATAGGCTTAATGTGCTTGTGTGATTGCAGGTTGGTGTTTCGCTTGCATTTGTCATCCATGAATCAGCAAACCCACATATTGGTAACTGCAATTTCAATTTATGATAAAATTCTGTGCACATAAGTTGATGCAGCTTGTTCATAGCTTCTTGAATTATTTATTAATTGGTTCATATTTCAATTTTCAATGATTCTAGTTATGAAGCCCAGCCTGTTCAATTATTCTTTTCTATTATATTCATCATCATCGTCATCTTTGATTGCCTTTTTGAATATCATCGTCATCCCTGATTACCTTTTTGAATATCATTGTCATCTCTGATTACCTTATTGAATATCATCGTCATCTCTGTTAAAAGTCTGAATTTTTTATTCCTTGCCCAACAGAAATGACATTGTTATTGTCTGGATTTTCTTTGGCCTCTTGAAGCCTAAAGAAGATGCCAAGATTTCCTTGCTACTTGCATCTAATGATAATGAAACCCTTGGCCGTTCCATTTGCACTGGCAAAATAAGATTTTTTTTCTCCATGTAACCTTTTTGGGGCTTGCTGGTAAAAGCTAAAAGCAAAAATTCTTATGTTTGTAGTTCTATTTGGATTTTGGAATGAAGATGCATTTCTTCAGTAAAAGCTAAAAGCCAATACAGAAGTTGCTTATAATTTCCTGTATGTTGCAGCTGTCTTGGGGCGTCTTCCAGGCACCACTGTATATAGAAATATTCAACAGTATCCAGAAGCATATACATACAATGGAATTGTGATTGTACGAATTGATGCACCTATTTATTTTGCAAACATTAGTTACATAAAAGACAGGTACAGTATCAGGTTTTGCCATTTTGATATTCTATGAATTTAACTGTTTATTTACCTAGGGAGTCTCTACATTTGAGTTAGTTTTCCCCAGTTAAGAAGTCATTTTCAAGTAAATTTAATTGCCTGTCAGGTTACGGGAATATGAAGTTGAGGTTGACAGGTCAACCAGTCGTGGACCAGAAGTTGAAAGAATTTATTTTGTGATCATAGAGATGGCACGTAAGTGTTAAAAATCTTGTGCTTTTTTCTTTAGAATTTGTTCTTCTCATGGGTTATGAAGAAGCATTTAATGACTAGATATTGATTCACATGGATGTTACAATTCCCAGCATAATCTAAGTTGGTACTCTTCAATTATTTGTACATTGTCGGTTAAGATCATCTAAATCAGTGATTCATATATGGAAATATTTCGGGAAGTCATCCATTGTTGTTTATAGCACTAAAAAACTTACATGGACTTCTCTCTTTTATGTCATGCCTGCTGAGGTTGTTCATAACGGTGATCTAAATAAGGTTCTGGCGATTTTCTAAAGTGTGTCATTATCATCGTTGCAGCTGTAACATATATAGACTCCAGTGCTGTCCAAGCTTTGAAGGACTTGCATCAGGAGTACAAGCTACGTGATATCCAGGTGAGCGTCGTTTGGAGTTTTTTTTCTTGTCATTATATAAACTGTTAAAAAATCTGGAGATTGTTATTAACATCATGTTGAAAACCACTGGTGTGCGGTACAGATAGCCATTTCCAATCTGAATGGAGAAGTTCTGAAGACCTTATCAAGCGCAGGTGTAGTAGACCTGATTGGTAAGGAGTGGTACTTTGTGAGAGTGCACGATGCGGTTCAAGTTTGCCTTCAGCACGTCCAGAGCTTAAAGGAGACGCCTACAGCAGCAGATCCTTCGTCCGAAGAGAGGCTGAGTTCCTTCCAGAGATTGCTTAGGCAACGGGCAGAGGATTCATCGGTGTCTGAACTGGAGTCTGGCACCCAGAGTGATCCTCAGTTGGAGCCGCTTTTGTCGCGAAAATCTGCTTGATATTGATGGCATGTAATATATGATGCCTAAATTTTTGCTAGGCAGCTTTGTATTCAATCACATCTATCACATTCTTTCAGCTGTTCAGGGCTTTGATTATTTCATGTAATTAGGCTCTTTGTTGTTGTAAAATGTAACACATGAGCTTCCTTTTCAAAAGAAAAAAAAAACCGAAAATTGTAAGTAATGTGGTTTGAATAAACGTAGAGAAACATGTTTGATGTTGTGAACGCGTTATTCTTCAATCCATCGATGTAACTTCACCCGTACGTGCTCTTCTGATTTTTGTTTCGTAATGCAAGAATCAATTTGGTTCAGCGGTTCTATAAATCATGGAGGTTGAATTGGCTTACGACAACACTATTTTGTTCGCTTAATCATGCATGTCACTCGGGTGTGTACATTCTCGTGTCATGTGATGAGAGATGCAAACACACGGGTGTAACTGTGAGAAGCAAATTGGGCCCAACACAAACACACCGAAGAATCCAGAAGGCAAACCGGCCAGAGCACAATCTCTAAAACTTTAAAAATTAGTTTTGGAAGCTTACAGGGACATTTCTTCTGTAATCTATCTATCCCACATCGGCCGTCGACAGAAACCTGTTCCAAGCGACGCTGGATAAATATAGGGTGGGTGGGCTGGGTAAAAGTTGCCTTAAACTAATGAGTAAGGAAAACAAAGCGAGCGGTGAGAGCCGCTCGCCGCGCAAAGCAATTAGATGCGCATGAATTTATGGAGGGGTTATAGGCTGGCCGAGTGTTGACGCTGTTACTTTGCAGAACTCACTCGTGCGGGCCTCCTATTGCCCTCACCAAACCTAGTTTGAACAATTGTTATAATTACTAAAATCACCTAGAAAGTGTTTTAATTACTAAATTCACCTCAACAAAGTGTCATAAATGAGATTGTTTTTTCGTGCTAATACATGTTACTTTTCGTGTTAATACTATAAACGTTGAGCCAAAAATATTAATTGGTAAAACATTAAAAACATTATGTCAAACATTATGGGGTAGAGTTCATGGAAAGTCATTTTTGAGAGTCATCTTAGCATTTCTCCGTATGTTATCAAATCCAAATCTTCAATATTTTCTTTCATTTTCGTCCAAATGTCTTGCGACAGCCAAAGTGAGTAGCTTCTCTTATAATTCATGGGATTCTGCCAGTCATGTTATTAGAGTCGGTGATACTGGTAGCTAACCCTACTTAAACATAAAACTCACGGGGTGGATGGAAATTCAGATGGCAGAAAAATCATGTGCCGTTAGAGATCAAAGATCGAACATCCAATCATGCATCCTGCTAAACTGCAGAGTGATTATGTTTCGTCATCAGAAGTCTGCTGAGTTGATATTTGAGACGAAACTTAGAGAGGCAACTGACTTGATCGATCGGCAGGTGAGCTCTCAAGTGAAGAATGCGTCCACATTTGACAAGAGAGTGAATCTTGGAGAAATCTACTACGTACGTACTTGGCAGTGTTGAAAACTGATAGCCATGCATGCTCCTTGTGAACTAGCTTTCACCCTCTGTGATTAGAGGATGCAGTAAAGGAACTCTGGTCCTTCTCTTTTGGTCCTAGCTAAAACTAGTACCTTGGTCCTTATCTTTTGAACGGTGAAAAGTGATTTCACCATACTTCTTTACTTTCTTGTACACCTTTGTTTATTTGTCTTTTGGTAATTAAAGAAGAATCGAAAGACAGAAAATAGCAAGTACGTGTAGAAGGAAGAAAGATGTGCAGAAATCATTTGCTTACACGATCTCTAATGAATAATGCCTTTGGGTTTTAGCTCTTGGATGTAAAGTTGCTCAGGACATAAAGTGGGGAGGAAACATGTTTGTAGTCTGTACTGAAGAAACACCCTTATGGCCTTATTGATGAGCATTGCTTAGTTTACTTGGTTCTTGCATGTAAGGTGACACATTTCTATTTACTTGCACATCACAGTTTAATACAAGTGAAAAAGTAATAAAAACTAGAGATGAGAAACAACAAAGAAATTTTTTTTCTCTCCGGTGTGTGAGTTTCCTTTCTCCTCTTTGTAGGAGTGGTAGCTAACTGCTACGCTTTTCGTTTACGTTTGTACTTGTTGATGAACTCTTGGATTTGGTTTCAGCTCTCTGTGGCATGTTACGAAATTTTCCCTGGTTCGACTCAGGTATAAATCTGGTTTGAGGGCTTTTGTACTGGGATCTGGGAGCCGTTGTAATTCATTCGGGACCCATCTCGCTTGGTCTTAATTAGATCCTAATTTGGTGGGTGGGCAATGAGGTACTGCAAGGTGTGCAAGGACCTTGACCATTTAATAGCAGTTATTGCCATAGCTGAAGGTTTACCTAACACGGGGGTTGTGTATGGGTTGTGGTTTGACTCCGTCAGAAGAATTAGTTGTGCTGGGCCTCAGAAGACACCAGCATTTTCGAAGCACATGTATTCTTTACAGGTTCTTAATCAAGGGTTTCTGGTTCCATACCATGAACTTCATAGGCGATAATGTGCGGGAAAGGGTCCAGGAAGAGGTGGATGATTTGGTTGTTCACCTAGAAGAGTCATTGGAATTAACATCAATGGAGCGAGGGATAAAATTGGTGGGAGTAGTCTTAAATGAAAAACAGCTGAATAAGTGGGGGACCATGAATATTCTCAGATCTGCTTGGAAAGATATGGGTGAAGTGCAAGTCAAGTGGGTGAAAGACAACATATTCACCATCACTGTTCCGGATGAAGGTTAAGTAAAGAGAATCCTCAGCCGGGCTCCGTGGGCTGTAATGAAGAAGAACTTCTCAGTTACGAGGTGGCCCCAGGATTTAGCTCTGGAGGAAGTTCACTGAGAACTAGTCCCATTTTGGGTCCAAATCAGGGGGGTTCCGTTAAACCTCTGTACGGTATCGAACATTAAGAGGCTAGCAAAGGAAATTGGGCAAGTAGAGGAGATTGAAGACCCATCCCTGCCTCAAGGATTTTTGAGAGTGCGTGTGATAGTTGATACCACTAAGCCGCTAGTCACATGATGTTGGTTGCCAAGGAAGCAAGATCAGGATACGTGGATTGAGTTTAGATTCGAAAGACTCCAGGATTTCTGCTATCGATGTGGCAGAATTGGGCATATGAATACAGAATGCTCCTTTGCCCCTGGAAGGGGTGGAGGTGCTGGATTTGGAGAATGGACTAAAGCAGCCCCGACTCGGGATACTTCAGAAAACCCAAGACCTGCTGCAAGTATTCAACGCGATAGGAGATTGGCTGGTACGACGAGGACGACAATGCGAAAAGGAGGGTTGCAGCGCGTGGGGAGACACGGTGCCTGAGACTAGTGGGGCAAGAGAAGTTTCAAGGACGGGTCCTATCAGTCTGGAGACGGCTCGCAATCCTAGGGAGTTACAAGCATGGGGACATGATGACGGTTTCAGCGACTTGAGTCAGAGCAGGGAGCCTCGGAACTGGGTTATGGAAGATAATGTGCAGACTGTCAACAATCAGTTGGTGTTGGGGTTTGATTTCAGACGGCCCCTATACTTTCAGCTTAAGTGGCTTTCAAAGCCCACTGGAATTGGGCCCGTTTTTAAGAAATACTGATGTTATTGAAGGCTTTCAACTTAAGCCTTTGCGGGGCCACTTTTCAGCATCGATTGGGCCCTTGGTTGAAACCAGCACTCAGGAGAACGTTGAGGCCCTGGAGGAGAATACATTGGCCCTGGATAAGTCTATTAGGCCATCTGAGGCTAACATTGTTATGGCAAGAGCGCATGAAGAGAACGCCCTAAGCCTTCTGCCTTCCATTACCTCTAGAACTAAAAGATCTCTGGAGTTAAAACAATCGGATCATACGCTTTCACCACAGAAGAAGATAAAAAAGGGAGACTGTAGTATGCTGAGAAAGGGTAACGAACGTCTTCGAAATTTTAATGTCAGAGGGCTATGCTTGGAAGGGGAACTGGTGACCAAGAATTATTTGGAAGAAGTGGGACTTCAGGTGGGGTTGTCCGAGAATTACATGGTGGAAGCGAGATTTCAGGAGAAAAGAAGTAAGCAGAAAAGGAATGAGGGAGGTTCTTCCCGAGGCAGGTGGCGGCTGGCCTTCGACAGCCGCACGGAATCCATGACCCACCTCTTATGGAACTGCCGTGGTCTGGGGTCGGACACGGTAGTTCGGGCCCTTCGCGGCCTGATTCGTAAACATAGACCCACTATGATTTTTCCTTCCGAAACTAAAATGAAAGATCATAGAATTGATGGTATTTGTAGGCGCTTGGGTTACTCTTTAGGTTTCAATGTTGCTCCGGTTGGTAGGGCTGGTGGTCTGAGTCTGTGGTGGCAGGACTCGCTAAATGTTAATGTTCTTTTCTCCTCGAAGCATGTCATTGATGTTTGTTTTTATCTGGAGGAGGTTAGTTCATAGGTTCGCGGTACTTTGTCTATGGTACTTCCTACAGAACGGAAAAGGCTGATTTTTGGAATTGGATGCAAAACTCTTTTGGTCCGACAAATATCCCGTGGATGTGCGAGGGTGATTTCAATGAGATTATATGGTATTTTGAAAAATCTGGAGGAGCTACAATTCTATACAATCGGCACCTTGGGAATTTCTTGTCTAATGCAGATTTGATGGACCTGGGCTTCACAGGGCCTAAATTCACATAACATGGAGCTCGAGTGGGCCAACTCATCGAGGAGAGATTGGATCGGGTTGCTGCTAATAGTTTGTGGCAGAAACTCTGGCCCAATACTGTGGTCATCCATGAGACGACTCTTGGCCCGGATCATTGCCCGATTGTGGTTAAGTCTCAACCTTTGATTAAGAGAGCCAATAAGCCATTTCAGTTTGAGGCCTTTTGGGTTAAAGAGGAGGATTGCAGGGATATTGTTCTAAAAAGTAGGGGTGTGCAAGGCAAGGAAAACTGGAGAGATACTTGGCACCATAAACTCTCGGTGTGTAAGTCCCACTTAAGTAATTGGAGTATAAACAAATTCAAGAAAAGAGGCCAGGAGATCGAGGCTTTAATGAAGCATCTTGACCTTCTACAACTTAACTGGGCGGATAATTTGGAGGACATTAAGTCTGTTTCATCGCGTGTTGATCAGCTGAGGGAGCAAGAAGAATTGTACTGGTTGCAAATCTAGGGTGAATTGGCTTCGGGAGGGCGATGCTAACACGGCTTTTTTCCATTGTACAACTCTTCATAGGAGGAGAATTAATACCATTGCCAAAATCAAGGGAGAGGATGGTCTTTGGGTGGAGGATAATCGTCAGGTCCTAAATTTAGTGGAGGAACATTTTAAAGCTTTGTTTACCTCGGTTGGCGGCAGAGATTGGGGAGATTTACTCGAGTGCATTGAGCCTCTGGTTTCAGACTTGATGAATGCCGATCTTACTAAACCGATTTCAGATGAGGAAGTCAAGGACGCGGTACATCAAATGGGGGGTTTGAAGGCTCCGAGGCCGAACGGGTTTCAAGGTATTTTCTACCATTCTTATTGGGACATCATTTTGGAGGAAGTTAAGGGGTTAGTAGGGGAATTCATGATGGGGGTGGGAGTCTCCTCGAGGATTAACTCTACTCACATTGTGTTGATTCCTAAGGTCCCTAATCCCGAATCGGTAACACAGTATCACCCTATCAGCTTATGCAACTTTTCTTTTAAGATCCTATCGAAGATTTTGGCGAATCGGTTGAAGCCACTGTTACCCGGATTGATCTCACCCATGCAGAATGCCTTTCTTCAAGATAGGCAAATTCAAGATAACATTGGGATCGCTCACGAGTTGTTTCACTTTCTGAAACTCAGGAATACAAAAACCAAATTTGAGTTGGGTATTAAACTTGATATGCACAAGGCTTATGATCGAGTTGAATGGGAATTTTTAGAAGCGGTTTTGCGTAAGTTGGGCTTCTGTGGGGACTGGATAAATTTGATTATGAATTGTGTGTTCTCTGTGGAATTTGCGGTGCTGTTAAACGGGCAACCTGGGAATCGATTTTTGCCATCGTGTGGAATCCGCCAGGGAGACCCTCTGTCTCCTTATTTATTTCTTTTGGTGAGTGACGTTCTTTCCCGTCTTATCCAGAGGAGCGTCGATGGTGGTCTCTCATCTAGTGTTCGCATGAATCCTTCAGGGCATTCTATATCGCACTTGTTCTTTGCCGATGACACTTTAATATTTCTCCAGGAAAATCGGCAGAATTGTGATAATATTATGCAGATTCTTAACGAGTATTGCCTTGCCTCGGGGTAGCAAGTTAGTCTCCACAAATCCAGTGTGTACTTTAGCAGCAATACCCCTCCTCTGTTGCGTGAACAACTTAGCTCCATTTTGGGAATGTCTTCGGTTTCTGATCCGGGGAACTATCTTGGCTTACCAACCATTTGGGGGAAATCAAAAAAGCAAAGTCTTGCTTATGTGAAGGGGAGGGTTCTTGGAAAGGTTCAAGGATGGAAGCAATCGTCTCTATCTTTAGCTGGTAAGGAAGTCCTCATCAAAGCGGTAGTTCAAGCTATTCTGACCTACCCTATGAATCTTTTTAAATTCCCAATTCCAATGTGTAAAGATTTGGATGCTCTGTCAGCTCGTTTTTGGTGGGGTGATGTGGACGGTAACATGAGGATTCATTAGATTAACTGGATTAGGTTGGGTCGGCCTAAGTGTGAGGGGGGACTAGGTTTTCGGAACTTCCAGGACTTTAATGATGCCTTGCTTGTCAAACAATGTTGGAGGCTTATTCATAATCCCAATTCTCTTTGGGATCGGACTATCAAGGCTCGTTATTTTCCTCACTCTTCTTTCTTCGATGCTAAATGTGGATGTCGGGCTTCGTGGGCTTGAGCTAGCCTTCTGGTGGGAAGGGATATCCTCAAAGCGGGAGCCCATTGGCAGATTCTCAATGGCAGAGATACTAGGCTTTTGATTGAAATATGGTTACCTTCACTTCCCCATGGACATCCAGTCCCCCGAGACCACAACCATATAACTATGAATTCGAAGGTTTTCTCCCTTATTTGTCGGAACTTTGGTACTTGGGACATTGACTTCTTACGTCTGTTTATTTCGGATGTGGAGGTTAATGCTATTCTTGCCCTCTCTTTAGGGAATTTATCTGCCCAAGACCGTTTGATTTGGCCTACGGCGAAATGTGGTAAGTACTCGGTGAAGTTGGGATACCATTGGATTCACTCTTCGAGGCGGAGCACGGGGGATTCAGTCTCTCTGGATGCTGGGCTCTGGAAGGCTGTCTGGAATATAAAGGCTCCTCCTAAAATTTGAAATTTCCTCTGGAGGGCTATCAATGAGGCGTTGGCTACTATGAAGGGCTTATTTTTTAGAAGATCGAGCCCCTCACCCTTATGCCCAATATGTAAGACTCAAGAGGAATCTGTTATTCACATGCTTTTGTTTTGTCCTTGGGTGGCGCCTATTTGGTTTGGTGGGCAGCTTGGCCAACGATTTGGTGATCCTTAGCCCTTTTCCTTTCTCAGTTGGTTACAGAGTTTAATAAATGTTGACCTTCATCATAAAGATAGTTCGTGGATCCTCTCGGTTCTTGCTTTTTCTTGCTGGCATATTTGGAAGGCTAGGTGCAAATTTGTTTTTACTGCTACGACTATCGTCCCGGCCCAGGTGTTGCAAGCTATTTCCTTCTCGGTTGCTTCCTTTTGGGAGGCAAAGGCCCCAAAACCTTTTGCTGCCCATTATATTCTTGGTGCTCCCAGATCGGCTCCATGTTGGTGTCCCCCTGCCGAACCCTTTATAAAGATTAATGTGGACGCTAGTTGGGCCCCTGTGGATGGTGTGGCTTGCTTGGCGGTGGTGTTGCGCGACCATCAAGGCCATTTTGTGGCAGCTCGAAAGGTTGCTACCGTGGCTCGTTCGGTGATTTTTGCGGAGGCGTTGGCTGTGCTTCGGGGTTGCGAGTTGGCTTCTGAGCTTGGCCTTTGTTGGGTTGCTGTTGAGTTGGACTCGTTAGAAGTTGTTTCTGTTTTAAATGGTGATATCTCTAATGGCAGCTGGGAAGTGTTCCCTGTGTATCAAAATATTTTGAGAGTGTGGTCTTCTTTTCAGGGCTGTTGCTGGTCTTGGGTTTCAAGACAAGCCAACCAATCGGCGGACCTCTTGCCGTCGAGAAAGAACAAGGAGATGTGCGATAAAACCTGGGTCAGACGACCCCCATCTTCTTTAATTCATATTCTAAACAAGGATGGCCTTCCTTGTCCTCGGGATGCTTAGTTTTTTGTTTTTGGTTGTGGTTGTGGGAAGGATGACGCCTGGCCCTTGGGGTGGTGTCTGTTAGCTTCTATCCCTCCATTTTCCTTCTTTGTTTGGCTTTGCTTGTCCCTTCTGTGGATTGTCTCTGTTCGGCGTTTGCCCTGGTTCTTATTGCCAGTCTTTCAAAAAAAAAAAAAAAAAAAAAAAGTAATACTCAACAATGTTACAAAATTAAAAATGGTTGCATGCACGTCAAGTCGTGATTTGTCTACAAAGAAGAATGACTCATTTTCGCTAAGAACTTTTCTTTAATTTGTCGTTTATTTTGTGTAGGGTTTTATTATTTGTTTAAGCCTGGAGAAAGAGACTTCTGCAGTTGCTTTGGGCTTAGGTTATACCTTTGCGTCAAGTCACAGATTCACTTCACAATTCTAATATGGATAATTCTACAGGCACCCAAAAAGTCTCTCCAAACACCAGCAAAAGTTCTCTCCAGATTCACTTCACAATTCTAAACAAGAAGAAGAACGTACTTGGCTCAAATGAGTAAAGTACTTATTAATCGGCTCACTTATTGGTCCTTATTGCAATATGCTACTGAATGCTTTGAGTCATCTGCTCCGTATATTTTGAACAAAGAACGAATGCATCATATAAATACATCGAAAAACATATGGCTGGACATTTAATGTACACCATTAAATTGAGAAAGATCAACCCACCATAAGTCAACATTCTAAGATGTTGGTTGGTCACTCCTTCCCCGCAAGTTAAGCAAGACTAATTTTAAACATACGATGTCAACTTTTAATCAGATTATTCTGTCACAAAGCACTGCATGTCATGTGACAAGAACTGTCTCCAATGGTGTAGCTATACCAAAGGCTACGATGGGCTGTAGCCCAGGGAAAGTTTGTGGCAATATGTATATGTATTTTACTGTATAGTCTAATAAAATAGACAAAACGAAAAAACTGCAAGAAGAATTATTTTTTAATGAAACTAGCCCAGCGAGCATTTAGCACAACTAGAAATATAAAAATTATCATGGAAATTGTGATGTCATTTTGTTCAAGATTATTCTGCTTTGATTCAGCGGGCTTTATATTAGTTTCAATCAATTTTTTTTCAAGATTGCCTTTACATCTACTTTCATTGTTTTTGCTTTGTGCTAGTTATGTGATTGTAATTGAGATGTCAAGTTTTTTTATCTTCTTCTTGTGTTTGCATCTAAATATATGTAATTTGATGATTCATTGTAATTTTTGCGGTATGCAAATGCGAAGCTTATTTAGTTCATGCCAATCAAATTTTACTTATGCAAATACAGAAGTTAAACTTAAATTTTTGCATACAATATTTATGTAGCAAAAAAAATTATATTATTTGATTTTAGGGTAATTTTTTTAACTAGACCACCCGTAAAAAAGTTTCTGGCTCCAACCTTGATTGTCTCTTATAAGTTTTTCTTAAAGAATATGAGACGAACATTGAAAATGTCTTTTATTTTGAGATATACTTTGGGTGGTACTTCATTAGTTGTATGGCTATGCAAGGTGGTTTCAGACAAAGCTGCCACTAGCTTGTTACGTACAAAAATTTCTCAGTTCTATGGTCCCCCTCCCTCTCATCGTGACCGCAAAAGAAGAAACCAACCTTATTTAGAAAAGTCGTACAAAAAAACAATCCCATTACCAAAAAAACACAAAAACCCATCAAAAAACAACTCAAGGTGGATTCAAACTCATCAAAGATTACATCTTTAAACCAAAAATCTAGCACTTAAACAACAATAAACACGATTAAACAAAGATAAGCAAAGAGAGTAAAAATAGAACAAAAGCAATCATAACAGGTCATTGCCCAACTCCAGAGCAGCGTCACGAACACTTTCCTGCGGCCAGAGTTGCCCACAGAACAACACACAAATCCTCCTGAACTTGCTGCGTTTGCTCTCTTCCATTCACAAAGTCTGCAACTTTTTTATACTTTTTGTGGTCAATTCAGCATCACTTGTGAAAAAAAAAAGAACTGAACCCAAAATAATCTTATTACAAAAATTAAAATAAATAACACCCACAATGAAATGTATCTCACTCTCTAGAAGTCACGCCGGCAAATGCTAGCCTCTTCCCTCCGACTTCATTTTCGGCTATAATCTACCACCGATACCTTGAGAAATTCAAAAGTGTCAAGTGTATTGGGAGTAGTAGTATATTAGTTGAATTAGTAAGTTGGTTGAGAGGTTGTTAAAACCATTAAGGGTACTATTGTAATAAGAAAAGGTAGATAAGGGTAATGTTGTAATAGTCAAATGAGGGTTGTTACTATATAACCTCTTGCTGTAATTGCTTCATTAGTAAGAGTGAATAATAAATTCAGATTACATATTCTCCCTAATTTTGTTGTTCATACTTCTTTCTTCTTTCGTAAGCTTCTTCCATTTCTCCACAGTTATAATGGTATCATCGCCGGTATGGCTAGTCGACGTTCTCGGTTCTGAGGTGTCTTCCGCAACTCTGTTATCTTTTGTTGGTATGCTGTGCGATTAAAGTGGGTTTCTCCGATTTGCGATTCTGCGATTTTCAAGTCGGTGATCAATCGTGAAGGGTTTGTGCGATTTCTATGCTTGGATCTGTATCAGGTGATATCACTTCACTTGATGGCGTTATTTCCTGTCTAATTCGTGGGGTTGATTCTTGCTGTTGTCAATTTTGTTCAAGATTTAGGGTTCTTTCCTAATTTTGGGGGCATTGTGTGATTCAGAAGAAGTTAAATGTTGATGTAATTGTTGAGTTGTACTGTTGGTTTAATTCAAGAAAGTATCAATCTTTCTTGTGGCGTATGCATAGTTAAATATTGTTGTAATTGTTGCGTTGTACTGCCTGTTTGATTCAAGAAAGTATCAATCTTTCTTGTGGGGTACGAAAGTATCAATCTTTCTGTACCGGTGTTGTGTTTTGTGCATCGTCTTTCTGGTGTTGGTCTGGAGTATCAATCTCCGTTTTTTCTTTGCGACTTGTGTAATTTGGTGTGTCTGGAGTAATCATGACTTTTTCTGGTGTTAAAGTAGATAGTCTTTTGGGTATGCTTACTATCAAATTGAGGGATGGTAATTTTGCAAAATGGGTGTTTCAGTTTCAATCTGTGCTTAAAGGGTATAAGTTGTTTGGTCATTTTGATGGGTCTACAGTTTGTCCACCAAAATATGTCTTCACTACTGATATGGGTGTTACTAAGGAAGTTACATCTGCATATCTTGAATGGGAGTCTACAGACATGGCCTTATTGAGTTTGTTGCTTGCTACTTTGTCGGATGAAGCCATGGAGTATGTTATTGGGTGTCGAACTGCTAGTGAGGCTTGGCTTAATCTTGTTGATAGGTATGCTTCTGTGTCTAAGTCCAGGGTGAATTATCTTAAAACAGAACTGCATACTATACAGAAAGGCACTGATTCCATTGACAAGTATCTTCTCAGGATTAAACTCATTAGGGATCAGTTAATAGCGGCTGGAGAACCTGTGTCGGATAATGATGTAATCATTGCTAGTTTGGCAGGCTTGCCTAAGGAATTTGCTATCATTAGAACTGTCATTTTAGCTAAGGATTCTACTCTTACCTTGAAGGAATTTCGAGCTCTGCTACTTGGGGCTGAAAGAGAGATTGAAGGGGAGATTAGTTCTTTATCTCAAAGCTTATTTGCTTTATATGTTCAAGGATCTGGTGTAGGTTCTTTATCTAATGGATCATCATCTAATCTGCAGAATCACAGCCATATACCAGCAAGTACTGGAGGAGTCCTTACTCAGGTTCTTTTTGGGTCATCACAGCTTACTCCACAAAATCCTAATGCTCCTACTTTTCCATCAGACTATCCTCTGTATCCTCAGCAGTTCTTCCCTGGTTCCTCATCTCAATCTCCATATATTCCTTTTCCTCCATTTGGTTATGGTTTTGTGGGTAACTCTGGACCTCGGCCTCCATCATTTCATTCTGGTTCTGGTTCAGGTTCTAAGAACAATAATGGGAACAATTTCAGTGGGCAAAATTTCAGGGGTTCTCATGTGTATAAGAACAATAATGGGTACAAAAGTCGAAATTCTAATTCTGGAAGTTTTAGGCCAAATATGACTCCTGGTTGGTTCGGTAATACTGAATCAAGGATGCAAACTGTTATTGAATGTCAGATCTGCAATAAAAAGGGTCACACAGCAGCTAATTGCTTTCACAGGAACACATCTAGTTCTACTTCTGACTATATGGTTGAGTGTCAAATCTGTGGTAAACATGGGCATTCAGCACTTGAGTGTCATCATCGGGGTAACTATGCATATCAGGGTCAACCACCTCCATCCTCTGTGACAGCAATGACAGCTCAACAAACTTCTCAACTTTATCCTCATGATACCTGGATCGTTGATTCAGGTGCCTCACATCATATGACAGCCGATGTTAGTAGCCTATCACAGGTTGCTCATTTTGAAGGCACTAAGAAGATTACAATTGGAAATGGTACAAATCTATCCATCAAGAACATTGGCTCAACTACTCTCAAGACCAAAGATCATTCACTCATTTTGAACAATGTTCTTTATGTTCCACATATTGCAAGAAGTTTATTATCTGTTAAACAACTCTGTGCAGATAACAAAAGATGGTTCATTTGTGATGAGTCGAATTTCTTTGTGCAGGACAAGAAGACAAGGGAGGTCTTGTATAAAGGAAAGAGTAGGCCTAAAGAACTGTTTCAAATTCCAGTTTTTCAACAAGCTAAATGAGTACAATCAGCAGTTATGGGATCAGCTGCTTTGGTTGGACAAATGGTGCAGTCAACAAGGTGGCATCAACGGTTGGGGCGTCCATCCAATGCTATATTGTCGTGCATGCTTAAGCAGTCTAGTATTCAGCATAGTATAGATGAAAATCAAAGTGTATGTACTTCTTGCCTTCGGGGTAAAATGTCCAGAATGTCGTTTCCATCTAGGACAGAACATTGTATGTCTCCTTTTGACAAGGTTCACACTGATGTGTGGGGACCATCACCTGTAAAGTCTTTGGATGGATATCGATATTATGTAATCTTTGTTGATGAATATACAAGATATACTTGGATATTTCCAATGTGCAACAAGTATGATGTGTTTACTATTTTTACAAAGTTTTATTACTTTGTTTTGACTCAATTTGGCAAGTCTTTGAAGTGTTTACAAACTGATGGAGGGGGAGAGTATACCAGTATAGCTTTTAAGAAGTTTCTTGCAGTCAAAGGTATCACACAAATGTTATCTTGTCCTTATACTCCTTAGCAAAATGGAATTGCTGAGAGAAAGCATAGACATATTGTGGAGACAGTCATTACTTTGCTCACTGAAGCTAGTCTTCCTCTAGAATTCTGGTATTTTGGTTGTGCTCACTCTGTGTACTTAATCAACTGTATGCCTTGCAAGTCATTGTCTATGTCTTCTCCATATCAGTTGTTGTATGGAAAGCATCCTAATGTGGCATCAATGAAGATATTTGGCACTGCTGTGTATCCTTGGCTGAGACCTTATAATGCTAATAAACTGCAATCTCGGACTCAGATGTGTGTCTTCTTGGGCTATTCTCCAGGTTACAAAGGTGTGGTATGTTTTGACAGAACTTCTAAAAAGTGTATTGTTTCCAGGCATGTGATTCATGATGAATCTGTCTTTCCTTACAAACTTCCCCTGCCAAGGCCAACCAGTGTACTTCCTGCATATAATGGTTCTTCACAGTGTTTATCAGTGCTAGTTCCTATACCAGTTTCATCCTCTACAAGGTCATTTCAACCTGATATCTCCCTACACACTACTGCCACATCAACCTCAGCTGCAAGTTTGCCCCATGTCTCTCTGTCTTCTTCACCAGTTCATACAAGGCACAGTCAACATGTGTCTAATTCTGGTAGTCCTATGGTTGAAACATCGAGGTCTTCAACTCTGATGATTTCCTCATCAAATGATCCTCCTTCTTTGATTCCTGTCCTTGATCCGGCTCAACTTCAGGTAATATTGCCAACTGTTGAATCTCCTGTATCACATGGATCTGCTTCTAATGAGCCAGGACCTAGACCTTCAGGTATTCAAACCCGGTTACAAACTGGAGCCATTCAAAGACAAAATTATGCTGCTTATCTGAGTTCTTTACCTGAATTGACCTCCTTGCAGTCATTGAATGATTTCACTGGAGGATTTTCTTTCTTAGCTGATGTGAGTGATGTTGATGAACCCAAAACCTTCAAGGTTGCGAGTTCGAAGCCACAGTGGCAGGCCGCTATGCAGGAAGAATTTAATGCGTTACAGACACAGGGTACTTTCCTTTTGGTTCCCAAACCTTCCGATAGGACCATTATTGGCAGTAAGTGGGTGTTTAAGGTTAAAAAGAATCCAGATGGGTCTGTTTCACGGTATAAGGCTAGGCTTGTGGCGCAGGGATATAGTCAACAACCTGGATTAGACTATGCTGAGACATTTAGTCCAGTAGTTCGTCACACAACAGTTCGATTAATTCTTGCCTTAGCTACTCATTATGGATGGAAATTAAGACAGTTAGATGTTAAGAATGCATTTCTGCATGGTGATCTTGAAGAAGAAGTTTATATGCAACAACCTCAGGGGTTTATTGATCTTAATTATCCCAACCATGTTTGCAAATTAGTAAAATCACTTTATGGTTTGAAGCAAGCTCCTCGAGCATGGAATTCCAAATTTACTAGTTACTTGCCTTCTCTTGGATTCACAACATCTTTGTCTGATACTAGCTTGTTTGTAAAAGAAGATGATGGAGATATTATTATTCTTTTACTATATGTTGATGACATTATCTTGACTGGTTCTTCTATGGTAAAAGTTCAGTCTGTGATTGCAACATTGGCTGAAGTGTTTGATCTAAAGGATTTGGGACCTCTCACTTATTTTCTGGGTCTTCATATTCAGTATCAAGATGATGGTTCTCTCTTTGTCAGTCAATCAAAGTATGCTAAGGAGTTATTACTTAAAGCAGGTATGGATCAGTGTAAGCCTACTTCCACACCCTCTAAACCACATGCTCAGTTACTTGATGCAGAAGGCACTCCTATCAGTGATCCTACACAATATCGTAGTATCGTCGGGGCATTGCAATATCTGACTTTTACAAGACCAGATATTGCCCATGCTGTTAACTTGGTGTGCCAGTTCATGACTCAGCCTACTGATCTTCATTTTCACTTAGTCAAAAGGATTCTTCGATATTTGCAAGGTACAGTTCATTTTGGGTTGCGGTATACCAAGTCAGCTTCCTTATCCATAACTGCTTATTCTGACACTGATTGGGCAGTAGATATAAATACGAAGAGATCGATTACAGGCTATGTCGTTTTTCTTGGCTCTAATCCTATATCGTGGCAGTCTAAGAAACAATCCACTGTATCTAGAAGTTCAACAGAGGCAGAGTATAAAGCTTTAGCTCACTGTGCTGCAGATGTGTTTTGGGTCAGGTCTCTGCTCAAAGATCTCAATCAATATCTACATTCTCCTCCTTGCTTACAATGTGACAATCTGTCTGCACTTGTTATCTGTTCTAATCCGGTATTTCACTCCAAGATCAAACACCTTGATACCGATTATCATTTTGTCTGATAGAAGGTTCAGAAGGGTGATCTTATAGTTCAGTACATTCCCACTGAAGAGCAAGTTGCAGATGTCTTTACTAAAGGTTTACATAGTCCTGTGTTCAATAAACATTGTCATAATCTTGGATTAGGATCTGTAAGCCCAGTTTCCACTCCTCTCGTTTGACGCTGTTCTCAGTTCAACCATAGCTTTCTGTTTCCTTCCCAACTCTGGTTGAGGGGGGGCGAGTATTGGGAGTAGTAGTATATTAGTTGAATTAGTAAGTTGGTTGAGAGGTTGTTAAAACCATTAAGGGTACTATTGTAATAAGAAAAGGTAGGTAAGGGTAATGTTGTAATAGTCAAATGAGGGTTGTTACTATATAACCTCTTGCTGTAATTGCTTCATTAGTAAGAGTGAATAATAAATTCAGATTACATATTCTCCCTAATTGTCTTGTTCATACTTCTTTCTTCTTTCGT
Source organism: Cotoneaster glaucophyllus (assembly GCA_036320875.1). Taxonomy (NCBI): domain Eukaryota; kingdom Viridiplantae; phylum Streptophyta; class Magnoliopsida; order Rosales; family Rosaceae; genus Cotoneaster; species Cotoneaster glaucophyllus. The sequence goes on along the minus strand of CM070070.1, from coordinate 23,863,506 downwards.
AAGCTTCTTCCATTTCTCCACAGTTAACAAAGTGGTCCAACTTCTTCAAAATTTCCAATCCCAAAATCATAAAATCAATATATATACATTGTACCTTAACAAACCCCCAAATTTCCAGTTAAAGAAAATTAATACAATATCTCTAAAAAATAATCAGAAGACAGAAAAATCTGAAAATTTTTTACTGACAATAAAAATGCAAAAAAAAAAAAAAAAAAAAAATTCTAAAATCATAGAGACATTTACCTGTAATAGGTCTAGAAGCTACTTGATGTGAAGAACAACCGTTTGAGACTAACCTCGAGGCCGGCCCTTCCCGGAATCGTCAAAATCGTCGCCGTATGACACTTTCTATTAAGTGAGTCACGAAGATAAAAGTGAGAGGAAATAGAGAGAAGGGAGAGAGAAGAGTTGAGGAGGGTTTGGTTATGGTTAGCTTGTGGTTTGAGAGTTTTAAGGTTGTAGAGAGAAAGCGAAGAGCGAGAGTCCAAAATAAAAAATAGTGGTATTTGCTAGCAACAACATAATGGAGGCAGTCAATCAACATATATTGATCCGAAATCTGATTCAAATCCAATATAGCACCTATGGGTACATAAGAAATGTATTGAATCGATTCTTTTTAATGAATAGATCCGATCGCAACTTCGAATATGGAATTCAAAGGGATCAAATAGGAAATGATACTCTGAATCATAGAACTATAATGAAATATACGATTAACCAACATTTATAAAATTTGAAAAAGAGTATGAAGAAATGGAACTGAAGAAATGGAAGAACGTATCGGAAGTAAATGGAACGTACATGAAGCAAATGGAAAGACTCGACTTTTTCAGTCTCCTTCCTAAAAGCGATGAATGACACATGTAAATCAGGCAGAAATGAAATAAAAGAATTAAGCAAGGGCAAAAAAGGAAGAACACTATTATAGAACAATGTTTTTCGGTTTGAGTTTTAGTATATATTAGTAATAGAGCCTGTGCGTTGCTGCGGGTTTTAAAAGTGTATAAAACATGTATAAAGTTCTATTTCAATAGTAGAAAATGATAGTAGGCAAGAGAAGCAAAGAGCTAGGTGCATAACAAAGCTTGAGTAATGTATATTTGAATGAGAAAAAAAGTGAGAGATGTTAAAAGAAATAAGATAAAATTGGTAGAATGATAAATTAAAAGAGCAAGTTGAAAGGTATATACAAATGATTTCATCAAATGCAAAAGGAAATGATTGCTAACTACTAAGACATGCAACTAACACAAAAACAGTTACACTTGAGCTTACAATTATGATTGTTGTTTGACCGAGATCATTCAGCTCAATCTGCTCCCTTCATCCGTTTCTTACACTTTTTGTGTTGATCTCTCAAACCTGAAAGGAATAACAATATCAATACAAACACAGTCCAACATAGCCACAGAAGCCAAACACCAACAACCTCTCACAGCCTCCACCCAAAAACATATAGAAAGAAAAAGGAAGAAGAATGTATGTGTTTTCTCCTCTTTTCTTTTCCTCCTAAAGATACTCACAATGGATATCATTGACGGTGATAATATATTGTTGTATGAAACATTTCAAACCTTAAATGTTCACCAAACAGAGTTTAGAGTATCAGTCCAATTTATAGGAAATAGTCAAGTTCAGACAAAATAATTAAAAGGATTCCTAAGACATATCAGCCGAGATTTGGATTTAATTAACACCTAAACAGATTTTTGAGACAAATTAGTTGGGAACTAATTTTAATCCAGTCATTTATGTTCAGACAATTTCCCAGCACACAGGAAAGACAGCGCTACATTGGTTGAGTGTATCAGTTTGCACATGATGCCCTTCTAAATTCAAAGAATTCCTTCTACATATATATGATTGGTGAGATTAATTTTAATAATATTTTCATCTAATACTATGTAGCTAATTGGTCGTGCAACCTGATTACTCGTACTCATATCAGAAATTAACACTGAAAATAAATCAAAAACACAAAAAAATTTGAAATTTTCGTACCTCAAGTTTCTAGGAGGGTAGGAGTAAAAACCCACAAAAACAATATGTGCGTGCTCAGATAAAATCAGCTAGAACTTGATCAAATTGCAGCGACTGGAGTGAAATCCGATTTCCAGTTGCTGCACCTCCTAGCTTCCTTCTGCTGCAACTCAAATTTGGTAGAACAAAAGTCTCACTCTTTAATAGATTGGAAAAACCCAGTAATCACACATATTTAACGAATCAAACTCAAAAATTAAAGAACGAAAAGAAAAGGTGAGGAATTTACTCGAACCCACAAAATTAAAATTAATTACAGCATAATCAGGCTAAAGATTCAAAATTCAAAATTCAAAATGTAAAGACCTAAATTAAACATCAAATTCAAAATTCATGACGCAACAACCCGAATTAAACACAAAATAAGGTCCATTCAGAAACATAAGCTTAAGAAGGCGAAAATATGAAACATTTCAAAAGCGCAGAAATAGAGAGAAAAAAGAATTGGGGAAAAGTTGAGAAATTTACCATAGGGGTTTAGGTGGAGGCGTCAAGAGGAGCCGATCGGCAAGGCAGATTGAAGCTTGAAGGGCCGGGCTTGGACTCTTTGGCAGTGGCGAGATCTAGGGTTTTTCCACAGACAGAGAGGAAACCTAGATTCGGAAAATAGGGAAAGAAATAGAGACCTTGATTCGAAGAGAAATGGTGAAGCCTTAAATCAAGCTGCTTGGTGCAGAGAAGAGTGAGGCGAGGAGGGAGAAAGGGAGAGCAGGAGTCAAACAAAATAAGGAAAAGTTGATAATAGGGAGAGAGATAACCGAAGCAGCCAAAGAAATCGAAACCGGAGAGGATAAACGCATGGCCTTAGAGGGCAAAGAAGTCATTTTACTGTAGAAAAGATGGCAAAAAAGTGGCTTAACAAACAAATTGAGGGGCATTTTGGTCCGCACACTGCCCTAGAACAAGAGAAAAACTTGTGTGGGGCTTGGCTTGCCACTGGACTTCGTTGAGTGGCACTACAATCCATTCAAAACTCGCCACGTGGCAAGTCTTAAATATAATCTTTTATCATTCTTTTATATTAAAATTTTTAAAACTATTTTTTTAACTAATTAATATATTATATATATTAATGTTATGTTTCCTTTTTTTATTTCTTTCCCCCTATTTTTTTTCTTCACAAATCCCCCCCCCCCCCCCCACTTTGTTTTGCCGTAGGTCTTAGGTTTCAGTACTCCCTCCCCTTTCTTTCTTTCCCAGTTTCGTTTATTTCTTTCTTTAAAAAAAAAAAAAAATTCTGCACCCACTCCAATTTTATCATGGAAAGCAACCAAGAATATGTAAGTTTCTTTTCTTTCTTTATACAATAGTTGCTTTGATCATGTGACATGAATAACCCACATATATAGTTGTATTAGGGTTATTTTCTTTTCTTTTAATTGGGGGTTTTTGGGTTTGGGTGAGGGTGTTTGGTTTTTTATATTTATAATAGACTTGGCAGTTTCTGACACGACACGAAAACAACACGAAAACAACACGAAAATAACGGGTTTCGGGTCAACACGATAACTTATCGGGTCATTATCTGGTGACCTGTTAATAACGGGTTCTTAACAGGTATACACGCGAGTAACACGTGGGTAACCTGTTTAAACCCGTTAAGAAAAAATTTATTTTGATAATTGTAAAGTTTAATTACTAAAAGATTTGTTATAAAATACAATAGCCATATTAATATATACAACATATTCTATATTAAATATATAGTTTTGTATTATTATTCTATATAAGTTAAAAAAAAAAAGGTTTTAGTCATTATTTATTTTTATTATGAGAGTTCCTTATTATCATTACTAGGATAAATTTTACTTAACTTGTTGTTGTCCAAAATTAAAATAAATTAACATAGTATTTGTATAGGCAAGAACTAAGAAGACATACATACAAGTATGAAAAATGTGAAAGAATATATAATAAACACTCTTGATTCATCATTATTCCTCCACGAGTAGATAATGTTACACTTACATTATTGTTTAGATTTTTAAAATCCTCCAAACCCTTATGAATAATGTTTTTTATTTGACAGAAAAATTAATAATAATTATTGTAGAAGTGAAAAAAATGTAAAAAAAATATACAATCACTCATAGTGACAAGCTTTACAACTTTCATAAAGGGATCAGCTTCGAAATCCAACACTATAATCCATAAACCTTAAATTTATATTTAACCGTCGATTGTCATTTACGCTTTATTCTTCTTACTGAATTTCATTTAAATTTTTTTTTTTTTAAAACATGATCATCTGGCGGATGTAAGAAGATGAACGGTTCAGATTTTTTATATCACGTTTTGATATTTACGGTTAACTGAAATATGAGTCGATGTCATATAGTTTGTAGAAACTTTATAAACATCAAGCAATATTTTCACTAATCGTAAAACTCTGAATATAATATCATCGATCCAAACCGTTCATCTTCCTGCATCCTCTAATAGATCATGTTTTCAAAAAGAAAATCTGAAAAAACAAAATTTGATGAGAACAATGAAGCGTAAATGTAAACAACAATCAACGGTTAAATTTTGATCTATGATTTATATGATTATAGTGACGAATTTCGAAGTTAAGTTTTTCATGAAAGTTGTAAAGCTTGTCATTACGAGCATTTATATATTTTTTTCTATATTTTTTTACACTTCTACATTAATTAAAAAACTATTAAAGACTTTAGGTAAGTGAAAATATACTTAAAAGAAAAATGTGTTTTATTTTTTTGGATGTGACAATATGGTATGTATATACTTATTTAATATTATATTTTTCATTTGATTATTTATTGGCTTAAAATATATTTTCTTTAACGGGTAACGGGTCGGGTCATATTACCTGTTAATATTATCGGGTTGATTTCGGGTCGGGTCATTTTACCTATTTATTTTAACGGGTGTTACACGACACGACCCATTAAGATATCGGGTATGACACGAAAACGACACGAACACGAAAAACACGAGACGAATGCCAGGTCTAATTTATAATATGAATTAGGGTATCTGCTATGTTTGCTACCTTCTTTATTATGAGTCTTTAATTAATATGTTAGTCTAATCTTTGATTTTTTTTTTCTTCAATTGATAGGTTGCTGCTGAGGCAATGGAGTTTGAAGAAGATCTGAAAATTGGAATGGTGGTGCATTCAGACGCTGAAGATTTTCAGGTATGCAATGCTTATGCTTTGAGGAAGGGGTTCAGTCATCTTAAAGGGCATATTCGCAGACCCGGCCCAGGCCC